>JAECWT010000215.1:0-1415000 GCA_018150885.1 Drosophila tristis | reverse complement strand
TCACAGTTCGAATTTGAACATACATATATTTTTAGAGGATTGCCAAAACTTCAGGACTGCCGCCAACTACACTGGGTCCACCCTTAGCGACAAAATATTCAATTTATAATTAATTGCCCAAATACAAAAATCAATTTTAATCCTAAAACCCTGTAAAGAAAACAAACATTTAAAAAAAAGCGAATAAATACGATCAATAATAAATAAATAATAAATAAGAAATAATTTAGTGCATTCTTTTCAATATTTACTCATATTGAATTTAATTGGAATAGCTAGTTGACCTGTGCCTAAGCATTGGCTTGGAGTACAGTTTTCCAGTTTCATAAAAACTTTTAACGGATTATTTGAGTGTTTTCCACTACATAGTACATAGACAGTAATTACTCGAACTCATAATTAGGGGCCTCATGCAATTGTGGGATCTCAAGTAGACAAGAGTGGACTTTAATCCATTATACGCATATTCCTGGCAGACCTCATGGGGCAGCCAAGATTCGAATGTGAATCAATGATGGAATGCTTTGCTACTATTTATTATTGTTATTATTATTATTATTATTATTATTATTATTATTGTTTTGCTGCAAACTGATTTGATCTATAATGATCTATATCTATATTGGTGCTCCAATATCCGTGTCACTGAGTTCAGCTGCCTCATCACAGAACCTTCAAATGGTTGTGCTGTAAAGTTCTGTGTAGCTTTATCTAAGCTCCCAAAGCATAACCATGCAGAAAGCAAGATTTCAGATGTGATGCAGATCGGTGTAGTTACCTCTCCGTGGGCTGACACTGCCTGGTCAGTGGTCGGTAGTCCTCCATCACAACAAAATGTGATGGTGTCGCAATCAGCGCATTCCACGCTGGCCCTGTCCCTTGTTTCGTGTCCGCCTTCTGGGAGATATTATGTATTCTCGACGAGGAAGCATCATATTGTCCTGGCCCGCGTCCAAGTGCAGGAGGGCAGAGGCCAGCTGGTGGGCGTTTTTAATGTTGGCAACAACTTTTAAGTAGCACAAAAATGACGCAAGACAGACGACGAGACGTTGGCTTTGG
This sequence comes from Drosophila tristis, assembly GCA_018150885.1. NCBI lineage: Eukaryota > Metazoa > Arthropoda > Insecta > Diptera > Drosophilidae > Drosophila > Drosophila tristis. Next base: position 1,413,941 of record JAECWT010000215.1, on the reverse strand, counting down.
CGATGGCGATGGCGATGGCGCTGGCGCTGGCGATGGGGTTGAGGTCGGAGTTGGAGTTGAGTTCGAGAATGACGATGGTAGAGAGTGGTAGGAATTTCAGCCTGACAGTGAGCAGGGCGGGGCGGGGCAAGGCATGGCTTTGGACTGCGACTCCGTCGACGCACGCTTAAGCATAAGTACTTCCGACTTTAAAAGGATGTCACATCCGGTTTCGCTTCTGGAGCGTGAAGCGCAGACTGGCGACGCGATAAGAGGTCGGCACAGGTCTGGGCCCGAGCACGAAAAGGAAAAGGAACTGAAACAGAAACAGACCTGTGAGCCAGTCAGCAGTGGACAGCACTGGCAGGGGGGCGGGGGCGGGGGCGACCACAATTTAAGGTGCAACAGTTTGACAGGCTTAAGCCGTTGGTCTGCACCTTCACTTCACCCTTAGCCATGGCCCAGTTGGGGGCCCCGGGCGGGCCCGGCTGCCGGACTACTCGAACTAGTAAAGCTACGAGCAAAGCAGCTTAAGGGGCACACTCGTTGGCAGTGTGACCGTATAAGAATCTTATGGAAAACAGCTTAAAATCTAGTGCCGAACTGGCACATCCCCTTCGGGTCTGAGGTCTCAGGTCTCAGGTCTCAGGTGTCCAAGGTGACGCACACTTTGCATGGCAAATAGGCTTTCACGCTGCAGATGTATGTATGATTATAAATATACTCGTAAGTGTTGCGTGGGCTGCTATTTAAGTTGCTGGCCGAACCATGACAAACGCAACTTGGACGCTTGAAAATTGTTTTATGGAAACCCTTTTCTGGAACATTTGAAACTATTTTCACAACACTTTTGGCACGCAGCAGAAAGTATCTATAAAAGAGGCCTTAATCGGCATCCGATTTAATATTTATACATTCATGATTCGTCACCTGTGCAGCTGTTAAGCACACCTTTTAAATCACGCGATAGTATTTTTGGAAAATTTTAAATTTTAAATTTTGTGGATCTCTACGTTAACAAACCTTTTTTACCACGAGGTGAACATGGAAAATCTTATTAATGGTCGTCATAATAATGCCCAAGGATACCTCAATCTCACAGGGCAGTACAGTGAGAAATGACGATCTCGCTCAATCATTTCGCGCACAGTGTCGATATTTTGTGGCACCAAAACTCATTTTAAACTACCTTCACGAAATGCGTCCTGCAACGAAGGTGGGGCACGGTTGAGTGCGCGATACAAGTTTTTTCTATTGGCAATCACATGGTGCTCCATCAATAAAAGTTGAACTAAGCTGATCTAAGTATTCCTGGCTTGGAAATCCACCTCAAATATGGTAGAAAATCACGACACAGACATTTTTATGTGCAAATTTAATTTAATTAGTTTAATTAATCGATATCAAACGTGGTCGCACATGAAAAAGTTGTATGTATGTGGCGGAGAATAATTAATTTAAGGGAATATCTATTAAAATAGCGCGCCCATAGTGTGACCAGTGTGTCTTTGATCGCTGCATCAACCCTGTGTGAGCGAGATCCAGTTCGTGTGAACTGGATCGAGTGTGGTTCTGGGTGCGTTGCTTGGAGTGAGTTAGTGTGAGAGAAGCACCAAGGAAGGGCTGCAGAAACTCGCTACGCTCCTTCATCTATTCCAATGGCAGAGAATAATCCTCCAACAATTGTTCCCCGATACTTGTTCAATTCATTAAACTGCAAACTTTTTTAGGCAGCTGACCATTTGGTCGTAGCACGACTAGAAGAAACATTAATAGCTCCCCTCGTATTCTCAAGCTGCGAAACTCCGACTAAATTGTCGCCTGTTCGTTAATAATTAAATTGGTCAATGCTGGAGCTGATTCTGCCACTCTATTTCCCTTTGCAGGTGTGCTGCCACTGCACACGGGACCATCTCAGAGTGTGGCATGGTACGTGGGTTCTATAATGGAAAAGATCTGACTAGTCCCTGGAACGTACACATCTACGGATGCTATGTAGATCAGTGTGTCAACACTCACTGGCACTGAACACTCTGCCAAATGTGGCGGCGGGGGGAAGGGCGGATGCACATCAATGGATGGATAACTTGTACAGATGGAGAGCTGTGGATGATGATGATGATGATGAGGACGATGACGACGATGGAGTTGTTGTAATGAGTTTTGAGCCACAAGCCCACCAGAGGAGACAATGCTGGCAGTCCTGATGCTGACATTTATGCAGTTAGACACAACAATAACTGCAACAACGCTGGAAACGATGAAAGTACAATACAGCAATGAATGCAAAACGGTTGTAGAGGAGGCGAGCCAAACGCGACAATGACAATAGAAATGTGCCCCCTGCCGCCTGCCTCCTGCCTCCTGCCGCCTGTCTCCTTCACCTCCTTCGCAGCATAAAAAGCAACCAAGATTGATGAAGAAGAGCCGCCACAGCAAAAACAATAAAATGTATCTAAGGCAGGAATCGGATACACAATCAAAAAAGAGGAGCAAAAAGAAGAGAAACAAAAAGAAACACGTTAGTATCTGTATCTATGACAATCTGTGTGCCAAACAATAAAAAAGAAAAGCTCGGTGGCCGCAAAGGAAAGGAAAGGCAGGCGGCAGGCAGCAGGCAGCAGCGCAGCAGTAGAAACACGCAGAAACCGCCACCGGGGAAGAAGAGACAGAACGAATTGGGATCGGCTTGGGCTCGGTCTGTCTCTGTCTCTGTCTCGGGGTATGGGCAAGATGGCGTTGCAGATTGGGGATCGTGGGGGGCAGCAGTGGGGTCTGCGAACAATGCGCCTGACAAAAGTGGAGTCAACTGCAACGGCTGCATGCTGCATGCTGAATGCTGCACGTTGCACAATGAGGGATAGGCCAGCGACAGCAGGCAGCAGGCAGCAGGCAGGGTAGCCACGGAGTGCGGCGAGGGGCAGAGGCAGTGGCTGAGGCTGCCAGGGTTGGCACCGCATCGCATAATATGTGTAAAGCCAAAAGGATTTGTTATTCGAAACCGAGCGAAAAGATAAATAAACAAAAGAAGATTCCTCTTCTCCTTTTTGCTCGTCTTGCTGTGCCATGTGGCCACCAGTTCAGTTCCCTGTGCTATTCCTCCTCTTCCTCTTCTGCTCTTTGCCGTGGGTGGGGGTCACGACAGTGGAAACAAAGACCCAAAGGATGCGAGAAAGACAGAGACAGACACAGAGAGACTGGCACTGGGACTGGGACTGGGACTGGGAGAGGGAAAGGCTGAGGCTGAGGCTGGAACAAAACCAGGAAAAAATACCAGAAAATTTTTAATAAGTGCCACAATGCAGCAACAGAAGGAACGTGAGGAAGAGAGAGAGTGAGAGAGAGAGAGAGAGAGAGAGAGCAAGCAGCAGCAATAATGAATGCTCGGACACACACATGCCCCCCCTCTGTGTGTTTGTGTGTGTGATGCATTTAGAAGTCAGCCAGGGGCCAAACACCAAAATCCACCATTGCGACGGGGACGGCAACGGCAATGGCGACTGCGACGTCAACGTTGACGGGATGTCAACCAAAACGTTTGAATGACATGCAAAAGTGAGAGGAAATAAAAATTGTTGCATTCCTCCCCCTTTGTTGTAGCTGTTGTTGCAAAAGATATTGTTGCAACTTGCAACTTGCCACTGATGCTCTTGTGGCGTGGCTGCAGTTGTCGATGTTGCTTTAGTTGTTGTTGTGGTTGGTTTTGGTGTCGTTTTAGTTGTTATTGTTGCTGTTGCAGCTATCGTTGTTGGTGTGGTAGTGTACGAATTATTTGCTTAAATGCTGCTGCTGTAGCTGTCGAATTACTTAGTTTAAATTAAATAATTAAATTTGTTTTCATTGCTTTTTTGCATGTTGCTGCTGTACGGTTAACTGTACTGTACTGCACATTCTGGTTACATCACACTGACATCCGTTAATCCGAGTATAACTGGGCACTGCAGTGCCCGACTGCTTGCTTAGTAAACTGCAATATGTGATTTCAAGCAGGATAGTCCAAGGAATAAAAGTTATTTATCCAAGCAGTACCGATGTTTGTTGGTATTTACTTATTTACTTACAAGCAGTGGCCCGTTGGTATGGCTTGTAGCAGTTTTGTATAGTGCAGTATTTCTACTATTAAAGAGATCCCATTGGAGAGCTGCTAATAACAAAATTTATTAATTTCGGAACAGTAAAACATAAATAGACCATTTATAAAAATACATAGGCCTTCACTTGAGCCTAAATAAAGATAAATTTCAGTGGACCCATGCATGTACATATGTATGTAACACACTGTTATACTGCCTCTCAAAAGCCACTTACTGCTTAATGATTATGCACTTCCATTAGACTCGGACAGAGACCACGCGCACTACTACTTATACTCCTTTCACACAATGCACGGGAGAACGCTCGCTCTCCATTATAAATAAGAACAATTGTGCCCTAGGCTAGGAACAAAAAGATGTTCAATGAATATTCCCAGGCAAGCAACCAAACTCTGTGGATTTCTAATTTAATTTCTAACATAACACTAACATGAAGACCACGACCACGAGCAACATCAGGACCAGTACTATTATATCAGTGGTCGACAATTTGCAATCGATATGAAAGTTTGGTGGCCAAGTGAAGTCCAGCAATCGTGGGCTCTGCAGATATTGGAGATTACATGCATGAATATTCCCTAACGGCTTCAGGATAAACAAAACACTTACGATCATCATGCACAGCAATATGAGAACAAGTTGTGCGTATTCTTGAGCGCCCCAATCGGGCTCTTTAGTTGAACTCTGAACAGACCTTTTTTTAGCGGAGACTGGCCTCTTGCGAAGCTTCTTGTGGATTTTGTTGAGCCTTAACTGTATGGCCTTATCGATCAAGTTGTCCAGCGTGGCCTTGCTGATGTACTTGTACACCTTTGGGTGCCGAATCTTCTTCATATTCCCTGGACAGTCCAAAGCTGAAGCTGCAAAATAGAAATCGAAGGATACAAAAATGTCTCTGTGCCCCTTTGCACTAATATATAATACTGACGACACAACTGTGATCCGAAAATAGATGGAATAAATTTACTTGACCTACTAGAGCCAAGCAACAATTTATGCATACTTATATGTACATACCCTTTGCTCTGTGAAGCCGTGAAGTTGCATGCACTTGATGTCGGCTCATATCATATAGCAATACTAACCATACTAGCAATCAACTAATTATTGCAGTCACTGCCTGTAGGTCACTCACTACCTACTGGGGTACTCCCGGACACTTGAGTCGCTAAGAATAAATGCTTTCGGTAGTTAGCTGCGAGTGCGACTAGTGCCCCGGACTCGCATCACTGTGATCCGAGGGTGTTACGTGGTCACAGCTTACATTGCTGCACTACGAGCATCGCCACTGCAGATGCGGCAAGGGTTCTGGCATTCGAACGAGCATAAAGCATATTTAGGCCCTCCGTATTCCGAAATAAAACCATTCTAAAACTGGGACGATTCCCCTTGCCGCTCGCCCTCTCATCCTTCCAGCTCTCCCATACCCACACCCATGGCAATCTTTCGTTTCGTGGCATCCATCCCCTGGCCTGCTGATGCAACTTGCAAAAAATGGAAGCAAACAAAAGCTCTGGCCACGGAAAATGCAAAATGCAAATACAAAAATAAAAGGGACAGCGGGACAGAGGGACGGGGTAGGTATGTGGCAGGGGCGTGGTGGCCTGGTCAGGAGATGGTGCAGAAAACGGCAAACGGAATTGCAAAATGAAAACAAATTGTCCACAATTTTAATAACTCACATTTTGCGGCACGTTTGGCGGCAGCTTGGAATTAAAAGTACAGACACGAAGGGGACAAATAACTGAGAGCATTGGGAGTCCCATCAGGTGTCTTGGCCAGTGGGCAAAAGGGGTGTGATCTGAACAATGCCCTGCACCGCACAATTATTATTCCACCTGCCTTTTTCTGTTGGCAGATTTTCTACTTCCAAAATTATTTCATACTCTGATCGTTTGGATGTTCATAATGTTCATAATGCTTCAAAGATATACCATTGAGAGCGATAGTCTGGAAGGGCCAGTCAACAAAACAGCAACTTCCACTTCGACTCCACAATGAAGCCAACCGAAAGGCTTCGTTGATCTCTAAGACTTTGCTGCCATAGGACCCTGTACTGCATTCACTGATACTATACGCTCCCAAGGAGTCTTTGGTGAGGTTAGGCCACAATCCAATTCAGTGTTTTTTGCAACCGTTTGCAACCGTGAAAATACATGGATCCATCACAATAGAATTTAGACCAAGGGACAACCCATCAGTGGAATTATTGGGGAACGTGGATCAAGCACCCAAAGGTGCATCTTCAGAGTAGTTAAGTAGAGCTGTTGGACACATTTATTACAGATCAGCACTCTGCAAAAATTAACGAATTTGGCGAAGAAACCAATCTGTTTCATCAAGTGCAATTAAATGCACATACATACAATGTACATACTCGTATTTATAATCTCCATGGATATATACATTAATTGGCATTAATACGATACTATCCCTTGTGACAATTTTCTTTCCCAAACATTAAGAAACGTGTTGGCTTTCGCCACATACATATATGTATGTACATACATATGTATGTCAAGTGACAAGTACATCTTTTAAATAATGAACTATTTTGAGGACCGTGGAAAAACCGTGTTTTGTTTAAAAAAAAATATAAATACACAAGAAATGTGTTGGTCTGCACTCTACGGCTATCAGTTTATTGGTAATACGGTATACACGTTTCATTAGAAAAAAATACTTGTTCCCATTTCAGCTGGGACAAATTAAATGGCATCAACGATGAGCCTCGGCACGCACACTGTAAGTTGCTTTTGCATTGTTGGGAACTCTCTTTTGCAGTTCGCTGCAGACTGGTTCCAAGCATTGAGCTAAATATGCACATTTTGTAAATATTAAAATAAGCCTAAATGTCGCAAAATGTTTCAACAAACATAATTGAGATAATTTCACATAAATATTAACATTTTGGCAGAAACTTGGGCTTTTTGTTAATCCCTTTTGCTAAGTTTTCTCTACTTTTAGACAACACAAATTAATGCACACAAAAACAAACACAACTATGAATCTAATCTTTCTAAATATATGTAAACTATAAATTTGTAAATCTGTGTTAGGCGGCTATCTCCGCAATGCGTGCACCAAATTGCATGCTGTTTCTTTTTATGGATAGCCAGAGAATGTGGCTTGGTTTGCACGAACAAATTTGTACTTTTCTATTAATAGGTTCCTCAAGAATTAAAAATAAATCAAATAAATCTTAAATTTGGACCATAAAAGTGAGTTTGAATGCCTATTTCATTTCAATTCATTTCATTTCTCCGCGACGCGTGCACCAAATTGCATGCTGGATTTCTTTTTTAATAATAGCTAGATTATTTGGAATTTTTTTAAAAACAAAAGTTATTAGTTTTCTATAAATAGGTTCCTCAAAAATTAAAAATTAATCAAAAACAAATCTCAAATTTAGTCTAAAAATGTGTGTTGAACGCCAATTTCATATATGAAGAATTATTTTCTGAACAAATTGCAATTTGTGTAAGTATATTTGTTGCTTTTGATTATCATTGCTTAATTGCTTTATTTCGATGAATTCCTAAACATTAAATGCCTTTAGTAGGCAGCGAAGCGCGCGGGTCTAGTATAGTATATATGTATAGGGTACATATGTGTCTGTATTTTACATTCCCCGTCGTCCATTATTTACATTCATTAAAATATCGGCTGTGTGGCCCGATATGCGGCTACCTTAAACAAATAGTGATAGAAGGCCCTGAAGAGGCAAAGGTGACGAACATTTAATGAAATCTGAACATGATTATGGGCACAACATGAAATTAAATATCAAGAGCGCTTTTTTATACGGGGTTTGACCCGTTTAATGTGTGCATGATTTATGTACATTTTTAATACGTGTTATGTACACAAAGGTATGTACATATGTATGTATGCATGTGTGTATACATGCAGGAAAATGTTTAAAAAATAATAAAACGAGAAATTATTGAAACTACGAGTATTTTGAAATATTCATGTGTGATTAATGCAAGGAGTACAAACATTGACACGCACACATGGACATGGGCATGGACTTGGACATGGATATGGATATGGGTATGGACGGACCCCGAACCACAAGCATATGTTGACTGTTTGCCGAGAGATTTTTCCGTTTTCCGTTTTCCACTTTTGCACTTTTTCAGGGTTTCAGTTTTTTGCACTTTTCACTTTGTTTGCTTGTTTGTTAATTTTGTAAAATTATACAATTAAATTGTACACGAACGCCACAAACAGGCGGACCAGCCCCAAATACCCAGCTGCCATCGACCATCCGACCGACCAAGTTTACCTTTTGCGGTTGCATCTGCCCTGCCCTGCCCTGCCCGGCCCGGCCCCTCGACCACCCTCACAGTTTCGCCCATAGGCTGTCGGGGAGGGGATGCAGGGTCTATGCTGCCCCATATTTGCACCGCATTATACTCCCCAGTAACTGTACGACTCTAATGATGGTATCTCCGTTCGATTTCAATTTAATTAACGCACAATTTTCGCCTCTAGACCAATTGGCATTTTGTTCGTGGCTTTCACCGACCATCCAATTGGGTCTGCAATCTGCCCACTTGTCTCTCCATATTCTGCACCTCCAATTTGATGAATTGCGTTAAAATTTATGGGCGTAATTGAATACTTCATGCGATGACGTCAATGGAGTTTCGCTTTGTGCCTTGGACTCCCAAGAACCTGCATAGTCAGATGTGTCATGTAATATCTTGGTGTGCAACGAAAATGATGAATTAATTGGAAAGACGAGGCGCTCCGAAAATGTTCAATTTGAGTGGAGAGGCTTGCGCAACTACCGGGGCAAACTAACAGAAACGATATCAATATTGAGTCAAAAATGAAGGAAAATTGCAGCAAAAAATGTTTGCCATGGAAAGAAGTCTCTTGATTTGGCACATTATACATACAAGGAAATGTACATACATTCAAATATCAAATTTAAGCTCAAAATAAATCACATCAAGACGAAAACCTGCAATTATTTGTGTACCATTCATATCACATTTCGAACAAGCCGAACAAACAATTTTATTTGAATAAATATTGTATTATTTTGCCCATGCCAAGCTTTGCCACAAATTTGTATCACCTTCTCTGTAACAAATGCAAAAATAGTTCCAGCCAAATTATTCTTCACTAAATCACCATTCCCTGCGACGGAGTTATTTAGTTTCTGGCTCAGGTTACTTTCAGCCTCATTAGCAGCCATTGGTTATTTGCATTTATTTTATTTAGTATTTTCTAAGAAAAGCCTTCATATAAAATTTCTTGTGCAGCATCGTTTGGTGTCAATTAACGATAAACGAAAAATTCATCTCACGAAAACTTGAAATTTACTCATGAATATTTCTGTGCGATGAATTTAACCCATTTAGCCAAGAATGATTAGACCAGCTTAGTGCAACTTTTCTTGATGAAGCACCATGGCCACGAATTCAATCGGGGATGCCCTTTGTTGCTGTGCCGCAAAATATCGATGCTGTGCGCGAAATGATTGAGCATGATAGTCATGGCACATGTCGTGTGATTGGGGCGTCTTTGGGCATCGGTATGGCGTTCTTCAGTATGAGTTTCCTCGATCACCTCGTGGTAAAAATGCTGCGTAAGCGATCGAACTCACACAATTTTAAAAGCTGTGTATGACATCTACACAGGTGAAGAATCATGGATACTCGTACATATATATAAACCACAAACAAAATCAATAATCGACGATTTGAATGCTTTAAGGCAGGGCTCGACACGGCCCTATCTGTTGAGCTTGGGAAAAGGCGCTGCCGCTCGCATACACGTGTATCACCGTGTTTGCATATGCATATGAATGTGAACTGCACTGCAGTGCACTGCAGTTGTGAAGTGTAAAGCAGTGCACTGCTTTACAGCGAAAGAGCCTGAATTAGAGATACTTTCTTCTGAGTGCCAAAAGTGTTTCGAAAATAGGTTAAAGTGTTTCCAAAAGGGCTTTATATTCCTGGAAAATATTGTTAAAAGCAATACAACCATTTTCAAAGTTAGTTTTTTATAGTTAGGCCAGAAACTTAAAGAGCAGCCTACGTAAAACTGGACCTCACTTTACCTAGCTGACCTAGCTGACCTAGCCCCATGGAATAGTACACCAAATGAGCTTATCTAACGTATCCCCACTCTTCAAAAACCCTTCTTTAATTAACATACCCAACCCACGACTTTCTCCATCTCATCAACCCGTTCCTACACGCAGTGTAATCGTAGTGAAGGCCCAAATGGTGTACAGCTGATTAAAATGGTATTAATAACTGAACTTACAGGACGCAGCTCCAAAATATTTTATTTTAAATTGAGTTCCATAAAGAGTTGTTTTTTTGTTTTATATTTGAGCGCTAACAACAAATTTAACAGGAACAAATATTATATTTATAAATTTATCTTTTTTGTTTATACATTGATGGAGAATGGTTGAAGTCGAGGTAGATTAAGAAGCGCATGAAGGAGCGTGGGACTAAACACGATTGTTCTACATGTGTAGTTTAGTTGTTTTTTTTCGTATTGGAATAGCTTGCTTAGCCAAGCCACTGGCTCCCGATTCCCTTCGGTGCACTGCCACTGCAGTGGCCGATTTTCAATCGCATTTTAAAAATTCAACTACCTCGGAATCGATATTGTTTTTAATTTGTTGCCTCATCACCCTTCCTTCACATCATCATCCTGGATATCCAGTCCCTTTCCCGTGGCCAGTGTCACCGTCATCAACGACCTCATCCCCGCCTAGCCAATAATTTAAATGTTTTGGGAGTGGGTAAGGGACAGCGGGCGTGCGGTCCAGAGGCCAACATCAATTTAAAATCATTTAATAAATTCGCACTAAATTTCAATTCCGTTTTCATTAAATGCCACATAAATTATACGCACTGTGATGGGTTGTGTGTGTCTGTGTGTGGCTGTGGGTGTGTGTGGTGGAAAGCCGTGTAGCCGTGGAGGGGGTAGGGCAGGCGTTTGCGGGCGATTGGGGTGAGAGCAGGAGGAGTAGAATGACTGGGAATGGGGGTTGTGGGGATTGTCAGCTGGGGCCACCGAAATCGCGTGTTCCCATATTTCGTATTCGTTTTAAATTCTGCGCGCCATTTGCGCACACAACGCTTTTAATGTTTCGTTACATTTATCGTTTGCTCTCCTCGCGAAACAACAGAGTCCCTCCACCTTGACACGCGCCCACTTTTCAACCGGCTCTTCACCCTCACTTGGCCACATTTTCAATTCGACCCCAATAAAATTAACACCCAACGCCCAAGGGCTGGCGACGGAAAGGCAGTGGCGACGGGCGACGGGCGACGGGCGCAGATAAACAAGTGTACAGGGGGGAATGGTGCTTCGGTATGAATCAGAGAGGCTGAGAAGGTTGCGGCCCATAGAAAACCGATCGCTACAAATGAGCAATGGCAGTAGCTGCAGGACTAATCATCAGAGTCCCTGCATCCAAACAGTCCTGTGAAGCAATGAACGTGGCTCGTCTACACAGCCGATATTCAGAAACTATCTGCAGAGTCCTCAAACATTTTGGACACACACTCGAATGTATTGCTCTGGCTCTTTCTTTGCCGCCGTACAATATTATATTATAACTGGCAAATGAACAAGAAATTACCGATTGAGTTCTGACAGTTTCCTCCCATTGATGCAGCCTCCTTCAAGGTCCTACTTTGGTTCTGCGAAGATCGAAATGTTTACCTGATCCTGAGCGACTCGTAAGGGGCTGCACAGTTCGGGGTTGTTACCCAGTGCCGTCCCCTGAGCTTTGCTGTTGGTGCTGCTTTTGTCGCCGTGTTGCAGGAGCGCCGACTTGCCTCATTGCCCAAAAAGTGTTCATTTCCTTTTTGGCGTGTTATCACCGCCACTTCCGGCCACGTTGGGAAAGTCATCGCCGTGGACAGGGGGGACTGGCAGGGATGGTGGATGCGCCGAGTGTGTGTCTGTGTGTGTGAGAGAGCGAGCAAATAACTGAACTTAAGCGGTGGCTTTAAGGCAGCGACTGCAGCAGCAGCAGCAGCAGCGGCAGCGGCAGAAGAAGCAGCAGCCACAATGAAAACAAAGGAACTTTAACCTGAACTCTTTTTGGCTTCCCTTCGGGCAACTTACCAATTCGCACTCCCCACCCCATCCCCCTGGACAGCCTTCTATACCCATTCCAGTATTTCCCCGACTGCCAGCCATCTCAACTTCTTTGACGACCTTGGCTGGCACAGCCGGAAAAGTGAAATAAAACGAAACTTCAGCCTTTTTCACTCCTCGAACCTTTCCGCTCCGTTCTGCTCCGCTTCGCTGCAACGGAGTGCAAACACAATTTGAATGCTGCTGCTGCCGCTGCCGCTGCCATCAAATCGACTAGAAAACATCTCCGTCCAAATCCACTCCGCCACTCGACCACTGCGCCACTGCGGCCCCGAGAGGGGCAGAGGAGCAGAGTGCACAGACTGCATGGGGAAGGGGGTGGCTGGAAAAACTTTTCACTTAATCGCTTTTCGTTGCGTTCGAAGGAAAACAAACAGAGCTAATTAGACTTTATCTCCTTGTCCTTCGATTCCCACATACAAATGCACGAATACTTCTGCTATGGCCATCGTCTTGTCCTTAGAACTGGCCATCCCCGGCCATCCCTGGCCAGGATTCAACTAGTTGTTCATGCCATAGAGAAACTTTGTTGACCGTGAACTTGTTCCCCAATTCCCCATGGTACTGGATGAAAGGGCTTCCCATGAATTGGAGTTCCCAGACGTTCCCAAGGCAATCTATACTGAAAGATTTCATTGCCTTGAACCGACACGGAAGCATCGATGACTCGTATGTGGACGAAGGTTACTCTTGGAACGAGATGGCCACAGATAAAGGAACACAGTTAATGTTAAGTATGGAAATAAACAAAAATAAATTCACATTTTTGTTGCTCTTTGAAACAATTTGTATATTGAATTTTTTGCCATTTCTGGAGCGGCACTTGCCGGGCTAAGGGAAAAACCCCAAAGATCGCAAGCGAAGTCGAAACTTTTCACAGTTTTTGGCTCGGCCCGTCTAACGTGGCTGCTTGAGCGGCAACAACCCCACTGGCAAACAAAGTCGCAGTCCCAGTACGCTTCTGCCAGCTTGTCACACCTTTTTCAGTTCTAGCAGGACCCCCAGTTCCAGTTCCAGCCCCGAGCCACCCCCTCAATCAGACCCCACTGACAGACAGACCAAGACTATTCCAAACGCCCACGCAAGTATTTCTGGGGGAAAATGTTTTGCGCATTTGGTAGCCGCGTTTTTCAAATACACTTGCGACATTTGACAGCTCGACTGTCAGTGCAATATGCGGTGGTGTGCTGGTGTGTTGGTGTGCTTATGTATCGGGGTATTTGTGTGGCACTGTACTGGTGCTGGTGCTGGTGCTGCTGCTGGTGCTGCTGTTCCTGGTGTGTGTTGCATGTTGATTTTGGGGCGAGTTGTTTCATGGCAGCCCGTGCCCCAGCATGTGCCAGTGCCTGTGCCAGTGCCAGTGGCATTCACTCACGTGGCATTGCCATTGCCATCGCCAGCGCCAGCGTTAGCGTCATCGTCAACGCGACGCGACGCGACGCGACGCGACGCGACCCTGACGCTGGCTTCAGTTGTAAATAAATTTGCATTTTTGTCAATTTTGATGGCGACCACACACAAACACACATGCACCTACGCAAACACAGGGAGAGAGGGAGAGGGAGAGAGAGACAGGAAGAGACAGAGACCCAGAGAGAGAGAGAGAACAAATACACATAGGCACGCATGACTGCATGGGAAGTATGCAAAGTTTATTCATGAACGAGTGCACTGCGGGGACCCGTCCACTGACCAGGGCTGGAGCACGACCGATCGCCTGTCTATTTCGGGGCTTGGGCTTGGGCTTGGGCTTGGTCCGATTGGGCAAGTTGCTCTATTAATGCATCGATAGTGCGATAATGGTTCGTGCCTCGAGTCTGCATCATCCGTTCCACTCGCCAAATATGGCCGAATTTGTTCGGTGGGACCCCTGAGAGTTTTCTCTTCTCTTTGCCTGCTGCTGGCCTGCCGGCCTGCTGCCTGCCTGCGCCACTGCTGATTGCTGAGTGCCCTCGGCTATAATGATATCACCTCAAAGAGCCAGTCACCTTGCCAGCATCGAACTGCCTTTGTTTTTACGTAGCCCTGCTGCTGCTGTGGTCACCTCACGGATAACGTTTTGCAATCCCTTCAACTGCGACAGTGCAGCTTTTTTGGCAGCTGGACTGTGAATGGGAATAGTACTAGGACCAGGACCAGGACCAGGACTGGGACCAGGACTGGGACTGGGACCGACTCCCACTACGCCGAGGGTCATGATCGACTGGGCGATGGCTGCCTGGGTGGGGCAGCCACAGAGAGTGAGAAAAATTTGTTGGTGAAATAGTCACAAAGTTGCTGACTGCGTTTTTGGTCATCACTTTGTCGTCATTCTTGTGGTTGTCTCATTGTTGTTGGCGCTGCTGTTGCTGTTGGTGTTGCTGTTTCCCTTCCTGTTGCTGTTGCTGTGGTTGTTGTCGGTGCAGTTGTTGTTGCTGTTGCTGTTTTTGTTGTTGTTGTTGCCTAAACACTATTATCGCAGCTTTGTGTGTGGGTTGGTCTGTGTGTGAGCTGGTGAAGGTCTTTGTTGGTGTTACCAAAAATTAATTTGCATAATGGACAGACACACAGACACACACACACACACACACGAGCACATTAAACATTAGCGCAGGTTTGTGGGCGTATATTCGGGTGGGCGTAGGGGGAGGGGGGGCGTGGCATACAGTTCAACATTGCTGGCATATTTCTGCACACATTCGTCGTCGTCGTCGTCGACGGCGGCAGAGGCGGCGGCGGCGGATACAAAGCAAGCAAATTTGTTAAATCTGAAATAAAATCAAAAAATAATGAAACACACACACAGAGGCAGACAGACACACACACAGTGTCAGTGTGACATACACTGGCATACACGCAATGTCCTTCTGGCCATGTCCTTTTTGCGTCATTTATTAACTGGGAATGCCAGTGTTTGCTTTTTGCATTTTACATTTTTGATTGCGCCTGTCCGCAGCTTCTGCTGTAGCTGCTCCTCCCCATCCCATCCCATTCCATTCCATTCCCATCCCATTCCCATCCCATTCCCATCCAGCTGAGCAATTAATTGAAATTGCTTTCGTATTTATTTAATTTGTGTTGAATTATAAAACAGTCCACAAAAGATTACCGATTTACTCTGCGAGTGTTCATTAAATATTCAGGTATTTTAGGTTTTTCCCTAGACTACGTCGAGGCTCCAGCTCCAGGCGCTGCTTGGGCCTACCTTGGGCCCGTCCATTGAGTTCAGCTGCTTAAAGACTCTTCTCCCACAATTGATGAATTTATTGATGTTTATGCGCAATATTTTGGCATGTTTGCATGCTGCAGGCTTACATTTATTTTTTTTTTTTTGTGATATTTTGTTTCATATTCTGACTTTGTGCTTTTAAATTTCTAGCAACAGAATCAAATGATTTTAACTGCCATACCTTTGATGCTCACTCGATTTATGTCTTCCGTTCAAGTCCGTTTTGATTTAATTTTCGCTTTTTGGATATATTTTTTCATGTGAGGGAAATTCTTAAAAGTTCTTTGATACAAGTGCTGTGCGGTTGATGCACCACTTTTATTTATGCATTCACTTATTCGACAACGGACTTAAAATCCTACTGGTTCACAGCCTAGCTCTCAGTTGCTTTAGGGGTATTTTCGACTTTGATTTTCTGTATTAGATATTGTTTGGCAAAGGACTCGTCTAGACCACCGTCTTTTTGTTGCACTGCCGGGAACTGACCTCCCTGCGACCCATCTGCATGGCATCTGCAGCCTGCTTCTGCTCGCTGCATCACGCACCTCCGAATTCGACCCATAAAAAGCCCTACATGAGGAAGGGCTCGTTATTTCCGATATTCCCTCCTAGCAGCTGTACTGAGGCCAATCATAGTGAAAAGGCTGCGGCAGTCAATGTCAACTGGCGCAATAGTTCGCGAGGGAGGAGGTATGCAAGCAACAATTTGTTCTATTTTATTATTTAATTCCACATTATATTAATGCGAGTCCGGTGATGGATAGCTGCTGGAGCCTCTTTAATGTTTTGGGCCAACGACTTTAAGTTGCATCCTTAAATCTCATCCCAGTACTCCTTAGCTGGACTCCACTTGAGTGGGGACTCTGCTCGTGTTCTCTCACACTTCCCAATTATCCGCCCCTGTGGGAGAGCAATCCGTGCACCCATTTGTCCCGAGTTGCATCTTCCGAGAGTCTATGGTCATGGCTTGGCCCAAGGAAGTGCTTTGAATCTATGCTGCAGCTACTTAAACTTAGTTGGCCAACAGTTTTGAGCTCTTTTTTTGTGCTCCTTTGGATGTCTCCGAAAAACTTTGATCATAATGGAATGGAATGGGATGGGGGGGATGGGGATGGGGATGGGATTCGGGTGGAATGAGAGTGTGACATAAACATAACAATAAAATCCAATAGAAGCGCAAGAGGACGATAATGTGAGCAGGCACGGCTTAAAGTACCCACCGTTATGGCCTCCGAATATGTATGCCTCTTTGGACTTTGGACTGGGGCGACGAGGAACAGCGAGCAGAAACGGCGGAAACGGAACCGATTTAGCGACATCCACGGCTCTGCCTTTTCGCTCCTGTTCACGCTCTTTCTCTGTTAAAAAAGAATCTCGGCTCAGATTTGAAATTACTCAGCAAAAGTTGAAAGTTCAGGGAAGCGCATGGGTCGGAAATGGGTAAATGACAGGGAAGTGGGGAAGTGGGGAGGTGGTGAGTGGTGAGTGGTAAGTGGAGGGGCAATGTTACACTTTTAATCACAGACAGCAACAAATTTTTGTTGCTTTTGTTGGTGTTGTTGGTGTTGTTGGTGTTGTTGCTTTTGTGTTTGGCTGCTATTGTATTTTGTTTGAGTTGCGTTGTTAAATGTCATGTTAATTCCCTCGTAATACCCGTGTTCATTATGTTAAACACTTAGCCTGCGCGTGTGTATATGTATAGGTGGGTGGAAGATGGTTGTGGGGGGTATGGATAGATCCCTATGTGTGTGTGTGTGTGCTTTGGAGCAGTATGACTGTGGTACATGCGAGCTGTAGTCAGCTTCGTCATCGTGGCTGTGGCTCGTTCATTCATTTGTCGCCCCACAAACAATAAATGAAAGTGTAACACACTAATTAGTATTGTATGCGATTCATAATGATAACAGTAATTAGCATGCGTGTGTCTGTCTGTATGTATGTATGTTCTGTATGTGTGTGTGCTCAACAAGAGCGACAGCAAGACGGAGCCTTGGATGAGCAGCGCCTCTGCTTTTCATTATTTATGCGTTTATGCGTGCGAGTGTTACTCGAACAAGTGCCTGTAGGTGTATGGGAGATATGGCAACCATTCATTTGCAATTAATTAACTGTTTCTATATTTAGGTAATAGTATGCACAATACAGTCGTGGTCATATAAATAGCACAAGCAAATATTCAATTTATGGAATGCTTTTTTTAATTATTATTTATTTTTTTTTTATATTAAGTTACTTTCAATCGTGATTAGTTAAAAGATTTGTTTATTTTTCTAATTAAAAATTGTTTTTAAAAATATTTTTTAAAATAAAACAAATATGGCTCTTTATAGCTTAACTTATTTACTATGTACACATTTATTTATTTTATTTTTAGCTTCAAGTTCTGGATAGCACTGCAAGAGTTGTGTCTCAGGTAAAACTTTTATTATTGGGCAAGATTATTTTCAGTCATATTTTAATATTTTATTTAATATTTTAGTATATAATTAATATAATTTATATATTATATAAAATATATTTTGGTATTATTTTGGTATTTGTGGTGAGATCAATATTGGCTCCCCTCGCACATTTTCTTTTCGGTATCTTCTCCCCGCATGTCCTGGCCTTTTGCTCATTTAACTGTTGTTGGCAGTTTTCCTTCTAGGCGGGCGCCCCTGTGCACCCACACATACATATGTACACACATAGAGCCGCAGCTATAGGCAGCTTCCTACTGGCAATCTCCAGTATTCCCTCTCGGAGCGCTGCTCCACCCATTCGGTGCTGCTTCGCCACCTTAGGCGCTTGTTTATTGCCCAAGTGTGCCCAAGCCGGGACCCAGACCCAGACCCAGACCCCACCCACTGGCACACGCATATAAGCAAACATTTACACATCAGCACACACACACACACATACTGCTGGAGGAGGTGGAGGGGCAGCGGAGGGGGCAGCCACTCGCTGGGCGCATTTTGATTCTCGCAGGATGCCATGTCATGTTTTCATTATGCTCATGTGTCTAAACAATTATCCTGCAGGCATAATTATGGCTGACGTTTATAAGCTTTGACACTTTCGGTTTTCGGTAACATGTCGAGCCACTCCGCTTCCCACGGCCCCCTGCCGCACAGCTGCAGGCTGCTCTACGGGCCAACGACAACCCCTGAGAGGGGATTTAAAATGTTTTGGTCTGAAGTTGGTTTCCCCAGCCGCAGCCCCAGCCCCAGCCGCAGCCCCTGCCTCTGCTCCTGCTCGTGCCCACGGCTCCAGTTGCCTACCTCTGTATCGAAATGATTATAACTAATTACGATGCACTTAGGCTATGGTTAGACCCGAACCTGTTCCTTCCACAGCTTCGGCGCTCTACCAATCAGGCTGCCCCTGCCCCTGCCACTGCCACTGCCCCTGCCGCTGTCACAGCCGCAGCTGCTGGTGGCGCCCCACCTCCTGGCTGGCTGGTTGGGTGAAAAATTACTGGCATGGCAAAACTTATTTTGGCGTAAAATTGAAAAATTCTTTTGTATAAGGAATTAAGAGCAAGTTGATTCTTTGTTTTCCGTTTCGTTCAGTTCTCCGGCAGTCTTGGTCTCCTGGTCGCTTGCTTTTTTTTCTGTGTGTCTTTTGGTTGGCCGGTCCTGGCTGTGGGTTCCAGAAGTGGGTCCTGGAGTAACTGACGCGCTGCGATGCGACTCGACTCGACACGACTTGGCCCACCCCCACACCCACATCCACTCCCACTCCCCCTGTGCTCGCCCGTTATTTTATTATGCAAGAAACAAAAGTTTCATTTGTTTGTCCCGTTCTTCGTTAAGAAAAACCATCAATCATTCGCGTGTTGTGCGATGTCCTCCAGGACGACGACGGCTACGGCGACTGCGAGAACGACTACGCAGAATAACCAAAGAAAGCGCAGCCAAGCAGCTAAGAGAAAGATACCCCCAGACATCCGAGCAGGGGGAGCCTGCCAGCGACAGCGGAAAGGAAAGGAAAGGAAAGAAGTCGAGCGGCGACAACAAAAATGTTTCATTTTCACACACTAAACAAATTGCATGCCGACAGAGTGAAGTGTCCTCCTGTCTCTGTCTCGCGCCCCTGTCTCCGGCCCCTGTCTCCGGCCCTGCCACCCGCTCATCTGCTACACTGGGCAACGCATTCCGGTGGCCTTCTTCTGCTAGGTGGCAAATAGTTGCCATAATATGCTTCGCTGCTCTCCGGCCACCACAGCCCTTACACCGCCTGGTTGACTTCACTCACGTCTGCTTGGGCTTACACACATTTAACCATGCAGGATTCCGGGCATATCTGTCCTGAATAGGAGCTCCCATCTGCACCGAGGTCTCGCAGTCGCTGCAAATGTTAGCCGGCAGGCAAGTCCCAAACGCTTGATACCCCTGCAGATCGAACTGAACTTACCTTATAAACAGAACAAACAGATCGATCGCTGATCTGATACACCATAAAAACAAGCAAATACAATTCTAAAAGATGCAACGACTAAGGGGGCTCGGCGACTGGTTTGATTGATCCAACAACAGACAGAAGATCCGACCTGACTGAGTCCATTCTGCTGCTTAATTTGGGGGATTGGGAGAGGCTTCCATTAGTGCGCTGCCAGCCCTTGGCCCAAACCATATCACCCCTTCGCGTGCCAAGGAAGTAGCGTACTTTTGGGGGATATACATACAGATGTATGCGCACTGGAATTCCGCTTAATGAACTTTATAGCTGACAGATTTGATCTCATTTCTGCGTGAGGAAATCTTTAAGCTGCCTTTGGTTCCCACGACATGAAATGAGCAGCTATCAGTTGCTCGTTTAACACAAAAAAAAAGGATTATTTGGGCCTAATTCAAGGACTTGCGAAGTGGGGTTGCCACTGGGACACTTTCACTTCTTTATGCATTGAAAATCATCAGTCGGAGGTTCGGAGATGGGCTGATCCCAAGACTCATTCCCAAGCAAAGGAAAGCCCAATTCGAATACGCCTCCTCCCTTGGCCGCTGGTCGATTGCCAATTGAAATTTATGCTAGAGCATTTATCCATTTCACCTTGGAACGGCATTTGACCTTCAGGGGAGACAGTGAGCCACAAATTCCACACGGAGCTGCCACCAGAACTGAGCAAAACTGAACCGAACCGAACTTAGCCAAACCGAACCCGAACCCGAACATGAACATGAACCTGTTTCTGGTTTCTGGTCTGTGTGGAAGCAATTTATTTTGCAACTAATAGCGCTCCACCCCTGCCACACCCCTGCACCCCTTCACCCCTTCACCCCTGCCACACCCCTTCACCCGTTCATCTTTCCCCGTTTGTCGCCCCTTTGGTGAACCCCTCTCGGCTCGACACTCGAGTCATGCAACTTAAATTTATAGAAGCACATTAAACTTTTAAATGATAAATTGCTGAATATAATTTACGTTTGCCAGTCAAATGAGCGGTGCAAGTGGCGAACGTGGTATCGAGAGGGGCAGCATTCTGCGCCCCGCTGGAGGGGGCACTGTGGCGTCAAGGGCTACACGGCGGATAAGCAAAGGTTGCTCCCAGTTCCACACAGTCCACGGTACACGGTACACGGTCGACGGTCCACGCTCTTTTGTCCATTTCTCCGCACTGAAAGTTGACGTCGTGGCAGGCCCAGTTAATAACTCTTACGCTATTTCCTTTGGCTCTGCCACAGCCACTGGCACAACAACAGCCACTGCCACTGCCACTGCCAGTGCCAGTGCCAGTGCCACCGGCTCGAAGGGGATCGCTGCTTAATATGCACGCAATGTCGGCGTAAATGTTTGTTGATTAGTGTGTCCTTAGTTTTTAGTGCCTTCCGATGCCAGGGCCAAACAACGATGGAAACTGACGAATGCGTTTCCGTTTTACACATTGTTGGGTTTGGTTGTTCGGCTGTTCGGGGTGTTCGGGGTGTTCGGGAAGGGTGTTGGCGGCTGGTGGTTGGTTGGGGGGGGGGCGCTGGTTGCTGGCAGCACTTCATATTCATGCTCATTGACAGCACGCTAACGGCATATAAATTGACAGTTATTCGCGTGCCAGCGACAGAGATAGCGCCAGCGAGAAAAAGAGAGCTATTACTATCTGTTAGCTCTGTTTATCCCACTCGCAATCTCCCTCGCTCCCACTCGCCCTCTCTGTCTCTTTGCCCCGTCGCTAGCTACATACGTCAAAGTAACATTCTACTCTACCTCTCCTCCTCCCCTGCCCGCTCTTTAGACTTTTTCTGTATACCCTTTCCAGGGGGTAATTACATTTGAAACGTTTATTATGCTGATCCAATGCCCAAACTTCATCTGGAATCAGCGCTGAAATTAAATAAATTAATAATTTAAATTTAAATTTGATGCGAGGGACAGCTCCGGCAAGTGTATCTGCTGCTTCGGTGCTCGAGCCTGTGCCTCCATTTCTGTTTGAGCATTGTTTCCTTTTTGTTTCCTTTCTGCTGTTTCTGCTGTTTCTGCTGTTTCTGCTGTTTCTGCTGTTTGTGTGTGTTTTTTTCTTCCGCTGCTTATCCCTTTGTTGCTTTTGCATTTTCATTTTCAATTACAAATGACACAAGTGCCTCACGCTCCAGTTTCTCAATGTGTGTGCAAGTGTGTGCCTGTGTGTTCTATGTGTGTGTGCGTGCACTGTGCCTGTGTGTGTGTGTGTGCTCGGCATCATAATAACGAGTACCGCAATTTGTTGTTGGGGTCCCGCAAGCGCAAACAGAAGCCTGAAAAAGCAACAACTTAACACGTTTCCATTGCCTATTTCATTTGTAGTTGTTTTGAGTGCACATGTGCTTACACCACACCACACCACACCACACCATACACACATACACACATACACACATACATACATACATGCATACATATGTACATTGGCTGGTGTGAGTGTCCAACACCTTTTCGTGGGTTCGCCTGGGGCATTAAAGCATTCGATTTGGCTGAACCACCTGTCAGTCGGACAGTCGGCCAATTGGCCCCAAAATTAAATTCAAAATTGTTCCGCCAGCCCTCCCCCCAAAAGAAGGCGAACGACTGTGCGGCTCGGACTCGAGCCGGCTGGAAATGTATCCGCAACCAGCAACGGGCTTGAAGAGACTTGCAGGCATTGACCCCAAGGGCAGGGCTTAAATGGAGTGTGAAATCTCACACAGAGTGGATATGTGTTCCGTAGATTTATAACAATAATCTGGTGTGGAAGTAAGGCACGCAAAAAGTACAAGAGTACAGATTTCAGACATTGAATTCGTTTAAATGGTGACCCAAGACTCGGAATCCAAAACAACGATCGAATATCTATCGTTGCATTACCAATTACAGGCTAGCGGATACCAGCGCCTTTGAACAATATTATTTCAGCGAGTTGTTCACTTTGTGTGCGGCAAGCGGGTCGAATCTCGAGGCAAAGAGGTCTGTTTCCAGCTATACCAAGCAGTGGCTGACTAGAGCAGGCGCAGCTGCAGCCTGCTTGAAAAGAGGTCTGTTTCCAGCTATGCCAAGCAGTGGCTGACTAGAGCAGGCGCAGCTGCAGCCTGCTTGAAAAGAGGTCTGTTTGTGGGATGTGGGATTTGAACCTGGCGGACAATCACAAAAGGGGCGCACTAGAAGTGGTGCAAGTTATACGGCAACCCTCTGACCCTCTCATCGCCGGTCGATAGCCATGAATCGATAACCTTCCCGAACGTCGTGGTGAGCAGAGTCCTTCGTATCGTGTCGTTGAGAAAAGAAGTTAAAATAAAGTTGTCCACCCGAAATTCTTTTACGAGAACTAATTGAAGCACCAATTGTATCACGTTTAAAACCTTTCCGAAAATATATTAAAGAAACACTGGAATATTATGATTTCCTACGTTAATTGATGTGCAACGGAAGGGTCAGTAATACATTTACACTCCGGCTTTGCCCGAACTGCTTTACGCTGGTAATTCGCCATTTTCACTTGGGTTCACTTCACTTTCTTTTCTTCTTGGAAAAGTGCTCATTGAATGCTACTGAACCTGGCCAAAGCTGCCTAGTACTTCCATTCCTTTCTGCCGCTCTGGGTATGCCACTTTCTCCCACGTTCGCCTTTTGCCTTTTGACACAAGAGTGGGCAGAACAGGAAATGGAGTTAGCAAGGCAGTCTCTGGTTAGAATCAAAGGAAGATAGCCCTAATTGTGTGATTGTGCCCTAAAGACCGTATAATCCTCTCAATTTAATCACTATAATCAAAAGTACTTTCATCTGGTGATCCACTTGGGCAGAGTAGACTCACAGTCGTGCATTTTGCTGCCAGCAGTCGGCAGCAGGGATTTGATTCCTGTGAAAAATCGCGACCGGACGAACTAGAGCACTCTTACCAGCTGAGGGCATAAGTCTCACAAGTACCGTAGCAAGAAGAGCAGTGCGGACCATTAGAAAGTGGGGAAGAGCTCCCAGACCGAGCGCTAAATATGAATTTTACGATACTGGCGTTGCGGGGGCGTGCCAGGAGCGTAGATCGGAAGTGTGCAGCGCAGCTCTTTGGCGACCACAGCCCGCAAGTCGATTATAGAAAACTTGTAATAAAATTTTCGTTAGCCGAAACCAACAAATGAAACGCAGGGAAGCTCCGAGCGCCGAGCGACGGGCGACGGGCGACGAGTGAAAATGGAAATGGAGAAAGGCCTTCGCCTTCGCCCTCGAAAAGCTGAAAGTTTTCAGAGAAAGAATGAAGAACAAAAAAAAGAAGCAGAAGCAGAAGCGAAACAGGGGGAAGGGAACGAGAAACATTCAACAAATGCGGGAGCGGGGGGAAAAGGAAAAGATGGTGGGATGGAGGGTGGGATGGAGGGGTGGAGAGAACCGCTGAACTCTTGGCAATTGGAAACTATGAAACAAGCGACCGCAGCAGCCGTGAGCGGAGATTGGGAGCGAAGCAGGCCGGGACAGCTGCGAAAATTGTGTTTATTTAGCGCTGCACGAGAGAGCAAAGGGTAGAAGGGTTGGGCAAGGGCATAAGGGGGTATGAGGGGGAGGTGCAGTAGAGAAAATCTGCGGGCCAAGGCTCAGTCTCTGGATGCCGCTACGACGACGTTTTCGGCTCCATGCAACCTGCGGTTCCTTCCAAGATTAAGCGCATTTATGCGCAAAATGTAACCAGAACAGACAGCAGGAAGAAGGAAACAGCTGGAGAGCAGGGAGCGAGGAATGGGCGAGGATTGAGAAGTGGGGCGTGGGGTGTGGGGTGTGGGGCGTGGTCAGCCACATGAACCTAACTAAGCCTTCAACGAAGCGAGTGGTCTCCCACTCGGAGTGAGCCAATTCACTTAACAACTTTATCAACAGCTCTCATCCGGAATGAACCTCCTCATGGTGCTCCTCCTTCATCATCATCGTCAGCCGCTTTATCAGCTACAGATACAGATACGGATACGGATATTGTGCTTCAAAGACAGGCACAGCCACAGCCACAGCCACAGATACAAATACTTATGTACAGTGAAGTCACCGTACAGCGCACCCAGACAGCAGAGATTTATCTGCATTAGTACCGAGAGACACTCGCACATAAGCCCGTATATTTTGCAACTTTTTTTCAGTTCGATGACAGCCTACACACAAACGTCATTATCCTCGCTCTGTGGAGCGGGACAAGCTGCGGAGAAGGGCAACAATGGGGGGCTAGGACACGGCTGCGGGGTAGACAGGAGAAATCCGGCGTACGTGATTTTCCACCTTAATGCCAGTTTTTAGTTGACAACCTCTGACAATTTGACACCCCCTACGTAACCCTCTGCGCACCCCTGCCTGGGATTGTACATCTCATAGCCCTCTTCTTATGGCCTACACCATCCTTCAACCCAATCTTCTCCCCTCCACTTTCCGCTCATTTCACTTTGTATTCCTCCTTCTTTCTTTTTTTTGATGGAGACCAACTCGCGTAGTCTTTGAAGGACAGAAACTCACGGGTACTATCCTCAGCTTGACACCGACAACTGAATTGGATCCTGTTCCCCTCTGACCCTGCATCCCCCGGGCCCCATCCGTCTCAGCCAGCCCTGCCCTAACCACGCACCCCTGCTGAGGATTATCGTGCAAAGTTTTTAAGTTTCGATTCGTGTTTGGCATACGTAATAGAGGAATTCCTTCCTCCCAGGCACGCCTGCTACTTCCGCCTCATCTAGGGTCGCCTGCAGCCACTCCGACCGTGCCCTGCCTCCCACTGCCTCCCACTGCCTTCTCTCTGTCGGAGCTTTTCAATTTGCAGATTTCCGAAACTCTACTTTTGGCTCCCTTCGATGGGGTTAAAGCCGAAGAGCTCTCCCCATAAATTATTGAATTTTCATGCGTCTGATGGGCTTCCCTTTTCGTCACTTAAACTCTGCAGCTCTTGTGTTGATGTAAGCTTGATGTACACTCCCAGGGCAGGCTGAGGGGTAAATAACTGTGCAGAATGTGGCTGTGCGTTCAGTGTCGAGGGGTCAAAGTTGAGTGTTGCAAGGTAGCCAGCTGTATATTTTTATTGTATCCACAAAGTTTAAATGAAATACAAATTAAATAGCACAACAAAACGATTGGTATATTCGGGAACTTAATTGTTATCAGACCCTGGCCAGAATATTTATTTCAATGTTTTATGTATTTAAATGTAGTACGCAAAGACGTGTAACATGTATGACGGGAATGTAAAATTCGGAGACAAAATTGACCCAAGCTAAACGGAGTCAAAGGGAATTAACAGAGTTGAGCCAAATTGAATTCCTTGCAATAATCTGCTGTTGCCATTGGAACATCTGAATGAATGAGCACAAGTTTTCACATATTTGTACAGGAACTTTTATTCAGCTCAAAGCCAAATAAGGCGGTAAGTGGAGCAAGCAAATTGAACGCAAATCAGTTTTGTTTCGTGCCAAAGTACCAATGGATATTCGATTGGTTTTCTGGGACCATTCAATAGCCCCGTTTTGATTCTACCTTTTTCTTTTTATTTTAATCATCAAACTATTGGTAGGAATTGATGGCTTAGGAGTCCTGGTGCCCTGGTGCGGTGCTAGAACTATGCAGAATGCACCTTAATAGGGTCAGATAAATCAGCAAATAACTCGAGTGTTTGTCACACGATGTTGGGTCTGAATATTTACATTTGAATCTACAGCAGATAATATGGCCACTAAACTATAAGATAGTCCCCGGGCATGCAGTAAGGATTATCTATCCGCTTCTATCTATTTCTATCTCCTTTATTTTTATCCCTCACTATTTTTATGCCTCTTTGGTTTATTTCTATTCATAGCTGCAATGGTGAATCTTTTAATGACCCAGAGAAGCGGCGAGAGATGCGTTCTATGCAAGTAAAATAAATGGAAAAAGACTTGTGGATTAGCTGCTTGCTCTGACAACATTTAAATAAGCAAATAAGACAAAACAATCTTTCAGCTTAAAAAATATTCCCAAATTCTAAAAACTTAAGTCGAGTGGGATGTGGAACGAACGGAAGCCACTTAAAAATGCAAATCCCCCAAATAATATGGGCAATAACTTAAATCCTTTCATTTCTCACCGCCCTCAACCAGCCCACACCCCTTCGGAATTTGCCAGTCCCCCCAGTGGGTAGCTCCATGCCGATTACGCTGTTGATGCTCAACTCCGATTCCGTTCATCAAAGGAGCTTTAAAAAGTTGGTGATCCGTTAAGCGGCGCGTTTATCGACCTGATGCCCGCCTGGCAGTGGAAGTGTATTCTGATTACGTCACTGACTGTGTAAATATCGGATTGAAGGATGTAAATCGGAAGACAATCCAGTCTCTTTTGCCCCCTCCCTCTCTGTGTGTCTGTCTGGCTGCCCCTTTAAGCCGCTTACCAAACGACAACAACAGCAACAAATCAAGGTAATCAACATGAAATCAATCGATTGTCGCTTTTAGGCGCTTTCGATTCCATTTTCCTACTTTGCTATTCCCCTTTGTAGTCGCTTCTGCCCCCTTGCCCCCCCCTGGCCGGTCTATCCCGCTGTTCCGCGACTCTTCGGCTTCGGCAGCGGCAGCGGCATCGGCCACCCTTTCACGTTGTTATTTTTTTGCTGTTGTTTTGGTTTGTCGCTTTTTGCCCGGCCACCTGCTCAAGGAAACAGAGCAACAAAAATTGTACGGGAAAAAGAACGCACAATTTAAAAATGCCTTTGTTTGATGAGGGGGGCGCTGCAGAGGGGTTCCTGCAGTGGGGGCGGGGGCGGGGGCATACTGTGGGATTGCTGGGTGGAGCAGCAGCAAAAGGACAATGGCATAGAACAAACATTTCTCGGGATATACCAACAGCATACAAAAACAATATCGAGCACATCAGCCATATGTGGGGGCAGGGAGGGGCCTCTGCTGGCTGTGGAGGGGGCGGGCGCCAGCATCCTGGGGGGTGGTGTGGCGATGGCAAATAGAAATGCTAATAAAAAAATTCCAACATCAATCTGTGGAATTTGTGTTGAACATATGCGCCAATAATGTTGGATCCCCCAAACACACACACACACTGACAGAGACAGAGACAGAGAGAGAGAAAGCGAGAGCGAGAGCGACAGGGAGGAAGTGGCGGAGGATGGAGAGGCGAAAGCGGAAGCGGAAGCAGGACCTGCTGCCACGTCCTTGCTCCGATGAGGTCGATATGTTTGCTTAGCTGAATGTTGGTGATGATGTGTAAACATTTACATGACGTGCTCCAGTTTATTTTAACCTTTGATCGGTGGGGTCCTTCAACCAACACCGGCCCCGGCCCCGCCACCGCCACCGTCCCCGCCCCCCTCTCCATTGGCATATCCTGAGCTGCTTCCCAGGCTGGCGTTGGCACCTGCCTGCTCCAATGATGGGAGGGAATAAGCATGGCAGCTAGGTGGGTACAAAAAAAATATTTGCATTAAAAATGACTTGTTTGTGTAGGCAGGCGGCGTTTGACAAGACTGGGTATGGATGGGCAGGGGCATGTCTTTGGCATGGCAGTGCGACAGTACGGCAGTGTGGCAGCGAGTGGAGCAAGCAGAGGGGTGTCGGGTGGGGCGTGGAGTGGAGTGGAGTGGGGTGGCGTGGCGACTTTTAACTCTGAGCGCACAAGTCAACACTACACACGTCGAAACAACACACCCAAGCGAGCACTGGCACCTACTCAGACAGCCCCTGGAAGTGCGCAAATGAAACCTCAAGCCCACAGATAAATCCAGACCGACCCCGAGAAGTTGTTAGTGTATGGACAGGGGCGCGTGGGAGCGCGGTCAGTGCTCTCTAACACACAACAATGATTTGTATATGTTTTCCATATTTACCCGCAATTTGATTTCAGCTGCAACTTTCCCTCAAAGTTTAACGTTTTCACCTTTGAGCAGGCCATTAATATTATTAATGTGACCGCAAATAATAGCCAAAATAAGTTCAAAAGCCCCACCCATCCTGTTTAATGCCATGGGTAATATTGGGCATGAATGGTGTAATTTTAATTGCGTATACGTTGCGTTCAGTGATGATCGCATGATCGGAGGCTCGCTGTTTAGTTCGTAGTTCATTTGTTCAATTTGCTAGTTCTAAATTCTCAGGATTTGAGCATAGGTTGACTTTCAGAGCGAGGATGTGGGCGAAGAGAGGCTTCCAGCCCCATGCCTGTCGTTTAGGTCATCCACAGTGCCATTAGCTATTAGCTATCCTCGACGCGAACTGGTGGGAGGATCACAGTGAGTTCCATCAGACGGCCTGTGCACAAAGTTACATCAGTACGTGAAATATTTATGGCCCATTTGCCATGCACCAAAAAAGATTGACCTCGAGCCTGCTATGCAAATGCACATTCCCCGCTACATTGCCCGCTGCCGGCGAAGGGCGGCGCAGTTTCTTGTGCAACTTTTTGAGCTTCCCACTGTGGTATTCATATATTTACGACTGAAATGCTGTTCGGGTAGACGTAACTGGTTCGGCCATGGAGACCTTCTGCGCATGCAATGGGAGATTTCACTCGTTTCACTGTACAGCGTGTAAAAAAAAAGGGCAAAACACATCAGCAAAGAAACAACATCCCGGGGAAATATCAATCTGCGAGTGTGCGAGCTTGCCTAGACTTTGAGGCCTTTGTCAAGGGCTTCGCCTTGCTCTAATGTGGGCGGCTGGGCACCGACCCAGAGCCCTGGAGGAGCGCAGAAAGGCGGCCTGGCACTGATGTTGATCACATGGTAATCACTGCGTTCCCCGTCGCGTCGTCACTGCGCTGCTTCGTCGCTTCGCTCTCGAGAGCTTTTTATGCCTTTTTATTGCTTGTTTATGACATTGTCGTTCGTCCCCGCTGCCCCCCTGCTACCCTGCCACAAGTGGCCCGCTGCCATCGTGCTTTTCCGACCCCTTCCTCTTAACCTTAAGTCCTCCATCCACCCCCCCCAGTGAGTGCCGCCGTGCCGCCGGAATATATGCCTTTTGTCGGGTTTTTTTCCAGCGCCACTGTGCGAGTGTGTGGACAAAGAATATTTATTTT
The DNA here is from genome assembly GCA_018150885.1 of Drosophila tristis. Taxonomy (NCBI): domain Eukaryota; kingdom Metazoa; phylum Arthropoda; class Insecta; order Diptera; family Drosophilidae; genus Drosophila; species Drosophila tristis. The sequence continues at coordinate 1,384,072 of JAECWT010000215.1, read as the reverse complement.
GGCGGGGGCGGGGGCAGGGGGTGCAAAGGCAATGGGTGGTGGCTTCATGCTGGTTGGGGTCGGCTCCCTCCCTTACACACACACACAAAAACAAAAGCGAGGCGAGGCGACAACTTTTACGAGCGCATAATCGAAAAACTTCCCACAGAAGCTGACAGCTGGGGATGGGGATGGGCGGAGAGGCCTAAAGTCATCTTCTTTGTGAAGCTTCCCCTCTCTGCTGCCTCCTGCCCCTGTCCCTGCCCCTGCCCCTGCCCCTGGCCACTTCTTGTGTTGTCTGCTGTAAGCAGCTGCTTTGAATACAACACAAACAACAGCAAACAGCAGCCGCAATGAAGCTGGGCAACTTTTTCATTGTTGGCCATTTCGATGTCTGACAACAGACGGCGACGACCACCTCTGGGGGGCAACCTCTCTGCCCGCCCCCCACCACTCTCCTGGGGTCATCTGGCTTGGCTAATTGTGTGCGCGACTTTTTGATTTCCCATTTGTCTGGCTTCGTCCGCCTCCGTCAGAGACCACCGCCCCGGCCCACCCTCCCACAGCTACATATTGAGCATAGCTGCCGCCACCATTGCCCCTGCCACAGACCAATTGAGCGGCTTCCACTAATTGTTACACACGTTGTCTATGTGCGTCTGTCTGTCTGTCTTTCTGTCTTTCTGTCTGTCTGTTTGTGTGCCTGTGTCGTGTGTGCCTGTGTCGTGTGTGCCTGTGGTTGTGAGGGCAGGACGCAGGTGGCCCGACATGCCATGTGTGCAGGATTGGGCTGGGTGTGGGTGTGGGTGTGGGTGTGGGGCCTGGCATTGGACTCATTTGGAAGAGGAATGCACGAAAGATTACCATGGAAGCGCAGCGCCTTGGCAACCTTTGCGCAGCCATTTGCCCGCTGGCGATGCTGCCTGCCTTGATGCCCACGACTTATGAATCCGCGCATTTAGCATTTAGCATCTGCTGATTGATCAGCTCTTGCACTGAATTATTTCACTGTTTTGCGTGGCCCATGGACTGCGAGTGCTCATCGGTGGCGGCCCCATTTGTGGTTCCATCGGATGGGCTTGGGTTTTTGCGTATTTGACACTATTTGTGGCGATTATTCGCTGGCAGTTTGCTCGTTTGCGTCCCCATATTTAACCTGCTCGCGATTGAAACCAATATTAATGTTTTATTTGTCGGGACTCACCACAGCTATCTGGCAGGGAGCTGCGAGGAGCCCTCGACGCTGCAGCAACTGCAATTCAAATATTGTAGCCTGCATTATGGGGCCGATCATTAAAGCTGCACAGCCACTGGGGTTCATCGCTGGACCCACTGGAAAAATGCAACAGCAAATCGTTGGGTGCGTGGGAGGTGTTCGGAAGGCTTTCGAGCACAATTGCTGGCTGAATAAAGCGACATGAAGTGCACACAAGTGTGAGGATTTTAAAATAGAATATGAAACATAAAAATGCGAGTGCTGATATTGATATTTGCCGGAGCGTGGCCGTGTTGAGTTCCACTTTAATTTGCAATATTTCAGCTCATCTCACTTGAATTAACGCTGCCAACAATGCAGTTTGCATATTTGTTGATTGGCAAGATATTCGCCAGTCAGAGACTCGATGGAAAAGCGTGCAAAAAGCGGCCCGAGGGCTTGTTCAAAATTAATCTCTTTTACGGAGCCGCTGACATTGAAGTCAATTAAACGAACCCTTGGGGTCACGGGGTCCTGCCCACTCGTATTTATATTTATCTCCACTGTAATTGCTGTAATTGTGGCATGCCAAGTGGTGGCCATATCGATGGCGCAGGCAATTAGCGAGCCCCCGTCAAGGAGTCCAACTTGCCGCTTGCAACTAAATCCGCTTGCCGCTGCAACTGGCATTTCTGCAACTAAATACAGATATGAGCTGTGGCAGCCAACTGCAGGGGGGGAGGGGGAGGCGGTGCGTGCGTGTCAGTGGTTTTTGCGCCGTTTGACAGCTTCTCGGCTTGCCGGGCTCTCCAAGATCCGCGGCTCTGTTGACAAGTGCTGCGCAGAAAGTTTCGCGCGTCGTCTCATATTTTCCGTATTTAATTAGTCAGCCGAGCAGCGCAGTGCAACTAAATATGGGCACCCCGCAGCCCCCCCCTATCCCCACATCCTTGCTCCACTCCTCCTCGCCGCCCCGCCCCGCCCCGCTCTTTGCTTTGTCAGTTGGCCAAATGCTGGGCTGTTATAAAGTAATTTTCGGCACTGGCTCATCTCGTACCGGAGGCAAGAAACAAGTCAACAATGTTGTCCACACATGACACTGCCACTGGCAGTCCCCCCCCCACCATCACCCCTCTCATGTAACCGTTGATTACACTCCACTGCAATGTGTGCGTGTGTGTGCTGTTGTCAACAAATATTTGTTGCTATATTGCATTATTAGTTTCTATGAGTTATGAAAAGTTAAATAATTGCACACACACGCGCATCCAGAGAGAGAGCGAGAGAGTGCGAGTGCGAGTGCGAGAGAGTTAGCTAGAGGGAGGGGGGAAAACTTGAAATTGTCTGGCAGCCGAAGGGAGCAGGCAGGGGCTGGCCCTGGTCTACTCTTGGGGCGTGGTCAGTCGGAAAGTTGTCATCGCTCCGCTTTCTGCTGACACACGTATTGCGATTCCTTGATTGCCAGCATGCCAGCAAGCCACCCCACCCCAGCCCACCCCACCGCAGCATGAAAAAGAAAAAGAAAAAATACCGGAAGTAGAAAATGCTCTGAGAGAAGCCAAAAGTTGCAGCAAAGTGTCGAAAAGTTGCCGTGCCCGTGCCCGTGCCCACCCCTCGCATATTTGTATTTTTTTGTTTTTTTTTTTCTGTGGATTGGAAAAGTGGAAAAGTGTCCGAGTCACGGGTCTGCTATAAGTTAGTGCTCCCCAGATAGTAATTATCAGTAGATTGTTGGTCAGCCCAGAGCACACACACGCACACAGCCATCCCCACGCACACACCACACACACACACCACACACACACAGCACACAAACACACTCCCAAACAGACAGCAGGACAGACGGAAGTTTGACAAGTTTTGTAATCGGTTTTTGCCATTTTGATTTCATTTATTGTACATGACAGAGGTGGCACGGTGGCACCCGGCGATAAGCAGCCGTGGCCGTGGCCGTGGCAGGTTGCTCCGCTTCGCGTCCGTGCGGCAGATTCATCAGAAACCTCGTTCAAGCACACAGTTCCCCTGGCAGCCATAGTTATGGCATAAACCAATCTGTCTTCAATTGTTTTCAAAAATTATCAAAACAGAATGTGACGACTGGTGGTCGGAGCAGGCCGCAGGCTTAGATACCCTCACAGATCGAGGACTCATCCAGAAAGTTGACCACATCGCGATCCACATTGCATTCCCATCTTCAGCACTGAATCTATGGAATTTATGGAACCCAGAACGCCTTTTATTGAACAATATTTAACAGAACAAAATTTACTCCAACGCAACTGAATTAATTAATTTAAAACAAAAAGGGAACAAAAGGGGAACGAGACTATCATGAAAGACTCGCTATATGGTACCAAAGAACAGGAAAAAAACAGTGCCGGCATCAGGAACATCAGGCCCAGAACCATTTGAAGTGTGCCCGTGAATTTGCCCGCAGCCTGAGTGCTGGCGAGCCACTGGGCCTGTGAGGCCTGGAAGTAGGCCTTGGGTTGGGGCAGACTCGCGTACGAGCGGATAAAGCGCAAAATGGGCTGGGGCATCTTGGGGCTCGGCTCCTGGCTAGTTGTCGCGGCTGGAAACGGTATGGGCGGGACCCTGTTCCAAGCGGGCTGCCTCTCTCCGAGTATGGCGCCCTCCAGACCCTGCTTGCGGAAGGGCCTCCACGCAGCAGACTTCTGCTGCTGGCAAACTGACTCCGACTGCTTGCCGAAGGCTTCGTACACTTTGTTGAGCTGTATCCGGAGCTCTCTGTCAATCAGGCGATCCAGCGATGACTTGCTGACGCACAGCCGCGGCGGCCCAATTCTCTTGGCTTTCTTCTGGCAATTCATAGCTGACCTGAGAGCGAAACGAAAGGGGAATTTAAATCAGAACTGAGATGAAACTGCTGCTTTCCAAAATTTATTTTACTAACATCTAGAAGTGCTCGACGCAACGACACAGCTACGAATGAACGAAATACTGTGTATGGGAATGACTTTGTGAGTTGTTTCAGAAGGGCGCTCTGATGCGGACAGGATTCTAGACGCTTCCTCGAAATGGTTTTCGATCGCAGTTGGCCAGTTGCCCGGCTTGTACTAGGGAACTGATTCGGAGCTCGAACTGATCCGAACAGTCAGCACAAGTTGCCGAATTTTAATTATGTTTGCTCTTTAGATGCCAAGCAGCCTCCTTGACTTATGTTTATTAGTCCATAGCGATGGACAGGTTGACAGACTTCATGCCACTGCTTTGGCAGTACTTGCCACAGCTAGTGGCAGGCCCACGCCCTCCTTGATTATGTGCGAGTTTGCGGCTGTTTGCGGCTGGGAACCTACCGCAAATTAAGACCATTCAATTGAACAAAAATGTAATTTTCTAATTCAGAGACCAGAGAACGTGGGGCTGACTGCTGGCTGCTGACTGCTGCTGGCAGCAATGATGACAGGACACCGAACTGACCAATATCCGCCTGCGACACTGTCCGACGGCTGGCTGCCTGGATGGCCGTTGCCCGGCCATTGGCAGGACACAGGGGACCCGAACCCTTCATTGGCCTGTCTCCTGCCCCGAAGCAACTATTGAATAGTCGTCGAAGTCGTCGTTCTTGTCTGAAGCAGCCGTGGCAGCAGCAGCAGCAGCAGCAGCAGCAGGAGCAATATCATCATCAGCCATGCTCCTCCTTCTGGCATGCAACCCACACAGAGACACCCACACACATGACCATCCATCCATACTCAGTCCACACACACACACACGAAGTTAAAGGAAATGAAAAATTCTTAGTAAAATTCCCATCATCCCTTATTGTGCTCTGGGGCATTTTGCCTTTTGGTTTTTTTCTCGCATCCTCCTTTCCTTTGCCTTTCCCACCCTCCTGTTTCAGTCTTTTTTTACTCCCTCTGCCAGTACCCCGCCCCGCTCCGCTCCGCTCCGACTGTGCCACTCTCTGGGCTCCCCGTTTTCTATATTTTTCAAAGAAATTGCAATAGTGCTTCGCACTTTTCGTCGCAGTGTCCGTCGGGTGTGCGGGCTCCACATGGAGCTGCCCTGCGATGACAATAAACACACACAATATGTAATAAAATCGGACGCGTTATAGAAAACGCCGTGGGCCACATCTCCGATGATGATTCCCACATACTCGTCCGGGGCGGAGAGAGCACGCAGGGGGCGGAGGGCGGGAGTCCCCGAGATGCTGCGGCCCCGATACTAAAAATAGAATATCAAATTTGGGGCAAATACTCGTATATATTGAATTTGCAGCGAATGAAACAAACGCGATGGCAGCAGGCACAGCGGGCAACCATCGAATTGCACCACTGCCAGCGGGGAGCCGTCAGCTGAAAGTGGGAACTATTGGAACTGGATGAAAAGCATCCGGAAAGCAAGTCAAAGCAATGCCTAACCAGTGCGCCTATGAATCTGAATAACATCCGAGACAATAAACGACTCAGTTTCGACTCTTGAGTTTTTAGAGTGAAAGTTACGCTTACAATAGAGGAAAACTGAATAGAGGAAAGTGCAGCAGCCACTGAATCGATGCCATTGTTAGTTTTGGACAGTGTTCATTAAGCCTTCTGCAGCTCAACGTCAGCTTTGCATGCCCAATTTTATATTAATAGATATTTTGTTGCAAGTATTTGGCAGTTTTTCTTATTCATTTACTGATCCGGCTAACACTGGAAATCACTTAGCCCGACAGTGCCCCCGGGTTTGCTCGTCTCCAATCGAGCAGCCATAATTGAATTCCACCTCCTTTGCTCGGCATCTGATTATTTATTCAAGTTTCTGGCCTTTCGGACAAACTAATTAAAATGGCAAGCGATTCAGGATGAGCCTGCCGCCTGCCGCCTGCTGCCTGCTGCCTCCTGTCTCCGTCTCCGTCTCCTTGTCGGATATCCGTTCATCTCTCTGTATAAAAGTTTTGGTCGAAGGCAAAAAGCGAAAGCTTCGAGGGGCAGAAGGAGATGTCCCACAGACACATACAGACACAGACACACACACATACAAGCAACACATGACGATGAAAGTCAAATAAACTTTAACGCATCCTGGGCATGCAGTCGGCAATGGATGCAATGGATGCAATGGATGCCTCAAGGACCAGCCACAGGCTGAGTGGCGTCCAAAGGAGCGCCCAGAACAATGCAAGCAGGCAAACAGACAAACAGGCAAACAGACAAACAAAATAAAGTGGCAAATAAATAAATATTAAGTATTTGAAATTGTGGTCGAAAGGCAGAGTAAAAAGTGCAATCGGAGTCAAAGGACAGCAGAGGGCAGGGCAGGGCAATGCAGGGCAGGACAGGACAGGACTGGACTGGACAGAGCAGGACAGACCGGACAATGCTCGTAAAGCACACAACAGGTGAACGAGGGCAGGATTGCAAAATTCCACCAGATAGATGTATTTTCAAGAATTTTACGGCCTGCAGCACCGAACTGGCAAATTTAATTAGGGGCCAGCAGCCTCAAATGCATCGTGAATCGATTTCTAACCACTCCAAGCGAAGATATTCACATTGTCCTATGTTTCGTCTGCCTCTTCGGATATGGTTGAACTGTGAGCAGGGTTACACGGCTCACTTCTTCAGTCTAATTAGCTTGGATCATTGCCTCGAACTTTGGTTGCTTGAACTGCCAGCGAACCCATTGGGAAATATATACTAGGCTTTCCCAACGACTGTACTCCGGAAAAACGAAATCTACTAATATGCCTGCTATTAGTAGGTGCCTGCAGACTAAACAAACTCATTGTGAACCATCGCTGAGCTACCAACTGCAGCCCATCTGCAGCTTGTCTGGCAACTGCAATCGGAGGCCAGCATATGTGTATTGAAGCACTTCGAAAAGCAATCAAACTACAGGACTTTTCACTCCACTCGCTTCTATTTCAGTTATTACTCTCCCAAAAGTTTGCAGCAGCAACTGAACGAGCTGTGAATCGCTCTGAGCCCAAGCTCAAGTAGGGCACAGGCCCCACCCAGCCAAGCCACTGGCACAGCTCTTGGAGGCCGCTGGCTTGAAGGCAGCTAATTTAATTACCACAACTCTGGATGGTAGATGGTGGGTGGGGAGTGCAGCATTGTCGCACAGAGATGGAGGCGTGGCCGGCGCTGCTCCTGTTGCTCCGCCTTGCTCTCTGTCTTCCCGCTCGTGTGTGTGCGCCAACAATGAAGTGCAGCATGTTTAGAATAGCAATTAAGAGGACAAAGTCAGAGCCACAGCTAAAGCCCAGTCAAGCCGTAGATAAGCTCTTCCCACAGTGGACGAGACGGACGATCTAGCGGCGGAAATTCATAACTGAAAGTATTTCCACTAATTGGAAACCCTCATTCACACCTATGAATAATACCTACTCCACTGAGTATTTTAGCAGTTACAGAATTTACTTTTACTTGGATTTTTCAGGCCAAAGTAAAGTAAGAAAGAAATTCAATATTGTGTCTGGCTGACCTGTGATTTATTGTCTTATTTTAAATTGATAATAAAAGTTGTTAGTCAACTTCAATGTTTGGCGTACTGCATCTTCGTTTAACTTCGTTGATCTGTTATCATTTGTTGTCTGTTGCTCTGGATAGATTATCTTTGTGGAACATTCAAAATAAAATTCAGAAATCCACCAGAAGATTTCTCTAATAATGCATAACAATAAACTAATAGCTGTAGAAGGGTATGAATACATTGAAAATAATAATGCAATACGAATGGTCAGAGCAATGAGATTAGTCAGAAGGGTAGCTTTCATGCAACATGCAACTGTGAAGCTGTGTTTGAGAGGTGGATAGATGCGACGTACTGGCACCCAAGGGAAAGAATGTTACCCTCGAAAACAAAAATAGAACCCGTAAAAATAGACATAGTAATGAGTTACCCAGAAAACTGTGCATGCAGAGCCATAATTGCTTCTGTTTAGTGGCTGCATGGATGGCAAATTATTTAAATTTTATGTACAGAAGAAATGAATAAAGTTTTGCCCTCAAGTTCCAAATGAACGGCTCCAGCCAAAGTCAGTCCTGAAAGAGCTCTGGCTCTTTATATTTATGCGCGTTTCATAAAGCAAGTTAACGAATCATATGAATAAAAATAAAAATAAACCAACGATTGGTTGCTCTTTCAATTGTAGTCTGATGTCTGATGAAGCTTTAGACATAAACAACTTTAATTGCAAGAGAATTTTATGCAAGAAAATTCTCACGAACAAACAAAATGGATGATTTAATTCACTGGAATATTTCTTTCATCAAAATCAGTCATACCAAAGATTAAGATTGATGAAGCATTTTTAAATTAAATTTGTTTGATTTTCGATGGTTCGAGTTCAATGCAAAGTTTCGTTTTTTCTCTTTTTTTTATTATTTAACAAACTTTCGTACTCGTTTACGCGTATTGCTCAAATTAATCTTTTTTATTATTTATTATTATTTATTATTATTATTATTTTCATCGGATTACTCCACACGAAGTTTAGGCATATACTCGCAGCAACACAAACAAAAGCATTTTCGCTACACACAACAATCATTTTGGTATTTTCATTTGATGTAGTTTACCGGCAGGGGACTATAACACATCGCTGTTAATTATATTATCTAAATGCCTATTTATGTGGGGCTGTTTTTGGAATCAGCCAGCCACAGCCCATACCGTTGGCTCCAGCGACCTGATTTGTTTTTAGATTCTTCCTTTACGGCCAAGGATTTCCGCTAACGAGCCGTTAGTGGATCCTCCCACAAGAAGTATACAACATTAAAAGACACGTGGCCAGAGGGGAAGAGGCTGAAGGCAAGACTCAAAAGGCAAAAACAGTAATCAGATCGAAGTGTGGTCTACTGGGATAAGTGAAGATTGCTATCCGGGGTGCCTCGGTTCAGACTCTTTGCTGGATTATTTTTATTTTCATTTCTTAACCAAATCTTTCTTCTCCAAAGAAATTATTTTTCTTTTAGTTTTTCTTTGCTTTGCTAGCCACACGCCAGAAGAGCCCGTTGAACTCGCATTTTAAAACTGAGCAGCCACACTTAGTGCACCATGTTGGCGGCCTTGTCGGCTCCAACAACCTTTTGTTTTGTTTTAATTGCACATCTCCTCTTAGAATGATCTGCGAGCGCAGCAGCTGAGGGCTGCTGCTATTGAATGGCATAAAGAGCCCGGATAATTGTGTTAAGCGATTGCGTGATTTTCATTTGTCGGACCACCAAAGACCTTTATTTGGACAGCCCCGAGGCTGCATGCTGCTTGTGCATTCCCCTTGTCCACCTCGATACACAATGCACGAATTGCATGCAGTTTTTGTCGCAAGATCGGCCGTGTCGCCCACTGTGCTGCCACCCGACCGTTTAATGCGGCGAATGAGCTTGCACGTGCCCGTGCCGCAGACAAGGCCGTTCCACTGGGGCAATGATGGGGTGGCTCGGAATGGGAATGGGACTGGGCCTGGGACTGGGCCTGGGACTGGCATTGCCAACAAGCTTCCAGCTCCAGTTTGACTTTGGGCAACGCATCTGTGCACGCATCTGTGCCCTGGAGTCGTGTGGCCACAATTTCGATTTCATTGCGCCAACTGGAGTCCCTCTGCCCCATCCCCTCCAATTCTGCACCATCCTCTCCCACACTCACTTCACATTCTGCCCACTGCATCGGTTTCAGCTATATTGCCGAAGGCATCACAGCAGCTCCCCCCCAGGGCAATCGAAGTTGATCTGAATTTCAGCAATTTGTCCGAAAACGGCAAAAGGGAGTAGGCGGATGGCGGATGCGTGTGACTGCTCTCTTATAATCATGGCAGGAGGTGAGAAATGGCTACACCATTTCCTGCTGTCCCTGCTGTCCCTTCTCTCCCTTATCTCCCCTATCTCCTCTCTTGTGTCTGCACAAACCTGGCCACACTTGCGGTGACTTTGCCACGTCTTTTCATTTCTTTTCTGCAGCAGAGCCGCTCACAGGAGCTGCCTGTTCGATTGTCACATGGCCTTGTGCCGCATTTGCCTTCCCCACATCCTCATAGCTTCGAATAGCGATGTCCTCTCTTATCCCTTTTAATATGAGTTTCCTTTGTTTCCGCTGTTTCCCTGCTACTTAGCGGCGATGAAACGCGATAGCCTCCCGTGTCGAAGACTCCAGCGGACTGGCATACTTATTCTCTGCCTGCTGGCCCGGAGGTGCAATCAGCCTCAGACGATACCATTGCTGAATGCCTGAAGTAGTTGTGCCCGATATGTTCCGGCATGGCAGCCATAAACGATTCCTAGACAAATGCACAAACAAGGAACAGCATGCGAGTTCGTCCCAGTTATTGTATTTTATTCCGTAGTTCTGTGCCACAGCCAACCACAAGGGGAAGGCTTTGTCGGATTGCCCGCCGACAAAATCCCAAGTGCTAAATAACCTACAACGAAGCGGCAAGGCGAGCGTCAGGCAAGAACGTGCAGCCTGCAGCCTGCAGCCCACACTCGCACACAGGACGATTGTCCACAAGCGAAGGGTTTACGGCACCATCTGACATTTTTTCAGGTGTCCTGGCCGCTCCCGCTCCCGTTGAGGCTCTTGCCCACTCGGAGCATTCGCAATAATCGATGCTGCCTGGCTGTTGTTTGCCCGGCGTCCAGTCCAATCGAAGCCCCATCCATCCATCCATCCATCCATCCATCCATCCGTCCTTCCGTCCGTCCGTCCGTCCGTCCAGGCCAGTCAGGGAAGAGACTTTTGCTTCATTACCCTTGGTTCATTCAGCATTTGTGTACCAGTCCCCAGTCGCCAGCCATTTTGCCCCTTCCCTTCCGCCTGCTGGCTGGCTCATTGAATGATGCGTTTGATAATTTACAGGTTTGCTGATTGCACATGCCTCTCCACATGGCTACCTCCACCGACTGAACCGGGTAAATCATCGAGCTTCAGCTCCATAATTATCGCCAGCATCGTCACAGGAAAAATCGGGTTCGCAGTCCGCAGCCAGCTGCAGGAATCGGCAACAATTAGGAGCAGTGAAACACATCATGGCTGGCACTGTCTTCGAGTCACATCATCTGCAGTCCATGCCATTCCATGTCATGGCCAGTAAGCCACAACGTCTATGCATAAATTAATTCTGCATTAATTTGCTTTAATTGCGCGGGCAGAGCGAAAACTTTAACGACCACTTCCGGTTCATTTCGCCGCAAGTAAACATAACCATGACATTTAGCGTTATTTGGGAGTTTATGCGGCCGCCGACATCAGTCTCCCCCTCACTTCCGCCCCTCCTCGCTGGCTCCAGGCTCCTGGCTCCTGGCTCCTGGCTCCTGGTTCCTGGCTAACTTTCTCGATGCGTCCGTCTGCTGTGTTTGTAGCTGCAACCGAAACTGGCATCGGGAGGAGGCGGACACTGTTACTGTTACTGGGCTGGCTGTGACTGTGACTGTGTCCCCGTCATTCCGGGGTCGCGCCATTTAAGGCCACACTCGGTTGCGCCAGTTGCCAACGCCATTTTCCATTATCCGTTAGTTTTGCGCATTTCCGGTTCATGCGATTGCTGCCGGTCGCTGGCTGCAGTCAACGGCCGAACGCAGTTCGAGTTGGATTTGGATCTGGACCAGCAGCAGCAGCAGCAGCAGCAGCCCCCAGCAGCAGCAGCAGGAGGACCAGTAGAGCAGTCTGCCCTGCCCTGCCCTGCCCTGTCCTGCTCTGTCTTTGGGCAGTGTGCGAAAGTGACGCACAGATGTGGTCAAAGGGGTGCTGGGGAGACTAACTGAATTCAATATAGAACCCAGTCGCACACACAGTCGCACACACAGTCCCCCAGTCAAATGACATCAGTTTTTAGTGCGTTCAGAAGCGATCCATTTGAGTGAAGGCTCGCTCCCCCTCCACAGGCCAACCCCGTTTAGCCACGCCACTGGCCACACACACATACCAGCTGGACAGAGCCAGGGACGGAAGGCTATCCGGGTACGAGTGGGGCGGTTGCTCCACGCTGCAGCAGCCTCGCCTGACCTCCAATTGGACCCAAACACAATTGCTGTTGAATTTTTAATGCGCTTCGAGTGTTGCTGCGGTGCTGCTGCTGCTGCTGGTGCTGGTGCTGCTGCTGGGGCTGCTGCTGCTCCTGATGATGGTGCTGACTGTTGTGCCGATGCAGGCAGAACGTATACGTATACGTATATGGGTGTGGGTATGGGTGTGGGTGTGGGTATATCTGTGTATATAGTTGGTTAAAATGCCGGCGTACATATATGCATGTACATGTGCTTGTATTTATATTCATATAGTGTGGAAGGAGCAGTGTAGAAATCAGGCAATTGCACTTTTAATTAAATTTTTATACAAGTTTCCGTTTCGTTAGCTGCGCTGCTTGCTGCTTGCTGGCTCCAGCTCCAGCTCCGGCTCCAGCTCCATCCTCGACGGCAGCTTAGGTACAGGCCCACCCCACGCCACATGCACTTGTGCATAAGTGTGCCAGAGCGCTTGGGGCTGGCTCGGCTTTAAGTGAACTGTTCTTTAGGCGGAGGCCAGAGTCAAGGTTCCCTCCATCCCACGCCCACGCCCACTCCCAATCAGCCATTACCCTCGCAAGCAATTTCGCCAGCACGCTGAACTTTGAGCGCCTTTTAAAGGCGTGTCCCGTGTCCTGTGTCCCGTGTCCTGTGGCCCGTGTCCGCTACCATTTCTGTCGCCAAAGCCACACGTGAGCGTGTCGGTAGTGGGGTAGGCGGGTGTAGGGAGCGGGAGCGGGAGCCGGCACAGCCACAGACAGATATATATCACAGGCGAAAACAAAGCCATGGCCCACTCCTTGAAAAGAGCAACAAACCAGCATTAACACCATAAAAGTTGGTAAACAGAGATACAGCACGTATCTAATAAAAGGCCACAACGTGATGCCACGCCAAGCGGTCGCCCAGCACCGGAGATGAGGCGACGTCGAGTGTCGCCGCCAGCGCCCACACCCGCTCACACAGTGCACAGAAATACGTACGGATGGGCACGGCACAGACCCATACCCATCCATTAGTGACGCAAAAGAAGCTCACAACATGGCCTCGATCTCATGGGGTATTTGACTCTGCCGATGGCTGGGCTCGGGGATCGTTGTTCGACGCACTTCTAGGGGAAATAATTCCAGCTTCCCTTCACTGTGTGCCGCTCCCACAACTGTGGGCAAAGGAAAACCCCTTAGAGGCGATCACAGATCGGTTCAGATGCGATCCGATCCGATCCATCCAGCAACTGTCTGGCGATGGGATGAGCAACAGTCACGACATTGATGCGCATCTCTGTGGAATGCTGCTGCCAAGCGGCGGGGGTCAGGACTGAGACTGAGACTGAGATGGTGACTGAGATTTGCTGTCAGTGGCTCAAGGACTGGCGACGTTCTCGTTCTGGTTCTGGTTCTGGTTGTGTTCTTACAATATTTTCATGCGTTTCACTGTAACGAAACTTGCAGAGGGAGAGGGCCAAGTGGAGGGGAGAGAACAACAGGACAGCAGGACAGCAGGACAGCAGGAGGGAGAGGATGGCGCGACAGAGTTGGCTGCACCTTTCAGCGCTTTTGCCAGTTGATATCCTGCTTAAGGATGCGCTCAAGTACTTTCAAGTCACTTGGCAGCTGCTTAAGTTAACTTTTGCTTGGCTTTGTCGGCGGAAAGGACCAAGCCAGCATAGAACCAGAGCAGGGCCAGACATTCAAACAGACAGACAGACAGACAGACAGACAGACACAGAGTGGGGACCATGGAGACAGGGGATGGGTGATGGGGGATAGGGCTGTGGGATGGGGGCTGGGGCGGACCCCCATGAATGTGTTTCAATGTTGACGCAACAAGAAACGGCAAAGGGAAAACGCAAAATGAAGAATGGAGTGGTTGAGTGGGGAGTGCGGAGTGGAGTGTGGTGAGGGGGGAGGACGAAGGTCGTAGCCTGGCATACCTTTTCACCTTCTTTGGCAACTCTCGACTGTCAGCGCCTCTGCCTCTGCCGCTGCCGCTGCCTCCCCCCGGACTGTTTCCTGTTGCCCTGACTGCACTTGACTCAAGTGGCCTTCTGGTGCGGCTTCAAAGCGACAAAAGTGTCGCCGCAACTGTTGCGGTTGTATCTACAGCAAAACCACTCGCCCACACACTCGCACACACTCGCACACTCACAGGGGCCGCTTGGGCATGGCCTGCCGCCAGCAAAAGAGAAAAAACAGACCCCAAGGCAGGCAATGCTCGGACAACACCGAAGCCCGGAACATACTCACAGAGCGATCCAGCAAGCGGCAGCTAAATGTGGGTTCCATGTACCTGTTTGCCTGTCGACTGATTAAGAGGCACTGACTGAGACACGAATAATAACAGGGACAGAATACCCTCTGCAGGGGCGAGGCAACCTGCAGCTACACTGGGAGAATTCGAGTACGCAAGACCCATGGATCAGTACAGGCAATATCCACCATCCACCATTCACCATTCACCGTGCAGCATGCGGCATGCGGCATAGAGCGTAATTGGGCTTGAAGATATGGCAAGCTGAAACTTGGCAAACAATTTACGAGACCATGGGAGGAATTCCTTTTCCTTTCAGGCAGTTCCAAATGAAAATAACATGTAATTCGGGCAATGCAATGCAAAGCGAAGGCGAAGGCGAAACTTTTTCGGGCTCGGCTCCAGCACACAATTGTTTGTTGCGTCAGGCAGTCCAATTCATTTCTCGGTTTCTTGTCGTGCAATTTCCGTTTCCGCTTTGGTTGCTCCCAGCCCCAGCCCCAGCCAGCCCAGGCTGGGCCCTCCCCCGCCCACCCGCCAATTCATTCGCAAAACACTTGACATTGTTTTCCAAGTTATTTTCTCATTGTTTGATTTCACTTTTAAATTTTGTCTGCTTGCTCAGACACGGGGGTAAATAATGCTGCAGCATTACCTGGTGCTCGGATTCCCCACTCCCCACTCCCCACTCCCATCTCTCATCTCCCGACGAGCGTCTACCGTCTTCCGTCTCCAGCCAGGCACAGCGCCATCAACGGCATTTGTATTTGAATTTCGTTATAAACATTTTAGTGGAATTACTTTCAGTTTAAGTTGCCACGCAAAGTGCCCCATTGTCTGGCCGGGCTCTCCTTTCGCTGGCAGTCTCAGCCCTTATGGGGATTTCTGTTTTCACTTTGCCCAGCGTTAGTTAATGTAATGAAGAGGCCGAGAATGCGGCGCCTGATTGATTGAGTCAGCGACCGACTCGCCCAGGGAGAAACCTGCAAACCTTGCAACCTGCAAACCTTCCAACCTTCCAACTGGCTGTTCCCAAAAGCGCAAATAAATACAAAGTAGTTTTCGATTTTTCCACGACACAATCGGGGAATGGGCAAGTCTTTTATCTACGGAGAACTAAACTGTTTCCAGTCTCCAGTAATTCGAACGCTTGCCGCTTGCTGGGAATTGTTTTCCGAGCCCCGGAGACAGGGCCCGGCGTCGTTGTGCGTAGGTGTATCGATGCCCTCAGCTCTGAGCGACTCTGATAACCTGTTCCGTGCTGCAAATTCTCTCTGTAATATTTGCAATCAATCCACAAACACAAGTCCTGCCCCCGTATCCCTGTCGTTTGCTCTGGTTCGGCGATGATATGTCGTACATTTGGCAAGCAAGAAAAATAGGCATTTGTCGATTGAAATCGTTTGACCAATTTCCTTATCGAAATTTGCGGCAATGAAAAGTATTTGCCGAGAAGGGAACTGTCGACAGAGGTGGGCCAGCCATGAGCCATGAGCCATGGGGTTCAGGGGTTCAGGGGCACAGGGCAAAGGTTAAGTTATGCTTCGTTTGTGTGTTCATCCTTTCATCTCAATGCAACTCATTTCATTTCGTCTGGTTCCATGTCGGCTGCGGTTCTGCTCCGGGCTCTGGTCCTGCTCCAAGGCTTCCAGTTTTCTCCTTCCATTCTTTTCTAGTCCTTTCGTTTCGTTTCGTTTCCTTTCCTTTCCCTTCCGACGCTCGCCTTTGCAGGCCGCTGTGAGAAATGCGCGGAATGCAAAAAGGCAATACACATGTTCCACTACAGGTTGGCAGGGTAGCTGTAGCTGTAGCTGTAGCTCCGACTTTGGCTCTGATAGCATCGGAAATACTTGAAATATTTGGAGCCTCCTGGCAGAATCTGCCAGAGAGTCTCTGGCCCAGAACAATGGGAATCGCACTGCGCTGGCTGAGCTTGCAGCTCGACATCGACATTGAAATCGACATCGGATCATCTGCCGGCTGACTGGCTGACTGGCTGCTGGCTGCTGGCTCCTGGCTCCTGGCTCCTGTATCGTGGTGCGTGGTCCCGTAATCGCCTTCAGCTGCCACACTGCCTGTGGTCGCCTTTGGGCCACCGATGCGCCTCGTTGCTTCACGAACACTGCGTCTGTGGCAGCGGCAGTGGCAGCGGCAGTGCCAAACAAAAGGAGCGCTTCCCGAAGCTGCCTTGGGTTTGTTTGAGCGGGTGGCTGGGTGGCTGGGTGGCTTTGGCGTTTTTTTGCCGTTTCCTTGCCAGAGCCGAGCCGACAACATGCTGTCGGGGGCAGGACAACGAGCCAATTGGGCGAGGCGACGCGACGCTGCCCCAGCAACAATGTTGCTGGCAACACTCTCGAGTGCCGCCGCAGTGGGTGGCGCGGCGGCCCCTGGCAACATGCTCGCCAATGATTGCCCATTACTAATTATTAACGCAATTATTGTTGCATGGATCAGGCCAGGCAGCAGGCCAGGCAGCAGGCCAGGCAGCAGGCCAGGGCAGGGCAGGCGGGGCAGGGCAGGCGGGGCAGGGCAGGCGGGGCGAGCGAGTGAGCGAAAGTGTGGAGGCCTTGTCACGTCCCACTATTAAAATATAACGATGCAAATTAGCTAAAGGAATTATGAGTGCAGCTTGGCCAAAGTTCGTCCTTATCCTGCACGTCTCGAATCTTTTCCTGCGCTTTCCATCATCATCATCAGCACTGCAGCAGCAGCAGCAGCAGCAGCAGCAGCAGCAGCAGCAGCAGCAGCAGCAGCCCCACTGAAAGGAGGAAAAGGAGCTGCAGACGGTAGAAAACTATCGTCAGTCACTGTGTCTGCAGCCTTCCCGTTTGTTTGTTGCCGGGGTTCGGGGTCTGGGTCGGGCTGGGGTTCGGGGTTAATTTCAGTTTCTTATTGCAGTTAATTAAGTGAAACTTGAGTTGACTTCGTCCCAGTTGCTCCCTCCCCTGCCCACGCCCACGCCACCCCTCCCCCAACTCGGCGCTTCGCGGGACGACGAATGCAGACAGTCTGCAAGGCAGTTTTAATTTATGCAGAGTCCTTCCCTTCCCGTCGCTGTGCATGTCAAAGCGCTGACAATTGGGCGGCCATCCCAATCCCCATCCGACTCCCTATCCGACTCCCTATCCCAACAATGATAATCACGCTGATTGCCCCGCTGCTCGTACCCGAGGGGCTGCAACCTTTAAGGGTTCAACGATCCAAGAAAACTGCGAGAAGAGCATGGACTATAATCGACAAAGGATTTCTGAGTTTTCTCCGCCCGAAGCCTATCCAAATTTGAGAAATCCTTTCCAGCCACGTGAGCTGGTTTCTGGACACCTTTATTTGTAGTTTGGTTGGTTTCTGGTCACTTGAATTATCTGGCCACCAGCATCCAGCATCCTCATTCCCCTCATCATCCTCATCTGTCGAGCAATGTGGATTCAATTGGATTGTTGGCCCCCGTCTAGTCCTGCTCTGCCCTCTCCCAGGGGCAGACATACACACATAGCTGTGATTGCGCCAAGGACATAAAGTATGCAACACTCGATGCGAGTGCGGGCAGGAGTACGGGCAGGAGTACGGGCAGGAGTACGGGCAGGAGTACGGGGACAGCAATGCTCATTGAATCCGGAATGCTGGCGACGGCTCGGCTGGAGTACGGCGGTGCGCTCCCCACGTATAATCATCATAATGGCAAATTATATATAATAATAAAATATTTCGTGTTCAAACTAACAAACTTTTACCTCATTCAGTGCGACTGTCCATTGGCTGGTGCCATGTGTCCGTGCGTGTGTCCGTCCATGTGTCCGTCCATGTGTCCGTCCATGTGTGTTTTTCAATACAGAATGCGTACGTGCTGGCCCGCGTGGCGTTCTCGATCTCTTCATTGTGCCATCAGCTTCAGTCAGCGTCCCGATACCAGGCACAGCTCCTCCCAGTCAGACGTTGGCTTTAAGCAAATCCTTTTTGCCATTTTTCGGGACAATCCCCAAACACCAATCCTCCTCCCACTCCCACTCCCACTGCCATCCTGCCTCTCCTCTCATGGTGCGATGCTTCGTCTGGCTATTTTATAGACGGCGTGACAATGGCCCGTTACCAAATCAATCGTCTGCGTGACCGTGCCACTCCTCCACAGCCAGCCCCAGCCCCAGCCCCAACCCCCAGGCAAGCCAAAGCCCAAGCCAAAGCCCAAGCCAAAGCCCCAGTCGCAGACCCACTCTCACACCCGACCCTCAGTCGCTCGACTCTGTTGTGCGCTGCATTCAAAATTAGCCCGGCTTGGAGAGCGAAGGCTGGATGGGGAGGTGCCGAGGTGGAGAGCTGCAGAGGCGCAGGGGCGTCTCAAAATCAAATGTTTGGAGACCTTGAGTCGATTGCTGGCTCTTCTCCGCCTTCGCCTCCACCCCCCTTTGCCCCCTGGCCATTATCCATATCCATATCCGTTTCCGGCACTCGCCGAGAATCGTTTTCGATTCAATGCGTGCTCTCGCCATATCGATAACCATGGGCGATACTCTCCCTCGATTTATCCACGCACTCGGATTTGAACCAGAGAATGAAGGACGCGGAGACAGAGGGGGAGGGGGGAGGGGGAGAGAGAAAGACTGAGAAAAGGAGACACAGATGGAGATGGGGAGACGTAGAACAGGCGAGGGAGACAAGTGGAAAGATGGATCTTGGACAGGATCCACCGCCTGATTTCCTCAGAAACTTAAAAGGTTTTCCACTTCCTCGAGACACACGCAACGGGGCAAGTCAATTTGCAACTTTGCAGCCCGCCGCCACCCACAGACCAGCCCCTCTCCCTCCCCGTGGCACTCCTGGGCGCTGGTATTCCTCTTCTTTTTTGATGGGACGACCACAGCCGCTTCCGCAGCTTCCTTAAACTTCTTCCCGGCAAAGTGTTCCATTTCCTTTGTGCGCCGGCTTCCAGTTAAGAAAGGCTGGAGACGGGGCTGCGCTGGGCTGGGGGAACCCTTTAAGTGTGGCTGCCGCGGTTTCGACTGCCACTGCCACTGCCACACCACTCCACTCCACTCTACTCTTCGATGGTGGCAACGACGATGGCGATGGCGATGGCGACGACGACGACGACGACGACGACGACAATGGCAAAGTTCAAAGCGAACATTTTCGATTTTGCTATTAATTAACGTTAGTAAATTAGCGGCTCAGGACCAGCTGAGTTGGCAGCTGAAAGATAGACCAGCTTTCGGCGGGAGGGGCGGCGGGGCACAGGAAGTGTCGAGTTCATTGATTCGCAATCAACAGCGGCCGCATTTTATTGCTTCGACAGGTGGCAAGGCATAAAGTGCGGAGAAGAGGGAGGAGAAAAAGAGAAGGCGCCGCTTCCTGGAAAGAACTTTCAAAAAATTGAAATTTGAATACAGAAATACTTAAAAACAATTCATGAATGGAAGTAATCATTCGTTGCTATTCAACAAATGTAACAAATAATATTTACTCATATTAATTAAATGCCCAACAGCAAGGGAACTACCATTTAACCCCCCAATCGATAAAACAACAAACAATTTGCAGGCCATAGATAGTGTCTGGATCCCCAGCCTGAAATTCCAAAATAAATCCTACAAATTCCTCAAATAATAGCCAGTGCACTGGCTTTTCAAGGCTGACAGAAAAATATCAAATAGCCGGGCTGAAAATATGGCAGATGTTTCTCACAGAGCCATGGATTCGTCTGATCGGTTGTCGATCTTTTGGATTCGCCAATCACCTCACAAAAATTCGTGCGAAGATGATACAGATGCAGAGTACGGTGACGATGCTGGAAGTGATACCCTTGAAATATATTTAGAGGAAGAGACACCCGACGAAACTGAATACTAAAATAAATGAAGAAAGGAATATTAAAAGCTTAAATTTTGTAGTTTTTACAAAAGTGCAACACAATTTATTTTCAGAGCTCTAAAAATTTTACAATTTACTATAAATATATGGCTGAAGTAAATTTTATTTTTTTTAAGCATTGAGCATTAAGCACACCGATAGAAAAAAGCCCTGAAACTTTAATATTTTCACTTAGATTTTAATATTTATGCCATTGATTTTCATCCAAGAGTGGTTGTATTAAAATTGAATATTTTTCATTTAAATTTTGATTTTTATATGGAAATATTAAATTTTAATATATTTCATATTTGAATTTAATATACTTCATATTAAAATTTAATACGTTTCATATTTAATGTTAATATCAGCATCATATTAAGCTTCATATTTTAATTTAATATGGTTAATATTTAAATCTAATATGTTTCATATTTATATTGAGTATATTTTATTTTAAACTAATTTGTTATTATTTTGCATACGCGGACTACATTTCAAGTCCTCATGGTGTGAAATTCACACTGTGAATCGGTTAAAGTTTTAAACTAGAAATAATCGCAACATGAGTAGAACTGCATTGGTTGTGATTATGCCCTGCGCAAAGATAATTTAACTTATCTTATATAAATATTATAATTTAAGCGGGAACCAATTGGGAGTTGGAGGGACATAACAAAAATAATACAAACATATTTAAAATAAATACAAAAAATATTTAATTTCATTTAATATGGAATATTTAAAATTAAAAGGTTTTCCTTTTGATTTTAAAACCAAAATTTTGAAATCAAGTCCAAATAATATTGAATTTAAATATGAAACATATTAAACTACAAATTTAATATATTATAGTTATTTTGAAGTATTGTTTTGTATTTAGATTAAATATGACCGTATTAAAAAAGCATTTTTAATACATTTATATTTGAATCAAAGTGAATTCTATTTAATTTTACTATTTTTTTAATTTAAGAATCCCATTTTAAATTCAAATACGATTGTAGTTATTTTTACTATGCCTTTTTTCTATCAGCGCATGTACTACCAAATGGAATGGAAGCTAAAATATTTGACAATTATTTAATTAAAAATTTATTTTTACCCACTCTGCGGGTAGTAAAATTAAATAAAAAAGAACAAAAACCAAAATTAGATTTAACTTTAACATATTTAAGAACCAACAAAAATGTCAAGTTTATGCACGCAAACGGGCTTTTTACCCATAGTGCTGTGGCGCCATCATTCCGTTATTCCGCCATTGCAATGCTTTGTTTGCTACTTGCACTGCCCACCGCATATCATATTGTAAATATTGCAGCCGCTTATGACTGACTACGGACGGCAGCGGCCGGGCCGTTCTTTCGCCTCTTTGCATCGCCTTCTTCGTTTCGCTACTCCAGCTGCAGCATCCACGCTGCTCTCTCTCACTCTCTCTCTCGTCTCTCTAGCTATCGCTCGTGCTCGGCTCTGCAGCAGCCCGAGCTTCCATCGCCTCTTTCGTTCTCTCTCTCTCTCTAGCTATCGCTCGTGCTCGGCTCTGCAGCAGCCCGAGCTTCCATCGCCTCTTTCGTTCCCTCTCTCGCTTGCATTGGGGCACGGGCGATTCGGCCCGCCTGCCCTCTTTACAGTCTTTAATTGATCGCCATCATCATCGCACTCTCGCTCTACGGTATTGATCTATCACTCACTTCTCTCGCCTGTTGAACAGACCCTGATCAGCCGACACAGCTCGCAATCTCTTTCGCTACACCTACACAGCCCACATTTCGCCCACTTAGAACAAATAAATTGTGCACACATAAACTACATCGAATCCGCTCGACTTCTTGTTGTACTCGAAATCTAAAGCTAACTCAACAGATAGAATTTAAAACATTTGAAAAGGTTTGCCTATTATGCTCACCGACGCTTCATATATTCCTCATCATTTAAAATAATATTATGCTTCGAAAACCTACCGAAATACTTGTGGTGATGGGAGAATATTACTTATATTTAATCCGGCTACTGCCGAGTGATTGAACGCGATTTATAATGTGCCCAAATGCCTATTGGATGGCAAAAGGCTGCCCTGACTGGGCATAAGCCATACGGAAAATGTGTCCTGAAAACTTGTGGGAAGCAACACACACAGCTGCTTTCCCCCGAAAACGGATGATAATCAGTGGCGGAGCCTGGGAGGGCGGGAGCCTGAAGCAGAAGAACAGCACAACAGAAGTGACATTAAAGATACATCAGAATTCATCAAACATCGAACTAATAGGAAAAGTTCTGACAGCAGCCGTTGCTAGTTTCCTGCTGCTGCCGTATCGTATTTTTTTCCGACTACAATCAGTGGGCTGTTCAAGTTAAAGTTAAATAGGGGCAACAGTTTCAGTGTCGGTTTCCATTTCAGTTCCATTGATGGATCGCATCGCCTGGGCCAGGGCACATAAAAATGATTTAAATGCAGTCGGCGTGTTGCATTATGGGCTTACCGACTCGACCCTCGACCCACTCGTTGAGTGACAAGTTCTTCGCTGGGGGCCATGTATCAAGTTGATGGCTTCCCAGTGGCAGGAGCGGCAACTTCGTTATGACCGTTAGCAGCTCTATTTGCCAAACTCGGTACTCCGGACTGAGGAGTCAGCACTGAGGACTGAGGACTGAAGACTGAGGACAGCGGACAGCGGACTCCGGCCAGAGGACTCCATTCGGACAGCCAGCTAAGTTCAGTGTATAGCTGTGCGCACTCCATCTGCATACTTAATGCATTTTCATTTTATTTCATTGCCTTAGTTTTGACCAGAGACAAGGAAGAGAGTCTGCCTCGGACTTCGACTTGGACTTGGACTGTCGCTGCCTTTCTGCCTTTGCATCCTCTCCATCCCTCCATCTCCATTTGCATCTGCATCTTCATCTGCGTCTCGCTTTAGCTATTTGCTCCATGGCTTGTCTTGTGTTTGCTTACTTTCATTTGTTTACTTGTGTTTCATTCGGTTAAGTGCTTCCTTGATTGTTTTTCCCGCGCCTTCGCCCGCGCCACAGTCGAGTACAATTTCGGGACTTCCTCCGGCGGGACTTCTTCCTCTGCTTATTTCAGAGCTCTTATCGCATCTTTTGAATCCAGTTGGAATCTGCCTTTACAGTCAGTTCAGTTATTATTGGCCAGCCGGTGGCACTCCCTGCCATCCGATCCACTTGTTAACAACTTTTTCGGGGATTAAGTCGGGCTTTTGACACCAATTGGCCATCGATGAGTGGATAAATATATGCCGACACAGTCAGCTCACACACACACACACACACACACGTACTATCTGTTTTATTTGAGCATATAGTCACACGATTCCCACGGATTATCCTGCATGTGTGTGACTCTGAGTCCTCTCCGCTCCTGCTCCTGCTCCTGGTGCTTTCCCCGGTGCTTGCTTTGGGTGTTGTTGCTGTTCTGTTCGAGGCTCCAGCGCCGCTGACCATAAATATGCATCTTTTATGCATACATTATTTTAATGAATTATTGATTTCGTTCAATTTGATGGACCAAGCCATGCCAGGCCCGGGCCACGCTCACCGCGAATGGCGCACACCCTTCTCGGGCCACGGAGAAAGTGAAGGCCAATGGAAGTTGTCTGTTTGACTATGCCAGTCGATTGTCTGTTCCCTGCATTCGCACGTGTTCTGTTCTTAGGTATATTCGAATCATTATTCCATGCTCTCAGACTCAGGCTCTTAATCGGGCAACGCTCCCGCTGCCCAGTTCCGCTTTGTCCCATTCTGACCCTGAATTCTGAATTGTAATATTTGTACAAGCCCTTCTGCATCTATCGCATTTTTCTATCACTTGAACAAATCTAATCTGTTTGTGTGTGCATTCCGGACCAGCGTTCCCGTCTGGGTTAGCGCATAGAAAGGTTCGCGGCGAAGGAGCTTCCTTGTGCGTTGCTGTTGCTGTTGTTGTTGCTCGCTGGCTTTATCTACGTGCGTGTGCGTGTGTGTGTGTGTGTGTGCTCATTTCCATATAATTTATAATGCTTAATTCCCATTCAATCCATTTTGGCATTGTGCGAGTATCTTACGCATTGATAACTAACTGCTTCCCCCTGCTGCTGCTGCCACTGCTGCTCCTCTTTGAACTCTTTCACCGCCCCCGGCTGCTCTCTTTTGTGTGTCGGGGGGGTGCGGAGAACTTTTGTGTGGTTTTTGTGGCCTAAAATAGCACTTTGTTGGGTCTCCTTCGGCTGTGCGGTAGCCGGGGCAAAGGTTACCGAACAGGGAACGCATTAATGGAAATAATGGTATATCTATTCAATTATATCGAAGCCGTTGCTGAAGCTGCTCTCTCCATTCAGCGGCAGACAGGGTCAGGCAGGGGCAGGGGCAGTGACAGTGGCAGTGGCACTGGCCCTGTGCCACTACCTATGGGCACTACAGGCTGAGGTAATTGAGGATCCCAATCCCGTGCCGAGCGGGGTACGTGAGCGTATCAGTGCCCTAATGGATGACACAGGCATTTTCATGGACATTTTATGTTAGTGCATGTTATTTATTATATTAAAAATCCATTAGTGATTTTTTGAAACTTGTGGTCGCCACACAGCTGCCACTACAGCCACTACAGCCACTACAGCCACTGCTGCCACTACAGCCACTGCTGCCACTGCAGCCACATCTTTCATTTTCATTTTGGTATTCCCGTGTTCAGTTTCAGTTTCGGTTTCAGCTCTGGCTGGCCGAGGGAGTCCAAAGCCAAAGTGACGTCAATAAAATCTGTCAAGTCTGCCGCAATATTGTGGCCACTAACTGCATTTTGGTGAAGCCATCGATGTGCCAGGCCATGGCCTGGCCTGGCATGGCGCTGGATCTGAACCTGAACCTGAAACTGAATCTGTATGGGAACCCGAGTCGGATCTGAGGAGGATCTGCTCAGCGCATGAAATATGTATGCAATGCAGCACAGGACAGGACAGGGCTTTGTGCAGCCAGCTTAATGCTGCACTTGATTAAAGCACTTCCGCTGGACACACCCATGCCCCAAAGATCTTGGGAGTCTGCGTGGGATGACGAATGACAAAGTCGCGCCATTAATGCATAAAGTGCCAGATATGTATGGGTGTGGGTGCGAAGGAGAGGGGCGCTAAAATCGCATCTTAGTTTTCTTATTTGAATGCTTCATGAGTCTCCCATCGCCATCCAACTGTTGTACAGTGGGCGATTTGGCTCCGCCAGCGGCGCACACTTAATATAAATATATTTACACTTACCCCTACCCTTTTATATCATTCTATAGATCATTGTTATTTTTGTTTTGTATTTGCATCATTTCATACCCATAAAATAAATAAATAAATAAACATTAATCTCGTATTATTTCCATTTAATCGTGAAACATTCCCATTAGATAATCTTGCCATATCGCTGACTATTCACGTACTTGCCAATGTATTTGATAGATTTCACTGAGCTGCAGATCTCAGTATTAATGAGAATGTTTTGCTTAGCAGAGGAGAACATGGTTCTGCCTATCGACTGTCAATGTCTACGCTGTTGATTCTTATCCTGAATGATGGCACACAATGATCAATCTCTCTTCTTCCATATATTGCACATTAATCGACGTTGTTCGTAAACCTTTTGGAAAACGCTTTGTAAAGTTTCCATCTTTAATGCAAGGCGATTAGCGATTCCAATCCCCGCATGGGCCATGAATCATGATTGTGTAAATATCACAATTATCTAGCAGTAGCTGAACAATAGACGGATCTGAAATTTCCGCGGACATGTCTTTTTTCTCAGGGAGTATTTTGTCGACTAATAAAATCAGAAAGTGTGCATGTACCTCATCCACGTTATTGCCATTCAACTGAATACATACAGCAGTTTGCTTTGACTGAATACGTGTAATTTTTAATGAATATATTTACGACAAACATTTCATAACAATCGGCCCTGCCGTTTAAGAGGAGCTCAGTCACAAACACCGTGACACGGGATTTGTATGTTACAGATTTACAACAATAAATTATTATACACAAAGTAAATAATCTAAATAAATGTAATTAAAATTGCAAGCTGAACTGCGAGTATCGAAACGAATCTGGAAACTGATTTGACTGGCTCTGGACTGTCAAGATTCTGATTGATATATCTTGTCGGCTTTTGTTCGTAACGGGCTTTAGTATTTATTACATTTGTATTTTGGAAATTAAAATTAAATTTAAATTTTAAATTTAAATTAAATTAAAAACTGTAATATAAATAAATAAATAATAAATAATAATTCAATGAAAAATACAAAATACACAACTAAATTATTTATTTTTATTCACTTGGTGTTCTTTGATTATTTTTCTGGATTTTTAACAAATCCGATTGAGCATATCTTACGCGGAGCGAAATCGACCACTGTGTGTGTTGCAGGGATTAAAGTTGCTTGCATAATGAGACAGGCGGAAAAGAGAAGGCTAGATGGAGAAAGTAGAAAAATAAATAATGGCTGAAAAAGAGGAAAAGGCAGCCAGCGAAAAGGAGCTGACAATCATTTAACCCAGCGTCGAGTCCCAGGAAAGTTCCTCCACCTAATGTATGACAAATTATCACTTTATTTTTTATTGCAAAAGTTTTATGCTATTTCATAAAATATGTTACCGATGCCAGCAATGGATTCGATGACACGAGGTTCGATACCAAGACACCAAGACACCAAGCACTTAGTACGAGTACAAACAAAAATATTATTCTTATTACCCTCGGAAAGAAAAATACAAAGCGGAGAAGGGTTTCGTTAATACATAAATATACGAGTGTGTATGTATGGAATCGTGTTCAGTGGCGAGGCCTCACTTAAGGGTTGAGACGAGTCCAAAGCTTAAAAACATTCAGAAATCCGAACTGATTGAACTCAGCGGGTGGCCGAAGAGGCATTGAATGGCATTTCCGCTGCCATTAATGCTGAAATGCCCAATGATGGAGCTACTGACCATCAACATTCCATATCATCCCTATCAGCAGGACGAACAATGCAAAGAGGGCGCTGGGGGGCGTGAGGGCTTGTCCTTTGTGTTTGAGCCGAGAAGCAGCCATTCAATCTTTTTATCGTGATAAACTTCTTAATGCACTGGACTCGATAGGGAGAGGGAGAGACACTGACCGAAATGCGAATACAAATGGCCATTGAACTGACCCAGTCAGTCCCTCCAGCCGCTGCTCCCCGCTCGCTGCCCCCCGCTGGGCGCCTTTGTATCTCGTTTGAGTGGGATGACTAAGTATATTGGATTGAAAGGGCAGGTACTCGCTTCCATTGTGGGGCGCCAGGGGCTCGGGACCACAGCCAGGGTCGGAGAACTTGCATTAAAAAATTATTGAAATCGGAAACACATTCCCGACATTCCGGACATCAGAACACATCATCCGAACAATGATCAACGCTCCCCATAAATGCACCATGAATGCACATGGCTCAACGTTGTTATTTAAGTGCTTGTGATGGGCAAACCCTTTGCCGTGGAGTAGGAGAAAACCGAGAGGGAACGCGACAGCTGGTCATATTTTGTGGCATTAGACTTTGCTGCAAGTATGGCTTCAGAGACAAAGCGCAAAATAGGCATTCTTAGCCGTCTCTGGGCACGTGTCCCGGCCATCAATCGCAGAACTGTGGCACTATTTGTGCGCCTACCACTCACTAAATTCGATGCGAATGCGTTCTCCACTCTGCACACCAAGCTGCAGGGACTTGAATATAATTCCCGCAACTTGGATCGCCAAGATAAGAGCTCCTTGGGCTAAGGAGTAAACTGAATAGCTCCCGGGCGATTTTTTATTTCGAAAAATGTATCCACACTCTTTTAGTTTTAATGCTTTATGCCAATCTGTTCTGAAATCAGCATTCAATTGGTTTATCAAAGCAAATAAATAAATACTCCCTCAAAGTATCTGTTCAAATAATTTAGAAATTGTTTGAAGCAGTTTCCCATTTTGCTGTGCAGGTTTAGTCTCGTTTCCATCGGAGTTCCATCCAGCCATAAAAATTACATTTAATGAACGACGAGTGGGACAACATGTGAGCGGAAAGCAGTGTCCCCACTCCGCAGCCCACTCCCGGGCAGCCGCAGAAGA
Organism: Drosophila tristis; assembly: GCA_018150885.1. Taxonomy (NCBI): domain Eukaryota; kingdom Metazoa; phylum Arthropoda; class Insecta; order Diptera; family Drosophilidae; genus Drosophila; species Drosophila tristis. The sequence goes on along the minus strand of JAECWT010000215.1, from coordinate 1,355,758 downwards.
GATGTCTCTCCCACATGGGGCTCCCGGCTAATTGAGTCATATGTCAGGCCACGCAATTCGGCAGCAGGCTTAAGACAATTCAGATTGAGTGCCGACCGGGGAGCAATCTTCTCCAGAGCATGGAGCATTTGATTTTAAGTTGCCATTGCCCATTTGCCATAAAAAATAAGACTTTCGCTTTCCCGCTGTCCTTGCTGAGGGGGAGGGGGGGGGGGGGGCATGGTGAAAGGTCGTTTCGGATTTAGTTTGCACGGTAACTTATCGTGGGAGTGGGAGCTGGGAGCTGGTCGGCCCCTGCGCTGCTTCGAAGGTTTTTAATTGAAAACAAACAAGGCTTAGGCCAACCTCCCAGCAAGTGTCTCCCCGCCGACCTGAGACTCCGACGACTCCGACTCGGGCTCCGACTCGGGCTCCGGCTACGACTCCTGCCCGCCTCGCACTCCCCTCAAAGTTTGTTTGCATGCGTGCCGCTGACGTTGACATTGAACGGCAGGATGGGCTACACGGGCAGGAGTAGGAGTAGGAGTAGGAGGGCAGTGTTGAGTGCTTGCGGGTAGCCCGAAGTGGCCATTGAAAGTGAAATGCGAACTGCGTACTCGTACTCGCACTCGCACCTCCCACCAGGTCCAAGGTGGTTCCGCATTGAAGGATGCCTGCGAGTGGCGGTGCGGTGGGGGCGGGGCGGGGCGGAGCGGGCCAAGTGGAGCGGGGGATTAGGAGCATAAAAGTGAAAAACAATTGAACCCTTGGGCAAAATTGGTTTTGACAATGTAAATAAATAAAACACACGCATAAATATTTACTGCTGACGGCAGTTTCGTTAAGGGCTTAGAGCGACCAAAAGGAGAAGGTTCTGGCGCTGGCGCTGGCGCTGGTGCTGGGGTCGGGGTATTGAGTTCGGGCGGAAATGAAAGAGCCCGTCCCAGCCAGAGCCAGAGCTGGAGCTGGAGCCCGAGCTCCAAGCACAGCCAGAGCCAGAGTAAGCGCAGAGATTACAGGGGGCTCAGCAGAGTAAATTTTCGAATGGTTTTTTTGCGGACTCCAACTCTGACCTTTAACGGTGAGTAGCATGGGGTGTGGAGTGCGGGGTGTGGGGGGAAATGTTGTCAAAAGGATTTGCAGCTCATTTCATGTCGAACCTTTACCTTTCCTCTGCTCCCCAAGCATGGGAACAGACCCCGACAGACACAACCCTATCCCTGCCCTGCGCCAACACCCAGAGCTGAGCTAATATTTGATTGTGTTGTCGGGTCAATGGGTGGCACAAATTCCCAGCTCAAGTAGCTCAAGGATGGGAGGGAGGGACGTGGCGGTGGCAGTGGCAGTGGATTACAAATGAAAATGGGGGATGTGCGTGTGGGATGCCTCTGAAAACTCAGCCCGAATTACTTTGGATACTGCAGTTGTAGTCTCAACTTGCCCACACCCAATGCCTCGGCAGTGTGCGGGCCCCGGGACCCCCTTGAAGGCACACGTCGAAGGATGCCCTGCCACAAGCAGCGCTGCCGAGCTCCTCTCTTAATGTCCAGCGGATGGGGTGGTGGTGGAGGGGCAGTTTAGCCTGCACTTAGCCAACATTTAGCATCAATTTGTGTGCAATTAACGTGCTGATCTGCCGACGGGACAGGTGAGTAGCCATGGGAATACTCGTCGAGCCGAAGGCATCTGCCCGACCGACAACAATTGATATCAATGATTTGCACAGACTCCTCCTCTCCATTGTCTCCTCGGCAAGGGAGCGGGAGCCTGCAACTTAATTGAAGGGGATGGAGTGGTGTGAAAGTCTGTTTTCCTTCCATCCTTCCATCCCTGCAGCCATCTCCGCATCGAAATGGATTCGAGTCTTGTTTGTTCAGATTGATGCTGTTGCTTCCACCGATTGTCAACACTAAGGCCGGCCAATGCATAGCTGGCGGATAACGAGGAATTTCTTCAAGGCCCCATGCTCACGGAGACACGGCAGCGGCAGCACCACCGGCAGTGATGTATACCGATTGGCCATAGCTACAACTTTACCCTGGGAAAATCATAGAAAATCAAGCAATCAACTTCGCGAGCAGCAAATTTTCTCATCACACTGGCAATTAATATGAGAATTATGTTTTGAGGCGAAACACACACAATAAACACACCAAAAGCTCGTCGTAGTTATGCCCAGTACTCGAAGAATTTACGGATGTATTTATTAGATTCGTGTTGGAAGGGAAAGCGTAGCCGACTCCATAAAGTATATATATATTCAGTAACATTTCCATAATGCCCTACAGCCACACACGCATTACGTATACGTTAAGCCCTTGAACATATCCATACCTCCCCCACACCCACACACGTTATGTATATGCCCAGCACTCACCCTTGCACCTATGTACTCGCATCTATAAGAAATAAGATAAACATATGGCAAGATACCCCGACAGCTGCATAAACCAAGCCTGAGTCGTCCAAGCCGAAATCAACAGGAAGTCTCATGCAAGCCAAGACTCTGGAATGCAATCGAACGTCGCTGACCGATCCGCTATCAGCTCGTTCCCACACTCCACAGAACGGAGAACTCTTGAATTATATGAATTATACCCTAGGTTATAATATAAGTTCGGTTATATGAAAATATCCTCCTTAAACAAATACTTTTGAGCCCTGGAATTCGTATTATATATATTCTTGATCAGCATCAATAGCCGAGTCGATAGAGACATCCGTCCGACATCCTGGAGAGGGTCTAGATCTCAGAGCCTGTCCAGACTACTGTGACATCAGACTCTCCCTCACTCACACACTCAGCAGCAAGAAAAGAAAGGGACACAGATGTAGACCAGTTCAAAATAAAAGCGGAAAACGGACGCAAATAAAATATTCTAAAGTCTGGCTGACTGAGTAGGTAGCAGGTATAAATGTAGAGACGCGGCTTTTGCAGCGGCTCACAGCGTTCCTCCTCGCATACAAGGCAACAGGTCCTAAGAAACTAAGAAACTGAGGCTATCAAAATGTCATTAAATTCAATTAAATTATTAAATAAATAAAATAAATAATTCAAACTCTTATATTTATGTATATTTTGTATAGGTTTTTCTGTTCTTCAAGACTCTGCCTACTGGGAGATCTTTAAACTCTGTGTGGATTACTCGACTAAAGGGAAACACAAACGGAATATTTTAAATTTGAAAAGATTCAGATGCAGCGCTGGTTAAAGCCACCAATCACGGGGCTTCAACGTATGCGGGTAAAAAAATACTCGTATTATGGCCAAAAGGTCTCCAAACAGAGACCGGAACCGGAGACCGGGTAGGGACTGTTGGAACGGCAGCATGTGGGCTGGAGTGGGCTGATGACTGGCGGGGAGGGGAGTGGAGTGGAGTGGAGCAGGCAATGCCTGAAGCCCAAGGAATGTGCATGAAAATATGGCAGCTGCTGAAGGTCAAAAAAGTGGCAGTGAGGGAGCGCCAGAGGGGAGAACGAAAGCTGTTAAGATGAACCGACATCACTACCATCATCGCAGCCATCGCCAGACATCACTGCGGGGCCTGCACTGACTCTCTCTCTCTCTGTCTCTCTCTCTGTCTCTCTATTTATCTCTCGCTCTCACACTGTAGTGCTCTTCACCTTTCCCTGTCTGTCTCCCTCTGCTCTCGTTCTCTCGTTCTCTTTTCCGCTGTGTCTGTGCATGATGAGCAAATGAATTTTTCATAAAAGCGCCACATGTTGCCAATAGAAGTGCAAATACAAATGGAATAGGGCGTGGCGTGTCCCACGTCTGTCTCCTGCTGCAGCGAGGAGCCATTAGGTGAATGAATTTTTATGCCTGCCATCCCCCTGCCCCTGCCCCTGCCCCTCCCCCTGCCCAGCTCTCCGCCAGGTGGCTGACAACGGCAAAGGGGTGAGAGCTGTGGCAGCCAGGCATAGGGGCAGCGTTGCCTTTTAATGTTCCCTCAAAGCGTTCGGTGCTCTATTTATCTTCGCCAGCAACATTTGAAGGCCCAGCAGTGGGGCAGGGAGTGGGGGCGCACGAGCTGCAGGCGGATCAGATCTCTCCCGAATGAAAGTGAGATGAGAACGAGTGTCTTTTGGCGACCTTAAAGAGCCATCCAAATGATTGGGCTGAATCCGCAGCTTCTGCAACTGCAACTGCAACTGCCACTGCAACGCCAACTCCAGAGCTTCTGCTCGTCTTTGTTTGCGCAAATGCCGCAAAGTGATTTTTTCGCGTGAGAAACTTCCGTGTCTGCTGACATTTGGCATTTTCCAAAGGTTTTGCCAATTGTCCAATCGACCGAGAACCAGGCTCAGGGGCCGGGCAGAGTGGGCTGGCTGGAGCGCATCCAACAAGGGGCACGCGTAAAATGTGATTTGTTTTAGGTAAATTCTCTTCAGTTGTAAAAGGCGCGCAGGAGCAGGAGCAGGAGCAGGAGCAAGAGTGCAGAGTCGTCAGACTCCATGGCAACGATTCACAATGGGATTGGTCCAGGGCATGGCACTTCTTTATGGCTCTGCAGCCCAATTTGACTCTCTGACTGCCACTGCCACTCCAGTGCCAGTCCAGTCCACTCCAGTCCACAGCAGTCCCACGCTCCGCATCGCACATTCCGCAGCTGACAGCTTCGATTGTGTTTATTGTATTTAAATTAACTTATTTATGGTTATTGCCAGGCGGCGGTCGCATCAAATGCCCAGCGGCTCTGTAGCTGGACTCTGGCTGGGCCTGGTGGGTGGTCCACAGGGACAGTGACGGGGATGGGGAGGAGGAAGGGGAGCTGCCCCAAAAGGTGACCTATAAAACGCTGGCGAAAGAATGAAAGTTGACAATGAAAGCCATAAAAGCAGAAATTTGTCGCCGCATGTAAATGGAATTGTTTAAAGGTGAAAGCGATAGTGGCGGGCGATGAAGGGGGAAGCAGGCAGCCGGAAACAGCAGGGCACACACAAACAAATTAAGAAGTTGCACAACAGCCGAAGGACAACAGCAGCACGGAACAGGCAGCACGGAGCAGGCAGCACGGAGCAGGCAGCAAGGGCGGGGCAATGGCTGGCTGCTGCCTGGCTACCTGGCTGCTGCCTGGCTGCCTGGCTGGATCGTTGGGCAGCACAAAGACCGCAGCGGATACGTATTATTTTTGCCAGGCCAGCAAGCAGCGGGCCAGCCAGCAAGGGCGTGGCTGAGTGGGGAGGATGCCAACAATAAGCCAAACGAGCAGCTGCAGGCGCGGCTGGTCCAGAGGGGCATAAAGAAGGCATGCAAGAACCTCCCCCCCATGGGCAACAATCAGACTGTCGAGCAGACCCCCGACCCCATTGACGAAAGAATTGCAGCCACAATATCGCGGGACTGCCTGCCACTCTCCGCAGACCCGTCCGATCGGAGGGAGGGACTCTCCAGTGGCTCCGATCCCCTGTTCGGAGACGCCTTCTTCGGCCTGTTACGTGCCCGATATACCCTGGTGCCCTGCGAGTACCGGGTAGTACGACAGGGGGAGGGAGTGATGGGGGAATGGGGGAAAACGTCTGGGAATTGCAGACGACGCGACGCGACGTCGGCTCATGGCAATGGCGATTTAATCTTTGCAGACATTTTTATTCAAATTTATTTTAATATTTTTCTTTCTTGCCCCAATCCGCGGTCGCCTCGGATGCGGATACGGATGCGGATGCGGATGCGGACGAGTCGCGTCGCGTACAATGCACGCGAATTATGGCCCGGGTCCCGGCTCCCGGCTCGGATCCTCCCCCCCGCCCACACGGTGTATGCGTCGACACTTTATCATAAAAACGCGCCCAGCCAATTCACCTTAAAGTACGAGTCTGGCCCCCCGTTCTGGGGCCAGCCTGGGCCCAAATAAATGCCTTCGCCTTTTAATTTGTATCCCTAACGCAGCCAGCATATTGATGCAGCGAACCAAATGAAACCTTAGCCATCCCGCACGAGCCCACTTGAGGGGCTGCAGCTGTGGGTGCAGTTTGCCCATTTCGCGTCATTCCTCAGCGTCAGTCAATTGCCTTGAGCTGCGCTTCGCATTAAACGCCGCCCCAAATGTAGGAAATTTCGCATTAAGTGGGAAATTATCCCGCAGTTCTGCCTGCGGGCCGCCCCTGTCAGTCCTGTTGGCCCTGTTGGGTGACATCCCGCGGAGAGCATGCCGGGCGGGGCTTCATTTAAGGACACTAAGAATACAGGCAACGACAATGACGACATGTTGGTAAGACGCATATGATGCTGTTCCGCCGGACAGCTGGAAAACCGGACAGCCGGACAGCCGGACAGCTGGACAGCTGGACAGCCGGACAGACATGTTGTCAACTTTGCAAAAAGCGGAAGTTAGAAATTTCACAGTGTGCTGCCATCCCCTTGGCAACGTCCCCGCCCCCTGCCCGGCCCTTGCTGCTGTTACGTTGAATTCATTACGGCGGAAAATGTAAAAGGCATAAACAGCATCGCACAACATCCGCTTGTCCACTGGCCTCCGCACACACTCATATCCGGGGACAGACCCGGAGTGCACGACAGCGAGACGAGCCCCTGCTGGAATCCGAACCAAACCGGAGAGTCGGCGAGTCGGTGAGTCGGGGCGTCGGGCAGTCGGGGAGTTTGGTCCACTCTGCAACAGAACTTGTTACGGTTGCCCGCTGCCCGTTGCTCTCCTCGTCCAGTCCCTGCCAGCCCGGGCAGCAGCAGTTCGACTCCAGTGCCCGCTTAATATGCTAAATGCTGCAACTCGTACGAATTTAATGCGAGTTAGCCAAAGGTCTGCAGGCCAGACCTAGTCCCAGACACAGATGAGATTGTGGCGGAGACGCTCGGGCAGCACACACACACACAGGTGTACACACACACATATATGCATTTACATTGTACATAAATACGTGTGTGTAGGCAGTCCTTGGATCGGATTGTGTGTCTGTCTGCCTGCCCGTCCACCTGGTGGGCTCACTCGACTAAAGACTAAAGAGGGAAAGGTCAATGGCTGCCCTGCTGGATGAGAGACAGAAAAAACTGCCGTCGTCACGCCAGAAGACTTGGCTTGGCCTACGAGCCCTCGGTAGGCCCTCGGTAGGCCCTCGGTAGGTAAATTACACAGATTAAACTTTTGAATCTGCCCTTCAGAGTCCTTTTAAATTTGCTAAATTTATTTTCTTTCGAATTTCGGGAGACTTTATTGAGTTGCAGTGCCTTGCCAGAAGATCAAAACAGAAGGTATGACCGCCTGCCTTGGTAATTACTCGAATGGGAGGCCGAGTGGCGGATGAAGCTGCTGCACGGCGAACTCAACAGAATATGAACTGGCAGCGACGGTGCGGAAGTTCGGCGGAAGTGCAAGAAAAGAAATATGAATGGCTTGATGTTGATTTTATTAAATGCCAAACTGTTTATCGATTTCATTTGAGTGCATGTCGCGCACAGGCATCGCTATTCACATTCGCATTCACATCCGCCTCAGCTGCTGCTGCTGCTGCTGCCGCTGCTCCTGCCGCTGCCACTGCCACTGCCACTGCCCCGCCTTCATATGCAAATGCTTCGGCAATTTGTGGCCTGGCGGAGCTCGTTCTGGGGCTGGAGCTGAAGCTGAAGCTGTAGCTGCTGCAAAGGGGGAGCACGCAAATCGAAATCGAAATGAAAATCTACAACTTGTTTTGGGGGAAGGAGGCAAGAGAAAAAATCCAAACCAAACCAAACAGAAATGAAGAAGAAAAGTCCTGCGACAATCCCCTTTGACTGTGTGTAGAGCGCCGCCTGCTTCTGCTCCAGCTCCCAGCTACCAGCTCCTGCCCCCGCTGCTGGCTGTTATCGCCATCGCCCATTGTCAGGCTAATTCATGTGTCGACTGCAGGAGCCGAGCCGAGCCATTGACTTCCAGCGGCGGTGGCTGCTCCTAAATCGATTAAAGAGTCAACGGATTCCGGATTGTAAGCGAGCACTGACTGGATTGGGAGTCAAGTCACCCCAATCATGAGGAGACGTCAAGCCCATCGGCTCCTAATTGGCCTGGAGCACTCGTTGCGGCGCCAAGCAGTCCTCTCCCCTCGCTCGCGCCAGGCTTAATAAACACAACGAGCAATAAGCGACATTAACAATTGTTTAAAATTAATTTCAATTACTGTAAACAAAACCGCAACAACTGGCCGTAAATATGAAGCGCGCAGTCTGAATACTCCGCACGCCGCCACACACTCGTATTTGTGCAGCGTGGCTGACGACTGACGACTGACGACTGTCTGTTTGCGTGACATTTGTAAATTTTCGTAATTAAATTAATAGCCCTTGCTCCTCCTCTCGCCACTCGTTATTTCCCATTGATGGGCCTGGACTGCGGAGCGTGGCACAACCGAAATGTCAACACAATCGCGGTTTCGATTTTGATTTAAATAAAGGTTCATTAGCGCAGCACTTTAATGATGCCTCTGCCCCGATCCCTTCCTCCACAGTGAACGACAATTAGCCTAGGGTTTCGGAACGATAGCCCACCGATTAACACGGCGAGTATCGGTTACTCACAACGAGTATCGGTGGGAGAACAGCGCTTAAAATAAATAGGCAATCGGAGACGATCCAATCCCACGGAACAGGCGAGCTAAGCGCTGAGAATATAAAAGCTATGCGGACTCGGTGTGAATTATTCATCCCTGGATGCCTTAATTATGTATAAATGGGAAGAGAGCTTTACACGCTACGCCTAGCACTGAGCCATCGGACCAGTTTCAATGGGCAAAATACATTATTAAAGTAACTTTTGCCGCATACTTAGTGGCTCAGAATATAATGCGCCACGAAAAATCCAATCTTGCCAATTTAAAATTCGCAAAGCTGTCTTTTTCGGCTGCTGTCTCCTCCCTCGCAGCTCGGGCAGCTGTGGCCACCGGGAACAGTGGTTCGCTGGCTCTATCCAGGCCAGGCCAGGGCTTTCATTCACAACAAGGACACGCCACCGGAGTGCAGCACTTGAAGCAGCCAACACACACACGCGGCGGACGGTGGACGGGCGCACATACATTTAAATTCACCTGCTCTTGCTGTGTGCAACATTTTTAACATACTAATTAGTCTTTTCTAAGATTCATTATCATAATTGTAATTAACAAAATGCGAACGAACGCGGCTGGGCAAAATATGGACAGTCACAGCCGCCAGAAGGGTTGCATGGGGTCGCACTTGGCAGGCAGGGCAGAGCTAAAACATCGGTGGAGGTACAAAAAAAAGCAGCCACAGGGAAAATTAAAGAGAAAACGGGGGAACGGCATTGACGGCATTGACTGCATCGCCTGCTGCCTGTTGCCTGTTGCTGGGGCTGTGGCTGTGGCTGCCTATACCTGCCAGCTTTTACTTTTGTCAGTGCTCCCCACTAAGAAGGGGGGACGGGGACTGGGATTGTGCCAGGATGACAAACAGTTTTCATAGGGTAAAAAATGTTTCGGCCTTGGGGTGGTCATATTTCGATGGATCGACTGACGCAATGCGTGCAAACATAAACGCGGTGGGCCACAAGTATTATTTGCGTATTCAAATACTTGAGTGAGAAGGGAGAAAAATATCAAATAATATCTCCACAATTGACACATTAATTAAACAGATAAAACAAAAACAAAACGACAAAAGTAAACTCTGTAAGATGGGATCCTTCAGCGGGATTACGCCTTCTTGTATTTATTTATGTTCCATGGATAGATCTCACGCAGGAACACACCCAGCCACATAGCTGGCATGCCCTTCGACGCTCTGCAGCAGCCAGTGGGGGTGACGAGTCGCGACGTCAGTGGGGGATTTACTTGTGAAACATTGTGGATGTCTAGCCCAGCCTAGGCCGCCTATCCGGCTGGTCCTTTGCCCTTTGTGTAGCGCTCTGCTCAGCTGCTGCTCTGAGTGTGTGCTTAGATTTGCATAAGCACTGAACTGTTTTCATTTTTGTTGCGATTAAAGGCGCCCTCCACCCAGCCCACGTAGTTCGCCAGCTCAGGCTGTCGAAAGCCAATTGGTGCCCCCGCTTGCCCCAGCTGTCGCTCCACCAAAGAGCCATTGCTTGTCCAACGGAACCAGCAAAATATGCATGATTAATGCCTTTCTGTTTCATCCTGATTGAACAAGTCAAGCCAATTGATCCACGCGCCATTTAATGAAACAAAACGAACTGGAGTTAAAAAATAAAATAAATATGCACACATTACATTGTTGCTTTGATTTGAATCATATTTGCCCGCCACATTCACTAATCATTAGGCAGCAAAGGATATCCCACTGACACTTAATTTGTGCCACGTATTGTGGTGCCACAGTGGAGTCCATCTACATTAACATCAATTGAGTTCATTGCGTTAATTCCTTTTTTTGCAATGCCCTGAACCCTCTCGATAATCGAATTTCTCTCGAATAATTGAAACATAGTAATGCTGGCACTCCGCTCTCCGCTGCTCACCGTTTGCATTGAAAACCGTACTCGATATAATTGAGACTGAGGTGCAAGGTGCAAAAAGTGATTTATTTGCATCGAATGATGCTGCAGCCATTTATCGCACTGACAGATGTCAGTCCAGGGTCTGCCCCATGGTCTGGGGCCGGAGTCGAGTGTCATAACATGCATTATCCAACGACATCTCCATCAATTAGGAATGCATTTTATTCATAATTCGCTGGATCTCCATAATCGAGTTGCCGTGCGTCCAGCACATGAATATTTAGCAGATGTTTCTGCTGCCGACCGCTGTCTTTTTGCTGTTGGTTGCATGGTTGCATGGTTGGCTGGCTGACTGGCTGGCTGGCTGGCTGGTCTACTGCTCTAAATCATGTGGAAAAACAATCATCCCCCCCCAGTTAATCCTGCCTCATGGGTCAGTGGGCGTGAGGGCGAGGCCAGACCCAGTCATTGCCAATAAATTATTATGTAATAATTTTAATGAACTGTAATTGAATCACACTGCAAACTGGCATCTCCGATGTGATTATTGGAGATTGCACACAATATTTGATTTGTCCAGAGCCTGTTAATGTCTGTTTGTTTTCCCTGTGACATGTTGCAGTTGTGTTTGCGTAATTAGAGCTGCACGCACTCGTCGGCAAGCGATGCAGCAGCGACGCAACAGTTAACCGGATACCCAAACTATGCGCTTCCAGTGGGGCTATCCCATTGGACTCAACCCGAATGACAGTCCCAGGAAGAGTGCTTACTGCTCATTGGCACAGGCTCGAATATACCCAAAGTATTCAGTCTGAGAGGACTTTCCATGGACAGACGCACGCAGTGGATCCAACGAATCAGTTGGTCGTCAACAAAGTATAAGTAAGGTAAGAACTTGTCATGTTTACGGCGTGCTGCACATATGTATATTTAATCATCTGATTAAAATATATTCCATACGGAAATGGCATCGGAGGAGCTCTAATGTTAACGCTGCACTGCGCCTAAGAGACCAAACGCTGAGTACCAAACGCAGAGTAGTTCTGTTTCTTTTTCTGGTTTGCATGGCTCCTTTCGCATTAGAAATGCGAAAATTTGGGCGCAGCTTGCAACTTTCGTGACCCTCGGAACGAGCATACACACTGACACAGCGCCTAATGAAATGTTGTCTATGGAATGCCACACCCACACCCCAGCCCACACATACCACCGCCCCACCCCCACACTGAAGCGCCCTCGGGCGCGCTTACCGAGGGCAGACAAGGAAACATAAAAGCCATAAAATTTCAATTAGGCAAACCATTCAAGAAATTAATTGACAAACCTTCTCCTTGGGTTGGCAGCCCCACGCCCCCTCACCAGCGCACACACACACACATACGCACCCTCTGCCACTATATCTATCTTTTTCGCTCTTGCTTTCTTGCAATTTGCAGCTTTTCAACATGAAAATTAATTTTCGACAATTTACTGCGCAATCTTAAGCAAAAGTTCAACAAAAGCGGCGGCGCACTTTTGCTCCACCACATGACCTACGCCTGCCACCCCAGCACCCCCAGCACCCCCAGCAGCGGCACCCCTAGCGCACCCCTAGGTGGAGTGCTGCCCCTCTTGGCACGCCCCACACTACAGTTGAACCAAACAATCTGCCAGAGCGGCGTCAGTGAGCGCTAAAATTCTCTTACACTTGTACTGAGGCTTCCCCACGCAAACTTGATGAGTGCTGGGTCACGGGAGGGTGTGGGTGTGGGTGGGTGGGTGTGTGGGTGGCTTGCCTCTGCAAGCCGTGGAGAAATTGTATGAAAGTTGAAAAATTACTTGCCTCTTATGCATCACCAGCCCAGCGAACACCCGAGCAGCGACTCGCGAATCCGGCCCCATTGCCACTCCCGCTGGGCATGTGAGTGGGGCGACAAGAAGTTATCGCTGCCGTGACTTTGAACCACCCCACCCCACCCGCCAGCCCGCCTGGCCGTCTCCCTGCGCACCCCATATCCGTTTCCGGTGCCAAAATCATCCGCATCTATCTCCGGTTACAACAAACTTGACTCGCTGGCGCTACCTTCTGGTCCTGCCCCATGCTACTTCTCCGGACTCTGCCCCCTGTGCGCCCTTAACCGCTCTCCTACATTTTCAACTACATTGTCATTTAATTTTGGCAATAAATGTGAACCATTGCCGCCGCCTCCTGCCAAGCCCCACTCCCAGTCCCAGTCCCAGTCCCGCAGCCAGTCCCGCAACCAGTCCCGCATCCAGTCCACTCATCCCATCCCATCCCATTCCATTCCATCCAGATCCGTATGCGACGACATTGTGTGCAAACTGTCTGATAATCGTCTTCCGCCTATTTTAACGTGCTCCATTCAAGCGGCTCCCATCCCCATCTCCAGCCCCAGCCCCAGCCCCAGCTCCTTCCCCTACCAGATTTAGTGCACATGTGTGCGCTTAAATTATGCAACGGAAGTTTCTCCAAAAAACTCCTGGCTCCACCACTGCGAGTACCACCAGCACCAGCAGCAGCAGCAGCACCATCGCCCCCGCCACTTCCACTCCACCAAACTCCCTCCCATCGTTCGCGTCCACGGGTGAAATATGATATTACAGCGCTCAAATAAATTACGCGGAAAATTATTATGGCCGAGTCTTAAATGGGGCGAGGGCGGACCCCCCTCGGCTCTCTGTCTCTGCCTCTCTCTCTCTCTCTCTCTCTCTCTCTGGCTCATGTGATAATAGTAATGTAAAATTAATGCAGCCCCAGGCTGCTCCTATCCAATTTATACACCGTCTTAAAGAGTCAGATATTTCATTCGATTGTCCAACTATTGACTGGCTCGAGACCCCACGATTATGTAGCAGATGAGCAGGCGAAATGGAGTCTTTAAGGTGCTTAATAAGAGATAGATTATGCAGCCTAGCGATTAGCAAATTAACAGAAAAAACATGTATTATTCTTGAATGATCATCCGCAGCAGAGTCGGCTGATGGCTTGCACCATGTGATGGAACCTTTTGGGTACTTGGAGGGCAAGTCTCGTACCGCAGATGTAGGCAAATTATTTGACATATATCTCGATTTTAATCAATGGTTAACTATGGCCAAAGGTCCGGCAAGGGTTCCGTCCTGGAGAGGAACTCGTGGCAGTACTTTGGCAGCCTCTATCCTGAAATTGCCTGCAATATGTTCACATCAAAACAGTTGTGGCCGTTGAGTAGAGCGCTCGCTGTTAAAGCATTCGATGTGACTCGTCGAAGGCATTTTCTGACTGCCATTGAGCTGCAGGATGTTCTTTATAGTTGGTCCGATGAGAATAGCGATGCAAAGAGAACTATCGTTGCTGTGCCATCCGGTACGTTCGATGCTGTTATTGACGACAAGGAATTTCATGATAAAATTCAAGTGATGAATGGGGCAGGACGCCACGACCTGCAATGTATGTAAAATGAGGAGAACACACATATGCCATTGACGAGAGGGCTCTGGCGGGACTTCGACTTCAACTTGTAGTTGTGGTGGCCGCGAATTGATGAAGGAATAACAACAGAATCGTTCGATAAGATTGCATTCGATAGCAGGGCACTTTATGCCAACCGCTGCATGAATTGATCGGAGCATAATGTGAGTCCTAGACAGCTTTAGCGAAAGGCCTATCGATGCAGAGGCTTTGGAACTATTGATCACTTTCAAAGGCCAATATGCTGGGCCAGCATGGAAACATCTTTGCGCTTGATGAACAAACACATATCAACATATATCAGCAGACAGCTAGACAGCAAATTATTGGTTGGCTAATAAAATATTATAGCTTGCAGAATAGGTTCATGGCCGAAAAATATAATAAACAAAGATATATAAGTAGAAAACAAATGAAACTTGTTTTTATTCGTTCTTGCAGAGTGTTTTTACTCCAGAGGGACTTATAAAACAAATATGAAAATCTAATTTTAGTTAGCAATGGGTAATTATGCTACTAGGCACATTTTTGGCACTTATATTCCTTTACTTGTATGCATTTATATACACAAGAGAAGGAAAGAGCATTCGGATCCAGCCTTCTGTTCCGCTGTCCTTGTTTACAGCGAACAAAGGGCTAAATGAAGTGGAAGCAAGGTATTTCACACAATTCGCACCATTTGCAGGCCCTCTGATGAACAGAGTTCCCCCCGCACAGCCCGCACATGTGGACTGAGTGACTAACTTGCTGCGTGATGGGTTGATGGGTTGGTGGGCTGGTGGGTTGGTGGGTTGGTGGGCTGATGAGTGGCCAAGGGTAGACAACTGTTTAAGGGGTCGAGGAGGACACACAACAAATAAACCAGCAAAACAAAACCAAACCAAACCAAACCAAACGATGCAGACACCAGAAAACGTAACGAAAATAAACCAAATACCCCGGAATGCCATGAAGAGGCAGGGGAGAGTGCTCATAGAGCAGCACCGTTAAATGCTCGAATGCTCGAGTGGAGTCGAAGTTACGAGTAGGAGTAGAAAGCGCAATCGGACTCCAAATCGGCCCCGAACTAGATTCGGAGAGGCTTGGCTTGGCTTCGCTTGGCTTGGCTTGGCTTGGATGGGATTGGGATTGAGTGGGTTGTGGTCTGAAATGGGCGGGAAATGGATGTGGAAATTCCTGTAAGAATGCTCAGTTTTAACTCGAAAATCAGATGGGCATGGAGCAGAAAGCCCCACCTGGTGCTTCTGCAGCTTTGTCCTTAGTCCATTGTCACTGCCCCCTCCTGTTGCTTGTCCACCATTTCGCTATTGGCGGGGCATCAAAAAGTACTTCATTATTGCGCTCGATTGTGGACGTGTAGTCCTTGTTCTTCCTGTGGCAGGCCTCTCCGCTGGCCGAACGTAGTCGAAGAGTGCGGTCCGAAGAGGTGAGGCCTGGCCGTGGCCCTGGCCCTGGCCTGGTCGGGGAGTAACTGGTGACCGAGCTGCAGGGAGTCGTCTCACAGGACACATTACAGCATTTCATTTGTTGTCCTTCACATTCTCTTTTCACACTTGCTCACACGGACACAAACAAAGGGAGACCGGGGGCCCACTGGGACCCACTGGGAAGAATTGGTAGCTGCGCTACCTTTTCCATTGCAATGTGTCAGCCCCACTCCCACTCCCATCCCATCCCACATCCAGTGACTCACACTGCTGGCAGTGTCTCCCCCATGCCGGAGACCGCAACTCTGGCCGTCTGTCAAATATGCTAGAGAAATATTTCAAATTGTGGCTGCTAAAAATTGAACATCCTCCGGCCACGTGACCCAGCTAAAGCTTCTGCTGCTGCTGCTGCTGCTGCTGCTGCTCCTTTGTCCACGGGGGCTCCTACGCCAGCCCCATATCCACTCTGAAATTGGCAAGCCACCAGTACCAGTACCAGTTTTCTTCCACGTTTTTTTGCCGAGTGTATTCATTTCATTTATTTATTTGGTATTCAAAGCGCAGGTCGCTCCACCTGCCCCACTCAACCGTCCTCCTGAAGCTGCTTGAGAATCTAGAATTTCATTATGAGTACTTCAATTTTCTCTCGGTGTGTGTCATTTTAAAGCAGAACATGAAACACTCCTAAATTATTCATCCTGCCATGGACACCGAAATAAGAAGAACAAAAAATAGAAGGAATATCATTTCATTTTTTATTTTTAGTTGTGTCTAATTTTGAGACACGCAGAGAAGATTGCCAACCTGCAAATGACAGCCATAAATGGAGCAAATCTTGAACATAAAGCTGGGGCGCTGGGGCGCTCCCCGCAGCGAAGTTGCGTGAATATCTGCTTCTGAACCCATCAAATGCAGATGAAAGGGATGCCAGCTAACGATTGAGACCTGCTTAGTCATATAAATATAGACAGAGAGCTCGGCTTAACTAACAACCATACAATAATTCAAACTCTTTTCGGCCCTTCCAGCGAATTGTTCCATTGGTTGAATCTATGGGAATTTCCGCGAAAGTGTCCGCAATACTACTGTCTCGATACTATTTTCTAAATTTATTGAATGGTTGATAAACGATCCAACCAAACGCACTTTTTCTGATAGATTGTGAGCTTTTAATTTCTCTTAAAGAATTATGGGTTTTTTCTATTGCATACATTTCTTTAAACTAAATTTTGAAAATGATTATTTTGTTAAGCTCTTTTCAGAATGACTAGCGCTTCTTTTTTTCACATAACTTAAGTATCTTACGTCTGGGTGTAATGAACTTTGCCATTATATTAGCTGATAAATGCATCTACAAAGTATACCTGAATTTTGTACATACTCGCTAATACATTTGTATTTATATCACATCACATGCCTTCGCGGATTTAATTCAGAACGAACTTTTCTACTTTAATACCCTATAGACATTCAGTTAAAATGTATGCTGTTGGATTATTTATTATTTTAAGCGTTATTATACATTAGCCCTGCAACTGGAGCCGATATCTGGCGCATGCTATCCCTCTCTGTGTTTTTTGGTATAGCTGTTCCTTCACTTTTCATAGCAGATGGGAAAAACATCAAGCGAAACCACGACCTCTAATTATGTCTGTTATAAGCTTAGATCTTTCACTTCGTTTATCCCCAATGACCTATTCGACAAGAATTTGAACATATTTTATTTATTTCCATTTTTTCCACTAATGTTCCGTTACTGTTGGTTGGGAGGACTATCTTTATAAAAAAATGTGTATGCAATGGCGGTATGGCCAGAAAAAGAAAGGAAAAGCCCAACAGCTGAATCTGGACTGAGAATTCCAGAGTTATATTATGTACAGTATTGATTATTGCATTGTTTTGCATATTATGATTGTGTCAACGTATTTTTTTATTTAAGTCTGATTAAAAGTAATTAACCCGTACTCAAAGGGTTAAAGTGGTATGTTGTATTTGTGGTAATATTGGATGTGTGCAACGCAGAGAAGCAAACGTTGCCGACCCCATAAAGTGTATAGATATATTCAGCTTCAGTAGCCGAGTCGATAGAGTCGAGAGTCGACGAAAATCTGTGGCAGGCACAGCTTTAAAGATACGATAAAACTAAAAACTCAGTTTCGGAGAGAGTCAAGATATCTACCAGATATCTACATTGTGAATGTAGAATCTACATTTCAGATGTGGAATCAATAATGAAGATGTAGATGGCAGATGTAGCAAAAAAATGTTAAATTCAAATTCAAAGCTCACATATGTATATACTGACTGAGTATGGGTATAAAGTAGAGTCGCGTCCAAAGAAGCGACTCACGCGTTCCTTCTCGTTTTTATTTATTTGTATTTTAATTTTATTTAAAGTGGCAAATTTAATAGAAACCGACTCTCTGTCTCTTGCGATCTACTGTGATAATATGAGAGTCGAGTTTTACTCATCTACTTGTATGTATTTGTATTTTCTAGTCTATGAATTCGATTCCCAAAGATCGAAACCTCTTCTTCATATAATTCATAATTTTGTTCTAAAGAGATCTTCTCTATTGCTTCACTAAGCTAATAAAAATATGTAGACATAAAGTGCACTTGTGAAGGCTGTTGCCTGGTACTGCTGTGTCAAAGAAAATCACTTTTCATGACTGTAATCCAAACAATATCGCAGCCAAAGTATCTATTCCTCCGGAGTATCTATTCCTCTCCTCTTCGAAGTTGCTTTGTACAAATTGTGATTTTTTAATTAGCAAATTATAACTTTAGTGTTGCAACGAATTGCGGACACAAGAAAAGCGGTCAGAGAGGGCTCCTCGACCCGAGCCCTCTCCACACATGTCCCGTTCTGACCGCAAAGGCCTTTCATTTGCGTAAGTAACCGCAATGACGATGATGGGGTTGATACCCTCTATACGCCGCAGCAAATCAAAGCAAATGAGGGAAACCCATTGGAGCGCAGATGAAAGCGAAACAAGGGATTGAATTTAATAAATAAAAAGAAAACTGTCGGCTATCTCTGGATTCACATTTGATGAAATATCTCTTATGTTTTGCAGGAGATTCAATGAAATTGAAATTTGCTTTGGAATAGCAGCCCCCAGCCCCCAGCCTGCAGCCTGCAGCCTCCCTGGAAGAAAAATGTTCCAGCAAAAAATCAATTTAACTCAAAATTAGATTTTCAAAATCAACAACACACACACACACACACACACACACACACACACATTGAAACGGAGGACATTAGCGGACCCCCTAACCACACACACACCCAAAGTTTAAATATGAGTTTGGAAAAAAGTTTCGTTAGGCGTAAATATTTTTTGTGTGGCAGCTTCGGTTTCGGCTTCGGCACCAGCTCCCAGTTCCCAGTTCCCAGCTCCGGCTGCGGCTCCTTGCTGCCATTCGACGGACCGGCAAGAACCGGCAGGACTCCGGCAACGTACGTATAACCCTACGGTTCCTGTTTATCCTTTTCTCCCAGGCAGAGCACGAAAACTGCCGTCCCAGTGTTTGATTTATGCCGGTTGAATTTTAAAATTTCCCTTTCTTTGGGAGCACGGGGAGAAGGCACACGCCAAATCCGATTAAGTTTTCACAGAGGAACCCCCACCGCCCAACATGTGTGCAAAGAGTTTTAAAAAGATCAAAAAAGGAGCCAAAGTGCGGGGCGAGACGAAAACTTGCTCAGTTTTCAATCTCGAGACAGAGTCGCGGGCCTCGGTCGCCCCCCACCGCCGACCCCTTATTTTTAGCACAAAGAAAAGCGAAAGGATTCAATATTCCAAGTAGAGAGCACGCGACCAGCAACATCAACAGCAAAAACGTTAGAAACCGAAACAAATCAAAGTCTTTGAAGTGCCAAGGGCGTGTCGAATACTTCCCAGGCGTCGGCACAGCCACAGGCACGACCTTGCTAAATAGTTGGCATGTCACACACAAACCCTCAATGACAGACAGTTTGAAATTTGTCAACTTCTTTGGGCTGCTCTATGGGAGGAAGTGACCTAAATGGATTTTGTCAACACTTGCGCACCTATGCATGGTGCCCTCCCTGTATTGGACCGACAAGTCCGGCAGTAGCTGTAACCCGAACAAATTAAATATTTCTCATCAAAATGCACTACATTCTTGTATGGGGAAATTCGGTTTATCGCAAGTTCTTTCACCGCTAAAGTGGCTGTTGAAATTATATAAATAGTTTTTAGCCTCGAACATGAAGCGGTTTCAGTGAGCAGATACGCTGAGGCTGGGCAACTTTTGCTTTCAGTTCTATAATTCTATTTCTATTTTCTTTAAGTTTGTTCTGTCACTACTCCGTATTCTAATGAGCTCTTGTAGATCCAGGTACTCATAGCAGTGACAGCTCAAAGCGCGGCAGGAGTATTCCCGCGCTTCTCTGTTTAAAGTGGAGATGTTTATTATTTCACGGCTCGGCTTTTGTTGCTCCGGACTCTGGTTTCTGGCGCTTCAGGTTCGTGTTGGCATTTTTATGACTCTGTCGCCTTGTTGACGACACTGACGCCAGCGATTGCCTATTACGGGGGAAGTACATAATTTGGTAATACAATAATTATTGAGACTGTCGGAAACGGGGGGACCCTGGTGGCGGAGGTGGAGGCAAAGGCAAAGGCGAAGGCGATCCTGGGCTAATCATTAATGACTTTCCGTCAACTTGTCAGCGTACAAATGTCATAATAGATTTCCTCACGTTTTTGTTTTTGTTTATTCGAAATTGATGTAGAACCCTCCCTACGGGCCAGCAAATACCCACACCCGGTCTACCGAAACCCCCTCCAATCAAAATACCAAGTTTAATGCCTTTTTCTGTGTCGCCACAGAAAATGTTCCGTTGATTTGTTGATGTTGTTTGCTGATACGCTTCCACAACGCTTCCACTGAATTTTGACCAGTGAAAGGAGTGGTGGTTAGGGCGTCAGGGTCAGGGCGGCAAGGGGAATCAAATTCTGTCGTCTAATTACCGCAGGGATTGAGTTGAATGCGCGACTCGGCCAAACTAAGAACTTTAACTGGAAGTGCCTTCGTCTTTCTCATCGAATTGCAGAAAATGGCAATTCAAAAGGCATTTAAAGCAATGTCAGAAGCCTCTAGCATCTTTAAGGCTACATTTATTGCTCCATATTAATGTTCATCCATATAATTAACTATTTTCTATGTGAGATTGTATCCATCCGTATGAATCCATGGATGACATATTGACTAAGTAGCACAGCAAACTATTAAACAATAAATCACGAATCTTATCAACAGCCCTTTGATATTTCGCTGGCAACTATTTTAATTATGGGGAAAATTTACAATCGATGAACAAAATCCACAGTTGTTAGAATTAAACAGATTTCATTCCAATAAATTGCTTCCTTCAAAGTTGGATGGTACTTACTGTGAAAAAGTAAAGGTCTTTGTGATTTTTATTATGTTGTTTTCGAAAAGCGTTCATTTTGTTTCCAAAATTATTTTATATAATTATATAATATAAATATAAATATATATATAAATATAAAATATAAATATAAATATAAAATAAAATATAAATATAATTAAATTATATTATATAAGTCTGCTTTCGGATCCTAACCAAGAACTATCCTACCATGTTTTAAAGAAAATTTTATGTTTTATTTTTATTAAATAAAAATTAAAATTAAAAGAATACGCATTTAAAAACAAAAGAAATTTAACGATTTACATGGGGCACGATATATTTTGGAATTTCGACGATAACAGTTTTTGTTGGCTTTGTTGACCGTTTCACCCACTGTGCAGCGGCGATCTTTATTTGGTTCTTTATAGCTCATTCGGAGCTGACCAAAAGTGATATACTGATATGCCATACATACGATTATATGTACATATCAGCCAAATCAGATCACCTAAAGTTTCTGAAGATATTGGAAGCACGCTTTCGCTCCTCGAAAACAGAAGAAAGAAAATAGCGGCTGAGAGCAAAGAAAGAGGTAATGAAATAATGAAAATCCGATTTTTCAAGAAGAGCTGTAAAGCCTGAATAGCGTGTACCATTCCCCCTCAGCCTGTTTGCTCTGACGCTGTCTGCGTCTCCCTTGCTGGATAAAGTTTTAAATGCCGCTGCAGACCAAAAGAAACAGAGTCAGGAAATTAAGGGGGATAGTACTCGTGCCATATATAAGGCCAAGTCGGCAGAAGGAGAACCCGGAAGTGACAGAGAGAGAGAGAGAATATAGAGAGTGGACTCGGCGTAGAGGGGTAAACCAGGGAATGGAACAAGATGCCGAAAACCGACATAAAAAGCCGAAATCTTGGAGCGGTTGACGACGCCAGGCAAGATAAAGTTTACGCTCGATTTTTACAAGTCCCCAACTCTGCTTCAAAAGGCGACTGACTGGGAAGATGGGAGTTCCCACGCGGAGTAAGCATATTTCGAGGACTTGATTCACATTGATTTCTGGGAGTACTGGGAATGGGCATGGAAGTCGGCGTGGGGCGATGGGCGACTGACTCTCAAAACTGTCTCAAGGCGAGAACGCGTCGAAAGTTGTAATTAAAACCTTGAAGCCAAAGTCGCGACAGAGCCAACAAGTCAGGCCGAGTCTTTCCTCGGAGCGAATTTACTCTTTGCACAGGCAATGGGGTATGACATCTATGGAAACCTCTTTGGTCCATGTCCACTCGAATATATCACACGTTTATAATAAAAAAAAATATATGAAAAGCTTAAACTTATCTGAAAATTTGTGGAAGAGGGATACCTACATCTATATTAATGTGGCACAATTGAATGTTAATTTACATATGTACATACATACATTGTAACAGCCAGAACGATTATGGTACATATATATTTTATTTTAAGTTACAAATATTGAATATAAATACATAAACCACTTCGTGTGTCTTTCCTCGGAGCGATTAATATATATATATATTTGGTATAATTTTTTAAACATTATTTATTAAGCACTTTTTTCTTTTTTTCTTTTTCTTTTTTTGTTTTATTTCTGTTCAGTATGTTTTTGTTTTACTTTGATACACATTTTTGATTAAATTTAGAACTATTTTTGATTTTCAAGGAAACAGACAATACAAAAAACTAGCCAAGCTAGCTTCAAGAAATCTAAGGGTATTCCCTTAGCTACGCTTTGAACAAACCGAGCACCAGCACAAAACCAATTGAGGTACGAAAATCGCAAACTTTGTCTATGGCGAAATTTCGGCGGGCTCTGCCACAGCTCCGAGGCAGCAAGAAATCTCCCTGCCCACCGGAAGTATTGATTCTCGCCTAGCTCTGCTTCACTTCCCAGCTTCCCAGCTTACCAGCCACTTCCCACCCTACACTCATGCCCCTCAGGCCAAAGTCGAGGCCAAAGTTTGCATTTTTCGCCAGACTTGATTTCTTTGCAGTTTTTCACTGGAGTGTGTGTCATGCTAATTATAAATCGAAACTTCCGTCGACACTTTGTCAACTGCAAGAAGTCTTCCACTCACCCTATTCCCTGGCTCCTTCCGCCCGCCCCACGCAGCCCAACCTTTGGCGCTCGTCCAACCCGTTCACTGGGGTGACTTCCACTTGGCACTTTTCCGACACTTTCAGTGATTCTGTCTCGGGCCACTTTGTAAGGGAATTAAATTCAATTAAGTTAATGCAGTGCTCAACTTTCGGTTAAATCTTTCAATTGCCAAATCGCTTAAGCGTTTAACAAGATTCGGTGGGATAAATCAGAGTTCGGTCTATTGAAACCGATAAAACTTCCTCTGGAAACTACTTGCTTAACTTCGAAAAACGTGCAATTCATTGGAGTGCTGAGACTGAAACTACCCATTCAAATTAACATTCTCGAAAGAAAATTCTTCTTTTATAACCGTATTGTGATTTTTGTCGAATTTTTATATATTTTATCACCTCACATTTGTTTGATACATCTGTCATCCACATCTAAAATCTATCTTTGAAACTTAATTCCATGCGATGAGTCGGGAATCCAAATTGGGTTGCTCTAGCTTTTACAGTCTCTGAGATCTATGTGCTCATCAAGACGGACAGACAGACGTGGCTATATCGACTCGGCTATTGATCAAGAATATATATACTCTGTGGGCTCAGAAGTGTTTCCTTCTGTGCGTTACACACATCCACTTTGGACCAAAAATCTAATAAACCCCTTGACTCATCGAGTACGGCTATAAAAATGAGTGGCTGATCAGTCATAGCATTTCACGTGTTTGTGGTCAGTGGGAGGCGTGGATGAGCTGCTTGAAATTAACTTTATGCAGTGTGATTTCACTCTGATTCTGATTCTGCACACAAAATTCAATTGCTCCAATTGGTAGAGTCTCTGAGAGCTAGGCTTCAAACTGGATGAACAAACGGACAGCTCGGCCTGACTATATCGACTCGGCTATTCATTTTAATCAAGAATATACAAACGTTATAAGGTCGAAAATACTTTCTTCTGGCTGCTGCATGTATGTATTTAAATATGTATATGTGTCGATCCACGCATCTTATATACTCTATACCCTTTGAGTACCAGCTTTGAATGTGAAATCACTACGGCGTTCGAGAACTCTTACTACCGCCTCGAATCAGAATCAGAAACAGAAACAGAAAACCAAAACCAGAATCAAAGGCTGAATCAGATCGTGGTCCGGAACCAGGTCCAGCTTAAAACCGAAATGCAGACCCCAAAAACCGATTTTGATCGGCCATCGAATACCTTTTCCATCTGATTTTATGGAGCACCTTACCGCAAAAATGTATAATTAATTGAATTAATGAAATATTTTAAAATCATAAAAGCTGACAGTCTCGACGCCACCTTCCTCTGT
The DNA here is from genome assembly GCA_018150885.1 of Drosophila tristis. Classification (NCBI taxonomy): domain Eukaryota; kingdom Metazoa; phylum Arthropoda; class Insecta; order Diptera; family Drosophilidae; genus Drosophila; species Drosophila tristis. The sequence continues at coordinate 1,331,657 of JAECWT010000215.1, read as the reverse complement.
TCCCCTCCCCGCACCGCACCGCACCACACCGCCACTCACCCCACCACACAGCACCGCACCGCACCTCTCCACTTTCCCACCGCAATTGCTCATCGACTAAAAGCAATCAACGTCAGTCTGCGGATAGGAAGCCGGATCAGGGCCACCAGGGGCCTGCGGGGCCCTTTGGGATGGGCCAGATGGAAAGAGAGTGAGTACATGACTGAGTGACAGTGGCATGTAATTCGATTTTGGTCGCCACTCATTTATGGACTGCGGAAGTCAGTCTCTTAATGCCTATTATCGAGTTCTGTTTTTGGGGTAATATGTACTATACATTGATGTGGAAATGCTGGGGGAAATGGATATACATACGTACACATTTACATGCCCACAAATGTATGCGCACATATGTACAACTTGATAGAAGAATATTTATGTTGTTCTGTGCTGGTGCTATTACATAAGACTTTGCTGACTTTGCACTTCTCACGTCTGGGTACGAATTAATATGCCTGATCCAGATTAAAACTATCTATATTTTAAACAGCTACGTACTTATTTACATATGTATATTGCACAACATTGATTTAACTCAAACGAACTTTAATGGGATGAACTAATTAATGTCTAGAAATACGAGGACGACTCCGAGTAAAATTTCAAAAATATACCAGAAATTTACTCAATCTATTAATCCACAAAAATATTTCATGCTGGAGCCGATTCTGGTTCAAAGACCCAGCCAGCTCTTGCTGCTGGCATCTCCACTGTCTTAGCGCCTTGCATTTTGTTACAATGTCCGTGCGTTCGGTGGCGTTTCTCCGGAGGTAATTTTATCCGGAATTATCCCCAGCTCACCATCTCAACTGAAAATTCCCCGTCTCGACTTGCAGAAGGGACTTTAATGTGGCATCTGGCTTTCGACATCTTCTCCGACTGTTCCCCGGCAGCCTCCTACTCCAACACGCTCTTCTGCTCCCTTTGTCTTGGCCATCAACAATGTTGTCCGCATCTTCGTCGTTCTCGTCGTCGCTGTGCGGGAATTCGCTTTTAATTTTTTAATGACACATTTAGAGACTCGCGCCTCATGCAGTCTACTCCTCACTCTTGAATGTGCCCTGATTTCAGCGCCAGCGGAGGAACGAGAACCGGCTGCAGACGAGGACATTGTCTAATATTTGTAAGTGGCAAACAACTTTTCTCCGCTTCCATGGACACAGCGATGATGGAGCGGACACTCTCAGGTGTTAATCAATTAGCGGATTCAGGTTTTTGTCCTCTGTTCTCCTTATAAATGCGCAAATTATCCGGCGGTCTGACTCACTCTGTCCCGGTCTGCCACTCAGTCTTTTCCTGATGAAATCTTTTAAAGCCGTTCCAAGACAAACAACATCCACAAAATATGAAATTATGTGCCATATGCTCGACAAAAGTGTGGAGGGAATAAAAAGGGATGGCAAGACATGACAAACCAATATCGATATGTGTCTATACTTTTCTGTGCTAAGCAAACATTCGAAACCAACATAGCACTGCGATAGAAAAAAAAGAACAAACATTTTGAGCCGCGCGCGCAAATTCCGGCTCTACTTTTATACCCGGTTCCAAGTCAGTATACGTATGTACATATTTATGTACTTATACAAAGGTGAGCTCATGATTTATGTCAAATTTTAAAATATTTTTTCTATTATCTGCATCTCTCTCTCTGCTCTCTTCTTACACAATTACGGCGTTTCAGCTCGTTCTACTCCGCCAATGTGTGAGCGAGAGACGCGAGTTAAGCTAGAAGGGTAAATTTATGTTTAGTATTATATTTTAATTGAGTGATGCCAAAGACTATACAATACCAATTTTCACTTTGAGTGCTTATATCTCTTTAAAATTAAATTTTTGAAAGCTTTGGAAAATTCGCTGAGTAAAATTTAGACGCAATGAAATTATTCGGTGACTGAGCAAGAGGGCCTTGCGGCGATCGTTTCTATCAATCGGCTTAGAGCGTACATTGAAGGGTATGAGTTCAATGTTATTATCGCATCTCTAATATGGCTCATGACTCAGACGGATCTTATTGGCGGTTAGCCGCGGTTAGATCCAAGCCTACTACGGCACAGGATTTTTCGGAAAGACGAGCACAGACGAGCCACAGAAGCAATACGTAAGGCGCTAAAAGAGTGCCCAGTGGCTGAACCTAAGCCACTGACGATCGCGCTGCACAAGGCACGTCAACCCAGGGCCGTTCAGGAGCTATGATTTGTAACGATATGGAGTCCCAGACCTTGGTGACAATGCGACAATTGCTGATTACCTCAGGCGATGTATCCCAGAAGGGAACTTCAGATCAGCCAACGCCATCCATGTAGTTGAGCCATGTCATGTGAGGCTCGGCGACAGACGAAGAAGAGGCGAAGATGAATAGCGCATTCTAAGCAAGCACTGGAAGTGATGTGTCCAGGTCAGCTTGGCTCTCTGAAATGAAGACTGTGGGATCGGCTATTTCTGCCCTCCCCCCCATAGGGCAATGTCGGGATGGTCTTGGGCCCAGCAGAATTACATACGTCTGCCAGCAGGATCGGCAGGAACGAAACGTTTCTAGGGAACCCACAATACGTGAAGGTCCGTAAACGAGGTCGAGGCAGTCTTCTAACTTTCAATAGGATTCCTCGTCCCCTGCTCCACCATGAACAGCCGGAACAAGCAACGGATGCTTCGATTGGCATTTACTGCTATCGATAAGTCCAATTGGCTCCAAAATCGCGCACGAATCGACTTGAAATGGGGCCGATGTGATTTCCTGACCAAACGCAGGATGCGGAGCTACGGAAGTGGACCGCTCAGTGATTTCTGAGAGAATGATCCAATTGAACGTCACAAACAGCTCTTCAAAGTCATCCGAGAGTTCACTCCCAATCTCGTCGCAGTCCAGCTTCTCGTTTTTAAAAGCGCCGTGCAGCTCCTCGATTTGCTTCACAGCCTGCCACCGAGCATGAAGTGGTCTCCAAGACAACTTTTAGCTGCTTCATCCGTTCAAATAACGCCGGTGCTTTCCGCATTAGGAAAGCCACACTGTTTCCAGCAGCGGTCACTCGCGTCCATTTCGGCGCAGCCGCTGGAAACGTTCCTAGCGGGAAGATGACCGCAAAGAAGAACAAACGCTTGCAATAAATGCAGCAAGAACCGCAGTATATTCTACATCAAACATGTAGATTCTACATCTCCTCTGCTTGGGGTTGCTCGCGCACTGAACGCGGCAGACTGTGCGAGCGAGAATGTGGGTTGGTCTCTCCAAGCAACTGAAAATTAATTTCTTCATTCTGGCTATAATTATGATCCGATCTGATTCAGATTCGGCAATCTGGTAGATATGGTCATTCTCTACGATACTTTTTAGTTGTATGGTATCTTTAAAATTGTGCCTGCTACATATTTTCGCCCTTTGGGGTGGCGGAAGCATCGAAATTTTGAAATACACTTGTAGCAGTGTGATATCACATAAGTCTGGAAACCAAATTTGGTTGCCCTAGCTCTTATAGTCTCTGAGATCCAGCCGACAAACATGACAGACGGACGGACGGACGGACAGACGGACAGACAGACATGGCTCTAGCGAATCGGCTATTGATGCTAATCAAGAATATTTATACTTTATGGGGTCGAAACGTTTCCTTCTCTGCGTTGCACACTTCCACTTCAACCACAAATCTAATATACTCCTTAACTCTTTTTTGAGTACGGGTATAAAAATGGGGAAAACGGTGGCCGCTCGAAACGCAGATAGCTTTATCAAAGCGATCAAAGCTTAAACACAGAGAGACGAGGTCATGATGCAATCATATAAGGTGGTCTCGTCGGCTGCCGAATCGTTCGGTTCAGTGCGAGCTCGCTTGTTGAAGAGAAAGCTTTTTTGTAAGCTATCTCCGCAACGCGTGCACCAAATAGGTTCCTCAAAAACTAAAAACTAGCCAGAAAAATCTTAAATTTGTGCAAAAATGTGTGTTTGAATTTAGTTTTTTATTTCATTTGGTGTCACTCTGTAGAACGGAACATTTTATGATAGATTTTGTTTTTATGCCTTTTCGTGTGAAAAATGGCAGAACTTTTTTTTAAAGAATTTTTCAGGTGTGTCGCTTTTTTCATATAACTTAAGTATCTTAAACTTTTTTAAAATTAACTTCGACCTTCTGAAAAGCTGGTTGATTCAGCTATAAATTAGACCCAATCACTTTGTGATTTCAGCTTTCCGTTTGGGAAATATGCAAATGCTAAAATTTATTTATTTTTCTGCGTAATTTTTACGAAATTTTTTGCCAGGTTGTAATGAAAATACATGTTTTAGCAATAAAACATTGAGTAATAAAAAATGTTCTGTAAAAGCCATGCTAAGTAGGTCAATAATTTATTTAAAGTATATATCAAACATACAAATAACATAGCTACGATCTGCAAAAACAAACAGACGCTGGCTTTTTTCATTAATATGTATAAATAATTTTTTTTTAAATTCTTATATATTTTGAATTAAACAAATTTTTATTTTGAAACATTTTTTTTTAAATATTAAGCTTTTATAATCTAAAATTTTATTGAGAAGTTTCCAATAAGCCCATATATTGAATATATTTATTATGCAAAACGAACACCGAATTTATAACTCCCACCGAAATACCAGACTCTCCTTTTTTGTCAGCTTGATTTTACAAATCCTTGGACGCACATGGTGTTATTATTGTTGATTAAGGCCAATCATATTTTTGATACTGTTAACACTAACTATGTAGCGTATGGCAGTTTGTCTGTATGAGGCATGCTTAACCGAAAGGCGAATAGGGAAAAGAGAACATGAAAGCTACACAGAATTTTTCAAGCTTTTCAATCCATGCGATGCAATGGCATTGCAGTGCGCGAAATGGTCGATTGCAAGTGTGCATTTTCTGCTCGGTGAATTCTTTAATAACGAGAAATATGTAAACTAGACATTTAAATTATATTGTATCTCATGTCGTGTGTGCACCTACAATTAAAAGCAAAACTCAATTTTAAGTTTTAAATATACGAAAAATGTAGCTTTGTGCCGAAAAATCGGGCTTTTAACCTTAGTGCTGAGTGGAGTACTCCAACAAAATCAATCTCCCCGATATTGAAAACGAGAAGGATGCCTGGGAATGGCACACCATGTTGACCCCACAGATGACACGGCTTGGCCTGACTCCTGTTATTTTCTGTTTGCTCGCTTTCTCGTTGAGGGCATCACCATCTTTCCTGTCCCTTTCCAATGCGAAAGTGAAAACAATCGAAAGGCCAAGAGTGTGTTCTCCACTCACACACACACTCACACACAACCTTTGACAATGCCAATTGGTTTTCTCGCCACCGTTGTTGTCCTTTTTTATACTTTTATTGCTTGTTTACGAGCTTCTCTTCGGTTTTACCCAGCTTTCCCTGCACTCCCTGCACTCCCTGCTCCCGTCGACCAACCTCAACCTCTTTATCCCTCCAATATCAACACCGCCGACAAACACCCAAAATGAGAGGTTTAGCTTCCCATTCGAAGCTGTTGTTGTCGATGTGCGGCTAAACTGCGGTTCGGTCCTTCCCCACCACGACGGCAGGCGGTTGCTGTAGTGGTTGGTGATGGTGAGGGGGAGGGGGAGGGTGGTTGCTCAAACACCGAAAAATGTTCACAAGCATATAATCGAAAAAGTTTCTCCTTTTTTGGGTACAGAAACTTACATATGTTGCTGTTATTTGTTGTAAGTTGTAGTGTTTGTCGAAAACCGAGTTGTGACATCGCCGGAGTCGAACGGATCCCCACATGCCACCGCACGGGTCCATGCAGATGGATGCCAGCTGCAAGTCAATGCAAATGGCTCTGTCTTCGTAGCTACATATCGCATGTATCTGATAAAATCGTGATAGTGATCAAATCGAAAATCGTTTGAAGCAAATCATATCTATACAATATTAAATGTCCTACGAGGCCTCCAAACTGATACCATTGCGGATACCACACACCACAGCCTTTAATTGTCATATTTACTCTGATCGTTTCTTTTCCACAGACATATTCCATCGAAGCCAAAAATGTAACCTCTTTGGCCTAAAACGAGATAGACAAATGGTTCAGGCATGAAAATCTTGTGCAGATAAAGTGACAGTCCCACAATTTCCCATATATTTTTGTACCCCAAGGGTACGTATGTTTTCGGTTGAGCTGACTCAAAATTGTTGTTGAATATGTATGTATGTATGTATGTATGTATGTATGTGTGTGTCTGATTGCTTGCCACTTGGATCATAATAGCCAATTAAGTCGTTAATGACTCGGATTTATGAAAATGATCTGTACGTAACCAATGAATAAACTTATTTGCTGAGAGCGGCTGAAGTTTGCTTTTGAAGCAGCTGCAGCTCGGGGAACTAGAAGTGGGTGGGTGGTGAGGTGAGGTGAGGTTGGAAATTCATGGAGCATGCCTTGTGGCTGAGTGTTGGCGGAGCATCAGAATGTTGCCAATTAAATGACCGCAGGCTGAGGAGGTGGCAATGATGATGATGCTAATGGCATCTAATTTACAGCTAATTAAATCGAGTGGCTTACAGCAGACAGTCGACAGTCGACAGTCAAGTCGAGTCGAGTCGAGTCGACTGAATGGAGCCCCCAGCGGCTGGCTGGCTTGCAATGAAACCATTTGCGAAGTGAAGTAGGTCACCGCAAAACTTTATGCATTTTCTCACTCCATATAGACCGCTCTCCGCTCCACTCCTGTAGAAGCACTAAAGAAAAACTTGGCACATCCTTTGACTTAATATTTATTGCAGTTGACTGCATGTTGCACAACACAAGCAAACTAGACTGCAACAGCATCAACAAATGCAACTGCAGCTGCAACTGCAGCTGACGGGGCATTGGAAAGATGAGAATACCCTATACAGTGGGAGCAGTGGGAGCAGCCCGGATAAAGTAGAAGCCCGACAAAGCTCAAGAGATCGGCAAGATTATTCAGATCAAACCAGTACTGGAAACAGATAGGGCGGAACCCATAACGAAGATACGCAGATGCCAGAAACACACGGAGAGTATAGGATTTCCCAAATCTTGGCTCTGATTAAGAAACTCGAATTTAACTTATGGTCTTATGGTCTGAACATCCCTAGGATGCGATGCCGATCCCACGTACGAGCATATGCTCATCTGTTCAACTCTCGAGTGTAATCTAGTCTCTGATCCTGTCCAACTCCATCTGTTAGCTGTGGGAGCCGGCCTATGTGGAACTAGCCGAACAATAAATGCAGGCAAATACGCATACTAATGTGTGTGCGTGTGTGTGTGTGTGTGTGTGTGTGTGTGTGTGTTGCCAACTGAAATGACAAATGACTTTTGCTTTTGCTTTTGCTTTTGCGTTGGCTTCTTGTCGGTTGTTGGTGCTGTTGTAGTTGCCTCAAGTTAAGTTAAGCCAACAAGAAAGTTAAACACTGACAATGAGATTTATGAGGGAGCTCGCCCACACACAGGGCGAAGTCAAGGGGAGGGGTGTATGGGGGGTGTATGGGATTGTCCTGCCTGGCTGCACGTATGTTGATATGCATTAAAGCATGACTAACCTAATTCAATTGTGCCCCAGGATATGCACACTGATGTGATGTTCCTGCCCATCCCATCCCATCCGATCCCATCCCATCCCGACTACTGCCCTTGGTTGCATTGGCATCGGTTAAATAATGTCTTACCCCAAACATGGGAAGCTGCTGGGCTTCAGGGTGCCTTCAACTTGCTGGGGGGCTACCTGCCCCGTTCACCGCCAACTATTACTAACATTCCGACACTAAACTTTAAGTACAATTCCCAAGTTTAGCTGAAGTGTCTTTAGATGATGCTCTGACTTGGAACAAATTAAAAATCCCATTTGATGCCCAACAACTATTGTTTCACGTTCCAAAATTAAACAATTCAGTTAGTTGTGTATCAAATGGGCTCTCACGCTTCCCATCAATTAACATACCTCTCAATTATGTGCCTTTAGTCGGCTTTAAGTCGATTTGGATTTAAGTCAAACTTACTTTCGATAATAATAATATACCTATTACCCTATCCACCAGTTTACATACATTATCCAGTCTCGGTCCAATTAATAATACAAATTCATTTTTTTAGTAGTTGCTAAATTTATTTATTAAAATAAAATTAAATTTATTGGGTGAAATTTTATATTAAAAATATTTTTACATACAATAATTGAAGGCAAAAAATGTGTGTACAAAATTAGGATTAGATACCCAAATCCGATCAATATTCTTTCGCTCATGGAAAAAGTATTCTTATCTTTGGCCCATAAATCTCTGGCAATTTGCCGAATTTCTTCAATATTTTTCAAAAATTTTCTCTGTCTTCCATCCCATCTATGTATGTATGCATGTGTATATGTATATGAAAGCGCTCTACATTTTCTGGCATTCAATCATTTGTTCAATCATATTTCCAGCCATCCCAGAGGCGCTCAAATAATCGACTTCATTTAACTGAAAAACACTGCTCTGGGCTGGCTGCAGCTGAGCCATTACAATGGGGGATAGGGGCGGAGGCGATGGCGATGGCGATGGCCGGAGTGGATGTGAATCCATGCTTGGTGAATGGTATTACGATGTAATATTGCATTAGATGATAGATTTATTCCCAGCACAATTTTAACTGCCACTTTTGCTGTTTTCCGTTATTTCCGATTCCCTTGTCCCTTGTCCCGCCCCCAACCCCTTGTTCCTGTGCTTTCTCGATGGATTCTCTTGTTCTTCCATCTAGTTCCATCGGTTTCCTCCTTTAGCCGCTTTACAACGTCCGCACAGTTTTTGGCCCAATGGCCGATTATGTCCTTTGGGTGCGTTTTGCCATTATTCCCCTATCCCCGGATCCCACCACATCACTATTTTCGAGAATCCTTGGTTGGCCAGCACTTCCACTTCCCCCTCCGCCAGTTGGTTATTTCGTTTTATTTTTTTTATTATTTCCCTTTTTAATACTCGTTTCTTGGAGAGTACAAGGGCATACTGCGCTGGTCCAGAGGCATGTGACAACCAGATTGGCTGGCTCCTCGACCACACAAGCATGTCAGTCCTTGCCAGCCAGAGGAATCAACTAATCAAATGCCTTGCTTATAAAATATATTTGTTGGAAGTTATCTTTAAGAATCACGAGGAGCACTTAGTAGTTGCTGTAAAGGGGCCTCTTAGTACCATTTTTTAAATGCTTTTTCTGGGGAAATACAGCTACTGGGTATCTTCAGGTCGAAAGTCTTCCGAGTTCTCTTTCTTGGTCCTTTTCTGCTCTCGTTCCATTTCGGTACTTCATTTCTGTAGCTGCTTCTGATTCTACCACTTTATCTACTTGCGAAATCTGTATGCAGAAAATATTCTGTCCATCACCCTCGACGACATCCACTCTTCGAGCCAGCTGTCCCCCGCTGCAAAAACTTTCCGAGTGAAAATGATAAACATCTTTGTGAAAATTCTGTGATTTTTCGTTTCGTTCTTTCGTTCTGCTTCTGTGTTTTTCTACTCTTATACCAAAGCCAAAGGGTATTAATATTTTACACAGATGTGTGCAACGCATAGATTTCCAAATCTATACAGTCGATTTGATAGATCTTGAAAGTCTGTTTATCTGGCATTCAGTTGTTTTCTATTAAAATTAGATCATATATTTTGAATAACAGAATCGGACAAAAAACAAATCTTTCCTTAAAGATTCTTATCAATCTCAAGAAATTGATGTTTGCATTTAGCAAACATTTATCGAATTTAACCAATAGAATTTAAACCACAAATGTAAATATATAATTGTCATGGGAACAACCAATCGAAAATCAATATTTAAAACAATAAAACTAACTTTTGTGGTTGGATGTCATTCTAAATAGCAAAATGTGAACAAAAATTATATTTATGGATACCATGGAATTTTTGAATGTGCAAGGGTATGTGTAGGTTCGGCCTCAGAACCTATCCTTCCCTTCCTTTCCCATTACTTTCCCACCGAGACTTTCCCACCAGCTGACGTAGTTTTTCTTACTCACACACACACACACACACACACACACACACTCACTAACACACACGAAACTTATAACCATCTCGCTCTAACCATCAAGTGCCTGTCCATTCCGTGGCTTGTTTCTTCCCCAGTGCTTGGGCCCCTTCTTCAGGGTCGCTTCATCAATGGTTTGGTGTGAAATGTAACAGCCACTTATTGTGATTGTGTGGGTGGGAGGGAGATAGCATCAGGCGTATCTGATGGGAGCAGTCTTCGTGCTGCCCCGCTCCCCCCTGCATGGCGATGATTCCGTTCGACTGGCTTGTAATTTTTGGTGTCCCTTTCTTCGATTGCAACATCATTTACACGCTCTGCCGTATTTATCAATCAAATTGAAATCTGTTTGTTGTTACAACACCGCCTCACACGCCAGCCCACAGTCCACACTCCAATGTGTGTGTGCCATAAAATAATTGAAAAAAACCAAAAAAATAAGATAAAGGCAGATAGAAGGGAAAGGAACACGATGAAAAGGATATGTGGGGCATCAAAATGAAAAACGGAAATGGAGTTACCAAAGTGATGACCATTTTTAAGGCTCGTTCGAGCATCGTGGAACTTTTCTTGGTTTTATTAACTTTTACTATCAGATGTCCTCATCATTTCCACAGATATCATTTTATAGATGACTTTCAAGGGAGCGAACATTAATATGCTATTTAATGTACAAATACATAAATATGTATGTATATGTATTAATTTTTACATAGTTTTATTTGGCTAGAAAGATTAAACATGGAATATTGGCTGTTTATTATATTGGTGAATTTTGCATTAATTTTCGGCCATATCAGCTTTCTGAATTGGTGAATTCTGAACGAGTAAAGGTATACAATTTACTATTTAATGTGCACATATTTAAGCAAACTTATTTTGATCTTTCGCTTATATCTGTGCAATTTAATCATTTTTCGTTTGCCTTATATGCTCGGAAAGGCTTACTTCTAGGTGTTAAACATACACACCCACCACAAACCTAATACATATTTAAAATCTTTGAGTACTTCGGTACAAAATGAAAATCACTGGGAAAATCAAAGATGAAAAAGAGACACGCAAATAAGATGCTTCGGAAAGTTATTTAGAACAGTAAAAAGAACAGTTTTTTGTTGCATTGACTGTTGATAATAATGAATACACCCAAAGACCAAAAAGAGTATTACTCGTATACGATGCATCGTTTACTTTTTGTTCTACCTTAATGGTGCAGCGCAAATTGCTGCTCAATGAAAATAGGGGAGCATGCAATGCTAATGTCTTCTGAAATAAAAAGATGCATTTTGAAAAGAACTAGAGAAGTCTCCATTAGTTGTCTTTGTGATCCTGATTTGCGGCAATGGCCGCTCCACCAAAGCTGCCAGATTAGAATATTTCGAGAGTAATTATTACGTATATATATTACGTATACGCAAGTTCGTACCCACGACTTCGAGAAGCGGACGAATCATATAAAATCACTTACAAAAAAAGTCCAATGTATATTCAACTAAAAAGTATGCTAAAGGGAGTGGCCGCTGCCCCCCTGCGTCACCCTGGGTACACCCCTGCGTAACATATGCAGTATGTGAGCATTAAGTAGTTGAATAGTTGAAACAAACGTTGCTCAGAGAGTCGGAAAGGGCAATCCGATTGAGTGACTAGTACAACTGATGGATGATATTGAATGACAATGATCAGCGTGGCCCAGTACTGTAACGGTTAAAATAGCCACAACGAATTAAAACTGATTTTAAGGAGGTAGGTCTTCGCATTGACATTGTTAGTGCAAGTGTTCGTAAAGGTGGGCATCCACAGGGTACCGTGTTCGTCGAACATGAATCAACTTGCCTACCAACTAGGCGGACTTTGGTAACGAACATCGTAACGAAAAAATGTTCATTGAAAAATGCAAACGGAAAAATGATGCGCGCTGTGAATGGCTTTTTTTCGTCATTTGTAAAGTGGCGTTTTCATCATATTCTTTGCAGGTATTTAGCAGTTTTCAGCAGGATTTACTGCGCAAATTCCTGTTTTCATAGTCCGCGCTTTTATTTCTCCATAATGAAGGCTCGTTTTCGAGGCACTCGTTATTTTCTCAAATATATTTCGCATATTTTTTTCGTGCGAGTACTGGTATTGAACCCATTGAAAACATTTGCACGAACACATGAGAGATTGAACCAAAAAGCAAAGTTTCGAGCAAGCTTATCCACAGTCGAATTTTCATCGAGCACAACAAATTCGACGAACAAGTTCGCTTATGGATGCCCACCTGCTGCTCAACAAAAAAAAAGGGAAAGGAAAGGAAATGCAGATTTCACTTACTTTTGAGTTTTCGGTGTTAGGTGCTCCAGTACTCACCCATTTAGCACGTTCAGCACGAAAACGTAAATTATTGTTGCCCTAATCAGTTATGTCAGAGCTAAATTTGAGGCTGGAAAGAAGAGTCACAAGCTAAATTGCTCTGATAATGGTATCAATTCCATTTTAATGCATGAATAAGTCATCTTTATAGTGGAGACTGCTTACACTCGATATTAAATATAAATTTCCGAATCGAGAAGTTTTGCTCCTCTCGAACTACAGAAAACGTGGATTCAATCTGCTAATTTAATAGAAAATCTGTTGAGTTGGAGTAACCAGGGATGGAGCCTGGGCCTTCTTCCCCAGGCATTGATGCAGCAAATGTTTAATTACAGAATTCAACTACGCTACATAAAAACATTGCTGGTTCCCTTTTTGTCTCCAAGGGATTTTCTGATCCCCCATGAAACTTTTTGTGCTCTGCCCTTCGGCAGGCAGTCATTTCATATCTCCGTTCGGCAACTGTTTGCATTCAATAGTCGGCTTAAAGCATTCAAATATTTTTTCGGTACCTGCTCTCAATACAAAGCCATATTTAATAACTGCTCCAATTTGAATACCGACTGGCTACAAAATAATTGCCCCTTTCATATTCATATTTGAGCGGATATCATCGAAAAGCATACAAATGTGTCGCTATTTAATCACGCAGATTTTAAATGTAGGTACATACATACATATGTGTTTACATACATAACTATATTCCTTTGAATCTGTAGTATTTTTTAAGAGATTATAGACTACTACAAAAATAAAATAAAAAACATTTTTTGTGCCAAATTTGGTCCATATTCATATGCGTTTCTGCCTGAGTTCCGCGCGTAACAGGCTTCGGCTTGGTGTCGCATGGGCCACTTGATGGTGCAGTCATTGCAAAGCAACGTCCATACTATAAAAATAATTGATGCATGCTTATTTTCATACCACCATGAGAGCCACCATGAGGTGCATGCATCGATATAAAATATATAACATCAGAACTCGTCTCGATCGACTACCGATTTATCTTTGGTAGTTTGCCAGCATATTTCGCTCAGATTGTAAACCAGTACCAAACTACTTATAATGCCATGGCTTTCCCGTTTAATTTAACTATTTGTTTATTAGGTTTTTTATATATTTATTGCTTAGTCCATTTGGATTCAGCTACTGACTTTCTGTGTGCGTTGCCGTACTCCACCTGCGAAGGGAGTGTTGGTAGCTGCTGGGGTGTGTGCTTCATTTGATTTTCCAAGCTGGCGCTTTCAGTTTTCATTTCTTTGTCAAACACGTTACGCAAATATTGTTCCAGTTCTACGGCGACGGCCGTGCAAACATTTGGCGCTTGTGCGGTTACCTCCCCGGGAAATGAATGAAATCGGCAAGTTCCAGGGACCAGGACTACGATTGGGACTTTGCCTACGCCATTTGTTTGCACGCTGTCCATCCTCTGCTTTGTACCTCGCCGGCTGCTTTCCCATACCCACATCGTCACAAAAGGATAGACAGTTGCCAGCGTGGGCATGGCAACATTGCCATGAACATTTTTGGGGATCTTTTTCATCTACACACTCGTAGTTCCCTCTCTGGGAGCGAGTAGTCTAAGTCCATGTTATTGTCAGCAGCGTTAAAATATGTTGTTAAATGTTACTCTTAGTTTTCTCTGGTTTCAGCGTCACAATTTCCAAATATTTGTATTCCATAAAATAAGGTGGGTGTCAAATATGTCTTGGCTATCAGTTTGCGTTGTTTGAGTGTGTCTGGTTCTTCCAGTAGCTTTCGTGACCTGATTACTCCAAGAAAGCGTATTGTTAAATGTTATTCCTAAATTTGTTTTCCTTCAATTTCAATCTTGGGATAGCTTATCGTACTCAGCGGTTTTTTATATGCTATAACACATTTACATTTAACTGGATTAAGTGTTCAACCTGGGAATCTACTTGATCCATGCTAAATATTATAAATTAATTAATGCATTGTTAACTTTGGTAATCTCCTTGTTCTTAAAATTCCGCTACGAGTTTTTTTACAATTAAAATCATATGCCAGGAATGTTAGGTCGTGTCTGGAAAATATTGGGACAGATAACTGATCGTATAAAAGGAGCAGAAAAATAGTTTATTCTATTGGAAAAATCTGTTGGTGTACTATTATTGATTCTTATGTCTTTCCCTTAGTATATTGCTGTTTAAGTCCCCTGTTATAATTACGTCAGTACAGCTAACAGATAAGTTTGAAATTACGTCAATTATTGCTCGGTAGTCAGCATAGCGATTGAATGATGTACTTAGTGCACTGTACAATGTACGTACCCCATTCTGAAAACAAGTTAATTTGATGAGATCATCCTTTGGCATAAGTCTTCTTAAAAGGGTTTCCTCCTGTTTTCCATTCGAGCCAGTCTATCTCACACCGTTCTGTGGCCTCGCCCAACCGAGTTGCTTTGGTTCACCCTCCTCATTCCAATTTAATCATTTGCCGGGCACATTTGCGGCATTCGGTGTAGGAATATTACACAGATGCCTTCCCACTGGATTGGCTTAGCCCCTCGTCCACCCATCGATGCACTCCACAGTCAGCTCAGCCATTCTCCGGGCACTCCATGTCCTCCCCATCTCTGATCCCTTTCAATGCATGCCACAGCGCGGCTTTTCAGCACGTTCCGCTTCCACTCGTTCCAGGCGTTACGTAGAAATGCCCCATGGCATTTGTTCTGCTTCCTCGCCACTCGTTGCTCTCCGCCACAGTTCCACTCGTCTCTCTGATCCCTCCATAAATTATTCCAGCGCTGCAAATTAAGCGTACGTCATCGCCTTTTGATGGCCGAGGGTTCTCGACGCGTCGTCCGTCCCACCCACAGTCGATTTCTGTTCCACTTCGCTTTTTTTGGTTCTTTCTATTTTTTGTTTTGGTTTTTTTTTTTTTTGTATCTTGCTTGTGGAGTGTATACGGGTGTGTGTGTTTTGTGTGTTTTTGGCCCCACGGACATTCAACAATTTGGTTTTTCTCTCTCCCCCCAAACCTCCCACCGACAAGTCCTGGTCCTGGTCCAGTTGCTGGATCTGCAGCTGATGCTGGTTCCGTGGCTCAGCCCACTTCGTGTTGTCCATTGATTTTACATGTTGTGAATAAATAATGAATGGCCATGATGTGGTAAATTGAATATGGCGTAAAATTAGCTTAAGTAAATGGAATTAAGTGGATTTCACAGCCGACTGAGTGTGACACCCCCAGCCAGCAGCCAGCAGCCAGCAACCAGCAACCACCAGACCCCGCCACCCATAATTCTCTCTACATTCCGTTAAAAACAAAACAAAAAAAAACCCTGCAGAGTGGACAGGGGAACCACTGATTTAGTGGCCTATAAACTGGGAAACTTCGCTGCACAAGAGCCCAGAGCCCAGAGCCCAACTTTAGAATTTTCGATAGACAATCTTCTTGGAGCCATAAAACTTGTTGGAAAAAGTCGCAAAAGGAAGCCACAAGGAGATGAGTATATAGTGTGAGTTGTCGTGTCATGTCATGACCTCCTGAAACATTTGATGACCCAAAGGGAGTGGGTTCCAGGCTGTGGGCTTTGAAGAGTCTTAAAATCCACTCGGCAAATCGCATCGTATCAACCTTCAACATTTTCATTTTCAGCATTTTCGGAGACAGGAATTCAATTCCACCCAGGCAATTCCCTTTTCGTCCTCCCCCCTCCAGCATCCATCCACTTGATCCGCATTTGATTTGTCAAATGTTGGGCCTGGCCCAGTCGGCGGTGATTTTAGTATGCAAAGAAAAAAAATCCGCAGAGAAAAAAGGGGTTTCCACATCGGGCTCACTGGCAATGACACTTGTAGCCGACTGAATCCGAATCATGTATGTGATTCTCTGCCTCTGGTTTAAATAATATGAGAATTTACCACACAGCAGCATACCCTTTCAAATAGCCGGTCCGACCTTTTCCAATCCCTGCAGCTCTTCCGACTAAAACAAAATCCTTCGAGTTGAAGGGAAGTAAACGGATTCTGTTCAGTTCTGGCTTCAAACTGGATCTCTGAATCTGAGATGCAGCTGTCTGGAGATGGACTGGAGATGTGGCAAAATCAGATACTCGTGCAAACATCACACACACAGATACCTCACAGAGCATCCTATCTTCGGTGTGCTCGGCGCACAGCCGATTGTTTCAGGTTGGGACTTTCAAGGTATATGGGCTCGTCAGGGTCAGGGGTGTGGAAGCAGAGCAGAGCAGGAGCAAGCGGGACCTTGGGGATCAAGTGTCTGGATTTTGACTTTGCCTGCGACTTCGACTCTGACTCTGGCTCTGGGTCTGACTCTGGCTCTGGCTCTAGAGCTAAAATGACATTCACTGACACTGAGCACTCGTCGCCTGGGAGTATTTGCAATAAAAATAAAACGTTTTTCAAATAAGCGCTCCGGGAGTTTTGCCACTGGAGCTGTCTTTTCACTGCCGCAGCTCGCATATCCTGTCAGCTTTTTGCCAAGCGAGAGCTCAGAGCGTCTTGTCATATATTCTTACCTGGATACATACGTGTGTGCCTACGAATATGCAGATCGAGAGGGTGTTTTGGGACGTGGCATGAACGGTCGAAGTCTGGCAAACGGAGATGATTGCGTTGCGAGCCTGTTGAAGTTCTTCGAGTGCTAAATTTTTGAGCGAATTTTGAAGAGTCGACTCCGGTCCAGGCGCCTCGTTATTGTGTGTTCGAACTTCGAACTGAGCGTCAAACTTGTATCGCCTAATCCCACGCTTTCAGTCTCAATCCCCTACCCAACCTTGGCTCGCTTAAAATGCTAATTATGAAAACAATTTTCAGTTGATGGCAGGCAGGATATGACGCCGCATCTCGTTGCTATGCATGCGCTTTTCCGCTCTTAACAAGTTTCTTTTGCTAATTTGTCAAACACTTTGCATAATTTGGCATGAACCCCCATCCTCCCTCATGGCTAGTGCGTGTTGATGGGGATAATGATGTGGCAGAAGGAGCCGTCCCAGAGGAGAAGATGAGGCAGCAGCTGGGCTGCTGCGTGTTTGTTAATTATTAATTCTTTCAACCCAGCTTAAAGTTGGCTTCAACCCATCGCACAGTGGCTGAAGTGACCAATCTAGCAGGAAAATTCCTTTCGCTCCTAGAGTATTAAACATACACATCTTAAATCGGGGTCTAAAGAAAGATGTAGATACATCCCAATGAAGTCAGAAAAAGTTTTATTTCCTGTTCAGTTGAGTAAACGGCTTTAAAAGCAGAACAATATTATAGCTCATTTCAAACGCTATATGTTATAATACTGTGTAAATCACAATCCGCAAATATATACTATTCGATAGTACATACCTTGTAATATAATATAATATAATATAATATAATATAATATAATATAATATAATATAATATAATATAATATAATATAATATAATATAATATAATATAATATAATATAATATAATATAATATAATATAATATAATATAATATAATATAATAAATATAATAATATAATATAATATTATATAATATATATATAATATAATATAATTTAATTTAATATATATAAGATAAAAATAAGATAAAAACCATTTTGTAATTCAATATTTCAAAGAAGTTGTTTTCTTCCTGCCAGATTGCTCATATCACCCACTGTGCATCGCTTACTTCCATCTACCTTCGCTTCTCTTCATTGGCAAAGGGAAAATTTCTATTTCCAAAATGGTTAGGTCCAAGCTTTAGCAGTTCTCCGCCAGATTAGTGCTAACGTTAAAGCCGTCGATCCCTTGTAAAATAAAAAACGAGAATATAATGTAACGAATTTTTTGGTTATTTTGGGCATGTATTTTGTACTATTTAGTTATATGTACTAATACTCTTTTTGTACATATTTTTTGAAATTTCGTAACCAGCGCGAAAGAGTGGTTGGCACAACTGTTTTTAAATTTCATACAATTAAATTTGTATAACTCATTTAAGGTTCGAATTTCATATTATCATTGGTAACAGATCCGTCACCATCTTCAGTTTTTCACTCAATATCAATGCCAACATGGTCGTTGCCCATTTTCTAGTTACGATTCCTCCGAAAGATCCCTAAAAAGAAACTCGGAAAATTGTTCCATTCTCATTGTCCCATTGTCTCATTTCATTTCCCGTTTATTGATCCTATACCATTTCTATCCACGCAAATCCTTAAAGAATGTGTTGATTTTTCCAAACTTCCGACTTCCCCAAAAATGAGTTATGCCTCAAACATTCGAAAAAGGAAAGTTTTCCCCAGTGTGGGTTACGTCGGGGTAGTTGAGAGTTCTACGGTTCGGGGTGCGGTGGTTACGTGTTAATGTGCGCACTGCGAGAGCATTTTCCACTCATAAATTAACGTGCGCGCGAACATTTATTTTGTTATTAAATTTAACAAGTGCCGCCTCAGAACCCCTTCCCTTACCCATCCAGCTCCCCTCTTTTATCTTCTCCTTCCCCTAACACGCACACATACACACACACTCATATATATATAAAGAGTGAGACAGGGAGAAAGAGAGAGCGAGTCTGTTATTAATTTGCCGTTGCTCAGTTGGGGGTCGCCTTGTTATACCCTTCCAGCAGGTATCATAACTTTGAGCATTTGCAACACCGGAGAAGGAAGCAGTGCCAACCAATTAGAGTACCATTCATTAACATTACATCAACTTATATGCCGACAGTACTGGTACTAAATACTGATATATATTGGGGCTATATGGCCAACATTGTACACAGCTAAGTTTGTCTCTGCCTGTATCAATGGCCACTGAGTAGTAAGCACTTACTATCAATTTATACACATGTGTGTAGAAGCTATCGATCGAATAGAAACACTCTAAGAATTCGGGGCCGTTGGGGCAAAATTAACAATTTATCTAAAATGAATAAACGAATAAACAATTTAGATAATTTAAAATTGTTTAAGTCAACTCATTCGTTCTATGAAGTGTAATAATTCGTATCTCAAAAGGTT
The DNA here is from genome assembly GCA_018150885.1 of Drosophila tristis. Taxonomy (NCBI): domain Eukaryota; kingdom Metazoa; phylum Arthropoda; class Insecta; order Diptera; family Drosophilidae; genus Drosophila; species Drosophila tristis. Next base: position 1,312,280 of record JAECWT010000215.1, on the reverse strand, counting down.
TTTGATGAGAACAAACGCATTGAGACGAGTCAGAAGCTAAGCGGATGCTTTCAATTCAATTCAATAACCGACCGTGGAATCGCGTTTCGTTGGATCCGGTAGGGTATCTATAGCCTCGGCCTCGAAGGTAGCCTTTCGGTTCCGTTGGCATCTTGGCGTTGGCTCCAAACTTTTTGTCTTAAATTGCTCAATTTCGTTTCGTTACATTTCGCACTTGAATACAAAGTTGCCAGACGCCTCAACACCTCCCCCTTACAAAAAGGGTAATTGCCAGTATGTGTGTGTGTGTGTGTGTATGTGTGTATGTGTGTATTGGGTAGGGTATTGTTGGAGGAAGCTGGCATCAGAGGTAGTCCCTTTGGCGTTATTAAGCAATTTACAAGATACTTAAACAAGAATTATGTGAAACATTTCCAACAGAATGATTCGAGGAGCTGAATTTTAAAATAAACAAAACTGACTTCTGACAAGGAAAGCCCACCCCCACATTCCTCGTGTGTGGCCCTCGTTCGTGAAAGAAAAATTTAAAATAAATACCTTCTTCCCATTCACCTTCACCTTCGCCCCTCGTGCTGCCTTCTTGGGGTTTCTGGTCACGTGGGGCGCGCCCATGTGACGAGTTGAACTCAAAATAAATCTAAGACATTTTCAGCTATTTTTATTTTTCTTTTTCTTTTTTTTAATCCTTCTTCATGCAGTCAAGAATGTATTTAATATTTCTATATCTGCATTAAAATTAAACTATATCCCCTGAATGGATGCAAAGTCAAATCGATAATCCTAAATCGTTTAATCCCTTGTAAATTCCCATTTGACATCTGGTGTTTATTTCTTGCCGAAACCAGCAGGATTAGATCACCACTTTTTATGTAAGTACATACGTATGTACATATGTATGTATGCGAGTGAATATACAATTACGTTACGTAGGTTTAGATGCTCCCTTGCCCAGCGCAGAAAACTACTATCGTCTAGTACTATAAAGATCTCATGTGGGACTTGGCTGTGTAAGCGCTTCCTGCCGCCAAGTGCACGACAAAGAGTGGCAGAAAGTCATTCGACAAGCATTACAGTGAACTCCTTTGGATCTCCCAATGAGCATAGCTACCTTACCTATCCAGCAACTACTTCACTCACTGCGATGTCCTGATGGTTACTGCCAGGTCAAAGCTCTGCCTTTGAAAAACTTGCGAGTGCGTTCCACCATTTTCATTTCTGCGCAATGAGTCAATTAAATGACTTCAGTCCAGGCAAATAAATATTGTACGTATGTCATATACATATGCTGTCGCATATATGTGCATCTGTATGTATGTATGTTTCGAGTTGGACCATAAAAACTGCGTTACAAAGGCATAAAAGTCGGCCCTTGGCTCCACTATCAAACATCAGACCAATTGAAAATTCAAAAGCCCGTACTTTTCATATTAAATGAAAGAAAGTCGATCCCCTGCCAGCACTCCTGTTCTGCCCCGTGAACTGCTTTTGACTCTACATGCTCTGTTCCAGTGCCGGTGTCAGACTTTACAGCGGCAGTAAAGCAAACAATTGCGACGCGAATGCCACACGAGTGCCGGGGCCAAGTGGGTGATAAGAAATGGGACAATCCGTGGGGTTGCATCAGGACCAAACTGTTGCATACTTCAAAGACACGCGAGAGTGGATACCCTGTTACCGGGGATCCTAGAGAGGCGACTTAGATACAAGGGTAGATAAACAGATGCATGCACTGCCCATTCCATTTAATTTCAAGTTAGCCCAGCTATTGGTCCAACTGAGTCCAACAGAAAGAGGTCAAAACGGCTAACGATGGACTCGTTAATGGTTTTTGGCACCGAATAAATACAATTGTCCGGAGAAACCAAATACAGAGCTCAAAACGAACAACCTGAACGCTGCAGCTGTGCATGGATGAGGACATGAAAATGTTTGGATAGTTCAGCCGCTGGTGTAGGAAATGTGAGATTATTTTTATAAGTTATAGTCCTTTAATGTTTAAAGTCTTGGAATTAACACTTTTGATGACTCTAGCACTACCTTGGAGTACCATTTTAGATTTTTTAACCGACGTCGAGTCGCGTGTTTTTGATGCTGCGCGCATAACAAATCGCCTAGCAGTCGCGGCAAAAGCTGTTTTGGTTCGGTTTTGAATGTTTTCCCATTATTTGACCTTTTTCACATGAAATCACTCAAAACCTAGTTATACCAATTTTTACTCATTTTTACTCATTTTAATAATAGATGGACTACTTCCATTAATTATTTTATTTTCGATTTTGATCCTTTGAAAAGGACTTAAAACAACCCATATGTTTTTTTATAATAAGGACACTCCAATTTAATTTGGAGAATTTCTTCGATATTCGCTTGCAACCACAGCCATTTTATAAAAATTTTCATTGTGAATGTCCTATTCGAGTGTCGCACTTTTGAACAACTCAAGTTTGAGTTATTTCTTTTTTTTTATATTAAGTTACTTTCAATCGTGATTAGTTGAAAGATTTATTTGGCCTCCACGTCTGATACGGGTTATTTCAATTAAATTATTTTCCTTAATCTCCTGTAATGAATATTTTCATTATTTCCATTTCCTATGCCAAACTAAGTAACAAATTTAAAAAAATTCACACGTGAAAATATAATTTAGAACGTGTACATTAAATGCTATGAAAGTGCAATTGCTAAAATCGTCCATTTAATAGCGCTTATTGATTTTAGAATGGCAACATTACATCCAGCTGTAAGATACTTAAGTAAAATTTATATTAAATTGTAGCTGCTTTTTATATTACCTCCCTATTTAGCCTTTTTAGCGTGAAGCTCTGATTCAGGCCTCCCTGACGTCTGCTAATGCATGACGTCCATCAATATCAATTTGATATGATCATCTCTTGGTGTTTCAAAATTTGTGTGGAACGTCTACACAGGTGCCGAACCGGAGACCGAAAAGAAACAGCAAAAGACAGATCCCAGCGAGCCAAAAGTCTCAGAAACGCCGAAGGACGATTTTGAGGTCTTTTTCCGGATACTTGCTGCTGAGCTATCATCCTCCTTGGGAATATTTTCAAAAACATAAAAGCCATTTTCCAAAACCAAAATTCGATTTTTCCCTGCTAGGACAGTACAATTTCCAAAATTCCTTTTTAAATTTGTATTCTTTTTTAATTAACACTGCCATTGTCTCAAAATAGTTGATTTCTTTGGATCTAGATTTTGATTTTGATCTTGTGAGGGCAGTTATGTGGTATATGTGTACATGTGAATATATAGGCTGTCAGGAACCGTCAAATAAGATTAATAGCTTCGTAATCTATGTATTTTTTACTCATAGTATTCCAGATTTCGTTGCGACGAGCAGCATGCACAAAATAAGATTTACTAAAGGAAAACGATTACATCGTTGCTGGAAAAGTACATTAATAATAAATGGACCGACACAAAAGACCATACAGAATCGGAAGAAACGAACACACAACGTTTATTTTTCATAGCCGTACGCATATTTTCCAATATGAACGTCTTGAATAACATTTTACTTGAATAAAACAGCCACAACAAAGGCCCACAAAGTCTGTCAATATGCACCGTTAATTTCCGATAAGTCAAATGTGCATTCAATCAGATGAATTCCATTACGGGACAATATCGATAGCAATAAAAATACCAAATTTATCGCAACGTTTGGAAAATATCGCAGTGCATTAGTGCGTAGTGCCTGCTTGCAATATAACGCCACTCATATTTTTGTTCTTATCTCTGCACGTGTCTCAAGAGGGGAAAATCATGGGAATCGGTGTCCTGCAGAACGGGTATCGTTTCCCTTTATCAAGATTTCAGTTGGTGGACAAATTCCAAACAAAAAAACCCCGCACTGAATTACATACATACATATGTATGTATGTATGTATAGTGCGCCTGCATCGTTTTGTCTGTCAGCTTAAAGTTTCACCCCTCTCCTGCAACGGCCCAAACAGCTACCCACGATCTTGGCCCTGCCCTTGTTACCCCCCACTGTCTTGGCACGCACTTTGACAAAGTGCAGTAAAATGTGCAAATTCAATTTTCTGTCAATTTCGTTGCCACGTCCGCCAAGAGTGGGAAGAGGCTTAGGGGGAGAGGTCTTAAGGGGAGAGGTCTTTAAGGTGCAGACTTTGATGCCACGACAAAGTCAAACAAAGCTGGCAGCAACAGCTCCAGATCAAACTCCAACTACAGCAATGGCTCCGGCTCCGGCTCCAGCTCCGGCTTCGTCTCCGGCTCCGGCTCCAGCCGGGCCATAACTCACATGAAATCTGTAAGGACACACGCATCCTGCAGCGCTCGGGCAGCATTAACATTAACCCGAAATGAACTCCTGCTCCCCCTGATTCCTCCACTCCTTCGATTCCCTCTCCGAGCATCTCAAAATCACGCGAAACATCTTTTGCCTGACTTAGCCGGCTGGATAAACATTATGCTCCAGGACCAGGACATCACCCGAGACAGAAGCAGAAGCAAGAGCTGGAGAAGGAGGAGGAGGAGGAGCAGCAGCAGCAGCAGCAGCAGCATTGCAGGGAGGAGGTCTGGCATCGACTTGACATGTTTGCTTATGCATAAAACGATGCCAGGCAGCGAGCGAAACGCGACGCTTCCACTTCCCACTTGAGGCGACCGACCAAGTTATCATCTGGCGCCCAGGCATCGGCATCCAACGGCATTTTCGGGAGCTTGGAGCACATCTGGGAGGAGCCGCGAGTAGCCAGTTTATTGCATGTCGCCCCGTTGTTTGGCTTTCAATTTTTATTTTAGTTTTATTTATACATTATTTTTTTTACTGACACAACGCAACCGAAACGCGGCAGTGTCGCCGAGATAAGGGAAGCGCCAGGCATGCGGCCCCATCACAAGCCATAGGGATGGAGAAGGCTTCGAGGCAGGCAATGGGTTGCAAAGGCTCTAGCTCCATGTGGCTAGTTCCACACCCTTAAAATTCCACTGAAACGGTTCCTAGGGATAGGTTGCTGGAAATGATCGAACATGCGTCTGTGCTGAATATATACTATACTATATTTATACTATATATAAATAACTATACAGCTGCAATAAAATTCATTCGATTGGAGACTGAACTCATTATACCCGGTACTCGGTACTCGGTACGCTCTGAACTTAAATTGGATAATGATTTAGTTCAATAATTGTTTCAACTCAATTACTTTATCGATCGAGCCCCATTAAAAGTATTTCCACCCAGGGGAGTGCATCAATTTTATTATTTGAAACAAAATACACTTCAGCGGAACGACCCGGGTCCAATGAAATGCAATCCAATCCCCGATAATGCCACGCGCTTCTCCACTCTGCGCGGATTTCAATTAGTTTGACGGCAGCGGCGGAAGCGGTGCCAAGGCACAGAGATACGAGCATCAATAAATATTATTGCAGCGTTCGACTTCGGCTTTGGCCGTCAAAGTACAAGCTAAACAAAAGCCAAAAGCTGGATAAACATGGCGAACCCAAAGCCAAAGAAATGTGCGGGATGAACCCATTTCCAAGCCCTGTCCCACCGCACCGCACCGCACAACCAGTCTCGTGACCAGTCCGCGCAGCCATTCCCCATCCACTATCCACTCTCCATGCAGTGGCAAACAGACGCGACCGCAATAATACGGATACAGATACAGAGCTTGAGCCGGAGCCGGAGCAATGTTTACGATTTGTGTTTTTGCCCTGCTCTGAGACAAGCCTCAAGGCGAAGGCGGCCGCAGATTTGCCGAAGGAGAGGGGAAAAGAAGATTCCGACCAGGTCGGGCAATCAGCAGATCACAGTCTACCCATTGTGATCGCTGTGGACTTCAGGACACCTTATATGGCAGAGTTCTCTTCACAAAGCAAACGACGGCAGCTTAACCTGAGCAAATATCATTCAAGTTAGTGCTCATCACGCCACAGCAACAGCGCTTATAGATGGTGCGGGGAGGGGAGGGAGACGGCTTCAATTAAAATAAATGCAACAAAATCCGTTAGCAGCGGAAAATAGCACAAAAGAAATAGAACGAGGGAGAGCAAAAATGAAACAATAAACTTTGACTTGCTGACGCTGGCATTTGTGTGATGTCCTCTTGTGTCCCATGTCGCTGTCCCTTCCTCCGCCCTTCAGTCTCCCTCCCATGTGCTGTGCTATCCTAGCCTGCCGCTGTGTCTATTTGCACCTGCATCACAGATCAAAGTGACGCAGCGTGCGCCACACTCACACTCTCCTCTCGCTTCCTGGTCAAGTGCTGCACTCGTATGCGTGGACCCGTGATGAAAAAGCGGGACGCGTGTGCGTGAAGGGCGGGCTTTGGTGGTAGAAGAGCGAGAGAGACAGTGTGAGAGAGGTTACTATGTATCTTTTCTTTTCTTTTATTTTTCCCGCTCCTGTTGCCACAATTTCATTTTCAATTTCAATTGCTAAACCACCTGCCAGCCCCTACTCCTCGCGCTGCAGCAAGTCCTAGTCAGCATGGTCCTGGTCAGCATGTATAATATTTGTTTTGTATGGTCAAGCGCTGACCAAGCGCTAACTGAATAGTCTTTGACCAATTGGAATGCAATTTGATGGGTTTGTTCTAATGCAAATAAAGAAAAAGTCGCTTACATTTATTTACTCAGCCATTCGAATCCAATTTGCGATGTCGCCACGACACTTGTCGTAGAGATTGGCTTTGCCGAGCTATGAGGATTTAGAATGCCTCCCTGATCCTAGAGGATAATCTAGAGTTATGAAAGGTTAGACTGACCCATCGCAATCACTTGCCATGCCAGAGAATGCCTGTTAATAATAAGAATAAATGCAACAAATCATTGAAGGAGCACATGGGCATTTTTAGGCGCGTAGGTCAGACGCTGGCATTGGAAATTTGGATTTCTTGGATGAAACATTGACAAGGCAATGCCTAAATCGATACTTAAATACTAAAATAGATGCTAAAAAGATATATAATTAAAGAAAGACCCCCTTAAAAATTTGGATAAAGTCTGCGGGAAACGCTCTTCAACATAAATGGCGAATTACACGGAACTGGATCAAGTTGATAATACCCCCACTTAATAACTCTGTTGATGAACGAATTTCAGTCGTTATAGAATTTTGCGTCGCACGTTTTAGATTTTTTAGTCTTAAGTGTTAAGACTACAGCAGGACATGATGGACAGGGAGGCTTAGTAAAAAGCAAAGCTAACTATAATAAAGTCAAATAACATGGAAATAAAGCATTTGTGTTCCGTGAACATCGAAGTGTTTTATTCAGCACAAAACACCGTCAGCTCAATCGCCGGACTAAAACGGCATTGAGAATTTTTAGTTAATATTAGATCGAAACAATAAAACACACACAAAATTACTTAAAAGTAGTTTAGAAGAAAAATAAGTATGGCAATAATTTTTCTGTCAAAATGCATCTAAACGATTCCATTCAAAATTCGAAGAAGCTTCGCCAGTTTGTTTGTGTTTTACAGCCATTGATGGCAAGCTTCCTCGTGCTTTGAAGAAAGAATGGAAAAAAGTCAAGTTCGTGCTCGCAGTAAGCATAATTTCTTGCGGAAAAAACCGTCACTGAAACCAAGGAAAAGATTGATACATACTATGGGATCTCTGCCCTATCGATTTCAATGGTAATAAAGTGGTTTAGTGTATTTCGTTGTGGTCGTACAAGCACAAACGATGACGCACATCCTGGACGCCTAGTTATGGTCCTATGCCCGAAGAAATGGAACAAATTCACGATATGGTGTTTTCCGATCTCAGATTGAACTTGCAAGATATTCTGGAAGCCATAGGCAGCCACATGGCTTAGTGTTTTCAATTTTGAATGAACACTTGGGTATGAGAAAGCTTTCGCGTTTGCTCACATTCGACCACAAACGAACTCGTGAGACAACTTCGAAGGAGTATTTGGCGCTGTTTAACAACAATAAGGACGAGTTTTTTCACCGTTTCGTAAACGTGGCTTCACCAAAACACACCAAAAATCAAAGCAGGCAAAACAGTAGGTTTCTCAGGATGATTCTAGGCAAAAGGAGGCCAAAGGTTTTTTGAAATGATCGCGGTATTAACCACATTGATTACCTTCAGAAAGGGTATAACAGACAATGGCGAATATTATGCCAGCTTATTGGATAGATTTAATGGGGACTTTGAAAAAGAAACGACAGCACCCTTAGTGACTATTTCTTGTTTCAGGGCGGAACGATATTTGAGTCCATTGAAGAAGTCTTCTCCCAAAAAAAGCCTTTTTTGAGGAACTCGACAAATCCTCTTTTTAGGGGACACAAAAATTGGAGAAATGCTTTAAAAAAGTTTATGGAGCTAAGTTTAGGTACAGGGTCCACACAGAGCCTCGGCGCAGTACCTGAGTACACAGCCGGGGACTTCCTCATTGACTTACCAGGTCTCGGGGAACTCAATAACGCGAGACGAAAATGTGAAACTATCGATAAAAAGAGTGCTGCGCTTACAACGCCAGCCTCTAAGATTTTGATAGGCCACTAAGAAGGAAGTTAGTTTTTCTGACAGGGCGGAGTTAGAGTGGGAAGACGAGAATGGAGCACTGGCCTTATTACTAGGAAGAGTTATGGGAAAAAGTAAAAAAAAAACTATATCCTGTGTCCTTATATTTTCTGTGTATAGAAGCATTAGTTAGTCGTTGTTTAAAGTATTGCTCATACAAATCTATGGAGAAACGGCTGAGCTTCACTTAACCTAGCCAACCCTCCAAAAATCACATTTTACTGCTTGGAACGTTGCTGGCCCAACGTTTCGGGCCCTTTCATAATTCTTACTCAAAATCTGAAGCCCATATATCATCAAACGTAACGTTGACAAGACAATTTTGCAAACTCATAAACCACCTACACTTATTAAATAGGGAGATATTAATTTGCGCCGGTGCACTTTTGGGGAAAAAGTCGAAAATTTTGGAATTTATTCCAAAAATAAAGCTTCACCTCTACAAATTTGCACGAATGCTCGTTATACTAAACTAGAACTAAACTAATCTAAACTAGGAAAAAAAAATGTAGTCTTTTGTACGAAGACTTCTTTCCGCCTCCATACTAACAAAAACCAAATTTTTGTCGTATTTATTATACAAATTAGGTTTAAGCCATTAATTATGATAAAAATACTGAAACAAAAGCTTGAGCTTATTTGCAATTGCATTTCGGTAAGTGGTTGTTTACATAGGCAATAAATTAGTCAATCTCTTTGAAATTGCAATCGATTGGCTTTCTGTAAGAGAGTTTTCATGAATATTTTCTAAAATATATCTTTTTACAGCTTCTGCTTAGCGTTTGTTGTTGATCCAAACCTCAATGTAGCGCTGCTTGAGTAAACTCGTAGACACCTGCAATATGTAAAATTTCTCATAAAGAGGAAAAACGGACCGAAAGCATTAATACAATTAGATTCTACATTATATGATTCTATATTAATTGGTTAAAAACAGCTAGTTTCAACCTTGGAGCTAACTTTGTTGGTTTACAGCTAAAAATACACTCGAAAAATACGTGGGGCAAATCAATAAAAACACGTAACTATCTGAAAACATTATTAACAATAAATCTACCTACCGTGACCTGCTTTTTTTATATTTACACCTTCAGTTAATATTTGGGATCGAGCTAACATTTTTAGTTTCAATGTTCAACTGCTTCAACATTTTTTACAACTTTGAAAGCGCGCAAAAATGAATGGTATTCCGTAAAAATGTTCTAAAATTAGTTTTGTTATATGTTGTTATTGAGGAATCAAAAAAAGAAAACCGCATTAAAATATTTAAAACAAAAAATATTACATTGGCCAATATTTTCGACTTTTTCCCATAGTGCGGTGGCCGCAAAATAATCTCAATGATAGTAATTATATTTTCTTCCACGTTTAAGCGATTTTCGACCAACTGTGCCGCGAACAAACGGACACAAGCACAAAACGGACATAGAAAAAGTCCCGCAAAAGATGGTCGCGCCCATGATGCAACTTTACAAGGTGGTCTCGTGTTAACATCTACTTTCTTTTGATGACTTTACGTTTGTCAAACGTCGTCGAGGGCAATCGGCATTTATTTAATAAAAATATTATTTTAATATGTTGTGTGTAAAATATGTAAGTACTTATGTACTTACATATTTTTTATTTTTTATTTAAAATTTCACTTAGCTATAATTGTTATATAATTTCTTGAACAACATTCTGAATTATAAATTAAAATATATACGAGAAAGAACGTTTGTATTTTACATTTTTTTCGTACATTGTGGGGGCGGGGCGAAATTTTGAAATACACTTGTAGCAGTGCGATATCACATGAGTCTGGAAACATAATTTGGTTGCACTAGCTCTTATAGCTCTTAGGCGACAAACAAGATGGACAAACAGACATGGCTATATCGACTCGGCTATTGATGCTGATCAAGAATATATATACTTTATGAATTCGGAAACGTTTCCTTCTCTGCGTTACGCACATCCAATTTTACCACAAATCTAATATCTAAAATCGCAACTACTGTAGAACAGTCATTCAGTACTTTAAAAAGGAGAAAAATTCGGAGTTCCAAGAGGACGTTCTAGAAGAATTCGGGGGAAATCACCGAATACTTCTAATATAATAAAGATATATTACATCCACCCCCACTCCCCACCCACCCACGTGAAATCCTGGGTAGGCCCTTGCATCTACATCTCTCCTCTCAAGCACTCACACTCACACAAAATAAGCTCCGAAAAGAGGAGCGCGTTGCGGGACGGGAGCGAGCACCTTGTATAATTTCATCATGTGCCGAACTGAGAGAGGGAGAGCAATAACGGCTGCCACGCATGGGTTGAATTAAGAGAGCCAGAGAGCCGTCATTCGATCCAGCAGCAGCCGAGCGCATGATGCAATTATATAGGGTGGTCTCGTCGGCTGCCTAATCGCTCGGTTTTCAGTCCCTTAACGTTCAGTGCGTGCTTAACATGTTGAAATAAACAAATTTTGGGTCAAGAATCGGTATGGCTCACTAAAAATGAAATGGAGGTATACATCAATGAATTGATATGCCATGGATTGTTTACGGTTTGTATGAAAATGGTATATGATGATCAGAACAATACTACCAATAATAACATATAATTTGAATTCATTGTACTAGATTTAATTTTTATTATTTATACTAGGAGGCAAGCCCTAGTATAGTTAAGTTAATAATAACTTTATATTCCCAACGTGAAACAGACTTGCGCAAGCAATTTGTAAGTGCTTTTCTCCAGTCCGTCTTTGGATCATTGCTCTCTGTGCTCACCGTTCGTGCGCTTCATCCGTTGCATCGCCTATGAACACATGCTCTGGAGAGCATAGTGCAAGCTCTCTTGCTCTTGCCTCTGCTTTCGTGAGCTTCACCGTTTGTTTTCTTCACTTCGCTGGATCGTCTGCCGCTGCTGCTGATCGTCGCTCGCTCTGCTGCTTGCTCTCTCATTTCGCTTGCGCTCTCACTTTGCGTTTTCCTTCTTCGGCTGTTGTCTGCGAAATTTCTTTGTTGCAAAGAAATGCGGTCGATTCATTCCTCAGCTGCTAGCCATGCGAAAATGTCGCCCATATAGTTGGTGCTGGTGGTGGTCATTTTGGAAGGCTACACGATCTCATCTCAAAACGTATGGGTCTGACTTGGTCGTGTTTGGACTGCCGGCAGATTCAGGCCGAAATGCGTACTTTTATGAAACAGACTCGTATGGTTTTCAGGATGCAATTTATCGCTCTCAACGAGAAGTTCCTGACACTGGAAACCCAATTCCTTGGCCTCAAACTCTTGAGTGAATCTCCTCGACGGAAAATCCCTCATACCGATAACAACAACCTCTTGAAACCTATTGGGGAAAAGGAGCTTCTTCTACAAAAAAAGAAATTTTTGGTACTTTGAGCGGGGCCCTCGCCGTTAGTCAATCCGTCGTCAGTCGCTCCGATGTTTCTCCGATGTTAGGTTAGGTTAGGTTAACCCAGACGGCCCTTAGTTGTCTGGATGGGCGTGTATGAACCTTTCGAGTATATTTATGAAGTTTTGAAGTCCTTCAGGATCGAAGTGTTTTTGGCAAAGGCTAGCAGTTCCCCTGGCGTCCTCTTGGAGGCATCTTCCAGTGATGCCAGTACCGGGGCGCCCAGGTATATTCTCCTAGCCCTTGAGAGAGCCGGGCAGTTGCAGATGAGATGTTCCAGGGTTTCAGTTGCCCCGGATTCCTCGCATTTCCTGCAGTTGCCACTGTTGGTGATGCCTAGTTTGACAGCATGTGCCGCGGCCAGACAGTGACCTGTGAGTATTCCCACCAACATTCTGCAGTCCTTCCGTGGGAGGTGCAGTATGTAGTGGCTGATGTTAACACGCAAAAAAAAAAAAAAAAAAAACAGAAACTGCAAAGGAGATCAGTACTCCTCTTAAAGTGCCGGAGGGAAGCGACCATCCCTCCACGCCCGCACATGGAAAATCAGTGCCAAACATGACGCGGAAGGAGACTGAGTCGGTACACCGTCTGGGGACAGCTGGGGCTGCGAGGGTGGGCCCGAAAATCGAACCGAGCCATTCTTCTACGTGCGTTGTGACTAGAAGCTAGATTCCCTGTTACCGGCACACCACACATGGATTTTAACTTACACTTAACACGCAGAAAAAACAAAAAAAACGGAAAACTGCAAAGAAGCACAGGGGCTTGGAGAAATTTATCCAGGCACCAAGCTAGAGGCGCTTAAATGGGAGGACGTTCCCAGTATGCCGAGAGTCCGAGTGTGGGTCTCGGTCGAACCCGCAGAACCCGATAAGATCCTGAGGATCCTGCGTGTCTGCAACCCCACCCTTCCAATAGACAATTGGAATTCGTGCCGAATCTCCATCGGGCTCCCTCGATCGCCTTAGATGCGATATCGGTGACTGCTCCGGATCTGGCCTTCCGGAATACACACTGGGACTCTGACAGAGCTTCCTTCTATTCGATCACTGCTAGTAGTCTAGTGTACAAGATCCTCTCCAAGACTTAACCGACGGTATCCAGCAGGCATATTGGGTGGTATCCTGACGGTTCCTCCGGGGGCTTTTTTCCTTCACGGAAAAGGATTAGGCACTGCACCTTCGACTGCTTGGGAAAAACTCCTTCCCTTAGGCATCTGTTGTAGGTGTCTACAAATACCTACGGTCTGGTGGCTGCTCCAAGGAGCTGCTCAAAATGGATCGCCTGGTGGTCGCCAAACGTGAACTCCTCGCTTACTCTCCATGTAGCTTTCCTACAGAGTGAGCTGCTCATGAACGTCAGATCTTTAATAGACCCACGTCCCGCCTTGAAGAACGTTAGCTTCCTTCCGTAGTTCCGTAGTCTTCATTTTACGCAGTATTTAAGCGTAACTGGTTTCGCCTTTAGTTGAATTTATAATGGCATCGTGTCGCGTCTTCTCTGCAAGAGCTCCATGCTGCTTTTCCGTCTTCTTCCTTCTGCGTCGGTTGGACACGGTCTGGAAAGGGATCTCCGCGGGCGCTTCGTTCCCCATTTCGATGGAGGCGTCGTTTCCGATGGCTACGCCTGGCGTGGTCTGTGCTTCCACAGATGCCTTGGTCCTCTTCGTCCGAGGTGTTGGCGCACCTGCAGCCTGCTTCCTCTTTGGCTCCGGAGCCGTTCTAAAGAACGGGGAGGTCGGAGAGGACTGGTGAGTCCTGATCACCGCCTTGGCTCCTTCGTCATGCAGCTGGATGGCTAACCAGCTCATACAGCACCCGTATGCTTTCGATCGATACCCGGGCACGCTCGCCAGTTGGGGTCCTTGCCATTTTGTTTCTTTTTGTAAAGCACCTTCTACCTTCTCTTTCATAGTTGGTGTTTTCGAACTCATTTGGTTGGGTCCCAACTCATAAGCCGTTGTCCTTGTCCGTTGTACAGTCGCGTTCTGATCCCATGGTTGTCTATGCAAGGTCGACAGGGTCGACAGCTCAGAGCCGGATCCGCGCTAGTGAGGAGTGACTCAACTGAGCCTGAATGGCGACGAAACAAGGAGCGCGCTTAGAGATTTGGCAATTTATCACGGTACGGAGGCAGAACCAGCATGAACCGCTCGACCGAGTTTTTGCAAACTTCATATAAACCATCTACTAAATAGTACGATTGGTTTGGATAGGTGAGCCCGTTCTTGAGTTCTAAAATTACAACGAAAAGTGGCATCAATTTTTATATATATATATATATATATATATATATATAGATAATAATATTGATAAGGAAAGAACCATATAATATATAATATGTAACACATTTATTTTCATTTATAATCTTCTTTATTACGTGTCTTCTGCCTTGCATAGTTTTAACTTACTCCTCTCTTTCTTAACGATCTTCTCCTCCTTCCTATCGATACCAAAAATACGATGCAAAACTGCTATCGATATTATTAATACTAGATTATTTTAATGTTTACACTAGGTTTTTTAAATGTTTACTCTAGATTATTATAATGTTTACAAATAAAAGGTATTATAAGGATATACGTGATATACAGATAGGGTAGGGGATTATGAACTAAAAATTAATTGAATTAAATTTAACAATGAAGCAGCATATTAAATGAAAAGAAAGAAAAAATAATTTTCTTGTTTAGTGTAATGTTCGTTTTACATTTTTCCATGTAGGCAAATGCATGGAATGCAGAGAAATCGAAAACGCAAAACCAACGGCAAACGCACCGATTAAGCTCTAGCGCGTATGCTTAGGCTGTTACGCGCCTGCCAATTCGACCAGAGGGAAAAAGGTTTAAGAAATTACAGGAAGAAATTTATTCTTTATCACTCACAGATAGATATGCATACAGGTATTGTTAGTGTTCATATTCACCTAGCAAAGAGGCAGAGGGTTACTGATCCGGCTCAAATGACCGAATTCGTCGGGTTAGTTCTTATAAACCAACAGGAATTTATAGTGCACCGACAACTTCTTTGTATTTAATTTTATTCTATTCAGCTTCGTCAATCTTTTATAAACCACAATTTTCAGTCGACATCTGGATTCTAGATAATGACTGCCAACTCATCTTAAATCAAAAATATACATAGATGTGTTGACTTCGGTCACACTTACAAAATATCCGATATTCGTTGTAGGGTACAAGAAGGGTTAAATTCAAAATTATATATTTCTTTTCGCATCAGATATGATGAAGCTGTGGAATTAAAGTATTATTGTTCCCTGTTGGCTCCTGCCGGACGCATATTATTGTTAAATTTTTTTTGTTTTCTTCAACCAAATCCTTGCCCTTTTTTCGGCAACTAATATACCATATTTAAATTGTGAAAATGAAACATCAAATAATAAATTTACTTATAGTGAAGGGGCACGCAGGCTTCTGATGAGTCCAGAGGGCGACGAGGGCTGTGTGGGCGATTTCGTGGGAAATCGGAAGAAAAACAAATCCCAAGACCGTGTTTCGTTTCAAAGTATACATATATTCAGAATGATTTTTCACATTTATTATCGGTAAAATCTACAACTCCCCCGCAAGGTGGATAAAGCCAGGTGAGGCCGTGGGTATAAAGATCACCGTATAAGGCCGCATTAAGGTTCATGTACGATACAAACCCGTGCTTGTTTATTGCGCCGGAATAATTTAAAAACTTTAAAATCTAAAATAAAATTAAAAAAAATAATTCAAAATTTCCATATTGAATAAAAACCAACTCAAAAAGTGAAAACGATGTAGACAGTTAAAATTTACTTCATATATTCGCTCATTCCTCAAATCGTTCACCTCTTTCAGTTTTTGCAACGAAGTTACGGGAAGCAGCGATGCCTCTCCTTTGAGGATTTCATTATCCCCCATCTTGGCCAGCACCTTACAATTTAAAACACCCAATTGGGTGTTCATCTTTTTCATCTCCCCCTTCAGCTCGGCAACTTCCGTGTGCAGCGCAATCTACTTTCGCCTCCATTTCTTTTGTTGCCTAAACAGATGGGGTGGTAGAGCTCAGTGGGCGATTCATAATACTCTAAAGAAATAACAAATATATTATAGGAAAAAGCTTTGATAATTTGTACAAAACAAAAAAACTACTGGCTAGATAAGTTGTTAGTTAACTGAAAATTGTATATGTTTTATATGTACATATGTATGTATTATATATATATTTTGTTTTTCATATGTTATGTTGATGGCAAGTTCCAGACAAGTGGCGAAACCTCCCGCCCAATCGACCAAGAGGCGCAACAAAAAACATTTTGAAAAGTTTTTTTACGTTAATTTACTGTATGTAAAATCGGAACCAATACTACTTTGTTTTCCTTATAAGGAATGAAAATATATTTATATGCGATTTCGCTAATTGAAAATAATTCTAAATTCTGAAAGCAACATATATTATTAGGCATTTTTGTGGACAACATGTAGTTGGCAAATATGTACTTTATAATATTTCCATGTCTGTCAGTTTTTTCACCCACAAATTTTCTTCGATATCATTGTAAACTGACAATTTACTTTATATATATTCCAAAATTTTATTAGGTTTTCTAACAATTTTTACATGTTGCAAAAAATTTTCAAATTTGTTTGCCGAAAGCGTTAGAGTCCTTAGCGTTTTATGCGAATAAAACTACAATCTTGAATCTGTGATTATATGTGTGTTTTATTTCCTAGGAATATATTCAATATTAGTACCAAAAATGTTCACTCCACCCCTTACATACGCTTCGTTTTCTTCTCTGCTCTCGACTGACTATCGATCATACTTAGTGTGGCAATTTTTCTCTTATGCGCAGTGTGACCATACTTTTCTTACATTGATTAATTGACTAATAATATTGAGGTTCTTCACAATAAGGGCCAAGAAGTTCCCGGATGCAATCAAATAAGTGAACCATATTATGAACACTATAAGTCATTGCTTCCTTATAATAAATAGTAGCAAAAGGTAAACGAAGTGTTTAATCATTAGCTGTGCAACATCTAGGTGTGAATTATAATTTCGGGACTGCAAAACTCTGTATGCGCACATTAAAATAAGATAATGACTGTAGCAATCGTCGGAAACTTTGCCCTTTAAAATTACTGGTCCCAAATATAAAAGAAATTGTCGATGCTCAGTTGCTTTCCAAGGCTCTGGGCTTTCTGGGAAACTCAACAGGCCAGTAAGGCTTGCAATTTAAAAGTGATTTGGAAATTTGGGAAATATTTTCCATGGAACTTTTAAAGTTCTTTGTTTTTTTTTGCAATATCAGATTGATAATTTTACGCCCATCACTTATGTCAATTAAATGTGCTGGGTCCAGGCCGTAATGATGCAATTATATCAATTGGAATTTTTTTCAAGTAGAAGGGATTTGTTTTGATAGAAAGGCAAGTGGTGGGAGGGAAAATTTCCATTTATAGTCTATATTAGTGAAAGGCAAGCCTGAGCCTTCACTATTTATTACACTTACATTATTTATTCGGGTTATTATTTATTATTATTATTATTTTTATTTATTATTTTTTTTTTTTGGGTACATTTCCTTCACCCGTTTAAAGAATTTGTTCCTGGAGTCCCACATAAAAAATACCTAGATGGAGCAGGGCAAATAAATCCCCTTAATTTTAATGAAACCGTTTTATGACGAATTTTGAATGGACTTTCAGATAGTTTAACCAACTCAGTTATAAAATTGTCGATGCTCAGTTGCTTTCCAATGTGCCAGCTCGTCTAAGGCGCTGGGCTTTCTGGGAAACTCAACAGGCCAGTAAGGCTTGCAATTTAAAAGTGATTTGAAAATTTGGGAAATATTTTCCATGGAACTTTTAAAGTTCTTTGTTTTTTTTTTGCAATATCAGATTGATAATTTTACGCCCATCACTTATTTCAATTAAATGTGCTGGGTCCAGGCCGTAATGCTGCAATTATATCAATTGGAATTTTTTCAAGTAGAAGGGATTTGCTTTGATAGAAAGGCAAGTGGTGGGAGGGACAATTTCCATTTCTAGTCTATATTAGTGAAAGGCAACTATTTATAGTTACATTATTTATTCGGGTTATTATTTATTATTATTATTATTTTTTATTTATTTTTTTTTTTTTTTTGGGTACATTTCCTGCACCCGTTTAAATAATTTGTTCCCGGAGTCCCACACAAAAAATACCTAGATGGAGCAGGGCAAATAAATTCCCTTAATTTTAATGAAACCGTTTTATGACGAATTTTGAATGGACTTTCAGATAGTTTAACCAACTCAGTTATAAAATCATGCATATTGTTTAGAGGAGGATATCGAAGTATATCACCCTGACGCAAATATATATAAAAACGAGAAATTGGCTTTCTATATATCTTGCACTACTTCCATCTGCGCTCAGAAACTGCAGCCGCAGCCAAAAGCTCAGCAAGAACGCAAGCTTTAGTGCGAGAGAGCTAATAGAGCGATAGACAATAACAAAACATAGTACAACAAACAATTATGCTCGGTGGCATTTACTTAATGCTACGTATTATAATTATAGGCCGGTCTGCTCTGAACACATATAATCATCCACATTAGCAAACATCACTGTTGGGAACATTTTGAAAGCATCCTAAAATTGAGCACAAACTTTTTTTTTTCTCAGTAAAGTCTCTCTATTTATTTTGTTTTCCTTTCTTTTCTTATTTCTACCAACTTGTTGTAATTTTATTTACACGGGAAAAACTTAGCGTAACACGGTGTTGGCTTGGACAGACATGAGAACGCGACATTCAAGCAAAAGAATTACAACAAGACACTACGAAAAAGGAGGAAGAGACAGTTCAATTGCCCGCAAAAGGCTATGCTTATCGATAAGGTGGGACTTTGCATAGCTGGAAAATTTATCTAAATTTAATTGTTTTGGCGGTATTGCGGTCAGTGTGTCATTCGACCCCTTCCTTACCCTTGCCACCTGCTGAGGGCAGGTGACTAGGGATGCAGCATAGGTGCATGTGGGTCGGGCAATATCTAGGGGACGGTAATGGCATATGTAACAACACGAAATCATATTTGGCACTAATACGCGACAAAAACAGTACAGGCCGTAACGGCTGGCGGCAATTTGCCTGCCAAAGTCCGAAATTTATATTTTCCAGACAATGGCAGGCAAACTGCCGCGCAATACAAATTTGCCAATAAATATTGGCAGTTTTTAATGTGAGCACAAACTAGTGTTTGAAGTTTGTGGTAGTGTGTACAGTTTGTTTGTTAAGTAGGCGAAATATGGGGTGTGTAGGTGTAGCGAAATAAAAGCGAGATGTGCCGGTAGATCAAATCAAAGCGATGAAAATTGAAGACGCAGGGTCTGTTCAATATGCGAGAGAAGTGAGTGATTGATCAAGACGGTAGAACATGAGTGCGATAATTATGACGATCAATTAACGACTAAAAGAGGGCAGGCGGACCGAATTGCCCGTGCCCTAATGCAAGCGAGAGAGAGAACGAAAGAAGCGATAGAAGCTCGGGCTGCTGCTGAGCCGAGCACGAGCGAAAGATGGAGAGAGAGAATGCGAGAGAACAGCATAGATGCTGCAGCTGCAGTAGAAAATGAAGAAGGAGATATAAAGAGGCGAAAGAACGGCCTCTGCCGTGAGTAATTATCATCGGTTACAATATATATATATATGCAGTGGGCTATTTGCATTGCAAAAAAACTTGGAATTACGTTAATTTGCTCCACTGGCTATTTTGAGGAATTTGTTGGCGAATATCAGGCTGGGAAACCAGACAGATAGAATAATTCAATATTCCGCTCGAGATGGGAAAATACCATTTCAAGGTTTCTCGAGAGCCAAACCGACTTTTTCTGATAGATTTGAGGCTTTGAAATTTGTTGATGAGATTTCGTTTTGTATGGTAGATTTTTTTTAAAGAGAAAAACGGAATTTTTAAAGGCTTTTTCAGGTTTAGCGCTTCTTTTTTCACACGCCTCAAATATCTTACATCTGGTTGCTATGAACTTTTCAATTCTGAAAAGCTGATAAATGCAGCTACAAATTGGACCTGAACCCTCTATAGCTTCAGCTTACCTTACCGTCTGGGAAATATTAAGCTTTCAAATGCAAAATTGATCATTTTTTGTGCGTATTTTTTTCAAAATTGTCCTTTAAAAACTCTGGAAAACTCGAAAAAAATGATATCCTGTGTTTTTATATTTTGTATGTATTATGTGTATTCTTCATGAAAATCTATGAATAAACGGTTAAGCTACAATTAAAAAAAAAATTTGTAGTAAATAGATTTGTATTTCACCAAGCAATGCTCGTTTAATTGATATGTACATATGTAAAGAGTAGGCTATCAAGTGGATAAGATCATACTGTTAGTTAACATTCATACTTAAGACACTGTCGATAAGAAGTAGCGACATAAGGTAGAAGGCGATCCTTTTAAATTATACAATTTAATCTGTGTTTTTAACTTCATACATCTTACATGTTATTCCAATTTTGAATTATAATTTTCAAAAATTTCAAAAAAATGTTTATTGAGCTATTGAGCTTTTTCAATAGCGTACAGTTAGATCGAAATTTATAATTTGATTGAAATCACGACACAGTTTGTTCGATTATATTATGTTTTCTTTATTTGCCATGCAAGGCGAGGCGAAGATTATGGGCAAGAACAACAGGTGGACCTGTCACAGGAAGATGTGGCAGTCAGGTCACTGTGCCAACCGACGATACGTTTTTTTTTTGACGATAACAGATTTCGAAGTGCCGTCTGCTACGCAGACGAGCCTCCCTCACACCCTTCATCGGCTGACGAATTTCGGATAAGGGCAAAAAACTCAAGAGCACAGAGTCAGGGTAGGCAATGCTGTGCCCTCTTTGCTCTGGCATGGGACAGCGCTAGCCGAACAATGTTCAATTTTTGGTTCTAAGGGAACAAAGACACCTTTATTTTTGTTTCAATTGCATATTTCCCAAATTATTAATTTAATAGGAAATTAATTTTCCTGAAAGATTAAATTTAATCGAATAAAATATTCCAAATACACTATGCCACCAAAATCAAAAAAGGCCATACAACTTCGAAAAGAAGTAAATGGTGCTGTAAACAGGAATGAATTACTTATCATCCAGGCTCTTCTAGAACTCAATAAACCTTCGACCCTGATAGAAATAGTAGAGCAACTGGGCCTTCGAACTAAGGTGAGTCATCTCCATATGTATGTATCTACATGTACATGTATGTGCATGAGATTTTTTTGTTAAATACCTACACATATAATTATATGTATACCTTATCATTAATCACAGACTGACCAGCCTGATTTTATTGAGGCCGTGTCCGACACCCTTCAAAAGGCGGTGACACGTGGATTTATTCTGATGATAGACAAACGCTTTTACCTTTTTCCCACAACTGTCACCGAATCTATGAAAGCTTTTTCCGGGTAAGTTCTTTTTGTATTATACCCAGGTACATACTAAGATGCGGTAAATATAAGCCATGACATTACGAACTACTCTGACGCAGAGATACTATAGGTACAAAGTTATGCATAGAGCTGATAAAATTCTTCTTAAATTGTGTGGGAACAACACTTGTGAAAAAAAGCTCAATATTTTGGGTATGGGTATATATATGGGTTCTAACTGCTCGATTTTTTTAAGTTTAGTCAAACGGCTACAGCTCGGACAATTTATTTTTATTAATTATACTTTAATGCACCTAAATATACAAAGAAAATATGAAAAGACAAGACGGAGCGTTTGAGTCGCTTCTGTGGACGCGACTCTACTTGTATACCCGTACTCAGTGTTCATATAAATTTGTGAGCTTATGATTTATGTAGAATTTTAAAATATTTAAAATATTACATATTTACATATTGCTACATCTGTTATCTACAATTACACATCTGAAATGTAGATTCTACATAATTTTTTAAATATTAAAATATTAAATATTAAATATTATTAATATTATTAAATATTAAATTAAATTAAATAATATTAAATATTAAATTTTTTAAATGTAATATGACATGAGTCTGGAAACAAAATTTTGATGCTCTAGCTCTTATAGTTTCTGAGATCTAGGCGCTCATCGAGACGGACAGACATACGAATGGACAGACGGACGCACAGACGAACATGGCTATGTCGACTCGGCTATTAATGCTGATCAAGAATATATACACTTTATGGGTTCGGAAACGTTTCCTTCTCTGCGTTACACACATCCACTGTGGATACACAAATAAAATAACACAATAATCTTTTTTGAGTACGGGGATAAAAATTATACATTTTCCATTTTGAAACTTCACGTCTGAAATGAAGTGCAAATGCACCACTCTGTAGTGCGCGTCGAAAACAGAATGTCTAGCTGTGAAGTCCATGAAGTCATGAAGTCCGCTCACTTGAATCTTAGCCCTGGACAGCCCTGATGTATGTACATACATACATATGTTCGTGTGATTTCCACGTAAAACTTAGTCATTTTGACGAAGGATGACGGTCTAGGTGCAAAATCAGTAAGCTTAGGCTAAATTTCCAGTGCCAGTCACTTTTCTAGATAAACGATTCATCTCATGGGTGCCACTGTCATTCAGGAATGAGGATGACGGGCCAATGGAATCAGGAGGCTTTGCACAACTGCACTAGCCATTTTTGTCATTTCATATGTACTTGGGAGCAGCGAACATAGTTTTTGCAGCCACTGTGCGTAGGGAAGATATTGGCTGCGTCAAAACCAACTGACAGCAGAGTAGAGGAAGTGAGACAGGGACAAAGGGAGCAGAGAATAACTAACTGAATGACGACAGCATTTGGCTTACTTTCTGACTGACAAGTTAAGTGCGGAACTCCCACATACCAGAAACTTTTCAAACAAAACCGTCCGTATAGTCACATACATACATTGAAAAAGAGCGATTTTTGGGGGGGATGGCGCAGCGTTAGTTTTGGGAGGATCTGGCATTGGTGAAGCGGCCGCAAACACAGTAGGACGCGCAAATATTTATAGCGAAATGCTAAATTTAAATTCCCATCAATCTTGGTCAAATGCCACATGCACACACACCCACGCATAAAGAATGAGGATAGACACTTTCACGCAGGCAGACGCGACACCTACAATTGGGGTCAACATAATAGCATTGATTGGCAAACTTTTTGTGTCTTCCAAAGCCCGAGTTACAGAATGAAATTTCGGCCGAAACTTTGCGAATCCTCTTGACCAAAAAAAAAAAATACGTCGATGTGAAAACAAATTCAACTTTTCATCAATCAACCCTACTTACGCAATTTCGGGGGAAACAAATCATGCGCCTACTAAACAACCGAATTCTTCCATTTAAGCAGAAAATCGGAAATGAAGAATTAACGTTTTAAATGTAGATAAAGATAAAAAAAGAGATAGCAAAAAATGTAAACTGATCAAATATTTAAAATCATAAGCTCACATCTATTTCAGACTGAGTACGGGTATAAAGTTGAGTCGCGGCAACAGAAGCGACGTTTTTATTTTCTAATTTTAATTTGTATATTAGTGTTTTTATTTCGTATGAATACGTAATATTATTTATCACAAATAAAGGTTATTATTTGTACACTGTTAAAAATACTACTAGGCTAGCGTAGTAAGCAGGTCCACCTGCGGCAGTCTCCGTTTTTCGTTGCTAAACTGCAGCTACGACTACCTCACGTACTGACTCTGTTTTTTAAAAACTCGTTTTACTCGTTAATCGCTACACTTAATTTATCTAGTATTGCTACTCACTGCTTGCTCTTATCAACTCTATCAGCGATTACGATCGCTCTAGGTCCAAACGAGTCAATCGGAATACCCCGAGCACCGGAAAAACTATCACGGGCCTTACGTTCCGGGATGGCGTCATCATTGCTATCGACATCAGGAGGAAAACCAGCTCCAAGATTCGCTCTTGTCGCTCAAATAAGATATTTCGCCTGCAAGACAACATCTAGTGAGTATTCCTTAGGTCCGTTATTGAATTTTGTTACTCTCGACTTCCTTTGTGACTTTGCAGCGGTGCTGGAGTTGGTTCCGCAGATGATATAAAAACAGTGGCAGGTCTCCTGCATGCACAGCTGGCCCGCCATCGGATGACGATGGATAGAGAGGTGCCAGTTGTGTGTGCTAATCAAATAATTAAACAGCTGTTTTACCGCTTTAAACGTACATACCATATGGACTGGATAATCGCCGGCGTGGACAGGGGTCGACCTTCAATTTTTGGTATCCGTTGTGGCGGCGCCAATGGGCCTGGCCCTTACGTAGTGCTGGGATTGGGTGCGGCGGGAGCCATTGCTACGCTAGAGTCGCGCTGGAAAGAAAACTTGCCCGAAGAGGAAGCGAAGCTTTTGGCTATTGATGCGGTGCGTGCTGCCATCCAAACCGATCGGGGAAAACAGAGACAAGTCGGGTCCACTGTCCATTTCTGCATCATCCGCAATGACTACTTGGTAAAGCAGGGATACAGGGTCATCGTCGAGATTGCCCATCGCATACGGTATAAGAGGATGCGGAATAAGTAGTTCCCTGACAATGGCCAAAGGGCCTTTCCTAATGAGGGACAAGTAGAGTAGACCGACTATTAACTATCAGTGACATTATAAGCTATATTTAAAAAATCACACAATAATAATTTTGTTTAAGTTTTTAGGATAATCATTTTTGATAATAACACTCTGCGACAAATGAGAAACTTTTGAATGTACTTTGCACGAGACAAAATTTAAGTTGTGGGCCGTGATGAGTAGATCACTTGCTCATACCTAGAAATTGCAATATACCCCCAAAATCTTTTTTAAAAATTAACAAACCGCAATTCGATGACTGTTTGCATTTTCATAATTTTTACTCAGAACCTGCAGCGCGGATTTCGACAAAAAGTAATAGGTTGACAAGAAAATTGTAGTACCTTTCACAGGATTTTTGATTCGTGGTAATAGAATCGATATATCTGAAGGAATAGCGACTCAAAGTTAAAGTTTTCTATCATTTTTAATGTTTTTTCAACTTTTAAAATACATTTTTTTTTTATGGAATGGTATTATTTTTAAGGCCTGAACTTTCTAGTGCCATCTATTTTTAAGAAAATAAGCTCCTTATAAATAAAATTGTGCAAAGAATGCCAATGGTACGACTTTTTAGTAATTGAACCATATTTTATACTTCACCAAGCAATGCTTGTTTTTAAATTTTGAATTTTACATGTAGCAAAATTGGAATTACATTTCAAGTAAACAAGCATTATTCCATGCGGGCTTACGGTTCCCACGGGGCAGGTCGCTGCCGCACCATCGCGTAAGGGAGGAAAATCTATGAACTTCCCTCCTTCTTACGGCGATGGTTCATCATTAGTTCGCTGTGTGCAGCTTTAAGCTGATCATTTTATTTTTTAATGAGGCTGTAATCGCTAATTTTATTTGATCGTGTTTGTCCTCAACCAAAGTCATTACATTTCTTGATTTTACAGCCGGCATATGTATCTAGTCCACTAGATTCTGTCAACTTTTTAAAGCCTTCCGAATCCAACACCGAAAATGGCAGTTTTTCTATGGTAACTGTATCCACGCAAGCACCATTAACTTCCGACTGACTCAATGTCGAAGAAAACTTGATTTATTGATTGGCTCATCTTTTTCTCTTCACAATTATAAACATCTTTGTGCTGGGCTTCCAAATGCCGTTGAGGTTGCAGACATAATTTCCCTTGAAATTTTGCACTCAGAAGTATTTTCTTTCACATGGAAAAAATTCCGCTCAATATGATTTCGCTTGCGACCCAATTTACAACACGATAAGAATGATTATCGAAAATCCAAATGCTGACACGCATGTTTGAGGAAATTGCAAGCTTCTGGCTTAAGATGGGTGAGATGGAGGCGAAACTGGCTGCGAAAGCAAGTCTGGGCATTGCATGTGACCTGCGGGTACATGGTGTTCCTTTTAGCCAGGAAGAAAACCTTAAAACGCAGTTCCACTCACTGTGTTATGCTCTAAAGCTCATACCGCCACCGAGAGTCAAAGAAATTTTCCGGATCACGCAGCACAATTAAAACGCTGCCACTGATCAAGCAATAATTATAAAACTGGAACATGTGCGAGATAAAGCCGCACTGCTGAGAGCAGTTGGCAATTACCAGCGGGAGCTTAAGTGTAGTATGCATACATAGGCAATACCCACTGTACCAAGTGTACTTAAGGGGAACACACTGTAACACTCTGTTGCAGTGTTTATGTAATTAAAAGTCCCAGGCATAACTTGAGCTATCCTATTACGATCGCCCAAGAATGCCTCGAGCGACATAAGTGCAGCGTCAACATATTCCCATGACTTGACGGCACATGCATACACATACATTTACATATTCCCTCGCGCCCTCGCTGTCAGCAGCGCTGGGCATATGCACATATACACATGTATATATATGAAATAAATAAATGCGGCCGCTCCGCTGCCGGCGTTGCTGGCGGCGCAGCTACGCTGGCCCTCAGCCAAGTAGAATTTAAGAAACATACAAAAGAGCATTCAATAAAATTATATCAGAAATGACGGATGTCTTTTCTTTAAAATCCCTATCTCTGGAAGATACTACATAAGAAACCGCTAACCCTTCAGCTTTTGGGCATTGACTCTCAAGCTGCCTTTTACAACAACGAGCAGCTCTCAAGAGAGGCAATGCGTTTAAAAAGCTCAAGTGTCTCTCTTCGTTTTTACACGTGGAGCTGCCGTGCATGTAACGCAAACTGCGGGAGCGGAGGTATTATTAATATATAATTTGCAAGAGTTATATTCACTAAACGTCCCTTAATTCATTCTAATACCGAGCACAGTGAAGAGAATAGAGAAGAGCCTGCAAACATTCGTCTAGCTTTCGCTAGACTGATGCTCTCTTCTGCTCTTTTACATGTCATGTTTAATGGTAGTAAGTAATGTGGGCAATGCAAATAGAAAAAAACAAAGGTGGGGTTACGTTAATTTGCTCCACTGGCTATGCTGAGGAATTTGTTGGGGAATATCAGGCTGGGAAACCAGACAAAGAGTTTAGGTGTTTGTTGGTAAAGTCCAATGTTGATTTGATATGTGTTTCTGAAAAGTGGTTTGTCTCTCAACTAAATGATGTCCCAATTTCATGTGACGGCTATGATTTCTATCGATCCGATCGTGAAGGCCATGCAGCTGGGGTTGCAATAAAAATTAACAACAAACTGAATCCAAACTGGCAAGCAAGCAGCCCACTGGAAGTGCTATAGGGTACTTGTTTCTCGAAGTCACTGGTAGAGGGAGTTCAACAAGTATTTTAATTGCCTGCCCTTAAGGACCTTATCGTTTCATTGACTATTCAGATGCAATTGACACAGTTGCGACTTTATTTCTAAGATACACAGACATATGACTGGCGACCTTCGTCTATGCCAACACATTTCTCAAGCACTATTAACACGCTACTAGATGTTTTTTTTCGTTAACGATACTAATAAAATTCTTTTGCATGAACAAATTGACTTACCAGTATTTTCTAAGCATGATTTAATTTACCTGACGTATGAATTTAACTCACATCTGACAGACCAAATAATATATTTAAGGGACTTTAAGAATATTAATATTAGACTACTTTGTGTTGAAATTGACTTATGTAATTGGAATGCAATATATTTACTGGCGGATGTGACTGACAATGATAGGCATGTACCTTTAAAGGGGAACACTTTTAAAGCTAGTCAAAAACCTTGCTTCTATTGAGGTATTGCTAGCAAAATAAGGGATCGTGATATTTTTCGTATTCTAGATGGAAGAGATACAAGAATCCTGACCGCAGCATCGACCGTACCTGATAACTTGACAAACCAATTCATTCACGCCGTAATATATACTGACTGTGACAATAGCTTTATTTTTATGTGTGGAACTCCTTGTGATGTCTAACTCTGTTGGTATGGATGCCTCCCAAATTTATTAAAATTATTTTGCCCTAGACAATTAATTATTTAACGCATATATGCAACACTGCGAATACATCAAGTTTCCCTGATCCTTGTGAACTGGCCAGAGTAAATCCTGTTCCTAAGGCAAAAAATGAATACAGGCCAATGTCAATCCTGCCCTACTTGTCACAGGTACTCAACAATCTCATGGCGCAGCAACTGGCAGAGTTAAACGCATTTTGGACGTCGAGTGTTGTCATTATGCAGTACTCTTTGCTCCCATCCATATCCATCGGGTGCCAGCGAGCTCTAGCTCGCTATCTCACATACCTCGCCGATTGCGTCCATCGTGGAGCTACCTTTGCGGAACCCATACTGTCTCGGTGAGAGTTGACGCGTTACAGCTTCCTCCAGCATTGTGTGGATTATGCGCTCGAGAATCTTACCCACTGTGTCTAGCCTGCATAGTGGTCTGTAGGATGATGGCTCTTCTCTCTTCCTTTGGGTATAAGGACAAGCCGCTGTCGCTTCCATGGTCTGGGGAATATTCCTTCGGACATGCACACGTTGAGGAGTCCTACATAGGTTTGTGGATTTGTCTCCATCGCAGTGCGGACTACGGCATTTGGGACTCCATCCGGTCCCGTTGCTTTGCCGTCCTTGGTCCGAATTAGAGCTTCGAGGATTTCTGCTTCTGCAGTGCGTACTATTTCAAGTGGAGGAATTCCTGCCATCACCCAATCTACCAATCCACTAAACACAACACAGACGGACAAGGTCACGGTGGCGTACATCGTCGCATTAATCGACGCATCACCTGCGTCAGCCTTCCCCAACCCAGATATCACTCTGTTTATTGTCAGAGCGTCGCTTTAGAATATCTTCATTTATTTCTGGGAATTGGGTTCTAGGTGCGTTCGCACTAAAACTTTCACCAGAGGGAGCAGCGCCAAATGCAACAGAATCACTTTAATTTCCCAGTGCAAACGATCCACTCTTTCTACTATTTTTCCTCTTGCCCATGTTTTCGGCTATAGACTGTTGACGCGGCGGGTGCTAGTCGATCACAGTTAAAAATGATTATGCACAGCTCGAGTTCAGACGCGCTCAAAATGTTTGTGCGCTCACTTTTTCGGCACTTGTTTTTTGCGAAATGTATGCACCGGTGAATCAACTAAGCGGCGGTCAAAAGTATATCAAATTTTGTACCAAACTGTACATTTTTTAAAATTTTTGATGGAAATGTTTGATGACGAATCGATGGCTCTAACTATTCGATGGTTTTGCAGCCCTCATCGATAGTAGCGTCCTCGCATCCCTGTCACTGGTATTCTTAAAGTCACGCCATGTGGCGTATTGGTCACAATCTTACATCTGAACTTTGCTCTGTTAACATTGGGCTGTAGATGCCACCAACGTTTTATTTTTAGGAAACGTATACAAAAATATATTACAACTCAACGAATAAATAAGAAAAGGACCGGAGTCACTTTTTTAGTTTGCTCTGGTCCTTAATACCAGCGTTCTTGCACACCTCACTGATGGCAGCGGGCACCCGCTCCAGATACTCCACCAGATCAAGCTGGTCGCGAAGATTTTTAATATACATTTTCTGTATCTCACGTATCATGGGAGTGAGGAGCTTGTCGACCTGCGGCCCCTTCTCCACAGCTGCACATGCACTTGTGGATGCTTTCTCCTTCGATTCGAAGGACTTGGACCAATTAGAGGCCGATTTGTCACACGTAGACGGTTTCGGATCCAATATCTCCTCCTTCTTAACCAAATGGGAAAGTCCCCTAAGCGCCAACTGTAGTTTCAGCTCCCTAAAGCTCCCTACTCCCAGTTCGTGGTGGTTCGTGGAGCTGCAGTAGCTACCCGTGCCAGACAGCTCATTCTCGTATTTGGGCAGCTTGCCTTTGGATCCCATCTTGTGGTTGTCCTTATCGCAGCCTTCGGGTGAAAATTTCTCCTTGGCTTTATCGGCCATGAGTGAGGGTTGGCGAGAGTCCGCGTTGCTACAAAGGTTATGCGGCACCTGGCGGCTGTTGCACTCTGGACGTGGCACTGGAACGACTTCGGCCATGTAGCTGTTTCCGCTAACAGGGGCTTTATTCTGGCTTAGATTTCGCTGTGGCTGCTCTTGAGGATCATTCGAGAACAGCTGCTTCTGTGAATGATTCGAATGCGACAGCTGCTTAGGTGAAATGCAAAAACATTCCTCCCGATACTGCTGCTGTGGCTGCTTTGTATACGGATCCTTCTTAGGGGGATTCTGGTATTCGGTCGAATGACATTGCCGCATCATTTTGGGCTGCTGTGGCGGCTGCTGCATTATGTGAGGATTCCCATTCCCATTTTTTGTAGAATTCTGATGAGCAGACACTCGATACTCCTGAGGTGGCTGCTGGTTCAACTGATCATGATTAGCCTTCAAAGGAGGCCCCTCGTACGGATCCTTGTTAGGGGGATTCTGGTATTCGGTCGAATAACATTGCCGCATCATTTTGGGCTGCTGTGGCGGCTGCTGCATTATCTGAGGATTCCCATTCCCATTTTTTGTAGAATTCTGATGAGCAGACACTCGATACTCCTGAGGTGGCTGCTGGTTCAACTGATCATGATTAGCCTTCAAAGGGAGGCCCCTCGTACGGATCCTTGTTAGGGGATTCTGGTATTCGGTCGAATAACATTGCCGCATCATTTTGGGCTGCTGTGGCGGCTGCTGCATTATCTGAGGATTCCCATTCCCATTTTTTGTAGAATTCTGATGAGCAGACACTCGATACTCCTGAGGTGGCTGCTGGTTCAACTGATCATGATTAGCCTTCAAAGGAGGCCCCTCGTACGGATCCTTGTTAGGGGGATTCTGGTATTCGGTCGAATAACATTGCCGCATCATTTTGGGCTGCTGTGGCGGCTGCTGCATTATCTGAGGATTCCCATTCCCATGCGTAGGATTTTTTGTAGAATTCTGATGAGCAGACACTCGATACTCCTGTGGTGGCTGCTGGTTCAACTGATCATTATTAGCCTTCAAAGGAGGCCCCTCGTACGGATCCTTGTTAGGGGATTCTGGTATTCGGTCGAATAACATTGCCGCATCATTTTGGGCTGCTGTGGCGGCTGCTGCATTATCTGAGGATTCCCATTCCCATGTATTATTTTTGTAGAATTCTGATGAGCAGACACTCGATACTCCTGTGGTGGCTGCTGGTTCAACTGATCATTATTAGCCTTCAAAGGAGGCCCCTCGTACGGATCCTTGTTAGGGGGATTCTGGTATTCGGTCGAATAACATTGCCGCATCATTTTGGGCTGCTGTGGCGGCTGCTGCATTATCTGAGGATTCCCATTCCCATGCGTAGGATTTTTTGTAGAATTCTGATGAGCAGACACTCGATACTCCTGAGGTGGCTGCTGGTTCAACTGATCATGATTAGCCTTCAAAGGAGGCCCCTCGTACGGATCCTTGTTAGGGGGATTCTGGTATTCGGTCGAATAACATTGCCGCATCATTTTGGGCTGCTGTGGCGGCTGCTGCATTATCTGAGGATTCCCATTCCCATGCGTAGGATTTTTTGTAGAATTCTGATGAGCAGACACTCGATACTCCTGTGGTGGCTGCTGGTTCAACTGATCATTATTAGCCTTCAAAGGAGGCCCCTCGTACGGATCCTTGTTAGGGGGATTCTGGTATTCGGTCGAATAACATTGCCGCATCATTTTGGGCTGCTGTGGCGGCTGCTGCATTATCTGAGGATTCCCATTCCCATTTTTTGTAGAATTCTGATGAGCAGACACTCGATACTCCTGAGGTGGCTGCTGGTTCAACTGATCATGATTAGCCTTCAAAGGAGGCCCCTCGTACGAATCCTTTTTAGGGGGATTCTGGTACTCCGTCTGCATATTTTGCTGCATCATCTTGAGGGTATTCTTACGAGTCTGCTCATCATGTGGCTGCTGCATCATCTGCTGCATATTCTGAGGATTCCCAAAGGAAGGTTTGTTTGTATAATTCTGTTCTTGAGGTGGTTTTAATGCCCGATGCTGAGGCACATTGTGATAGGGTGGCGGATGAGGACTTCGATACAGATCCTGGATGGAAGTCGGCTGCTGTAGATCGGTATGGGAAACAGTCCGACGGACATTCACCGGTAGCGCGTTCTTGTCCTGTTGCGGCATCTTATCCTCTTTCAGTGGGCGATTTCTGTGATTTGTTTGTACTCTCCTGTCATCGGTACACGAATGCGAGCAATGCTTGTGACGTGTATCCATCAAGCGAGAGGAGACTGGTGCTGTTTTATTCGGTTCGAGTTTGTTTCAGTTTATGAAGTGATGTTATCCATGTGATGACTTTAATAGCAAGGACACTTTTCTTGTGGAAACTAAACGAAACGATGAACCTAATATATTGAAAGAAGAATCAAGTTCCGTGTAGTAGGGTCTCAATTCTGAATTTGTTGTGAGCCGCGGAAATGGCCGCGCCTCTACTTTTGCACCTGGTACTCAGTCAGTATGTATGTGAGCTTATGATTCGTTAATCACTATGTCTTTTGTCTATGTCCCTGTTCGAAAAAGGTAAGTAAACGAATCAAATGAATCTGTTGATGCAGATCCACTTGGTTTTGATGATCGTCAAAATGACAATCGTATGATGAAATTTAAAAAAGTTGCCGCAGTACGAACTTGAACAAATGGGACTTCGGAGAAGTGAATACGTCAAAATTTTCTTTCGTACCAATTTTATTTGGTAAAAGGCGAGGTTTATATACAGTGAAAATCCGGAAGCGTTTTGCCGGAACGTCGATGCGTTAAGATGATGACGGCGGTCCAGCAGCTCTTTGTGGTTTGGTTGTGCGTTAAATTATTGGAAATGATATTGAAATGATAAATACAGAAAATAAGTGCAAAGTGAGCTTAGGAGAAGATTTAAAATGTTGGTTCTTGAAGCAGAGGACAGCGCGAGACTGCGCTGTAGACCTACTTCGGGTATTAAAAAGAATTTCTTGACATTAACATTGACGGTTTTCCGCTTTATAAAAGCTCCACTGCCCAACTTTGGACCATCGTAATTAGATAATTAAATGTAAAATATTCACCCAATGTACACATTAAAAACCCACCTGCTGTGACGAATTTTCGACCAAATTTACATCTGAGCGAGAGGAATTACTTCAAAACGGACTTAATATGAGCAAAAACTCATTTAAATAAATGGAAGGACTATTGTTTGTGATGCCCCTACTAGGGCCTTCATCAGTGGTACTCCTGGACACACATCTTCACATGGATGTTCAATGTGTACTCAATTAGCAAGAAAGTTAAATGGTGCTTGAACATATCAAACTGACTGCGGTGCTTCAATAACAGACGACAATTTCACAATCAGATTGTACCCCGAGCATCATTCAAAAAAATATTTGAAAGATAAACATCACAATGGTTAGCCAGATTCTATTGGACTGTATGTGATTAAATATATCACAAAGACTTATATCCTTACGTGAAAATATACCCAGACAGTTTGAAGGGAAGCCCAGAGCTTGAAATTAACAATTGAAATGGAAAGCTGCGGAATGTCGACAATTATTGCTCTAGAAAAGAATTTTCTTTTAACGAATTATCTGACGATCAATGTTATGTAAATCAAGTGGGCCAGTTGAGGGCTCCTCATACGCTTTTGAAAATTATTTACAGCGCTTAAAGCGATATGGCAGAAAGCCATCAAATATATTAAATAAAATACACAGGGAAATAAACACATTAACGTTCGCGAATTCTTCACTTGACTCAGAGCATATAATTAACAACAAAAAGTTATAACTTTTAAAGGACGCACTCTTTCATAGAACTAAAAATTTACAAAACAAGTACTAGTCACTCTGACTAGTCAATCTTTTCTTGCCCAGACCAAATTCAATTAATGATCTGGTTATAAACCTAAACATGCCAGCCTGACCATTTTGTCCTTGCATGGATTGATCTGCATTTTCAAGCGTTCGACATCTTTTTTCCAAAAATCCAGATAATCTCCCAAGATGGCAGCTCTTGATTCGACGAAGTCTCCTCGCCGCATCTATTCTGAGAGGCTTTGTCCAGCTCCTGAAGAGGAGTCTGCACGAGAATACAATCCGCCACTTCTTCCTTGCTTCCAAGCGAGTAAATGGCAGAAATATGCGGGGTAACTCCATCTGTCAGTTCCCTCAACCTGCCCACAGATGCGTCAGCCTTCCCCAACCCAGATATCACTCTGTTTATAGTCAGAGCGTCGCTTTAGAATATCTTCATTTATTTCTGCGAATTGGGTTCTAGGTGCGTTCGCACTAAAACTTTCACCAGATGGAGCAGCGCCAAATGCAACAGAATCACTTTAATTTCCCAGTGCAAACGATCCACTCTTTCTACTATTTTTCCTCTTGCCCATGTTTTCGGCTATAGACTGTTGACGCGGCGGGTGCTAGTCGATCACAGTTAAAAATGATTATGCACAGCTCGAGTTCAGACGAGCTCAAAATGTTTGTGCGCTCACTTTTTCGGCACTTGTTTTTTGCGAAATGTATGCACCGGTGAATCAACTAAGCGGCGGTCAAAAGTATATCAAATTTTGTACCAAACTGTACATTTTTTAAAATTTTTGATGGAAATGTTTGATGACGAATCGATGGCTCTAACTATTCGATGGTTTTGCAGCCCTCATCGATAGTAGCGTCCTCGCATCCCTGTCACTGGTATTCTTAAAGTCACGCCATGTGGCGTATTGGTCACAATCTTTACATCTGAACTTTGCTCTGTTAACATTGGGCTGTAGATGCCACCAACGTTTTATTTTTTAGGAAGTGTATACAAAAATATATTACAACTCAACGAATAAATAAGAAAAGGACCGGAGTCACTTTTTTTAGTTTGCTCTGGTCCTTAATACCAGCGTTCTTGCACACCTCACTGATGGCAGCGGGCACCCGCTCCAGATACTCCACCAGATCAATCTGGTCGCGAATATTTTTACTATACGTTTTCTGTATCTCACGTATCATGGGAGTGAGGAGCTTGCATTTCACTATGTCATCTATGTTGTCGACCTGCGGCCCCTTCTCCAGAGCTGCACAAGCACTTGTGGATGCTTTCTCCTTCGATTCGAAGGACTTGGACCAATTAGAGGCCGATTTATCACACGTAGACGGTTTCGGATCCAATATCTCCTCCTTCTTAACCAAATGGGAAAGTCCCAACTGCAGCTCCCAGCAGCTTTGGATCCCGTCTCGTAGTTGTTTCAGCTCCCGGTGAAAGTTTCTCCTGGCTTTATCGGCCAAGTGAGGTTGCGATCCCTTGCTCAGTTGTTCGTGGAGCTGCAGTAAAGCTACCCGTGCCAGACAGCTCATTCTCGTATTTGGGCAGCTTGCCTTTGGATCCCGTCTCGTGGTTGTCCTTATCGCAGCTTTCGGGTGAAAATTTCTCCTTGGCTTTATCGGCCATGAGTGAGGGTTGGCGAGAGTCCGCGTTGCTACAAAGGTTATGCGGCACCTGGCGGCTGTTGCACTCTGGACGTGGCACTGGAACGACTTCGGCCATGTAGCTGTTTCCGCTAACAGGGGCTTTATTCTGGCTTAGATTTCGCTGTGGCTGCTCTTGAGGATCATTCGAGAACAGCTGCTTCTGTGAATGATTCGAATGCGACAGCTGCTTAGGTGAAATGAAAAAACATTCCTCCCGATACTGCTGCTGTGGCTGCTTTGTATACGGATCCTTCTTAGGGGGATTCTGGTATTCGGTCGAATGACATTGCCGCATCATTTTGGGCTGCTGTGGCGGCTGCTGCATTATGTGAGGATTCCCATTCCCATTTTTTGTAGAATTCTGATGAGCAGACACTCGATACTCCTGAGGTGGCTGCTGGTTCAACTGATCATGATTAGCCTTCAAAGGAGGCCCCTCGTACGAATCCTTTTTAGGGGGATTCTGGTACTCCGTCTGCATATTTTGCTGCATCATCTTGAGGGTATTCTTACGAGTCTGCTCATCATGTGGCTGCTGCATCATCTGCTGCATATTCTGAGGATTCCCAAAGGAAGGTTTGTTTGTATAATTCTGTTCTTGAGGTGGTTTTAATGCCCGATGCTGAGGCACATTGTGATAGGGTGGCGGATGAGGACTTCGATACAGATCCTGGATGGAAGTCGGCTGCTGTAGATCGGTATGGGAAACAGTCCGACGGACATTCACCGGTAGCGCGTTCTTGTCCTGTTGCGGCATCTTATCCTCTTTCAGTGGGCGATTTCTGTGATTTGTTTGTACTCTCCTGTCATCGGTACACGAATGCGAGCAATGCTTGTGACGTGTATCCATCAAGCGAGAGGAGACTGGTGCTGTTTTATTCGGTTCGAGTTTGTTTCAGTTTATGAAGTGATGTTATCCATGTGATGACTTTAATAGCAAGGACACTTTTCTTGTGGAAACTAAACGAAACGATGAACCTAATATATTGAAAGAAGAATCAAGTTCCGTGTAGTAGGGTCTCAATTCTGAATTTGTTGTGAGCCGCGGAAATGGCCGCGCCTCTACTTTTTGCACCTGGTACTCAGTCAGTATGTATGTGAGCTTATGATTCGTTAATCTCTATGTCTTTTGTCTATGTCCCTGTTCGAAAAAGGTAAGTAAACGAATCAAATGAATCTGTTGATGCAGATCCACTTGGTTTTGATGATCGTCAAAATGACAATCGTATGATGAAATTTAAAAATGGTTGCCGCAATACGAACTTGAACAAATGGGACTTCGGAGAAGTGAATACGTCAAAATTTTCTTTCGTACCAATTTTATTTGGTAAAAGGCGAGGTTTATATACAGTGAAAATCCGGAAGCGTTTTGCCGGAACGTCGATGCGTTAAGATGATGACGGCGGTCCAGCAGCTCTTTGTGGTTTGGTTGTGCGTTAAATTATTGGAAATGATATTGAAATGATAAATACAGAAAATAAGTGCAAAGTGAGCTTAGGAGAAGATTCAAAATGTTGGTTCTTGAAGCAGAGGACAGCGCGAGACTGCGCTGTAGACCTACTTCGGGTATTAAAAAGAATTTCTTGACATTCCGCTTTATAAAAGCTCCACTGCCCAACTTTGGACCATCGTAATTAGATAATTAAATGTAAAATATTCACCCAATGTACACATTAAAAACCCACCTGCTGTGACGAATTTTTGACCAAATTTACATCTGAGCGAGAGGAATTACTTCAAAACGGACTTAATATGAGCAAAAAACTCATTTAAATAAATGGAAGGACTATTGTTTGTGATGCCCCTACTAGGGCCTTCATCAGTGGTACTCCTGGACACACATCTTCACATGGATGTTCAATGTGTACTCAATTAGCAAGAAAGTTAAATGGTGCTTGAACATATCAAACTGACTGCGGTGCTTCAATAACAGACGACAATTTCACAATCAGATTGTACCCCGAGCATCATTCAAAAAAATATTTGAAAGATAAACATCACAATGGTTAGCCAGATTCTATTGGACTGTATGTGATTAAATATATCACAAAGACTTATATCCTTACGTGAAAATATACCCAGACAGTTTGAAGGGAAGCCCAGAGCTTGAAATTAACAATTGAAATGGAAAGCTGCGGAATGTCGACAATTATTGCTCTAGAAAAGAATTTTTTTTTAACGAATTATCTGACGATCAATGTTATGTAAATCAAGTGGGCCAGTTGAGGGCTCCTCATACGCTTTTGAAAATTATTTACAGCGCTTAAAGCGATATGGCAGAAAGCCATCAAATATATTAAATAAAATACACAGGGAAATAAACACATTAACGTTCGCGAATTCTTCACTTGACTCAGAGCATATAATTAACAACAAAAAGTTATAACTTTTAAAGGACGCACTCTTTCATAGAACTAAAAATTTACAAAACAAGTACTAGTCACTCTGACTAGTCAATCTTTTCT
This sequence comes from Drosophila tristis, assembly GCA_018150885.1. NCBI lineage: Eukaryota > Metazoa > Arthropoda > Insecta > Diptera > Drosophilidae > Drosophila > Drosophila tristis. The sequence continues at coordinate 1,274,423 of JAECWT010000215.1, read as the reverse complement.
TGCCCAGACCAAATTCAATTAATGATCTGGTTATAAACCTAAACATGCCAGCCTGACCATTTTGTCCTTGCATGGATTGATCTGCATTTTCAAGCGTTCGACATCTTTTTTCCAAAAATCCAGATAATCTCCCAAGATGGCAGCTCTTGATTCGACGAAGTCTCCTCGCCGCATCTATTCTGAGAGGCTTTGTCCAGCTCCTGAAGAGGAGTCTGCACGAGAATACAATCCGCCACTTCTTCCTTGCTTCCAAGCGAGTAAATGGCAGAAATATGCGGGGGTAACTCCATCTGTCAGTTCCCTCAACCTGCCCACAGATGCGTCAGCCTTCCCCAACCCAGATATCACTCTGTTTATAGTCAGAGCGTCGCTTTAGAATATCTTCATTTATTTCTGCGAATTGGGTTCTAGGGTGCGTTCGCACTAAAACTTTCACCAGATGGAGCAGCGCCAAATGCAACAGAATCACTTTAATTTCCCAGTGCAAGCGATCCACTCTTTCTACTATTTTTCCTCTTGCCCATGTTTTCGGCTATAGACTGTTGACGCGGCGGGTGCTAGTCGATCACAGTTAAAAATGATTATGCACAGCTCGAGTTCAGACGCGCTCAAAATGTTTGTGCGCTCACTTTTCGGCACTTGTTTTTTGCGAAATGTATGCACCGGTGAATCAACTAAGCGGCGGTCAAAAGTATATCAAATTTTGTACCAAACTGTACATTTTTTAAAATTTTTGATGGAAATGTTTGATGACGAATCGATGGCTCTAACTATTCGATGGTTTTGCAGCCCTCATCGATAGTAGCGTCCTCGCATCCCCTGTCACTGGTATTCTTAAAGTCACGCCATGTGGCGTATTGGTCTAATCTTACATCTGAACTTTGCTCTGTTAACATTGGGCTGTAGATGCCACCAACGTTTTATTTTTAGGATGTGTATACAAAAATATATTACAACTCAACGAATAAATAAGAAAAGGACCGGAGTCACTTTTTTAGTTTGCTCTGGTCCTTAATACCCGCTCCAGATACTCCACCAGATCAATCTGGTCGCGAATATTTTTACTATACGTTTTCTGTATCTCACGTATCATGGGAGTGAGGAGCTTGCATTTCACTATGTCATCTATGTTGTCGACCTGCGGCCCCTTCTCCAGAGCTGCACAAGCACTTGTGGATGCTTTCTCCTTCGATTCGAAGGACTTGGACCAATTAGAGGCCGATTTATCACACGTAGACGGTTTCGGATCCAATATCTCCTCCTTCTTAACCAAATGGGAAAGTCCCAACTGCAGTTTCAGCTCCCTACGAATTATGGAAAGCAGTTCGTTGTGGTTCGTGGAGCTGCAGTAGCTACCCGTGCCAGACAGCTTATTCTCGTATTTGGGCAGCTTGCCTTTGGATCCCATCTTGTGGTTGTCCTTATCGCAGCCTTCGGGTGAAAATTTCTCCTTGGCTTTATCGGCCATGAGTGAGGGTTGGCGAGAGTCCGCGTTGCTACAAAGGTTATGCGGCACCTGGCGGCTGTTGCACTCTGGACGTGGCACTGGAACGACTTCGGCCATGTAGCTGTTTCCGCTAACAGGGGCTTTATTCTGGCTTAGATTTCGCTGTGGCTGCTCTTGAGGATCATTCGAGAACAGCTGCTTCTGTGAATGATTCGAATGCGACAGCTGCTTAGGTGCAATGAAAAACATTCCTCCCGATACTGCTGCTGTGGCTGCTTTGTATACGGATCCTTCTTAGGGGGATTCTGGTATTCGGTCGAATGACATTGGCGCATCATTTTGGGCTGCTGTGGCGGCTGCTGCATTATCTGAGGATTCCCATTCCCATTTTTTGTAGAATTCTGATGAGCAGACACTCGATACTCCTGAGGTGGCTGCTGGTTCAACTGATCATGATTAGCCTTCAAAGGAGGCCCCTCGTACGAATCCTTTTTAGGGGGATTCTGGTACTCCGTCTGCATATTTTGCTGCATCATCTTGAGGGTATTCTTACGAGTCTGCTCATCATGTGGCTGCTGCATCATCTGCTGCATATTCTGAGGATTCCCAAAGGAAGGTTTGTTTGTATAATTCTGTTCTTGAGGTGGTTTTAATGCCCGATGCTGAGGCACATTGTGATAGGGTGGCGGATGAGGACTTCGATACAGATCCTGGATGGAAGTCGGCTGCTGTAGATCGGTATGGGAAACAGTCCGACGGACATTCACCGGTAGCGCGTTCTTGTCCTGTTGCGGCATCTTATCCTCTTTCAGTGGGCGATTTCTGTGATTTGTTTGTACTCTCCTGTCATCGGTACACGAATGCGAGCAATGCTTGTGACGTGTATCCATCAAGCGAGAGGAGACTGGTGCTGTTTTATTCGGTTCGAGTTTGTTTCAGTTTATGAAGTGATGTTATCCATGTGATGACTTTAATAGCAAGGACACTTTTCTTGTGGAAACTAAACGAAACGATGAACCTAATATATTGAAAGAAGAATCAAGTTCCGTGTAGTAGGGTCTCAATTCTGAATTTGTTGTGAGCCGCGGAAATGGCCGCGCCTCTACTTTTGCACCTGGTACTCAGTCAGTATGTATGTGAGCTTATGATTCGTTAATCTCTATGTCTTTTGTCTATGTCCCTGTTCGAAAAAGGTAAGTAAACGAATCAAATGAATCTGTTGATGCAGATCCACTTGGTTTTGATGATCGTCAAAATGACAATCGTATGATGAAATTTAAAAATGGTTGCCGCAATACGAACTTGAACAAATGGGACTTCGGAGAAGTGAATACGTCAAAATTTTCTTTCGTACCAATTTTATTTGGTAAAAGGCGAGGTTTATATACAGTGAAAATCCGGAAGCGTTTTGCCGGAACGTCGATGCGTTAAGATGATGACGGCGGTCCAGCAGCTCTTTGTGGTTTGGTTGTGCGTTAAATTATTGGAAATGATATTGAAATGATAAATACAGAAAATAAGTGCAAAGTGAGCTTAGGAGAAGATTCAAAATGTTGGTTCTTGAAGCAGAGGACAGCGCGAGACTGCGCTGTAGACCTACTTCGGGTATTAAAAAGAATTTCTTGACATTCCGCTTTATAAAAGCTCCACTGCCCAACTTTGGACCATCGTAATTAGATAATTAAATGTAAAATATTCACCCAATGTACACATTAAAAACCCACCTGCTGTGACGAATTTTTGACCAAATTTACATCTGAGCGAGAGGAATTACTTCAAAACGGACTTAATATGAGCAAAAAACTCATTTAAATAAATGGAAGGACTATTGTTTGTGATGCCCCTACTAGGGCCTTCATCAGTGGTACTCCTGGACACACATCTTCACATGGATGTTCAATGTGTACTCAATTAGCAAGAAAGTTAAATGGTGCTTGAACATATCAAACTGACTGCGGTGCTTCAATAACAGACGACAATTTCACAATCAGATTGTACCCCGAGCATCATTCAAAAAAATATTTGAAAGATAAACATCACAATGGTTAGCCAGATTCTATTGGACTGTATGTGATTAAATATATCACAAAGACTTATATCCTTACGTGAAAATATACCCAGACAGTTTGAAGGGAAGCCCAGAGCTTGAAATTAACAATTGAAATGGAAAGCTGCGGAATTTCGACAATTATTACTCTAGAAAAGAATTTTTTTTAAGCGAATTATCTGATGATCAATGTTATGTAAATCAAGTGGGCCAGTTGAGGGCTCCTCATACGCTTTTGAAAATTATTTACAGCGCTTAAAGCGATATGTCAGAAAGCCATCAAATATATTAAATAAAATATACAGGAAAATAAACACATTAACGTTCACGAATTCTTCACTTACTCAGAGCATATAATTAACAACAAAAAGTTATAACTTTTAAAGGACGCACTCTTTCATAGAACTAAAAATTTACAAAACAAGTACTAGTCACTCTGACTAGTCAATCTTTTCTTGCCCAGACCAAATTCAATTAATGATCTGGTTATAAACCTAAACATGCCAGCCTGACCATTTTGTCCTTGCATGGATTGATCTGCATTTTCAAGCGTTCGACATCTTTTTTCCAAAAATCCAGATAATCTCCCAAGATGGCAGCTCTTGATTCAAAGCCCCTCGCCGCACCCCCCTCTATTCTGAGAGGCTTTGTCCAGCTCCTGAAGAGGAGTCTGCACGAGAATACAATCCGCCACTTCTTCCTTGCTTCCAAGCGAGTAAATGGCAGAAATATGCGGGGTAACTCCATCTGTCAGTTCCCTCAACCTGCCCACAGATGCGTCAGCCTTCCCCAACCCAGATATCACTCTGTTTATAGTCAGAGCGTCGCTTTAGAATATCTTCATTTATTTCTGCGAATTGGGTTCTAGGTGCGTTCGCACTAAAACTTTCACCAGATGGAGCAGCGCCAAATGCAACAGAATCACTTTAATTTCCCAGTGCAAACGATCCACTCTTTCTACTATTTTTCCTCTTGCCCATGTTTTCGGCTATAGACTGTTGACGCGGCGGGTGCTAGTCGATCACAGTTAAAAATGATTATGCACAGCTCGAGTTCAGACGCGCTCAAAATGTTTGTGCGCTCACTTTTTCGGCACTTGTTTTTTGCGAAATGTATGCACCGGTGAATCAACTAAGCGGCGGTCAAAAGTATATCAAATTTTGTACCAAACTGTACATTTTTTAAAATTTTTGATGGAAATGTTTGATGACGAATCGATGGCTCTAACTATTCGATGGTTTTGCAGCCCTCATCGATAGTAGCGTCCTCGCATCCCTGTCACTGGTATTCTTAAAGTCACGCCATGTGGCGTATTGGTCACAATCTGTAGATGCCACCAACGTTTTATTTTTAGGATGTGTATACAAAAATATATTACAACTCAACGAATAAATAAGAAAAGGACCGGAGTCACTTTTTTAGTTTGCTCTGGTCCTTAATACCAGCGTTCTTGCACACCTCACTGATGGCAGCGGGCACCCGCTCCAGATACTCCACCAGATCAATCTGGTCGCGAATATTTTTACTATACATTTTCTGTATCTCACGTATCATGGGGAGTGAGGAGCTTGTTCACTATGTCATCATGTTGTCGACCTGCGGCCCCTTCTCCAGAGCTGCACATGCACTTGTGGATGCTTTCTCCTTCGATTCGAAGGACTTGGACCGATTAGAGGCCGATTTGTCACACGTAGACGGTTTCGGATCCAATATCTCCTCCTTCTTAACCAAATGGGAAAGTCCCCTAAGCGCCAACTGCAGTTTCAGCTCCCTACAGCTCCCTACTCCCAGTTCGTGGTGGTTCGTGGAGCTGCAGTAGCTACCCGTGCCAGACAGCTCATTCTCGTATTTGGGCAGCTTGCCTTTGGATCCCATCTTGTGGTTGTCCTTATCGCAGCCTTCGGGTGAAAATTTCTCCTTGGCTTTATCGGCCATGAGTGAGGGTTGGCGAGAGTCCGCGTTGCTACAAAGGTTATGCGGCACCTGGCGGCTGTTGCACTCTGGACGTGGCACTGGAACGACTTCGGCCATGTAGCTGTTTCCGCTAACAGGGGCTTTATTCTGGCTTAGATTTCGCTGTGGCTGCTCTTGAGGATCATTCGAGAACAGCTGCTTCTGTGAATGATTCGAATGCGACAGCTGCTTAGGTGCAATGAAAAAACATTCCTCCCGATACTGCTGCTGTGGCTGCTTTGTATACGGATCCTTCTTAGGGGGATTCTGGTATTCGGTCGAATGACATTGCCGCATCATTTTGGGCTGCTGTGGCGGCTGCTGCATTATGTGAGGATTCCCATTCCCATTTTTTGTAGAATTCTGATGAGCAGACACTCGATACTCCTGAGGTGGCTGCTGGTTCAACTGATCATGATTAGCCTTCAAAGGAGGCCCCTCGTACGGATCCTTCTTAGGGGGAGTCTGGTATTCGGTCGAATAACATTGCCGCATCATTTTGGGCTGCTGTGGCGGCTGCTGCATTATCTGAGGATTCCCATTTCCATTTTTTGTAGAATTCTGATGAGCAGACACTCGATACTCCTGTGGTGGCTGCTGGTTCAACTGATCATGATTAGCCTTCAAAGGAGGCCCCTCGTACGGATCCTTGTTAGGGGGATTCTGGTATTCGGTCGAATAACATTGCCGCATCATTTTGGGCTGCTGTATCGGCTGCTGCATTATCTGAGGATTCCCATTTCCATTTTTTGTAGAATTCTGATGAGCAGACACTCGATACTCCTGTGGTGGCTGCTGGTTCAACTGATCATGATTAGCCTTCAAAGGAGGCCCCTCGTACGGATCCTTGTTAGGGGGATTCTGGTATTCGGTCGAATAACATTGCCGCATCATTTTGGGCTGCTGTGGCGGCTGCTTTATTTTGAGGATTCCCCTTCCCATTTTTTGTAAAATTCTGATGAGCAGACACCCACACTCTTGGCTGCTGGTTCAACTGGCACGATTAGCCAGCGAGGCCCTCGTACGGATCCTTAGGGATTCTGTTTGTAAAAACCTCCCCATCTTTTTGGCTGATGGGGGGCTGCATTATCTGAGGATTCCCATTTCCATTTTTTGTTGAATTCTGATGAGCAGACACTCGATACTCCTGAGGTGGCTGCTGGTTCAACTGATCATGATTAGCCTTCAAAGGAGGCCCCTCGTACGGATCCTTGTTAGGGGGATTCTGGTATTCGGTCGAATAACATTGCCGCATCATTTTGGGCTGCTGTGGCGGCTGCTGCATTATCTGAGGATTCCCATTTCCATTTTTTGTTGAATTCTGATGAGCAGACACTCGATACTCCTGAGGTGGCTGCTGGTTCAACTGATCATGATTAGCCTTCAAAGGAGGCCCCTCGTACGAATCCTTCTTAGGGGGATTCTGGTACTCCGTCTGCATATTTTGCTGCATCATCTTGAGGGTATTCTTACGAGTCTGCTCATCATGTGGCTGCTGCATCATCTGCTGCATATTCTGAGGATTCCCAAAGGAAGGTTTGTTTGTATAATTCTGTTCTTGAGGTGGTTTTAATGCCCGATGCTGAGGCACATTGTGATAGGGTGGCGGATGAGGACTTCGATACAGATCCTGGATGGAAGTCGGCTGCTGTAGATCGGTATGGGAAACAGTCCGACGGACATTCACCGGTAGCGCGTTCTTGTCCTGTTGCGGCATCTTATCCTCTTTCAGTGGGCGATTTCTGTGATTTGTTTGTACTCTCCTGTCATCGGTACACGAATGCGAGCAATGCTTGTGACGTGTATCCATCAAGCGAGAGGAGACTGGTGCTGTTTTATTCGGTTCGAGTTTGTTTCAGTTTATGAAGTGATGTTATCCATGTGATGACTTTAATAGCAAGGACACTTTTCTTGTGGAAACTAAACGAAACGATGAACCTAATATATTGAAAGAAGAATCAAGTTCCGTGTAGTAGGGTCTCAATTCTGAATTTGTTGTGAGCCGCGGAAATGGCCGCGCCTCTACTTTTGCACCTGGTACTCAGTCAGTATGTATGTGAGCTTATGATTCGTTAATCACTTGGTTTTGATGATCGTCAAAATGACAATCGTATGGTGAAATTTAAAAATGGTTGCCGCAATACGAACTTGAACAAATGGGACTTCGGAGAAGTGAATACGTCAAAATTTTCTTTCGTACCAATTTTATTTGGTAAAAGGCGAGGTTTATATACAGTGAAAATCCGGAAGCGTTTTGCCGGAACGTCGATGCGTTAAGATGATGACGGCGGTCCAGCAGCTCTTTGTGGTTTGGTTGTGCGTTAAATTATTGGAAATGATATTGAAATGATAAATACAGAAAATAAGTGCAAAGTGAGCTTAGGAGAAGATTCAAAATGTTGGTTCTTGAAGCAGAGGACAGCGCGAGACTGCGCTGTAGACCTACTTCGGGTATTAAAAAGAATTTCTTGACATTCACGCTCCCTTTATAAAAGCTCCACTGCCCAACTTTGGACCATCGTAATTAGATAATTAAATGTAAAATATTCACCCAATGTACACATTAAAAACCCACCTGCTGTGACGAATTTTCGACCAAATTTACATCTGAGCGCGAGGAATTACTTCAAAACAAACTTAATATGAGCAAAAAACTCATTTAAATAAATGGAAGGACTATTGTTTGTGATGCCCCTACTAGGGCCTTCATCAGTGGTACTCCTGGACACACATCTTCACATGGATGTTCAATGTGTACTCAATTAGCAAGAAAGTTAAATGGTGCTTGAACATATCAAACTGACTGCGGTGCTTCAATAACAGACGACAATTTCACAATCAGATTGTACCCCGAGCATCATTCAAAAAAATATTTGAAAGATAAACATCACAATGGTTAGCCAGATTCTATTGGACTGTATGTGATTAAATATATCACAAAGACTTATATCCTTACGTGAAAATATACCCAGACAGTTTGAAGGGAAGCCCAGAGCTTGAAATTAACAATTGAAATGGAAAGCTGCGGAATTTCGACAATTATTACTCTAGAAAAGAATTTTTTTAAGCGAATTATCTGATGATCAATGTTATGTAAATCAAGTGGGCCAGTTGAGGGCTCCTCATACGCTTTTGAAAATTATTTACAGCGCTTAAAGCGATATGTCAGAAAGCCATCAAATATATTAAATAAAATACACAGGGAAATAAACACATTAACGTTCGCGAATTCTTCACTTGACTCAGAGCATATAATTAACAACAAAAAGTTATAACTTTTAAAGGACGCACTCTTTCATAGAACTAAAAATTTACAAAACAAGTACTAGTCACTCTGACTAGTCAATCTTTTCTTGCCCAGACCAAATTCAAATAATGATCTGGTTATAAAAAAACAAATATCACTTTAGTTGCCAGGAAAACTGGTTTCGAATCGAAATCATTTTTAAGGAAGTGCTCTTGGGCCCAGTTTTTCCAGTTGCTGTTCCAAAAGTTTTCCATTTTAATTGTTTGTTTTGGAAATTTTAGCTATTTGTTTTGCTCGAATTGCATACCCTTTCAATTGATGTTCTGATTAGGTGTTTGCATCCAATAATAAATATTTAATTACATATACATATGTACATGAATTCCTAACGAGCATTAATGGCCAGTCGATGTAGCCCATTCCTGTTGTCTGATATTCTGCAAAATAGTCCCAAAGTATTAAAGCCATCTGCATACGTGCCTTTATTTTTAATAAATAAACGAAATACCAAAGAGTCGATGGGTCTGAGAGGGTATCTAAATAATCTAGTCTCAATGTAACACTGGGCCAACGATATAATCAGGGGCAAAGAAGGAAGATTAACTAAGAGCCCGGCTAATTTTCTAATTTCGCAATGTAATGCTGTTGGGTCCGGTTTGGGAAGCGGGTGGAATTGAAAGTGGCAGGAAAGGGCTTCGTGGGGACACAGAGGAGGGCTCAAGGATGCCAAGGATGTGTCTGTTCTTGTTATTGCTTTCGGCCTTCTCCATCTCCCTGCCCCTGCAACTCTTACTGTTTCTGGCTGAAATTCTTGCAGAGCGCATTAAAAATAATTATGCTTATGCTGCTGGAAAATTTGCTGACTTACATACAAGTATTCATATGACCAAATGGGTTACCCACCCATGAGGGAGTACGTTGTATGTTACATATACCCATATACGTACATGTGATGGCAGTCAAAGACCACACGAGAGGACGAAAGTGGGAGGAACCGAGCTGCAAAAATATTTGCACAACATTCTTAAGCTCAACCGAAACGAAAAGTTATGAAAAATGTTATGAAAATTTATCTTTGGCTGTCCCCTCCCACACTCCTCAGCGAACTCGGGACTGGACGGGACTGGACTGGACTGGGAGCGGACAGCTTCGCTATCGCCTTGGAACCTCCTTGGCCTGGGCCTGGGCCTGGGTATCTAGCTGGCCTGCGGTTTATGTGGCCACATTTTAATTGAAATAACTTTGATAATGTTGCCTGCAACTGAAAAAACAAGATAAATACGAGTGTATGCAACGAAAATAGCCGAAAATTGAAAATGGATAAAGAAATAGCCGGAAAAAGTTTTCCATCGAAATTAAGTTTTCGTCAATGCACACGCAATTGAATGAGTTATGGGAGGAACTCATATACAAATATACCGTAAATAAGTACGCTAGATAAGTATGTATAAGTATGATAGGCAAATATGTGTGCTATGTTAAATGTTCAATAATTAACAGAAATAGACATAACAACAGAATCTGCTGGGTCTCCCTGGCTCCTCTAGGCCTCTGCGTTGACGAACTACGAAAGATCGAAACAGTCCACATGTTTGGCAAGTGTTGGTGGCTCTGGATGCGATGTTCTGAGGTTAGCATGCACACCATCTCGATGCTGCAACAGAGCGGAAAACTCTGGTCCGGCTATAGGTCACGGAGATGCACACTGCTGTGCCACCCGGGAAGTCCGCGAAGGAGATTCGATCCTGGTCGATTTTTGACTGACTGGGCTTGACCTCGCCCAATAGCAGCCAGGCAAAGGCCTTCAAGGAGACCAGGTCCAGCAGAAGCTCACTATGGGAGCTGAAAGGGTGAAAGCACGGACGTAGCTCGCTGACCAAATGTGCCTCAAGCACATCCATATGCGGCTCTACGGGTTTTCCCATGTGTGTGGACTCCTCCATCGCCTCTGCAATCTCATCCTGTTCCAAAATAACCATTTTTTCTTGCTCTTCGGCGACTTCTATAAGTTTAAAATGCCCAAGCAAAGTGTTTTTATATTTACAAATATCTTGGGAGATAAATTAAGCTTCACCTGGCGACTCCTCACATGCAGCAAAGCAAACTGTGAAAAGTCGAAGTGCTCGAAGTGGCATCCAAAAATCGTTCCTGCGTGGGTACGTCTTTCTATTAAAAATCTAAACTTAACCATTTTTCCACCATGTTCTATGAAGTGTTGGCTAAAAACATGGTATCTGTCTGCTAGTCGGTGGCATGTTATTCAATTCTGATTTTTATTTGTCTACAAATCCATCGGGCTAAATTTAAATTTGTTCTTCAGTTCGGATTGAGTCGCACTTTTCGAAGAACATAAACAAAGGAAACGCTAAAGGAACTAAAAAATGTGAGCCGGAATCTATAGATTTATTCTACATGGAATAATACTGCTAGGCAGATGGGACTGACTTGCAGTTGGGATTACCTAAATCTTTTAATAGAAATATCAGATTAGTGTAGCTTATACAGTTAATATGGGCCACAAGGCGGACTAAGCATACTTGAGGCCGAGGACAAAGTGAACGTCCATTTTGACGGCCGGTTTACGCACAACCACGGCACCCCCCTGCCGCATGACCTCCAGCGTCTGTTTTACCCCGTTGACGGTGATGGTGGCACTGGTGGGCACGCGCTCAAGTCCGGCAATGACTATGCGCTCGATCCAGGCATCGGACTTGTACTTGGGCTTGCCAATGAAGTTGTTGGTTAGCAGATTGTCGAAAAACTCGTAGTTCACGTAGATGTATTGGCCCTGCCGATAGTCGTAGGATTTCTCATCGTCCAGGTAGAGTGTGCCGGCAGCTTTGCTTTCGCGATTCAGGCAAATGATCACAGTGTAGGGGTCGTGCAACATCAGAGTAGATGCTCGACGCTGGCGCTCCTTCTTAGCCAGAATGCTGCCACCGCGCTGCCACACTGGGATCTGCAATGAAGCAAAGGTATCTCAGAAGGTTCAGGCGTCTGTACACAGTGCAACATGACAAAAAATGTATTACCTTGTATTCGGTAACCGGCACAGACACATATCCTACACGCTCCTGACGCTCGTACGTCTCCACATCGTACCACAAGTCTCCGTTCTTCTTGTCATCGATGGCCGGAAAGTAGACGTCTACCTTGCTGACACCCTGCTGCATGACCGGTTTGACCAGTAGGCGATTCTGTACCAGCAGTTGGTTATCGATGCCAAATGCCTCCTTGTCCAGCGGATAGTGTGTGAGCAATGGACGGATCACCGGCTCCCCAGTCTGCTCCAGCTCATAGAAGGCGGTGTACCAGAGCGGCAGGTATGAGTAGCGCTTCCTGATCGCATTTTGAATGACCAGACGAGTGCGCTCCGGATAGAGCCACGGCTCCCGGCGCTTGGTATCGATATGAGCATGGGCCCGGAAGAAGGGTAGGAAGGCACCAGTCTGATACCAGCGCTCCAGCAGCTCGGTATCGGGATTGCCGAAGAAGCCGCCGACGTCGGCACCGCAGAAGGAGAATCCGGCCACAGCCTCTGTCAGACACATCTTGATCGAGTGCTGCAGGTGCGGCCAGTCGGCCAGGTTGTCGCCCGTCCAGATGGCTGCATAACGCTGAGAGCCAGCAAAGTGGGCCCGAGTGAGTATAAAGGGACGCTGGTTGGGTTCGCGCTGCTGCAGGCCGGCAAAGGAGCCCATCAAATGCATGTGGCCGTAGAGATTGTGGACATCGCGGTGCTCCCAGTTCCCGTAATGAATCAGATCCTTGGGCGCTGTTATCTCAGGTCCATTGAAGACGGACGGCTCATTCATATCGTTCCACAGCATCACGTCGGCGGTGACCGTCTGAAACCGGGATAGATCGAACTGGCTGGCATAGTACTGCCGCACGTCCGGGTTGAAGAAGTCCGGATAGCTGGCAGATCCCGGCCAGCACCAGCCCTCGTAGTCGTTGCCCTCCCGCGTCTTCACATAGTAACCCTTCTCTGTGCAGTCTTGGTGGAAGAAGTAGCCGTTGTCTCGCTTGATATGGGGATCAATAATAATCACCAGATGACGGCCCAGCTCGGTGAGATTCTTGATCATGGTCAGCGGCTGGGGGAACTTGAACTTGTCCCACGTAAAATAGCGTTTGCCATCGGTGTACTCAATGTCCAGCCACATGGTGTCCATGGGTATATTGAACTCGTCGAACTTGGCAGACACCGCGGTCACGTCGCGCTCGTCATTGTAGTTCCAGCGACTCTGGTGGTAGGCCAGCGAGAAGAGCTGCGGCAGCTCATGGGTGCCGGTGAGGGCGGCGTACTGCTTGAAGACATCAATGGGCTTGGGGCCCAGCAGGATGAACGCATCGACAATGCCCGATTCGGATATGAAATGAGCCCCCGGCGGAGGTGTTTTCCTGGAGCCGGAAACAAAGTTGACCAACGAAGAGACGACATTTGTCTCTGATGTCTGGATGTCCACCCAGGTTTCTGCTGCATTCTGCCAATAAACGCCGGCAGTGCGCTGTGCTCTGTGCAAAGAGAATGATTATGACAATGGTAATAGTCACAGACTATTGGGTATTAAAGCTGGTACACACCCATGGCCGTAGATCACCGGCACAGAACCATACAAGGCCATCTTGCTATCCACAACGTACTCGAACACATCCAGATTGTACAAACGATAGGGGTCCGTGCCAGACGTCGATTTCAACACAAAGCTGTCTGCATGCTCGGGTATACCGAAGAGAATCTCAGCAGCGGGGAAGGAGAAGTCTAGGGCCACTGCCTCCGGGCCGTAGGGCTTGGAGTCGTGATGCGATTTAAAGTTCTCCTCCCAGGCGCCGGGGTCGTCGATCGAGTCGGTCAATTTTGGTGTCTCAACGGCACCGTCCTGGTCCTCCTGTTCGCCATCGCGCTGCTCGGTCGGCTCATTGGGCTTCTGGCGCAGATGCTCGAAGTACAGCCAGTTCTTGGAATTGACGGACACAACCAAAACATCGTGCTCGTAGAAATCAATGTGGAAGGGGTCGCCGTGGATGACAGCCTTGTTGCGTTCGGCAGTGATGGTGATCTCCCCATCGGTCTCTTTCTGGACGTGAATGCGCCCGGCCTTGGGCTGTCCCTTGAGGGCATGCTCCACCTTATAGCGGGGTCGCAGTGGCTGCTTTTCGTCGATCTGCAGGCGGAACGAACTGCCCGCCAGGGCTTCCAGCTTCAAGGAGAACAGATGGTGGTTTTCCTTGTTAATCAGATCGCCAGTCAGCGAGTCCATGTAGGTGTTCACGGTGCCCTGTAATAGGGCATACTTGCTGCCCGAGCTCTGCACCTTCCGCGAGCGGCTGCAATCAAAATATGATTCAACAATGATGATGAAGATGAAGGCCAACATTTACATATGGTCTTGATACTGACCGACAGAAGCTGCTTTGCTCGCATGTCTTGAAATTGTTTGGATCGACGCCAGATGCATAGGCGGCCAAGGCGCAGGCAACGGCCAAAACACAGAGACCGTAGCGCATTCTGCGGTTATTTGTTTTGCCCTGCTGCGAGTTCTTCTCCGTTTCTTGATCGCCGTCCGATTGATACCAATCGCTGCTAAAGTTGTTTCCGTATTCGAACATGAAAATAATAGACACTCTTGATTATGATAGAAGTGGTATATAAATCAGATCAAAACTTGTCAGTTTCAATCAGATGGTTCAGTGACCTACTACGTTTTAAAAGTTTTAATCTAAAAGTACACGTCACACATGGACACAATTAGTTTAACTGCAACTGAGGAGCAAATAGACCTTCCCCTGAACCAGCGAATGCAACTCAATCGCCTGGTGTCCCGTGGCAAACCAGCCACTCAGCCAGAAATGGTTTGGTGTGGAATTGGGAAATGGAAAAGGTGCGTGAAAGGGGCAATTAAAGTATGGTTGCCGGTTAGTGTTTCACTTTACTCTGTTATTACTGCAATAATGATGATTTTATGTCACCTCTCAAATTCAGATTTCTATATTAATTTTGGATTACAGCACCTTTTTGGCAGAAACAGAAGCGTTAGCCGTATTAACTATAATTTAATGGAAAAAGTGCAACTAAAAACGGCACTGCACGTAGTGGTGCTACACTTACGTAGAGATGGCCAAGTGACGATGGCACTTGTATCGTATAAGTATCGGTTACGTTACGACTGTTTTCAAAGTGCATTTAATTATTAATGATTAAAATATAGTAATTTTACTGCAGATATATAAGAATTTTAATAAAATATTATTGCATTAATTTGCAGCAGGAAAACTGCTGAATTTGAACTAGTCAAGCGATAGCTGCAGTGATAGCAGTGCTGCCAGATGTCAAATACAAAGTGGCACCATTAAAATGTTTCAAAATAAAAAATGCATAACATTTCTGATGTCAATAAATGTATTCAGCTTCGAAACATGTATGTAATACATTTGAGTGCGGCATAAAATATTTCTGCAACATGGAATACACATTTCATAGATTCTAATAGCGAATCAAGTTGCTGACTGGGAAGGAGCGACGCAGACTCATGCACTTCTCCCGATCGATGAACAAGGCATTGACCTTGTTGCGCAGGTCCACCTCCAGGGTGCAGCGGGTCTTCAGCAGGCCCTGGTGTGTGGCCTCCGACTCCTGCAGCTTGTGGTGGAGCGAATCCACAGCGCCCTGAATGTCATACACCTCCTGGACCAAACGGTCCTGGGCATGATCCCTAAAGAGAATTGAATCAAATGAGTATATCACAGGCAGCAAATACTAAAGCGCTCTTACTTGCAGAGCTCGACGCCCTCGCGATGACAACGCGCCTCGAGGCGCGTCTGGGCCACCTTGAGCGGCATTGACTTGTCCTGTATGGCCTTCTGGAGCAGAAACAGGTGCTTCTCCATATCGAACAGCTCCTGCTGCACCTTCTGCAAGTGCAGCTGCACGCGGTTCTTGGCCTCGGCCATCTCCTGGGCCCGTCTGTCGAACGCATTGTTGGTGTTGCTCCAAAAGTCCCATACGGTGGTGGCCACCGCATTAACTACATTCTGGGAATCACTGCGCAACTGGGACAGCTTGGCGCGCTCAGCCTGCGAACTGTAACGACACGAAAGAACCTACATTAATGTCTGGACAAACGGATCAAGACCTTTCGCCCACTCACCGTCTAACATGCTCGCTGCTGGCCTGAGCCCACGACTCCTGGGTGCTGACCGAGGGATCGTACTTCTCGATGCCGCCGTAATAGGCGATGCCACGACTGTAGTTGTTCAGCTGGTGACACATCGAGTCGATGCCCAAAGACGACTCCTTGTGGGACACATCATCCTCCAGCAGGTGCTGGGCGCCGCGGCAATCGAGGGCCTGCTTGGAGATCTTCTCATGTAACCCACTGAGCCGATCACGCGACAGCCTCAGATTGTTAATCTCCACCAAAAGAGCCTTCTCGACGATGTCGTGCACCTTCTCGGTGCCCTGGCGCGACTCGCGGTGGAACAAGCACTCCTGGGCGATGTGAAGTGGTATCTCCAGGTCTAGCAATGCCTTGCCGCACTGCCGCTGCAGCTCGTTAATGTCGGCCATCTCGGCGATCAGCTTCTCCAGCTCGGCATTTAGCTCGTTGCGCCAGAAGGTCAGGTCTGTGATGCGCTCGCCTATGCGGCGGCCTGCATCTCGCTGCCCTGAGGTGGCCTTCTCATCGGCTTCGCGCATCAGGCGAACTGCATCATTTCGCATCCGCTCAGACAGATTGCTAACAGAGTAGAAAATGACAGCTTTCTTAAAGATTTGTTTCGGAAGAGAAGCCCTTTTCCGAACGGACTATTGAACCCATTGAAACCACCAAATGCCCCATCCCCGTCCCTTATATGTATGCAGCTTTCATGAATTACTCACCGATTCATGTTGGACTCGGAGTACTTGGTCATGTTGTTGTTGTACCACTCGTTGTTGGTATATCGCGTGTAGAGGGCAGCACGGGCGGCATGCTGGGGATTGCGATCGAAGCCGGTGACCAGATTCGGAAAGATCATCCCGTCGGTCTTCATGCCCTTGGGCAGGAAGCATTGCTTCGTCAGCTGATTGGTCACCGGCTGCTCCGGCAGATGCTTCACCTGGATCAGCTCGTAGGCCATGGCCGGCCGCCACGGATGCCGCTGTGAAGTCTCGTAAGCGGCGCCGACACGGGGTGGCACTGTCGGTCCGCTGACTGGCTCCATGCAGGGCGGGGCACCCGCATGGCTCCAGGGCTGCAATTGGGAATACATGACCGTGGTTGGCGGCACGCCGGAGCTATTGCCCGCATTGCCACTGTGATGTTGGCTCATCTCGATCGAATCGGGAGCTGTGTTCGAGTGCGCGTGCAGAACTGGGAATTTGTGCCACTTTTAATTTTGTCGTGCGCAAAACGGAAATGGAAAATGTGAAAAACTACAAATTTGTGTATTTTCTACGAAAACTCAAAAAAAAACTGAACAATCGAACTCGACGTGTGCTCGTGCTGTGCTGTGTTCGAGGACTGACTGAATCTACTCTGACAGAGCCTGAAACCAAGGCAGAAATTTTCCATTGCCTGCTTGGGTGGCTCAGGCTTTGTACAGCAAAGTCACCCAGCTGGATGTGCTGAGTGTGCTGGGTGCCACATTACATTTGGTTAATAATATGATTGATTTGGATGAGGGTACATAAGATTCCATGAGATTGCGATGATCCTTGCGCTCGTGGTACTCGTTCATGTCAGCGGTGGGCCATTTGTCCAGCAGATTGTCCTTGACCAGGCGATGATCGAAGATGCGATTTTCGAGAAACGAGTGCTTGTGGAACTTGGTGACCTCTTGCCCCTTCAACGGTGCCATTTCGGTGCTGTCTCTGTCTACCCTGTCACTCACAATGGGCACGCTGGAACGCAGCAGCAAATTCTTGAGGGTCTCGGGCGCCTTTTGCTGCGGATTCGGATAGCGTTGGCTCAGAAAGTGATCCTCGTTGGCCCAGCAGAGCATCGGTTCAGCTCGAAAGTATGTTTGGTTTGGTTCGGTCGGTCGCTCGGTCCCGCTCTGTGGTCTGGTCGGGTCTGCAGTTGCGCGGCGATTGGGCCTCGACAGTCGCGCTTTGCTGTTGGCTTGTCAACTTTTTATTGATTAAACTTGGTTACTTTGGCAGCGGGTTTGGTTGGCATTGGTTTGCTGCGCTGCCCGTTGATTCTTGTAGAATCAATGGCAATAATGCGGGTTTATTGACCCACTTGTGAGGCGGCGGTGGGTTCGTTCAATCTGGGACAAGGCGCGCTCGCAGTATACAAATTATTGACCTTGCCCACAGTCGATTATGCCCCGCCAAATTGTGATGGCAGTGAACCTACAATCTGCTTCGACGTGGGGAGAGTCGGAAATCTCTCTCCAGACGAGCAGCAGAAAACAATCCTTCCTCCGAGAGTTGATGCCTATGGCCGTACACATGTATATTTAACTATTAAACTCTTTAATTGTATACATAGATTAGGTGTATGTATAACTAGGATTTGACTACAGAATTAGCAACGCAAAGATTATAACAGCTCGATGACTAGTTGGGGCTGCCGCCTATGCCCACCGGCGCCCCAGCGGGCTCCTTTTGTTTAAGATTCTTCTCGAA
This sequence comes from Drosophila tristis, assembly GCA_018150885.1. Lineage (NCBI taxonomy): Eukaryota > Metazoa > Arthropoda > Insecta > Diptera > Drosophilidae > Drosophila > Drosophila tristis. Next base: position 1,256,113 of record JAECWT010000215.1, on the reverse strand, counting down.
GCGCTCGAACTCCTTGTCGGCCATTCTGTCGGCGTCGTCGAAAACCTGCTCCACGGACTCCACCTCAGGTATATAAAACTGCAGCATGTTCTGCACGCCGTTCTTCAGGGTGACAATCGAGCTGGGACAGGATGAGCAGGAGCCCTGCATCTTCAACTTGACAATGCCGCCCTCGTAGCCCATGAAGACGATGTCACCGCCATCCTCCTGGACTGTTGGTCGGATGCGTGTGTCAAGCAGCTCTTTGATCATCATAACTGTTTCGTCATCGTCTTCGAGTATCTCCGTATCGGCATTGGGTCGAGCCTCATGCAATATGGGCAGCCCAGTGGCAAAGAAGTCCATGACGACGGCAAATACTTCTGGCTTTATCAGGCTCCACTCGGCGCCTTCCTCCTTGGAGATGGTGATGAAGTCAGAGCCAAAGAACACAGCCCGTACGCCCTCCACACGAAACAGCATTTTGGCTGCGAAAAGTGTTGGGATCGTCAATTGGGATGGACCGACGTTTAGCCAGTAGTGTAACTCACCTAATGGACTGGAGTGGGCAGCCATTCCACTGGGGAAATCATAGGTATTTCCCTTGCCCAGCACCTCAATGCCAGGCAGAAACTTAAGACTGTCTGGATTCGGTGTGTCCTGCGTCTGGATGAACATGCTTCGCTTCCCGACCGACGACAGCACCTCCTGACGCAAAAGTCCTGGTGCTGGCCGACCATAAGCCGGCTGCGGCGTAGTACGCTGCCCTGACACAAAGCCCGCAAATGCTCGGGCACCTTGCTGGCTGCTGCGAAAAGGGAATCGAATAAAGTTAATCCATGGTTGGTGGGAACGCCATTACTTACAGCTGCCCAACGGCGATATTACGCAGAGTAATCCTTGCTGAGTACGACAGTAATTTCGACATTTCGTTGGTGATTATGAATTGAAACCAGTGTGACCTCGGATTTATTGATCAAATATACCGCCTTGCCCTCTGAAATATACTGAAATATACCTTCATATTTTCAAAATATACCGTAAATATACCCACTTAAACCCTCTCTATTTAAAAATGTGAACACTTTTCAATTGCACAATTTTCTATAAATTATGCTACCTCATACTCCAGCATATTCTCCAGACACCTCTCAAAAACCAAAGCTCTATGATCTTTCTTCACTTAAGTACCTTTACATATTAGAGCCCTGTATGAATCCACAGCATCATGCCTTTCCTCTTTGATGCTTTCGATCAATATGAATCCTTCCTTCAGTCGGATCCGAATTCGAATTAGATTTACTAAAAGCCTAGTGAGAGCAGGCAAATTTCAGTCTCTGAATTGACTCGGAACTTAATACAAAACATTCCCCTGCTAATTGCAATATCTGAAATTATTTTTTTGTTTCAGTGTACGCATACCCAGAACTAAAGACTTTCAGGCAGAAGGAAAAACAAATAACAGTAAATTTGGCGAGTGAGAAACGAAATGAAGCAATAGTCTTCCACCATGAACAGACAGAACTGCTGCCATGTGCTGTCAAGCTGAAAGAGACGCACCACGCACCCGTCTGGAGCAAATCACCGATATATAAGTTCAGCTTGTTCTACATATAAGGTTATTAGTTTATTAAACATTTATGTAGGTATACAGTAGCTCAAACTGTATTCATTCAAGTTGTGGCATCTATAATTTCTCGTACGGTTACACTTAGGGTTGGATTTATTGTTTTACTGATCCTCCTGCCAAAATGTTGTATCGCGCGGCAATAAGTATACCCCAGTAGGAATTATTAGGCGTTTTAGGAACAGACACTTTGACGCAACTTAAATGAATACAATTTGGACTTGCTATACATAAAGGTTAGTCTGATGTTTGCTCAATACTCTTCATATGTGAAATTGGTGCCGAACAATGTGTTGCAAACATTGACGGCCACATTGCGACGTGCGATTTTCTTTGAGCGCCCATTGGCCGTAAACTCCTGGTTGTCAACGATCACACCGAGACACTGGGGCACGTTGGGCTTGTCGCCAGCGGTGCCATAGTCCACATACGAAATTCCAGGACGCATCTAAAAGGGCAACGAAAAATAGGGGAAAATTAGTCACGTAAATTCGAGCTGGACTTCTCTCTCTCTCTCTGATCTAAGTGAACTTACAATGCAAAGCAATGTGGCCGGGTGCATGGTCTGCCAGTTTGGGGGCAATTCAGCACGCACTGGTGGCTTCTTCGGCTCCTTTGGGACGACGGGAACTGCTGCATTGGCGTCTCCCTGCTGCGGCTGTGCATTTGCCGATGGATGCATTTCGGGCACAACGTAGCCGTCGCGCTCCCACTCGCTGAATAATTTGTATATGGCAAACGATGCCAGATTGAGCATTGGCAACTCGTCTTCGGGCGATTCAGTGTCGCTTTCATTGGTGTCCATGGATTCGGAGACAGTCGATGGCTGGACTTCCTCAACAGTCGCCTTGGGTCTGCGCGGCTTTGGCTTCATTTTGGCAATGATATAATCACGCAGAGCATGCTCACAGGCCAAATTTTTGGCCGACATCTTGGAAAGCCCCTTTCCCTGGTACTGGTTCGAGTTGACCGTGACAATGGCAGTGAATCCGCCATCAGGATTGCTATTGATGGTAAAATCACTTATGTTAATGCCCTTCAATTCGTTGAGAGCCATCAAAGCGTTTTTCGGCAGCATCGACTTGCGTAGCTGGCGATTCTGGCGCTGCTTCTTATCGCGAGTGCGCTCTGAAAATTAGCGGAAAAAAAAGTGAATTACATTCGATTGTATGGGAGCTGGAGAATAGGGCAAAACGTTTGCGGATCTGACATTCTGCTGCTTACCCGATGACTTCTTGCGCTTCTGGAAAATCTTCTTGAACGGGATCTTTCCTCCGTTGCCATTTTCGGCGCTTATATCGATGTAGAACCCTTCGCTAGCGCTTTCAACGGGCGACGACTCGTCCTCGGCCATGGGAACTGGTTCATCCTTGACAATTATTGGAACAGGTAAGGCACTAACTGGTGCCGGTGCCTCTTTTTTCTTTATCTGCGTTTCTTTAGCTGCGACTGGAGCCGGCACTGGAGTTGGGGCTGGCAGCGAGACTGCAGATGCCTGCGACTGAGGGTTTGCCGGCGGTTGAATCAAGGGCTTGGCCGTGGCATTCGGGTTCTAAATTATGGAAAAATTTCATTAATCATCAAGACGACACAAATAATGGGAAGCTGGTTTGTTTATTTTCTTTTGTTTTGTGGTTTGTTCTTCTAAGAAAAGAGGGTATCCAGTGCCTGAGTTAGATTCCCGGGGCTGCCTGGGATCAGGGATCAGATCAAGATCAACCAAAAAAAACAAAACTTTTACCAATCAAAATCATCTTACATGCCAGTCAATCGATCTACTACATCAGAAGTGGGTGGCTTGCGGGAGGCTCACGGGAGCTCGGTCCTACTAAAAACCATAGTTCAGGAATTAGCCATGACCATTCCTGCAACCAAACTGACCCAAAACGAAAGTCTGCCTCAGCGAAACCATGTGCCAACCAAACAATGGTTTCTCTCTTATCTGGCCAATGGGCATTCCGGATGACCCCAACGCTGGCGTTCAGTACGACTTTTGTGCGTATTGAGCGCCATATGTTGGCCCATTCGGCCCTTGGCTACTGGTGTTTCGTTTTGGGTACCATCAGTGAAGTAAATGAGCATTGCTATCTAGCGCAAAACTAATAATTTTAAGTTACAATTTCGTGTGAATGAATTTTCAGTAGCCATAAAAGTCTGCGAAAACCGCAAGTCCAGCTGAATTATATCGTAATTGCTGGCCATTTTTGTGCATATGTTTAACTAATGCGTCGAATGCAGCACCAAGCACCAAGGATCTGGATAGATTTACTGTTATTGCAATTCAATGGGATGGTATGGTATGGTATGGTATGGTATGGGATGCGGTTTCTATTTCTGATGCTGATACAGCTTGGACACCGGTCTGCACTTTCGATTAACACGCTTTTATGGCTATTGCAAATAAATTCACAATTGGGGGGCTGAACACACACATTTTTCATATTGTGCGCTGCAAATTATATAAATAAAAAACAGAAATACAGTTATTACAATAAATGTTTGCTTAAGTTTTTAAAGCGAATTCAACAAAATTATTTCTATATGTATGTATGTGTTTGCGTGTATATATATATATATATATATGTATGTATGTGTGTATGGTAATGCATATTCGAGTAGTTCTGTGTGTGTTTGTTTAAGTATATTCACATAATTTGTACATTTTTCACCGCTTGTAGCAGGAGTGTCACTTGAAAAATTAGGAACATATTTTTAATGCAGACTTTTTTCCCCTCAGATGACACGCACTTTAAATTACGGTGCCGCTCAATTAAGCAGCATTATCTATTAATTTTATTATCGAGTTATTTTATTTGATGGATTTTTTTTGCGTAAAACTAGAAGAAAAACATTTGTAACCTTAAAAAATGCAATTCTGTTCATTTACATGCATATGTATGTACATATGAGTTGCTTGCATTTTTGTTAAGAGAATCGGAGAATAGCATTGATTTTTTAAAGAGAAGAATCTGATTTATGTAGGTATGTACATATGTATATGTTTGTATGTTTGCACGAATGCTGCTCCCCAGTTTAAACAGACATTTTCTTCCATCACATACAATGTACATATGCATGCAAGAAGTTTGTGCATATGCATTTACATGTATATTTGCAAATGTATGTATGTACATTAAAAATGCCTTTTGCTGCCCATATTCAAACGGCCGCCAAGCTTAATTTAATTGATGGCAATTGTTGTTGAGTGCGTTATTCTGTGTTCCACACAATTCTTTATATATATTTGTTCAAACTTACATAGATTCCTCCGGAAACAAAAGATTTGTTGTTAGCAGAAGTTGCTCTTCGAGAACGATTCATCCTGCTGTTTTATATTATTTGACCAAGCAACTCAAATATTTCTAATAAAATGAGCAAATTCTCTGTATAATATTTTTGACAGTGATGCTTAGTGTAATCTTTTCAATATATCGATATTTTTCCAAAAACAAAAATATCAAATATATAGATTTTTCAACCTATCGATAAAATATACCGAAATATACCTTCTCATTTTCAAAATATGCCCTAAACATACCGATGAAAACGAATAATATTAATAAAAATGTAACAAACCCCATTTTTATTAACTGGAGATCATTCTTTAATTTATTATCTCTATTATTTAAAACAGTATTTTCCTATATCGAATTTATCCATTTATTTTACATGAAAATGTATCGATTTTAAATACTAAAGCATCGTATATAAACATTTCATCGTCGGACAACATTCGAAGTGTTCTTCAACACTGTTTTCGAAAATGTTAAAGTATATTTTGTTATATTTCTAAGGGGCAGACGGTAAATTTGATTGATACATCAGCAGTCACACTGGCTTAGAGCTTGTTGGGAATCTGGTCACACTGACGGGTACACGTAGAAAACAAACAGACGACGTTTTTATTGGTTTATAGGTTTTAAACAAAACCAAGTATCGCAATGCAATAACCCAAGTGCCGAAATCAGCAACAAATACCCACCTGCCGGCTTCTAAGTGACCGGGAACAGGCGACACATTCGTGCTCTGCAAGAGCAGACAGGGCCAGCGACAGCCAAACCGATCCGGACACCAACCCAACATGTTGGGCGGCAAGCGGACAAGCTCTCGTCATGTTGCTGTTGTACTGATGATGTGCCTGTTCTGGTACGTCATCTCGTCCAGCAACAATGTGATTGGAAAAATGGTGCTCAACGAATTCCCCTTCCCCTTGACCGTCACCCTTGTCCAGCTCTGCAGCATCACGCTGTACAGCGGTCCCTTCTTTAATCTGTGGCGCATACGAAAGTACCAGGAGATTCCGCGCCCCTACTATTGGCGCCTGATCGTCCCGCTAGCTATTGGCAAGCTCCTCGCCTCGGTCACCTCTCACATATCGCTGTGGAAGGTCCCTGTCTCTTATGCACACACTGGTGAGTAGCCACATCCACGCGCATCCAAGTACAAGCCCTCGCTCAACACGTCAGCAACACTGGCGCCAACTTTTACTTGACTCTTTCCCACTCACGCACCTCTCCTCTCCTCTCCTTTCGACGACACAGTCAAGGCGACGATGCCGCTCTTTACCGTTGTGCTGACGCGCGTTTTCTTCAACGAGAAGCAGCCGACCCTTGTGTACCTGAGCCTGCTACCCATCATCACTGGCGTTGGCATTGCCACCGTCACGGAGATCTCGTTCGATATGCTGGGCCTGATCAGTGCCCTCATCTCCACCATGGGCTTCTCCATGCAGAACATCTTCTCCAAGAAGGTGTGTGTCCATTGTGTGTCCCACTCCTCAAAGTCCTTTCTCTAATGAATTCTTATCATACTTTCAGGTGCTCAAGGACACCAACATTCATCATCTGCGGCTGCTCCATCTGCTGGGAAAGCTGTCGCTGTTCATTTTCCTGCCCATCTGGCTATACATGGACAGCTTAGCTGTCTTTCGCCATTCGGCCATTGTAAGTAATTGTTGGCTCGCTCCAGCAGTCAGACAGCGATCTCTCTCGTAAAGCAATCAGTTACCTTATCTTAATTGAAGTGCGGTGTCCGGCGTTTCGAAGGTAAACCTTTCGCAGAAACACATAGACCCAAAAGGTTCATTTCAATCAAGTGAAGTGGAAAATCTATCAGATGCCGATTGCCATGCCCTCTCTTACCACCACCATTGCAACTGTAATCTATATTTGAAATTTCCAATTGCAGAAGAATATGGACTACCGGGTGATTGCTCTGCTGTTTGCCGACGGCGTACTCAACTGGCTGCAGAACATCATTGCGTTCAGCGTACTGTCCTTGGTTACACCGCTGACGTATGCAGTGGCCAGCGCCTCGAAGCGGATATTCGTCATTGCCGTCTCGCTGGTCATACTGGGCAACCCCGTAACGTGGGTCAACTGTCTGGGCATGACGCTGGCAATTGTCGGTGTGCTGTGCTACAATCGGGCCAAGCAAATCACCAGGTCTAGGGAGGCGCCGACGCTGCCGCTGTCGCAAAGCAATCACATTAAGTATACGCCGCTGCAGCAGCAAACCGATCCGTACTACCGCGGTGGCATGAACGGCAAGATGTCGAATGGACTGCACAAGCCCGTCTCGGCCATGAGCGGCAACAGCCTGCTGGCCAACGGCAGTGGCATGCCCAGCGGGACGGCCACACGCTTGCTCTTCGTTTAGTTATTAGTTAGAGAATCTTTCCCACACTCCCCTTCCCTTAGGCGCAATTAAGCTAAATAGTCTAGTTGTCTTACCGTAGCCAGATATACGATACCGATACCCATACCGGTGCCCGTGCCCGTACCCGTACCGGTCCCTGTCAGATCCCCACTCAGCTCTCTGTTTTCCCCCCAGCTATCGACTATGCGTGGATACCCACGGCCATAATCCCTAGTTAACCTATTGTAAATTGTATTTTTGATAACTTTTTGATGCGTTTTTTAGTGTTTTGTAAATAAGTAGCTTGAGGTGTGCCCCCCTCCTCCTGTTCCTCCCTGAATTTGAATTTAAATTTCATTTGTTTTTGAATTTGATGAAGCCGTAAAGTGTATTCAGAAAGCGTGTGCGCATGTTAAATGGCACAATAAAATGTTGACCTTGTACATAGGCATAGAAAATGCAAATCACCATTTCTCCTCATTGAAAAGCTCCGATCCCAAGCAGAACCCAACCGAACCGAACTGAACTGAACTGAACCGCACCGCACCGCACCGAACGACCCTTGGCCATAGTCCTAACTTACAATTAGGCCAACTAGGCCAAACGAATACCGAAACCAACGAACACACTGCACTGCGAACAGCCTCGCCAAGCTAGCCCCGGGCTCGCCTAAGGAACTGGCTCCAGCTTGATCCACTCGTTGATGAGGTCCTGTTGGTAGCCAATACGCTTCAGTAATGCCTCGGAGCGCCAATTGGAGGTCACAATCCAGGCGGTCAGCGTTACCTTCTCGCCTCTGGCTATCCTTCTGGTCATGGCAGCGGCCAGGAGTCCACCGAGGCCTCGTCGCTCAGCCTTCGGCAGGACCTGCAGCATCCTTGAACGAACAGAAGCAGACCATCCTCAGTCGATGGAGATTAAGCACACAGTTTGGTTCTGGACTTACCCCAAGCCAGCGAAATCGTTCTGAAATATCCAGGCAATCAGCTCGCCCGTGTCGCTGCGACAAGCTCCAATCGTCTTGTTGAACTTGATGAGGGCCCTCAGGTAGGCCAGGGAGCCCTCCCCTTTATTGGGCCATATGGCGTGCACCATGGGGGCGTCCTCGTCCCTTAGTGGACGCAGCTCAAACTCCGACAGCAGCTCTGGCACCTCGGCCCTATAAGCCCCGTCGTGGGCCAGCACCATGCCGTAGCACTGACGGGCAGTGGCCGTGGTGACGCCCTTCTCTGCGGCGAGGGCTTTGACACGCTCACAGAAGGCAGGGTCCACATTGGTGAGGAGGGCGCCCTGCGTCCACTCAATGAGTTTCGTCCGCTCCAGGCATTCCCACAGCTCCCGAGCGGCCTCCGGCTGCCAGCTGAAGAAGGACACGCTCTGCACTATGTCCCGATGGAGGCTCACGTAGGTTCCAAATCGACGAAAGTCGCCCTGGCGATGCGTGTAGAACTGTTTCCTCAGCGAAATGTAAGCGGAATCGTCCCTGGCCACACCTGCCGCCGCCAGCTGGCAATCCCATTTGCGCTGATTGTAGAGCAGAAGGTAGTGAAAATTCTGGGGCCCGTATTTGCGCTCGTACAGAGCGAGCAGCTCGTCGACCTCGTTATCGCTGAGTGGCCGCAAAATATCCATATCCTTATCTGCATTGATGCCCATTATGATGAGTCTGTCACCGTCGTGTGCTCGTGTGGTCGATGTTGCTGGGTCTGTTGTGGTCTGGTCGGACTGTCTGCTCGATGTTCAATGACTTGATGACGGCCGGCTCGGCAAACTAAAACGTCGCAGCTAATTTGTTAGTCAAACTACTTAATTCTAATTCAGCTGATTAGATTTCTCTCGCTCGGCCAGGGGCGGACTCGAACGGCTCAAGGGCCTCGCTCGGCTCACCACGAGCGCACGATCAGCTTCAGACCACTGAATAAGCATAATTTAGATTTCAGAAACATAATCTGTATACCCAAACATACGTAGGGGTATTATTGGACTATCATTAAAGCGAGCCAGGTATGCTATTTGGTAAATTAAAATGAATACTTTTGCAACTAAATTTAATGGTGAGAATCACTGAATAACAAACTCGTTGGCTCCCATTGTTCTGTGCAGAAAAATATAATTTACTTACGCTTAAAAAAAAGTTTTCATTGATCAGGAATTTGTGCAGATGTGCGACCAAAATATTTAGATTAAGAATAAGCTTATTTTTCAGTTAAATTCAACTAGAAAATAAAGAGTGGAGAGTGAGCGGGAAAAGAGCGAAATTTTCGGATCTGACACTTGCTTCAGTCCGTTTTGGAAGAACATTTTGATGGAACGAGAGAGCTGAGACGCCGATTCCATAACTGACCGATCGAAGTGAATACCAAATGCTACCGAATGTTAAAACATTTCTGTTGGTGGGCTCTCGAAAAACGACCAAACTTTGTGATCGTGCACCTGGAGCCGTCGCGGCGCCGCTCCTGGTTGTGGGCTGGATTACAAGAGAGTAATCGATAAGATATGTAATTACATATGTGCATACATCAAACGATAAGTTCAATCGCATGCAAATCGCGGATTTGCCCCCCATTGCCCCGGCACAGTTTTTTGTGTTGTGTCGCACATCGAAAGTGGCGCGCAATTCAAGCTAAGGCAGGCGGGCAGATGTAAACCGCTCATGGGAAAGCAGAGACCCCACCTGATCTGTCACGGGTAAGATTGTGCGCATGAGCGCACGGGGAGCGGCAGAAATGGGATATCGCTGTAAGGACCGGAGGTCCATTAAACCCTTTAAGGCCCATTAAACGCCTGGAGAACCGGAACAAGCGACTGTATAGCCTCCAAGTTTCCGTGCACCAGCCGAACCTCGAGTCGCTCCTCAAGGTGGGTCTCTCCAGCAACTGCATTCGTACCGCTGATCATCTCTTAGCTCCCAGCGGGCGAAGCAGCTCACTATCCGCTGCAGCTGGAGGACCACTGGTGGGATAGTGCTGCTCCTACCTTATGGCATCCTTGCTCCGGAGGAGCTACCAGCTCAGATTGCTATCAAATAGGTGAAAGATTGCAGTGAGGTGAAAATGCTGTGCAGTGATGCGTCGCTGCCTGACCACAAAGACCAGGGGATCATACGACTCCGAGTCCGGGCAAGGGCATCCAATCCGATGACCCATCAAGCTCTGACCGAATCTCTTTTTGGCTTTGGCCCCCCGGCCCTGGATTTGATTAAGACGCAAATTCGTTATTTAAAAATGGTTTATTTAAATATTTGTCTGTTTGGTTTGTTTCTTTTATTTTGTTTCGCCCACTTCTGATGTGCGACATCATACATCATACCTTTCTCGTTTCGTTTCGTGTCGCTTCGTCTCATCTCATGAATGAATGAATGAATCAATCAATCAATCAATCAGCGTCCCTCCATCCTACTTCTCCTAGTGCGCTTGGTTTAACTACCAGCCTGGTACAGATGTCTATATATATGTATATATACGATGCTATGTGGGGGTGTTGGTGTGTGTATGCATCTATATAAATTTTGTATCATGTCCATAACTTAATTTGATAGTACATAATGAAATAAGTAGATATAACAAACGCAGAGAAAGAAGTACATGTCTGTATGTATTGTATATATCGTATGTTTGTATAGGGTATATCCTTCTGATCGGGGCTTTCTACATGCATATTGTTTCTTAATTTTTTGTTTTTCTTGGAAACCATTTCGCAAAATCAATGAAGATGTTTCGTACAAAGTATCAAAAACGATTCAATTCGATTACAGTTTCTCTCTTGTTTGTTTTGTATGCTGATTTTTGTTTTGTTTTTTGTATTGTTTTGTTTCGTTTTATTGTGAAGAGCGGGGGGAGTACTTTTGTTTTATTTGGTTTGGTTTGGTTTGGTTGATTCAGGGTGTAGGCCTCTTACATGTCTATAAAAAATCATGCGCTAAGTCTTGTTCAAAAGTGTGTTCTTATTTTTTTACTGGCTCTGATTGTTGGTTGGAATTTTTTGTTTTGTTTTGTTTTGCTTTGTTTTGTTTTTTTAAAAGAGTGGTTCCATATTGTATTTACAATACATGATCATCGGATTACACGGTATCGGTATATCTAACACGCCTTCCGCATATACATATATGTATATTTATATATATACATATATCTATGTATACATATATAAGTTGTGAAATCGCTATAAATTACAAGTTGCATAAAAAAAGTCATTCGATTCTTGTTTGGAGAAGTACACTGAGTCGTGGAGGATTATCTGTGGGGGATCGGTTGGGGTTCGAGTGCAAAATGGAGCAACCCAAATGCTGCGCAACGGCGTTCAGTCCCTCTCTCAGTGCTGTTCTCTGCTCTGCAGACTGCTGAGGCGGCGAGCCGAGAGATTCTTACAGTTACAGTTACCCAGCAGTAATAGCTTGCGGCGCGCTCCTTGCCCGCTTGTTCGTTCGCGCTGCGAAAGCTAATTACATTTATATTTACTTTTGCAGCTCTCTCGTTGCGGGGAGCAGTGGGTGTGCGGTGCGGTTGAGTGTGTGTGTGTGTGTGTGGTGTGTCGTTGTGATAGGACGATGGCGAGGGCTGGTTGAAAAGTCTGTCTTAACGCTTTACTCTTGAAATTATCATATTTCGCTTGTAGTTTGGATTCTCTTTCTCTTTGTGTTTTGTTTTGTTTGTTTTTTTGTTTTCTTTCGCTTGGTAAATGGATATAGCAACAATCTTGTATTCTCTCTCGCTCATATATTTCGGTTTTTTTTTTTTTTTCGTTTTAATTTGTTTTGTATTTGCTTTTGCTTTAGTTTGTATTTTAGATAGTATTGTATTCTAGCTGTGTGTCGTGTGCAGTTGGTTTTCTGATTTCGGTTTTCTGTTTTATTCGCTAATATATGTAAGTATCTTCTCGCTTATTTAATTTATTTGTTTTCTCATCTTTTATTTTGTTTTGCATTTGCTTAAGTCCATGGTTTTTGCTTTTGCTGCTGCTTGCTTTTCTTTCTTTGTTTTCCGGGTTTTTGGTTCTCATAGAATTCGTACAAAAAAAAAGGAACAAAGTAAAAATATATCGAAAAAGCTTTTTTATCCTCTCTTTTTATCTTTAATGTGTATTTGTGTGTTGTGGTTGTGTAAGTGTCTGTGTGTATGTGTGTGTGTGTTGCTGTGGCCAGACAAATTAACGGTAACCACATTTTGTTTTGGGGAAAACGAGGTAGGACATTGTTTTTTTGTTTTTCTTTCATTTAAATAAATGTTGGTTCGTTTCGTTTACTCTGCTCTTCTCTTAACTTTTCTTGATTATGAAACAATTGGAGGGCGCTTCAATTCGATTTTTTCTGGGTTGCGGGCTGAGTGGTAAAATGGGTCTGGGGCTTCTCGTCATGGGGTCAAAATAAACTACAGTTAGAAATACATCTTTTGGTTATACCTTATAGATTCCCGACTTATATACTCGTACAATCAACTAAGCTAAGATATCTAAAAATACATACATCATCATCCAATCAGAGCGCGACGCTCTCTATCTATCCTTCATTTCCATCCTCCTGGTTGTCTCTCTATAGCTATCTATCTCTTTCTTTTACATGGGCTGCCATGTTTGGAACAAGGCAAACGACAGACAAAAACTTTGAATTAAACAAGTGGCGGATGGGATCATACGGAGGAACCGATTCAACATAAATCCACTCTAACATAGCCTTCACTTCAGCTGCATCCGAAATACCAACAGCAGGTGTGTGTGTGTGTGTGTGTGCGTATGTGTCTGTATATGTGTTTGGGTGTTTTTTGTGGATGTGTGGTTGATGTGGTTGACTGTGCGTGGTTTAGCAATTACATCCAAGTGCTTTAGAGCCACAGCCAAAGGCAGGAGGCAGGCAGGGGCAAAATTGACTCTTAGACTCGGAGGATCTCGCACGCTTTGTTGTAGCATATGGCTATCCAATCGGGCTGTGTGGCGCCCCATTGAATCTGATTGACTTCGCCCTCGGCAGCTGTATAGGCTAAAATTGGATCCTCGATTGCGCGTGGCATTTGTTGTATATCCCAGATCAGTGCTTGGTGATCATCACCGGCAGTGCAGATGTGACAGGAACTGAAAGCAAGCAAACACAAATTAGTGGGAAGCCCAAGCGCAGATGGCAGCAGGATCAGATCAGCCAATCCGGATAGTGTAGGGGCGAGAGTTTACCTATGCGGCGCCCACGCAATACCGTTGACGCACGCTCTGTGATTGCTCAGTCTTGCAACGGGTGTACAAGGAACACGAACATCTAAAATAATAACTTCGCACGAGTCCATAGCAACTGTGGCTAAGTAATTCGGATCCTGTTTGTTCCAAGCCAGACGCAGTAGCGCCGTGTGGGCAGGATCCTGCAAGAGACAAGCAAGAGCATGACGTTAATGTGATTTATTGCCAGTGAGTGTGACTCAGGTCCACGTACCTCATAAATAATGGTCGAATGCTCCAGATGCCTCAGATCGAACATGCGCACCGATCCGTCGGCACCCACGGAGGCGAACATGTCCCGTCCACCGCCGGCACGTGAGAATGCGATGTCATAGACCTCCTTGTCGTGGGCTATCAGCTGTGTCTTAACATGTCCCGCCACATAGACGCGGGCGTGCGGTTGTCCCGTCTCGAGTCCCCAGATGGTGCATGTTGTGTCTATGGAGGAGGTGCCCACCAGATTTGGATCCACCTCGTTCCAGTCGAACGAAGTGAGCGGAGCACAAAAGTCGCTGTTCTTGTTGTTGTTCAGAACGCACTCGAGTCTTGTGTCCGGCTCGCCGGCACGCCAAACGCGCAGATAGTCACCGCTGGTGGCTAGCAAATCGGGATACACGCCTTTCGAGTCCGGTATCCACATGATTTTTGTCGTCGGATATGGATGGTCAAAGGTGCTAGAGTTAACAAGATTATTAATATGTGGAGAGCAGGGGAGAGCAGCCGCAGCCAAAGCCAAGCCAACCTTTTAGCACTAAATTCGCTGGTGTCCTCGTCCAAGCTGATGATTTGCACTTTATTGTTGTATTCCTCAATGAAGCTGCCCAGGGCAAGGCGGAATCGCTTGTCCGGCCGCACGCTCCAGTTCATGGAGTAGAGCGGCCATGGTGCGAGATATTTGTAGATCTCCTTGCGTTTACCGGCTGTCGATGACATAACTGAAAAAAGAGCCGTACATGGGTTCATGAACAGATCTGTTCTTGGCCTGGTTTTGAGTTCCCCCAAGGGAAACGCTGCACTTACCTGAACAGTATATTTGAATATGACAACGACCGAAAGATGCTGAGGTGTGGGGCGGGCTCACTCAATGCTGCGCTGGGAACAAGGCTCTGCCGAAATGTGTCCCCCACAAGACTGTCGAAGATGGTGGGAGGGTCTGAGCGGGTGGTGGGCGACAGTTGACAATGGCAATGACGATGACGATGGCAAGATGACGACACGAATCAAAAATTGCGAAAAATTAACAAAAAGCCAACGTGCACTTTGGTTTACTGCCAGAAACATGGAACAAAAACAGCAATTAATATTATATTAAATGAATTTGAAGAGTGTTCTGCTGTAGTTTGTGTTTAAAGTAGACTTCTCTCACTTCATTTTGCCCGAGTATTGTGTCGGCGGCGGCTCTGGCGACTGCAGTGTTGCCAGTTCAGCCTTTATCCGTCTAGAATTTGGGTGCTTGAGTGTCCAACAAGCTGATGCGCTCAATTTGCAGTGGGCCAAGACGGGTAGCTATAAAAGATAATTTAATATTAGTGCTTTGCGTATTTCATGAGCATATCCCTCAAGCCCCCACTCCAGTGTAGCCAATTTGCGGAAAATGTTCAGCTACTAGCCATTCACAGAGTTGGCAACACTGAATGTAATGCGACGCGACAATTTGCGGCCTGCGAATTCGATTTGTTTATAGAATGAATGGTGCGGGGCACCGCGACAGGCACTACCTGACACTAGTGGCATCAGCGGCGCGGTGACATTGCTTTTCACTAACAAATCGTTTGGGCACAACTGCAAATTAAATGCATGCGAAAATGTATTAAGAAATTTTCACAGACCAGAGAAGAAATTTTCACTCAAAATGTATATACTAGAGATGTACAGGGCTATCGATACATTGATGGGCGACAAGTGCGATGATTATAACAGCTTGCTGGAGATGGTATTTTTGGCGATGGACATTTATTTTTGTATGTTCACCAAAATACAAATAAAACATCTAACTGTACTGTAATGTGGTTGTGAATATCGACAATGACAAAGTTCGTTCGATAATTTTTACTCAGCGAACGAATGTCGCTATTTTAGTTCATTCGATTTGGTTCCCTTTCTGGCTCACACCCCTTGCTACTTCTTAGTATCGATAGCCTGAGAAAATATTGAACAAAAATACTATATGTAGTAACGTTTTGCTCATGTATGTAAATATGTACTATGGTAATGGCTAGTTTACAGGACATGTTACAACAATCTGAACATTTACGAATTTTTCATAAAAAACATTGCCCACTCTGATTTCAAGCGTATGTACAAATCGTCGGAAATATATGATAGAGAATTCCTTTTGAAATAGATAATCATGCAGAATTAGATTAAGGAGACAGGATAGAAGGGGATCTGGTGGAGGCTTGCTCACCTATCTACTGTATACATTTTCAGACCTATTTTTAACCATAAATATGAATTATTATTTCTCTGATATTATTTTAAAACATAGGTATGTAACCGCCGGATTAAAATTTAATTTATCGCGCAAAAGTACCGATATTTCTTTTTGGAACTAGCCTGTGCTGTGCCTCAATAAGTAGAATCAAAAGCCACGGGTATATGAAAAATTGCATTGAAATTGAAAAAAGCACAAGATCTGTGATAAAAAAAGTCCATCAAAATATCTCCCACAAATATATTGTCAACAAAAATGATATATCGATATATTGTTATATCAATATATTTTTAACATCCCTACCTTATAATAATGCGGGTTCTGTGGCTGTGCTGAAAATCACAGATTTTAAGTAAATATATATACACATAGTTATTGCCGTGTAAATTGACCTGCTCGCAAAGCTTTTATAGTGCAAAACACAGACAAATATTTCATGTTGTTTTTTTTTCATCCTCGCGACCTCGTTTGCCCGTGATATTTGCTTTGCGTTGTAATTTTATTTTGCTCCCGCTCCTATTTTAGTCGTGTCCGCGCTCTGGTTTTGTGCGGGGATCAGGAGGCGGTAGAAAAATTCACAACAGCAATCGTCACTTTTCCACTTTCCATTTTGAGAAAGATATTTGACTTTGCGTAATTCGTACGTTGCCTGTTTGCCTATGTGAGTGAACGTTTGTGTGTTTGCGCGAGAGCTCCCGCTCGGTTGTGTGTGTGTGTGTGACTGTGTCGCCAATAGTGCTATCCTATTCGCTCGTATACGCTCGGCGGCGGTTTTACTACTGCCGTCCCTTATTCCCCGCTCCCCAGTACCCGCTCACTCTACTCATTTCACTGTCAAACCGACAGCCCCAACACACAATAATTTCATGCGTGTGTGTGTGTATGTGCTTTTAAGCGCTTTTATAAATAGATTTATTTCGTTTCGTTTTATATTTTGTTGTTGTTTTATTATAAATATTTCGATTTTTGACGATTGGTGAAGCATTGAAAATGTATATTTAATCGAAAAGAAGCAAAAATCGCCAATTGGTGAATAATTAAAACGTGGTAAACGCTTGGCAAAAAACTTTACACCGTAATGTGCGTAAGAATGTGTGTTTGTGTGTGAACTTGAAGAATTTCATTTATTTTCTGTTCGAAAAGGCATTGCAGTGCGTGCGCGTGCATTTGTATGTGTATCCAATGGAAACGGTGCGCCTGGGTGTGTGTGAGTGTGAGTGTGTGAATGGGTTGTAGTTGTGTAGTATTTTATGAACGAAAGATCGATTTGATAGTGTGGCCATGTGTCGCGGCAGCCCATTTTATAATAGTTAAGACCTACCCCTACCCCTGCCCTATAGAAATTTGTGGGGAAACGGGAACGGTTTCCTCGGCTACAATGACATCGTGCACTGTAGACAGCCTGGCGGCGCTACAAACACACGCAGACACACACACACTACTGCACGGACAAATAACTTCATTTTAGTGTTACCGAATAAGGCCACCCCCCTCGAACTCAGTGATTGATCCGAACGGTACTGTTTGTTGTTGCGGCAAACAAGTGCCGCAGCTGATGATCGGCATGTGTGTGGGTGATTGTGAATGTGTATCGTTTAGTAACTGTTTTTTTTCTTGCCCGTATACCGCAAGGCCAACAAAGCACAGGTGTTGCAAATACATGCAATTTTCGCGACATTTTCCACAACAGCTAATTAATATTTAATTAATATAATGAACTTAATTGCGGAAAAATCAATTTTCATGGAGAGATATAATCTGCATATTCCTCAGTCGTTCAAGTGTAACGAACAAGTACAGCTTGGATAGCCTTATCTTTTCACACATATTGTACATGCGAAAGGCCAGTCAGCACACTGACTAGACGTATCATAAATAGCTTTATTAGTAAATACAGAATAAAGGAAACGATTTCTCGTAGCTGATTCTCCCGCCTTTCGCTCGATCTCTCTCTTCCACGTCCAGTGTGAGGCTGCTTTGTTAGTTGGAAGGGGAGAGAGAGATGTAGCGGCGTGGAAACTCGTACCACACGGCTCGGCTGTTGTTATTTTTCCTAATTCTTCATCCTCGTCCACAGACGCCTCTTCAGCTTCACCGGTCGCAGCTATCCGTATCCCCAGATGTAGCGCTTAAGTATCATTCAAGTCGATTGGACAAATATAAAGGAATCGAATGCAAACGAATAACAAATAGTCGGTAAAAGTGAATACACAAGGTTAGTAGGGGAGAGACTACTCCCACTCGCTTTGTTCCGGATTGATCAGTTGCTTATTGACGTCGATTTTTACTTTCAGTGACAGTGAAACGCGTGCAACCACCAAACATTAAATCAGCCACCACCCAAACAGCAGCCAGGCAACGACGGCACAAACAGTCTGAGGAGCCCAGTCCAATCGCGATTAGATCGGATCACCGCTGCTGCTGCTGCTGCTAATATGCGTGTCATCGCGCCGCGTGGATCATCAACGTCAGCGGCGGGCAGTGGCAGTCTTTACGGCACATCGTCGTCGACCAGCGGCGGCAACGGCGCCGGCACCAGCAGCTCCGGCTCCGGTGCGACAGGCAGCGCTTCGGGTGGGGCCACCACCAACGGTTATTCGCGCTGCAACGCATACTACGATCGCAGCAGCAGTCTCTCAAAGTTTCTGCCCACGTCCGGCAGCTCAGTCTCGTCCACGAGCTACAGCAGCGCCAGCAGCTACTATCCCAGCTCGTATTTGGCCTCGTCCTATGCACCACGTTCCACCCTGCACCGGAACAGTGTTGGATCCACATCGTCGTCGTATCTAAGCGGAGGTTCAGCCGCGGGCCCGTCCACCTATCGCACCAGTTCAGCGTATTTGAGCGATTCATCTTCTTACGGCAGATATGGCGTGAGTTGACTCGTAGGATAAGCTAAATATATGGATTTGATCCCTCCACGCCCCTCTCCAACTATCCCCGAACGGATCATTGAACTGTGATCGGTTACATCTTGAGTTAAATGTTCTATTGGTGGCTGATCTCTCGGTTCCCCCCTAGACATAGTCACATATTTGTATGCTGGGCATAGATCTACTTACACCACAACTCTCCCCCCCGTCGCACTCCATTCATTTGTAGCCCCTTCACAAGTACCTCATGATGTCCATTAGATTTATCCACACGAATTCATGTGCCCATGAAGTCTTGCAAGTCACCAGGTCTTGCCGCCATTCGAGCTATAGTTTAGTGTTTAGTTCAACAGTATAGACTCTCAAGACTAAGCTCTAGAGTACACAGTAGTGCCTGAACTAGTGTACCTGCTTTAAGGCGCCT
This sequence comes from Drosophila tristis, assembly GCA_018150885.1. Taxonomy (NCBI): domain Eukaryota; kingdom Metazoa; phylum Arthropoda; class Insecta; order Diptera; family Drosophilidae; genus Drosophila; species Drosophila tristis. Next base: position 1,236,941 of record JAECWT010000215.1, on the reverse strand, counting down.
TTACCTCCTATAGTCAAAAGAAACGCCAAGTTGAATGTTCACCTTGGATACGATAGGCTCAGCTTTCTATGAACGTTGTGTTATTTAATCTGCTGCAAGTGTGTCTGATCAATACTTCGTAGCTATGGCAGCTAGTGTATTTATATAGTGGTCCGATTGTCACAATATCTTTCAAAAAACATTTAATTAGACCAATAAGCAGTTTTGGTTGGATCATCTTTAAAGAAACAAACTTGTAGCTATCAGAACATCTTTCCACTCAGACCTATACGAGCGCATTCTGCCAAGCGGATGCTGGCTAAAAAATAGTTCAGATCTAAGTTTAAGTTTCTAAAACTTTACCACTATTTCGATCGCTCGCATGGTCGAAGCGCGTTCCATTGTCCATCTCATTTCTGTGGCTGTTTCATGACTATGCACATATGTATGTATGTATATACCATATGTATAAATATAGCTTCAAATATAGCATACAGCATATACATATACATATACATATCTGTTTGTGCATACATATGTAGGTATATAGCGTGCTTTCGGTTATTGGCATTGCCTACCTCAGAGCGTCATCCAGACCCCAGACCAGGGTGTATTGGTACAGGGTGAGGCATTGCCATGTAGCGCTCTCATGATTGCAGATCACCCTGGAATGCCTCACCTTGGTCCCGGACTACAGTCTCACTCACACAGACACACAACTCCACACGCCCATGGCTCATATATTTATGTATGTTCAACCACACCCTAGTTTTGTGGTGACGATGCTCTTCCCCCCTAGACCCCTTTAGTGTAGCCCTTTCACAGTTCCGGCGGCATTTAGAAGTTTCATTTTGGACGTTTTTCTTTTGCTGATTGTCGTTTTTATGTTGTTTGTGATGTGTATTTTGTCATTGCATTGCAACAACGAATCACCAACTCATCACAGCCCACGAATCAAACGCCCACCTATACCGACCACCCACCCAGTCAGCCTGCCAGCCAGCCAGCCAGCCACCCAGCCAAGCCATGCCAAGCCATTTCACAACACGCCCACACACACGACAATGCAGCATTTCATACACGTATATAGAAACCCATACAAGGTATGCTAGCGTAAGGTAAGGTACATATATATGTAGTAAATGTCTGTGACAAAAGGAGAACCAAAGAGAGGCTGGCAAAAAAGTATGCTACATTGAGCGCCAGATGAGGCCTTACCTTATAATTAGTATACCTTGAGGCAGAGTAGAGGCAAATGGAATGCGTTGTGTGTGCTTGCGTGCGTGTGTGCGTGTGTGTGTGTGTGCTCGAGTGCGAGTGCGAGTGCGAGTGCGAGTGGAGCCGAACCGAGCCCGACCCGCGCGAACCACTTGTTGGCACCGATCCAACACCAACGAGAGCAAGGGAAACAGAAACAACTGTGTCATCCCCTTAAACTTGCTGCAAATGAAATTCGCAATAAGGTTAATTGAATAGCATTGTCGTCATATACATACATACATACACATGCAGCGTATACATAAATGTACATGGTACATACATATGTACATACATGTCTGTATGTCGGTTGTTTGTCCGTCCGTCCGTCAATGCGTGTGTGTGTCACGCTGCCTGAGTGTAAGTGCAAGTGTCAACACGAAGCAACTTTTGAAATTTTACCTTTGCAACATTTTCGCGAAAGTTGATTTGATATGTACATACATACATACATACATACATACATACATATGTACATCTATTCATACATATGTATGTACATTTTTAAGCTCAAAGATAGATCACGATTTGAATGTAAAAATCGATGAAAAATCGAAGAAAAAAATTCTTTTGATCAATTCGAATTGTGACCCATTTTGACGGAAATTGTACGAAGCACAAGATGCACTTCAATCACAAGAAAAACATACATACATATTTACATATACATATATGCATATGTATGTGTATATATGTATGTATGTAAATTCTGAAAATTAGCGCTTGCCCGTTTGGAAAGTTCTTAAGTTTAGATTTGTCATAAAAGCAAACATAAATCCACCCATGTACATGCATATGTATGTATGTAGTACCCATGTACATATGTATGTATATTTACCTACCATTAAAAATTTGAAGATAATCGTGAGTGGAGTGGAGTGGAGGGAGGGTGCGGCACACACCTGTAATTTTGGCACCACTTTGTTTCGCGCGTTCAGTCGCGAATCATCGCTATTGGGTTTTGGCCAAGCTCTTTTGAGCCTCCTGTTCCTTTCTGTGTGTGCAAAGTGTGTGAGATATTGGGCATCGCATAGTCGTATCCCAGCGACTATATAGCATAATTATGTGTCTCTAGTTGTGTTCATTTCCCTTTTTTTTTAATTTTATTTCTTGTAATTTACTTACGTTTTCGAGTGTTACTTCCGTCTTCATACTGTAAAAATGCGCCATAAAACTCATCATTGATGTATCTTTTATTTTGTTTTCTGTTACTTTTGACATTGGTTTATGTTGCGACCACCATGAAACATGAAACATGAACATGACACACTTGTTCACCGTTACCGTTACCGTTAACGTTATCTCGTTACCGTTACCGTTACCGTTACTGCTACCTGCTACGTTCCCAAAATACCAAAAAAACAAAAATCCGCCATCGATTGTTGCCATCTCGCTCATTGAAAATCGATCGACACACACTTGTAAATGTTTCGCCACAACCACAACCACCACAACCAAAACCACAACCAAAAACCAAAAACAAAAACAAAAACAAACAAAATTGGAATTAAAATCAAAGTTGCCGCGCAAGACAACAAAAGGATCCGCGTCCGGTTCCGGTTCCGGTTCCGCCACTAATGGCGAGAGCGGACTGAAGAAGAACGATTATGGACTGCGGCGAGAGACCGCCAAGAAGCCGCCGACGAGTGGCGGTGGCAGCAGCAGCAGCAGCTACAACAACGAGAGCGCCCTTAGCAACGGCCATTCGAAACGCCTCTCCAGCTCATCCTCATCACCATCCCTAGCACGTTTAGTGGCCACATCGGGGCTGGACATGTACGAAAAGTACAGTCCGGCCAACTATAAACCCAAATGTGAACCGTCGTCACGTTCTAGATCGGGGCTCAGTGAGACGCCGCTGGGCGATGTGGACGGCAACGGCAACGGGAATGGCAATGGCAATGACACGACCACCTGCACGGTGACCCTGGACCGTCCGCGGACCAGCCGCTACAGCCGGCTCTACAGCAGCAGCAGCGACGCTGGCGACACCACGCCAGCCACCAGCACAGGGACAAGCACGAGCACAACATCCTCAACGCGGCTGGCACAGCGCAGCGGATCCGGCCGGTTCACGTTGAGCAGCAGCAACAGCAGCGGCGATGTGCCCACGGCCACCTTCACACTCAGAAGCAACAGAACGCGGCGCAGCATTGCGGATGCATCGTCAGCAGGGGATACAGCAGCAGCGATCAGCAGCAACCCATACTCCGACGCCGACGCCGGCGCCGCCGCCGCCACCGCCACCTCCTCCGCCGGCATCAAGAGCAATCAATGGCCATGGGGCGGACAGCAACGGACTGGACGCCAAGCTGAATGGGCTGTCCTTGCTGTCGGCATCGCCGAAGCGGAACGCCATCTACGAGAGTCGCAGTGGGAGCAGCGTGCGAGCGACTCTTGACACGACAGATGATGCGGGAGTGGAGGTGGAGGTGGAGGATGCGGATGCGGATGCGGACAATAGCGATGTGAGCGCGACGGCTACGTTCAAGTTGACGGAAGGCGGCAGCAAGGTAAAATATCGATATGTGCGAGGCAGCAGCGACAGACAGCGCTGCCAAAGACTGTGCCCAGAGAGCGCCCGACTAATCGCATGGCCTGCCAACCCGATATACCCTGACCTGACCTGACCTGACCTGACCTCGCCTGACCTTGACCTTCACCTGATCAAGCGAATAACCTCTAACCCTGAATTGTGTGTGTGTGTGTGTGTGTGTGTAAATGCCGCAGACTCTGCTTTGTTCAGGTGCCACCAACACTCGCAACAATCCCCAGCCAATCGCCACATTGCGATCAGTCCCCCAGTCCAGTCCAGCCCAGTCCCAGCCAATCAATCGCCCCATCCGCCCCATTGCCTGCACCGACACCGACACTGACACTGACACACACACATTTGGACATGCGTTCTTTCTTTTGGTATTCATTTCATTTCATTTCATTTACGTTTACATTTGATTGAGTTTGAATTGAAAATGTGATTGATCTCTCTATCTCTCTCTCTCTATGTGCTCTCTCTCTCTCTCTGTATTTGTTGTGCCTCTAGGCCGCCGCCATTTAATCCAATTTACATTTCTATGTATTTTTAGCTAAACTCTTGCAGATTGCGCCCCTTCTAACTCACTTAACCAAAGCAAAGCAAAGCTAAGCAAAGCAAAGCCACTCCCAACTCAACTAAACTCAACTAATCGAACTACCAACTACCGCATACCGAACTACACAACAATAACTAACCTCCAAAACGCTGACTAAACCCCCAGCTCAGCCCAGCCCAGCCCAGCCCAGCCCCCCACCTACGCCCAGTCCCCCATCCTCCCCCATAAATCGCTAGAGATAAAAAACGACTAGGATTAGGACTAGGACTAGGACTAGGAGTAGGAGTGGCTAGAACAGAAGAGACAGCCTCTCTGGCTCAGGTCTACAGGGGCTACCAGGGGCCTCAGGTTTTTCCTGTGCTGTGCCAACAGAGTAGGTCGTGATTCTGATCGTCAACCTGGTTGTCAAGCAACCCCTTTCGGCCAGACCTCACATCAGTTAAAACTCAGCGCTCAAACAAACAACAACATACTGCTTGCAAAACATAAAATAATAATCGAAACTAGCTAAGCACACCGGTCCAGGCAGATTGGACAAGGATCTGGCAGTGCAGTGAAGTGAAGTGAAGTGTAGTGAAGTGAAGGAGAGTCCAGATTATGCAGACAACTGTCAGCCGATGTTGAATGATGTTAGACGTTAAGAAGAACAGAGGTTTCCACAAGACTCCAGCATCCAGACTGCAACGCGGAGGTGAGCCAGCAGTAGTAGCATTAGCAGCCCCATCCGCAGCAACAGCAGCCACAGCAGCAGCGGCAGGTGCATCCACAGTAGCCGCATCCCATACGGGAGCAGCCGGAAAGACAGCAGCAGCAGCAGCAGCCAGTGGTGCCATATCGGTGGCATCCGGCAAAGGAGCAGGCGGCTCAAAGCGTGGCATCAATCACAGCACGTCGCGGGGCAGGGAGGGTAGATCGAAGTACTCCACGGCAGCGGGCATTCCAGCCGTTGGAGGTGTTGCCCCATCGGGAGTGGGCAGGGGACAAGGTAAACACGGCTCATCATCAGCAGCTGCAGCAGGAGTGGCAGGAGGAGGAGCAGCAGCAGCAGCAGCAGCAGCAGCAGCAGCAGCAGCAGGAGGTGGCCGCTCAGTGACAACGGGAACAGCGGGCGGGAATCCAGTGCGAACGGCCAATCAGCGCTACTTCCTCGTGCCCAGCTTCAAGGATCCCACATTCCTCAAGGACGAGTGCGCGCTGGCCCATGCCCAGGTGACGGGTGCGGTTTCGGGTTCGGGCAAGTCGAAAGCAAACCACAGCAAGCAGCGCTGCAGGGTGGGTGAGGATAACAAGAACAATAATAACCAGCACAGCAGCAGCAGCCACAACAGTCACAACAGTCACAACAGTCACAACGGCCACAAGGCACAAGGCCATGTGGAAGGAGCATTGAGTGACATGCCACGTCCGCCCATGTTCAATGGCAATCAACAGGCGGCACCAGCAGGAGCAGCAGCGACGACGACGTCGAGCTACAGCAGAAGCACCACTAACGGGGGACACAAGCACGGCAGCATCAGGGCCTCTGGCACCCAGGAGCAACAGCTAACGGTGGGACAGAAGGCCGCCCTGGCCTTGCAGGCAACCACTGTCGCAGGGACGGGCAAGACCTTTGGCAAGCTGAAGCCACTGACCTTTGGCAGCAGCTCCAATAACAATAACAATAACAACCACGGCTACGCCAGCCACACGATCATGAACGGACACAATAACAACAACAGCAACAGCAACCACAGCAGCAGCACCAGCACCAACGGCGGCACCACCAACAACAACATGCAACGTGGACAGAAGCTGAAGCAGCAGCAGCAGCATAAGCAGGAGGCGCAACCACAGTTGCAGCAACATCTGCAAGAGGATGACATCAGCTACATAGACAGCGACGATACGCCTCCTCCCTCCACATCAGCAGCAGCAGCAGCAGCAGCAACTGCAGCAGCAACTGCACCCAATCCAAGCGATCCCATGTTCAGAAACGTTGGCTACCACAACCGTCCCAGGTCCACGATAATCACATCCCACTCAAACTTTGCCGCCAGCTTGGAGAAGTTCAACAACCCGAACCCGAAGCTAGTCAATGGAACGCCTTCGGGAGCGGGAGCGGGAGCAGCAGCAGCAGCAGGAAAAAGAACAGAGGCAGCTGGTGGCCAGGCATCGTCCGTGCTATCCAGCAATGCACGTCGCTATGGCATCGATTCGGTCAGCATCAAAGCATCGATTGAGAAGTTCAACAATCTCAGCTGCCAGAAGCAGCAGCGCCAGGGCCAGCAGTCGGCCAAGGAGACGACAGCTGGCTACGCCACATCCCACGCCGGGGGAGCCAGAGGCGCCATGCCACGGGGGGGCAGCCACATAGCGCAGACCTCGTCCATCGGCAGCAGTGGAAATCTGCAGCAGCATCGCTACAGCGGCGACCTGGACAATATTCGTTTGTCGGCGGGCCACAGCAGCTCCCTGACCCGGGCCGCCTACCGCACCACGGCACCCATGAACTGTGTCGTGGCCCCGCTGCCGTCAGCGGTGCAGCCCGTCCTGGTGGCGTTCAACTCCCAGGTAAACGACTCCAAGACACACTCAACCACTGCAGCAGCGGCTGCGACAGCAACATTAGCCACAACCACATCGACATCCGTCACATCAGCCACGACAGCCACTGTTTCCGTTTCCGTTTCCGCCTCCGGTTCGTCGTCGTCGTCGTCCTCCGTCTCCGTCTCCACAGGCACGGTCACGGTGACAGTCACGGGCTCGGCGACAGCCAACGATAGTGTAAGTCGTCGTCCACTGGCAGGGGTCCTCCCAGGTGCACCCACACAGTCGAGGCATTGCAGTCGAGTACAGTACAGTTCTGTTTAGTTTATTTTACTCTCTCTCTCGCTCTCTCTCTCTCTCTCTCTCTGTCTCTCTATATCTGAATTTCTCTCCATTCCGTTTACTTTAATATGATTTGTGCTCTCTTTTCTGGAGCGGGCAAGATTTGTGAATCCGAAATTGTTGCCTTGCCGCTAGAAATTTGAACATTCAAAAAGAGGCATTTTACTCATTATCCTTCGCCGATCGCTCTCGCTTGCACGACGCCGCCGCTCAATTATTACACCCTAGTTTTCCCCCTCCTGACCAAACACCACACACCACCCACCACCCACCTCCCACCATGTTTGTTATTGTTATAATTATTGTTAATTTGTTATTTGTTATTGTTCGCCCGCTGGCTCTCCTCCCACGTTGTCTCTGTCGCACTCTGTTCGCTGTTCGTTTTTTACTGAAGTTTTTATTGCGATTTTCGTTTGGTTTAAGCTCCCGTTTAAGTCCCGCATGATTTGGAAATCACCACAAAACCACATACATACATACTCGCCACATTAAAGTATAGACCACACCTCACATACCCCACACACCCCAAGCCTCCCCCTCCACCCACCTGCCCAAAAAAAACCCAAACCCATCAGCATTATATTATTGTTATCGTTTACTCTTCTAACTGCTCGATTGCTAACTGCGCTTTGATTATACATTGATTACCGATTACTAATCGACTCGTATCGATTGCCAACTGTCGGAGAAGGCAGCTGCTCTCCTGCTCTCCTGCTTCTGCGGACAGTTGCCAATCGACGGGACCTCGACGGACACACTGCTGTTGATGTCCGTGGCGCCAAATATCAGTCGAACTTATATCGCTATCGCTTCTCTTTGTTGTGCAAAATGTAGGCCAGAAGCGTCATCAGCACACGGAATGTCCTGCCGCCCGTGTCGCCGACACCCAGCCGCTACTGGGATCGGGACAGCAGCACCACCACCAGTCGCCAGTACTCCTCATCCAACTCCTCAGCTCTGAGCGGCAGCAGCAAGTACAACACTGACGAGGGCTACCGCAGCGCGGCGAACGCGCGCGAAGAGAAGTCCGAAGGTGAGTCTGAGTCCCAGTCCCTGTCTAGTCCTCCCCTGGGGTTTTTGTCGGATAGGCATAGAGAGGAGGCTGTGAATTTAGGGGAATGTGAGGAAAACTCAATCGTAGGAAAACAGCAACCGAAACAGTCCCCGATATTTATTTAAATTTGGAATTTACAATTTGTACTTACAAAAAGGAGAAACCAGAAAGTCAAGTCTGAGGGAAAAGCGGCACTCGTCACTAAGCTTAGCTGGGATTCAAATAAAAGGGGAATCAGAAGGAGAAGGGGTCTGCCGGGTTGCCTCGCGAATGCCATTGCTGAGGCGCAACAGGAGCCAACAACATTCCGATGCATCCGTTTTGGGGAGTGCCACACGCCAACGCCAATGCCGCCCGGGCGCATTACTACCTAGCGTCATTAATCTATCCCGTTTCCGAATGCTATTCCACAGGTCTGTGCGGCCTGAGAAATATCGGCAACACCTGTTTCATGAACTCGGTCATCCAGTGCCTGAGCCACACTACTGAGCTGACCCGATTTCTCCGCACACACCATGGCTCGCGTTCGTCCGCCACCAAGGATCAGCTAATACTCTTCGGTAGGTCGCATCGCATCTAATGCGCACTCAATCGCAATCAACAGATCGATCATAAGTTAATTGCATTGCTGTCATTGCTGCAGAATTTGCCAAACTCATCCAGGAGATGTGGACGACAAGCGTGCACACCGTCACCCCCATGGACCTCAAGCGGGCCTTCTCTGCCAAGCATCGCATGTACAGCGACTACAATCAGCAGGATGCGCAGGAGTTCCTGCGCTTCTTCCTCGATTCGCTGCACTCGGCCCTCAACTCGGGCATCAAGGGCGAGACCCTCAATATTGATGATAATCTCAGGTGGGTTCCTGATCTCCTGATCACCTGATCTCCTGATCACCGACAGCTAATCCATTATCCCGTAACTGCAGTGACAATAAGAAGGCCGATCTGACCTGGGAGTGGTATACACGGCACGAGAACTCCTTGGTACGCGATCTCTTTGTGGGACAACTGAAGAGCACTCTGAAGTGCACGACATGCGGCAACACGAGCGTCACCTTCGATCCATTCTGGGATCTGAGCGTGCCGCTGCCCTCCTCATCGCGCTGCAAGCTGGAGGCCTGCCTGGATCTGTTCATACGCGAGGAGATCCTAGATGGCGACGAGATGCCCACATGCTCCAAGTGCAAGACGCGCCGAAAATGCACCAAGAGCTTCACCATTCAGCGTTTCCCCAAATATCTCGTCATACGTGAGTCGTCAAAGGGATATCCAAAGCGATTGTTGTTAAGAAAAGCCTAATTGATTAATTGATGTGCCCCGATTTCAGATCTGAAGCGCTTCTCAGAGACGCGCTGGAGCAAGCTGTCGAACATTGTGGAGTTCCCCACGGCTGACCGCGACCTCAATATGGCGTCCTATGGCGCCAACTCCAACTCGAATGTGCATTACTCGCTCTACGCGATATCCAACCATATGGGTGAGTCAGGGTATAGTAGGGCACAGCTCATATTTATATTTATATTCATATTGCCTCCTTCCTCCCTGGGTGCAGGCTCAACGGCTGGCGGTCATTATACGGCCCTCTGCAAGCATCCAGTTTCTCGCAAGTGGCACGAGTTCAACGACAATATGTAAGTGTAGCCGATCGATCTGCAACATCGCTCCAGTCACGTCATTTAACTCCTGTCTTCCCCAACAGCGTGAGCGATTCCGTGGCCGAAAACTTTCTCGTTTCATCCAGTGCTTATATACTCTTCTACGAGCGTACGTAAGGCTCGGTCCTCAGTCCAAAGGGAGTCCTTGATCTGTGTGGCGTGGCTGCTGGGCAAGAGAACATGTGCGGGGGATGCGAATGGGAGGGACCAAGAGCAGGCAGGGACAACGGCAGCAGCAAACAGATCAAGGAGTGGACAGGGACAGCAGTAGAAACGCTTCGTAGAATTGCAATTAACAAGATTTATTTGACTTAAAACAAAACAAAAATTATGAAAAATCAACGCCATGCAGAGTATCGAAAGAACCGACCCAGAGACAGAGAAAGAGAAAGAAAAGGCGCACTCTCAACAAAACAGAACCCAAGAACACAACAAAGAAATCAAGTCGGAAAAATGTTAATTGGAAAACAACAACAAACACACAAACAAGGAGCATAAAAGCAAGCGAGCCTGTGCCCCCCAGTCCCCGAATGGTCCCCTAGTGTAGCGGATAATAAGCGACGACTAGTGTATATAAAAACTCTTAACTTCGTGGCCTGAAAAGCAGTAGAAAAAGAAAACCAAAACAAAAAAATTTCGATTCAATAACATACAAAGAATTTGTGCAAATACAAAACAACTTTCGGCAAACTAATCCCCAGTGCAGAGCAGTCGCAACTCAAGCCAACTCCCTAACAAATTAAATTAAACTAAGTTCAAAAAATTCCCCACTCAGTGTTTCGATATTTCTTTGTCATACATACATACATACGTATTGTGCGAGGGAGTGTTTCCAAATTGCAGTCGATTGGACTCTATTATTGGTTTGCCGGGAGAAGTGTCCATGTGGTTGTGTGTAAAAAAAAAGAACAAAAACTAAAATAACTAAAAAATAGTAATGGAGAAAAGAAACACCAAAACTTAAAGCGAGAGCTGAGAGAAAACTAGTTCTATATATTTAAAATTCGTCTTTCGTGTGCAATATATTTCATCTAGACAAAGAGCAACAACACCAATACTACTTAACGATAGTCGCGATTAACGGTAACTGATAACTGACAGCTGATAACTGTCAGCTGACAACTGACAACTGGAATGGAGGTAATCGCCATCGCACCACAAACATAAAAGATCACTTAAAACAAACTAAACACTAACTTAAATTAAATCAAAGCTACGAGCTACGAGCTACAAGCGGCTTTTTAGAAACTAAGAACAAACCCCCACAAATAATAACTAATTGAACCATAAACGGAGATGATGAAGACAAAAGGGAAACAACGCAAAGTGATGCTGAATGCTGCATTGTGAAAACGTACTTATGATAAATGCTAAATATTAGTCAAATTAAACAAAAACCAAACGAAGCAACAGAAACAATTACAACTACACGTGTAAAGTGGGCGAGAAAAAGTAAATGTGAAAGCGAAAGCGAAATACGAGAAAAACACCAAACACCATACAAGTTCCACTTTTCTCTAGTTCCCTAAGCCCAGACAAAAATGGTTGGGGATCCGGATCCCATGAGGACCGCCTTCGGGGAAGCCTATCGTTTAAATCATTTTTTTTTTGTTTCTAGCTTTTTGTTTGGTCAGAGAAAACAGAACCAGAACTAGTCTCAACAAGTTTTATGAAAAGCAAAGGATCTACTTAAGGTCGCCCAAGTACCAAGCATCCATCCTTCAATCCGTTGGGGAAGGGGGACGGTGCTGGGCATTTGGCGAATAATAATTATCTCAAATTTGTTGAATTTTGTGCGTATTTTCTAGTTTAAGTGGAGGATCCCTTGACTCCTGCCTCTGCACATCAACCATCTCCACAATCCCCCTGCCCTGCCATCCACAAACAGCAACAACCAACCCGAACCAACCAACCAACCAACCAACCAATCAATCAATCAACCAGCCAAGAAATACTTGCTATCTACATACATATATACATACATATATACTTTTTGTTGCCTATATTGTTTTTATACCTACACACATATGAGATATATATTATGTAAATTATTTATTTATTGTATTTATGTAAATGATATATATTAACCAAACACAAACACACAGACACACACATAAACAGACACAGACTGCGACTGCGACAGTACGAGTAAATATGTGTACATAACTCAAATTGTTTCCAGCAGAAAAACAAAACAAAAGAAACAGCTAAAAATGTGCAATAAGCCACGCCCACACACAGAGAGCAACAAATGTATGGAAATGCCACGTAAATACCAATAAAAATGGAAAACAAGACACATTATTTATTTATTTGTAAATGAGAACAATGAACAAAACAACCAACCAACCTACTATATATATTTTTCTGGCTTAACTATTAGTTAAAATTATAATTGTTGGATATTTTACTAACGTTAAAAAAAGCAAACAAAACAAACGCAAAAAAGGCAAACAAAAAAAACAGGAGAAAAAAACGAAAAATAAAATGCAAAAATAAAATTGAAAACAAAAAATTTGAATTCTTTCTTTGTGCTGCAACAGTGCCCGCAATCGGTGGTGGTTATCGCCGCACTTGAAGACAGAGATGGCATGAGACACATCGATAATTATAATTAGTGTTGTTAAACCTCGCCGGAAATTCTACTGCACTCCCATCACTTTAAGCAAACGATCCATCGATCTTCAGCTAAACGAATTGTTGCGCTTTCAGAGTAAAATTCTGGAACATCGTGGAGAGGAGACCACAGAATCAAACGTGAGAGCATACATTTCCTCCTCCCACTCCCACCCTCACTGCTCTTGCCATAGGGTTCTTATGACTGGTGGCCTCACCAACTGACAGTAGGGATATGCAACAATCGGATTCGGATGCGGGCCAGGGTTCCACGAAAAAACAGAACTGCGATTTTTATTTTCATTTAATAAAAGTTAAGCTATTATTGTTTTGCGACAACTCACTCTTACATTTACAAATATATAACTGCTTAATTTATTTACTGCTGGCAGCCCTTCTCTGGCAACACGTGTGTGTGCTTGTGTGTCTGTGGGTGCCTCTGCGGCGACCTCAAACGATTTCATAACTAACAGAGAACTATGCAAATATATGTAATTACAAGATATTTAAGATTTTTCAAGGCTCTAAGCGTGGTGGGGCGGGGAGCTTAGGGGGTATAAGTCCTCATTTTAGGCGGCGGGCACCTGGCGACGGCTCCCCGGATGAGCAATCACTGGCGGGTGGCTTTTGTGTTCTGTGTTTGGTTTGGGCCGGGCCAGGGCGAGGGAAAGTTATGTTTGTAGAGCACCAGTACCCCCGTCCGCGTCTGCCAAGCAAAAGGCAACAGTTTAACAAAAAAGGCAACAAGTCAACTGAGAGCCGCTTGCATGCAGCGAAACGTTTCGAGGTCGGCAAGGACAATGGCAACAACTGCCCGAGGGCAGCTTTGCCACTGTCCAACGATCATTTGTTCCCATCCTTCTCGGCCTTGTCCGAGAAGCGTTACTTTCTCGTGCCCAGCTTCAAGGATCCCACATTCCTCAAGGACGAGTGCGCGCTGGCCCATGCCCAGGTGACGGGTGCGGGTTCGGGCAAGTCGAAAGCAAACCACAGCAAGCAGCGCTGCAGGGTGGGTGAGGTTAACAAGAACAATAATAACCAGCACAGCAGCAGCAGCCACAACGGCCACAAGGCACAAGGCCATGTGGAAGGAGCATTGAGAGACATGCCACGTCCGCCCACCCCGCTGCCGTCAGCGGTGCAGCCCGTCCTGGTGGCGTTCAACTCCCAGGTAAACGACTACAAGACACACTCAACCACTGCAGCAGCGGCTGCGACAGCAACATTAGCCACAACCACATCGACATCCGTCACATCAGCCACGACAGCCACTGTTTCCGTTTCCGTTTCCGCCTCCGGTTCGTCGTCGTCGTCGTCGTCGTCGTCGTCGTCCTCCGTCTCCGTCTCCGTCTCCACAGGCACGGTCACGGTGACAGTCACGGGCTCGGCGACAGCCAACGATAGTGTAAGTCGTCGTCCACTGGCAGGGGTCCTCCCAGGTGCACCCACACAGTCGAGGCATTGCAGTCGAGTACAGTACAGTTCTGTTTAGTTTATTTTACTCTCTCTCTCGCTCTCTCTCTCTCTCTCTCTGTCTCTCTATATCTGAATTTCTCTCCATTCCGTTTACTTTAATATGATTTGTGCTCTCTTTTCTGGAGCGGGCAAGATTTGTGAATCCGAAATTGTTGCCTTGCCGCTAGAAATTTGAACATTCAAAAAGAGGCATTTTACTCATTATCCTTCGCCGATCGCTCTCGCTTGCACGACGCCGCCGCTCAATTATTACACCCTAGTTTTCCCCCTCCTGACCAAACACCACACACCACCCACCACCCACCTCCCACCATGTTTGTTATTGTTATAATTATTGTTAATTTGTTATTTGTTATTGTTCGCCCGCTGGCTCTCCTCCCACGTTGTCTCTGTCGCACTCTGTTCGCTGTTCGTTTTTTACTGAAGTTTTTATTGCGATTTTCGTTTGGTTTAAGCTCCCGTTTAAGTCCCGCATGATTTGGAAATCACCACAAAACCACATACATACATACTCGCCACATTAAAGTATAGACCACACCTCACATACCCCACACACCCCAAGCCTCCCCCTCCACCCACCTGCCCAAAAAAAACCCAAACCCATCAGCATTATATTATTGTTATCGTTTACTCTTCTAACTGCTCGATTGCTAACTGCGCTTTGATTATACATTGATTACCGATTACTAATCGACTCGTATCGATTGCCAACTGTCGGAGAAGGCAGCTGCTCTCCTGCTCTCCTGCTTCTGCGGACAGTTGCCAATCGACGGGACCTCGACGGACACACTGCTGTTGATGTCCGTGGCGCCAAATATCAGTCGAACTTATATCGCTTTCGCTTCTCTTTGTTGTGCAAAATGTAGGCCAGAAGCGTCATCAGCACACGGAATGTCCTGCCGCCCGTGTCGCCGACACCCAGCCGCTACTGGGATCGGGACAGCAGCACCACCACCAGTCGCCAGTACTCCTCATCCAACTCCTCAGCTCTGAGCGGCAGCAGCAAGTACAACACTGACGAGGGCTACCGCAGCGCGGCGAACGCGCGCGAAGAGAAGTCCGAAGGTGAGTCCCAGTCACAGTCCCAGTCCCTGTCTAGTCCTCCCCTGGGGTTTTTGTCGGATAGGCATAGAGAGGAGGCTGTGAATTTAGGGGAATGTGAGGAAAACTCAATCGTAGGAAAACAGCAACCGAAACAGTCCCCGATATTTATTTAAATTTGGAATTTACAATTTGTACTTACAAAAAGGAGAAACCAGAAAGTCAAGTCTGAGGGAAAAGCGGCACTCGTCACTAAGCTTAGCTGGGATTCAAATAAAAGGGGAATCAGAAGGAGAAGGGGTCTGCCGGGTTGCCTCGCGAATGCCATTGCTGAGGCGCAACAGGAGCCAACAACATTCCGATGCATCCGTTTTGGGGAGTGCCACACGCCAACGCCAATGCCGCCCGGGCGCATTACTACCTAGCGTCATTAATCTATCCCGTTTCCGAATGCTATTCCACAGGTCTGTGCGGCCTGAGAAATATCGGCAACACCTGTTTCATGAACTCGGTCATCCAGTGCCTGAGCCACACTACTGAGCTGACCCGATTTCTCCGCACACACCATGGCTCGCGTTCGTCCGCCACCAAGGATCAGCTAATACTCTTCGGTAGGTCGCATCGCATCTAATGCGCACTCAATCGCAATCAACAGATCGATCATAAGTTAATTGCATTGCTGTCATTGCTGCAGAATTTGCCAAACTCATCCAGGAGATGTGGACGACAAGCGTGCACACCGTAACCCCCATGGACCTCAAGCGGGCCTTCTCTGCCAAGCATCGCATGTACAGCGACTACAATCAGCAGGATGCGCAGGAGTTCCTGCGCTTCTTCCTCGATTCGCTGCACTCGGCCCTCAACTCGGGCATCAAGGGCGAGACCCTCAATATTGATGATAATCTCAGGTGGGTTCCTGATCTCCTGATCACCGACAGCTAATCCATTATCCCGTAACTGTAGTGACAATAAGAAGGCCGATCTGACCTGGGAGTGGTATACACGGCACGAGAACTCCTTGGTACGCGATCTCTTTGTGGGACAACTGAAGAGCACTCTGAAGTGCACGACATGCGGCAACACGAGCGTCACCTTCGATCCATTCTGGGATCTGAGCGTGCCGCTGCCCTCCTCATCGCGCTGCAAGCTGGAGGCCTGCCTGGATCTGTTCATACGCGAGGAGATCCTAGATGGCGACGAGATGCCCACATGCTCCAAGTGCAAGACGCGCCGAAAATGCACCAAGAGCTTCACCATTCAGCGTTTCCCCAAATATCTCGTCATACGTGAGTCGTCAAAGGGATATCCAAAGCGATTGTAGTTAAGAAAAGCCTAATTGATTAATTGATGTGCCCCGATTTCAGATCTGAAGCGCTTCTCAGAGACGCGCTGGAGCAAGCTGTCGAACATTGTCGAGTTCCCCACGGCTGACCGCGACCTCAATATGGCGTCCTATGGCGCCAACTCCAACTCGAATGTGCATTACTCGCTCTACGCGATATCCAACCATATGGGTGAGTCAGGGTATAGTAGGGCACAGCTCATATTTATATTTATATTCATATTGCCTCCTTCCTCCCTGGGTGCAGGCTCAACGGCTGGCGGTCATTATACGGCCCTCTGCAAGCATCCAGTTTCTCGCAAGTGGCATAAGTTCAACGACAATGTGTAAGTGTAGCCGATCGATCTGCAGCATCGCTCCAGTCACGTCATTTAACTCCTATCTTCCCCAACAGCGTGAGCGATTCCGTGGCCGAAAACTTTCTCGTTTCATCCAGTGCTTATATACTCTTCTACGAGCGTACGTAAGGCTCGGTCCTCAGTCCAAAGGGAGTCCTTGATCTGTGTGGCGTGGCTGCTGGGCAAGAGAACATGTGCGGGGGATGCGAATGGGAGGGACCAAGAGCAGGCAGGGACAACGGCAGCAGCAAACAGATCAAGGAGTGGACAGGGACAGCAGTAGAAACGCTTCGTAGAATTGCAATTAACAAGATTTATTTTACTTAAAACAAAACAAAAATTATGAAAAATCGAATCGAATCGAGTGTCGAAAGAACCGACCCAGAGACAGAGAAAGAGAAAGAAAAGGCGCACTCTCAACAAAACAGAACCCAAGAACACAACAAAGAAATCAAGTCGGAAAAATGTTAATTGGAAAACAAACCACAACAAACACACAAACAAGGAGCATAAAAGCAAGCGAGCCTGTGCCCCCCAGTCCCCGAATGGTCCCCTAGTGTAGCGGATAATAAGCGACGACTAGTGTATATAAAAACTCTTAACTTCGTGGCCTGAAAAGCAGTAGAAAAAGAAAAAGAAAACCAAAACAAAAAAATTTCGATTCAATAACATACAAAGAATTTGTGCAAATACAAAACAACTTTCGGCAAACTAATCCCCAGTGCAGAGCAGTCGCAACTCAAGCCAACTCCCTAACAAATTAAATTAAACTAAGTTCAAAAAATCCCTCACTCAGTGTTTCGATATTTCTTTGTCATACATACATACATACGTATTGTGCGAGGGAGTGTTTCCAAATTGCAGTCGATTGGACTCTATTATTGGTTTGCCGGGAGAAGTGTCCATGTGGTTGTGTGTAAAAAAAAAGAACAAAAACTAAACGAGAAGGAACGTGTGAGTCGCTTCTGGGGACGCGACTCTACTTATAACCGTACTCAGTCAGTAAATATGATTTTTTATATTAAAATTTTAAAATTTCGAAATAGCGGATATGTGTGAGTTATAACACAGATTAGGTACAAAGATAATTCCCAGGTCAGTAATTTTGTAAAGGCGGTTTAAGGATCAGTTATGGATATTGTAGTTAAAGAGGTAAGGCTTGCTGCGATGGAATGTCATGACGTTACATTTGGAAATGTTAAGGGGAAGAATGTTTATTAGGCACCAGTTGTTGAGGGCGTCAAGATCTGATTGGAGACATAACAGAGACATGGGGTCACTATAGGAGAAACATAACTTCACATCGTCCGCATACATAAGTACTCGGGAATGTGTTAAGACTTGGGGAAGATCATTGATGAACAAATTAAACAACAAAGGGCCAAGATGGCTACCTTGAGGTACCCCCGACGATACAGAAACAGGCTTAGAAAGAGAGTTATTAAAATAAGATAGACAGATAAATTGGAGATCCCACGGTAATTAGAAACATCCGATTTAGACCCGTTTTTATGAATGGGAATAATATATGACTCTTTCCAGACAGTGGGAAAATCGCCGAGCTCGAGAGATAGGCCAAACAGTTTATGGAGGGGCACACAGAGAGGATCTGCACAAAGTTTAAGGACAGCACTAGGAACCACATCGGGGGTAGAAAATGAAAATTTGCATGACTTTAAATTAATTAAGAGGTCATTATAGTCGATGAAGGGGGGATAGATACAGTTAGAACTATTCATATGGAAAGGATAAGATTGATTGGGACGAAGTATGTCAGAAGAAGCCAGAATAGAAGGATGGTTATTAGAGGGAACTGAATAGCCCAAGCCACGAGCATTCTGATAGGTTATCTTAAGGGAAAGAGGAGAAATTAGTTTTTTGAGGCCGGAGGTAAAGCTGCCGGAGATGGAGTTGGACGGACAGAAGTTAAAGCAGTCGGAGATGGAGTTGGAAGGACACCCACTCGTCGTTCAGGGCTAGAGGGACGATTGGTAAACACATGACAGATAGTATGTTCAGGCCAGAAAGAGGGGTCGAGCACACTACCGACATGTTTGTCAGGAACGAGTATTTTGAAGGAAGATATGTTGCGTTTAACTTTAAAGTTAAATTTAGTTACAACAAGACCTGAGGAATCATCAATGTCAAGAGTAGAAAAAATATAAAGTCCCTGACCAGGACTTCCGAAGCCGATGCCATCAGTCGAGAAACGAAAATAGATTTCAGAGTTAGGATAGAAGGTTAGGATAGAAGGGGGGAACGTAGAACTATTAGGTAGAACCGGCGGACCAGATTCAACCTGAAGGGCAGAATCGGCAGATAATGGGCCATATTCTGGGTTGACAATGGATGGAGACGGAGCCTCCACATCCATGCTGGCGGCAGCGTCAGCGGGCAGTGAAGGCCCCGAAGCTCCAGCGACAGGATCATCATAGACTTCCCGCCTGACTTCGCAGTCAGACACAGGAACAGCGCATACCGTTTGTGCCATGTTGGCTTATTGGCTTAACGGCTACCGAGCGGCACTTTTTGGCACAGCAAGTACTCATTATCAGAGTGTAGGCCGAACGAAAAAGAAAAAAAAATGGGGAATAGGTAGCAATCAAGTCGGAACACTCAGATAAACGCACAGACAATAACAAAGATTGCAGCAACAACAACAAGCGTTCGACGGCGGCCGCTCGAAGCGCTGTTAGCTTTATAAAGCTTCGGAATGCGACAAAATCGGTACGAACTCTTGGTCGATGACGTCATCCGGTGTTTCTTGCGCATCGTACTCGTTTTAAGTCCGTTGCGATCCACCGACCGTAGCTACCTATTTTCCGTTACCTTTTGTTGCTATCCACGCTAAATGTCCGCAAGCGGACTCAAAAGAGCATTGAGCGAAAATGCCGAGCGACGGCTAAACTATCGCAAACGGACTTAAAATGAAAAACTGGACAAAGGAAAATATATTCCTCTCGTTTCTTGTTCGCACAATGCTCTTTTTGAGTCCGCGTGCGCACATTTAGCGAGGCTTTACCGGTAGCTAGCTATTTTTCCGTTATTTTTACTTTCTGTACAGTTTCACTCATTTTAAGTCCGTTTGATACTTAAACGTCCCATGCTTTTTGTCCGCTAAATGCTCTTTTTGAGTCCGCTTGCTGACATTGAACGAGGCTTCAGTAATAACTCACTGATTTTTATCATTTCTAAGTCCGTTTACGAACATTTTACGATAGTTCCGCTTTACTATCGTCTTGTGGTCCACTGGGTATAGCGAAGCAATCCAAGCTTACACACAGAGAAACGAGTTAAACACGGAGAGACAAGATAAACACAAAGCTTTAGGCGGGCACAGAGAGGCGTCGAACAGAGAGCATCAGTGCAAATATGTAGGAAGAACGGTAAGAACGGAGATAAAAGAAGAGAGCGGCTCAGAGAGAGTGCATCAAGCGAACGTCAACAAAAAAACAGCTGTGCATACGAATGCACGGAAGAAATGAGGAAGACCAATTGATTTCAAATATGAAATTAGTACACAAAAATACGCTAAATAAACGAGAACAGGTAGTGGACAGATTGCACGGTCGGTTTACAACACAAGGTACACTAATAAAACACAATTAGTTTCAATTAAACGTTGAAAATACAACTTTTTAGGAGGAGCGAAGTAGAACACGACCATCAGCCACGATAGATAGATAGATTGTGCAAAATGTAGGCCAGAAGCGTCATCAGCACACGGAATGTCCTGCCGCCCGTGTCGCCGACACCCAGCCGCTACTGGGATCGGGACAGCAGCACCACCACCAGTCGCCAGTACTCCTCATCCAACTCCTCAGCTCTGAGCGGCAGCAGCAAGTACAACACTGACGAGGGCTACCGCAGCGCGGCGAACGCGCGCGAAGAGAAGTCCGAAGGTGAGTCTGAGTCCTAGTCCCAGTTACAGTCCCAGTCCCTGTCTAGGCCTCCCCTGAATGTGGCATTGTGGGGTTTTTGTCGGATAGGCATAGAGAGGAGGCTGTGAATTTAGGGGAATGTGAGGAAAACTCAATCGTAGGAAAACAGCAACCGAAACAGTCCCCGATATTTATTTAAATTTGGAATTTACAATTTGTACTTACAAAAAGGAGAAACCAGAAAGTCAAGTCTGAGGGAAAAGCGGCACTCGTCACTAAGCTTAGCTGGGATTCAAATAAAAGGGGAATCAGAAGGAGAAGGGGTCTGCCGGGTTGCCTCGCGAATGCCATTGCTGAGGCGCAACAGGAGCCAACAACATTCCGATGCATCCGTTTTGGGGAGTGCCACACGCCAACGCCAATGCCGCCCGGGCGCATTACTACCTAGCGTCATTAATCTATCCCGTTTCCGAATGCTATTCCACAGGTCTGTGCGGCCTGAGAAATATCGGGAACACCTGTTTCATGAACTCGGTCATCCAGTGCCTGAGCCACACTACTGAGCTGACCCGATTTCTCCGCACACACCATGGCTCGCGTTCGTCCGCCACCAAGGATCAGCTAATACTCTTCGGTAGGTCGCATCGCATCTAATGCGCACTCAATCGCAATCAACAGATCGATCATAAGTTAATTGCATTGCTGTCATTGCTGCAGAATTTGCCAAACTCATCCAGGAGATGTGGACGACAAGCGTGCACACCGTCACCCCCATGGACCTCAAGCGGGCCTTCTCTGCCAAGCATCGCATGTACAGCGACTACAATCAGCAGGATGCGCAGGAGTTCCTGCGCTTCTTCCTCGATTCGCTGCACTCGGCCCTCAACTCGGGCATCAAGGGCGAGACCCTCAATATTGATGATAATCTCAGGTGGGTTCCTGATCTCCTGATCACCTGATCTCCTGATCACCGACAGCTAATCCATTATCCCGTAACTGCAGTGACAATAAGAAGGCCGATCTGACCTGGGAGTGGTATACACGGCACGAGAACTCCTTGGTACGCGATCTCTTTGTGGGACAACTGAAGAGCACTCTGAAGTGCACGACATGCGGCAACACGAGCGTCACCTTCGATCCATTCTGGGATCTGAGCGTGCCGCTGCCCTCCTCATCGCGCTGCAAGCTGGAGGCCTGCCTGGATCTGTTCATACGCGAGGAGATCCTAGATGGCGACGAGATGCCCACATGCTCCAAGTGCAAGACGCGCCGAAAATGCACCAAGAGCTTCACCATTCAGCGTTTCCCCAAATATCTCGTCATACGTGAGTCGTCAAAGGGATATCCAAAGCGATTGTAGTTAAGAAAAGCCTAATTGATTAATTGATGTGCCCCGATTTCAGATCTGAAGCGCTTCTCAGAGACGCGCTGGAGCAAGCTGTCGAACATTGTCGAGTTCCCCACGGCTGACCGCGACCTCAATATGGCGTCCTATGGCGCCAACTCCAACTCGAATGTGCATTACTCGCTCTACGCGATATCCAACCATATGGGTGAGTCAGGGTATAGTAGGGCACAGCTCATATTTATATTTATATTCATATTGCCTCCTTCCTCCCTGGGTGCAGGCTCAACGGCTGGCGGTCATTATACGGCCC
Organism: Drosophila tristis; assembly: GCA_018150885.1. Classification (NCBI taxonomy): domain Eukaryota; kingdom Metazoa; phylum Arthropoda; class Insecta; order Diptera; family Drosophilidae; genus Drosophila; species Drosophila tristis. The sequence continues at coordinate 1,214,682 of JAECWT010000215.1, read as the reverse complement.
TCTGCAAGCATCCAGTTTCTCGCAAGTGGCATAAGTTCAACGACAATGTGTAAGTGTAGCCGATCGATCTGCAGCATCGCTCCAAACACGTCGTTTAACTCCTGTCTTCCCCAACAGCGTGAGCGATTCCGTGGCCGAAAACTTTCTCGTTTCATCCAGTGCTTATATACTCTTCTACGAGCGTACGTAAGGCTCGGTCCTCAGTCCAAAGGGAGTCCTTGATCTGTGTGGCGTGGCTGCTGGGCAAGAGAACATGTGCGGGGGATGCGAATGGGAGGGACCAAGAGCAGGCAGGGACAACGGCAGCAGCAAACAGATCAAGGAGTGGACAGGGACAGCAGTAGAAACGCTTCGTAGAATTGCAATTAACAAGATTTATTTTACTTAAAACAAAACAAAAATTATGAAAAATCAACGCCAAGCAGAGTATCGAAAGAACCGACCCAGAGACAGAGAAAGAGAAAGAAAAGGCGCACTCTCAACAAAACAGAACCCAAGAACACAACAAAGAAATCAAGTCGGAAAAATGTTAATTGGAAAACAAACCACAACAAACACACAAACAAGGAGCATAAAAGCAAGCGAGTCTGTGCCCCCAGTCCCCGAATGGTCCCCTAGTGTAGCGGATAATAAGCGACGACTAGTGTATATAAAAACTCTGAACTTCGTGGCCTGAAAAGCAGTAGAAAAAGAAAAAGAAAACCAAAACAAAAAAATTTTCGATTCAATAACATACAAAGAATTTGTGCAAATACAAAACAACTTTCGGCAAACTAATCCCCAGTGCAGAGCAGTCGCAACTCAAGCCAACTCCCTAACAAATTAAATTAAACTAAGTTCAAAAAATCCCTCACTCAGTGTTTCGATATTTCTTTGTCATACATACATACATACGTATTGTGCGAGTGAGTGTTTCCAAATTGCAGTCGATTGGACTCTATTATTGGTTTGCCGGGAGAAGTGTCCATGTGGTTGTGTGTAAAAAAACAACAAAAACTAAAATAACTAAAAAATAGTAATGGAGAAAAGAAACACCAAAACTTAAAGCGAGAGCTGAGAGAAAACTAGTTCTATATATTTAAAATTCGTCTTTCGTGTGCAATATATTTCATCTAGACAAAGAGCAACAACACCAATACTACTTAACGATAGTCGCGATTAACGGTAACTGATAACTGATAACTGACAGCTGATAACTGTCAGCTGATAACTGACAACTGGAATGGAGGTAATCGCCATCGCACCACAAACATAAAAGATCACTTAAAAAACAAACTAAACACTAACTTAAATTAAATCAAAGCTACGAGCTACGAGAAACAGCTAAAAATGTGCAATAAGCTCCACACACAAAGAGCAACAAATGTATGGAAATGCCACGTAAATACCAATAAAAATGGAAAACAAGACACATTATTTATTTATTTGTAAATGAGAACAAAACAACCAGCCAACGTACTATATATATTTTTTCTGGCTTAACTATTAGTTAAAATTATAATTGTTGGATATTTTACTAACGTTAAAAAAAGCAAACAAAACAAACGCAAAAAAGGCAAACAAAAACAAAGTTGAACACAAAAAATTTGAATTTTTTCTTTGTGCTGCAACAGTGCCCGCAATCGGTGGTGGTTATCGCCGCACTTGAAGACAGAGATGGCATGAGACACATCGATAATTATAAATAGTGTTGTTAAACCTCTCCGGAAATTCTACTGCACTCCCATCCCTTTAAACAAACGATCCATCGATCTTCAGCTAAACGAATTGTTGCGCTTTCAGAGTAAAATTCTGGAACATCGTGGAGAGGAGACCACAGAATCAAACGTAAGAGCATACATTTCCTCCTCCCACTCCCACCCACACTGCTCTTGCCATAGGGTTCTTATGACTGGTGGCCCCACCAACTGTCAGTTGGGATATGCAACAATCGGATTCGGATGCGGGCCAGGGTTCCACGAAAAAACAGAACTGCGATTTTTATTTTCATTTAATAAAAGTTAAGCTATTATTGTTTTGCGACAACTCACTCTTACATTTACAAATATATAACTGCTTAATTTATTTACTGCTGGCAGCCCTTCTCTGGCAACACATGTGTGTGTGCTTGTGTGTCTGTGGGTGCCTCTGCGGCGACCTCAAACGATTTCATAACTAACAGAGAACTATGCAAATATATGTAATTACAAGATATTTAAGATTTTTCAAGGCTCTAAGCGTGGTGGGGCGGGGAGCTTAGGGGGTATAAGTCCTCATTTTAGGCGGCGGGCACCTGGCGACGGCTCCCCGGATGAGCAATCACTGGCGGGTGGCTTTTGTGTTCTGTGTTTGGTTTGGGCCGGGCCAGGGCGAGGGAAAGTTATGTTTGTAGAGCACCAGTACCCCCGTCCGCGTCTGCCAAGCAAAAGGCAACAGTTTAACAAAAAAGGCAACAAGTCAACTGAGAGCCGCTTGCATGCAGCGAAACGTTTCGAGGTCGGCAAGGACAATGGCAACAACTGCCCGAGGGCAGCTTTGCCACTGTCCAACGATCATTTGTTCCCATCCTTCTCGGCCTTGTCCGCCTTGGCACTGGCGCGCGTTGCCTTCTTGTCCTCGTACATCTTAATTAGTTCGTTCTTGCTGGGAATCGGCTTGATGTGGCCCCGTTGCACCAGATACTTGATGGACACCGTGGTGCCGCCTACAGGTAAAAATGGTTAATGCAATAATGAGGAAGGGGATCGAAATGGCGACCAGCCTTACCCAGTGTGAGAGCGTAACGCAAGGGAGTGGCCACCTTATAGCACAGATATGCGATGGCATAGTGTCCCATGTCGGAGGACTGCACCTTCTCGATAATGTTCTCGCTAAGATGCACGTACTGCAGCAGCGAGGGCACATCCACTCCGCTAAGACGGAACAAGAGAGGACACAAAACGTCACTGGATAGTCTAGAGTTTGGGAAAGTTTGCAAGGCTTACCTCTTCGACAAATAGTAGAAACCGCCAAACCAGCCGACCGATGTCACGCAATGGACCGGGATCAGAACGTACCAATACTGCTTGTACATGTGCTTGAACTTGGCGAACAGTCCCATGTTAGCGGCATCCCCAAAGAGGTCGCTGGCCGTTGTGGAAGAAGCCTTGATGTCTGTCTTGTTGGGGGCAACTGGTGCCGGGGTCGGCTGTGCGGACTTGTGGCAAAGGCTTCTGCTTCTTGTGAACAGCCATGGGCTCGGCAGGTAGCGTGTTCCTGCCGTTGTCGTCCACGGAGGTGGTGCCAGGTCGCGGTTCTTCCCACTCCAGGTGCTGGCCCCGAAAAGGCATCTTGTGTTGGATTTCGTTGTCAACCTGTGAGACAAAAAGCGAGCAAATGTCCGCGGCTGTGCACCATGACAAATGAGCCGCGTGAGCTGTGACATAGTTGCCATGATGGTTTGGGTGGTCAGCTAAAGCCTGTAGCCAGCAAAAGCTAGCTGTTATTCTGTTGCCTGTTGAGCTGATGAATATTTCTCGTTCGTTTGAACAAGAACAAACTGATTGATATTGTCGATGTTCCTCTGCTTTTCGTCTATATTTTACACAGCACAGACACTCTCATGACCGGCATAATATATCTCCTGATCGGACTTATCGATAAAATATAATCCGATGACATATTTTCAACAATTGTTGGTTTTTGATTAAATTTACCACCGAAAAAATTCGCTCACTCGATGCATTGGAAACTTGGTCTCGCAGCTTATTTTACAATATTTAAGCCTGTTTTTTTAATATACCATAAACTGTCACCTCATTTTCGCCTACGAAATATACCACAACGTGTTCTATCTACCGTAAATATACCATCACCTGTTCCTGATGGCTGTATTGATTTATCGATATATTCACATGTTATTCATCGCTGTTAGACCGACCCATGGAAAATAATGTGTGCTGTTGGGCGCAACACGTACACCATTCCATGCTGATGGCCGTATGACATTAGCCTGGCAGGAGAGAAAGTCGAGCTGGTGGCAGGCTGGTGGAGAATATTGATTTGTACACTTCTCAGATCCAATTTGTTTGATCTAACTGGCTGTGGGAACACATTTGTTCTTCTGTCACAAATGTGTCGTCTCGTGCAATCTCTGTATTAGCAGCTGGTAACTACGCACGGCGTCCGTTCCAGGCAAGCATCCAACTCACAGATTTTTCACGCTCCAATAATAAATACAAAAATAGTGCTTACGGCCATAACGATTTCGGCTATCGATCGATGCTCAGTTAACAGCTGATTTTCGCCACTGCCAGGCTACCACCAACACACGTTTTTTAAAGTGATCCTTGCGAACGGAAAAACCATGGAGCCCACGGAGCCGATCCAGACGCCGCTCCAGCCAGCAGTCCTCAGCCTCAACAACTGTCCGGGAACCACGCCCGGCACCCCGCAGAGCAAGAACCAACTAAAGAAGCAGAAGAAACTGGCCGAGTTTGCAGAGCTGAAGAAGTTGCGTCGGGAGCGGGAGCGGCAACGCAAGAAACAGAAGCGGCGGGAGGCCAAGGAACAGGGACTGCCGGTGCGAGTGGGACCCTCGCGTAAGGAGCTGAAACGCCGACAGGTGGCCAACGCGGAGAACGGGGGGGCCACCTTCAGTGTGGCCATCGATCTGGACTACGACGACCTAATGCAGGAGCGGGACATAGCCAAGTGCGTGAAGCAGTGCTTGCGGATATACACGATTAACCGGCGGAGTGCGCAGCCGGGACGTCTCCACTTCACGGGTATCAAGCGGAACGGCCACATCCACGAGTGCTTCAAGAAGAACGACGGCTGGGAAAACTGGAACGTGGAATACCACTTTGATCGCACCCACGCCGACTTGTTCGAAAAGCAGAAGCTCGTGTACCTCACCTGCGAGTCTGACAAACTGCTAGACAAGGTTCTGCCCGACTGCACTTATGTTATTGGCGGCCTTGTCGATCATAATCACTTCAAGGGCCTCTGCCACTCCCGGGCCACGGAGTTGGGCTTGAACACGGCCCGTCTGCCGCTCAGCGAACATGTTGACATGAAGACGCGCGCCGTACTTAGTACCTACCATGGTGAGTAGTTGCATTTCTTACTGCCGATTCTCTGAGCGCATTCTAAGCATCCTTGGTCTTTTAGTGTTCGAGCTGCTCAACAAGGTGGCTGCTGGCCAAGACTGGACTTCGGCCATTCTCGACACGATCCCATTGCGAAAGGGCGCCAAGGCCAAGACGACGACGAACGAACAGGAGCTGGATCCCAATTCCGAGTCAGAGACCGAATCCCAGGTCGACCTGAAGGCGGACAGTTGACCCCGACCCCGATCAAAGCGTTTGGAGGTCTTTTTTGATTTTTATTTTAGTTTCTCTTGTTTTTATAAAATCACATTTAGTTTTGTTTCGCAAATTAAATTACAACTTAAAATACATAGTGCAAATAATAGTTACAATAAAAAATATTTTTACATTTCGTTAATGCTCTACAACGTGCGATGATGGGCCCCAGCGACAAAGATCGCCAGTGAAACTCTGGTGTTTTCCTAATTTGCTCCACTCTTCCACTTATGTACATATGTATTTGTATACCCTTGCAGAGGGGACGAGTACCCACATTTAAATTTATAAGCCTCTTTTCTCCAGACTCTATAGTAAGGCAGGCCAGAATCAGTACCAATGGGAGAACATAGCTTCGGTTCAGGTGTTTGTTATCCTACCCCATAGGTTAGATAAATTCAGTATGAGGTTTAATCCGTCACTTTGAAACGAACACACAACATAACACAACGCAGATTAATTGATCACTTATTTTCAAGCCATAAACTATAGGACTGTAAGCTAATCATAATCCATAAGTTTTATTTTTGCGCTCAAACATAAAAATCGAAAATGGTAAAAAAATTGATAAATATCCTTGGAGCAACTTTGCTGGCATCAGATCATTATTACTGTTGTCTTTTGCCACTGCAGCCGGCTGTGTTATTTAGTTTTCCAAAAGCCTTTTCTACGGAACTTTTAGGGACCCAAGGCTAAGCTAGTCACAGAAAAATTATGTGTTTTTAGGGGGTCCGTCATGATGAATTATTCTTCACTGTTTTTGAGTTATATAAATAAAATAATTATGTTTGAGCAATAAAAAAAAATTAATAATAATGATTTACGCACGAGTTTTATTCTTTTTTTTTTTTTTAATAAAACTCAAAGTGAAATTATGATGCAATCATAGGGAATTGAGAAAAGGTCAGTATGTGAATCAAGGCTAACAACCAATTGAACCAGTTTTAAACGAAAAGACAAAGACAAACAGGTTGCAAAACTTATTAAAACGCTGTGCTTAGCAGCTTTTTATAATTATAATTTTGAAAACTCCAAGTCCATTAGAGTAGATGATTTGATTATGGGAAACAAATGAAAGGATCGCATATGTTTTTGCCATTGAAAGGTTGGATATTAAAATAATTGTATTCTCAGTATTCATATATTTAATTTCTTAGCAATATGAATTAGTTAAAATTTAAAATAACTGCTTAAATTAGCAAAATGATTTGTGCCCCTCACTAAAATCGTGTACAATTGAAATGCATGGGCGTTACTCATCTTACTATTTATATTGTCTTTGGTTCTACATACATGGTTTACCACATCTAAGACGAGTTTGAATAAAATCGGACGACCCTTTGAGCGATCTCTAAAGTAACAAGCACCACTTTTCCATTGCGCAAGTCATTCCAACCAAACGTTACAAATTATACACAGTTTAACATCATTTAAAATAGAAGAGGACATTTAGAAAAGAAAACAAACCGATTAATAACATAGAAATTGGCAAGGAGGGCATGGTTAAAATCCAGATTGCAAACTTTTCTAATCTGTACTAGTAGTCCGGCGACTACTGCAAGGGTATTTAAGCTTCGCTGCCCCGAAGTTGTCTATAATTTTCCGTTATTTTCGTTGGTTTTATTCTCTGTTTTCTATGTATTACATATGTAGGTGTTTTGTTTGTGCACGTCATAAAGTCATATGGGGTATACATATACATATGGGTCTATAAATAGCACCGGAACGGGCTTACATGCTCGAATGCTTCACTCAGAAATACATGTAACACGTGTGTGGAAAGTGGGCTTAGATTGCAGCTAGCCACTGTGCCAGGGCCTGCATCATTTTGTTTTTGCTGTTCATTTTGATTCATATTTCTATTTTTTTTTTGGTGTTTTTTTGTTGCTGTAAACGTAGCTGATTTTTGTAGAATGGTCTATCTTTTGATTTCGATTTGGAACTCAGATTAAGTAGCTTAAGGGCCTTACATTGTCATCTACATACATGTATATCATGTATATTCATATTCATATACATATGTGTGTGTGCTTGTGTGCATGTGGTGGATATGTACATATATGTACATGTTCCATACTGTCTGTCCCATCTCTGTTTGTGTTCTAGCGTTTAGCGTCGTTCGGGTTCGGGGGGGTAGGCAGGAAGAAGAGTCAAACACAAATAGATGTACAAACTAAACATAAGGTATAATATGATAAACCATAGACATACAAAATAAACGCACAACTAAATACGACAAAAAAAAAAAGTAAAATAAAAATGTAAATGTAAATGGCCGTCGAAATAAAAAAAAAGACAAATTAGTTAACGACTAAGGGTCACATTTGAAGGACCTATCGAAAGTCAGTTTGGATCAAAAACTCGAAACAAAATTCTTTCTGTTCCGATCACTGAAAACATTTAAACTTAATTAGGCATACGAATACACACACACAAATATACTCGCACGTACATATGCATGCATGCATGCATTTGGGTGTATGGTAAGTATATAGCAGTAGCAAAATATATGACCAGATCAGATCAGATCAGATCTGCAGTAAGAAATATGGCATGCCAATCTCCACCAGGGATATTATCTTCTCCATCTGTGTGTGTCTGAGTGTATCTCCATCCGTCCCGTCCGTTCTGTTAGTGAGTGTGTGTGTGTGTGTGTGTGTGTTCGTGTGTGTTGTAGTATATGCATGTAGTTACTGTACTGTAATAGCTTTATAATACGGCAAATCGGAGCTGAAGCTGGAACTGCGGCTAGAGCCGGAACCGATAATTACTTAAAGTCATCCGTTTCGAGTATCTCAAAATCACTCTCGTCGGACGAGTCCAAGGCGGTGACAATGCGCCGCTGCTGCTGCTGCTGCTGCTGCTGCTGAGACCCACCATCAGCGGCATCCACAGCATTGTTTGCACCCGCACCCCACTGCACCAGGCCGGAGACAAGGCTAGGCAGCAGCTTGCCACTGTTGGCCAGTAGCGCCTGTGCCTGGCTCTTAACGGCCATAGCCACCAGCTCGGTGGCCGGATCAGAGATCTGGTGTGCGGGCCCGGAAGTGATTTGCCGCAGTTGGGGCCCGCCGACGGCATCGACGGTCGTGTGATCAGGGAACTGCAGGCCCTTGGAGAGGCTCTCCTCCGACGAGGACGAGGTGGTGGACAGCGAAGAGTCGCGCTTGAAGTGGCCCTTGCGGAAGTCCATGTCTGAGGAAGAGCTGACATCCTGCTGGCCCCGTTTGGGGTTCGCTTCCAGAGAGGAGATGGCAGCCACCTCCCGCCTCTGCTGGGTGAGGGGGGCCAGCTCATCGTCCTCGTCCGTCGAGTGCTCATCAATCTCGGGTATCACGTCTGGTATGAGCAGCTCCGAAGGTATGTCGTCGCTGCGCTCGTCCTCCTCCTCGGCATCGGTGGGTGAGCTGATGGTGGCCACATCGCTAGCCCGCTCCAGGACGAACAGATTCGACTCATTCACATCGGGCAGGAACTCGTCCTCCACCTCCGCCTCCAGGTTGTTGTAGTTCAGCTTCTCTGACCACTGGAAATCTGCAAGGATATTTTCGGTCAGTGAACTTCTGCATTGCCCCACGTCTTCCTGCAACCTGCAACCTGCAACTCACCTTGCACCTTGTGCTCAATCTTGAGCAGCTTGAAGTTATACTTGGTGGAGACCAGTGCGGACAGCACCAGGAGAGTAAGCACCACCGTGGACCCAGATATTATGTGGCCCAGTACGGCCAAGGTGGCTAGACAGCCAGTGCTCACCACGCAGAACATGCTCGGGCTGTTCCTGCGCCAGTCGTCGGCCCTCCGTCCCCAACTCTCAAACTTGCTGCGCACCTCGGGCGTGAGAACGATGCGGAAACTGCAGCGCGTCCAGTACAGCCAGTAGCTGAAAAGGCCAAGGAACAGCACTCCAAGCGGACGAACCCTGCAAGTAATAGAAGGAGCAGTACCAGTGGATCAGTGGAGGAGTAGGAGTGGAATATCGTTCTCAGAGTTCGACTGTAGATGCCAACGACTCGATCGCAACTGCACAATGATGCCCGAATATCTTTCAACTCTATTATTACGTTTAGGGCAATAATTAATTAATAACTGATGTGTCCAAGCATCTGTGTCTGTGTGTCTGGGGGGGTTGTGCTGCGTGCGAGTGAAACATGTTCTAGCAGGAAGCGTAAGCATACCAGCAGTCTTGTTCCCCAAAAGCTGGTCAAACCTGGTTGAGCCAGCGAGCGTATTTTTTGTGTGTTTTGGATTGTTGATTCTCATTAGCCGTTCATGTGAACCCAACCCGTGTGTACGGTGCGTACCGAAACTGTGCGGCTTCTTTGCTGCTGGGGTCAGACTCGTTCGATCGAAGCGGAAGTGCCGTACCGGCTGTCTCCCTAATCGATATGAACACCATTTGCTAGCTAATAGATGGGTCCGTTAGTCTTTTACTTTTTTTTACTAGAAAGCTATCGATACCTCGATCAAATGACTATCAAATGTGCTATTAATAACAATGCGCTGTTTTGATTGGCCAAAGTGTGGATTTATTCTACAATTTCCCACGTTTTTCGACTAGCTCCGATCGACATGAATCAATATTGCACTTGTTTATGCCTTTATAAAAGCATTCAGCAAGCAGTCTTAAAGTTCTGTCACGCACTGCACACACCGATTGCACGAAATACAAAACAACAAAAATAAATAAAAATAAACTTTCAACACATTCCGTCTAGGTGACGGAGGCAATCGATCTGCCCTCCCCAGCCTGCTTCTTGGCTCATCTCGGATAACAAAGGGTACCGCAATTGGCTAATGCGTTCTTCCCTTCTACGAGGGTCCAATGTGGATGTGTCAGGCTCTTTCCGTCCCCTACCTCTGAGGAGCATTATCAGCTTTTGGTACTTTCATCTATACATGCTGGATAATAAGTATAATAAAAATATAAAGGTCCCAATTTTTAACAGGTCTGTATTTGATATGTACTTTTATTATTGATTTCGGGTAAACAATACTCGAACGAACGAACATACGTTGGCTTGTATGAGGTGCAAACGCAGTAGCACTGTTTTTTGTTTTTGGTCATCTGCCTTTATATTATTACATCACGCACACCTGCTGGAAGCACAAGCGACTAATGAATCTGAGCAGCGCCTAGATCTCAGAGACTATAAAAGCTGGAGCAAACAGATATTGCTTCCAGGCTCATGTGATGTAGAATCTACATTGTAGATGTAGATGACAAATGTAGCGAACAAATCCAAACAGATAACAATTAAATTAAAGCCACAAAAATCATAAGCTCACATACATATACAAATACTGAGACTGAGTACGGGTATAAGAGTAGAGTCGCGGCCACCGCAGCGACTCACAACGTTCCCCCGTGTTTTTGTTTTGTTTTGTGCTGCTCTTTTGTTTATTTTTCTTGCCCTACCAAATGCTGACGACTTGTTTTTGTCTTGAAAAGCGTCAAATGAATTATCTCTCGTGTTTTTTGACTTCTTCCCCATTTGATTATCGCCAAGCAAGCTCTGCGGAAGTGAAGAAGCGGGGAAGCTGGAGATAGAGCTGAATAGATAGAGCCTTCTAAAGCTGCTGATGCGATCGACTGATTTACGGCTGCTGCAATTACCATGTGTTACATACAGAATTGAATTGCTGTGTTGCAGTTGAAAAGGCAAAAGCAAAACTAAGACAATAGCAAACGCCGCGTAATTGTCCCGTGTAGATACGGAAGCAGAGAGCGATAGGCACTGACCAAACGAGCCGGCAGCTGCATAGGAGCACATTTTTGATGGTACATACTATCTGAACAACATAAAACGATGATTTAAGGTGAAAGTCTAATACAGTATTGGACTGATTAGCTTTGAAGTACAGAGAAAGATTCGTTTCTAAGCGCGCACTAAGACTTGGTTTGTGAGCTTTGGATGGATTCAAATGGCGAGGAGTGAAATCAGTGAATTCTTTCCACGTTTACCCAGTACATATGTGCACATAACGAGCACAAATGTTTGTATGTAGTATTTATTCAAGCATGCATGCGTGCATGTGTTTGTGAGTCGCGAGATCTATGTGGATCTTCTCTCTGTTTCCGTGCAAATCATTCTCTGTATTTAATTTCGTTTAATTTTTTTGGTTAATTGCGCCACACAGAATGCTTTTAAATGCCCAACGCGATGCCTTGCAAAAGGGGCTGGCTGCTCAGTGTAGGAGGCAGATGATGCATGGAATGACATTAATGTGTGCATATGTACATACATATATAGAAAGCACTCATACTCACTGCACTCTTTGGGAGGGTGAGGGCTGAGAGATGCCAGCCAGACCACCAAAATAAAGGTGGAAGGCACGTACAAAGAGATCAGGCATATACATACATACACATACATATATACAGAAAGAGGTAGATGGTAGTGTGCATTTACATACATTTATTCTTAAAATAAAGCATTGCAACTTTTTATATACATATGTATATATTTTTGTTTCAGAATTGGGCACGCGACGTTCTTTTTGCTCCATTCCTCCTGCCGACTACCGCCGGCCGCTGCTACCGTAAGCGTTTGTGTCACCGGCTATATAACTTATTTTCGTCATTCTGCCCCTCCCACCTCCTACCTCCTACCCCGAGTAAAATGCTCCAAAGCGTTTATATGGACGGGGGCTCTAACGGGGTGCTGCATGACCCACTTAAAAGTTGAAATGTTTACTTGTAAGTGCGTCGCGAAGCGATGAGATGCGATGAGATGCGATTCGAAGGAATTGAGTGACTATTGAGTGACCAAAAAGACTTTTTCTCCTCTGTCTTTGGCCTCGAAGTTTTCGAAGGCTTTATAATTGCATAAAGGATTCTGGAGGTTCTGGTTTATACCTATTGCATGTATTTACGAATGCTTAAATGCATAAAAGGAAAGAAAGGACATTATTCTAAGATTTCAAGTTTCAAAGTAAAAGCTATAGGATGGAGGGACGGCTCTTCACGGCTCTTCGTTATATCGTATGCTGCCTGTCTGAAAAAACAAATTCTATGCAACATTTCCGTGTGTAGCAACAGGCTAACGGACCGACCCTTCGACTCATGAATGAAATGCGGATGAATGAAGGAGTGCTCTTGTTGGGAGAACAACTTACCAGGCCATTAGCAAGACTGTAACCAGGGCGGCCAGTCCACATTGCAGCGTGGACCGCGATGGGCGGGGAAACTGTAACATTTTCCCGTGCGTTGTTTCTGTGTCTGTGGGGGTGTACTGTTCCCTCTTCCTCTTCTTCGACCACTCTCCTTCTTTCTGCTTTGGTATCGCTTCGTTGCTTCGTAAATGCTCCCGCGATTAGCGGGGGGTTGGTTTTCCTCTATTACAGTTTTTTCTATTGATTACGATTTCCGTTGCGATTTTGATTTTAGTGGAGAGACAATCCGTTTACCGATGGGAAAGGTTCGGGAATCAGCTGTGCGCATGGGCGTAGTTTTCACTTGTTTCCTGATATCGTTACCGTTACCGTTCGTTGGATTTGCTGGCCCACAATGGTTTGTGGTGTGGCACCCAGTTCACGTTCACAATGAGAGCCCTGTGAGATGGCTGCTGCGTAGAAATGAAAATACATAAAAATGTGGCATTTTACCAAAACAACAAAAGTCCAAAACAGTTCGAGCGAGATAGGAATAGCAAAGAGAAATTAATTTTGTTTTTGTTTTTGTTGAAAGGGGATTTTGTGCAAAAATAACGAAAACACAAATCCATATTTTGAGGGCCCGTCTCACACATACTTATACACACACACACACACACCACACACACACACACACTAAAACGCATACAGATGCTCATACACAAACGTTAATTCCTACATACTGATGTACATTTGTGGTGGGGTGATTGCAATTTTCTTTTTACTCGAACGTCGACATTTTCTTGGAAAAACAAAGAAACAACTGCGTTGTGGCACCATCGAAAGTATAATGTTATTGCGACTTTCTTCAAGGACTTGTGAATGATTAACATTTTCCCTTGTTTTTCATTTCATTTTGTTTTTGTTGCTCTGCTATGCTTAATGTGGGAAGCGGGGGTGGGGGCCGCGGCCAACGCAACGCGTCGCTGTCACATTACACCGGCTGAGATTGTGAGATTGAGTGAGCCAGCGCCGTGCAAGGTATTTTAATTAAAGGCAAGGCACTGCTAAATATTCGCATATGTATTGTAGATGTACATTGATAATTTTCGCATCAATCGTGGATGGGAGACTAATAGAATGAGAAAAAAAGTAGAGTACCGCCATACCTTCCAGTTAATATACCTTGGAGCCGCCTGTGACAGAGCGAGCGTGCGCGCGTGGGAAGAGCAGAAGTAAAAGCTCTCTCGCAGCCCTCTGCCCAACCAAAAAGAAGTTGTGATAATAGCAAAAACAAAGGAAACTAACAAAAAAAAAACAACAAAAAATGTACATATAAAAAGCAAAGTTGTTTGGCCTTCGATGTCTTTTCAATTGCGTCGCAGAATATACATATACAAAGATGCGAGTGTGTGTGAATGTACATATGTATATATATCCAAGTATATACAGATGTTCATATACATGCACCTACATATGTGCAAAACTTGGCGCTTCTTGTTTTTGCTTTTTACACTTGTCAATGAGAGGGGTGGGCGAAGGGGAAGCGTTCCATGTCAAGTGAATATGACTTGAGTCACCCGCTAGAGCAGAGAGAAGGGGCATTGCGCCCATACAACGCATCTACTAGACAGTGAGCATTTTTGCGAAACTAAACTCTGCAATGACCCCCAACACCCGCCCCCATTGCAAACACACACACACAGAGTCACACGAACATTGACTGGAGATGGAGATACAGTTAGAACGCAGTTTACACCAAAAAATCCCAGACAAACAACAGCACATGGGACAGGACAGTCCATTTTTCAGCACATGTGGGTGGCAATTTTCTCTCTCTCGTACAAGTTTCATTTTGTTGCTAATTTGCATGGATACATTTGTTTGGTTTGCGTACTTTTGGTTTGGCTATTATATGTTTATATACACTTTAATTGGGGGCAGTTCTTGCCGCAGTAATGGCAAAATACATAATATTCGTAACAACAATGCCGATCGCGCAAAAACAACAAAAAAATACACTCCGCAACAACCGCGCAGTTCAAAAGATATTGAGGTATTGAAGCAATACTGCGACATTGACGCTCATCAGTGAAGCGCGAAATTGAGGAAAACAAACCGACAATCGATTGTTTGGCTATCGAACAGCGAACGAATACGAGGACTGAACACGAGTATTTTTTGGGATGCATACATTGAAATAATTTGATCAAAATATAATATATATGTTTATCTACCAGGAAAAACTCACACAGGCAAGAGGACTTTTTGTAGAGGGCGCGGAAATTAAAGCGCGCGCTCTACCCTAGAGATGGCGTTTGGTTGGAGTTGTGCTCTCGATAGTAATTTCTGCATGATATCGATAGCCCATGTATAGATATTATGATCGCGAATTCAAATTGAAATTTGAAATTAAATATGTTATCCTGCCCTATGGTCTTGTTATCCCGCCAAAAGTGCGATAGCTTACTAAATGGCTGGCATTGAAGTCAACGTTTATCACAAACATCAAAGCAAATACCTAATAAATAGAAATTAAATAATTAATTGATTTTCCAACGTTGTTCGCCGCCTATTTATCTTATCGATATTGTGTATGGTTTCCATCGAAATACTATCATATCTAGTAGCAACTGAGCCAAGTGTTTTGTTAAGGTTTTTTTTGTTTTTGTTTAGTTGCCTTAGGTCCGGAGTCGGTCGATTTAGTCTCTCAAAATTTAAGTAGCAAACATTTTTAGTTAATTTTTAAGCATGGATAGTACCCGGTAAGTAATACTAAAAAAGAGCAATTAAACAACATGATGACATCTCCTTCGGGTTCGGTTCTGTTCTGTTCTCCTCGTCACGGCATTGTCCCCGCGCAGCAAGGCAATGGAGAAGTTGTTGGCAGAGGTCGTGCAGAGCCACAATCAGAGCCATGAGGGAACTGAAAGCACAGCCACGACCCCAACAGATACGACCACCATATTCAGTCCCAGCACACCCAGCCAACAAAGTTCCGACGCCCTCTCTGGATTGAGCTCTAGCAACAGCATTGGCTCTAGGTTCCACATCGATGGGCAGGCCATTCTGCCGCCTCTGGTGAGTATTTACGTATGTATTTGTAGGAGCGGCCCTGCTTAAGCATGACTTTGCCTCATTCAGATGACGGCGACGAAGCGGAGCGATATACAACTATCCAAGCATATGGCTCTTCAGCTGGAAAAGAAGTTCGAAACGGTCAGAGTTCCAGGGGGCCAAGAGCGGAGTGAAAAGATCGGAAATGGTAACAACTCCATGGCCAGAAGGCGCGGTCTGCCGCATCTGCAGCAAACGAAGACGTACATCTTCGACCATCCACCTAACAGCAACAAGGAGCCGCAGCGTCCCCATTCCCTTGGCCTTGAAATGGCGAATGCAAAGGACGCCAATATACCCACCATCCAGGTGAATCCGCCGACTCCTCAGCAGCAAGAGCCACAGCAGGAAAATTCCAAGTCGGTGGGCAATTCCGTGCTGACGGTCCATCAGCGCAGGTTGAACAATATTACAAATCGCATCCTGCACTTTGAGCGGGAAGGCCTGGGTAGGATGCTGCCACCCGCAACCGACTCCCTACCATCCACATCGACCGAGCCGGCCACTGTGGTGTGGAAGGGCCAGGAGATACTGGACAAAAGTGCAACACCCTCACTGACACAGACCCCGTCGAGCGATACGTTCAAATTGAATAACGGCAGAGCCGGTGCTGGTGGCTTTCCCGTTCAACGATCTCGATCGTTTACCCTGGAGGAGCCGTCCCAGGTGCTGGTGGAGCACATGCAGCGCAAGGCGGATGCGGAGGCCCGAGAACGGGAACAGGCCCACTTTCAGCGGGAGACGATTGAGTCGAAGGCAAAGCGGGTGAGCCGCAGTCCCAAGAGCCGCAGCAGTACCCAGATCAGCGGCTGCCTTCGATTGTGTCCCATCCGACCCAACCAACAGGAGCAACCAGCACGCCAGCAGACGGAAATGTTGCGCCTGGAGCAGCCAAGCCTGGACGAAGAAATCGAACTCATGATCGAGCGCATCTTGAACGAGCAACAGCTGGACCATGTGAACCACGTGGATGAACTGCGAAGCTACCTCCGGACACACAAAAACCGATTGAACCAGCTAGTTCAGTATCAGCATGAGGAGCGCCTGCGCATGCAGGGAGAGTTTGATCGCCAGCAGAAGTTCCTTATCAACCAGATTTGCGGAGAAATAGACTTGTCGGTCTATCGCGACGGTCTCTCCAAACAGCTGTCGGAGTACACCAGCACCCGGTCTCTGGAGCGGCACCTGGGCAGCAGCTCGCAGGGCGATGAGCCCATTAGCAGCAGCAGGGCCACTACAAGTGGTGGCAGCTGCACGTCGCCGAGCCACACAATAACCATCTCGCCCACAGTGGCGTCGCCGCGCACCCCAGACTCTTACTATTCTGCACCTATGGCGGACCGCTGCATACCTACTCCCCCACCACGCCAGCAGTCCTCACGCAAGTGCCTTTTCAAGATGGACGAGGTGGTTTCAAATAGTTTGAGTCTGAATTCAGACTACGAGCCGCAGCCACTCTCCGGGACTAGTGCTCCGAGCACACCACGATCCGGCCAGATGCCGCTACGCAACAGCAGCCTCAGCAACAGTAAGCGTCCAGTAGCCAAGGCTCTTGCGCCCAAAAACCGGACTGCATCTGCCCCACAAAAGAGCAGCAACGGGAGAGCCAATTCAGGACCGGGATCCACGAAAGCTCCAGTGCAGCGCGTCGTGGGTGGCGGTGGAGGAAGTGTCGGCCGCACAGGTCCTAAGAAGACTACACCAGGAGGCGGCAATGCAGCCCCAACCAGGGCCCAAAGCACTGCCCGACGTCTGCCTAGTCGTGGTCCGACCCAGGGACAGCAGCAGCAGCAGCAGAGTAGTTCATCAAAAGCCAGGAAGACAACGTCAACGTCAACGCCCATGCGCGGACGCAATGTGAGTTTACAGAAGAAGACGGAGAAGAGAATCCCAAATTAGTTGGCCCTGGACCGAATCGAATCGAATCGAACTGAACCTAACCTCTATTTCTGCCACCACTGGGCACTCACCTCCTCTCTTTCTATCAATTTTCAATCGATACACCTTCGCATGCAGCGCTGGGCGGGCGAGAAGCCATAAGAAATAGCGGTAAACCGAGACAACCACGTGCCTTAACAAATACTGCCGGAATCAAAGGGAACAAAAACTCTGATCTAACACAACATTTGGTAGCACTAACTAGCAAAATTACTAACAAATAAATAGTATCAATTTTTAGATCGATCAATCAGGCGCCTAAGTAGCTAGCAAATCCTATCTTTTACCCCACCCCCACCATTTTGTATATGATCCCCGCTAGGAGGAGGAGGCTGCCGCAAGCTGCATCAATGCCGGTGTGCGGGGCTATCTCGTGCGCCGTCTCTTTCGCACAGAGCAAGTGCAGCGTGTGGTGCAGACCATACGCGACACCCTCATCTTTGTGCTCAATCTGCACCTGGAGACCTACGGCACCAGTCTCGACGAGGAGGAGCCCGGCAACATACGTCTGAAGGCGCGTCTCCTACAGCAGGTTTGAGATTATCTTCTCACTATATTCTTGAAGTTTTTTCAATCTCTCTCGCTCTTTTTTCCAGCTCTGTTCGGCCAGCCGCACTCTCCACCTGATATTCTTCCAGACGAGCGTCAAAGAGCGCATGGAGATAATATCGAGGGATCGCAAACGCATCCGAACCAAGCTCCTGGCCATGCATCTAAAGCAGCGCTGAGAGCTGAGGGTAAATCTATGGCGAAAGCCTATCGCGGACGTTAAATCATTTCAATCCATCTCTCTCCACAGTTGGCGTCGCTTCGAAGCTTTCGCTTGCCGCCAAACTTTACGAAATGGAACGACTGAAAGCTTTTGCCTCCCCAGCTACCTACCACCACAGCACACAGCCATGCGCTGAATTCGCTTGAAAAGCTTACCACCACTTGTCAAAACATTTGGCATCGAGCGGACGTCGTGTGCGTGCAAAATTGTATTAAATTAATAGTTTTTAATTCCCCGCACCCGCTTGCAACACACACTTGCATCACTACACCCCGCCGACCCACATGTTGTGCGCGGGGCGGCTCTCCAGTAGCAGCAATAAAATCGTTAAAAAATACACAACAAAACGAAAAATCTTTCGTAACTTGAGTGAATTAAAAACCAACAAATGCAACAACAAAAAATAGAGCACAGAGAAGGGCAAAGAGAATCAATTCTATTCTAGAAAATCGAAGGCCAAACAGAGAGGAGAGTGGACTTACATTATTTTTGTGTGAAAAGAAACTATAATATGAACAAGAAATCAAAAGAGAGAAGCGAAGCAGAAGCAGAAGATTATTAAAAAAAATTAAAAACACATTTTAACACGCGACAAGTGCGTCTGTCTGTGTGTGAGTGCATGAGAGCTGTGCCTGGCCAGCGTGATTGTGTGTTTGTGCCTCTTGTCTTCGTGGGAGCTGCTCTCCGAGAGATTCTGAGTGCGTGGGTGTGTGTGTCGTCTCTGCGTTGCAGCAGAAAAGCCGCAAAAGCTGAAGCAGCGCAGCAGCACTGGAAGCGGCAGCATTGCTTTCCTTGCCTAACCAAAACGCCAACACACTAACTAACCACTAGCAGGCAAAATAAACGCTAAACGCTTGAGGCATCATCATGTCCTACACGGAGTTGGAGTCGGGATACCAGGACTTGCGCCAATCGAGCCAATCCAGCGCTGCTGCAGCAGCGGCCGCCCACTATAAGCAGCACGCTGTCCCGGAGCAGCAACAGACGCAAAAGCCGACGCAACAGCAGCATCATTCCCAGCCATCGGCGAATGGGCAGCAGCAGCCACAGCAGCATCGCGTCGGCTTCTATTTGGGTCAGGACGGAAATGTATGCGCTTTTCTTTAATTCTAAGTGATGCAAAATGACTTATACGTATATCCATTGTTGTTTTTTGACTGCCTTACATCACTACGTACACTAAGTGTATGTAGAAGTTGACCCTGAATCTGTGTGAGTTTGCTGCAACACCAGCAGCAGCTTCCTCTACTTCTTTTCACGAAACAGCTGACTGGTCAATGTCAATGTCAAAAGCTTTCTCGCTCTCGGAGGGCCACTCTCCCACTTTTCCTCTCTCTCTCTCTCTGTCTGTCTCTCTCTGTCACTGTCTCTCTATCTCTCTGGTTGTGCGTGGGTGCGTGGGTACGTGGTGGTGTGCTTGAACATAATTCATCCTTCTCCCTCGCTCCAACCCACTTAACAGTTCTAAAAATGGGAAACAGCTTCGAGAAGTTTGCGGGCAGCGGAGGTGGAAGGAATGATTATAGAGGAGCTGTCAGCAACAGCAGCCGAAGGATCAGCCTGCGTCGTCGCGGCTGGAGAAGGCAGCGTCACTGCCCAGCGCCAGAAACGTCAGACGAAGTAACTGCAGCTACGTCAGTTCAAACAGCAGGAGTCCAGTCGGAGGGACAGAGACGTTGGCTGACGCATGTGAATTCAACGCCGAACTTGGGTGGTGCGTCTGTTTGTGCCCTTTGTGTACTTGGGTTAATTTTAACTCTGCTTCTTTCTCCCTCTCCCCAATCTTCTACCACGTCACCAGAGACAGACGTAGACGTCAGCGATTTGCCGATGGAGCCTCGCTCCTCTTCGTTTTCCCATCCGGTGACTTGAATTATTTTCTTTTCGTTGCACGATTGCCGATTTTACTGGCGATATATTGATATCGGTATACTTTCCCCATTCACACGATTCGCATCGGTTTCACAAGTACATAAATCAAAGCGGTATCTGCTGTGTGCAAAATCTGGTAAACATTTTTATTGGGCAACATAAAGTGAAGTTTAGGATAGACAAATGCCGATTTAAAACTCTTCAGAAATGCATAATTCGAATTAACGAAACAGGGAAATTTGTATGTAAAAAAAATGCTTGTGTGTGCTTTTTGTACCCGATACGCAAAGAGTATATTATTATATTCCATACTCAAAGAGAACTTTATAGGGATATTAGTTTTGTAGTGGATGTGTGTCACAACTAGAAGTATATCCATAAAGTATATAAAAAATATATAGCTCTGTATGTCCGTCAGTCTGTACGTCTTGATGAGCGCCTATAACTCAGAGATTATTAGAGGTAGAGTAACCACATTTTGCTGTCTCTCCTGTTATACATATCACACTGTAAAATATAGCAAACTAAAATGTTATCGAAGACAATGGCTGTATTTTCGCGTGGACACCGATGAAAATAGTGCGAATGGAAATTAGTACCGACTTTATCTCTTATCTTCTATTCAGTTTTTATATTTACGTTTAAGTTCTTTGTTTTGGGCTTGTTTTACACTAAACCGCTTCTGGCTGTTGTATTTCGTTTATTTGTTTTCGCTTTCCTTCGGTAATCCCACATTGATACCCTGGCAGAGAGCATTTCCAAACAAAAGCATTAAGAACCGATTCTAACAATAAGTAATCATCAGTCCTCATGTCCCTCCGACTTTTCAATAATACAGTCTGCCAATAGTAAGCCAAATTAAGATCTTGTCATTCCTGAAAGTTTGGGATGGTTTGGTTTTGGTTTCTTCTAACATTACTAAACCAAGACTAGGTTTACTTTTTGCAACCAAAAGGTTATTCAGGTAATGTTCAGCTAAACACCTCTTAATAACGAAATATGATATTTTCCTGAAACACCATGGCTACCGTATGTATATTTGGTTTTTGTTTCTAGAGGTAATTGAATCAAAGCAGAATTCCAGCAGGACAAAAATATTTTACATATAAACTTTACATTTGTTGCTAATATTGAGGGCCGACACATTTATTTAAAATGCAAAAATGTATATAAAATCAAACATATTTGAAGTGATTTTAGTTTTTTTTTTGAGGTTTAATGGAAAATAGTCACGAGTTGATCGAGGCAAATGAAAGTATATAATGCGACTGCTGAACGCCCTACTGAAACAGAAAGCTAGTCAAATGTATTCTGAAGAGCTATGCTATTAACTAATGTATAGTTAAGTATATTATATAGTCGATTAATTCTGATAAAAATAATCTGCAAGGGTATCTTAGACTTCGGGTCCCGAAGCTTGCTTTTCTTTATAGTTTTATTTGTTACTTTTTCCATTGCGTTTCGATTGTTTGCTCAAATGGCTGGCGCTTCGAGATCCAATTAACTCGTGTTATATTGTGCATTAATTAATTATCACGTTATTTGTTCGATTCGTTTGCTTGCGTTGCTTGCTAGATTTTGGTTCTGATCTGGGTCTCTGGGCTGCGAGATAAGGGCATTGTTCTTGGCCAGTGCAGATCCCAGTTGTGGTCCAACCTCCTCACAGAGCTGTAGGCGCTTGCTGCCACTTATTCTTGTCTTTCGCGATCCCTTGCCGGTTTTCGTTTCGTCTGTTTTGGGGTAAGCTTTTATTACATTCTACCTGAGTAGCTGATTGATATATCGGATATTCGTCCAGAAAGAGAAATTTAATTTATTGCTAATTTTTCTAAAAATTCTAGAGCCAAACTGACCCTGACGACACATTCGACTCATCCACTTCTGTAACTTATCTCACACGATTCGGATTTCGATGCAGATCGGAAATATGTATTCTTACATGAGCGGAAAATGCCTCAAAGTTTGTATATGAACTCTACTCCAAATGATTTTCGACAAAAGCCCCAAAAGCATGCCCCACACAATTCTGCTGTGTCAATGTAAATGTATTTGTTGCATTTACTTGGTTAAGGCACCATCTACCGGTAAAACGAATTCGTTCCGAATGATGGCGAGCAAACTGCGAGCTTTCAAAGCTCATCTCACACCAGATAACATAAGATCAGGCTCTGTTTCATCGATCAAGCATGTTTTATATTATCAGCTGAAAATGCAGTGAGTAGGATCTATATTTGGAAAGATTCTTTTAGCTCAGCTGCGCTTTCGGACCCGTTTTGAGATATAGTGTGCAGTGTGTAGAATTGGATTACTTAGAATATGGATTTCTCACAAAGATATTTTAGAAGAAAAGGAAAGCTGCTTATCGGTGCAGTTCGTGGACAGAAAGAGAGTGATAGAGATAGAGAGACGTATCTTTACAGAGAAAGAGTGGAGTTCTTACACAGATATATCGAGAACGAGAAGGAACGTGTGAGTCGTTTCTTTGGACGCGACTCTACTTTTATACCCGAACTCAGTCAGTATATAAATTGGTCAGCTTATGATTTATATAGAATTTTAAAATATTTTGCATCACATTTTTTTTTGCTAAATCTGTCATCTACATCTAACATGTTAATTCTACATCTGAAACGTAGATTATACATCTACAATGTAGATTCGACATCTTCTCTGCGAAATTTTGAAATGCACTTGTAGCAGTGTGACATCTCTGAGATCTAGGCGATAAACAAGACGGACAGACAGACTCGGCTATTGATGCTGATCAAGAATATGTATATACTTTATGGGTTCGGAAACGTTTCCTTCTATGCGTTGCACCATTTAATCTAATATACCCCTTAACTCTTTTTGAGTACGGGTATGAAAATACCAGTATATGTATCATTGGTAAACAGATACTCGTAAATAAGCTGACTGCAGATGCTACTTGGCTAATGATATAGCTTATTATTCCATTATAATGATCCATAGTTAATTAACTACGGCTTGTGTCTGAGTTATTCTAGGGGAATTCCCATTTATGGATTTTGCCCTAGTCTATGACCAGTTTTTGCTGAGAGCTCTGTCTTTTAAAATGACATGATTTGTGGATGCATCTCTCATGTAACTTGAAGGCTGACACCTCGTGGTTTGGGGCTTAGTCATGAAATGAAAATTAGTCTATTATAATAGAGCATAGGTGTGCATAGGGGTATATTAGGTTCGTGTATATATAAAAGTATTCTTGATCTTGATTCTTGATAGAGTATCGATCTGATCGTTATTATAGCCAGCATGAAGCAAAGAATTTCCAGTGGCTGATTCCACTGCCAGAGATGTAACGCCCGGATGATACCTCTTTGGTGGATTTGGAGTTGGGGGGATATTTATAATTGGGTAGAAGGAGTATGGACCGAGTGCAGATGTATATTATATAATTTGCATAGCTCATAAACAGAAACGGAGTACTGGGTATCATAGTGTCTGGCAACTTGAGGACTGGTCTTTATTTGTATGGGCGGGTAGCGTCGAAGTTCTAGCTTTTAGCTTTTACTACGTGCACTCGTAGTGTACTTGCATACACATATATAGTACATACGTACATACATATATTCCTGATTATCGCTATATACACATACAACTGTAGACTTTACCTGAGCGATTTTGCTGCGGTGGGTTGCTGGGAGATCTCTCTCTTGCATGGAGCAACTCTTATCACTTGGCACTGAAATTCTTATCGTCTTTCTGGCTGCTGCTCTTTTGCTCGGTTACCTGTGGCCGCTTACACCTACTGGTTTCGTTGTCGTTCCGCTATTTTCTTTGTGCTGCTTGTCCGTTGTCGTTGTACGTTGTCCACTGTCCGCCTCGGTTGTTGCTCATTTACTCTCTGTCGGGGCCGGACGTGTACGCTAAGTTGTAGTTAAGTCGTTTTGTCAACAATGGAAACGACAAAAACAGCAACAGCAACAGCTACAGCAACAGCAAAAGAAAAAGCAAAAGCAAAAGCAGCGACAACGATGATAAGATCGACGCACGCTTACGCTTTCAGTATGGCGAAACAATTACACAAAGAGAGCGACAACCGTCTGACGCCTCTCTGTGCGAGTATCTCTCCGCTGTGGCTCTCTTTGCTCTTTGCTCTGCGAGTGAGTGGGCGCAGGCCATTGGGCACACTCCGTGACCTCACTCCTCCGTCTCTCCGTCTCTCCACACTCTGATCCGTCCGATACTGTACGATCCGATCCGATCCGATTCGATACGATCCAGTGTGATCTGCTGTACGAGTACTCACGTCAGTTGATTGCCGTACACGGAACAGTTCGCGACCCCAGTCAGGCCCACGTCGCTTGTTTCGCCTCAAATATTGTCGGAATTCGGTTGTTTTGGCACGTACCGCTCCATACCGCCGTACCGCTTGAGTGGTGACCCCGATTCGTGGCAACTACGAAATGGAATGGACCTGGCTCAAGGACTGGTGGCGCCTCAAAAAGCTGCGCTCTCGCCACCAGCGCCACAAGAAGAAACTCGAGGCAGCAGCGGCGGAGGGCGCCGCAGTAAGCACAGCCGCGGCCTTGCCCGGATCAGATCCAGTGGTGGGTGGCGGGGTCTTGAGCCGCGAGGATCGTCGGGCCAGTCGCCGTCACATCGTGAAGCCGATCACCGGGGAGGATTCAGGGCATGCCCAGCGACGCGGACGTGTCCGGGATCGACTGCGCCGCAACCGCTTGCTGCAGTGTCAGCGGCGGAGTGTAAGCGCCGGCGTCCACGCCAAGCAGCAGGACAAGGATATGGCTGATGATGATGATGACGATGACGGGGAATACGGACCCTTCAACGTCAGCGACTACGAGGACTATGGACCGAGCCATGGCAGCGATGGCGAGAGCGACGACTTCTGCTACTGTGACATCTGTCTGAATGTAGGTCTCAAAGGTCTCCCACCTACCGGCTACCGCTTGCCAGACAAAAAGACGTTAATGAATGAGTGGCTGATGAATGAGCAGGCAATTTGCTAATTGAAATGTGCTTCGGGTTACAGATGGAACTGGTCTATTTGGTTAAGCCTTTGGGGTATTTATTGCTTTAGCGTCTTGAGTATTTCTGTCTATTTGTCTGTCTATTGAAATCATAAGCATAGAGAAGAAACTTCAGTGGGAATGGCGCAAAACTGTTTCTTAACCGATTCGAAGTAACGGTTTGAATATCAACCGATTCGATTTGCTTATCAAAGCGGTGCTTTAAGTGTTTCAAAGCGGCTTACATACAATATTTAGTATGTATTTACTCTAATGGATAGCCGCTTGGGTTGGCTTAGGTTATGCTTTTCGGTGGCAAATATCAGTTAACAATATCTACAACCGATGTATCCTTGCGGCCGATTGAGGCTAGACTCGAGACGCAAGAGAGAATGCTCGAGAATTGCAAAGTCCACATATATCGCGTGTGCATAACGCACAGCGCGGGATTCGCTGATATGGGGGGGGTTTTTTCTTTTGTCGCTATAGGAGAAAAACTAATTTAAAAACAGTATTTTTAATACCTTGTTTTCCAATACAAGTTTTTTATAAACGAAAGATGATTTACGATAAAAGTTCTTCAGAGAGATTCTCTTATATATTCAACTATCTGTAGCAAATAGTTCAGAAATGGCCCAATCTCTGCTATTCCGATTAATATATATACTTCAGATATTTTTTTAAGCTTAAGTATGATTGAGGTTTTGGTAGTATTCAGTTCTACTTCTGTATGTTTTGCGGCGCTTTTTTTATAGCCGGTAAGAGCTTGGGAAGAAGGAACATTTTCTGACCCAATAAAGTTTGTTCGAGCATGTACTTATATTCTCGATCAGCAGCCAAGACTCTGCCGAGTCGATAAAGCCGAGTCGCAGGGACTATGATAGACTTAGAGCAACGAAATGTTGTATACGGCGGACTCCTGTGACAAAAATCTGTGGCATCCACAATTCTTCTGGCTGGTTAGACATTGGTTTCAGTCTTGGTCTGAGTCTTAAGGCCTTGCTTAAAGCCGATTTCAGTCGGACTTATGTACACCTTTCCACTGTAAAAACAGCCAGGAAAGCCAACTCGACAGGTGTTTGATTCTAATGTCGACACTCGATTCGACACAAAAACCAAGACAACAACAAGTACACCAGCAAGCAAAGAGGCTGGAAGCGGCAGTGAGCGCATGTGAATATCCTTGGTTTGTTCGCGACGATCCTTGGGTCCGTGTGCTCAGCAGAGCAGGGAGGAACCAAACATCCGCTGGCCTGTGGCGGCTCCGTTCCGTTCTGTTCTGAACTGAACTGAACTGTTTTGTTGTTTGTTCTTTTTCGTGTGCGGAATGCGGCGGAAAGTGAAGCTAACAAATCCAATAATCCATACACGGCTCTTTCTACATTCGAAGGGCGACACGGACTTTGGGGAAAGCAATGACGGCATGGACTCCGACACGAGCACCTCCTCCAGCAGCAGCAAGCAAGTGATGGTCGGCATCTGTGCAATGGCCAAGAAGACGCAGTCGAAGCCGATGAAGGAGATCCTCACGCGGCTCGGCGAGTTCGAGTTCATCAAGCTGGTCACGTTCGAGGAGAACGTGATACTGCGCGAGCCGGTCCAGAACTGGCCCACCTGCGACTGCCTGGTCTCGTTCCACTCGAAGGGATTCCCCCTGGAGAAGGCCATCGAGTACGCCCAGCTGCGCAATCCGTTTGTACTCAATAACCTGCACATGCAGTACGACATCCAGGACAGGCGGCGCGTATATGCCATACTCGAGAAGGAGGGCATCGAGATACCACGCTATGCGGTCCTCGATCGCGACTCGCCCGATCCCAAGCGTGAGTATCACGATCATGATTTTGCAGGGAGGAATTCCGTCCATCTCCTTGAAATATTATACCTTACGAGTATGTATGTATTCCTCTTAATGCTTATGTGCATTTTTCGCTTGACAGATCACGAGCTGATCGAATCGGAGGACCATGTCGAGGTCAATGGGATCACCTTCAACAAGCCGTTCGTAGAGAAGCCTGTCTCGGCGGAGGACCACAACATCTACATCTACTACCCGACCTCGGCGGGAGGCGGCAGTCAGCGTTTGTTTCGTAAGATCGGCAGTAGGAGCAGTGTCTATTCGCCGGAGTCGCGTGTGCGCAAGACGGGCTCGTTTATCTACGAGGACTTCATGCCCACCGATGGTATGCAACTTGCTCTCTATGCTCCCATGCTCTATGCAGCTGTAGGTACTACCCGAGATCCTGACTTCCCGCTCCCGAATCCCAGATCCCGGATCCCACATCCCACATCCCTGTCCCCTCTACCCTCTACCCTGTCCACCCTGTATCGCCCGATATGGCCTCGCCTGTTGTCGTTAAGGGCTATGTTTGGCTAGCTTAATCCCCTCTCCTCCAGCTTAACAAATCGCCACCGCCAAACATAACTCATTTGACCATTGTCTTGCGTCTCCCCACTTCTCACTTGCCACTTGCCACTCGCCACTCGCCACTCGTCACTCGCCGCCCCCCTTCTCGCCGCACGCCGCTCTGTTCAGCTCAGTTCAGCTCATCATACTGGCCGCCAGTCGAACGCACTGAATCCAGCATTACCTTTACAACTTAGTGTACTTTTCAGGCACCGACGTGAAGGTCTACACCGTGGGACCGGACTACGCCCATGCGGAGGCCCGCAAGAGTCCCGCGCTGGACGGCAAGGTGGAGCGCGACAGCGAGGGCAAGGAGATCCGCTACCCAGTGATCCTCAATCACTCCGAGAAGCTCATTTCGCGCAAAGTGTGCCTGGCCTTCAAGCAGACCGTCTGCGGCTTTGATCTTCTGCGGGCCAATGGCAAGAGCTACGTGTGCGATGTGAATGGCTTCAGTTTCGTGAAGAACTCAAACAAATACTACGACGACTGCGCCAAGATCCTGGGCAACATGATACTCAGGGAGCTGACGCCCACGCTGCACATTCCCTGGTCGGTGCCCTTCCAACTGGACGATCCACCCATCGTCCCCACCACCTTTGGCAAGATGATGGAGCTGCGCTGTGTGGTGGCCGTCATCCGGCATGGGGATCGCACGCCCAAGCAAAAGATGAAGGTCGAAGTGCGGCATCCAAAGTGAGTACAGACAGCCCCTCTTCTGCATACAAACGTATTCCATACGTGTGGCACCGGATTTCATTTGCTTGCCCATTTATTGCTTAGATTCTTTGAGATCTTCGAGAAGTACGATGGCTACAAGCTGGGCCATGTGAAGCTGAAGCGGCCCAAGCAGCTGCAGGAGATCCTCGACATAGCCCGCTTCCTGCTCAGCGAGATCCACACCAAGGCACACGCGGAGATCGAGGAGAAGGAGAGCAAGCTGGAGCAGCTGAAGAACGTCCTGGAGATGTACGGCCACTTCTCGGGCATCAATAGGAAGGTGCAGATGAAGTACCAGCCGAAGGGACGACCCCGCGGCTCCAGTTCCGATGACAGTAAGTCCCTTGCAATACCCAAGCCTAAACGCAGCCTTGTGCTCAACCCCTGCGCAGCCAATCTTCCAGCGGAATCCCCTGCAGAACCGTCGCTAGTGCTCATCCTCAAGTGGGGTGGCGAGCTAACGCCCGCCGGACGCATCCAGGCCGAGGAACTGGGTCGCATTTTCCGCTGCATGTATCCAGGAGGTCAGGGACGATCCGATTACTCGGGCACCCAGGGATTGGGCTTACTACGGTACGACTTTTGCTGCCTGTCCCCCTGTTCTTCGCTTTTTCTTTTACTGGAAAACTATTTTGCAGCTTGCACTCAACCTTTCGGCACGATCTGAAGATCTACGCCTCGGACGAGGGTCGGGTCCAGATGACGGCGGCTGCCTTTGCCAAGGGTCTGCTGGCCCTCGAGGGCGAGCTGACGCCCATTCTGGTGCAGATGGTTAAGAGCGCCAACACGAATGGGCTGCTGGACAACGATTGCGACTCCAGCAAATACCAGAATCGGTGAGTATTTCCCGCCTCTCCATTTCCATCTGTGGCTCCGTAGATCTGGCCATCCGTAGATCCGTGGCGATCAATTCTCTTCTATGCTGTTCAAAAATGGGCTGACCAGTGATGGATTTCTTGCTGGTGAACTCGCATCAATTCAGCCAACACAATCCGCAGAGAAGGAGCGTACGAATAGTACTTAACCTTCTCGATACATCACCGATCACACGATCACTCAATATTCTGTATGGCTATAGTGAACTTTAAGCTAATCCCCTGAGGAGGTTCTATCAGTAATCCGTCTGGCTGATCTTTCAAATCATTCCCATAATTGCGAAGGACCAACCTTCAGGCTGTCGCTGTTATCTCTAATGTTTTGCTTGTAGTTGCTCAATGACTGTAGCAGTAATGCATCCTAATCCTAATCCTGTATCCTGATTCCTGTACACCAACAGGGCCAAGGGTCGCCTGCACGAGCTAATGCAAAACGATCGCGAATTTACAAAGGAGGATCGCGAGCATATCAATCCGTGCAACAGCAAATCGATCACTCAGGCGCTGGACTTTGTGAAGAATCCGGTGGACTGCTGCCACCATGTGCACCTGCTGATCCGCGAGCTGCTGCACATAATCAGCATTAAGAAGGACGATCCCAAGACCAAGGACGCCATACTGTACCATGGCGAGACGTGGGACCTCATGCGCTGCCGCTGGGAGAAGATCGAGAAGGACTTCAGCACGAAGTCAAACCTGTTCGACATCTCCAAGATACCGGACATCTACGACTGCATCAAATACGATCTGCAGCACAACCAGCACACGTTGCAGTACGACCAGGCCGAGGAGCTGTACATCTACGCCAAGAATCTGGCCGACATTGTCATACCGCAGGAGTACGGCCTGACGCCGCAGGAGAAGCTGGCCATTGGGCAGGGCATCTGCTCGCCGCTGCTGCGCAAGATCAAGGGCGATCTGCAGCGGAACATCGATGAGGTCGAGGACGAGTTCATGAACCGGCTGAATCCACATTACAGCCACGGCGTGGCCAGTCCCCAGCGCCATGTCCGCACCCGCCTGTACTTCACCAGCGAGTCGCATGTGCACTCCCTGCTCACCGTCCTCCGGTACGGCGGCCTTCTTAACGTGGTCACCGACGAGCAGTGGCGCCGCGCCATGGACTACATTTCCATGGTGTCCGAGCTGAATTACATGTCCCAGATCGTCATCATGCTGTACGAGGATCCCACCAAGGATCCCACCTCCGAGGAACGCTTCCACGTCGAGCTGCACTTCAGTCCGGGCGTCAACTGCTGCGTCCAGAAGAACCTGCCGCCAGGGCCCGGCTTCCGGCCCCACTCCCACGGCGACAATGCCTGCAACGTGAGCCTGCAGTCCACGGACGAGGCGAATCCTGCCCGAATCGAGGAGGAGAACGACAACAACTCCGGGGAGGAGCAGAACACCAAAAAGGCAGGGGTTAGTCCAGTATCTCATCCCGTATCTCTTGCCCCAGAACTCTTGCGGTGAAGGAACGGAATTCTCCGAGCATCTGCTCATCTGCTCATCTGTCCGCGCGTCCGTTAATCCGTTCATAGAATAGGGACGTACAGAGATGTGCATAGTATTTCCATACGCAGGAGGATTGAACCGATATGGAACAGAAAGATGCTTAGCTCATCACATAGTCGTATCTGTGGTGATGTGCACTCACTCCCACTCCCACTCGAATACGCCCCTTCCTTATGCTCAGCATAGCAATCCTTCGGGATACCTAAGGAAGGACTTCAAGTTAGCTTCAAGTTTGAAGGGCTTGCATGTCCTCCACATGAGCCCAGTGCAGTCAGGAGAAGGCCCTGTTTCGTTGCCTTGTTTCGTTTTCAATTGGTAATAACTTCTGGTAATTTCCCCCCTGCTCTCCCGCAGAGCTGCGAGGAGAACATCTCCGGCTCTGGCTCTGGCTCCAGCAGCAATGTGTTCAATGCCGGCTTCAACCGGCTGGAGCTGCGCACCAAGCACCTCAAGTCGAAGCCCATTCCCATCGGCTCGCACCACACGGTAAGCGGCCACGAGGCAATGGATCTGGCCAAGCGGCTCAACGAGGAGCTCGCCTCCCAGCAGCAGCAGCAGCAGCTCTCCCACAACCAGCATCAGCAGCAACAGCAACAGCAGCAGCAGCAGCAGCAGCAGCAATTGCGGCCCATCAGCCCCGACATGCGGGCCGTGAGTCCGGACTGCGAGCCGCGATCCCGCAGCTTCGAGCAGCGTCCCACCTCCGGCAACTGTTGCAAGCAGACGGGTATGTATACGAGGGTCGGGGGCGGAATAGTGCTCTTGCCTGTGTGTGTGTGTGTGTCTGTGTGTGTGTGTGTGTGTGTGTGTGTGTCTGTGTGTGTGTTTAGCGCTTGCAACTGGCTGTGCCGCCAGCGCCAAGGCGGAGCCTGGGGCTCCCCGCTCTTCCCACTACTCCTTCTAACTTAACAGGGGCTCATTTACGATTTGTGCTCGTGTCCGGCTTCCCCCTAACCTCCCCCCACTTAAGTAACACTTCATCACCGACTGGCGCGTTGCCAATCAGCTTTCACACTGATGCGGTTTCCATCTCGCTGCTTAGCTATAACCTGGAAGGATACTTTGAGCGCTGGAAGATGGCAAGGGTTAGTTCAAACAAACAGTTCAAACACGCAGGCGACTAGTCTCATTGGGGGAACGTAAATAAAGAGTGGGTAATCCAACCTTAGCCATTGAAGAGTACTGATTGGAGCTATCGTATCACACTACTGCAACATCAGTCCGGGAACGCAAGTATATCCTTTCATGAATCACTCCACACCATCCATCAATTGATCAGTCTATCTGGCCATCTGTCCATCTGTCCATCCATCTTTGATCACCGAACACTGACATATTTATAGTTACTTTTGATTGGGTGCGAGTGCAACTTCCACAATCGTTTATTGTCCGAACAGCCTTTGACACTTCATGGAATTATAAGTTGGGATTTAGTTTCTAGGGGGGATTTTTCCGACTGATCTTCCTACCAGGTTATACCATCTTCGGTTGTTCCGGAGCTGCGCTTCGCTTGTCACTTACGTTAAAATGTGTTGCATTTATTTTTGATATTTTTTGCTGGTGTTCTCATTTTGGTTTTAAGCATGCCGTTTTATTCCTTTTTGTTTTATGCCTGCGCTCTATGGTTTCCTCTCCCCACTGCCAGCTAACGCCCAAGGGGAACCGAGCCCATCCCACCTCCCTCCCCCACAAAACAACTTGCGTCCAAGTGTCCAAAAACCCTTGAATATCCCCAGAGATCCGATCCCGTTCCCAGAACCCTTCCAAAGTTTATCTAGATTCCAGACTATTTATTTGATTACGCTATTTCCGCCCTATTGTGTATGTGTATGTATATGTACCTGCATCTGTTTCTGTATCTGTATCTGTATTGAATTGACTCCCATTTTTACAAGTATCTCTAGATAATATGGCGCTCTCTCTCTCTTTCGAATGGTAAACGAAAAATGCTTAGTTTCATAATTTCTCAACATGTGTGCTTTTCGAATGTAGAAAAGAAAAGAAAAGAAAAGAAGGACAGTTTCGGTGGAAGTTTTATGCGTTTTTTTTTAGCCTTCTCCCTCCCACAAGCTGTGCCCAACATTTTTGGTTTTCAATTTTTCTGTTTCAACGTTGAGGCGATGATATACTATTGTGGGACGATCGATGAGATGACATTGAAAAAGAAAAACGCTCACAAATCCACACACACACACATCTCGTCCTCTCTCTCCCGCTCTCGATCGCAATCTCAATCTCAATCTCACTCTCAATCTCACTCTGTCTCGCTCTCAATCTCAATCTCACTATCACTCTCTCTCTCTCTCGTTCGTTCTCTACTTTCCACATGAGAAAAACGGAAAATCTATAAGCATCTGGCCGCGGAATCCCGTGTACTTGGCAATGCTGGTCACACTGTCTCAGGCACACAGCCCCTCTGGTCACTCTGGTCACTCTGGCGCGGCCTCGGCCTCGTCCTCGTCCTCACCACAACCAACCACAGTCAGGCCCCGCAGGCAGCTGGGTCCCGGGAAATGCTTCCGAAGCATTTCCTCTCGTCCAAAACGAATGGGACCGGGAACGGAACTGCGTTCGGAAGCTTTTGCCGGGCTCCAGCTGCGGAACGGTCACACTATTTACTATCCCGCTCCTGCTCACTATCTCTATACCCCTCTGCATCTTTCTTTGTGTACATAACACCTACGTATCTCTGTTTCTGGTTATTTGTCTGTCTTCCCCTGTACCGACCCCCGTCTCCTTGTCTGTCTTGGTCTTCGTGCATGAAAAGCGAACAGTTGAAAGGAAGAAAAAGAAGAGAAAACTTTGCCAACTCTTGTAAAGTTATTGTCTGTGTCTGTTCGTTGCTCGTTGTTGTTGTTTGCAGAACCCGTAACCCGTACGTACCGCCAAAGCCAAAGCCAACCAACCAACAGACCCACAACAATCCAAATCCTAACACACAAAAACCCACCGAATCACCCGATACACCTACAAACTCGCACACAACCCACTAACAGGACTCGCCGCGCCTCACGAATAAAACAAAACAAAAACACCCACCCACAAGCGTATCCTAATCCACCTGCTACCGCCTGAAGCCACCTGTTGCCGCCCCGCCTCAAGCTGCTCTGCTGCAGACAAAGCCTGAAAGCTTAGAGCCTTTTAAATGTTCGTGCAAGAAGGTGTGTAGTCCATGATCGTTGATGTACACGTATGTACGTACCCAGGGATCGGCAGGGCCCTGGCCCCTGTTGCACTGGCTGGAAACAATACAACGATCCGTTTCGCCTGCTGTTTATTGTACAGCCACAATGCCAAAATCCAGACAGGTCCGCACGTATGGAAAAAATATGTTGAACAATCTGCGAGGACCTTCATTTATAAATCAGTGGGGAAGACGAAAAGGGGATCAGGGGGAGCCTCTAAACTGAGGCCTGAGAACATCTTCTGTGAACACACAAGATGATGGTGGAAACAGCCTCAGCAACCACTAATTAAAAACGCTAACCATTTGGATGGAAGCATTTGAACTACTTGAGGCTGAACTTACTTCATATTTAGACCAGGCTTGGGTGCGACTCTAAGGATACCTATTACATTCTTGCAAGAGCATTTTCCATTCGGCCAGCCGAACTTTTTAGTTTCTTCTTTGTTTATTTTTTTATTTTTTTTTATTTGTTTTCGAATTGATTTTCTTGCCTTGTATGAACCCTTCATTGAGCGTTTTCTCTATTCGTTCTCCAACTTGTTGAGTATCTCGGCTAATGACTTTTCTATCTATACACCCATCTATACAACAATACTCCGATACTCCGATATACCGATACTCCGATACTCCGATATACCGACACACACCCACGCCGACACGTGGCGTGGCTGACTCTCGACCGACGGAACCGGAACCCAATCATCCGTACTAACCCTTCATTATCCGCCAACTGGCTTTGACCTCCACCCCGAATGATCACAGCTCCTTCCCCAAGCTTCGGAGAGATAGACCATGCCCGGGTCGGCACCGGAGAAGGGGCTCCCAAGGGGGGCAATCGCACGGCCTTTCAGATACGCGTCACGGACACCCTGTCCTTCTTTAAGATCGACTCCTCAACGAACGAGCTGCCCCTGTCCGATATTGATTTCTCCCTGAACCCGGGTACGCCCCAGTGCGGCCCGTCCCCCCACAAGCGGCTCCACGTGCTGACCATGCGCCGCATGGAGAGCTGCGATGAGCCGGATGACCTGAAGGCGGGTCGCGAGGTGCCCCAGCACCTGCAGCACCTGCCCCAGATCTCGCCCATGGCCACCAACGAGCGCCCGCTCAGCTGCAACTGCACCAGCTCGTCGGCCCTGGCGCTCCATGCCCAGGCCCACTCGCACTCGAAGAGTCTGATGGATCTGGGCCAGACCCTGAGCAGCTCCGAGGTGGCACACAGCCCGGCGACGGGCCCCGATCGAGCAGATGCCGTCGAAGTCGGTGGCAGCAGCTTCGACGATGACTTTCAGCTCTCCAGCTCGGCTCCGGCCTGCCTGATGACCGTCCCATATGGGCGGCGACCTTCTGGAATGGCAGCTCTCTCGCCCACGAGCCATGCCACCACCTCACCCACCGCCTCCACCCTGAGGCTGTGCAAGGACATGGAGGAGACCCATTCAAAGGCACCAGCCGCCGATAGTTGCGCCTCCAGTTCGGGACACCGCAAGGCCACCAGTCACTCGTGTGGCCAGCTCTCGGTGATGCCCAGCTCGGCGATGGTGCTCCAGGAGAATCCCTTTCGCTTTATGGTCTCTTCGGCGGCAGCTCCGCCTGGCGGCTGTTTTGTGAGCTGCTTCGAACCCATAGCCGAGAATGTCGCACAAAATCTGAATACCACGCCCACGCGTACACCCGATCCCGAACCCACCCCCACACCCACACCCACACCCACAATTCAAACCAATATTGTAACCAGTAAGGTGGCAAAAGAGCAACAGCCACAGCCACTGGTGGTCTATAATCTGCCCACTTTGCTGGTTACTGCCACAGCAAGCCGAACCGAACTCATACCAGTAACTACACCAACACTATCTACAACGACAACAACTACAACAACCAGAACAACAACAACAACAACAACAATAGCAACTCTGCTCAATAATAATACAGCAACAATGTCTTCTAATCAAACATTTACTAACCAATTCAAATCGATCGATCCTTCCTCCTCTGACGCACACCAACAACAACAACAACAACAACAACAACACCAACATGAATACGAAACAACACCAACACCAACTTCAACAACAATTACACCAATCACCAATCAACCAATCATTCAACATAATGACACTGACACCAACACCAATACCAACACCACCACCAACACCAACACCAACAACACCACCGATACAAACACAACAACTACCACGACCACCCCGTCTTGTTGTACCAATACCATCGCCACAGATAGCACAGTTTCGGTGTCCGTATCGGCCTCGGCCTCATCGGCCAACTCGTCAACATCATCGCGTCGCCAAAGACACAGTATTGCCGGCCAGATGTCCTATATGAAAATGTTGGGTTTCGGTGGTTTTAGCAAAAAGATGGCCACCAGCGCGAATAGCCTTTTCAGCACGGCAGTGATAAGCGGCAGCTCATCTGCCCCCAATCTGCGGGACATGATACCGGTCTCGTCTTCCGGTGAGTACTATACATAGTCGTAAGCAAAAGAGTTCCGTCGAGTTGGATTTGAATTAGGAGGGACAAAGAGCTCACTCCCTTGCAGGAGCAAGCTTGGGTGCATCCTTAGTCAAGTGAAGTTGGACCCTGAAATTACGTAGACCACCTCAAGGTATGCATCGAGTGTGCACAAAAAGGCAGTGATACAAATCTTTCAACTTTTTTGGCAGGTTTTAAAATTGACTGCTAAATGGGGAATAGATTGTTAAAGGGTTCGAAGAGAAAACTAATGTGAGCTACATACTCCCAAAACAATTACGAATATACATGCATATATAGATTGACACATAGAAGAGCCTTTTTATGGGTCATGAAACCCTGATTATTGCAATCCACACTGTACAGTGTACACGCCAATGGGTGTGTAAATTACAAACCCGTCGTACAACACATGAATGCAATTCTTTGGTTGTTTATTTTATAATGGAGCCTGAGTGGTGAATGCATTTCAACTATAAATGCAGTTGATAGATAAAAGCAGGTTGTCTTTCACGATAAAGAAACCAAAGTCTTGGTTGAAGTTCCTGACTTCTTAAAATATAAACATATTGGCGGAAAACATCTTAAAGCTCGTTTCGATTCGAGATCCTCTATCGCCCACCCTTTAGAGTCCACTAATTGGATGTCTTTCTGTTCGGATATCACTTTTTTCCGCGAGAATCCTTCCCTGCGGCGGACTCTACCTTCATTTTAAGTTTGTATTATAATTTTTTTTGTTTTTATTATGGGGAGGGATCATTGAATCCCTGATTGAATGATATTTCAATGATATTCTTCCTTATCCGACCCCCAACTGGGGACCGTACAGGATTTGGCGATGTTCCACCGATTCGACCCCTGGAAACGCTCCACAATGCTCTATCGCTGCGCAAGCTGGACTGTTTCCTGCAGGACATGATCCTGGCGCAGATATTCAAGACACCAACGGGTTCTCCGCCGCGCGCCTTCGACCACGGCGCCATGCCGGCCGTCTCTTCAATGGCACTCGCTGCACATGTGGATGAAGCCGCTTCAGTCGGTCCAGGCATCGTCGGCGCTGGGGACACTCCGAGCACCCCGACGGGGGTGACGGGGAAAGTGGGTCAGTCGCCCCTCAGTGTGACCTTCCAAGGATGCTGCAGCGAATCGAACTCGATCAACCTGCCCGCGGAACGACGCCAGGGCCCCAGGCTCCCCTCGGAATTGGCGATGGAAGAGCAGAACAAAGACCACGATGCGGACGAACGGAGGCAACACCGCACGTTTCTGGCCGCCAAAAAAGAACGTAAGTCAAAATACACAGGATCCTGAAGAGACCCCGTAAAAAATATATACAAAAAATACCCCACTCGGCAATCGATTTGGATAAACCGACCAAATTCCAAAGGATTCAAAGCACACACTCGTTTGGTTCAATTAAATTTTAAAATTATTTCGTTCCAAAGATAGTGTTTTACTTTTAATTATCATTATTTGTTTGTTGGGATTGAAGGTGTCTCTTTAGTTGCCTCAATGCTTAGCTAATGGAGAGCGCAACATTTTCTAATAAACTCTAGCTGCAATGTGGCAAAGTACTAAAGTCAAAATAACGTTTTGAGATGTAAGAGGGAGGTACGAGTACATCTATGCTTTTGTGAACCGAATATATCGTTTGCCTGGACCACAAACAATCTCTCTTCTGTCTGATTCTCTCGCATTTTTGAACCATTTTCGTCTTTGGTGTTCACATTTGCCAAGTTATTGTTTATTACAACAGCATCCTGTAGCCTGTGTGAGGGTTCATTCTATCAGAGTACCGTAGAACGGAACTAGGAACTAAAGTTTTTTTCAATTTCAATTTCCTGAGCTGTAATTTCCCATGCCCAAGTCTTATTAGTATTATTTGATTTTACTTTTAATTCAAATTTGATTATTTATGCGTTCTTTTTGTTCTTAATATTTTCAGTGGATTGAATTGAGCCAAGCATTTAGAGTAAATGCAGCTAACATTTTGTTTACGATTGTATATATTACTATATTGTGCTATGTCCATAACCGATAAACACAAATTATTATAGATATATGCACATACTCACATACAACATCTAAACGGATGGATATAGTTTTGTGTCATTTCTGTTTTGATTGCAATTAGAATTTTAAGTCTTTTGGTCATCATTGGAATAAAAATGGCGAGAAGTGAAAACTTTTAGATTATAAATCCATCATGAATTGAATCGAATACTCGCCTCTCAATCAAAAATATCTCACTCGCTCTTTGCTCACTCGTTTCAATCGTTTCCTTACATTTATTCCTTGTTCCCATTGTCCCTTCTTCATATTCTTTTCTTCACTCGCTGTGCGATAACTCGCCTACTCGCTTAAACATACGGAAGTGTGTTTTTCTACTCGTTCCTTTATCACGCTACACTTTTTCACTCGTCACTCACTCTGCACTCGTTTATTCTTTCTTTTCTAGCTCCTTTATTTTTAATTTCAACCCCGTTCACTTTTCAATCGCTCATTCCGCATTCGATTCGCCCATTCATGACTCGACTTTGCATCGTCTTTATCCATTTCGCTTCCAACGCTTACTAACGGTTCAACTAACAACTCTATCCAATTGGTCGACCCATAAAAGAAATCTGGCAGCAGCAGCAGGATAGCCTCCAGGCAGCCTTGGCGGATGAGGAGCCACAATCCGAGCTGGAGCTGAAGCAGCTGTTATTGTGAGAACGAGTTCGCTCTCCGCTCGTCCTCCATTAATAGAGGTTTTCCATTTCACAGCGATCACTTTTCCGCTCCCATCACGCCATATGCGGAGCTTGCGGGAGCCACGCCAGATATCTACCTGAACATAAGTGAGCAGGCACACAGCCTCACCGAATGCCAACCTACTTTGAGTGGCGTGGGGATGAGCATATCCGGAGAAGGTCTTCTCTTCGGCGTATGCGGGGAGCCGGACAACGCCCCCAACTGCCTCACGCCCGTGAGCTTCGGCATGGACCTGGACCTGAGCATGGTGGCAAACAGGGGCTCCATGACACTCTCCATGGATGTGAGTCGGTTATCCTTTTCCGCTGTCATCTTCTAATTGCGTTTCAATTCCCCACAGGGCTTCGAGGATGAAGAGGATGCAACGCTTTCGGCAGCCACGACGCCATCGCTCCCAGCAGATGGGGAGCCCAAGCTGGCGATTTGCCACTGCTGCCCCAGCCACGACGAGGCTCCGCCCGATGTGGCCAGTGATGATCCCCGCTTCGGTTTCTCCCTGCCCGTCCACGTCCAGCAGCCGTCACCGGAGCACACTCGTCCTCTCGTGCGCCGGTCTCACGATTCCGTCTCGCCGCGCATCCAGAAGCAGATCAGCGTCTTCGAGGGTACAGGACAGGCGGACAAGGACGGGGCGGCACTGCACGCCTCCATAAATCTACCGGCTGCCGCCCAGCAGCTGCGCCAGGATGCCCGGCTGCGCAAGTTTGAGAACCTCACCCAGTCCACATCCAACTCGAACTTCCCCTTCGAGAGCAACACCCTGAAGCGCGTGCCCATGCAGGCCACGGGCGACTATGAGAACGTTTCCCACACTCAGAGTTGCATCAACCTAAAGAGCACCAGTGGATCACCCCAGCATCAGAAAGGACAAGGAGCTGCAGCAGGAACTGGAGCTGGAGCAGACCGGGACCGGCTACGGGGAGGCGGAACAGGGCACTTTGGGCGACTGCCTAGTACTCTGTCCGCCTGCCACTCAGCCTCGGCTTCCCCCTCGCCATCACCATCACCATCTCCTCGACCGGGGGCGTTGATCGTGAAGGAGCGATTTATAGAACCGCCCAAGCGGGGCATTGTCCGGGGCTATCACCCCAAGACTCAGTCCATGGACGCGGACTTTCTGTTCAACGAGTTCCTGCTGCTGCCGGCCAACGCTCCGGCCAATCTCTCCTTCGATTGCAGCGACACCGAGCTCGATACCCATACCGATGTCGCTGCCGATGCTGGGGCCGATGCAGGCGATCACAGTGATCGCGACGATACCGAGCAACCCTCGACATCGTCTAGGAGGAACCGTTAGCTTTCAACTCTCAGCACTCGCGTTCGCACCCTTACTAAACTGTAAGCTAAGTATTTATCGGGCGCGTAATCGAACACGTTATCGAATTCTTTATCTTAATTGTACTTGTTGTTGTTGTTGGGCCAAGCAAATAAAACTAAGCGGTAAATGTCTATTTTCTGTCCACAATTTATATTTGTTTGCCTGCCAGAAAGTATATCAAGTTTTCATATTGATCAGCGGAGCCCTCTGGCTCTTCCGGGGACAGCTTCTGGATCGAGCCCGTATATCCTTGCCTTGCATATCCATTTTTATTTTACAGTCCTTATTTAGTCAAATTTGTCTGAGTTATGTACGAACACATTAAACAACAGCAATGTGAGTTTGCTGGAATTTTTTTTAGAGATGAAACAGCTTATATTACAATGATCCGATTCAGATTTGACCATCTGGTAGACATGGTCATTCTCTAATTAATTCTCATTTAATTCGTCAAAGGCAGCAGCAGAAATTGGACAATAAGTTAATGCTCCAACGCTCCGTAGACGGCTATAACAAGTCAAACTTCCAGGGAGAATAGCCAGAAAGGTTCCACTTATGCGCCAAAAAAAGATAACCACGAGGCTAACTTTTGCTTAAGATCACAAAGACTGGGCAGGATGCGCCGGAGAGAAAAGGCGAAGGAACATTTTAAGGAGCGACAAAACTAAAATAAATTTATTTGGGAATGATTGTGAAAGGAATGTACGACGCCCTGAAGGAAAGGAATTTGATCCACGTTTCAGCAGAACATTGTCAAATATGGAGGTGGCAATATAATGATATGTGGCTGCTTCTCCTGGTACGGCGTAGGTCCTCTTTTTCAGACAACGATCAGAATGAACGCTGAGGAATACAAATTCATATTGGAAAGTGCTACACATTATGCTGAAGAAAATATTGGGTATTTCAGTAATATAACGACCCAAAGCACACATCAAGGCTTTTGACCAACATTTATGAAGAGCAAAAATGTAAGTTTTGTAGTGGCCCAGACGATCTCCCGAGTTAAATC
Organism: Drosophila tristis; assembly: GCA_018150885.1. Taxonomy (NCBI): domain Eukaryota; kingdom Metazoa; phylum Arthropoda; class Insecta; order Diptera; family Drosophilidae; genus Drosophila; species Drosophila tristis. Next base: position 1,173,295 of record JAECWT010000215.1, on the reverse strand, counting down.
CAATCGAAAACAATCCGCGGGCAAAAAATAAAAAAAATAAACGTCGTCCTTCTTCCAAAACTGAGTTAATAAAGTTCATAATGGGTGGGTATCTGAGTATTACGTATGTGCTTATTGTGATGTGTGGATGCTATGGCGGGCATACAAATATTAGCCAATTAGATCTAACTTTTAAAAGGGCCCTAGGAAACTGAGCGGCTCTTTTTCTTTTTCTTTCGTTTTATTTTTTTTTTTTTTTTTTTTTTTTGCCGCTCGACGCGGGGGGGGGGGGAAACAGGGCGAGGCGGTTCGTCGGCCCGGCCACGATTTTCCTCGTCCGCGATGGCCTGTGAAATCTTCAGTCTGGCCGCGACCCGGTCTACGAATGCTGCCGCCAGCTCCTCCTTCCTTTGCGCACACGCAATTCAGCTCGTGGCAATTCGTTGGAGAAAGTAGTCCCTTAACCATGTTCACAATAAGTGCGAGTGAAAGGGCTCAGCGCAGTAAGTGTGAGTGAAACAACAATAGAGCGTGTTGATTAACCTTCAGATCGACCATGGGGCTTAAAGTTGCCTGTTATAACAAAAAGAGTTGATGTTTTTTTATAATTTTGAATTTGCAATTAAACATTGATTTTGTTTTTGGATAGATATTATTTTGTTAAGGCTCTGCATTCTAAAATAAATTTCACACATTGCACGTACTCGCGGCAAAAACTACAATCTGTCATTTATGTTGTGCACAAGGGTTAAGGCTTCAAAATAAATTGTCGGCACGCAACCTTTCTCTTCAACAAGCGAGTCCGAATGTTAAGGGACTAAAAACCGAACGATTCGGCAGCCGACGAGAGCACCTTATGTGAATGGAAGAAATACCCCGTGCGCCCGTGCCGAGACGCGTCAAATGAAAATTGAACTTCTTGGTATTGTATAGTCTGTCTTTGCCTTAAAGCCTAGTACTCAGATCGAAAAAACACCTCGCGAACAGAATCAGGGTTGATATTCGTATGAAACCGATTAGAAATATTTTACGGCAAAAACTGTTTTCTAGGCTCTGTATGGAAGGCAATACTCAGATCAACAAACAAAAAGGTGGGTATATACTAGAAAAGTATCCGAAGTATTTGCTTGGTAAATAATTTACTTTATTGACATGTAATTTCATTATCTGTCATGCGAAACCTTATTCAAATAAGCAAAAGCTCACGTTTTTGGTATTTTTTAGATATTTTTACTATTATCTCTTAGGAAACAGATGATTCCTGATAAAAGTTTATCTTTAAAGTATTTCTAAGATGTTTTTTTACATTAAATAACTTTGAAAATTAACAGTACATTATTCATACACATATGTACATGCAGATAGAACTACCCAATTCGCAGAGTTATGCCAGTTTGTACCCCAACCTCGAAAACCAATTCTGTTTTATGTAATGCAATTTTAGTTCATATTTTGGCTTGCATCTTTAAAAAAGTATGCTCGATTTTTGCCATTTTTTTTTGTGAATATAGGGCTAACCAGTTAATATTCAACAAGGACAATCTTTTTTTCCAAACTTCGGCTTTTTCATTATTTTTTCAACATTTTGCCGTACGTATGTAACGTAACGCCAGACTAGAACTATTTACTATACTTAAGGAATGTAAAATTAAATTAAAAAAAAAAATAAGGTATACGCATGTTTTAAAAATTCTTAAGCATCAAAAATAAGGCATGTACATACATATTTTTAAACATTCGGGTTATTCAAAATTAAACGAATTATATCAAAATAAAAAAATTATTCTATGCGTTTTGTTTTTGTCACTAGAACTGAGCTCATGTCCTTGTCCGTGCAATTTTATTTGATGTGGCAAATATCTAAGAGAAGAAAAATATATTGTTTTTATTTTCTCAATAAAATAAGTTGTAACTTACTTTTAATAATTGTAACGAGAAAGCACTTTTCGTGCATGGATTAGTGATGATCTCCTTCCAGCTATAAAAAACGAAGCCAATTCATTTGAAAATACCTTTAGAACGGCAACCCTAATATATTGGGTGGGTCCTTCTCCGCCTGTTTTTCCTATAAATTGTTTCTGAAAATTTGTTAGTTTATAACCAAATTGAATGTGATGATTGTAGTCGTTCTGTAGCTCCTCATCGAAATTTCCAATATCGTTAACAGAGCTTTTTATTTTCCAGTTTGCCAGATATAACCTCCTCTGTCAATTTGGTAATCGACAGCTTAATTTTATCTGGATTTTTTCAACTCTAGATCTTCATCCTTCAACGATCTATTCTTCTACTGCATAACCAGTAACAGCGTATAAATTATCAGCTCCTTGACCAATTTCTTGATATCCTCCACCGTTTTTTGGCTCCATACTTCAACGATAACTCTTTCGAGCATATACTTCGATGTAATGGTTTGCAGTCGGATCCTGCGCTCCAGGAGGTCCCACATATTCGCAATGGGATCGAGATCTGGGGATTGCAGCGGCGAATTTAACCGACTTTTTACGCTATACAGTAACCAAAGCTATGTATTGTGGGCGGTGTTTCGGGCCATATTCTAGTTGAAAGCAAAAGATTTCCAACTCGACTAGCTGCCATACATCCCCAAGCCATAACGCCACCACCACCATGTTTTATGGTAATGCGTTTTTCCATCTTTCCAACGAGTGTTTTTCCAGCTCCTTTAGTTCAAGTTTTTTAGGGTGTTTAGTTGCTGTTTTAGTTGCTCGACTATATCATATTCCCAAAGTCTCGCGCCACCCTGTTCCCATAAAACAGAGGGATTGATTCGGATCTAACAGGGCAAATTAGGGCGGAAATTGTCTGCTGAACAACAACCTGGTTGCAGTTCGAGTTGGGTCATCGCTGATTTACACTTGGGATTACTCAACTCGAAACCACAATCAGCCAAACATCAGCAAGTGGACAGATGCCTGATGATGTTAGCAATGCTGATGATGGTGATGGTGATGATGATGATGCCAAGCTAATGACGCCGCCGGGCAAGTGAAAGTGCCGGCCAAGACACCCGATTAACTGCCAATGACCGACGACAGCGCCAGAATGCGTCTCTCTGGCCGCCCGACTCGAGCCAGGCCAACCGTTTTCACTTGTCAGCCTCGATCCACATTCGATTGCCATTGCAAATTCTAAATTGCGTATGCCAGCCACGTTCCAAGACGCACAGCACCCACTGATGGCCATGGGGCTCCACAGACTTGGGGATCGTGTAGGAGGGAATGGGAGTGGGAGTGGAAGTGGAAAAGACAAATGCGACTGCAGCGCTTGCTTCACGCTCATTCTCTTTCTCCATCTCTGTCCCCACTGTTCGCCTGAGTAATGGCCCGCAACGCTTTGAATGCTAGATGATTGAGAGATCTGAGATCTCGGAGCAAGCTTCTGAAGTCTACATGGAGCAAGTGGATTGTGGAACAGGTATTACCACAAGAGATGGAGCTTCTAACAAACATAAATAAGTTTTTGATGACAGTTAAGGGCCAAAAGAAGTGACTCAAACGATTTTAGTGGTATGTTGGAATGAGGTGAGGGCCTTTTGGTAGCGGTCAACAAATGAACGAGTGTGAATTCCAGAAGTTCTTTCCTCTGTTACAAATCGGAAGAATGCATTTAAAATGATTGATATATGTATGTAAATACACATGTACATTGTGAATACACAAACCACAAGACTGCACAAACAAAAATTGTAGTTTTTGGTTAATTTTTCACGCGTGCCACAGCTTAAGAAGTAGGTGAGGCATGTAAAGAAGGGTAAGTGAGAAAGAGAGAGAGAGAGAGGGGCAGCTGGGTTCTGTTCAAACTGTAACAAGAGCAAAAGTGTGGCCATCACTCACACTCACATACACTTGTGGTGATAGCAATAGGTACTTTAACATACATACATACATAAATGGGCAGTTCCGCCAAAAGGACCACCAGGCCAAAAATCATAAAAAGTCAATAAAATCCGATTTCCATTTAATTTTTTCCCGATACTTTTTTCTAAATTTATTGAATTTCATTAACTTTCCAGCTAAAACCTATTAAAATAAGCAAAAGTTCACGATTTATCTCTTATCTCCTAGGAAGAAGATGATTCGTGATAAAAGTTTCTGCTTAAAGTCTTTCTAATATATTTAACTACCTAAAACCATTGTCAGAACGTTTGTCCAACCTCGGCTAATAGTATATTTTTGGGCTTTTATAATCGCGGAATTTGGTAACGTTGCGCCAATAACGTTCGCCAGATGCCTTCGCGGACTTTTAACAAAAAAAGAGGAAAAGTTTTTACATTGAATAAGTTTGAAAATTAACTCTCAATACTTCATTTATTAGCTCAAAAAATGTTATGCAGATAGCCCTATCCAATTCGCAGAGTTTTGCCATTTTGTACCCCAACCTCGAAAACCACTTCTGTTTTATGTAACGCACTTTTAGGTCATACTTTGGCTTATATCTTTAAGACCGTACGCTCGATTATTTCCATTTTTTTTGGTGAATATAGGTCTAACCAAATTAAATTCAACGAGGATCCTCTTTTTTCCAAATCTAAGCTTTTTGACTATTTTTTTCGACATTTTTTCGTACGAATGTAACGTAACGCTAGATAGGAACTGCCCAAAGCATATGTAGTACCTTGAAAAATGACCCCAAATAAATATACAACCCATGTCTAGAGTGATTATTGAGTTAGTTTTTCCTTTAATAGTAATTCAAAATAATTTATGTACTTAGTTTGTCTCCAAAAGGTGTGCAAAAATGTTAATAATATGATAACGAAAATAGACTTAAGTAAATATATATATATATGTATGTATGTATGTATGTATGTATGTACATGCATATTTAAAAAAAAAACCATTTGTTTAAACTAAAGGAATGGCTTTGCACGCGTACCTATTATTTTGACCGTTGCTGTTTTGCATAAACAGCCAGCCGTTAGCTGTGCGCTGTTTGGCATTTGGTTGGGTGCGGGGGCAGCAGGTGGGAGCGGTGGCAGCGTCGGCAGCGTCGGCGTCGGCTGCGTGTGCTGATGCGGGTGCAGGTGCAGCTACCTGGCCATAACCGCAAAAGTTTCGCCTCCGGGGAAAGTTCTAAAGAGGCGAGAGTGTGACCCTTATTTCGCTTTGTTGCTCTCTGGCTGTTGCCAATTTATTCAAATGCCTTGGCTAATCGAATGCGCAGCCAACGAAAATAGAAACACGCGTGGTTTTAGAAAATTTAAATTCCAAAGCTGCTGCCGCCATGGGAATTTTCGGAATGGTTAAAGGGTCTGCTAGTCGGTACAAAATATTTGAAGTACTGCCTCAGAAGATGGTACCTAAAAAACACGCAGCTTAAACATTGCAAATCATCGAAAACTTTACATCGGACTTTATACTTTCGAAGGTCAGAAACAACCAAAAAGAAGTCAACAGTTGTCCAGTTTGGGGCTGTAATGTTGAATTAATCAGCCATTAATTCGATATTTTTTGTGCGCTTTGCGAGAAGGAAGATGTGGTGGAGGACAATCCACTTTCATCTAGTGGTTTTTGTTAATTCTTTCGAAACGTCTGGCAAATAAAATGTTTGCATTTGCTATTTGCTTTGAATTGCCTCGTTTGCAAACAACTGCAATGGAACATTCATTCTGTCGACTTGATGTTCTTTTTCGGACTCAATTTCATGTACCATATTCATTGTTCGTCACTTGATACGATTTAGTAAATTCCTTTTGAGTCCCCGTGCCTGTCGACACCTCCATCTCCCTTTTCTCCCGATCCATTACTCACTTCCCTTTTTTTTTATAATTTATTTTTTTTTTGGTTTAAAAAAAAAAATTCCCAAATTACACACCCACATCAATCATATCCCAATTCCCAGAGGGGGGGTCCAACTAAATTTTTTTTTTCCTTTTTCTTTTTTTGTTGTTTTTTTTATAAAAGAAATTCTCTGAGTAAAAAGGCCCAAGTGTGTGTGAAGTCCCCGTTAAAATGCCTGTACGAGACGATTCTATTTTAAAAGTTCCTCTGCCATTTACAACAGCTACACTGGAACAGTCTTGCAGTACCTTGAGGAGAGTGCAGACAGTCTGAATGCTGATTCAAAGTTTTTATTGAACAGATAAACAGGATACCGGAGACGCAGTCTGAACTAGAGCACATAGTGTATTGAAATGTTGAAGATATTTTATTGCTTGCTTTCTGTTCCTTGAGCACTTCTCTTCATTGGCGAGTTGGAGATCCACGAGGAGCCTCATGACCGTGGTCCGTGGGTTGGGTGCGGCTGTCAACTAAAGTAGCCGCAGAAGTGCGGGATTGTAGTGTGTCCTTAGTGTGAGTCCGATTATATTTGTTGGGCATTTGTTGCGAGTCTTTTGCCAAGTGTACGTGTTACTTATTGGTCTCAGTGTGTATGTATGTATGTAAGTTATTGTAGGATTACAACACGGGAGTCCTTGTATCTGCACTGATATGGGAAGAGCGTCGGTTAGAATGGCGACGATCTGCGTGTAGCTTTTCTATAGAACTCTTTACTTACAGTGTAGTAAGATATTAGAGTGCGGCACAGCGGACAACCATTTCTCGAGCTATATTTTATGGCTTGGCGCAAGCAGGCCCTGCAAAACGAGTGGTTGCAGGACGTGGTCACCTTACGACGCATCCGCGTCAAGCAAATGGGACACTTTCCTCTATTATTCGGCATCTTCTCAAATTTTTGTGCTTTGATTTCGAGAGAATAAGAGAAACTGAATTAAAGTTTCGAAGTTTATTCAAAAGGCAAGCAAACAGACGACAAAAATTGAAGCATTTTCAAATGCACGAGTGATTCCTATGAGTTTGTCGAACAAACTGTCACTTGACTATTAACGAAATGCAAGGCGCACAGGGACACCGCTATGTCCCTCAAACCAAGCAATAGTGCACGCAGTAGCATTCGTTGCTTTGTTCTAATGCCTGCCTAATGCCTGACCAACCATAATAATATAAATTCGTATATGTGCAATGATGGTGACCTTCTTCAGTACCCCACATATTTTAGGTTTGCTGGAGTAATATTGTCCATAATATTGTTTCACAAAACAAGAATCGGAGCAAAATATCCGGGCAGAGTAATGTCCGCTAATGTCACGCATTCTCAATATAATATTGAATATATTTGAACCTGGATGTGCACATCACTTCCTCATAGTTAGCGTTTGCAATAAGCCCACAAAATATTTCTAAAAAATTGTCCACTTTGCCCGCTTTCAAAGTTTCAGTGGGCATCTGCATTTCCACACAAAATAATAATAATAATAATAATGCTTGATCTAAAGTTGCATAAAAGCTGGTTGGGTCTTTGATACGATAATATTTGTGTCTGTCAGACCCCCACAGTCGTCGTTCAGAATTTCACAAACTCGTTTGTTAAGTGATTTTATTTTCAATTTCATTTTCGTTGTTTGTTATTTGGCGTGGCATTTCTTTTTCGGCAGTTAATATTCATGGAGTCAGCTGCCGCAATATTTGCATAATAGAAAATGCTTAAACATCTCTTTTGTGATTTTTTTTTGTTGGCTGCTGGCAGAATAAACACCAGCAACAGTGGCGAAGAAAGAGTCACCTTTTGGCAGAGAGACCGATCCGATCCGATCAGAGCCGATCAGAGCCGATCAGATCCGATCCGCTCCGATCCGATCCGGGGTGGCTCGACAACTTCACTTTCTTTTTCACTTGGGCTGGAGTCAGAAATGTTTTGTTTCTTCTTTCCTTCTTTCGTCTGCGGCTGTCGTCTGGTCTGGGCCCCCGATGCGTCGCTGGGTGCTGCTGTGCTGGATGATGATGGCCGCTGTCGTTGATGTGGTCGCAGGTAAATGGTTTTCGTTTTTCGAAAACCAGAGGGCGTTGTCCACGGCCATAGCTGTGGATCTATAGAGATTTATGTGCAGGTATTTTTCGAGAGGCAGAGATGGAGAGATGGAACGTCAGCTCCCCATCCTGTTCGAATGGATGCTCATTAATCTTGTGGCAACTGCGCCGGGGCAGACTATTGTTTGGCTAATTACGCAGATTGGAGATTAGAGATTGCCAGATATACTCGTACATATGTAGGAGCGGCAGTAGAGCTCAAGACGGACATTGCAAATTACTCATACGCCCCGCATGACCAGCGACCAGAGAAACACGGCTGAAGAGAGTGAGAGTGCGAGAGAGAGAACGAAGGAAAAGCTGCGCACAGATTCGAGGCGGAAAAAAGTCGTTAACTGGCGACGTTTTCGAAATTGTTTAACTCTCTTTTCCCTCTCCAGCTGCGTGGCCAAGAAATTTATGAAAGAATTCCGTATTCCATCCAATGGAGAGTGAAAGCAGCCGGCAAAATGTTCAAGTTTCTTTGGCTCTTTTGCCGGGGCAGTGGCTGAGCAGTGGCAGGGGCATGGGCAGGGGCAGGGCCGCCCGTCAAACAGCACCGAAAGATCATTGACTCTATCTGTGTGGCTTGTCTCTCTCTCTCTCTCTGCCTCTCTCCCTCTCTCCCTCTCTATCTGTGGCAGTTTGCGTGTGTGGCCCGACTTGTGTTTCGAACACAATTTTTGGGCTCGGCCCGATCAACGTCAATTGAATCCGCAGATTGAACTTGTTTCTCGGCCCCACGTCTGTCCGTGGCAGTTGCGGCCACTGGAGCACAGAGTGGGGTATACACATGTATGTGGCTGCGCAAACATACAGATAAACGGTGCAAAATGTCGTCTATAACTAGAACGACCTTATACTCTTATACTCTATGTGGGACTGGGATTGTTGGTTATAAGAAGGGACTGCAGCAGATTACAGATTACAAAAACTCGAGTCACAAGCTCATTTCCTATCATTTCTGGCTTTCAATTTGTAATCTTCAGTTAAGTTTCTGGCTTAGTTCTCATGTTCCGTTTATTGAGCTCCACTCTCATTCGTTTAATCAATATCACATTGCGGCTCTCCACTCTCTGATCTCTCTTCTAGTCGTATTATATTGAAATAATAACATATTTTGGCAGTAGTTTCCGCATTTCTGAAAGTAATCAGTCCATTTAAAGTATCGCTTCCAATCTGATCAAAACAATCCTGATGTCTGTTTATAATTTCAACTAATATCCAAGGGACACCTCATGCTCCTTTCCACTTGCCCTTCTAAAGCTCAATCGCTGATATTTTCCCACTTATTACCCATCCATACCCATAACCCATACCCATACCCATACATGTGTGTATGTATGCACGTATACTGTCCACATATTTATGCACACTTATATCCATTTGCAATCCATACGTATCCCATATCCATCCTGCTTATCATGCCTTTTGCCTTTTGCCTTTCGCAATGTGCTCAGCGATTTATGAGCGCGCCGCCAAACGAAAATGAAAACGAACACGAAACGAAACGAAACGAAACGAAAGACTTAAGACGCAAACTTGTCGCAGTTGCAGCAGCCGCCACAGCAGCAGGTTGCAACTTACATAAAGCAAGTGCCACAGTGAGAGGGGGGGACACACAAAAAAGGAAAAGACAGCCAGACAAGTGAAAAACCAGTCATGAACTGCCCGAGCAGCCAGGAGTATGTTCAGCAATTTTTTGAAATATTTTTGTTGCTTTGTGTTTCTTTTGTTTTTTGTTTTTTGTTTTGTTATTTTTTTGTTGGTATCTTGCGTAAATTATTTTCTGAATTGCACTTTCGCGCAGATTTTGTTTGTTTGTTTGCGACACAAAAAGAGAAAGAGAGAGACAGACAGAGAGAGAGAGGTAGAGAGCGATAATTGTGTGCCCTTCTGCTGTTCCTGCTGCTCCATCTCCATTGACTTTTCTTACGCGATATGCAGCTTATAGCAGCTATATGATATTCTTTAAGTGACCGATATGGTTATATTTTTGTGCTGCAAGAGGCTGTGTGTAACACCCAGAAGGAAGCGTTCCCGACCACATCGAGTGGATATAGCCATGTCCGGGTGTAAATCTGTGGCTTCAACAATTGCCAAGATAAGCGAAATCAGATTCATAAAAATGTGCCACATCTATCAGATTTCTGAACCTGAATTAGAACCAGAACAAATCAATTCGCTCTACCTTCCATGCGATTACCCTTTCTCTCTCTCCCTCTCCCTGTGCGCTGTGTGGCTGGTGTTGGTGTGAGCAGAGAGCGAGAGGGATAGACAGATACAAATGGACACAGATCAGATATTTTCAAATTCTTATCAAATAGATCATTATGTGGAAATGTGGAACCTCTTTGTCTGTATGTTTTTCCGTCTCTAACGACAAGTGCGAGTACAAAATTGAAAGTGCAACCAACAAATAAATTCGTCCCTTTAGCGAACAGCAATACCTTTGTAGTCTTTGATTTGGAAATAAAATATTTAGTTCTTGGTTCTCATTCATTTGGACACTTGAAACAAATTCCTGAAAATCGCAGTAAATATTTTTCTTGACAGACAAAATCGAATCGTGTATTATGTCCTTCAGGAACAAGGTGCACAACCTCCAACAAGCCTTCGCGCCTCAACAATCCTTGGACCCCGAAGAGGATAGTAGACCAGTTGGTAATTCGAAGAAACAAAAGTAAGTCCATGTAAATCCATGTAAGTAAGTAAGTGAGTACATATACATATGCATACATATTGTGTAATTCTTCTTCAGTTCAAGGCTTTTAGTTTCTTAAAGACAGTGTCTTACTTCCTCAAAGATCAGCAGTAGGCCACTGCCGACTCGCAGTTCCTGGAAGCTAAGGAAAACTGGAGAGGCTTCAGATGTGCGGAGCAGGCGCCTTCAAAGCATCGGCTCTCAGTACAGTTAGCAGGAACCATAGCAAAACAGTGCAAGTATTTATCAGGCATTCATTTATTAATTTGCCTAAACGATGTTGGCTCTGGTTGGTTCCTTTGATTGTTCCGAGCACAAGCGTGGCTGCGAGTGTTCTTGCCTATGACTGTAATTTTGGTGTTGCTGCTGCTGCTGCTTCTCTTGTTGCTGTTGCTTTCACAAAACACCAACTGAACGCTCTATTTAAGACTTTTTACTGCCAAATGGTCTGTGGCTGGGATGGATGGTTACCATAAGCTGCTGCCTGGTACGCGCCCCAAAAGTGCTCAAAAACTTTTAATTGCACACCCAATTGTTGCTGCTTGCTGCTGCTTGCTGCTTGCTGCTGCTGGTGGTGCAGGTGGTGGGGCTGCTTCTGCGTTCATTTTATTTTATATGGCCTATAATTCGGTATTATCTTTTTGTGGCCTTTTCTTTGCGGAGCTTTTTGTGGCCGTTTGCTGTGGGCTGGGGCTGCCGTTGAGCATTTGCAGTGAAACCGTTAAACGCCTCATTCATTTACATATATATATATATCGTATTTGGTATGTATGTATGCATTTATAATCCCAGAAATACTCGTGTAGCTGTGTACTTACCGCCTCTTACATAAGCAGGCCATTAGGCCAAAAGTGAGACGAGAAAAATAAAATACAATCAGAAGAGCGACAACTGAAAGGCATGGAAAATAAATAAAAGATTCTCTGGTCACGTCTGGCACTTACTTAAGCCTCAAAAAATCCACACGCAAAAACACAAAACGCATTTTTCCAATCCGAAACGAGCGAACAGCCCAAGGCGAAGGCATTGAGTTCTGTTTTATGTGATTTCAATTAACATAAGTTAACAAACATTGCAACAGCCAAAGAAACTACATACATACATATGTATGTATGTACATATGGATGTGCCGAGTACATCCACAATGCATGCCAGCATCTGGCAGTTGGGTGGGTAGGGGAGGGGAGAACAAGTTTCAGTTGTGTGCATAGAATCATCAACAGCCATCGAACCATCAGCGACAATCCAACACCATTCAAGCGTAGCGATCTGCAAGAGCTCCATTTAAATCCATTTAAATATCTCTAGGCCTTTACCTATTTTCCTATGGCCCGCTGTGCACGCAGACAATTAACTTTAGGTTAAATAAATATTAAATAGCTGTGGGGGATATTCAGTTGATTCTTTCAGTGTAAATATGATTGCCGATTTGCAATAATATGGAATAGGTTTGAGATTCTTGTTTTGCCCTCACTCTCGCTCTCGCTCTCACTCTCTCTTTCGCTTTGTCTTTCCTCACTCTTCACTCTCCGTTCCCCACTCTCCACTCTCTAACTCTCAATTATTCGCGCTTATCATCGAATGCCTCCATGACGTCAGCAGCGCTGTCGGCTGCAGCTGAAGAGCAGATTGAAATTGAAGGCGATGCCAGATTGAAGATGCCGACTGCAGCAGCGGCAGTAGCGGCCGGAGCGGCCGCGCACAAAAAGTTCAATTCGAAAGCTGCAGTGCAGTGCGGCGGCTGGTGCAAGCTCATTACCGTTTGTTGTCGCCACTTCTTTAAACGCAGATTTACGCGAACAGGTTGTAAAGCAGCAGCCGACACAGCAGTCACAGCAACAACAATGTGGCATGCCAAAGCCCAATGCTGGCCTGGCATAGCATAAGGTAAAGCTTCGCTTTGGCAGTGGCAGCGGCAGCGCTGTCGGCCTCGGCGCACCGAACGGTAGTCCAAGTCCAAGTCGAAGTCGAAGCCGCGCTTGCTCAGTCAGCAACGAAAGCGCCAAGCGGCCGCAACGCAAGCAGAGAGCTCTCCTACAAACGGCTAACGGTACTGTGAGTGGATGTGAATCGTTTCGTTTCGTTTCGTCTGTCGTCTGTCGTCGCTCGTTTTACTTTTCGGCTATCCACCGATATATACAATTTTTTTTGTTGCTCTTTCGCACTTTTTCGTTCATTGATCGGCTCGTCGCAGCATCCACGATCCACCAATATCGTGCACCTGTGTGAGGCGTGTGTTTCTGTGGCACGTGTGTGTGTGTGTGTGTGTGCGACTCTTTTTTTATGTGTGTGCGTTTGTTTGTGTTTTAGAGTGAAATGGAATTTGTTGAATGTTAATTGCACGCAGCAGGCTGCCGGCAAACACCAGCAACAGCAACAGCATCAGCTCCAGCAGCACCAGCAGCAACAGCAGCAGGAGAAAATCGTTTGTTTATCAACGACAATAAAATAAAACAAAGGCCAGAGACGCCGCTTCAATTAGCGTAAGTTTGCAAAAAAATATATAAAAAGAAAGACAAGGAGTGGAGTAGAAGGAGTGCGAAAAGAAATGAAAACAATAATCATAAATTGAAAAAATCACATTTTAAAGCACGTGCAAGGCAGAGCTCTGCCTCCCTCCAAGCTCAAATCAACCGCCGCTTAGCCGGTGGATGATGTTTCAGTCCTGCATCCTGACCCTTACACAGCAATGTTTTAATTTTGGGTACTGTATTTGTTGATCTAATACCTACTGCAAACCTCCCAAAGAGCTCAAAGAGTTTGACACTTTCAAACCGATTTACCAGATGCCACAGCCCTTAAATTTATATTTTATATTTAAACTCTCAATCTTTAGCACTGACTCTTAAAAATATCCCAGGGTTGTGCATGAAGCCTCTTAGCTGTCCTGCGCCGCAGTCTCTGAAAAATTCCCTTCAGCTGATTAACCAGCAATCAACAGACTATTGGAGCATACCAATCTACATATAAAAAACAGTTGTGCTAACGAACTTTTAACTAATATACTTGATCTCGGTGCCAAACTTTAACTCTCTCTGTCCTGTTCCTGCGCTCAGCTCAATCCTGTGCAAATATTAAATGATACAGAAAAACAGCAAACTGGCAATGTCTCATTTGCTGCTAGCATCCCTTATTTCCATCTTTCCAGAGTAAACCCCCAAGCATCTCGCCATTTACCTGGCTCGGCCGCCACAGCACCACAATTTAAATCGAATTTGGGCCAAGAAAAACCAGCCATACAGCAACGTAAATCTTAAATCTTTGAGCGAGTGAACTCTGTTTTGTAAAAGTCTCGCCAATTGTTTCTTTTACTATTCATTTTTGTTTGAGCCGCCAAGAAATACTCGTGCACTAACACACAAAACATGCATACAAAGATACTTCGATACTAAGATACATTGTAGATAAATTTGTGTGGGGCTTTGCTTGCAATGGACAAATGGACAAAAATGGAAAGTATTTACCTATGAACAATTCACAAGTATGCTAACAACAAACGTACATACATATACATATATCTATGCACGTATGTATGTGTACATTTTGTGGCTTTTTTTACGACTTTGCCCTCAGACCTGAAGCACTTAATGGGCTATTTGGCCCACTGTCGCGTAGTTCTGCCAAAAACGATGCCCTGCCCCAAGCGCGGCTATTCGAAGGGAAATCAAGGAAGCACCAGAAGAAGTTTCCCGAGAACTTTATCCATATTTTGTGCAGAAGAACCTGCTAAATACACGGAAAATGCTTAGTTCCTTTGCTACCTACATATGTATGTACAAGCTATGTGTGCTATGTTAACACCTGCACACATATGTACATATGTATGTATGCATTGGCCTTTCCTTGCCTGCCACGTAACCTTTCTTAGGGCTATCCTGCATATTTAAGATTGTAATCCTTCCATATAATAGGATCAATTATCCTCGTTAACTTGCTAGGAACAAAAGTTACTTGAACGAAACTTCAATCAGTTACTAGGAAATATTTGATTCGGCCTTTTGGCGGTTTTTTTTACAGCATAGCAATTTCCTCAACCCCATTTGACAGCCATTTTCGATTTGAATTTACACATACATTTTTCATAATTGAGTTGCATACATTTTTGGATTTTGGAATTGGGATTCCATCGTTGGGTTGCATAAGTCGCCAGTCGCCAGTCGCCAGCCCTCACGACTGCTGGGCACACGCACGCCACACGCGTACTGCAATATTTGGAGTACTCGTATTTATGCGATAATTGCAGGAAGTGCAGCCACAGCCGCAGCCACAGCCACAGCCACAGCCGCGCCAAATGTGTTGCATGCAGCGAAAGTTTTTCCTTGAAGCGCGCATATTATAAATAATAATCAATGCGAAACGAAAACAAGAAAATGGCAAGCAGGCCAAAAAAGATACACACACACACAAAACGAGGGACAGAGTGGGAAACTGCTGCTGCTGCTGCTGCTGCTGCCCACTGGCTAATTGAAAGTGAAAGGGGGAACAAAACGCAGACGTAGACGCTTTCCCCCCGCCACCAGCCGCAGCAATCCCAATCGCCATGCGAACCAACGCGACTTCCATCTAATGATATGCCCAACTCCAACTCCAGCTCCAGCGCCAGCTCCAAACTTTATTTCCTCGGAATGGGGCAAGTGCTTGGGCTGAGGCCAGCATCAATTTTCGTATACCCTGACCATGGGAGGGTATGCTGTGACAACTCCAACAGCCAATTGGCATACAAATGTATGCACAAGTGCAGGAATATTTTCGTAGCAATATCTGCATACATTTGTGCATGCAACTCCCTTGGAACTTGACCTTAATATGTTTCAGGGTAAACTCGGAATGGCTCAGAGCGAATCAATCGACTATCCTGGCTCGAGAGGGTATCCAAAGTTTCGGTTTCTTGTTTTGCGATTTGTTTGGTTTCGTTTTGATTGCGCCGGAGACTTGAGCCCGCCTATTTCATAAGCCAAGGCACAAATTGGCCAGTTAGCTGTGGGTACGAGTGGTAGTTGCAGCTGCATGCCGCGTGCGTTGCACTCGTTTGCAAAGTGCGTAATCCACTTCAACAACACAACACACCGGATCACACCGGACCACACCGCACCACTCCAATCAGCTCCAATCAGCTCCAATCCATTGCATTCCCCTCCACACTCCACACTCCACACTCCATCGATCTGCAGCTCTCTCTCCCCCAGTCTGCTCTCTTTGCGTTCGTTTGTCTTTGGCAGCGTGCAATTATTTTCGTATGAAGTCATTTCAAATGTTAATTTCAACGACAACAGCGACGGCGAACGACCTTGCCTTGCCTTGCCTTGCCTTGCCGCCTTAATTGTACCCACAGAGATCGAGGAACGCGGCTTGCCGCACGACAGGGAGGACAGGCGAGAGGAGATCGGGCAATGCGAATCGAATGTGAATGCGTGCAATGACTGTTGTTCAACCAGATTAGACACCCGGCGAGGGGCGGCCACGGGGCTCTGACTGCTAAGCGAGTTGTTGTTATTCCAATGCGATAAATGTATACAATAATTATTATTATTTGGAGCGGCATTGATTTGACAGGAATTATATGCTGCAAATTAGATCTTCAGCTAACAAGAAATGTGCATAAGTTGTGCCTGGAGATCACACCTTGTTTGTAGTTGAATGTCAGTTGGCAATAGATGATGTGCACTTTGAAGACACCTCCTCAACCTTCTCACCTTCTCTGTTAGAGGTTCAGCTAAGAGCGATCCGATTTCCATGCAAGTTGGATACCAGGATGGACCTCCATTCGATCAGTTTTCTCCCTGTAAGCCCATCTGAAACGACTGCTGGGAAGGATCATTGATCAGCAGTGGCGGAGGCCAAGAGATCGAGCCATGATCACGATTCGCCCTCACTTAAGGGGCACGAGGAATAGCATTCCCTTGGCCTTGAGGAGAGACTCACTACACTCGTACATATTTGTGGTGTACGATCATCATTAGCAGCTGCACCATGGATCCGTTTTGGGCTGTCAATTGGTGGTGATCGATAGGCGACATACCGAGTCCATGGAACTTCAGATTAATTATTGTTGAAAGCTTAACCCATCCGCAAGGCTACGGCTGCGCAGCAATTAGAAGACAAACCTTCTGACGATCTGTGGAATATTTTGCGCTTACGTTTTAATCAACAAAAATAATAATAGCAGCGGGGTCCGCAGCACAGTGGATTGTCATTGGCGAGAAATCCCCAAAATAAACACAAAGCTAAATAAAGTCGAACGAGAGGGAGGAGCCGGGGAGCCAGGCCCGAAAATTAACAGCCAGGCACTAAATTCCACAGCAAAGCAAACAGAAGTCGAGGGGAAAAAGGGCGAACCACAGCCGAAACTGTTGCATGGGCCTGGCTGGGGCTGGTCACATTTTTGAAGGCTGCTCTTAACCCATTGTTGGCCAACACCAAAACATGAGAAGAAAAGAAAATGAAGCCCCCCCCGCCCACCGAGCAGAAGGCAGACAATGCAAAAATTGTCACTGTTTGTGGTCGTGATAGATGTAGACATAGCCACAGACTCCCAACAGACTTTGACATTTCAACTTTTGTCTGCATTCCGAATGCAGCCCAGGGTGTGTGTAAGTGTGTGTTTGTGTGTGTGTTAGCCCCCGTCTTGACTTTAACTTCAACTTGCAACCATCAGCCATCAGAGCAGACCCCAGACCCCAGACCCCAACCTCAGAGCTCAGATTCCATACCCCAGACCCCCTACTGATGGTACAATAATTATTCTCATTCCAATTCATTTGTCTGTTCAAATGCCTGCATAAAATTAGCTTCAACTCGGGTCGGGTCGGGGCGGGGCGGAGCGGGGTGCCCAGCCCGGACAAGACCTCCTCTACTCGTCTCTCCAACGAATTTAAAAGCCATTGAGATACTGCATAAATTCCAGTTGCAAGCAAGAGCGCGGATGAGCCCGACCAACTGATACCCAATAGAACAGAGCCAGTGATACGGGGACCGGGACTGAGCATTTCCACAGAACTCTGCATGGGCTCAAGCAACGATAAAGCGTCCTGCGAAACAACCATCGATGGAATTTGGTATCTTTAGATGTTTAGCATCCCGGTCTGAAAGGGCCAAAGAAACTCCCCCCCATTTCCCAGCCGCACATATACCCCTAGACAAGCGAAACAGTTCTAGCCATAAGAGTTCTTTTTGCTGGTTGCTGGTTGCTGTTGTTCTTGCTCCTATTGGCAAATGGAGCGCAATTTACTGAAACAGTTGTCAAGTGAATTGGTCACACCCGTGGCATACCCCGGGGGGCATACTCCACCGCCTCTCCCACTCTCTGTGGGTATTTCCCTTCGGTTGGTTCTGCAGAGTGTTTTGCTGCCTGCTGCCTGCTGCCTGCTGGCACATCATGATGATGATGATAGTGAGGATGATGCAACATTAGCCGCTATACAATAGCAACTCGAGTGTTGCAAGTTGCGGCAGTGTCACATTTCACAGTTATTTGTTGCTGTTGCACGTGCTCTTTTGATATTTTAATTTGCTGCGGCTGTCACGGCAGGCGGGGCTTTAATTACCCGAGCTTCAGATGACGGCGCGGCGCGACGCCAACATGCATCGCAGCCAATCATACTCGTAGATGTGTGTAATGTCAGCAGGAACAGCAGAAACAAACAGCAGCAAAAGCATATTGCGTGGGCAGCAGGAAACACTGGCAGTCAAGCAACACCACCATCATCATCACGATCATCCCAAGACACTGCATCTCCACTCCACCTGATCTCGTGTCTTTGTACGGGCTACTCGTCCATAACCATCAGAGTCAGGCAGCCAGGCAGTCAGTCAGGCAGTCAATCAGTCAATCAGTCAGCTAGTCAGTTAGCCAGTTAGTCAGCCAGTCAATGTTGTGGGAGTTTTCACATGCCACAAACATTTGTTTGTCTCCGTCTGCCCCAAAATAACAAGTGCCAAGCCGAGAGAGACCACCTGCTGCTGCTGCTGCTGCTGCTGCTGGCAGCTGCCACATTATGCAACTCGTTTGGGGCCTGTCAACAGTTCTATCCAACGGGAGGGGATAATGGCAAATAATGGCAAATAATTACTTCAATTCAATTCAGTTCCATTTCATATTCGCTTTATTGTTTCGAAGGAGAGAGAATGAGTGAATGGAGCGCATCCCCCGCGAATGCTCGTACCTTGAGGAAATTCTGTTTGGGTCGAAACCCTCCTCCCTGGATTCCCACTGGCACTCGCCACTGGGAGCCGAGCAAGCGGGGCCCCGAAACACTGTTGCTGTTGTGCAACTTGAATCCATTTTGGAACCCCCAGAAATTACATTTAATTTCCAAAGAGCCGCCAATGCGCGCGGCTGTCGTCGCAGCTGGCGCACCAAACTGTCTGCCCGCCTCAATGCATAATTTAAGCCAACACACATTCCATTCCATTCCATTCCATTCCAATCCAATTCCAATTCCCCATTTGGCTGAAAAGCTGTCATAACTTTGATCAAAATTTATAATTTACAAATTTCCCGATAAGTGTTGGGGAAGGAGGCGTGGTCAGCTAATGAAATACGAAACCCAAACCCAAACCCAAACCCAACCGCGAATGCAGTCGGCAAATAATTAGCAAATCAAATTGCTGGGATTGCGGATTGCCCAATGCCACGTCCACGTCCACGTCCCTCCATGGCGCATGCCACCGACCACCGACAGCCGACCACCGACAGCCGACAGCCAAGTGTAAAACATTTCGAAAAGTTTGCCTTAAGTTTGGGTCTGGGCTTGGGTTTTGGTTCCGCTGGAGAAGGCAGCGAGGCGCCAGAGCCCCGACCAAATCGATGATAGCATGAGGAAATCCTATATCCATGTCTATATCTGCATCTATGGTGGAGCATCAATTAACAAATTAAACAATTAAAAAATTGTTGGGCAAAGGCTGTTGCCGGGCTCGTCGCTCAATTTGGGACCGAAAACACGAATCAGGTGAGGCAGGTGAGACGGGGAGCCAAGTGAAAGTGTTGGGGCACCGCTTAGATAGACAGAAAGATAGATAAAGAGAAAGAGCGGGAAGAGCGGGAAGAGAGCGAAGAGCGGGAAGAGCGGGAAGAGCGGGAAGAGTATGCTGACCACAGTTGCTGTCAAACCCCCTGACACTCGGAGCTGTACTTCCCCTCCCAATGGCTGGCTGCATGGCGCTCTCCGTCTCTTGCGTGCCTCTCCGCACCAGTGCGAATACTCTCTCCAAGCCACACTTGCAACCTGCAAGCTGCCTCGCTTATCCGCGTACTTGCCGTTGCAGTTGCGGTTGCAGTTGCGGTTGCTGTTGCTGTTGCCGATGGATGGAGGCATTGTCATATTTGGCTCTTCCGTTTGAAAAGATCCAAGCACAGGGAAGAGGAAGTAGCAGGCTAGCCACCAGCTGCTCTTTGGAATACCTCGGCAAGTTCAAGCATTTAAGTAGGACCGAAAGACTTCCAATTTTATGGCTAGCCAATTCGAAGCGATGATTGAAAAATATAATGATCTCTTTCGTCCAACTGTACGCATACAAGAATATACTTCTTGGATCGCCAATGAAAACAATGCAAAAAACAACGCCGGAAATTTCACCGACTGATCTGATCTGATCTGATCTGTTCGCTGCTTTTCACTCTTCCACATTCAGCTACTGGAAATTGGGCAGCCTTTCGCATTGACCAACAGTCTGCCATCGGCGGAACTGGTTGTGGGGCGCTCAGCACCAGGACCCCTCCCCTACCGTTTTCTGTTCCTTTTCCTTTTCATCATTCACGCCTTTATCTGATATGTCAGAATTGTCTCAGCCTCAAAAATTCGGTTTGTGGACTCTCCTCTGGGATCCTCTCATTTATTAATGCTCTGCAAAACTCATGCAGGCCTTCCCACTGTTCTGTACTCAGAAAAAGGGCCCAAAGTATACGGCTATACAAAAAAACGCCTCGTTGTCTTCGGATACATCTTTCGCCCAGAATTTCCCAAGCCGCTGCTCAACATACATAGAATATTTATTTGTATTTAACACATTCTACTTGGATTTAGTAGAAACAGTCACAAAAGACCACGCTTCAGTGCTTTCAAAACAGATATCCATTCCAATAAATTCTCCCCCTCAATGTTGGCCTCATTAGCATCATTCGTATATATTTTCGTGCTGGACCACATTCACAACCATTGAAATATTATTAACATTATAAAAATAAACAAATTTTCCGCCAGAGTGTGTATTAGCTCCCACGTTGAATGCCAAAAAAAAGGATTGCCAGCTTAAAGTATCGACATTTGACCGATATCTATCGGTGGTTACCACAATGCGACTCTGTACTTCTCTAGCTGTCATGACTCGGTCATTTTCTTCTGCAATTAAGCACAATCATCCTGCTGTCACTTTTCTCTGGACCAAGTAACAAGGCGAAAATAAATTTGTCTGTGCTCATTCCATTCCCGGCAGTCAAAGTGTGAAAAAACCGAATTATTAACAAAATTGTTAACTTCAAGCTGAATATTGAACATTGAATATTGGAGGCACACAAGAACAAAATGTAATTCCCAACAAATTGTTAACTTGTCAGCGAAAAGTGAAAAAATAATTTTTGTTCTCCTAAATTAATTAGCTAGCTTTATTCCAAAATGTCGGACGAGGCCCAACAGAATTGTCAAATACACTGATGTCCTGAGCCAAAGCGAGCTGGAGGAACTCATAAAGCCAGTGGCTGACTCTGAGGATGAGGGGGCTGACGAGGGGATCTCCAGTGCCCAGCACGAGCGCAACTGCAAGGAATGGGAGCATTTGTTGGGATACATCAAACTTCCACACACCTATATCGAACTCATAATGGAATCATGTGGTGTGGAACTGCCGACAAACTCGCAGAGTTTGGAGTTTGCCATCCGTTCGATTCCGGCCGAGACCGTGCCCATCATGAACGAAGCGCTGGCCTGCGAGGCTGCTTTCCGCCAGGGAATGAAGCACTCCACAGAGTGGACCCTGGACACCAATGTGCAGCAACTGGAAGCAAAGATGAAAAAAGCTCGTGTCACAAAATTGACGGATCATCTGTCCAAGTTGACCAAAAGCGGCCGCTACCCTCGCCTTGGAGGATTTGGTCAGTCGAAGTCTATTCTCTCACCGCAACTTCCCTCGAAAGAATCTCAGAAGAGTCTGCGTGAACATCGCATAAAAGAGGCTTGCAAGAAGGAAGCTCAGCGCCAGTTGCAGCAACTGCAATCGTTGAAGAAATAACGAGTCGAATTTCATTCGATTCCAGCTAACAGCTTAGCTCAAATGTAACCAAAATAAATCAAAACCAAAAGGTGCCGCAGAGCGGCCCAAGAAATATATTCCAACTGCGTTGAAGATCTACAAGGAGATCTACAAGATCTACAGAAGAGACCTGATCGAATACACATATTGTACACCCCTAGAACACATTAGCCGCATACAAAATAAAATTGAATGTCTGATTTAGCTGCATCAGAATATTCAGCATATTTCAAATGATTTAGGGAGCGTCCAGGAAGTGGACAGTTGACAGCAGCTTTAGCGATGGCTGTGGCAGACACGTTCGTCCTGGGGAAGAGGCCGCCGTTGGGGGGGGGCCAAAAGCGGCCATCCACAATCTCGATGAATCCAGTGTCCACTATTTCATCCAGAGTGTGGCCAATTATATCACGATGGCGAAGTGTTTCTGGCTGCGAATTGAAGCAACAGCAGCAACATTGCAACAAGCAACCAAAAAGCATTTGAATTCCTTTGCCTAAGGTACTTACATCCGCTCTGTCGATTCCCATCTGTTCGAATATCTCAGCCATGGTCAAGGGCCTTTGGAGCTAATCGAGCATTTGCACGACTGCTTTGGCTTCACTTCACTGTGGAATCTTACTCTGAACTTGCATCCACATTGCAATTCGCTTGGGATTAACACAGACAAAAGGTTAATAGAATTGACAATTATATTGGAGAGTGGCAGGCTGAAGGGGAACCAAACCAAACGTTGAACTCCAGTTGGCCAGTGCTTCGGCAAGCAGCAAGGATGAGAACTTTGCTCACTCGATTTCTCTCTCGAGGTACGAGTACACGAGGCTTTCAGTCTCTGATATTTATGCACAAATTCGAGCGAGTGTCGGTGTTTGTCGGGGCTTTCTGTTGCGGTTTTGTGGCTTAAGCGCTTGGGCGGCTTTGAGTGAAACGGCAGCTGGCTGGGCAGGCCACAAGAGTGTGGGAATCGCTGGCGCGCAGACAGTGGGACCGGGCGACTGGTGGCTGATCCCTAAATCGGCGACAGTCACACCAGCCAACCGACAGCCTTTCCTATGCTAATTGAAGAGCGAGTGGCTGGCTGTCTGTGTGTATGGCCAATTATGCCTAATTGTCGCCAAGGCGACAACAGACAACAGCAACACTCAAAATTAAAAATGAAAATGAAAAGTGCCACAAATGAGCAGCCGGCCAGGGGACAGTGGAGTGCTTTATGCGGCGACTAAGGGGAAATATCAACAGCCAGCCACCAAGAAACGGAAAACTGCTAAATACCAACTTTCCAGTGCTGCGGCCCAAACACCAGCAAAAGCTTTGTGGCTGTCTGGCTGTCTGGCTTTATGGCATGATTTCCATTTGGTTTTGGTCTATGCAAAACACTCGATTGTCTGTGACCCAGTTCGGCTTTGCAGGCTTCAAGATCCCATTAAATACCAAGCAAATACCAACCGAAGGCACTCGATAAAGTGCATTCCCAATGCAAGATACAGGCACATGCATACATACATACATATGTGCAAAGTATGTATGCATTTAAGATTGTGTGTGGTTCGGTTCGGTTCGGTGCGGTGCGGTTACTTCTATAACCAATAACTTTCTTCGTTTCGGTTGCAAGTGCCAAAGGTTTTATTTAAAGGTGGCTCCCAAATGTTGCAGTGCATGGAAATCCATATAAAATTGCACTCCTACTCTTCACGTAGTTCAGATTGAGCTAAAACGGCTGCCAGATTCTTTTAAATAATTCATTCATTTCACTTGAATAGTTAAAGGTCAACATTTTATTTTTTAAACAATTAATTGACTATATTTATGTGTACATACTTTTTTGTACGCTTATGGAAATGGAAATGCACAACAAAAATGTCGAAAAATCTTCTGGTGATCGGATAGGGATGATCTTCGGTGCAGGATACCCTTCCGGTATCCCGGTTGGGATTCAGTTCTCACTTATCGCTGGTCACCTAAGCGAGAAACTGAAGTTAAAGCACAAATAAACATTTTCAATAGAGGTAAATGTAGCCCATATTTAGTGGCACATTTCGTTGGAAATTAGTTTCACAAAAGAAATAAAAATAAAGGAAAAATGTCTTTAAAAATGGCAAAGCTGAAGAAACATGGAAAGTGGCAGGAAACTTCAACTTTGGCTCGATATATCATCAGCTTTGTATCTGTATTTTCTTTGTATTTGTATCTATCATATGAAAGTTCACACAATCTTTTTTATATTTTTATAATCTCTTTTCTGGACATCGGCGCTGCAGATTCTGAGTGGAAATTATGAAAGTGCGCAAAGTGAATTAAAGATTTTGGGAGTTTCAAATACTATCATAAATTTTACTCAACTATAAATATTTTTTCTGCTCGTGCAAAGTACATTCAAACCTTTTCATTTTTTTCACAGTGTAATTTATTGTAATCGAATTTAATTCTTACTTGTTCGAACTTCCATCTAAAGCTGAAATATATATAAATGTACATAAGTAGGCATGTGTCTATGTATTTATGCTTGTATTTATATGCTGCCACTTGCCACTATCAATTTGCCATATCAAATGCCATGCAAGTGACTTGCCTCCAATGGGGCATCGGTCTCGGTGCCCGAAACAGCGGCGAAACGCGCACGAACCCACCCGTCAAGTGGTTGGGAGAGCGCGTTAGTGCCTGCTAATGCTTTTGGGCCTGTTTTGTTTTGTTTTGTTTGGTTTTGATTTGGCTTTCGATTTCTGTTTGGGTTTTTGGTATCTGTTTCGGGTATCTCTTTTCTTAATTGCCAGCCAAGTGCGAACCGGTCCAGTCCGGTCCGACACGACACGACTCGGCTCTGCTCTGCTCAGAACAATGACAGCCAGCCAGAGGCGGGCAAATGTCAAGGCAGCGGAGCACAGCACAGCACTTGCAATGCGAACGGGTTGACAAATGGGGTTTGGCTTACCCAAAAGTGGGGGTATCTGTGTGGCTAGAACCATTTTTGGCAGATTTGTGCGGCAATTAAGCGACGAAATTGTTGCTCGAAGTAGATCAATCAAGGGATCAATTAGTGGCGCAAGCAATCGGTCCGATCTGATCCGATCCGATAAGTGAGCGAGCGCCTTTCCAAAAGTATTCAAGCCAAAAACAAAAGAATTTGGCAACGAACCTGCTCCGGCCAGCGGCAATGCGCGACCATTGAGCCATGAGTGGACAGAGGCGGAAACACTTCAAATATATTTTACATATATTCGGATCGTGTAGATAAATACCTTACTGGATTTTGAAGAGCAACAGAGTCATACATTGGGGTACGGGTACCAATTATGTATGATTTTGAATGCTGAAATGGCAACGATATGGGACCCCCCCTGCCAAGTGATATATCACTTACCTAATAGCCAGGTTCTACCGCATCATCCACGGATAACGACTGGCTGGTGCCTTGTCTTTGCGAGATTTAAGCTCAATAGCCATGTAAATGTGTTATTTTCCCACTCCCAGCCCGTCTCTCTTCAGCTTGTATTTATTATTCACTCAACTTACTTATTGATTTATTTATTTATGCAATAAAAGAGGGAGTCAATTATTTCGTAGCATTCTTTAATTTAAATGCAACTTAATTTTAAATCTTTTATTAAGGGATCAGGTTTTATCTTCTCCGGATGAAGTTTCAGTCTTTCCTCTTCTGTTAATATTCAGATTCGTGGCTGCATATTCCCGCGGGACACATTCAGTTTTTTTGAATATAATCTTCCACTCCGTAGATCCTTTATTCTATATCTTGCATGTTCTACAGCTTAAGTCAACGCATGATTTTTGCCAGTGCATAACCCTAGTTCTCCCCTCTGTCTCCCCGCATCTCCGCAGTTCGTCAATGAACCAGTGACACCATCATCGGCATCACCACCATTAGCGAGCCAAAACCGAGAGCAGATATGACAGAGACAAGCAGCCACCAGATTAATGGTGGGGCAGGAGCCCCCGGCGGGGATTTCAATGGCCGTCACTCGGCCTCGCCGGCACGCACCATAGACTCGCACGACTCCACCACAGGCAGCATGGACACCATTGTGGACCGCAGCCTGAACCGGGAGGAGCTCTTGCAGGTGGCAGCCAGCACCATCGAACAGAGCACCAACACCACCAACATGGGGCCAGGCGGCAGCCTCACCAACTCACAGATTGGCATCCTTCAGCGAGACCAGAATCAGCAGCAGCACCAGCAGCAGCAGCAGCAGCAGGAGGAGGAGATGCAGCTGCAGGAGCAGGAGCAGGCACGCCAGGATGCCCAGAGTCACATCTATTCGAGTCCCGTCTACGACGAGAAGCCGCCGCCGTTAAAGCTGACGGGGGCCTCCCTGCTCGCCGCTGCAATGGACCTGGACGCAGCCAAGGCCAGGACCAGCAGCCAGATACTGGACGAGGCCAAGAAGCCGAAGCTCATCTCGCACCAGGAGTTCAAGCAACAGCTGGAGGAGGCCATGGCCACGCGCCATCCGGGTCAGGCGGCTCAGGCGGCAACTCTGAGCGCGAAGAGCGCGGCCAACAACACCATCGACTCGCGGATCAGCAAGAAGCAGCGCTGCCCACCGGAGTTCATCAAGTACAAGGGGGGGTCCGGCGGTAGCGATGGAGGCAGCGGCGACGGGGCCAGCTCCACTCTCTCGGCAAAGGCACGCCGCAAGCGACGGGCAAGCAACGAGTGCTGCTCAGCATTCCCGCTCCAGATCGTGCTCGGAACACTGCAGCTCGTCTTGGCCATCTCCCTGGTGGCGCTCGGCTCGCTGCTGATTGTGCGCGAGGCGGCCTTGTCGATGGCCGGCTGCGGCATCTGGACGGGCCTGATCGCGGCCGTCACCGGATCCCTGGGCGTGGTCAGCATGCGCAAGACGCAGACGGCCTTCCTGGCCCTCAGCCTGGTCTGCATTGCCAGCAGCACGCTGGCGCTGGCCATTTCGGGCGTGGGCCTCTCTCGGGACCTCAACCGCATGGCCGAGCAGAAGGGAGAGCAGGTGAGTGCGACAGTCCCACTCTGTCTGTCCATTTTGTACGAAAGGGAATATGAATCAAATGAATTTCCTCCACAGTTTGACCTGATGAATGCCAACAGTGAAGTTTCCGCTGCCTGTGGCTTGATATTCACCTTGTTTTTGCACTTTGTGGTCAGCATTGTGTCAGTCTATCGCTGTGCGCTGCAGATTTGCACCAAGTAAGTCGAGTTTTATTTTGCATTAAGATTTGTATTGGAAATTGCGCGGCAACCAATCGATAGCTTAAACTTATCGGTGGCTGGCAAAAGCGCCATCTATCGGACTTTTGGCTCAGCATACATTCAGCAATGGATGGCGCTGGCGAGCGATTGAAATAAGGATGGGCAACTGTGTAAATTTGCTCACTTGACTGAAACGGTGGAAATTAGACCCGACTCAACAAAAATCATTGAGGAATTGGATACATTTATTTTTTTAGGGCTGAGAGGGCCAACTATCTAGTAATTTTAAACTGAATATCAAAATAGACGGATTTCAAATCACAAAATATCATGGTATGGCAGCCCGCTGCAACTACGAATTGCACGAGTCTGGCAGCGCCACAAAACGACTACACCTTCGTTTTATATTGTTTTTTTTTTATCTAAAATAATCCAATAAAAAGGACTTCTGAAAACTTGCCAATCTTGTAGAAAATTTATGTATCTATCGGATAATATAATTTGTTTAGGGCTGAGAGTCCCAGCTACCTAGTAATATTAAACGGAATATAAAAATCGAGGAATATCAACGTTGATTGTTGTGAAAAAACAATCGATACTATCGTGATAGCTCTAATAATTATTAAAAAAACCATTGACACCTTTTAGGAACTTGTCCATTGTAAAAATTAGATGCCATCTGTCGATTTGTTTACAAATGTGTCTTCGTATTTATGGCAGCCAATCCAAACATATCAAAAGCGCTACGACTGTAGTTCGATACTATCATGATAGTCGCAAAACCATCGATAGTAGAGGCTAGCAGCAAAATATCGGTACTATCGATAGTTCCCTCGATGGGAACAGGTATTTTTTATCGTTATCGTCACGGTCACACTGATATTAAAATTAATGTGTAAATAATAGTTTAATCTAGTGATAAGAACCAAAACACCAGAACGGCAGCCACATGAAAGAGCAAACCACAGGCGCCAAGAAAAACCAACAAAATCCAAAGGATTTCCAGTGAAATTGCGTGCAGAATAGCCCAAAAAAAAAAAAGAAAAAAAGCAACAGCACCAGCAGAGAAGTCAGCAGAGACGCGAGCAGTGGGCAGAGCTCGCGCCTACGCTTCCTCCACCTCCACCTCGCGCTATCTCTCTCCCACCCATTTTCTTCATCTACCTCTCTCACTCCCTCACTGTGCTTGTGTGTGTGTGCGGTGTGCGTGTGTGAGTGTCCGCCTAATGCTGCTCCCAAACGCAACGGAAGTAATAAAAAAACAACAAGAAACACAAAAACATAAAGCAACGAAAAGAAATAATTAAACGGTACAAGAAGGAAAATACATTGTTAGTATTGCTGTTGGCCGAAAGGGAAAAGCGAAAGTAGGAGAAAAAAGCCTCAAGACGCCAGCGAACGTGTCTGCAGAATCGAACGCCAGTAGGGCAGCGACAGCGACCGTCATGCCACTGGCTGACTCCAACAAGGATCTTCGACAGCAGCAGTTGCAGCAGCAGCAGCTGCAACCCAACAACAATGTAGCAGCGGCAGCAGCCCCCCACTGGACAATGCGTCACTTGCTGGCAGCCCCAGCGGTAATGGCAGCGGGAACGGCAGCAGTAGCGTTGCAGGGATGGGGCTGCAGCTCCGCCAGCGCATGCAGATCACCTCCTCCGGGTGCAGCAGTCTGGCGGTCACTCCCATGGAGCACACGCCCACCGACGAGGAGAGCGGGCCCGTGACAACGGTGACGTCATCGCAGCGCCGCCAACAGCTGCAACAGGTGCAGCAGTCGGCGCTCCAAGCGGCCCTCGAACAGCATCACATCTCACCCACAACCCCAACCCCAGGAGCAAAGGGCGGCGGAGGCGGAGGAGCAGCAGTAAACGAAGCTAAAGCAGGAGTAGCAGCCACAGTCACAGCCACGAGAGAGACAGAAGAAGCGGCAACAGGGGACTCCACTTCGAGTGCGGATCGAACGCTGTGCCCTCCGCCGGAGCAAATGGAGCTGAGCGACTCGGAGCACTCGTATGGGGGGGCCCCGGGCAGTGGGGAGTGCGAGAACGAGTTCGAGCTGCGCGAGGTGGTCAAGGAGGGGCACGACAAGGCGGATCCCTCGCAGTTCGAGCTGCTGCGCGTGCTGGGCGAGGGTAGCTTCGGCAAGGTGTTCCTCGTGCGCAAGATCATTGGCAAGGATGCGGGCACCCTGTACGCGATGAAGGTGCTGAAGAAGGCCACGCTGAAGGTCAAGGATCGCGTGCGCAGCACCAACGAGCGCAAGATCCTGGCCGATGTGGGGCACGCGTTCATTGTGCGGCTGCACTACGCCTTCCAGACGCCCGGCAAGCTCTACCTGATCCTGGACTTTCTGCGCGGCGGCGACCTCTTCACGCGGCTCTCCAAGGAGGTCATGTTCACCGAGGAGGACGTCAAGTTCTATCTGGCCGAGCTGGCCCTGGCCATGAACCACCTGCACACGCTGGGCATCATCTACCGCGACCTGAAGCCCGAGAACATCCTGCTGGACGAGCACGGCCACATTGCCCTCACCGACTTCGGGCTCTCCAAGCAGCCCCTCGACGGCTCGAAGACGTACAGCTTCTGCGGCACCGTGGAGTACATGGCCCCGGAGATTGTCAATCGGAAGGGGCATGACTTTGCCGCCGACTGGTGGTCCTTCGGCGTCCTCATGTACGAGATGCTGACGGGGAATCTGCCCTTCCACGGCCAAACGCGGCAGGAGACCATGAACCAGATCCTGCGCTCGAAGCTCGGGATGCCCGAGAACCTCTCCCCGGAGGCGCAGTCCCTGCTTAGGGCGCTCTTCAAGCGCAATCCCCAGAACCGGCTGGGCGCCGGCTCGCAGGGCATCCTGGACATCAAGGCCCATTGCTTCTTTGCGACAATCGATTGGGTGCGGCTGGAGAGGAAGCAGGTGCGTCCGCCCTTCATTCCCGCCGTCAGCCGGGACGACGCCTTCTACTTCGATGTGGAGTACACGTCAAAGTCCCCCCGCGACTCCCCCGGCGGCCCCATCTCGGCCTCGGCCCACGAGATCTTCCGAGGATTCAGCTTCGTGGCGCCCGTACTGCTGGAGGCACACGGAACGCCCACCTCCCACAGCTGTTCGAGCAGCGCCAGTCCCCTGCACACGGCCGCAGGCATGGGCATGGGCATGGGCATAGGCACGGGCACCGCCACGGCGATGGGGTCGGGGGGAACGCTGACGAGTGCCACCTCCTCCTCCTCCCTGACCACCACCATGACCACGGGAGCAGCGCCGCGCAGCCTGCCGGGCGTGCTACCCGGCAACTTCCATGCGGAGTACAACCTGCTGCAGGAGCTGGGGCGCGGCACCTTCTCCGTGTGCCGCCTGTGCGAGCACCGCGCCTCCAAGAAGCACTACGCGGTGAAGATCATCGAGAAGGCGGCGGTGGCGGCTGCCTCGGCCTCCTCCACCTCCGCCGACTGCTGGGAGGAGGTGGAGATCATGCTGCGGTACGGCAACCACCCGAACATCGTCACACTCTACTCGGTGTACGAGGACGCGAGCTCCGCCTATCTGGTCATGGAGCTGCTCAAGGGCGGAGAGCTGCTCGACCGCATCCTGGCCGTGGGCCAGATGTGCGAAAGCGAGGCCAGCGCCGTGCTGCGGACCATCGCCTCGTCGGTGGCCTATCTCCACGAGCACGGGGTCGTCCATCGCGACCTCAAGCCCTCGAACATGATCTACGCCAGCATGCGCCAGACCCCGGAGACGCTCAAGCTCTGCGATCTAGGTGAGTGAGGTGAGCCATCTGCAGGGATGCTGCTCGCCGGACCAAAACTAAAACCAAAACCAAAATTAAGACAAAGACAAAGACTGAGACTTTTGTTTCGTTGCTCGTCCACCCTAGGCTTCGCCAAGCAGCTGCGGGCGGACAACGGTCTCCTGATGACGCCGTGCTACACGGCCAACTTTGTGGCCCCCGAGGTGCTGAAGCGGCAGGGATACGACCTGGCGTGCGACATCTGGTCGCTGGGAGTGCTGCTCTACATCATGCTCTCGGGGCGAACGCCCTTCGCCAGCACGCCCAACGACTCGCCGGAAGTGATCCTCAAGCGGATCGGCTCCGGCCACATTGACTTCAGCAGCAGTCGCTGGGCGCTGATCAGTGCTCCGGTGAAGGAGCTGCTCCGCCAGATGCTGCACATAGTGCCCGAGAACCGGCCGACTGTGGCGCAGATCCTGGAGCACAGCTGGGTGCGGGATCAGTTTGCCGGGAGCGTCGAGCTGACGGAGTACACCACGGCGCTGCCACAGCTGTCGCTGGGGGCACAGCAACAGCAGCAGAACCACATCTCGATGGCACTGCGTGGTGCGGTGGACGCCACATTCCGGGCGATTGCCATTCCGCAGGCGGCCAACGTGGGACCCGTGGAGCTGTCGATGCTGGCCAAAAGGCGGGCCAAGGACCGGGCCAATCTGCATTCCTAATCCTGGGCCGCATCGTGGTGCCCACGACGACAGGCCAAGAGGCAGCTAATTCGTTTAGTCTTCACCATCTATAGTATTTTGATCCATTGCTGTGCATTTCCCCGTCGCCTGGGCAAGTGGCGTTGTCGCCACATCAACAGGAATGGGAACGAGAACGGAAATGGAAACGGGAATTTGATTGGGAATGGGAATTTGAATGGGAATGGGCAGGGACATGGCCATGCCCGCGGGCATGCTATAAATCCCCGGCAGCGCTGTCGCAGTGCCAAGCTGCGGCTGGTCTAGACTGGGATCAGAGCGGGCAGAAACTCGAAAGTATTTGACTAAAAGTGTTAATTATTTATTTAATATACATATACCTACATACACACATACATATATAGTGAACCTGAAACAAAGAAAGGAAGTGCAAGGAGAGGAAACGAAACGAAACGAAAGCTAAAGGAAATAATCATGAACGGAAGAGACGGAAGAAGGAAGGTG
Source organism: Drosophila tristis (assembly GCA_018150885.1). Classification (NCBI taxonomy): domain Eukaryota; kingdom Metazoa; phylum Arthropoda; class Insecta; order Diptera; family Drosophilidae; genus Drosophila; species Drosophila tristis. The sequence goes on along the minus strand of JAECWT010000215.1, from coordinate 1,141,382 downwards.
TGTCAACTGCTGTGCCAACGGCTTCTCAAAGTGGTATCTACATAAATAACTAAACAGATATATACATACATACATATATGTATATGTATATATTGCTATAAAGAATCCCTGTAAATCGAAATGTACGCCTACGTGGTGTGTGTTGTGGTGTGGATCGAAGGAGGAGGATTGGAGTGGATCGGATCGGAACTATAGGCCTAGTTCCTGCCTGACTCCAGCATTGCTACCTCCCTCCCTCCCTGCCTCCTTCCTTCCTTCCCCGAACACAACTCCACACACGCACACAGCACACAGACCGACGCCCAAGAAGCGCATAAATATTTTTAACTAAATTAATCGTAGCTAAATTTTCCAACATCACCATGTTATTGTTGTTTAAATAATTAATTAAAACGAAAACAAACAAACAAAATAACTAAATAATCACGAGAAACCTTTGTGAAACGCAAAAGAAAAGGCTGGAAACCCCAAACCTTTTTGCTACATATTATTATTAATAATAACATTAATATTTGTCGCCAAGAGAGCCACAAAAGCAAAGCAAAACCAAAACAAAACAAAACAAAAAACCATTAAATATGTGGTACAACTCGTTGTAAAGCCAAGCAAGCCTTCACACAAAGAGAGCAACAAGAGAAAATGTTGCCCAAAATAATTATACTTGGAATGTCAATTTCGCACAAAGACCTAGAACTACTTACAACATATACATACATACAGCATATAAGCGAGAGTATACATGCTATATACTATATATAAAAATCCAACCACATGCCAGTGCGTTTCCAGGTCCCAAGGCGGTCAGTTTAGATCCATTAGCTGTGGGGATAGGAGCCGGCAGAGATCAGTGGAGAGCAGACTCGACTCGACTGCCTTCAGCTTAGTCGGTCCGACAATCTTCGGCGACTCTCTGTGGCTGAATCTATTCCATAAGTAATTGTATTCGATTGCTTCGTGTGCGGTTAATGTCTGTGCATGGGTGGGGGGATCTTACTTTGTTCCACCACTGACACTGATCAGAATCACATCCATATAATAATCAATTGAGTAGCTGTTTTGTCATTTGTTTGCTGAATGTACATAGCGCATGCTAGGCTGAATAGAATCCCTCTCGTAAGTGAATGATAATTATGATTGTGATCGGCATGCATTAATCAGGAGATCAGAATACGCCATACGCTGGCTAATTCGGCTTGATCAGGGCTTCGCAGGATCAGGGGTCAATATGCATTACATATAAAATATACATACATATGTATATGTAGCTGTCATTTATTGTGCGAGATTACTTATAGGCTGGCTACACATATACATATATACAAGCAGCACTCCTCAGATGGGATGGAAATCCTTCCGACTTTCAACTGCCTTGCATTTCTCTGTCTCAGTCTCAGTCTCTGTACATAGTGAACACGTTTCGAGACTGTTTTCATTGCTTCACTGCTTCACAGCTTCAGTTGTTGTCTTCCTGCGATTTGAGTGTCCCGCCTGTGACGCACTGCACCCAAGCGAAGGAGAGCATAAGAAGATCTTCTTGGATCTGGTTCAGATCAGAGGAAGAAGAACCAAAAGCCCCCAGCAAGAGGGAACTTTATGTGTTATCTGGCCTCAAGCCAACTCAAATAACAAGAACCATTAAAGGAAGGGGCATGCATATTTATGTTTTATTTTATTTTATTTCATTTATCGAATCTTCCCTAATAGAGACTTACGACAAGTATGCAAATCTTAATCTAATATGTTTATTTAATTAATTACACTTAATTACTTAGGAATGTGCTTTTTGCACGTGGCATAAGCACTCTGTCTGTATCTGTGTATAAAGTATCCAACAGAATGCAGAATTAAGTAGTAATATATACTGTTGTAGTATATATGTACACACAATACATGTGTACTACACTCTCGTACTTGTTTTCCAATGCAACTAAACAATTGTGATTTTATGAGCCACTTTTCTTTGCGACTTCGTTAGCAATTCAACTTCAGTCGTAGCCAAGGCAAACAGGTTGCAAGCAGTGTGAAAATGGAAAAACCCTAAGATATAACCAATAACGATAGATTACAATTAAATGATATAGATACATACACACAAACATAGATCAGATACTTGATTCCGATTGGGGACAGTCTCTTTCAGTCCTAACTATATACACATAATGATATACACACACGTACATATATACATGCACGCGTACATACATGCATATAATAGATAAAGAAATCACACATGATCAGGGACATATGTACATACGTACATGTATGTATGTATCAAGATATAATGAGAATTTCGAATTCGATTTTCCTGGACTATGGCGATTAAATTAACTATATGCATGTGTGTATGTATGCATGTGTGTGTGTATTTGTTTTAATAAGATTTTATGCGCTGTGCCACCACTGAACTTACTGCTAACAAAAAACAATAATTGCATGCATATGTACATAAATGTATTGTATGTACAACACCATAGAAAATATTAGTTAAAACTTGAAAATTGTTAGAGCAAAAGCCATCCATGGGTACGGTGGATACGATGGATACGATCAGTGACCCGCCATACGAGGGCAATGATGGTAAGGATGGAAATTAGCTAGCTGAAGGACGGGGGGGTGGGTGGTATACAGGAACTAGGAGAGGAGGAGGATGCAGATGCAGATGCATATAGTTCATAGCTACATATAGGGATTACTGGAGAAGCGAATGATAAAAGTCGGAATAGATATGAAGCCATACGGCTGGAGATGCTGAAAATAAAGAGTTTTTGATTACGATAATGATGATAATGATAATGATGATGAGAATCATAAATTACTAACGGTTTGTTATAAAATGCTGTGCACACACACAAATTAGACAAGGACAGATGACAGCCAACATAGAAAGAGACAGAGACAGATACAGCGACAGCGACAGAGACAGGATAGTGAACGAACTCCAGAGGGAAAGAAAACTACTCCCAGTGGGATATCTGCATCCATACGTGCAATGAGAGAAGTCCTCGGACTCATCCTCGACTCTTTGGAACTGGAACAACTCCCCTGGACCCCTGAACCCCTCAAACCTTGAGCAATCACGATTAGATCTCCCCGCTGACCTTTATCTCGACCTGGACATCGACAAAAGTTCTAATACGAAAACTTAAACACACCTAAAGCCATGCATACAAAATACATATACAAACAAACAAACATATATACACACACACACACATATATATATATATATATATATATGGATGCTACATACATATATTTTCTTAGTAGATTTTTACAGCTTCCAGAACTACATACATATGTGAAAAGAAAACCCAACAAAATTATTGAGCAAAAAAAACTTTTATTGTAATCGAAATCGAACGATTCTAAATTATTGTAAAGTTGATTCATTAAAAAACAAAAACGACAAAAAAAAAACCAATAAAAAATTCAAAGTTCTGAATTGTTTTGATCTGGCACAAAAAATACCGAGTGAATCATTAATATCATTCCCCACAGCACAAGTTACAGCCACGATTGGGAGTTTAATGCGGCATACGTATGTACATACACATATGTACATCTTATCGCTGCTATTCTGTTATCAATTGAGATTAGGGCTGAGTGATTTGTGTCGCGGGAGACGCTCAAGGGGCATACATGCTTGTCCTCGTACTCGTACTCGTACTCGCACTCGTACATATATGTACGGGTTCCAGTGGATTATTTGCTTTAGCTCACCGAAACTTTGAATCATTCCATATCTGCACTATCATATCATGTGCTTCATTTCATGCCCACTAAACTTTGCTTTCTAGAGCATTTGTTTAGCCATGACAACCCATGAAGTGATATGCAGACCGACCTCCTCATTCACATGTGCTTGAGTTCAGAATCCCTGTCCCCGGAACCCTGTGCACATCACCTTCTCTATTTAACAGTAGTTTTCTTTTTATTAAATTTAGAGTGGTTTTTATAGATATAGTATGTATATATATATATTTTATTTTATTGTTATTACGCAGCTTATAATACTAACTAATTTCTGTTTTGTTTGTTTTTCTGCTTTCAATTGGATGCATTGACTTTTGATTTAATTTAATTGCATTTTCTTCACCGTTCTGGGTTTGTTTTTTCGTTTTGAACAAACATAAATAGATTTAGTTACAGCAAATTATTGTACAATGCAACGAAGTTATCCTCCCTCCATTCTGCCCAATCTTGTGTACATACGCAAATTATGTATAAACTTGAATGTTCTGAATATTCCTTTTTATGGAGTGTAAAAAAATATACTAGTAGTAATCTGCAAACTTCCACTGCCACTGCCACTGCCACTGCCACTGCATCTGTCTCTGTCTCTGTTCCGTCTCCATTTGAAATATTGCTGTGTGTGTGTGTGTGTGTGTGTGTGTGTATGATGCATTATATATGTATCCTGTGTGCACTCTTCTTAATGCTTGCCCTTGCTGCTCTTGCGACTGCGTTGCTGTTGCTGTTGCGAAGACTGTGACTGCTGCTGCTTCTCCTGCGCTAATATTGCTCTCTCCTTCTGCGAGTCGGGTGCCGCAACAAAGGCTTCTTTATCTGCAGAGGGACAGAGACATCATAGATATTATGAGCAAGGATCAAAAGGGAATGAAATCTGGGTTAATGGCTCACCCGTCGTGCCCGTGCCTTTGCCCGTGGAGTGTGAACTCCTCTGGGACTGTTCAGGCGATGTACCTATCTCGACCACCAGAACTTCCTCAGCCTCGGCATGCGGCAGTTTCAACGGCAACGACATCGACTCTGACTGTATCTGGGCCTTGGCCTCGAGGACCACCACTTCGCCGTCCTCCTCCTCCTCCTCGACGTGGGCTTCCTCAGCAATGACCCCCCCATTAAGCACATTGACCTCCTGGGCCTCTTGGGCCATGTTGGCCTGGGCCTTGCGACGCCGCTTTTCCAGGTCGCGTGTGTAGTTCTGCGTCCATTCGATGTGCTCCTTGTAATACTGATAGACGGGTACGACAATCACCGAGATATCGTCGACGGTGGCAGCCGCCTTGCTGTCTGCGAGCCGCCAGTGGCCGGAGTCGTTTATCTTGCCGCGGGCACGGGCCACCAGCTCCTGGGCGACCATGGTGTAGCGATGCTTCTCGGTCGGGTATTTGGAGAGCGTTTGGAAGACGGTGCGGGAGACGGCCTCGTTCTCGGACACGTCCCAGAGGCCGTCGGTGGCCATCACAAGCACACCGTAGTCGCCGTCCTGATTGTGCTCGTCCGGGATGCTGACCACCTGGGTCAGATCCCGCTGACGCACATCTGGATGGGGGGTGAGGAATGGCTTGATCTGGATGCCCGTGTTGATGGCCAGCAGCTCGTGGTCGCCAAAGCCGCGGGACACGCCCAGGGTGCCCAGGAGACGGCTCCGCTTTCCCTCCCCGTTGACCACGGGCATGCGGAGATCGTCGCGAGTGAGCGTCTTGTAGGTCCAGCCTTTCATGGTGCCCTGGCGACAAAGGATGCGCTGGCCCATGTCCTCGATATGTGGCCGCTTTGCGTACTCCATGGCCACGTACTGATTGGCCATCAGGTGCGGCTTCAGCCTCGCCACATTGAGCAGCCGCTCGCGCTCCGTCTCCGGCGTGTGGTCCGCCGAGAAGGGCACTGGATAGCAGCTCGCCTCCAGCGGATCCGGCTCGATCACAGAATCGTCCTTCGGCTCGGCCGGCGGATTGGCCCGCCGCTGGCAGAGCACAGCCCGACTGTCGCCAGCATTGGCCACGTACATCTTTCCGTCGATAAAGAGCGAAACGCAGGCGGTGCAGCCACCCGCGTCGCGATACCGATTGCTGTCCTGGGCTATCAGTGAGTCCATGCTGAAGAAGGCGCTCTCCAAGGCGCCGATGATCAGCTCGTCCTTGGTCACGCGCCGCTGAAAGTAAATGGGGTGCGGGAATTTGGGATTCAGCCGCCCGTTCTCGACGCTATCCGTGTCCCGCGGCAGCAGCAGCTCGATGCAGTCCACCAGCGTCTCGTGCAGTATGTGATGGAATTGATGGGAGGCGGCCAGGGCGGCCCCGTACCCGGCATGGCCGTCGAAGATGCCAAAGTACGTGTACGGCAGATCGGGATGCTTGTGCTCCGGATCGGACAGCACTTGCCTGCAAATGGGAGCAAGGGAGTTGGGCTCATGACTCACACACACAAACAAAGCCTTTCGATTCTCGTGACTCACCGGCAGAAGGCGCCCTGGTCCTCGTTCCACTCGGACTTGCCCGAGTTGACGCACTCGGCGTACCCAGTGCCCCACGGCAGCAGATTAATGTCCCGCGGCACGATAATGGGCCGCACATTGTGGTCAGCCGAGGCGCGCAGCTCGTCCGCGGTGAGCAGCTGCAGGAACGGGGGCCGGGCGTACGGGAACTTGTCCGGCATCTGTTGGCTCCCGAACCGCCGATGGTGGTGGTCGCTGCGCTCGCTGCTCGGCAGCGGTGGCAGATCGGGCGCCAATGCCGTCATGAAGCGCTCCTTGAAGTTGCTGAACATGATGGTGGCTGGCCCAGACGGTGGATGGACAGAGGGTGGGTGGAAGCGGCTTCCCTTTGTGTGTTCTGCTGGTTAGCTTACAGGCTTTCCTCTCCGTGTTCTACTTCTCCTCCTTGTCTCTGCCGCTGGTCTGTGGTTCAGTTGCGTTCTCGCTCACTCCCACTGACGTGGCGAGCTTGCGTTGTTTTTCTGGGTTTTTCACACAGCTGCGAATTAGATTAGTGTGTCAGCGCGATGGGGGGCTGCAGTGGACGCGGGTCCCGCTACACGGCACTACCTACATGCAGTGGAACGGCTCGTATAATCGTTGACAACTCCAAGTTATTTTTCTATTTTCGTTTTTGCCAGTAAAATAAATCGATTAGAACGTCAGTGTGACCGTAGTCAGGCAGTGGCGAAAATACCAACCCTCGAACGGTGTTGGCTAACATCACGGCACTAGTGCTGCATAGTTCGTGGCTGAATTTTAACTTAATAATTTGAATTTATTTTCTCTTGTATTGCAGATCGGAGCACAGTGAGCTACGCGACGTCATCATTAAGTCAAAGGCCTCGGGCATAGCCCTGGATCAACAGAAGGTGGACCAGTACATCAAGGCCATGTCCCTAAACGGCAGTGAAAAGGTGGGAGTAGAGTAGAGCTTTATTTGTTGTCTTTCCTGACCGTTTCGCATGCTTATTCATGTTGTGAATCTCCCTGCAGGCCAACACCGAGAAGCTGGCGGCCATGTGGATGTACGCCACGCAGATGGGCAGCCTGCCGCCACCTTCGGTGCGCAAACTGACGCCTCCCTCCCGTTCCATTATGCTTATTCCCTCCACAGCAGGAAGTGGAGTAAGTTGCTCTTTCGATGAATCAAAGTGTGCTTCTGGCTAACTGCTCGCTCGCTACTTTCAGCTGCCACCGCCGCCGCCAACACGCCTGCCCCCACCCCCGCCTGGCACCGGAGCGGGGCTGCTGCTTCCGGTGCCTCCACTGGCGCCGCATTACAGGGGCATGACGCTGCCCTACATGCGACCTGGACCCGGCTCCGTGATCTACGCCCATCCAGCCAGCCTCAGCGGCACCTACCGCACCCACAAGAGCACCAAGTCAGCCGAGCTGAATGGTCAGCGCAGGCGCCGCCGGGCTGGCAAATCGGACGCCAATCGCCGCCAGCGCCGCAAGTCCGAGGCGGATGTCCTCGACGGTGCCCCCAACTTTCAGTACACGGGCCTGGATCGGGCCATAGCTGACAGTTTCCTGGCCCGCCAGGAGCAGTCGCAGGCCGGCAGTCACATCGATTACTCCTCGTCAGCGTCCTCGGACCTGTACGGGGGCCAGCGCGCCTCCTCCAAAACGAAGATTGTCTGTCGCGATGTGGTGATGTGAGGAGCACCGCCACCCCCCTCTCTGTACATATATGTGTAGTCTGTCAGGTGGCCAGGCCTAGGAGCCCGCCCCACCGCTAAAAGGTTTTCACTTGAAGTTTCCCCAACCTTTCCCCTCTCTCGTACTAGCTCTAAGCACCTAATCTTTATATGCCTATCCACATGGACACCCATGTGCATATAAAGCGATAAATAAAGTTATATATAAACCAGAGGCCACTCGGTGCTCGGATTTATTGACTCTGGAAATGGGAATGGGAATTCGATTTTGGATGTATAATTAATGGAATTCCCATGGCATACACCCCATGGCGTACTCCCCAATCGACTGCTCCGGTGTGCAAATGGTAGAAAAAAAGCTGAGTGCTTGGCTCTAAAAGTCCTCGTCGCTGTGGTGCTCCGCCTTGTTGGCCGTCTTCGGACGCAGCGGCAGCTCGCCCGTCAGCTTCGAAATGCTGATGTCATCGATCGAGTTCAGATCAACTGCGGAAGAGGGGAAGAGCAAAGGCATTAATTATCACATGGACGGGACTGTCCTGCAGCCTGCACTCACAGTCATCGTCGGCGGCGCCCATGGCCATGCCGATGGCACCGGCCCCGGCCCCGGCGCCCGTGCCAGCGCCCATGCCACTCATGCCCATTATCTCGCCCATGTCCAGCTCGCTGTCGGAGCTGCCGAAGCTGCTGTCGTCGTCCCGCGAGTTGAGCATGCTGTTACCGGGCACATTGCGTCCGTTGTGTGCGGCCTTGGCTCCTCCTGCTCCTCGTCCTCGTCCTCCCCCTGCCACTGCCCCACCTCCAGTGCCCTTGCGACTGCGTCCCGTGGTGGGTCTTAGGCGGGAGGTGGCCGTTCCGGGACGCTTTTCCTGCCGCATCAGCTGGTCCTCGTCGCGTATGTCCGGTATCTCGGCGTCCAGGCCAAATAAGCTTCTTCCATTCACCACCATCTCCACGCCGGAGCCGACGCCGCCCACCCCGCCTCCGATGCCACCGATGCCACCGCCCACATCCTCATCGTCATCTCCGTCCAGATCATCGTCCTCGTCCTCGTCGTCGTCGTCCTCGATGAGGCCCTCCGGTATGAAGGGCATCGAGTTCTCTGCGGTCTTCTGCAGTATGGGCGAGGCGATGGACGTGGTCCGCTTGGTGCGCGCCTCCAGCTGGGAGCGCAGGGCGTCGCGGACGTGCAGCCGGAGGAAGTAGCGCTGGAAGAGCAGCTGCAGCTCCTTCTCGCACTCCTCGAACTCGGCCATGTGGGCGGGTCGGATCTTCTGCAACGCCTCCAGCCGCTGCTTGGTCCGCTCCAGCTCGGCCCGCTTCCGCTGCAGCTTCGAGTTGAGGGCGTTCAGCTCGACGCGGGCCGCCTCCAGCTGGGCGCGGCTGGACTGCAGCTTCAGCTGGCTGGCCTGGATGGCGTTCTTGAGGGTTCGCTCCACGCTGAGCAGCTCCATGGGCCGCTGGGCCTGCGTCTGGCGCGACTCCTTGTGCAGCAGCTCCTTGGACAGCAGGTCGTAGAGGGCGGCGCCGCGCTGGGTGAGGTCCGAGGAGAGCTCGCGGGCGCGGCGCAGCTCCTCCATCTTGTCGCCGATGTCCACCTGGTTGAGGCTGCGGAACTGGTCGCGCTCCTCCTCCTCGCGCTCCGCCTCCGTCTGGCTGGGGGCAATGAGCAGGCGCGTGATCTTCTGCAGCTCGCTGGCGGTGACCGCTGCGGCGGCGTACAGCTTGCGGGGATTCAGCCGGATGGCCGACTTGGTCACAAAGAACTCCGTGGCAGAGCGGACGAGCAGCACCCGCTGCTCCTCCGTCTCCACGCCGCCGGAGAGCACGGTTCCGGGCTCCATGAGCCCCGCCAGCCACTGCAGCAGCTCCGACACGATGTGGAAGCTGGCCAGGCTTCCGTGCTGGTTGGCCAGCGACTGCAGCGGAAAGACCCGTGGGAAGCCCAGCAGCTTCAGCTGCTCCCCGAGATCTACACAAGGGAAAGGAGAGAGGGAACGGCATTGGTTGCTGGCAGCTTGTCTGACGGATAAACTGGGGAACTGGGTGCCTTGTTGGACTCACCGCGCACATCCTTGAAGGACATTCCTAGGGCTATATGCTGGCAACGGTTGACGTTGACCACGACTTGACCTGTGTACGCGCTGCTGCTGCTGCTGCTGCTGCTGTTGCTGCTGCCTTCGATTCAATTTGCATTTTCCTCACTGTCTTTTGTTGTGGTTTTCCCTCGGCTGCTGCTGCTTCTTCCTCATTGCGCCCGTGGACGCCTTTGTTTGGGCCAGGCCAGGCCATTCATGCAACAAGGTTGCCAGGCAACCAACCATACTCCATACTCCACCTCCTGGCGCTGACCCCCCGGCTCTGGCTTCGCTTCGGTTCCATTTGGTTCGCTTTGGTTCGGTTGCTCTGGTCTGCTTTCACCAGGACAACCAACTGCCAAGGGGTGGATTTCCATTTGCCCAGGGTGGTGGCTGGGTTGCTGGGTTGCTGGGAGGTGGAGCAGGAGGTGCGCCCACTGCCTGATCTTGCTCAAGTGAAGCCTGCCAGCAAGCGTGTGTGTGCAGTGCGAAGAGCCTCTACAGTCTGTGAAAAGTGGAGCTAAATTAGTGGCGAATAAATGCAGGTAAATGATTGTGGGAGGGTGCATTCGTTCGCTGTCTCTCCCACAGACTATGTGGGAGTCGTGGGTTGCTTTTCGGATGTATTTCGATGCACTCGGTGGCATCGCGGCCGTTTCGTTTCGTTTCGAATCGTAGTAGCAGTTCAATCGATCCTCTGCTGGCCAGATGAAACTTATTTACACTCGCAGATCTTACTTATCTGCGCTGCAGTCATGCTACGCCTGGTGGCACAGTTGCAGTGCCCAGTGACCAGTTCCATGGCGATCTGTGACCGCTGTCCGCTGTCCGCTGAATAAATTAATGGGTTAGTGCGTGGCTGCTCGGGGGGAGGCATTTGAAGAAGCAGCAAAACTAATTAAATCTCTGCTGCGATGCTTCTCCACAGGCTCCTCCTGCTCCTTGGCTTCGAGCACATGCCTGGCTTTAATTGGCGACAATCAACTAGTCCGCATCCGTGACACCCGAACGGGTGAATATTGGCGGAGCCTCCTCTCATGCGTTGACACTGTGCCACTGGTGCCACTGTGCCACTGGAGTGGGTGCAGCGACCTCGTGCCGACTGGCACCACCTCTCCTCACACACCTGTGAGATGCAGTTGCAGTTGCACTTGCATTGAATTTTATTACTGCCTGGTTCCCACAGGCGAAGGGGAGGACTCTTGCTGTTGCTGCCTGCCACATGGCGGTAATTAATTGTGTTGCGTGTTGGGCGTCAGTTGAGGAGCAATCAACTGTGGTCCAACCATCGGGTGATACGAGCAGCTCCTAAGTCTACAAACGATCGACTTTAAGCGATGCAAATTTAAATGTCGTCTCCCTGGGTGTTTCTCCCTCTGCTGCATAAAGGGAGCTGCTACAAATGCCAATGGCAAGGCTGTCCCCCGTCCCGTCCCGTAAGTAGTAATTGCATTCAACAAATTACGGGCATGTGCGTCCTCCACGCGTCACACTCATGGCCACATATTTAGTTGTCGCCACATCAAACGGCAGCACGGCATCACGGCAGCACGGCAGCACGGCAGCGCGGCAAAGTTCAATGGTCGCCAGCGTGCACACGTCGATTCACAAACAATGGACCCCCCAGGACCATATGACAGATCCCCACACACCCCACACCAGCTGCAGCCCTCTGTACCCAGTGGCCCCGCTCACCAGGCGATGCCACAGCCCGCGACGATGCCACAACGATGATGGAGCAATTAAAGCGTAACGCTTAATCAACGCACTCGACGCCTCTGCCCAGGTTGGGGCCTGGGCTGTGTTGTGTTGTGGGATGATTGAGTGTCCAGAATGGAGTGTCGCTGTTCCAGTGAGCAATGAACCAACTGCCATTGGCCTCGATTCTAAAGTTACCCATAAGGTTTTCCCATATTTGTTGGTTCTTAATTTATTAGTACACTCTAGGACTACGGCAAATGCCTAAGCGATATGGGGGGGCCCTTCCCATGGTAATCGTATAAATCAAATTAATATTGGATTTCAGGTGTTCGATTCCTCGTCAACATTTCCAATGATATTTCACAGAAAATTGATCATTTGTATTATTTACCTTTGAAAATGTTCAGAAAGCTAAAAATAGATTTCTGAAATTATATCAAACTTGTATTGTATTTATGTGCAAGTGTTTAATTCCAATCGAATAGTTTTTAATACATATAATAATGCTTAAGTGCTTAATTTCATATTTATATTTACTTTATTTTATAATACTCGTATATTATAATTATATTTATAATTTATATTTTAGCCACCAGAAGCACTCATTAAAGTAAAGACAGATAGATTCAGAAACGAATTTTACCATATAAGCTGCACAAATTGTTATTCATCACCCACGTTGCATGCGTGCGATTGACTTTGGGCTGTTTAGCTGTATAGCTATATCGTATGTATCGTGTAGCTATTTTATCGTACATTCCACTCCTGCAGTCACACCTCCTTACAGTGAAGCGGCGAACAGACTTCCCACGCAATCCCAAGCGAATGCAAAGCAAATAAAAATCCGTTTCGATAATGCTTTAAATTTCTTTAACTAAATCTTTAGATTGCTATAAGCTGTTCACAGCTTACAACAGTTAACAGAAGCTGCAACTTTAGAGTATTTAAGAGATTTTAAAATTGCTTAGAAATCCGTCGACAGGAATCTGGAAACAGCTGAAAAGCAACGAGAAAGCAGAAACGGATCCTCCTGACCCTCTGGAAATGGAAATTCTCGTTTTGATTTCGAAATATTTGTATTTGTATTTGCCCTTTCTATTTTTAATTCCAGATCCAGAACCAGAGCATGACAAAATATAATTCCCCCAACATACATGTAAGTTGTTGTGGATCAGCCCTTAAACTCGTATTTTTCCCTTTTAAAAATAAAGCTAAGCTGAAGTTTAAAGATATAGTACCTGGTTATATTTTGCTTATCCAAATATATGATTCCAAAACAAAACTCTTGCGATTTTAATCTTTAAACTGCTCGAATTTAATGAATTTATTCAGCATATGTCATAAAAGTCATCGGCTCATGGCTCGCACAGGTCCATCGGTTCACAGGTTACCACCCACGCACACACACACACACCCACCCAAACACCCAAACACACACACACACACACACACTCAAGTGTATAATAACATTTTATGGCATCGAACCATAAGAGACGTCAGGAGCAGCAGCAGCAGCAGCAGCAGCAGCGTTGCTTGAACTCTCCGCGAACGAGAGTCTTCGTCTCAGCTGCAGAGTGCTGCTGCCCTACTCTCGCTCTCTCTCTCTCTCTCGCTGCTGTTCTCGGGGCGTGATTTAGAAATTTTGGCAGTTCTCGCACACCAACACCAGCACCTACACCCACTCTACCACTCCCTGCCCCAGCTTGGGATCAAACGTGAAATTCACTTTGTGCAAAGAAAAAGTGAAAAATAAACAAAAGAAGCAAAAGAGCTACAACGAACAGCGAGAAAGAAAGGAACGAATAGGAAGAAGGGGGGGAGGGAACTGAAGGAGTGGTGTCTGAATGGAGAGGGGAGGGAGAGGATGAGGGAGAGAATTTATAAATCAAGACGTCAGAAATTGTTAACGGACCCAGCGAGGGCGGCTGCCAGTCGGCGTCATCGTCCTTATATGACCCCAGCTTCATCTTCATCATCATCATCACCATCCTCCTCATTAGTGTCAACATTATCATCCGCAACGCGCTGAACTCTTCTCCGAGCCCGCTTCGGCCAGCACACGTGTCCTTGGCCTTATCAATCTAATTGGGTGTGAAATTGAACAAACGAGCTGGGGCCAGCAACCGAATGCAGATGGGCTCCTGTCGGAGGAAGCGGCTACTGCTGCTGCTGCCACTGCACTTTGGGCACACCTGCTAATGTGGCAGTCATGAATAGTCGCCCAGAAGGCGCCACTCAGTCATGACTTATTCACATATTCAGCTGAATGTGTACGTATGTATGGCCACACAGGCCATGTGTCTGACTCGGTTGAAAAGGCTTCCACCCACAGTCACCAAACTACTTTCAACAAGAACGAATGCCCAAGGCATGCCCATTGATTCCCAGACGATTGGCTTCGTTTTCATTTCGCTATTGCTTAGTTCTCGGCTCTAAATTAGCTTTGTGAATTTTCGCCACTGGTTTTCCATTGTTTTGATGAGAGAGCCAAGAAATATATTTGATTATAATGTAAGATGTCAGAGACATGCCAATTGGGGGGCAGCACTGTCTTGTCTTGTCCACTGCTGAGTCCACGCAGCTTTACAGGTCTTCACACGAGTACAGGTACAGGTAAAGGCGCAGGCGCAGGTGAACAAGTTCGAAGAGTGACAATTAAATCATTTGAAATATTAAACTGTGCTGATGCAGCTAAATCAGACATTCAATTTTATTTTGTATGCGGCTAATGTGTTCTAGGGGTGTACAATATGTGTATTCGATCAGGTCTCTTCTGTAGATCTTGTAGATCTCCTTGTAGATCTCCAACGCAGTTGGAATATATTTCTTGGGCCGCTCTGCGGCACCTTTTGGTTTTGATTTATTTTGGTTACATTTGAGCTAAGCTGTTAGCGCTGGAATCGAATGAAATTCGACTCGTTATTTCTTCAACGATTGCAGTTGCTGCAACTGGCGCTGAGCTTCCTTCTTGCAAGCCTCTTTTATGCGATGTTCACGCAGACTCTTCTGAGATTCTTTCGAGGGAAGTTGCGGTGAGAGAATGGACTTCGACTGACCAAATCCTCCAAGGCGAGGGTAGCGGCCGCTTTTGGTCAACTTGGACAGATGATCCGTCAATTTTGTGACACGAGCTTTTTTTCATCTTTGCTTCCAGTTGCTGCACATTGGTGTCCAGGGTCCACTCTGTGGAGTGCTTCATTCCCTGGCGGAAAGCAGCCTCGCAGGCCAGCGCTTCGTTCATGATGGGCACGGCCTCGGCAGGAATCGAACGGATGGCAAACTCCAAACTCTGCGAGTTTGTCGGCAGTTCCACACCACACGATTCCATTATGAGTTCGATATAGGTGTGTGGAAGTTTGATGTATCCCAACAAATGCTCCCATTCCTTGCAGTTGCGCTCGTGCTGGGCACTGGAGATCCCCTCGTCAGCCCCCTCATCCTCAGAGTCAGCCACTGGCTTTATGAGTTCCTCCAGCTCGCTTTGGCTCAGGACATCAGTGTATTTGACAATTCTGTTGGGCTCGTCCGACATTTTGGAATAAAGCTAGCTAAGTAATTTAGGAGAACAAAAATTATTTTTCCACTTTTCGCTGACAAGTTAACAATTTTGTTGGGAATTACATTTTGTTCTTGTGTGCCTCCAATATTCAATGTTCAATATTCAGCTTGAAGTTAACAATTTTGTTAAGAATTCGGTTTTTTCACACTTTGACTGCCGGGAATGGAATGAGCACAGACAAATTTATTTTCGCCTTGTTACTTGGTCCAGAGAAAAGTGACAGCAGGATGATTGTGCTTAATTGCAGAAGAAAATGACCGAGTCATGACAGCTAGAGAAGTACAGAGTCGCATTGTGGTAACCACCGATAGATATCGCTCAAATGTCGATACTTTAAGCTGGCAATCCTTTTTTTTGGCATTCAACGTGGGAGCTAAAGGTGTGAATGGTTGGGAGCAGGAAAAGGAAAAGGAACAGGAACCGGAGGAGGAGGAGCTCAAGCTCAAGCTGGGGTTGG
This sequence comes from Drosophila tristis, assembly GCA_018150885.1. Taxonomy (NCBI): domain Eukaryota; kingdom Metazoa; phylum Arthropoda; class Insecta; order Diptera; family Drosophilidae; genus Drosophila; species Drosophila tristis. The sequence continues at coordinate 1,125,706 of JAECWT010000215.1, read as the reverse complement.
TGCTGGTGCTGGTGCTGGCTCTGGGAGCCCCCAGCAAGTATCAAGGACAGGCGTTGTTCAGCTGTCGATTGTTATGGGTAATTGCATCTCAGAGGGGAGTGCAAGGTGGGAAGTGGACACTGACAATGACAATGATGGCCAAGAGGGATGTCGCTGCTGTTCTGGCTGACGCACACGATCCAGTGGGCCACCTGTCGCCCGTTTCGTTACACAAAGGGGGGGAACCGGATAATTTGCGGCTCTTGGCGTCGATGGCAGCTGGCGATGGAGATGGAAGACTCTACCGATTTGAGGTGTCGCTTCCACCTGCACCAGTTCCACCTGCACCCACCTGTGGGGGCAATAAGTCTCCAATTAAACACTCACCCCGGGCAAGGTGGAACATCCTTGAGCGAATGTTTGTGGAATTGTTGAAAGTGATTTCTAATCGCTGGCTTGTGGCCCAGCGGCTCCTCCCTTCTCCTGCTCCTCTGCCTGGCCTAATGGAGCATTGTTGGGCGCAGCTCTTGAGTCCCGATTCCCGTATCACTTACATTCGGTTGGTTGTTGTCTTATCCTCGGGTCAGTGTCCCTGTCCCCGTTGAGTCCACTTGAGGCGGACGATGCCTGGGAAATTGAATTGTCAGCTGCTCTGCGGGCTCCCTCCCGGAGCTGCTGTCGCCGGTCCTTCTTGCCGTGCTGCTCCACTCAGTTTCTCAGTTTGTTTTTCCAGCATGAGATTCTCCCCCAGCTGCCTCAGCTCCGCCCTTCCTCTGCCACTCCCCTGGGAGATGCCTTCTGCAATGCTCCCCCAAGCTTTGGCTTGATTTTCGTTGGCGTTTTTGTCTTTTGGCTTCGGATTTCCAGTTGGGGGGCAGCAGCCACAGTCGGAGGCACTTGAAAATTAATTTAGACTAAACCGCAGGCAATCGCCGGCATATATACATATATACTGGATATACTGGCTATATATATCGTTTGTCTGATAATCCAATTTATCGGCTGCCTTCTGGTCGTGTCCGTGTCCATTCTGGGGGACGGATTTACTTTCTTGCTCTGCTTCCGTTGCCCTGGGACCAAATGGTCCGTGATTTAATTTGATTTCCTTTGCACTCCTCGGCCCCCAAGAGCTGCAGCTTGTGCAACTTTTAGTGGCAGCTCGCCCCCCAGTTGTTGTCGTCCAGAGTCAACAATGCAGAGCACGAGTGCTCCCCATTTGTCCTCATTCATCGCCCACTAACTTACTCATTTCTGGGCACGATGTAGCAAATTGCAATTAACTCAGATAAACACACGCATAAAGGGATAAACACACACACAGAGGGACACATAGACACATAGACACAGAGACACAGAGACGCAGAGCCACAGACACACAGACACTTGTGTCCTTGCTTGGACTCGCCTGCTGCCACGACCACAGACGGCACCACAGGCCACACGACCATTGTGGGCTTCACCCACCGCAGTGGGTTTCGGTTTCCATATGGCTAGCTCGCAGCTTCCTCAGACTCCTGGCCCGTCTTTAACGCTCTCTAATTTAATTTTAATGTACTTAAGGACTGCCCTCGGATCCGTCTTCGGCCACAAGTCCCAGCACCCACCAGCCACAATCCCTTAACTGGATTCTGTCCACTTCCTTGCCCAAATGGCCTACCCCCAACCCCAGCCCGGTGGCCCGCCTCAAGTCCAGAGATAAGAGGCGACAGTGGAGTGTATTTAAGCCCTGATAAACCTTCCTCCCATTTGTCCTTGCGTCGCTGCCAGGACTCTAAGGCAAGGTGCTGCCTACTCGGCTGACGAGATGGGATGGGATGGGATGCGCGGAAGTGGCCTGGAGATGACCTATTTTCCTGGCTGGATCCATTGTTCCTCCTACAAGTTTTTCGCACAATCAGCTGATTATCTGCCCATGCCGCTGCCATTCTTGCGCCCACTTGCTATGCGAAATGTTGTCTCGCATCTCTCAAGGAATTCTCAAGGGTTAACTTAGCTGACTTCTAGAGGGCAGACTGGCCACTGGCCACTGGGACGCCAACTTGTTCTCCGCTGACATTAACAATCACCGAGTAAAGTTGTTTTGCTATTGAGCTTTTTTATGGGTTCCTTTTTAAGGGCCACTCTCATTGCAGCGCCCTCGCTGGGCATACCAGACATGGAAATCCGCTGGATGAGGTAATCTTTTATGAATATCAGACAATTCTGCACACAAAATCCATCCACTGTGTCTGTTGCCCAAAGGCCTCGGGCTGTAGGCACCCATTAATATTATTATTTATTAATTTATCTTAGTCTAAGTAAAATAAATACGATTATACATCCCCTGTACCCTTTGAGCTGCCAAAGTTCTTACGGGTTTTGTTATGTTTTGCATTGCCCCAAAACGGATTCTCCACTGGTCTCGGGCATTGTCTGCCAGTGGGCCGTATGGAAGGAGTGCTAGGGAGCCATGTTGATGTGGTGGTGCGAGTACGAGTGGGGGTCACCAAATAAGTTGCTTCTCTGCTGCGAATACTTTACGTGTTCCCGTACCTACCCTCTACTTGGCGCTTTCATTGGGGCATTTGCCTGCCCTCTGTATCCAGGCTCCATTATGGCAATGAAGAAATATGAAGCAGCAAATGACAAGCAACAGACACTGACCAGGGGGCACACACGCCGAGGGGGTTTAGTTTGGTTTGGTTTGGCTTGGAATGGGTTCCCAGACTCCCTCTGTCTCTCTGCGGCTGTTTGCATGTTCCCCTGCCAGCGGGAGTGTGTGGTATGCTCTAAGGAGCAGTGTGGCAGTGTCGGTGGGCACCTCAGGGTCAGCTGTGATAAAGTATTTAGCGACGCAGCCTCGTTTCACTCCAGGCACTGGACATGCATATGGACATGTACATAGCTTGTACATATGTACGTGGCCCACTGCTGTTTCCATAGCACAATTTACGGCTTATACGGTCTGAGAGCGCGAGATTGTGTCCTGATGAGCAACCTTCATGGAGTTTCGTGCTAATTCTGAATTCCGAACTCTGAAGAACTTTATTTAATTTATTTAATTGAATATTGCTACAATTCTGTCTGCCCAGCTGAATCGACATAAACGTGAATGATATTCGCTTTTGGGCAACTTTCTGCCCGGAGCCCGTTGGCTACTTGCTCTCCACCTTTGCTCGGGACAGACAGGGCACACACAGGCCAAAGGACATCAAACACTTGGCTCTCTCTGGGTTATGTGTTGCTTTAGAGGAAATTTGATTGGCCACGTCCCTTCCCGCTCCAGCCTGTCCAGCCACTGGCTTCCATTTCGTCCATTCCTTGTCCATTGTCTCCCTGTCGGAGCCGCCTCCATGCACATTCGCATTCACATTCACATTTATTAGCCCAACTTCGAGGGACACACAACACTCCGCACACACTGGCAATTTGCTGTTGTTCTGCTCGGACCCCGCCCCCGGCCCCACTGGCTCGTGCCACATTTCACTTGATTGTCAGTTTCAGTTTTTGGGCTTTTGAGTCGAGAGTTTGTGTTTCATTATCGCGGCTGTCCGTCCGCTTGCCTCGCCCTCCTCTCCCCACAGGGCCCTCTTCATGGGAGTGCCTCGCAGTCTCAAGGGCGAAATACCCTCACGGATCTCTCTATTCTATTCTATTATATTGTATTATATTATATTATATTATATTATATTATATTATATTATATTATATTATATTATATTATATTATATTATATTATATTATATTATATTATATTATATTATATTATATTATATTATATTATATTATATTATATTATATTATATTATATTATATTATATTATATTATATTATATTATATTATATTATATTGTATTATATTATATTTTTGCATGCAGAATAACATCTTAAAGTATTCCCCCCTGGAATGGTATGCATCTACGTTGTCTGCTGTACATAAACTCCTTCTATACCTAAAGATATACATATACAAATACAAATATACATATTTACGAAAAGTGCACGAGATATCTAATAAGTATTAAGTTCATCCAAAGAGCTTTGAAGTAAAATTAACATCCTGGATGCACAGCCAAGTGCGGGCGTGGCGGGCGTGGCGTGGCGGGAGCCTCACTAACTGCCACTAACTAGTTTCCCTGAAGTTAAGACCTTCAATCAGTGAGTTGGTGATAAGTTTTGGCTTGAGTTTTCGCCAAGGCTTTTCACCTGCCACTTTTCGCACTGCTTGTTCAATGCGAGTATTTATCCAAATATTTATTTAAAATCAGCAGCCCAATTTCTCGTATTAAACCTATCTGCTTTAGTAAGCTATTCCAGGGAAGCATTTTGCGGGCTCCCACTTTAGCAGGGAATGGATCTCCAGATGAAGTTGAGTGTACACCAGCCCATGGCCAGACGCGCAGTCGACTTCCCGCTGCCTGCTGTCTCAATCTCCCGCTGTCCACAGCCCCTCCACTATCACTCCACTATCACTCCCTCTCCCTCTCCCTCGCTCCTTCTCTCTCTCTTGCCAGCTTTTCTGAAAATTGCTTTGGATGCGATGCTGTTGTTAGTATTTGCGTTCTCTTGTTGCTGCCATTGCCATTGCCGCTGCCATTGCCATTGCGGTTGCCACAATAACAATTTCGTGGAGCGCAGCAGTTCCCGTCTGGCCGCCCCACGGCTCCGGGCGCTGGCCGCTGCTGGCCTTGAACTTGCAGCATGCGGCAATGCCCTGCTCCGCCCTGCTCCTCCCTGTTCCCCTTGCAAAGCCAGCGAAAGTTTTGCGGACTGCTCTTGGATTTGTTACAGTTTTTATCTACACCCGTTCGCTTTGTTTCGCTTCTTTTCCCCCCTTCTTTGTGTAGCTGTGTGTGCGCCTGTGTCGATTTTTTATGTGTACGTGTGCTACGTTCCAATTGGATTTCAAAATTAATTTGCTTTCAGGCCCAGTCCCCCCACACGTATCCCATGGATTGCCTTCAATGTTTGATGTTCGGCAAATCTCCGACTGATGGAAAAACCACAAACATTACAGCCGTAAAAATGGCCATGGAAAAGAGACATAGAGATATAGAGAATAGATATTTGAGTTCATGAATCCCTGCTCTCTGCAGTCAATATTATTTATGTAATAATCGAAAGTAAAAATGTAATAGTCAGCTTGTTTTATTGTATAGCAGTTACATCATATCTAGGGACCGTTTTCAGATCTTTTTTTGGTAAAAGTCAATTCAATTGGCGGCCACTGTGAGAACTCATTGATGATAGGATAAACATCATGCAAGGGGCAACTGTTGAAACGTAAACATACACAAGAAATGATCGCATTATTCAGTAGCCAGCGCTGAGTGCCAAAGGTTTTCTCTTCGCTGGAGAAAACTTCCCATTCGTTGCCCAATTTGTTTACCCGAAAATTCACCTTTGTTCACGTTTGTGCAGGAGTAGGAATAACACTGTGGTGTCCATATTAAATGTCGAGCGGCATGTCCATTGCTTCTTCTATTAAGGGCCATAAGCCTAGCACACAAACCTGTCCCTCCGCCGCAGAACCTACGTTCAGGCTACGTGCCCGGACCTATTCAGTTGCTCTGTCATTGAGTAGGGAGGAAGGAGCTCGGAATTGCGTTTATTTTCGGGACCGATTGTCGCTGAATTTTTCATGCTAATGAAGGGCGCAGGTTAATTGTTTTCACTGTTCGGCGACGCGCAGAACTCAGACAGCAGGTGGCCCAAACAAACCCGCAATACATCATAGCAGGAGCCAGGATATTGGGCATCAGGACGGCGGCGGCAATCAGCTGGTGGAAACGACAATCTCTGGCCTGGTTCTTGTTCTGGGCAGGGCGTGGGTCTTGGGGCTCAGTGCTCAGGGCTCAGGGCTCGGACAAGGCGAAACAAATTATTGGCATTAATTTCGAGGCAGGAAATTAAAGAAACGTTTTGCCTTTCGGCCACGCACACGCACACGCATCAGCATGAGCATGAGAGTTGGGGCTGTGGCTGGGGGGATGGGGGATGGGTTGCCGTACAGCCTTGACCTTAATGTGTTCCTTGGCTTGCCCTTGGCTTTTGGCCATTCGGGTCCAGAACTTTAAGTGATTTTTGGCTCGCTCCGACAGGGAGAGCAAAGCAAAGCAATGAAATCATTGGCAACTCATTCAGATGCATATCTCTGGGTGTGTGTGCGAGTGAGTGTGTGTAATTAAATGTGTGTGTGTGTGTGTGTGTGTGCAAAGATAGACTCGAGATGATTCCCTCTGGCCTGAGCTTCATTCGAATATATGTATGTCTGATGGCATTCCAAGGATTGTGGCTGTTCAAGGAGATTCCTCTTGAGGGGCCTCTGCCCCTGCCCCTGCCCCTGCCTGGCCCTTCACATATTCAATGATGGAGTGGCAGCACGGATTGGGCGTAATTCGGGAACCATGCAAAGAGTCCACTCAAGGGAAAGGACGAAATGGCACGGACTTACGAGTAATGCAAATGTAATATGATGCGGATGCGGGTGCGGGCACTCGTACTGAATATCCCCTATCCCCTTCGGGATAAATGTATAACTTGTAGCAATAAAAACCTTTTGGGGGAATATTTGTTCTGTGGAGAATGGGGTCAATATTTTAGCGTCTTTTGCTCGACTCGCTCCTTGGCTGACTTCCTTGGGCCGTTATCGTGGGAAGCAGAACCTTGATTTCTGTTTAAAACAAGAGAGTGAAGGAACGCAGCGTCGAAGCCCCATTGCTCCACTGGCTGTACGAATTACTCAGAGGTGAAACAACAAAAGGAACAGCATTTGCTCGAATACGAACCCTTTCGGCTGGAGTGGACAGCAAATGGGCAAATCATGCCGGGCAAATTGCTCGAATAAATGAGTGACGATGAAAACGAATGACATTTGCATTCGATAAACGGCAAATTAGGCGTAATTGCTGGAAAATGGCAAGCAGCGGTGCAGTTCAGCAACTTCGACTGGGAGGAGAGAATGAGAAAGAAATAGAAATAGAAAGAGAAAGAGGAGAGGGAGACATGCCGGCGACATGGTGCACATTTGTGTGGACGCATGGAGAACGATCAAGCCGAGCGAATCCCCTTTTAATACCCATCGCTCAAAGAGCTTGGAGGAGGACTTACATATGTATTGGTTTTGTGTGTTCGACCCCATAGAGTAGGTGCCTGTAAAATTATATGCTAGCCGAGTCGATAAAGCCATGTCTGCTGCTCCGTCCGTCTGTCCCCAACTGTTGTATCCAGAATGCTGTGATTATATCACACACCGTTTCAATTGCATTTATAATTTCAGCGCTCTACCGCTCGCACAGCAAAAATCTGTGGCCCCACAACTATGAAAAGAAACACGGAAAATCCTAAAAAATATAATAATAGAGGAAAGTGTGACAATGCATATGTTTAGCTCTTTTAGTTATGTTTAGCTCTAATTTGCCTCGACTTTTAGTCTAAATCCTATCTTTCATGCATGATCGCGATCGGTTCGGTAGCACGCGTCATGCGGCAGCGCCTCTCGGTCGGTTGGTGTCGCATGGCCACTTGATGGTGCAGTCATTGCATATCAATTGCATATCCAGACAATATCTACCAGCTTCACAGTCTTCTTCGTTCAGTGTGGGGTGGAGGGGCGCGACATAACGGCTGCAAGGGAGAGAGCGAGCGACACAGACAGTTCTTTAGTTCTTTAGCCGAAGTACAAGAATTGACATTAGAATCCAACTAGCAGAGTTGCTGCCTGTCGCTCTGTCCTTGTTATTCCCATGCCGTATGACCTCCCCACATTAACCAACATATTAACATATATATTAAGGGGAGAGGAGGGAGAGAAAACAAGCGGAATTCATCGGCTCCGATACCAATATACATATGAAGTTGAAGGCTGCTCAAATCATAAGATTACTCACTTATAGACTGACTGAGTAACAGGCATAAAAGTAGAGGCGCGGCTTTTGCGCCCACTCACGGGGAAACTTTCGTCGAAAAGAGTTTGCATACTTTGAATTGAAATTAAAGCGAACTCTTTCCACCTTCCACCTTCACACAACTATAGAGATGAACGTAGTGAGCAGAAACTTGTTATCCAACCAACAAATTACAACAAATTACAACAAATTTATATAATTGGGTTTGGCATCGTGCAACAGCCGCTTAGGAAACTACTTCCGATTGGGCTTAGTTATTCGAAGGAATAGCTCGTTAGAGAAAGTTCTCAACAACAAAATGCGTCTAGAACTCAGCCAACTTACTGCCGCTATGCCCGTTGCCCCTTTGCCCATTGCCTTCCCTCACCCAACCCACACAGCGACGGAAATAGAGGCAGAAAGAGAGAGAGAGTGTGTGCGATTTTTGCATACGAGCTCATTTGGATCAAAACGATACCAATCCCGCCATTTACGCCCACTCGCACGCCCACTGCCCACTCGATGTGCCTTCAGGCTGTGTGGCTTTCCCTCCACCGCCGGGACGGGGGCGCGGTGGCCCCCTAATTACAGGGCGTCAAAGCGTTTGGCGTGGCAGAGCCAAGAAATTTCGAAATTCATTGCATACCTTTCGGCGCATGCTGCAAGGGAGGAGAATACGCATACGCCACGTCGGCCAAACGTGTCTACCTACCTACATACTCGTATGTGTTCGCTGGTGTGAGCTTTTTGCGCAATATGTTGTATTTATTGGGCACATTCATTATTCGCCTAAATATTTCAGCGCACTGCGGATGGCCGGGGAAGAGAAGGGAAACTGCTGAGAGCAGACTGGAGTTCTGCTCGGAGAAGAGCCCCACTCGTGTGGGTTTATGTGGGAGCCCAATGCTGTCATAAAAATTCAACATGTGCTCGAGCACCTCAAGGACTCGTCGTCACCGAACCAACTACCCATCCAGCAGCCACACACACACATACGCACACACGCACACACACACACCGCTGACACCATCCATCTGTGGCTGCACTGGAGCCGGTACGTTTTGGAGCGCACATTTTCGGAGCTCCAGAAAGCCAAAGTTATGTGCGGGACATAAAGAGCAGAGGAGACCTACAGATCGAGACCCACAGAGAGACAATGTCGGCAGCGGACAGCAGCGGAGTTGCAGTCGGGACTAAAGTCAACACAGACAGACTCGAATGCATAGAAGGGAAGAGGAATGAACAAGACAGGACAGGACAGGGCAAAGCAAAGCAAAGCAGAGCAAAGTAAAGACGGGAAATTTACAGTTGGAGTGTGAGTAGATGGCAAGAAGAATAACAAAAGAGGATAATAACGGACGGCAGAGGGCAGACATAGGGATAAGAGGACAGCAATGGACAGGAACTGGCAGGGAAAATCATACTCGTACACTCACAGGACTGCAGAACTGGAGTCTGGAGACTGGAGCCTCACATCCATACGCACCTGCAGGATGGCAGACAGTGTGGCAGTGTGGCTGTAGAGAGCGCAACTGCGTCGTAAATAAATAAGCAGCATGATGCCAATTGATGGGGAAGCTTCTCTTCCCACTTACCACTTGCACTTGCACTTCCACTGGCACTAGCACTGGCACTGGCACTGGCTCAGCCACTGCCCCAGCAACCGTGAGTGGCACAGTGGCTGGGACGGGACCATTCGTTGGCTGTCATGGCAGGAGAGCTGGCTTTGGCTCCCTAATTAGAATACATTCTATTCAGAAAGCAGATCCAGCTGCAAGTGCTGGGGCCAACGTAACAAAATGCATGTCAACAGGACGCGTAGCGAGAGGGGGCGTTGGTGCTGGATGCTGGGTGGTGGGTGGTGGTAGGTGGTAGGGCATAAAATAAATGCAATTACTATGAGAGGAGCAGCTGGAGTCGAGCAGCTTGCGCCGTTGACACTCGAAGAGTGCTCCGGGTGCATTTCTTGGGAGCGGAGCAGCAGCTGCTGGCTGCACAGGCCATAAAATATCAAATGGGGTGTACCAAGGCGTCGCAGCCAGCCCCGCCACCCGATGTAACCAGAAGATGGTGAAGATTTTAAAGCAGATGTTACCTCTGTCAATCCCGTCCAGCCTCCTCACACGCTGCATGGCATCGGGAGATACCCTTGTCATAGGGAGATGTTTTCGTCCCTTTTCGGAAAGCAGTCCCCAGTCTGCTCTATGGTTATGTCCTCCCTTTAATCAGGATTATTCAGCAAGACACCAAGGAGCAAGCCAGAGCAGGCGGCAAACCTTTTCTCTTCAGGAGAGTCCGAAGTTTATGGTCAGAAATTCCTGCAAGGGAACTAACTGCCTCCCCTCTTCGGCTTGGAATGAAATGTGAGATTTTGTGGCAAGGCCAGAGTGGGGAGTGGGCAGCAATGATCCAGCGGATGGGTCCGCCCCCCCATTCTGTGCGCACGGCGTTAATTTTCACAGAGGCAGAAATCAAATTCCATTGTTCAAGGACGATGCCACAACGAGTCCTGACCGGGAGGGGCGGCTGGCTTTGGCTCCCAATTTTCCGCAATTACACGCTTTGGTTTCCCCAGTGTTCGGCGTCCAGCTAACAAGCACCAATTAGTCATCGCCGCTGCCGCTGCCGTTGCCGCTGCAGCTGCCGTTGCCGTTGCAGCTGTAATGCAAGATGCAACACGTGTCCTCCCTGCTCCGGCTACCCGCTTCGCTGGTGGTGGTGGCCAGCCGCTTCAAGGTGCTTCTGCTGCTGGGCCTGAAAGTGAAAACGGATGCCGAACCTGTTGATGCTCCACGGGACACTCTTAGAGATGGGCAGGCAGGCAGAGGGAGAGCTGTGCCTTGTGGCCCAGCAGCAGGATTGTGGATTGGGCGGACCTTTGATTAAGTTGACTGCATTTCTCATTTGCCAGCGGTGGGCGAGGCAGGAGGCTATGACTGGGCATGGGTCTGGGCCTGGGCCTGGGCCTGGGCATGCCCAAGGACACGGCAAAAATGTCCAGAGAGTCCCTTTCGAGTCCGCAACTCGTGTTTCAGATGCCGGGCCTTTCGTTTTCTCTAAATTATTTATGCCGAAGGGATTGGATTGCAGATGGAGCCACGGAGGGCCCAGTCGAGTGCCGGCCTCTAAATGCCCTTCGATTTGACCGCAGCTCTGGCACAGAGGAGTCTGCCTGCTCCACAGACATAGACACAGACACAGACACAGCCCTGCAACTGCCACAGCTAACAATTTTTTTTAATTTACTGCGAAATGAGTTCGCCCAGCGACAGGAAGTTGAGGGAAAACTACGGCAGAGCAAGCGGAGACGTGCCCCTGTGTACCCGTTGCCGTTGCTACAGCCGGATAGTGCGGGGGGAGGAACAGGGACAGTCCCCGGGCCAACTGCAACTGTTGACGGCTTCTAATTGACAGGATGGCAAAGTTTCCAGGAATTATGGCCAGCAATATGTTGGCTCGGCCCTGGTCCGGCTCCGGCTCCGGCTCCAGAGAGCGGGTCCGGGCCAGCAGGCTAGCGTGGCGCTTAATTCGACAGCTTCGGAGATTTATAAGACACCAGGCTGGGGGCTGAGGGAAAACCTTGATGGATGGACATCTGGGGGATCAACAGCTCTGCAGCTCTGCAGCTCGGCCCTGGAGCCCTGCGCTCCTTGGAGCCAGGCAGGCTGACCGTGTGGAATATGGTCCCTTCGGTGGCCTAGATGGGTCACTGGGGTGGCTGCTCATATTTTGGATGGACAGTAGTCCATCGCAGTTGCCACCGTAGAGCGGTTTTCTGCTTTCCCATTTTGTTCTTACTTACAGATCAAAGCTCACCGATTAATATATTTATATTTATTTATTTATTTATATATTTCAGTATTTAGTATTTATTATATTTGTATTTTAATGCAATCTATCTTATGTATGGCCTCAGGTAATGCTCCAGCCAAGGGTATGCACATTCCTGCCTACATATTTATTTATGCAGCACCATGCGGCCATTCCTCGTTACTCGTCAGAATTCAATTAGAAATTGTTGATTGGTTGCCTGATGTTGTGCGCCGATCCGGACAACTGGTGAAAGGCTCGCTAATTAGGAGTGGATTTTAATTTGGGGCGCTTCAGTCCCTAGTGGCACGAGTATCATAACCATAATCCCAATCAGCGTCGGAGGTCACATACAGGCGCTGGCTGCTGATTCCGGAAAGTCCGCTGATGAGATTCGGTTCGGTTTCGGTGTCAGTTTCGTAACAACGCGAATGGACAGCGACAGCGACAGTCCAGCCCGGTCCAGCCCAGCCCAGCCCATCCCAGCCCATTCCCGTTCCCAACCACCGAACGGAAATTGAGTTAAATTTCGAAAAATAATTAACTTGTATTGTTTTGACATTCTGTTTGGCTCTTAATTATTTGGATTGTTCATTTTGCGGTTTTTGCTGGCTCTGCTCACTAATGAGGAGGAAACCGGAGAAAAGGCTCATCCCCGAGGGTTGGTCGATGGTCGATGGTCGATGTAGTGTGTCCTGGTGCACTGACAGGGCCTAAAAAAGATTCTCCACCGATTTCCAATGCTATTCTTTTCCGATGAATGCTACATCGGTATATTCTGCCACTGGTCCCCGTCCCATTCCGATGTCCCCCTCTCATGATCCATATTCGGACAGTTCGCTAATGAGATTCAGTTTTGGTGTCAGTCTCGATTCAAAGTATCCATTCATTAGCCCCACCGCAGAAAGTAAATTAAATTACAGTTGGAATGTGCATGCATTCTTTTGACATATTCAAACTGTCAGCTTGGCGGTTTCTACTGTTATTACGAGTGTATGCAGGAGGCGCAGGAGACTGGCGACGTTGTGTGTGGTTTGAATGGGTAGACGGGAGAAGCTATAGTGGGCGGACAGCCACCGTTGCAGTTGGCTACGGGTGGCTCCATGCATATTCCTGTCCTATCCACATTTGAAATAGTCCTAGTCCTACTATATTTATTTTCCTTTTCCGAATCAATGTCTCTATATATTTTTACATTCCGATTGATCCCATCATTAAAACTTTTATCAATTCTCATTTCCTATATGAACATACATATGTATGTATATGTATATGTATACATCTTTCGAAAACATCCATATACAATTCCGATTCTTACACTCCGATTTGGGATTGGTTCGATCGGGGGGAATCAGCAGGTTGCAACCATCCAGCCGAACCACGACCGACCCGAGCAAATGCATTTGCATTCGCCCATCGAACATGTTGTGTTTTGTTCGCCCAGGGAGCGTGTCGAGGCGATTCTAACCAGCTCATTCCTGAAACGAAAAACTGAGTCTTGCGAGAGCTATAACGTTGTAAACTTTCTCAGCAATGACAGTATGTTGCACAGTAAGTTTACAAAAAGCATTTGCAGTGGGTGTATTTGAAACGGCCTTGCCTCCACCCAAGTCTTATACAGGGCCCTACGATGTCTTGAGAGCATGAGTCCGGACTTTCCAGCAACATTTGCTCATACTCGACACGCAATCCTGAGTCTGAGAGCGTCAAAATGCACTCTTTGGTTTGATCGAACTGGCTGAGCGGGCTCGAAATTCGACTCGAGCGAGCCACTGGGCCTTGGAAAGGTATGGAACCGCACCTCACCTTAGATTCCCATTTGCTGCCATGATTTTTTTAAATTCTTCCAAAAAAAAAAACAGCATATTTTGGAAAAGGGTGAGCTAAGGATTGAGTGCGTCACAGTGTGTTTCTGGTGGTCCATACCTTGTTTTCTTCTCAGAAACATAGCTTGTCTAGCCACATGTGGCCGGGCAACATTTTTAAGGACCAGCAACATTGGAGGGCGGGCGTATTTGAAACGGCCTTGCCGCCCCATTTGAACTGCAACCAACTAAATGAAACAACATGTCGAATTTTTTTCTGAATTCAGAAAATTACGTTGATTACCCACAAAAATATCCATATTGATATTCTCGGCCAAACGAATTATCACCTACAAGTACATTATCGGCAAAATAAATATATCACAATATTTGATATGTATATCTATGCAACATCCCTATGTGCAGCGTTTTCAAACGTCAAACGGTTTTCTGGTTTCGAACGGTAAAGTCGCGGGTGGCGGACGTTTCGGGCGAGCGACCGGAAAAATCTACGAAAATCCAAAAACTGCAGACAAAAACAGCAGCAGCAACAGCAACAGCCAGAACAACAAAAAAAACCACTCCGAACGGAACGTGCAGCAGCGCGCGATAAGAACCGCTAGCAACAATAATAGTACGTTGACGTTGACTTTTGATTTCGGCGGCGGCAGCGGCGGCGGCAGCGCAGCAGCAACTAGTGCAACGTGTACGTGAGTGTGTGTGTCTGTGTGTGAGTGTTGTGTTTAAATCTTTGCAATTCCCCCTCCCCCTCTTCGACCATTGGTCGACGACAAACCTTCTGCCATAGGAAAACGTGTTTAAAAAATAACACTATAATAGTTTTAACTCTCTTTTTGTGTTGTTGCTCTGTTGTTGTTGTTGTTGTTGTAATTGTATTGTAAGAATTATACTGTTGTGCGTGTGCGCCTGTGTGTGTGCGTGTTCTGTTATTATTTTTTGTTGTGTGACCTTTTTTTTTGTTGTGCTTTGATTGGTGACTGGCCTGGCAGTAGCAGAGATACATAGTACATACGGCAGAGAGCTACAAGATACAATGTACTCGAACTCAAAGGTAAGCTCCACGTTCTACTCACAGATCTCGCATTCGTTCTGCATTCTACAAAATACAAAATACAAAACACAAAACACGAAATACCATTACAAATCACCACCAACACAAATGCAAAACGAAGAAACAGAGCACGGCAGCGACGTCGAGATACAGAAAACTGCAAGAGTGATCTTCTTGAACGGCGCCGGCAAAGGAGCGCGCGAGAGAGAGACAGACAGCGACAGACAAGGGCCAGCGACACAGCGAGAAAGAGAGAGCGCCAGAAAGGGAGAGAACAGCAGTGAATGATCTCCGGCAGCAGGCAGGTAGCCCCAAGGTATACTAACCATAAGGTAGGGCTGTCCGCAAGTGCGGCCTCATCTCGGCTACTGATCGCAGTTCGATTGCATTTTACAGCGGGAAAGAGCCCTCACGATAGTTGGCTATATGGCCTCACCTCATGACATTTATTCCTTGGGCAGGCCGGCCCTTCGCGTGTGTCTCCCTCTCTTTCTTTGTTTTTGTTGTTGTTGTTGTTGAAGATCGTTCTCGCTCCCTCTCCCTCTCCTTATGCAGTTTCTGCGGAAAAGGTGCACGAAAGATTTGCAAAAGCCAACGCCAACCCATAAACAATTCCCTAACCTGCCTCGGGCTCTGGCCTCACGACACAGTCACCCAGCCACCCGCCAATGATATCTATTAAACGGCATTCCCACTTGGTGTCGTGCGGCAGGGGGCCAGGCTTGTGACACTCTGCATTGCACGTGGGAAAAATAGGTTTCTCAAGGAGTTCAACAGCTCCCTGTTTTGTGTTGAACATCATCAGACACATGCTCAACGACTCCTCCGACATCCTTCGACTTCCGCTGCAGAGTAACAAACAGTCGAACCCTCCGAACTACATTTCCACGCCATTTTGCAGTCGTTAACTGCCATTCCAAGTCCAACCACAGCCGCAACCCCAGCGCCAGCCTCCGACCCAGCCCCGACCCACCCCACCGCATAGACTAGTCGAAGACGTAAGTAAGCCCCGAATGAGGGGGCTGGGGTGGGGATCTAGTATGCAGCTTCTTCATCGATATCGAAATTGTATCTGCCAGATGCTCTTGGCCTTCAGTGGGTTAATAGCCAAACAGCTCTGCTTCCTATTCCGTCCTGCTATTTTTTTGGCTTCGTTGGCAGACGGAACGGAGGACTGGGGTAGAGGAGGAGATTGTGGCACTGCGTTATGGCCAAATTGCTTCTTCTGTTTGCGGTGATAACGGGCCAAGACTGACTGCGACTCCCCTTCCGTCCCGTCCCGTCCCGTCCCGACCCGACCCCACAACACAACACCGCTTACCCAGTGGCTGGCGCATTGCATTCCACCGATGTATCTGCCAGATACTTGCACAGAGCTCCAAGCGCATTCCCCGGAGAAGGCGGCGGGTGCAGTTGAGCGCAATCTTGTCTAGAATTTCAATACCAAACAAAACGCTCGACGCTTTGACAGCGGAGGGTCGAGCAGGGGCGAGGACGGGGCGTGCAAGGGCGTGCAGGGTTCACAGAAGCAATATAGACGAGTGGAAACTGTTCAGAATGATGCAATGCAGCCACAGTCAAAGGCAACAAGGAAAAGGGTGCTACAAAATGTACATAAAATACTGTATATTTAGCCCAGTGATGGGAAGACAGTCATTCCCATTTGATTCAATTGTTTGCTTCCCAAGAGGGTCGCCCCTCGCGCCAGGAATAAGGAAATAATCATCCGAACTTTTCGAAACAAAAATAAACATTATTCAGAATATTGGCAACAAAAGGGTAGATATGATTCTCAATTATAAATTCCTTCCTTGCCCTGATACAAGGATATCTTAACGATAGATTCCTTTCTTTAGTATACATAGGAAGCTGATTTTTGCCTGCTGCTGTTCTTCGAGAAGCTAGTAGAAGCTAGTGCCGAGGCAAAGCTTTAGAGCTGAATAGTGCCCGTCCCGTCCTCCCTAAGTGAACTTTCTATGGGTCTGGGCTGAGCCCCCGGCTCGTGGTTGCTTCATTCAAATGCATTTCCATGCAGCAGTCGTTTTTATTCCCTTTCTTCGGCTTCTGACCACAAGAGAGTGGCGGCCCCAGTCCTGGCCCCGGCCCCGGCCCTGTGCCACATCTTGCCTCGAGTTTCGTTTATCACTTTATTACCGCAGGACATTTCTTGCAGCTCCTGCTGGTCTCTGCCTGGGTGACCAGCGGCAGCCAACCTCTGGCCACCTCTGGAGGTCGAAGCACGGAATACCCTGGACAGCCATTTGATATATTATACATAATTATTATGGGGGGAGGGACATATGTATGTATATCAAAGCGACATTACAATGGATCCACCAACGATCCCAGAGCTGGAGCCCAGCGCTTTGCGGCGGGACATTATGCTCTGGAACTCTTTTTGAGGGTACGACGAGAACACCGACAACAATGGGGCAAGGCAAGGCACGGCAAGGCAAGGCAGCAGTTGGTGTGCGCCATTATGCCACCCACTTTCGGAGGTTTTCCCCGCATTTGTTTCGGCTCTGTTCTGTTTCTTTTGAAGGGTCTCCGGTCTCTCGCTGGTCGGCCATTCCCGACTGCAGATTCCTTTCTGACATTCAGCTTGTGGGCCAGCAGCAGCAGCAGCAACAGCAGCAACAGCAGCAGCAGAACAATGGCCAACAATTTGCTGCCTTTATTTATGGAAAATTAAAATTAAACTGATTAATTAAACAACTCCAACAGCAACAGCAACGGCAACAGTAGAAGCAGCAGAAGCGGGAACAAAACAGCAACAGAAATTCATCAAATGAATAAAATATTGTAAGCCACAGTTGAACTTTTGTATACAATTTTTAAATTGTTCGCGTTGAATGTACGATGTTTTTCTTTTCAACATTCAACATTCAGCTCGGAGCACACACATGGGACAGGGCAGGGTGGTGGGTAAGGGGTCAGTGGCAGGGGCAGGGGCAGCCAGACCAGTTTCAGTTTTCAGACTTTTGTCGTTAAAAATCTCTCGAACAGATTTCCGAAGCGTGAAGAGCGCAAAGCCAGAGCCAGAGCCAGTGGCAGTGGCAGATTTAAACTGAAAACCAAAACAGCTGTTCCACTCTCGATGCAAAGTCAACCCGATTGTGGCTGCTGGTGGCGATCTCAGATCTCAGATCACAGATCTCCCGCTCTCGGCTTACGGACTACGGCTCTCACGGGGCTGACCAACAGAGGAATTAGCTGTCGCCATTTGGCTTGATTGAGATTTGAACTTGGACTTGGCATGGCTTGAAGTTTTTTGAATGAATTTGTATGCCCAGCACAGCGAGGTATTTCCGATGCTGGAAGGGTGGAATGGTGGAATGGTGGATTCCTAAGACTCGTACTAGTCTCAGATACTCGTTTGTAGCTACACCTATGCACCGGATAAGCTTCTGCTTCGTACAGACAAATCGGTAATGGAAGGATTAGAGCGGACATAGAACCATAGGGAGACGCGGTCATTCGGTGTATGCGTCAGAGAGATCTCAGAGTATCAGCTTCTGAATTATTTGAATTTAAAAGATCTCTCCGAGAGCTGATTAGGAGAGCAATTTGAGTGCGTTGAGGCTCCCTCCAGTTTGTGCCCGTTCGTTCTCGGATTGAGACTCGGACTTGGACTCTATATCTGTATCTGACGCTGTATCTGTCTCTGTGGCTGGCTGTGACGCCTGCTGGCTGTGACGCTGACTCAAGGTGACGTAATGCCAACGCCTAAAGTGGCTTTTATACGCTCCAACAGATCAAGTATCAATTACAAATAAGCAAAAGCGAGCAGTTTTGTGGGTCAGGGGGAGGCCCCAGCCCCAGCCCCAGCTCTGGCTTCAGCTCCAGCAGCAGCAGCGGCAGCAGCTCCTTTAGACCGAAATAAATCTCTGGTGAGAATCCGCATTGAAATTGAATTCGAGGCGCTAACGTTGAGAGCAAACAGAGCGAGGCATGCGAACACTTAGACCCTTCCTCCAGATAAAAAGATACTTGTGTGGAAATGTGCAAATATACACCAAGAAGATGCAAATAATCATTCATTTCATGTTTAAATTCAACTAAAAATAGCCACAAAATTGAATAGAGAAACAAAATATTGTCCCTTTGGCAGCTATGGGATAAAGTGTTCCTTCCGATGTGGATTCCCTTTTCACAAGCTATTTATTTAAACAGATTAATAAGAAAAAAACCCGTATTCACGTTAAATATTTGCTCTCAAAATACAATCAAGTGATATTAAATATAATTAACTTTGAGTTTGTATATTTTGTAGGTTCGTGAGTACATAAAACATCTTAAAATCACACAGGAAATATTCGAATTTAAATTTAAAATATATTCAAATCAAATATTTAAAAATGCAAAAAGGTGAAACAAATTTCCACTCTCGGTTATTGGCTTACATTTTTAAATAGAAGTGTAAATAATACAATTTCAGGGCTTGTTTCTCTGGTTGTGCCACGTGCAACTTTAGCTTCAATCGTTCGGGCGAATTCTCTGGGGAGTCAAATTGACTTTTAAACCGATCGATCAAATGGCAGCTACCATGTAAATTATAGTAATCTAATCTCGAGTGCTCCGACTTATCGCTAGAGTCATTGCACCCTCCGCATCATTGGGGTTATTCGTAAAACGAAAATTAAAGACGTCTTTCGGATTCTCCTGCTCTTTCTCGAAGTATTACCCCCAAAGAGCGTCGCCCTCAGCATCTTCGACGACAGCAGCCAGAGGATATCAGTTTACAGTGACTCTGCTCCCCTGCGCCCCCCCATACGGTGCTCTTCTCCCACCATCTCCCGTCTCCTGTTGCTGTCTGCATCTGATGAGGCTCCAAACATCATCGAAAGCTGCAACTGGGCGGCTTCTGTTGCCCTTGGTCTGCCACGGTCTGTGGCAGACAGTTTGGAGCAGCTGTCACTGACCAGCAGCCCGCCCCCTGCACCCCTTCGGCCACACTGTTAACCTTCGGCCTCAGCAGAGTCCCAAATTCAATGCTAATCGCACCAACAAATCACACGCAAACAACAGCAGCGCACAGCAACAAAAAAGAGAGAAAAAAAGATCCAAAAACTAGAGAATAATTCGCACTCGAAATGTAAATAAACAAAAGGCGAGTAAAAAATAAACTACACAGAGAGAGCGAGAGGGATACACATGTATGTATATATTTGTTTAAATAAATCGGTATTGTTAAATGCTGGGGGGCTACAACAACACTAATTGGCGGATTGGCGGATTGGCAGATTGGCAGATTGGCAGAAAATTAAACCAACGCCAAAAAACAGAATCCGAATCTGAATCTGAATCTGGAATACAGAAACGCGAGAGAACTTGTCAGAGTTTGCGATGTTCTTTAGCGCCTCGTCAATGTCGCCAAAAGCAAATTTCCAGCTAAAAATCTTCTGCGATGGACAAGCCCCAACGAACAGGCAACGTACTGCTGATTGAATATTCCTGAAAGAAACCTCAATGTCCCAATATACAAGTACTTGTTCCGAGACGTTCTGTAATCGATGTTCACGTGTGCACATTCCTTTCCTGATCCACACAAGTTTCGGTTGGCTGGAAACGGTTCCGAGGGAATGGAATATGTTCTATAATCGTAGTGGGATATTTCTGGGAACTAGACTTTAGCTTTGCTTGCTTAAGCCTTCTCCGATTCCCCGAAATCTGCATAGCCAATGGCCATGTAGCCATGTCGAGTAACTTTATGGACTGGAATGCCATTCCATTCTGCTTGGAGGGTGAATCAGCTTCATTCGAAGAGTATCTTCGGTTCGGCTTTCCCCCCGTTTCGATTTCGCTCTGCTTTATTTCCACCACTTCCACCCCCTCCCAACCATCTGGCTCTCTTTTGTTTGTGTTGGTTTTTGTTGCTTTTGTTTTTATTGTTGTTGCTGCTGTTTTTTGCCTATTTGCACTTTGCCGCCGTTTATTTGTCTTTCAACTTTTCGACTTTGGGCCTAGAGTTCATGAGCGCCAACCGCCACCCGCCAACCGCCACCCGCCACCCGCCAGCCCCTAAGCGCCACCTCTCCTGCTGTTGGCCCTGCAAAGTCATGTAAGCAAATGTTTAAAAATGAATTTTTCAATTCAATTTTCATTTAATGTGGCAACAACATGAACAACAACAGGCTGTCTAATGCCCCTGCGACCATCCATCCAAAACGATTTCCACTCCCCCAATCCGCCCATCCATTACACAAAAGGACTGTGGCCTGTGGCCTGTGGCCGGTGGCCCCCGTCGGGGTCAAGGACGTCACGGGGTCAGGCACGGGCCAAGGGGCAGGGGGCAGGGGGCAGGGTGCAGGGAAGGTCCTCTCGCAGAAGGACACCCCTACATGGCATTGTCGAGGAGCCTGTTGGGTGGCGAGAAACACATCTTCTGACTTGCACCAAATACTTTAATATTTCCTTAAACATCTTTGCCACATTTATTTCTTCATTTGGAGTACATATGTATTTGTAGGATTCCCCCTCTCTCAGCTACAGTTTAATCTTCTGCGGTATAATTCCATTCGCATTCCCTTGCATTCAGCTCTCAGCTGTCTTTCCCCTCGGTTCCGTCTCGTCTCGTCTCGTCTCATCTGATCTTCATATTTATTGAACCGATGCTCGTGTCGGTATGGGGTGAATGATTAGCACTAATAAAAAGTTTTATGAGTCTGATTATCATTATGGACCGATTCTCGATTCTCGATGATGATTCGGACTCGGCTGAGGGGCTGATGGGGCTTTTTCCGATGCGAATAAAGCAATCATCGCGTCGATTAGCCAAACAAATCGAATCGAAACCTGAGGGTAGGCCCCATAAAAATGTTTCCCTTCCCGTTTATCCGGAAATTCATATCGAAGCGATCTCAATACGGCACTCAGGCATTTTGTATTTAGTATTTAGTATTTGTATTTCAGGTATTTTGTATTTGTTAGATACAAAATTCGCCAGGTACAGTCTCCTCTCCGCTTCGGACTGCTGCAATTACAAATCGAACTCGAACTCGAACTGGAACTGGAACTGGAATATCTCACGTTTGTTTAACTAACGACTTATAAATTCCATTTTCATTTCCATTTCTATTTCCATTTGTTTGCACAGTTTTCTTCCATAATAATTCTCTTTCTGTATAATTATACAGAGAGAGAGAGAGAGAGAGAGAGAGAGAGAGAGAGACAGAGAGAGAGAGAGAGGTGCTTATTGACCGATACGCCCAAAGGGGCTCGAGGTGCAGTGCAGCTGAGTGGATATACAATATTAATATTAATACTCTGGCAAAGAGCAAAATAGTTTCGACCACAAGTGTGTCCGGGTGTTTTCAAGCACAGAGAATTATTTCTGCAATATATAAACGGTTGGAGGACAATAACTGTTCCCTCGCTCAGCCCAACCAAACTGCACATTTCTTCACATAACATGTCTCTACATAATCCAAAAGATTTTAATCAAAACAGTTTTCATACATCCGCAAGTCTAGTCCCGCCGCAGTTCGCCTTTTGCCGTTGCACCTTTCATTATTCCGACTGCAGCTTGGACTGGTCTATCCCCAATTAATAATTCCCCCAAACTGGGCTGTGGGAGCAGAGGAGTGGCATCAGCTCTGTCCGAATATTACCTTTGATTCCAGTTGTGTCTGCTGTCATATATGCTTTAATTAGTGCGGGACTAGCAGGTGATTACACTATGTAGCTGCCAAAAGCAACAACCTTGACATCAAACACTTTTTTTAGGATTTTTAGGATTTGTAAATTTTAAATTTGTAAACAAGGAAACAAGAAGAAGGCAAATTGTGTTTATCGAATTATTAGTGGAACACATGTACGAGCATTCCGTAGCTCTGGAGGCACGCCCCAACTGCTGCCATTTCACCCATTGCTTCGGGATTTATTTTTTGGCAACCCGTGCCAGGCCGCACAAACAGGTGTTCCCGGCCAAAGTACGGGCCAGAGAAAACAGAATTGACGCAATGATAAGCTTGTTTTGTTGCTGTTGGACAGCTCCTGCTCCCAAACTGTTTTTATTTGTATAATTTTACTACCTATTTAAGTCCTATGCTGTAGAACAAAAAGAACAGAACGCCTTTCTGCCCAACATTTAGAGGAAAAAATGGAGAACAACGCACTAAAGTGATGTTGAATCAGGCGAACATAACCAGCAAACCAGTCAACAAATCATATTGTCAAAAATACTCGAGAGACAAGCGGCCTAAGCAGCTTCCAGGAGATGAGCCTCGATAAGCCATGCCTTGCCATAAAATGCTGAACGAGTATCTCGTCCGCTTAAACGAGAAATAATATAATATTAAAAATAATATATATGATTTTTCGAATTTTAAATTAAAAATCTCTAGATAAATAAGACCAAAGAATCAGTGTTTATGAATTTTTAAGTACTTTAAAGCATTTAAAAAGTTTTGTAGGTTGATTACTGTGATTGCTGAATTCAGAAGCAGTTCGGCACTGCAAAGTTCTTCGCACTTTGGTGCTGCATCCACATATTTACATACTCGAAATATGCCAAAAAATGTAGTCTAGTGTCTTGGATTAATATTTGCCAGTTCTCCATTTGTTTTATCATCCAGTGGCAGTGTTTTCTCCACTGAGAGCCACGCAAATGACGAGTTGCTGCACTCGAGTGAACTCGAGTGACTGTCAAGCCTTCTGCTTGCAAAGCCTTCCTCCCGTGCCAAATATTTTCTGGAGCATATGAACACACTGCGAATGATTTCTGACATATTGTACAGTAGATATGTATGTATGCACGTACAATACTAAGATGGAGAGACAAAGAAACGGGTGTAAGTTATTTTAAATATTTATAAATTGTTTTATTGTCTCATCATGATTGCTGCTGCTGCTGTGTCTGTTGCTGACTTAGGACTGTGAGCTGTGTGCAGCCACGATAATAAGTAGTAATCGCCATCTAAATCAGTTCAGTGGCAAAGTCGACTACTCATTGTGTGCACAGACAGACACAGACGGCAGACACAGACACAGACACAGACTCTGGCAATCGCTCTCTCTGTCGCTCGCTCACTGAATTTATGCATATTGGATTCATATGATGTGGATGACGTTGCCTGAAACTAATGCCTCCCGCATAAGCACACATGCAGATGTATGAATGTATGTACTCGCATCATACGTATCAAATTAATGAGCAATTTGTGCATAATCATAGAGCACAAGCCGCAAAACCCCCAAAAGCCACACATTGCGCAATCAAACTGTGTGGCCACACATGCGGTGTGGTGTACACTGTACAGTGTACACTCAGAACTATTACCAGTCGAATGAGACACAAATCTGTTGCAGGAGAAGGCGAAGACTAAGGAAGGCCCAGGGCAGCCCCAGGGCCTGCTCTGCTCTGCTCAGCTCCCTCTTAAGCTATCGATAGCTCTCAGTAAGGGATGCCGAAAGTTTTCACATCAAGAATATCCGTTCGAGTAGAGTTTCCTCTTGGGTACGGATATGTCTGCGCATAAAGCAATGTCGTAATCGATGTGCACACAATTAATTGCGATTACATTCATCAGCAGTACAGACAGCATGCAGATGCTGGAATGCCAGTAATGTTTTATGCAGGGGAACTATTCTTTGGGGGAATCCCAGCCAGAAGCTGGGTACCAAGAGTCCGCCAGTATCTGTATCTGTAGCTGTAGCTGTAGCTGTTTCCGCTGGCATTCAATGGCTGCACTTGGCACTTGGCTCTTGGCTCTTGGCTCTTGGCTCTTGGCCCATGGCAGTTGCAGCTGCCATTCAGTTGCGTTGAATTGAATTGAGTTGAGTTGCGGTTCATTCAAATGCTGATATCGGAGTGCTGTAAATGAGCAAACAATTGCGCTTTGTCAAATGACATAATCCCCCTATAAATATGGTATCAACAGTGTGGAATTGAGTTGCTACTTGCTGTTGTTGCTGCTTGCTGTTTGTTGATGTGTCATGGAAAGTAAGTCGACGGAGCGGAGCTGTCTACAGGCAGGCGGTGCGGAGGGGTGAGCGTTGCAGTGGGCGGCGAATGAAGAATGAAGAACGATTTTAGCAGCTCCAACTTGCAAGTCTCGAATATTTAAAGCCATTAGAGGTGTCTCTTGGATTCAGTAACCCACCGATATGCACACACACATGTACATGTACATGTACATGTATCGGGGTATTTACGACTCAGACAGGGCGCAGACACATCGCATAATCGCGTGGGGGGATCTCGGGCTTTGACATTGGCTCTGGTCTGGCATGCTCTGATCACCGATCAGTGATCGGGTGTGTGTGTTTCGGGGGAAGGCAGGGGCACAACGCCGAAGCCCCTCAAGTGCGTTCAGCAAAGCAGAAAAACAGCAGAGCAGAGAAACAGAGAAACAGCAGAGCGGCACAGCAAGTGCTGTAATCTGAGATGGGAATCGTCACTGGCAGCAGCAGCATCTTCGGTTCGCGAGCTTCCATTCGCAGCTGCTGCCCCGCCGCCACAAAAAGCAGGAAGTAAATCTCTCCTTTGCCTGCGAAAGATTTACGATAAATAATTATGATAATGTGGCTGCTGCTGCTGCTGCGGTGCTGCCAGTGGCAGGGGACCAGCAAAAAGAGTCGACTCGAGATGGGTCTGCGGCTGTGCTGGTCTGTGCTGTGCTGTGGGTCGATGAGTTGCTTGAGCAATGATACAGCTAAATTGTGCAAGTGGTGGACAGGAAGGAAGTGTTGCACTTGTTAATGCCCTCGCTGCGACGCACCGTCCCGCCCACTTCTGGCTATAAAGACGACATCACCAACACCTCTCAACGAAAAGACCCACAGAGGCAAGGCCAAAGACCAGCAAAGCGAAGCTGCTTGAGCGCATCAAAGGCCAAGGGCTGGTCCGAGGACCGGCAGCAACAGATCCCATCAGAGCAGCCGCAGAAGAAGATGTTCTCCACTTGCCATTTTACCATACAAAGTTCCATCGGAATCGAACATGCGATGGGAATCATTTCCCAGAATTGGGGGAGGTCAATTTGATCACTTTGATTGGGCTGTAAAGAGGGATTCGTATTGGATCGGAGCTGTGCAAGTAATCCGATCCCACACAGAGATCAGAGAATTGGCTGATGGCAAGCGGATCCATTCGGTTCATTGATACAAATTTAACTGCAGCTAACTCCACCACTCCACTCCCCACTCGTTTGGAAATTCGTGAATATTCACTCATAATAAAATAGTAATTCAATTATTCCTTTGACGAATTCCCCTATCACTCGGAGAAATTTATACACATCTGCCATTTAAGTTGCTGCACTGAACGCAGCCAACTCCCGCCTGTGTGCCTTACTTTGCTCCCAAATTAAAAGTCTCCCCAGATGTCCCGAGTGTCTGGGTCGCTGCCTCGGCTACTCTGCCCTCTAATCAAGACCGGACTGGACTGGTCCAGATATTCGTATCGAATTCGCACTTTTCTCTGTTCTGTTCTGCTCTGTTGCAGTTGCAGATCTTCCAATTTTAATAGCCCCTTAATCGCAGCATAAATATGTAACTGCTCTGCGACTTCTGTCGTTCTCTTCCAAGGAAGCCAACAACTTGACTCCACTTTCGGCTCAGGTTCAGAGGTCTAACTGGTCTGGTCTGGCTCTCCTGGCCGCTGTACATTTGATTTGTCCGTCTGTCGACGTGTTCGTGTAGGCACTCTTGTTCGGCACAGAGTTCGCTTTGGCCGGTCTTGAATTTCGGCAGACTTGGCGCAAAAAAAACAGAAAGTAGCAAACGGAGGGT
Organism: Drosophila tristis; assembly: GCA_018150885.1. Classification (NCBI taxonomy): domain Eukaryota; kingdom Metazoa; phylum Arthropoda; class Insecta; order Diptera; family Drosophilidae; genus Drosophila; species Drosophila tristis. Next base: position 1,099,442 of record JAECWT010000215.1, on the reverse strand, counting down.
GTGCAGAGTGGGTGGGGATGGGGTGGGGGGCCGTAGCACATCGGTGATATTCGAAGAGTTTAGAGCTGGTCAGAGTGCAAACAATTCCTGGAATTGTTCACATTCCCCACTTATTAATAATACGCTGCTGTCCGCTGTTGTCCGCTGTTGTCCGCTGCTGTCCGCTGTTGTCCGCTGTTGTCCGCTGCTGTCCGCTGGACTTGTGCCTGCATTCAACATACATTCTCTTAATTATCGCACACACACACGTACATATGTACATATGTACTCTCGTCTGTCCCTGTCCCTGTCCCAGGGGCAACATCTGAAATTTCACCTGGAACCCCCGCCCGCGACCACAAACATATGTTTTTCTGTGTGCTTAATTTTCAATGTTCAATGTTCAATGTTCCCCTGCTGGCGGTTTTCTTTCTTCTGTGGATTCGCGCACTGCAGTAATTCATCCCACATCCAACAAAAAAGCGCCACAAATAATACAAATTTCATGCGAAAATTCCAGAGCAGAGCATAAAAAAGTTCCAACATCAAAGGTGAGTTTTCCCTCCGAATTGTGCTTTGGAATTGTGCTCGGAATTAGCAGTTCGTGCAGCTGAATGGGATAAATTAATGGCGAGCCACTCCCAATTGTGTTAACTATGTTTAAATAGTTTTTAATAGTTTTTCTGCACAGTTTTGCATGAATTAGTGCTGCTGCAAATAGATCATTTCTGGATAACTTTGAGTTCCATCCATTCAGCTAAATTACTCTCGTAGCCAACTTTGTCTGTGGATTATTTGGAATTTGGTTGTGCCTTAGTTACGTTTCGAGAGCTGTGTGTAGCCCCGTTAATCTACTTCTTTGTCGCATTACTTTCTGTATTATCTGCTCATATGAATATTATACTAATTGGCATATATACAAATAAATATATAATATTAATAATATGTATATTGTGTATATTGATTTGCAACCAATTAAATATTACTCGTATTTATCGTATCGCATCGCGTTCAGCATATCAGCTGATCATTCGGAACTAGTTCCGTGACCCACTCAAGGGGAAACTGTGTATATTGGTTCAATGCCAACCCAGTTCCGGAATCGTTTCAGTGTCGTTTATCTCGTTGCTGGAATTGGCTCCCCATCCCATGCAATGCTCATTGCCTGGTCGTCCCACTCCCCACTCCCCACTTCATGCTCTGGAGCGGAAGCATCCAGACCCAGTCCCAGTCCCACTCTGGCACACATCGTCATTATCATGGAAGCTATTAGTGTGCATTATGTGTGGAATGATTATCATCTCCCACTAGGGGCGAAAAGGAGGAGGGCTTAGATGGAGGCACAGCGAACCTGGCGCTACATTGCTGCCTCATACTATTTGGGCATTTCTGTTTCTTTGTATTCGTTATCATAAGCAACCCTTTGCATTTTTCTTATCCTATCCATTCCCCAATTAAGCCCTTGTCTCCAATGATGAACTTTTCATTCGACACACACTTCTCTTGGTCTGAGTCGCAGGGATCCCAATCTGAACGATATGCTGCTGGACGGTAATGGACGGCAATAATCCGCATTTGATGAGCAATCCACCTGAAGGCACCCAAAGTGATTAAGTAGTTCGAATGTACTGTACCCCTTACGGGCATAAAATATTGAAATTGAATATGCAATGCAAGGATAACTCTTCATACGCATAAGTCAGATGCTGGAATGGTAGCCAGCCTGTGCACCTCCCTTCCTACTCCTCTGCAACTGAATTAACTCGTAGTGAAACTTTTGTGGAAAAGCTGGGAGAATAAGTTTCGTTGAGAGATGAAAACTGACACAATAACTTGATATGTTGGCTAAATACTTTATGGAGCTTAATGGCGTGTCTTGGTAAGGGGGTGTGTGGCGGGAGGGGATGGAGTGGATGGAGAAGTGTGAAAAGATGCTAATTAAAGGCAGCGACAAATTCAATCAAAGCCAAGCGGCTCAACTTGAATTGTTTAATCAACAAAGTCTGGCTCCCAAGGGCTCCCTGGCTCTCTGGCTGCCATGTTTCTCTCTGTCTTCATCTCTCATCTCGTCTCGTCTCTCTCTTTCACTCTATCTCCCTCCCATTCTGCCCCTCTCTCTGTTTATCTCCGGCAGACAAACAGCCGCCAACAAATATCAAGAAACAAAACAAGAAAAAGTACAGAAGATGAGACCGAGGCTGAAGTTACCCTAGGAGATATACATATTCGAACTATATTTTTACCTATACTCTCCACTCGTATTATACAGACATATGTACATACATACATACATAGTCATATGTCATATTTATTTATTTATTATTCGCAAACGGAGCTAACAATAGCCCTTAACTCGCTAAACTAGCTTATTTCTATCTTAAATAACAACAAAAAAAGGGGGGAAAAAAATCACAAAATTATCAATGAAATAGGAAAAAATCTGTAAGCAACCGCTCCTCTGACCAGGCAAAAGTCGAATCCGAAAAAGCAATTCAGCTGGCAGCTGAAGAGCCCCGCAGATGAGCTCATTATTGCCATAGATGGTCCGGTGGCAATCGACCGCAAAGGGTCCTGGCTCCTAGGGCTCCTGGCAGGCGCGCCATCCTGCTTGACAGGTCAGGGCAATCGATGTTACCCACTAACAGGTGCCACAGAAAGATCTGAGCCGGGGTGATCCTACGATCCTCGAGAGAGGAGAGTTGCACACGGCGACATCTACGCTCATACGACGACAAAGGGGCAGAAAAGGGCAGGGGTTGAGGTGCAAACTTCAGCCACTTCCTTTGCAGTATCTCGATACGTGAAATTTGAACGATGCCGCTGGGCACGAGCGTACAAGAAATGAGCACAGACACAGCCTCGTGCATGGGTCCCTGGACTGGGAACTGGGAACTAGGAACAAGACCCCTAGGTCAAGTATCTCCATATGCTCTAAGAGCGGATGGCCATCTATGATACATGTATGAGGACAGCAGCACACTGAAGACACACTTAATAAAAGAAAAACAAAAATAATGGTGAGAGAGAGCGGGTTCAGTCTTCACCAACGGGCAACTCCACGGTTTTGACAGATGGAAAGATTCATCAGATCATCAGCAGATACTCAGAGGTCTGAATGCTGAGACAAACATATCTATGTCATTATTAAGTAATGCAAACTGAAGTGGACATAGTGCACTTCCCTGTGGAAGTCTGCAAGTAGGCGCGTATGAGTCCGAATGCTTTCCATCTATTAGCATGTGGTGGACTCTCTTCGCTCAAGATATTATCCAGGCCAGACGAACAGGCAGCAATGAATCCCTAGCTGATACAGCTTGGCTATCAAGGCACTGTGGGAAACATCCACTTGAGGGTGCATTTCAAAGGCAAAAATTACTACAAGTGACAAGATCTACCCGTGGATCTACCCGCCACAAAACCGTGCTGACTTGGGCTAATTTATGACTCAATGAGGAAGGTGATTCGCTCAAGAAGCTTCGACACATTACTGAGCTTGCAAATGGGTCCATAATTGGAGATCAAATTCTTAGCATCTGTCTCTAAAATGGGCGTAATCGTGGCAGCTTTCCACTTTCCAAAGAATCAACCTTGTGAAGAGGATTTTGAGATGTTCACAAAAAGCAACATCACAGTTTTGAAGCAGGTAGAGAAGGCAGAAATGCCATCCCTGTCCTCGGGCTCACTAGAATTGTCAGAATCGGCAATCGCCTCCACAATGTGCGCGGCAGATACAGCCAGTACGCCGTTATTGACCACTGAAGGGGTAGAATTTAGCATAGTATACCTAAGTCATTCCAAAATGCCAAATTTGATCTGAAAAAAGGTGCAAACAATTCGGCTGTGCCCACTCCCAGTACTTGCAGTCAAGCCAACGAAGCTCACAGCAGAAGGAAGAGATCTCGTCGACCCTTCGGACCTTATGAAGCGCCTGGGATTGATTTTGAGTCCCCTCTCAACGTCAGCAATGTACTGATTATATGCAAATTTACTGCGAAAGGAAAACTCACGCTTATGCTGCACATTCCTCACCCAGTCAACAGGGCTATCAGGGTCTTACCAAAATGTTTTTAAAACTTGTTACGTAGATTACGTTACGCATCTCACCAGACACTTCGTACTACCACGGTAGCCTATAGGAGCCATGCACTCATTTGGAAGCAACAATAACTTGACTAAGCTAACAATAACTTGACTATAAGAAGCGTCGACATGTCAGCCCGAATGGCATTCAGACTTATATCAATTTAGTAGCAAAAACCAACGGCATAAAATGCCAGTCGCATTCTGCAATAGGCAGTTAGCAACATGTAACAGGACAATCGATATCGGAACTAGCGAAAACTAGGTCTGGAATCTTATTCAACCTATTGAATACATTATTTCCTTGGGCTAAGCCCAAGTGCGGCACGTGCACATTGCTCGGCATCATAGCCGACGATTGCGGATCGGCGGAGCGTACCAGCGAGCCCAGATTGAAGTCACCAACAAGGCAGAGCTGCTGACCGTCTCGAAGATTGCTATAAATGTTCGCAATATACGAGGTGTGCGCCCTGTAGATTTCCTACCCACTAGAAGGTGGAGTTTACGACGCGCAGAAATATAGTGTCTTCCACTGAGCAATAGGGGCAAGGCCCCGCCATCCCATGCGTGACACCTGCTGAATCGTCGCAGTGCGGATCAGCAGCACATCATCCTCGCCCAGAAGATTGGAGAACTAATCTTGTTGCGTGTGCTGGTAGTGGCGCTGAAGAGTATTTAGTAGAGTATGAACAGTATTTTTATACCCGCACTCAAAAAGAGTTGAGGCGTATATTAGATTTGTGGTAAAAGTGGATGTGTGCAACGCAGAGAAGGAAACGTTTCCGACCCCATACAGTAATATATTCTTGATCAGCATCAATAGCCGAGTCGATATAGCCATGTCCGTCTGTCCATCCGTCTGTCCGTCCGTCCGTCCGTCTGTCCGTCTCGATGAGCGCCTGGATCTCAGAGACTATAAAAGCTAGGGCAACCAAATTTGGTTTCCTGACTCATGTGATATCACACTGCTACAAGTTTATTTCAAAATTTCGCCCCGCCCGCTTTCGCCACCAAAAAGGACGAAAATCTATGGCAGGCACAATTTTAAAGATACGATAAAACTAAAAACGCAGTATCGCAGAGAATGCCCATATCTACCCGATTGCCGAATCTGAATCAGATCGGATCATAATTATAGCCAGAATGAAGAAATTAATTTTCAGTTGCTTCCCCCCCCCCTCCAGCAAGAGACCCGCTACTCATTCTCTTTCTCGCTCGCACACTCTGCGTCGTTGTGTACGCGAGCGCCCTCTAGCGGTGGAGATGTAGAATATACATTGTAGATGAAGATAGCAGATGTAGCAAAAAAATGTACAATATTTTTTAAATTCTAAAAAATAATATGCTCAAAAATGTATATACTGACTGAGTACGGTATAAGTAGAGTCGCGTCCCCAGAAGCAACTCACACGTTCCTTCTCGTTATCTTATAAGTATTTGGCTAATATTCAGAGGTCAAAGATAAATTTGAATGGGTGGAAAGCGTAAAGCCGAATGACTTCAGAATACGAATTAAATTCAATAATTCAATAATTATTGAACGTACCATATTCTCCTGACATTAATCTAGCTAAATCAAACAACAGCACAGAGATCTCCCCACTCGTTTGGAAATTCGTGAATATTCACTCATAATAAAATAGTAATTCAATTATTCCTTTGACGAATTCCCCTATCATTCGGAGAAATTTATACACATCTGCCATTTAAGTTCCTGCACTGAACGCAGCCAACTCCCGCCTGTGTGCCTTACTTTGCTCCCAAATTAAAAGTCTCCCCAGATGTCGCTGCCTCGGCTACTCTGCCCTCTAATCAAGACCGGACTGGACTGGTCCAGATATTCGTATCGAATTCGCACTTTTCTCTGTTCTGTTCTGCTCTGTTGCAGTTGCAGATCTTCCAATTTTAATAGCCCCTTAATCGCAGCATAAATATGTAACTGCTCTGCGAGTTCTGTCGTTCTCTTCCAAGGAAGCCAACAACTTCACTCCACTTTCGGCTCAGGTTCAGAGGTCTAACTGGTCTGGTCTGGCTCTCCTGGCAGTTGTACATTTGATTTGTCCGTCTGTCGACGTGTTCGTGTAGGCACTCTTGTTCGGCACAGAGTTCGCTTTGGCCGGTCTTGAATTTCGGCAGACTTGGCGCAAAAAAAACAGAAAGTAGCAAACGGAGGGTGTGCAGAGTGGGTGGGGATGGGGTGGGGGGCCGTAGCACATCGGTGATATTCGAACAGTTTAGAGCTGGTCAGAGTGCAAACAATTCCTGGAATTGTTCACATTCCCCACTTATTAATAATACGCTGCTGTCCGCTGTTGTCCGCTGTTGTCCGCTGTTGTCCGCTGCTGTCCGCTGGACTTGTGCCTGCATTCAACATACATTCTCTTAATTATCGCACACACACACGTACATATGTACATATGTACTCTCGTCTGTCCCTGTCCCTGTCCCAGGGGCAACATCTGAAATTTCACCTGGAACCCCCGCCCGCGACCACAAACATATGTTTTTCTGTGTGCTTAATTTTCAATGTTCAATGTTCCCCTGCTGGCGGTTTTCTTTCTTCTGTGGATTCGCGCACTGCAGTAATTCATCCAACATCCAACAAAAAAGCGCCACAAATAATACAAATTTCATGCGAAAATCCCAGAGCAGAGCATAAAAAGTTCCAACATCAAAGGTGAGTTTTCCCTCCGAATTGTGCTTTGGAATTGTGCTCGGAATTAGCAGTTCGTGCAGCTGAATGGGATAAATTAATGGCGAGCCACTCCCAATTGTGTTAACTATGTTTAAATAGTTTTTAATAGTTTTTCTGCACAGTTTTGCATGAATTAGTGCTGCTGCAAATAGATCATTTCTGGATAACTTTGAGTTCCATCCATTCAGCTAAATTACTCTCGTAGCCAACTTTGTCTGTGGATTATTTAGGATTTGGTTGTGCCTTAGTTACGTTTCGAGAGCTGTGTTTAGCCTACTGTTTAATCTACTTCTTTGTCGCATTACTTTCTGTATCATCTGCTCATATGAATATTATACTAATTGGCATATATACAAATGAATATATAATATTAATAATATGTATATTGTGTATATTGATTTGCAACCAATTAAATATTACTCGTATTTATCGTATCGCATCGCGTTCAGCATATCAGCTGATCATTCGGAACTAGTTCCGTGACCCACTCAAGGGGAAACTGTGTATATTGGTTCAATGCCAACCCAGTTCCGGAATCGTTTCAGCGTCGTTTATCTCGTTGCTGGAATTGGCTCCCCATCCCACTCCCCACTCCCCACTTCATGCTCTGGAGCGGAAGCATCCAGACCCAGTCCCACTCTGGCACACATCGTCATTATCATGGAAGCTATTAGTGTGCATTATGTGTGGAATGATTATCATCTCCCACTAGGGGCGAAAAGGAGGAGGGCTTAGATGGAGGCACAGCGAACCTGGCGCTACATTGCTGCCTCATACTATTTGGGCATTTCTGTTTCTTTGTATTCGTTATCATAAGCAACCCTTTGCATTTTTCTTATCCTATCCATTCCCCAATTAAGCCCTTGTTTCCCATGATGAACTTTTCATTCGACACAAACTTCTCTTGGTGTGAGTCGCAGGGATCCCAATCTGAACGATATGCTGCTGGACGGTAATGGACGGCAATAATCCGCATTTGATGAGCAATCCACCTGAAGGCACCCAAAGTGATTAAGTAGTTCGAATGTACTGTACCCCTTACGGGCATAAAATATTGAAATTGAATATGCAATGCAAGGATAACTCTTCATACGCATAAGTCAGATGCTGGAATGGTAGCCAGCCTGTGCACCTCCCTTGTTCTGCTTCGCCTCTCAGCCCATTATGTCGTTATGTCCGCGTTCTTCCTACTCCTCTGCAACTGAATTAACTCGTAGTGAAACTTTTGTGGAAAAGCTGGGAGAATAAGTTTCGTTGAGAGATGAAAACTGACACAATAACTTGATATGTTGGCTAAATACTTTATGGAGCTTAATGGCGAGTGTTGGTAAGGGGGTGTGTGGCGGGAGGGGATGGAGTGGATGGATTGGATGGAGAAGTGTGAAAAGATGCTAATTAAAGGCAGCGACAAATTCAATCAAAGCCAAGCGGCTCAACTTGAATTGTTTAATCAACAAAGTCTGGCTCCCAATGGCTCCCTGGCTCTCTCGCTGCCATGTTTCTCTCTGTCTTCATCTCTCATCTCGTCTCGTCTCTCTCTTTCACTTTATCTCCCTCCCATTCTGCCCCTCTCTCTGTTTAACTCCGGCAGACAAACAGCCGCCGACAAATATCAAGAAACAAAACAAGAAAAAGTACAGAAGATGAGACCGAAGCTGAAGATACCCTAGCAAATGGCGCGTCTCTGAACTTGATATTCAACGGGCAGCCTGTACTCTCCAGTCGTATTAAGAGTACATGCACATGCACATAGGTGCATATGGTGCACATGTACGTCATGTTGCAGCAATTTTAAACAGTATTTCGGTCCTATCGTGGGTCTCTCTTCAGACCTACTCTAAGCTCCGCTTGGCTTAACCCTCAGCTCTGACTCGATGTGTGTGTGACCTTCGGGAAGGGTATTGAGGAGTTGAAGAGTTGAAGTCTGTCCCCCGAAAATTCTTGAACTCGTCCGTAAGGTCGACAAGTGTCCCCTGCCTCCGCCAGCAGTAAGTTGGGGCCAAACAGGCCTCCAATTTAATGTTTGTTTGATTGACTGATTTATCAACTGATTGATTAACAATCTCTCTCGCTCTCTTTCAGCAATGGGCCATCATCCATGAGGCCTGAGCAGCGCGGCAATCGCTGCTAGCTGTGGACACTCGTATGGCCTGCCACTTGTTGCATGCAGCACTCATGATGCAACAGGAGGAGCAGCAGAAGCAGCAGCAGCCACAGCCACAGCAACAGCCACAACGAACTCGATTCAAGTCCGCAGCTTGCCACTCATACGCCATGTGGGCGCGGGGCGTCAATCGGAGGATGTTGCAACAGCAGCCAGCCAGAACAACAGCCGCAACAGCCACATTAGCCCATGGCCAAGGCTAGGGCACACACAACCGCACCGACACCGACACCCACACCCACACCCGCAATAACTGCATTCAAAAGCAACAGAAACAGCAACAGCAACTGCAACCGCTACAAGAAACAGCTTCAGAAAGTTGAAGAATTTTGTTGAACTTAACGAAAAGCAACGCAAAATGTCTGAGGTAAGTGGAAGCAATTAAGGAGCAAGGGTTGAGAGGGGCGCCAAGGAGGCGTCGGATACCCTCGCAAATCACTCGCTCCTCTGAAGCCTTTAATTGAGTAAAAATGGACCATCCATGCCAGCAATGCACTCCCACCCCCGAGCTGCTGCTGATTCCCCATTTCGAGTGCGAAAATTGTACAGCTGAAAAGAATTTGTGGCACATTTACTGGGTGTTCTTTATGCTGTGATCGTGACTCGTGCCAATGGAGAGACCAGACCCCTAAGGGCTGGCTGGCACTTGCAACAAATCTCAAATTACTTGTCCCATTTCTGTGGGCTGGTACACGGCACCGCCCATCACAGATATTACACGAATTTCAGGTGTGGTGCACCCTGGGTAAAGTTGTACGAAACAATTTCCCCCAGAAACAAATCAGTTTGCCCCCCGAGAAAAACCACAAAGCCAACAGAATACCCGCAGTGGTCTGGGAGTCTTGAGATTGGGGACTTGGCGCTGAAGTCGGAGGTGGTTCAGTGCTCCGCACTGGTAAAAGTCCAAGCAGCCTCTGCCAAGGGTGGCGGAGCACGGATAAGGGATGCTCCGTGTGCTTGGGGCGGCACCTGGAGACGCTCGCTGTCTCCTTGGGTGGTGCCCGGGGAGCATTTCCATTTTTATTGAATTAAAATCGATTTTCAGTTTATTTTATCAAAAGACTTAAGAGCATCAAACACATTAAAAGCAAAAAACAAGACCACACACGCACACACTCGCACACAGCACACACAGCCCCACCCATACCAGTGTAGTGGGGCAGGATGAAAGACAAAGACAGGGATGCCAGTGGGGCGAGACATTTAGCGGAGGGGGTGGAGTGCCGCCTGCCATTGTCGGTAGAACTCTGCGGTAGCTCTGCGGCCTGCCGCCCGCCTCCATGTCCTCCCTTTGTGTCTCGCAGGCCAGAAGCAACTATAAGCGCGGCAGGGCGATGCTCGACCTGGACCATGACCTGGAACGGCCAGAAAGATCAGTCCCCTGAGGCACAGAACTCGGCTTATCCCTTCGGATCCATGACTAGTTGGTGTTGCTTATTGGAAGTATAAACGGAATGCTCCCAGGAGGGCCCATTCGACTCCATAAATTGTAGTAATACAGCCGAGAGGCTTTAGGAGATAGAGCTAGACGGGCACAGAGTTGGATCATTATTAGAGCCAGTGAGAGCCAGCCTCGGGCTCCCAGTCTCTCCGTCTATCTCCCTCCCAGTCTCTGCCAGGCTCTCCCTCGCCAGGTAATGGTCTTCCTCTAGCTCCGACCAATCACTATGCTGGCTGATACGTGTCGCCACATTCCTGAATGGAGTCCCATGGAGTCCATAAATTATACCAAATAAAACGATCAAAGGCATCTGAACAAGTCCGTCGTCGTAGCTTTAATTGATAGCAGGTCTCACAATTTCGAAACTGTTTGGCAGAGACTTTGCACAGGCTGCCAGCGGAACAGCCCAGATCATGCCCGTTCCTTGTGGGAGTTCATCTGTGTTCATCTGCGGATATCTATTGATACAGATTTAATGCTGGAGAGCACTCAGAGACTGCAGAAGACTCTTTAAGTGTTCTCTTGACTCTTTCGCCTGCTCTTCTCGCTTTGCTTGCCCCTTTGATTGCCCTTGGCTGCTGCACTGCAGGAGGCTTTGGCGCAATTCTTTGGTCTGCTTTCAAAGGGTTTCCCGTGAAATCTGTGACTCGACGCCCAGCGGCACGGGGCACCATCGAATGTGGCGAACTGCAACTTTCTCCTGCCGGCCCGCATAGGCATTTGAATTTTGGGTCAGTGACGTCGTCGTTGGGGCCGTCGTTGGTGTCGCCGCTGTCATCTCATGTTTATGTATGCGAGGCACAGGCGGCACTGGCGGCACTGGCGGCACAGCCAGCACACATATGGGGCGAATGCTCGTGTAGAATCGCCAGCAACAGGCGGATATAACGACACATCCAAGCAGCTGTCGCCATAAACAAACACAGCAACAGCAGAGGCAGAGGCACAGGCACACACCGACATGGCCACGGGGGCAGACACAGACACAGGCACAGACACAGACACAGCCATGGGTATTGACCTAATTTGCACCTGTTTACAAATTCATTGGAGCCACTACAGCACCCCAGTGCTCAGCAGCGCTGCCCCGTGCTCCCCACTGCTGCCGCCTGCTCAGGTGTCCTCGCATCCTGGCAGGACTTTGTGCTTTTGGCGCATGATTTATGCAGCAAACGAAGCGACAGCCTCGACACCGCCCCACAGCGAGCGGCGCTTTTAAGTGGGGCGACCATGCCCATGCCCAAGTCCAAGCCCAGTCGATCCGAACCAGAACCAGAACCAGAACCAAAAAACAGAAGCCAACCCCAGAGCTTGCCCCTCCTAAGCCTGGGCTTCTGTGCGCCCTGCGCCTGTGGTGGCGCCTCCTCGCTTTCAGATTGCGCTGCCATGTTATTAGGGAACAAATTTACATTTGGCGCAGACGACAGCAAGGGATGGGACTGGGGATGGTGACGGGGCTGGTGACGGGGCACCAAATTTGCAAATGCAAAACTTGATGTTATTTTGCAGCGGGTCACCCTCTCCTTACCTGGCCGCGTATGCCTGATCTTTGGAGCGGATGACGGGCCAAAGCCTCTGAGTGCTGGCAGCAGTTCAATTGAGCCGCGATGGTTCCGCGGAGAGTCAATAAACTAACCCAAGACAGAGCATGAAATAACTCAGCATTAAACATAAAATTATTAACCTATTGGGAGCAGCATACAGGGCGTATGATTGATATTATCACAGCAGGACAAACTATTGATTGCACCATGGGCCAAGAGACCCTTTCCTTGCGTAAAAATAACCTTTTGCTTGGCTCCGAATTTTTTAAATTTATTGCTGGTATTAATTTGTTTTATTGTCCAATTGTGCGACGAGTTGTTGCTGTGTTTTGCGCTCCAAACTAATAAATGCAAATGGAAATATTTAAGTGCTCTAATGGAGCTTTAAGCTTTAAAGCATGCAACTCATTTAATTATGTTCCAGTTGCTTATTGAGTGGGAATATCCCACAGAGAATGTATGGAGACGCACTCACGAGGCATACAGAAATATGGGCACAAGACTCACGAAATTCTCTCGTCGATAGATCCTCCCTCGGAGCAGCAGTGTAAACAATTTAACTAGTTCCAAATAAATAAACCATCGCCCAACCATTCTGCACGCTTCTGTGCGGATATTCTGATACAGCGCCGCCGCTCTGTGCTCGGGAAATTCAGCCAAAATCTACTGGACTCTACTGGATGCAGCGTTCGCGGATGCTAAGTGGAAACGGTGTGGGTGGAGAGCACTTGCAGGCAAACAATTACATAAATTGATGAACATTTGAAGAGTTAATTGGGCCACTAGGAAGGGCTTGTGGAGAGTGCCACAAGCCACTTTCACTTCAGCTGCGGACTCGAATTAGAAGCTTTCTAATGCTGGGACTCGGAAGCAATTAAACTTAACGTTTAATGAGTCTGAGCTGGGATAAAGCCTGGCGCTGATGATGCTGAGGCGATGGGAGGGATGAGAAGCAATGAGGATGATGTCTGGCAATTAGGCCATCAATTCAGCGCCGCTGTGACACTGACAATGAGATGCGCTCCAGCCCAGATCCGTGTCCCTGCTCTTACCCCGATTTCCTATTGCCGATTCCCATTCCCCCCATTCCCCATTGCCGATTCCCCATTCATCATTCCTCATTTTCATCGTCATAATCATCGACGTAGTCGTCGTCGCGGGTTCGTTGTCTTTGACAGCTTGAATCTGTTGTTGTCCGGGCATTGATTTCCCTTTGATTGATGCGTTTTTAATGAAGGCGGCGCCAGGTGCCAGGTGCGCCACTGCCCGGGCACTGCCTCGAATCATTAGTGCAGAGAATTGAAACGATTTTTTGTGTGCTTGTGCTTGCCCCTGCACCAGCCCCTGTCCCAGCCCCTGTCCCCATTGCTGCCCAGCCATCCCTGCCACAAAGACAAACAAATTGTGCTGGCCAGGAACCTTGATCCGCAATAAACTAAATGAAAAATAAATAGTCAATAACAATGGAAAGTATCTGGGCAGGTAGAAACAGAAAGGGAAACAGAGACAAAGGCAGTGGCAGTGGCAGGGCAAGAGAAGGGGAAGGAGAAAGAGAAAGAGCCAGAGGAAGTGTCGCAATGTCGTAGTCTGAAATCGACACGGCAACAAAGTTGCGACAGGCAAACAAAATGGCCCACAGCCCGCTCCAGAGCCAGTCCTGGATACAGGACAGTCAGTATAGGACGGGACGGGACAGGGCAGAACCGAACTGAACTGAACTGGCAAACAAGTGACACTCCACGTGAACTATGTACACAGAGACAGGTAGACAGGCGCACAGGCAGCCAGGCAGCCAGCAAGGGGAGCCTCGCCTGGAAGTATGCCACGAAAAAACACGGCAATCACAAACTATGCCACAGCTCTGCTCCAACGAATAGCAGAGGAAGGAGGAGGAATCTCCTACACCTGCACCCACACCTAATGAAGACCCAGAATGTGGGCTATGTGGGCGCGAAGGCAGGCACTGACATTCCCCGACACACTCGTAAAGTACGGGCAAGTATGCTGTGGGGAACCTCTACAACTAGGCCTGGGAATTGGAGCTGTCGCTCGTCAGTAGGTTTCCACTGCACCAATTCGGATCGATTCGCATTCCACTCAGCCATCCAGCTATCAAAATGGGAAAGCACAAGGGACACTTGCCCCGACACTGGCTCAGGGAGAACAGAGCACAGATCAAAATGCTTCGCCAGTCGTGGGTTCATCTTCCCTTTGAGGCTGCGCTGGTTCCAGGCAATCAACTACCCAAAAGTCATTCATAATTCGAGCTGTCGTGGCACGTGATTCCCTACCCATCGAAGGACTAAAGCCTTGCTGTTTCTCGGTCCCTGATCGGTCCCTGATCGCTCCCTGATCGGTCCCTGATCGGTCCTTCCCTGGCATGGCATGAAACTGCTTTGCCTTTCCTCATCTTCAAGACTTTTCGTTGCCAATGTAAACCTCCGATCCGATCCGATATGTACGTGTGTGTGTAATACCAAGGAGAGAGCACACACTCGTACGTAATCCTGCCTGTGCTGCTGCTTCAAGCGTCGAAATTAACATAAAACATTTATGGGAATGTCGCACAGTCACTGTCTAAGCTTGGGACTAAGCTCCTTGTCACTGTATGTACGACTCGGCTCGCCTCCCCTCCTCCCGCCCGCGCTCATTTACATACATTTGCATGTGCCTGTGTTAATTCGTGTGTGTGTGAGCGAATGGGAGGGACTGTCAAGTGTAAAGGCTGCTCGGGCTGCTTGGGCTGCTTGGGCTGGGGCCGCCGCATCGAGCCGCGTTTATCTGTGCGTATGCAGAAAGTTTTCCAATTAAAAGTTTCCCAGGTCCAAGTCCTGTTTCTGTTTATGTTCCCGGCCCCGGTCCCGGTCGATCCATGTCCTTATCCGGGTCCTGCTGCTGGTCCTGCTCCTCGTCCTGCCTTTGGTGCTGCTCCACAGCAAGCGGTCGCGCGAGGGCGGCGACAATTAAGCCGCATAATGAGCTATAAACTTCCGCGACAAGTGGCTGCCGCGCCGGGGCAAGCAGCAGAGAGCAGCAGAGAGCAGAAAGAGCAGCGCAACGTTTAAGCTCGCACATATGGTAAATAAATGCGCATACGCCCCGTGGGCGCCGCTCCACTCCACTCCAGGTGGAGTCCCACATCCCGGCTCTCCCCTAAGCTACTTTCGAGCACTTAGTCTTGGTAGGCAAGACTGCAAAAACGAATGGCAAAGCGAAAATAACGAGCAGCCTCCACATGGCATCTCCTCAGAGTGGGCGGACGCGGAGGAGGCCTAGCGGGGGCTCAGGTAATGTCCTGCAACTGCCACTTGGCAGCGGGAAGCAGGCAGCAGGCAGAGGGCAGCCGCTTCCCACCGGGTAATCGCTTCGTTCAGCCATCGCTGTCACAATGGCAACACAATTATTACTGCCTCATTTGACTCCAGTTCCAATTGCTTTGACACCTTTGACAGATTGCCTGCCATGCCTGGCATTGTGTGACTTTTGTGCGGGCCCGGGCCCGGGGGCGCACTGTTGTCGCCGCCCCTTTGTCCTTCGCGCAGGCTCAACGAGCGGAGAACTCGATGATTGCGTGGGACATTCGTGGCCCAGAAGAATTTTATAATCAGCAGTGCGATAAAAATAAACCCAGCGTTGCTGGAGGGCGAACATTGCGTCAGCATTCACATTGTCAGGCATCTCATCAGCGTGGGAGGATGCGCAGGCTGCGCAGGCTGGCCCAAAAGAAATGTCCTGCAGCACCTGACACTTGGCAGCAGCTATTTCCCGGCTCCGGGCACAGGCACAGGGACGGGGACAGGGACGGGTACTGCTGCTGCTGCTGCTGCTACTGGGACTTGTCGCATGTCATTTGCAATGTGCGTCCCACTCGAGGAATGCGAACTGTGCATGGCCCGCAGCGCAGCAGCGCATCCGCACTCCCATGGAGCTCCCCTGAGCCTCTTGGACGAGGCGTTGCCGGCTGGATAGCTGTGCAGACAGACCATTGGCGTTCGAGGAGAGCGAAAGCTGCAACGATACATCGGCGATTGCGCCCTCCAAGAGCGGACGAGCGGACGAGAAACTTCCCAAAACCTTTAGCCAAAAAGCTAAATTTCCAAAGTGTGGAAGCCCTGCCTCATGCCGCGTGCCCCACCCCCAGGGAGAGGTTCTTTCTGAGCCCCAATCTGGATGGTTCATTCGGGAGGCCTTTAACGATTTGCCAGAAGATAAACTTCTGCTCATCCCAGCGACTGGCCGGACTGGCCGGACTGGCGTACGGCCGGACCTGCCCTATCATAAATTTCCAGCACGCAGCAAATAAATCCAATTAAATTAGCAACAATTTCGAGTGGCCTACGGAGGACGGCTGCTCCTTCGGCTGCTCCTGCTCCGAGTGCGCCATCGCCTATTGCGATGCCTGGCCAACATTATTTTCAATTTGCCTTTTGCGGTTTGTCCTCTGCCACTGTCCAGCCTGCTGCCCAGCCACTCCCCACTCCCCAGTGCCCACTGCCCACTGCCCAATGCCCAGTACGGGGCAACTCCACAACATCTTCCTGCCGGCCGCTGCGGCTTTCCCTTTTATGGGGCTGCTTTGTGTGCTGTCCTGGCCTTTGGATTGAGGCCCTGTCCGAGCCGAATGTATTCCTGATGCCCGGCCTCGGTTCTCTGCCTCGAGGGCATCGCCGGGTTCACTCTGCCCTTTCGCCTTGCGGCATTTGCTATGCCCCTTTGGCTCCTGTTTGCTGTTTGTTATTCAATAGAAAATTAGCTTGTTTGTTCGCTCCCAGCGCTCCGATGGAGCCAGATTCCAGATACAGCATTATCGCAGCCGGATCCCCGCGCTGCTTCAATTTGGCTGACCCTTCGCCTGCCCCTGGCTTCCCTTCTCGTGCTGCGAGTCCCTGTATCGAATTCAATTGGAATTAGCTGCATCTTGTGGGGGATTTAATGTCTCTGAGCGGAGCTACTGAGCACATACGTAACCAGCTGCCCAATGGCAATTCCATGCCGGAGAAGCACAGCAAAACATTGGCAAAGGGCGCCCCAGCATGGCGGCGGAGGTGTGTTCTGTGGGGGTTAGTTCGGACGGTGCACGGAGCAGTTGGACCTGGCTGGACGCCGCTCCCTTCGAGCAGATAACGAGTTTAATTAGAGCTGGGAACTGAATCCGCTCGGTGAAAGGCTCGGATGATAAAGGAGAGACTGCAGTCTGTCCGGCGAGCCCTGCGAGAGTGCAGGGCAGGCAACAGTGAAGAGAACAGTGTTGGACAGAGCGACAGAGAAGGCAGTGCCAGAAATGGTGAAGAGAGCAGCAGGGAGACAGTGCTGGGTGCAGTGTTGGGTGCAGTGTTGGGTGCAGTGTTGGGTGCAGTGCTGGGTGCAGTGTTGGGTAATTCCTGAAAGCGAGAGACAAGTGCAGAGAGGCACAAGGTACTGCCCAGCATCAGAGCAGATTCACGGCGAATAAATGTAGCACCAGTGTGCAGCACAGACCACGTGGCATGCCTCGGCCCGCACCTGCACCCGAACCCGTACCCGCACCCGCACCCAGACCCTCTGGGCAATCAATTAAAGTGTGTCTCACGCAATTTGCCCCGCCGACTGTTGACGCAGCTCGAGCATCCCATCCGCATCCGCATCCGCATCCTCAGCCGCCCGACGAGAGCCACCTCATTAGAGCGCCACCAGAACTTGTGCATTCTTTGGCTGCGCATCCGGAGCCACATCCCCATCCACATCCGGACTGGAGTCGGGGGCTCTGGCTGGGCATGGGGCACGTAGTCGCAACGTGATAAACTTTGCACGACAACACGACAACAGTCCCCGCCCCAATCCGCCAATTTTCAAGCCATTTCGATGGAGGAAGCGATTTAATAGAATTTAAGCAGCATTTAGGGCTCCAGCAACGTAAAGGAGCGATGATGGAGAGCGACTGGGCTGGAGGCTGGAGGCTGGAGGCTGGGAGCTGGCGGTTGCCGCATAAATCTGTCGGGCCGGAGAGCAGTTATCGTCAAATAATAATGGCAAGAGCCGAGACCCGAGAGCCGAGAGTCGAGAGCTTGGTGCTGGTTGCTGGGTTGCTGGGTGCTGGGAACTGGGCGAGCGGTTCAGGTAAATGCGGCAGCGATAAAAACGCGATAAAGTCATTCAAAGTGTTTAAACGAGGAGGAGTGTCGTGGCGGAGCAGCAGCAGGGGCAGGGGCACCTGGGGGGGGTTGGACAGTAAGGCAGCGGCTGGCACGGGGGTGTGGGTGTGGGTGTGGGTGCGGGTTGCTCCCAAGCAGAGTAGAAATTTTCCACATTCGCTGCCCCGAAATGCGAGTAGGCAAAGGAACCAAACCAAAATAAAACTGCTGCTCTCCCCCTCTGCGTGTTTCTTTTTCTTTCTTTCTTTTTTTTCTTTTTTTTTTTTTGGTGTGTTTGCTCGACAGTGTCATAAATTTGTTGATGTTTGTCCAACAGTTCTTTGGCCGGGGGGGGGGGAACGTGCAATGAAGATGGGTGTGGAGTGTGGAGTGTGGAGCGCGGTGGCAAGGTCAAAATTTTATTGCGCCTTGCCAAGCGGAGCTGAAAATTGAAATTGAAAAATGGCCAATCAGCATCAGAAAGTCAATGAATGCGCCCCGATTCGCTGCTCCGATTCCGACGGCAGGGCAGGGCAGGGCAGGGCAGGGCAGACCGAGTGCATTCAATTCGAAATTAACTGGGAAATCAGTGGGTCGGTCCATAGCTTTATGCCACACAGACACATTCAGATCCGTGGCAGTTGGCAGTTGGCAGTTTCCAGTTGGCAGTTTCCAGTTGCTAGTTGCCAGTCGGCGCTGACTGAGTGTGCGAATGCATTTGTGAGTGGCTTGGGCACGCAGCGGGCCAGACACTGACAGATGTTGGCACATTAATTATATCGCAAATCAGATAATAACGATTGCATGCACTGGCACCTGCAGCCAGCAGCCAGCAGCCCGCAGCCCGCCTTCCGCCTGCCGCATCTCACAGCATTCGAGCACATTCGCCTCGCCAGGCTGTGCCAGCCCTCCACAGTCCTTGAAATTAATGGCACAAAAGCTGTAAACTTCGATATTATCCAGCAATCGGATCGCTGGCACAGCTGTGAGCGTGGCATCAACGGAATCCAAGCAGAATCATCGCCAGAGCAGTTTCATCGGCATGAAAGCCAAAGGAGAGCCAAGCCAACAGCCCAAATGCGCCCACTCGATCGCCTCTGCTCAGTCATCGAAGTGGCTATGGGTATTCCCCATCATCAACATCGGGATGAAGCTATCACCTCACGATCTATCACTGCATCTCATTGGAAGCGCTTTCTGCAATATTTCTAGGAATATATCCAAGTAAATACGAGTGGCATATCTGGTTATAGCTGCCACTTAATCGTTCGATCCGTAAAGGGCACCAATCTGCGGCCAGCTTTGCTGCATCTTAGCTAGGAATTACTTGAAGCTTGTTCCATGCCCTGCCCAGGCTTAGGCACAGGCACATTTGTCTGGGGATTTTTGAGACAGCGCTGCCTGGGAATTTGCCTTACATGCAGCCAACCGCTTGGCGTTGAGACCTCCCTCTGAGTTGCTGTGGTAGCACGGGCAGAGCACGCATTTCCCTCTCCATTTAGCCCGCACTTGTCATGGCAGATGCGGAAGGGGGCTGCAAAAGCAGGCAGCGGAACGGCAATGCCTCGGAATACTTGTAATTTCATTCATTCATTGATTGGGACACCATTCCCTGGGCGTTCCAGTGCAAAGTTTGACCCTGGAGACGAGCATATTTGCTCGTATGGTTAAGAGTCTCTCGCTGGTGCGCTGCTTCTCTTCTGTGCCCCTCTCTTCGCGCCTCTCGCTCCGCGCCGTCTGTGGCCTCCAAGTAATTGCTGCAATCGCAGCAACTCAAATATTTGGCAAGCTTTGACGAGCTCTGTAATTTCACTATCAGGCATTGTCTCAGCACTTGTCGCTGATGTGTCTGTGCGGCTGTCTGTGGAGCGGATTGGCGTGGAGTCGGTTGGGGAGCTGCCACAGCAGCCGGCTCCAGGGCAAGATCTTATCGCTTATCTAAGAGCAGTCCCACCCCCCACATACAGTGGTCTGCGCTCACCCTTGTCTTCATTTTTTGGCCATGGCGCTGATAAGGCTGCCAGCGCTGTCGCCACTATTGTCAGACGCCTTGTCAGACGTCATTCAGGCCAGAGCAGCGCGGACCAGTCAAGACCCCAGCCACCCGAGCATCCCGTCGCAGAGCCGTCAACAGCCGCAGCCTCTGTCTCTGTCTCTGTATCTCTGCCGCTGACTCTGCCGCTGACTCTGACTCGAACCTCCCTGCTGACTGACGCACAGCGTGGCGTATGCTTAATATTGGCATAGGGCTACGGCTACGGCTACGGCTACAGTGGGGCCAAATGCAAATGGGAATGGGACTGGGCTTAGGTGGAGGAACGGGGCCGAATTGCACGCTTGTTCCGCTCGTAATTTGGACATTGTTTGTGGAAATTCGAGCCCAGCCTCGACTCCGAGGCACCGCCTGGCATTGCCTGTCAGTTGCTGGGGATCCACATGAATGCATTTGCGTGTAACTGTCGAAGGGTGTTCCCTGCCCACTCCCGCTCCCACTCCCGCTCCCACTCCCACTCCCACTCCCATTTCCCGTAGCTAAATTCCGTATTTTGCCTTGTTAGCCTTGTCCCAGCCCCCAGTTCCGACCCCGACCCCGGCCCCGGCCCAGCTATGACTCTGCATGTCATGCAATGTTCTATTTCAATCAAAGGAAATTCGAGCGCATTACATGGCAAACATCAAATGCACGCGCACATCCCGTTCCCCTTTCCCCTTTCCAGTTCCATTTCCATTGCCATTGCCATTGCCATATGCATGGGCGAGTCCCCTCCCGGGGGGGCATCTGGGGACCATCCTGGGGCCTCCTGGGGTAGGGTGAGGCTTTTCGTCGATACTAATTGAATGCTGCGTGTCAAAAACTCAATTTGCCCGCTTGAAATGCACTCAGAATAATGGCAAAGAGGTGTTAAAAAAAACGTAATACTAAGTTGATTAAGGCGCGAAAGAGTTGACTGAGGCACGGGCACACGGCTACGGCGAATACCCTGCCAAGCGCAGCCACCACCACACCACACCATTCATGTGCAAGTAAAGGCGGCAAAGTGCGAGAAGCAGGTGAGGGACCTGTCTGTCAGGGGATCTGCTGGGATTTACACTGCTCCTGCGAACGACAAAGTTGGCCACACGAATGCCCTGTAAGCGAGCCCTGCAGTGGGCAGTAGTGCCGAGTGTAAGGGGGAAGGAAAGAAGGGCAAATCGAGTGGCAAGTTGCACTCGTTAAGTGTGGATGCAACTGCCGAATATTGTAGTATTTCCCGCTCGATTTTGCAGCTGAGTATTTGAGGCCTCGCGCGGCCAAGCTGAGCTGCGTGCGGATCGACCCTTGCTGGGCGAATATTATTTCTGGAGGGTGTTTTAAGTGCTTGGCGCAACAAAAGCACAAGACAAAAAGTCGAGAGTGCAGCACGGTGCATGGTGCATGGTGCATGGCGGTGGGTGGAGGGGGACAGACTGCAAGTGGTAGCCCGAAAATGGGTCCTGGCTAACACGACTCTTAACCGCATATCCAAAAGTGCATTAACTGCGAAGCTCAAAGGGATGCCACACGGCAGCTGGAAAAAGCAGCGGAATAAATTGATGGCAACGTGATGGCAAATACGGATAAGGAATGGTGGGGCAGATGGGGGAGTGAAATGCGAGTGAAATCAGTGAAGGCATTAAGGGAACGTGCGGCGGGAGTCGGGCGATGACGAGGTAGCAAAAGACAGCGAGTGGGCTGACATGACACACATGCCGCGAAATGCCTGCGGGGCAGTCACGCGTGGCGGGCGGCGGAAGTGCCCTTGACGTCAGACGGAAGTGCCATAATCTCATGTTCATCCCTGCATCCGTCTCCAGTTGCCGCGCTGCGCTTCATTGGCTGCAATTACGATGCGAACACTTTGCATGGCATACTTTTCGGGCGGCCAACCTGCGCGACAACAAGTCCGCGTTTCGACTTTAAAGCATCGATGCCAATGGGCTGCTTTTGTGGTGCACTGATCCTGCCAATGCTGCTGCTGAGTCCTTGGCAAATGCAAATGGGCGAGGGCCAAGGGCTGCCGTTCCGTGGCTTATCCAGCCCATCTCTGGCCAGGCTGCTGGGGCGCAGTTTCTCCGTAATTCCGCTTTCCTTTTCGGACTATGAGTGGCACTCCTTTCACAGGGTGCATTCCGAAGTTACATACCTTAAAATCTCAGTGCCATTGGGACTTATGTGGGTCTTCGACTCGACGTAAGATGACGTGGATGGCATGGCATGGCATGGCATGGGTTGCTGTCTGCTGGGACGAAGGCTCTGATCAGCTTTGCTTCACTTCTGCTCCCTGCTGCTGCTGCTGCTGCTCCCCTGCTGCTGCTGCTGCTCGTTGCCGATTGTCCTTGGCACTGAGCGTCAATGTCCTTTTGCTCTTAAATTGCTTTTCGCTTGATTTTCCGTGGGCTTATTCCGCACACAACACACCTGCACGTGCAGTTGTCTGTCGCTGTCGCTGTCCCTCTTTCTGCTTCTGCTTCTGCTTCTCTTGCTGCTTCTGCCTCGTTATGTGAGCGTCATATAAGTTCTCCTTCTGAGTGTTTTTTTTTTGGTGTGCCTTGCCCCTGCCCCCAGCTATTGATTATGCGCTTGGTTACGGACCCATTGGCGATTATTGGCACTATAATTCGCCGGATCGTCGCGTCGGGCCAGGCTGGCTTGGCCGAAGAATGCGAATCTCCTTCGCTAGCCCTAGCCCTCTCTTCGGCAACGAACTTCCATGTCTGTGGGTCGGACTGGTACTTGTGCACTGTACATTTATGAATATGAATTTGTGTGTTGCCATTATTTTGCAGGCTTAACTCTGCACCGAGCACGGACTACCCACGCACCCGCAGGAGACGTCAGACCTTTTGGCTGTGCCTTTATTTCGATTCGCATCGATCTGTGGGGGAGTTCCTTCGTTTGGGGCAACTCATAAATTTCATTATGCGATTCTGTTGCTGTTTGTTCGGTTGAATGCGAAGGGCCAAAGGTGGGTGGGCTGCTGTGTGTGGGGCTGCTGTGTGTGGGGCTGCTGTGTGTGGGGCTGCTGTGTGTGGGGCTGCTGTGTGTGGGGGCTGTGGGGCTGTGGGGCTGTGGTGGTGCGGGGGATGCGCTGATTATGATGCTTTGCAATTGGCATGCAAGCAGCGACAGTGGCCTTCCCTTTCCCCTTCCCACCCACACCCACACCCACACCCACACAGACCCGCCAGCTTATTTTCTCGCAATTGTTGCCAGCTGATTTCCGGCTCACATGCGAGCAGCTTTGTAGCTGTGTGCGTGCCAGTCCCAGTCCCAGTCCCAGCCTGTTCTGCTCTGTTCTGCTCGGTTCTGTTACCCACTCGACTTGTGTGTGTGTGCACTTGTATTCGACTTAATTATATTTCGTTTTGTGCATTATAAATTCGTATTCGCAGTCGTATTCGCAGTCGCAGTCGCAGTCGCATTTCGTATGAGCTTCTTCTCCTTGTTCGCCTTCGCCGCCTTCGCCGCCTTCGCCGCCTTCGCCGCCTTCGCCGCCTGCCTGCCCAGGCAGCCGCTCTGCTTGGGCCTAGGCTGCTTACCTTTTTGTGTGTAACAAGCGCCCTCGCCTCTGCCGCATTTATTGTTATTTGCCATTTACGTGGATCCAGCCTGCCCGCCTGCCTGCCTGCCTGCCCGCTCAGACATGCTTCAGTGCGCGTCTCTCTGGCCGAATTAATGGCCAAAATCAAATGCTTTTTACTGGCGTTGAATTAAGTCTTTCGCCCGCAGACCCCTCCACACTGGCCATCCCCCCATTTGCAGTTGGTCTCAGACAGACAGACAGACAGACAGACAAACAGACAGGCAGCTTTAATGCATTCGTTTTGATTGCATTTCGGCGACACTGGCACTCTGCCGCTCTGCCGCTCATCCCGCCACAGTGCCCCGCCCCGACTCCGCCCCGCCCATGCAAGGGTTAACCGCTGCCCTCCTGCGCCACTGGCCACGCGGCTGCAGCTCTATGTATATTCATTAAAAATTTAAGTGCTTATTTACACTTTGGCGTCACTGCAATGCACACACACACACACACACACACACACAATGACGGATGCGACGGGACACGCAGGACCCCGTACCCACTTCTGGAGTGCCCTTCACTCACTGCTGTGGCCGTGTCTGGGTACTGGAACGGGTGCGGTGGTCCGTGGTGCGTGCTGCGTGGTGCTTGGTGCTTGGTCCCTGGGCCTGGACATGTGAGTGGCCCTCGGAGCGAGGACAACAAGCGCAGTCACTTCAACAACATCGACAGCCGCACCGCAGCCACAGTTCGCTCGCACCTCAGCCCGCGGGCATACTCCTCCACATCCCCCTGCTGCTCCTGCTCCTGCTCCTGCTCCATCACAATTTTGTCTGTTAATCATATTTGGTGGCCCAGAACGGACGTTGCTGGACACTCGTCAGACACGGACACGGGTGCCGCAGGACTTGGCGCGCGGCCAATTGTCCTGCTGGCCAGGCCGAGTTCAGCCTCCTTCTGGCTGTGACACGGCAGAGATGCGCCGCCCTGCTGCTCGGCTGCTCTCCGTGTGAGGTTGGGGCAAGTCGTAAGCTGCTCCTGATTCGCGACTCGGCCTGCACCTGGTTCGCCCCCCTTGCCTGCAGGCACAGGCACAACAACAGTCGTAAATGTACACTGCACAGAGGTACAAGAGGGGCCTTCTGGCACAAGAAGTTCCCCCACTTTGCTGGCTGAAGACTCCGACTCCGAGTTCCACCCACCTGGCCGCGCTGGGACAGCAGTCTGCAGAACCACTGGGCACCATAAGAAGCATCCAAAAGTGGTTAGAAGCGGCTGCATGAGAGGCAGTAGACATGCTGGTTGGCAGCACCAGTAGCTGCACTTCGAGGCTTAAAATGAGATTTTATTTGTTGCTTTATTTTATGTTCTTTTTCTTTTCTGTTATTTATTTATTTATTTTATTTTATTTTATTTATTATTATTATTTTATTTTATTTATTATTATTATTTTATTTATTATTTATTATTATTTCTTTTATTAAGTTTGAAATTCCTTCTCGTTGTTCTGTTACTCGCTGCATTTCCCTCGTTGCTGTGCAGCCCGCCAATTTATGTGCTCGTTATCAGCTGTGATCGATCTGCACTCGCTCCCGGAAACTGCCCCTCGCTCCACTGCTCGGGCAACTCTTCCCTCAGCCCTCAGTTCTTTGGCCAGAGATTAGGGAAAATTGTGTGGAAGAGCCGCGCAGATCCCGTGAGATCTCTTCGCCACTGCCACTGTCAGTGCAAGTCTTCTGCCCCGCTGTCCCGCTGCCCCGCTGCCCCGCTGCCCCGCCACCGTTTTTCGGCCCAAAAGCTATCAGTTCGCCGATAAGAAGCGGCTCTAGTTGTCTCTGCTTTCTGGCGCTGCCTGCTGCTAATTAATATTCAAAAACTTCTTAGCACTTTGCCGCTTGCCAGCTGTCGCTGTCGCTGTGTCTGTCGCTGTGTCTGTCGCTGTGTCTGTCGCTGTGTCTGTCGCTGTGTCTGTCGCTGCTGCTGTCGCTGTGTCTGCCTTTGCCGAATCGATGTGACTGGCGAGAGTTTAATTAAACAAATATTTGGCATTTGATTTGCAGGCGAGCCCCAAGGAAGCGGGCGAACGGCTGAATTCCAATTTCCTGTCCCCGACTGCCAGGCAAATGCATTATGCAAGCGCCCGCCCTGCCCGCTGGAGCTTGCATATAAATAGAGCTTTGCATGGGAAATAGACGATAGCCCCACTGTGGGGCAGCCCATTACGACAGCCATTTAATTGCCAGATTAGGCTGCCCGCCCGCCTCCCGAGGTCTCCTGGGCGCAGGGCGCAGGGCGCAGGGCAGCCCGTTAATCCCATCAAAGAAAATCGGAGAGCCTGACTTTGCCACAGACAGAGCTGTCTGGACAGAGTCCTCGAATGAGTGGGCCAGCAATCGGGTGGGAGTGGGAGTGTGAGTGCGGGGGTGTGTGCACTCCCGCAAAGAGTTCAAGGCGCTGGCCTCCGCGTCGCACTCGCAGCACTCCCAGCACCAGACCAAGGGGAAGATATTGGTGCCCGGGCAAGTGTCTGGGGGCGCCTCTTATCTTATCTTACGGCCCGACTGCCGGAATAAACGGGCCAGGCCGGGCCAGCGCTATTTATATTGTATTAAAATTTACTCACGAATTTCGCACACCCACCTCCCATAGCTGGAGCGAGCGAGAGACGAAGAGAGAGTCGCAGACTCGTAGATTTGTTGTTTGGGAACTGTTTGGGCCATTGAGGCTGGTCGAAAAGTCCTTGGCCACTTGACCATCAGAACTGATCGAACTCAAGTGATGGGCCGATCGACCCCCGATCTGGGCGATCTTTATCGCTGCTCTCTCGCTCGCTGCCCCTCTCTCTCTCGCACTCTCTCTCGCCCTCACTCTCACCTGGCCCCTTATCAGACGGCGATAAGCTGGCGAGTTTTTGCATTCGCCGTTGCTGCGGTTGCTGCTGCTGCTGCTGCTGCTGCTGCTGCTGCTGCTGCGGCTGCCTCTCTTCCGCCCTGCTGTCAGCTGTTGGCGATCGGCATCGAGAGACAATCGAAAATCCCCAACAAAATTCAAATCAGTCCCCAACGTCGCGTCGCGTCAACGGCAACGGCAACGGCCACGTTGGAATCTTTGAACCCTTTTTGTTTTGTTTTTGTTGTTGTTGTTGTTGTTGTGTTGCCTCTCTTTTTATCGTCGTTGCTGTGGCTTTAAATTACAATAAATCAAATCAAATCCCAATCAAATAACAATAACAAATAAAAGCCAAAGCAATTCAGTTCGTGTTGTGTGCTCTGTGCTGTGTGCTGTGTGTTTGTGCTGTGTGCTGTGTGTGTGCCCTGTTTCCATTGCAAATTCCAGCCCAAAAAATGCTCAAACTTTAAGTGAAGTTCATTGTTTTCATTGGCGTTGCCTTGCCCCACAGTTGGCCCCACAGTTGGCCCCACAGTCGGCCCCACAGTCGGCCCCACAGTCGGCCCCACAGTTGGCCCCACAGTTGCTGTAATCGCTGCGCCCATAAATATATGAAATGTTTGCCCCACACTTACGGAGCCTCTGGGGATTGATTTTTGGTAGGTGGCACCCAGAACCCAGCCTTCCCCCCCCTCCCCCACTGAGTAATTACTAAGAGCAGCTGACCGCTGGCCGAGGAAGGGTCTTCCAGCCCATTGGGGCAATGAGTTTGATTCAGATCCGAGCAAAAGGAAGCCGCAGCGGAAAAACCTTTTCCCTTGGGTCATATTTCCTGCTGCCCAAGCCACAGGAAATTTGTGCTGCTAAGGGAGGAGATTTACGTACATTTGGGCAGCTTTGCTGGCCATCAGCTACTTGCAGTTGCAGCTCAGGCAGTTGGGGTGCTCAGGGCTGCTGCCCGCTTCGATGTTGGCCACTTTTTGGGCTGTCTATTTTTGGACTGATCTGTTAGCAGCTTCTTAATGAACGACGCCCAAATCGGCTGCTCTCTGGAATGTTTTTCATTATTAACTTAGCAACTCTTTCTTGTGCCCGTGGCCCCGTGCCCGTGTGCCCGTGTGCCCGTCTTTGGTGTTGCCAGCGGGTCGTATGCGCAATGTGATTAAAGCCCAGCAACTGACATCACTCTGCGCGCCTCGGCTCTCGACTGCGGCTGCACTTTGGTAGCTGCTGGCTGGTGGCTGACTGTTTACTCAGATAAGATTGGCTGGCATTAGCGGCCGCCAGAGAAGGCGAATCGAGGCACCAGCAGAAATCAGAGCTGGTGTCGCGTGACTTGGGCCCGCCGCAAATTTGGTGCTAATCAAACCAATCGCAAAGCGAAAACATTTTTACAAGCAGCCATCAAATGGCGCCTTGACGGAGGCTGGGGGGCAGCAGTCCAATCAGCATTACCCCTGGCCCTATGTGGCCTGGGATGACATCTTCTGCAGCTTAGCCTCTCGCTCTCTCATTGTGCCTCTCTCTCATTGTGCCTCTCTCTCATTGTCTCTCTCTCATTGTCTCTCTCTCTCTCTTTGTTGCAGTCACGCCGTCAGTCGGTGAACCTACGGGCGATGCCCCCGGGCGTTCTAGTCAACGATAGCCGGGCCAACTCCACCGATGACATTCAGATCGCCCTGGCGCCCCACATCCAGACGTATCTGAGCCAGACCGGGCGCCGGCACTCGTGCTGCAGCGTCATGCTGCCGGTGGCCTTCGAGCGGGCCGCCGCCAAGTCCTGGCTGGACCCCAAGTTCGACTCCCCCGTCCTCGAGGAGCAGTACCAGGCCAGTGTCTTTCCCCACGTCCGCATGCGCTACAGGTGAGTGTTGCTTTGGCTCGGGCTTGCGGTTGGCCCAGTATCTCTGCCCGGGAAGAGCACGAAAGCCACTAGTTTGCCCCCCATGCTGGCAACTCTCCTATGGAACTCACATCTCGGGCGGGAGCGCTTCACCTGCGTTTGCCCTGCAACGAGCGGCAGCCATAGACGCTGGATTCCCTTCATCCAGATGCCCATTGCTTGGAGGAGCCATGCCCGAGGGGAAGCTGCGACACCTCGCTGCTGGAGAGACATCAGTGGGCTGTGGGGCTTCCGACTTAAAGGATTCACACTCCGATTCGGGTGCAGTTCAGCGACCCTTTGGGATGCTTGCTGGTGGGCTTGGGGGTTGCGGGCTGGCGGGGTGGCGGGGCTTCCCCTGGTTAGCTTCCCTCCCGCCGACACTCTCGTGTCGCTTGGCTGGACTCCCTGCCAAGGGGCACAGTCGCACACAAGCAGCCACACTCGCATGTATGCATGGGAATACGTGTGTACAGGAGGCACCGCCTCGCCACCGCCTCGCCACCGCCTCGCCACCGCCACCGGCGCCTCGTTCTAGACCAACTGGGCTGCACGTGCATGCAATCGACGCCGCGACAGAAAGGGCAGATGCCAGAGGCGAGGCGCGAAGGAGGCCAAACGAGGGCAAATTAGTTGGAGAACTGCGCAGGATGGCGAAATTGCCGCCATAAATGCTCGCTTGGCGTGTGCCCCGCACAGGTCAAAGGGTGTGGGCACTGCGGTGGGACGGCGACGGGGACGGGACGGCGACGGGCAGCATTTGGCTCCTTCTCGCTTTGGATAATTGGGCCCCAGGGCAGAGGGGGAGCAGCAGTGGGGCTGCAGGAGGTCGCAGGCGTTGCAGGTCAATGCCATTTCGGGCCATTTGGCGGCCAATTGCAGCAGTTTCGCGTGAGGCGAGCAAATAGTCGAGCAACAGAGGAGCAGAGGAGCAGTGGGGCAGTGGGGCAGAGGAGCAGAGGAGCAGTGGGGCAGTGGGGCAGAGGAGCAGGGCAACGGATCAATCGATTGAGGTTGGCGCTGCGATGGGGCCAGTTCCACGCCAGTTGCAGGACTGCGATTCGATTCCTTGCAGGTCTCTGCACCTCGGCGCCTTGTTGGCGCGTGTCTGCTCCGATCCGAGAGCTGAGAGATGCTTCCCACTGGATGTTTGTTCCCACGCCTTGAGTTCATTCGATTCCCAAAGCTCTTTGCGTTTCGTGCTTCCTGGGACTTCTTCCCCTCGGAAGTTCCCCTCGGAAGTTCCCATTTATTTCTGGCATTCTTTGAACCCCACGATAATCCTTTATTCTGGAAATGACCCTTGCCTCGCGACTCTTCAGCTATATTCAGTGCTAAGCTGCTCTCGGGCTGCGCTCCTTGGGCTGTGAGCAGCTGCAGCTCTGATGGAGAATAATCCGTAAGCCTGTCGCTTCATGGCTCTGGTTCTTCGTTAGTGGCTTCTCCGCAGTTGGGCCCCCAACCCGGCAAACCCGGCAAACCTGCCCTGAACAATGGGAGGAGCTTGTGGCCCGCCCAATAAGCCGTTCTGCTCGCATTCCTAATCTGATGAATGGCAGCTCCCACTGCAGCCTCTGCTCTGCTCTGCTCAGCTCTGTTCCGGGCTGACATCTGCTCTCTCGAGTGGAACAAGTTGCGTAATGAATGCAGTTGGCAAAGTGCTCGGTGAGGCTTCCATGGTGACGCTCCTCCTCGCTCTCGCACTCCGCTGAACTCTGCCGTAATTGGGATGACTGAGAGAAGCTCAAAGGGGAAAGTTAGAGGGGCAAATGGGAATGTAAATGGGATTCCGAATGGGCCCTTGCGCGATCTCTCACTCCCTCTCGGCTCGAATGTTCCCTGGCCGCGGCATCCCTGTGCTGGAGGCTTGACTGTACCCCTCCGTCAAGGGGGAGAGTGTGGGCTACTGATCCTGATCTTCTACGCTCTCTCCCGTTGCAGGTTCACCCTCTCGTACATCCTGCTGTGCTCGCTGGCGTGGTGTCTGTACTTCGTGGTGGACGGCGGATCGGAGGACTTCTGGCGGCCCATCTCCAGCTCGTTCTCGATGCTGTCGCTGGTCACGATCATGGCGCTGTGCTTCACCCACTGGGACCTCTACAGGGAGCACCGGACGCTGACCTCGGCGGTGACGGCGATGCTGCTGTGCGGCGCCTCGCTGGCCTTCCTCACGTACACGGGCCGGGCCTTCAGTCCGCTGGGCCACTTCGCCATCTGCCTGGAGATCGTGCTGCTGATCTACACGGCCCTGCCCATGCCGCTGTGGGTGGGCGCGGTCATCGCCATCTTCTACTCGATCGCCTTCGAGCTCGTCTCCCACATGGTCATCGGCTGCAGCGCCATACACGGGGGAGCTGGAGCTGGAGCGGGAGCTGGAGCTGGAGCGGTGGACAGCAGCGACCCCAGCCACAAGATACTCATACTGCGGATCATGGCCCATCTGAGCGTGCACCTGGTGGGCGTGCACGTGCTGGTGATGAACCTGGTCCGGATGCGGGGCACCTTCATGAAGGTCGGCCAGAACCTGCTCGTGCGCCGCCAGCTGGAGATGGAGAAGCAGCTCAAGGAGAAGATGATACACTCGGTGATGCCGCCCAAGGTGGCGGACATGCTGCTCAACGAGGGCGGCAGCGCCGGCCTGGACAACGGCATGCCCCCCGAGTCGCACTACATGCGGCCGCGGGCCTCCAACGACGTCAAGTCCCTGTTCCGGCCCTTCCACATGCACAGCATGGAGAACGTGAGCATCCTGTTCGCGGACATCGTCGGCTTCACCCGCATGTCCTCCACCAAGACGGCCGAGCAGCTGGTCGAGATCCTCAACGACCTGTTCGAGCGCTTCGACGACCTCTGCTCCCTGAGCGGCTGCGAGAAGATCTCCACCCTGGGCGACTGCTACTACTGCGTCTCCGGCTGCCCCGAGCCGCGTGCCGACCACGCCATCTGCTGCGTCGAGATGGGCCTGGGCATGATCGATGCCATGCGCTGCTTCGACGCCCAGCGCCACGAGGGCGTCAAGATGCGGGTCGGCGTCCACACGGGCACCGTCCTCTGCGGCATCGTCGGCACGCGCCGCGTCAAGTTCGATGTCTGGAGCAACGACGTCAGCCTGGCCAACAAGTGAGTACCACACCCCAGCAGGCAACACCATCTACAATATATCCAATCGTGTCCATGATGCACATTTAATCGTGCATCATCCCCTTTCAATTGCGTGGTGAGGCACCAACCAAAGGCCATTGGAAATGGTTGAAGTGCTGCCCAACTTAGCTGCTACTTGTTACCTACTTTTAGCCACTTTTTGGCACTCTGAATGCGCCCTTTTGACACGAGGAAAATTCTTCCAGCTGCCCACTAAATATTAACTGAATGTTGCCCCGCTTAATGCCCAAAGATGTCTCCATGCCACGGTCTCACGGCACACGATCCAGCACTGGCCAGCATCCACTTTTTCCATTTTCCGCTGTGGAATGACTCCCACGGAATAGCAGTGGCCTCGAGCTCCTGTTGCTGTTCCTGGCAACAAGGCTGCGGACTTCACAGGCACAGGCAGCCCTCGTCTTAACAGAACCCCACAGCCCAGCCGCAGATTAATCAAAGAACTTGCCAATTGTTTGCTTGCAGAATGGAGTCCTCGGGCAAGCCGGAGCAGGTGCACATCTCGCAGGAGACGTCGAGCTTCCTGGGCGACAACTACTACCTGGAGGAGGGCGAGGAGGTCTTCGGTGAGTGCTCAGACTGCAGATCTTCGGAGCCCTTGCTAACTGCCTTTCGTTTTCCGGCTAGGTCACCGCACCTACTTCGTGGTGGGACGCCGCAGCGACTTCTCCAGGACGAACAGCTTGAGTCCCAGCATGCCGGCCAACGCCATTGGGGGCAGCTCCCTGCTGCTGCCCGGCGGCCATGCCGGCTCCCTGTCGCAGAGCGCGACCAACATCTCGGCGGTGCAGCCGCAAGTGCCGCCCGCCTCGCCGGTGGGGCAGCTCTCCAACTCGCTGAACCCCTCGCCCGTGCTCTCCATCCGCCCGCGGCTCACCTCGCTCAGCATGAAGCTGCGCAAGAAGTCGCAGAGCCACAGCCGCGAGCGCGACATCGAGCGGGGCATCGGCATCGGCATCATGCACCCGGCGGCGGCCAGCGGCATACCGCCGGTCATCGTGGTGCGGGAGCGGCCGAAGATCATCATCACCACCAAGTCGCTGCCCGGCAGCCTCGACTCCGACGAGCAGCCGTCCTCGCCCAGTCCCCCACCGCCGCCCCCGCCGCCGCCGCCGCCACCCCCGCCGGCCAAGAGCCGGCTGATGGTGTGGAAGGTGCCGCGCTTCCTCAAGCGCTTCGAGGAGCTGGCCAGTCGCGGCAGTGGCAGTGGCAGCGGCAGCCAAACGCAGCCAGAGAAGGAGGATCCCCAATACCCGCAGCACCTGCAGCACCTGCAGCATGCCCATGCCCCTGCCCATCCGGCCGAGGAGACGCTGGCCTTCATGGATGCCGCGGCACAGAACGGCAACGGAACCGGCTGCGTCTACCAGCAGCTGCCCGTGCTGGTGGAGGCCACCTACAGCGGCAGCCGGCCGGGCCACCAGACCCTGGACATACCCTCCGCGGCCCGGCCGATGCTGCACCACGCGGCCACCTCCACGGCCCTGGCCAGCAGCGTGCTCCGCTCCCCGGAAGGGCTTCTCGGCCCTGGCCGGCTCCGGCTCCAGCGCGGGGCGGGGGGGGCGGCGGGCTGCTGCTCGCCCGGCCAGTACTCCATGTACGACGACATCATCGATGTGCGCTCCTACATCAGCCAGTCGCGCAGCGACATCTCGCCCTTCGGCCGCTCCGGCAGCTACCGGAGCCAGTGCGGCCGCCAGTCCACCAGCGGCGGAACGGTGCCGCCCATGGAGCAGTCGCCCCTGCCCCGGCCACGAGCCTCCACCCTGGCCACGGGCAGGCCGCCGATCGTCGGTGCGGCAGGGACTGGCACTGGCACTGGGACTGGCACTGGGGCCACCATCGAACCCAGCACCTCCAGCAGCAGTGCCAACGTGCAGCCGAGTCCCTGCTGCCTGCCCGCGCCGCTGGCTGGGGGCGGCCACTCGCGCAACTCGAGCATCTGCCCGTCGGCCACCTCGCGCAAGGACTCGGGCATCAAGAGCAACTCGCGCCGCTCCTCCATCCAGCAGCAGATCTACGCGCTCAACCAGTCGGCCATCAGCCAGCACCGCGTCTCCGGCTACTTCACCAGCTCCACCTCGAGCATCTCGAATCTGAATGACATGCAGGGCCTGCCCCTGCCGATGCCCCTGCCCCTGCCGCTGGGCATCCCGCTGCCCATGGTGGTGCCGCAGCCGCAGCCGCCGCCACCGGCGCTGCCGCTGCTGCTGCAGCCGTGCTCCTCCCAGATGATGGGCGACCCGCTGGCCGCCTGCCTGCAGCAGCTGCGCAAGCAGTCGGACCTCCAGCTGATCCGCTGCGTGCGGGACAACGCCCGGTCGCAGCGGAGCTACCTGGTGAAGCCGCCGCTGCGCGGCTTCAGCCTGTACTTCAAGTCGCGCCAGCTGGAGCGCGACTTCCGCTCCAAGGCGCACCGGTTCGGGGCCGAGAACGAGACCGAGGGGCCGCCCACGCTGGCCACGCCCCGCTACAACACCTACATCGACATCTTCGTGGGCATCGCGGTGTACCTCTGCATCTCGGTGTCCCTCTTCCTGATGACCCAGAACACGGTCACGCCCAGCTTCCGGCTGTGGGTGACGCTCTTCTCCTGCTTCACGGCCATCCAGGTGTTCGCCCTGTTCCTGTTCACGCGGCAGATGTGTCGCCGGCATGGCACCGGCAGGGCCAGCAGCAGCAGCCGCTCCCGTCTACGCTCCAAGTCGACCACCAGCGAGGACGGCGACGGCGACGGCGATGAGGATCGGGATAGGGATGGAGATGGACGTGGACGTGGACGCGGACGTGCAGATGTTGAGGCGGGCCTGAGGAGGGCTGGCAGCAGGAGGGGGCCCCAGTTCCGGTCGTGCGCGGACCGCATCTTCGAGGCGATCTCCAGCTGGTACCCGTGGCACATCTGCCTGGCCGTGCTGATGGCCATGCCCGTGCTGCTGATCATCGCCAACTTCCTGCTGCTGGACCTGGAGCAGCTGGAGGCCTTCGAGTACCACTACGGCTTCCTGATCTTCGTGTGCATTGTGCACTTCTGCAACTTCACGCAGCTCAACTGCTGGGTGCGCAACATCCTGGCCTTCATGGCCGCCCTGTGCTTCATCGGCATCGCCGTCTCGCAGCTGATGGTCTACTCGAGCCGCAGCGACCAGGCCGACTCGGAGGAGGAGCAGGTGCAGTCGCAGGAGGAGGCAGGCAGCTCCGGCTCCGGCTCCGGCTCTGGCTCCGGCTCTGGCTCTGGCTCCTCGTACATCTTTGAGGAGATCAAGTGGTTCCACGACTACCACGTGGAGATCTACCTGGACCTGCTGCTCATCCTGGTGCTCGTTTGGTTCCTCAATCGCGAGTTCGAGATCGGCTATCGGCTGACCTTCTACGGGAACGCGGTGGCCAACCAGGACAAGGTGCGCGTCCAGAACATGAAGAACCAGGCGGACATGCTGCTGCACAACATCATTCCCAAGCACGTGGCCGAGCACCTGAAGAACACGGCCAAGTACTCGGAGAACCACCACAACATCGCCATCATCTTCGCCTCCATCGTGAACTTCAACGAGATGTACGACGAGAGCTATCTGGGCGGCAAGGAGTTCCTGCGCGTCCTCAACGAGCTGATCGGGGACTTTGACGAGCTGCTGTCCCGTCCCGAGTTCCGGGCCGTCGAGAAGATCAAGACCATTGGGTCCACGTTCATGGCGGCCAGCGGGCTGGATCCCTCGCACCGCGGCTCCGGCGACGAGCACATCCACACGCTCATGGAGTTCTCCATCGCCATGCAGGAGGTGGTGGACGCCTTCAACAAGGATCTGCTCGAGTTCAACCTCATCCTGCGCATCGGCATGAACATTGGCGACGTGACGGCGGGCGTGATAGGCACCAGCAAGCTGTACTACGACATCTGGGGCGACGCCGTCAACGTGGCCTCGCGCATGGACTCCACGGGGCTGCCGAACCGCATCCAGGTGGGCAAGGACTGTCTGCCGTTCCTCACCGCTCGCTACGACTTCGAGCCGCGCGGCAGCGTTTATGTCAAGGGCAAGGACCACATGGAGGTCTTTCTCTACACGGATCGCCGCAAGACCCCGCTTCCCGGTGAGGGTCTGCCAGCGCGGCAGGAGGCACAGCTGGATGATGAGGAGAAGCAGCCGCTAAAGGACAACGAGGGCGAGCAGCAGCAGCAGGAGCAGGCAGGAGCGGGAGGAGGATGAGAAGGAGGCTGATGATGATGAGGAGGAGGAGGAGTTTCAGTCGAGCGAGACCACAACGCTCTTCAAGTCGCAGGAGTCGATACAGCCAAATGGCGGCAACTACTTTACGGCGACGACGGCCACGGCCACGGTAACGCTGACGTTGACGAGCCCGCCATCCTCCCCGTCGATGGAGCCGTAGACAGTGACGAACGCGGACGCCTCTTGGCAGCAAGCACTTGAGAAATGGTTTCAAAATTGCATTTAATGAATCTACAAGGCCAAGGATGCAGCACGACGCAGCAGCAGCAGCAGCAGCAGGAGTCGAGTGGTGTGGTGTGGTGTGGAATGAGCAGCTGCATGCCAAGAAGGAGCTTAGTCCAGGGGTTCTAACGTCAGACAAATGGCTGAAAGGGTTGCAGGTGTGTTGGAGTTCCAAATAGAAGAGCGCGCGGCGTGGGCAGGGGCAGGGGGCAGGGGGGTTTTTGAACTGCGGGTTGGGGGTTTCCGGATAAAGAAGGACAAACCATGATTTTGTGATATGTATGTAACTAAAAGAATATGAATATGAATATGAATACGAGTATGTGGAATAGATAGAATCGATGGGATCGGATAGGGTTAAACGGTCCTTGAACGTTGATATTGATTGATTGATCGATTATTGTTATAGTGCAGTCAGGAATGATGGATCAGGCTGGAGTTGGGGGCTATGTTTCCAGAGATGGAGGATGGCAGATGGCAGATGGAAGATGTAGGGGGATGGATATCCTCGGACATGCATCGATGCGCCCATAAAATATTCCGTTTAATTGTAGTAGCAAGTTGTTTAGTCCTAAGCCAAGGCAGATCACACATCTGCAGCCCCATGCTGTGTACATATGTAAATGCTCTTTCCCTCCTCCTGTCTGTAAGTTCTTTTAATTATATTATTTTATTTTATTTTATTTTAGTATTTTTTTTTTTGTATCTGATCGCCTAGCATAATTACCGCTTGTTTAAGGGATGGAGCAGCTCTAATCTAAGCTAAACTAATGGAAATCCGTGGCTTTAAATGTTTTCGAAGAAGAGCGATACTCGTGTTAGCAAAATAGTTGTGGACTGTGTGTGCATCAAAACTATGTGTAGACTCGATGTATCTTATAAATGTATCTACTAGTACTGCGTGGGGGGGTACATACTTGTGTATAAGTACATATGTATATGACAGTTTTTTTTTTTGAAGCAAACAAATGGATATTACCTGTATGTACTTGTTGTTGTTCATGTTGATCGTAAATGGATATATATATAAATATATTTGTGTGTGTGTTTAGGCATATGTATTCATGCGTAGTTACTCACAAGTTATTTGAATGTGTCTCGCGATTAATTAGCCCAGGCGCAACTGCAGCGCAAAAGTATGCTACGGCAAGTGCAAGCAGCAGCACTGAGCGGCACTGCTTGACTGCTCGACTGCTTGCCCAAAACACTCACGTAAACACACACACACACAGGCACTCGCACACCCACCAAAAGCTTTCACCTCTCTAACTCTATCTCTCTCCCACACACACAAACACACACAAACACACCCACACACAGACACAATCGTTTTATAAGTCTTTTGTATCATTCTTTTTATATAGACATCTTTTTGTGCAATGAACTTTTGCCACACTTGCTAACTGTAAACTTAAGGCAACTCAATTTCCGCTACGAACACCAAAACAAAATGGAAGCAGTGAAAAGATATACTACGAACAATTTTGGAGTATATTCATATGAAACCTATGGACCCTATTGTATTTTTATATAAACAAACAAGTATTTTCTACTAATTTATTGAACAAAACAAAAACATAAAAACAAAAACAGAAATCAAAAAATCAAAAAAATCAAAAGAAATCCAAATCGAAAAACAAATGAAGAGTATACTTTTTTTCTTGTCTTTTTGAAAAGTCTAAGTGTACATACATACATGATATACACATATTTATATTTATAATTGTATATTTTTTATAAAACAAAAGCAAAGAACAAAGCAAAAACGAATTATGAAAATGATATTTAAATGTGCGTGGACAGCGAAAGCGCGGCATTAGTTTTCCCCCACAGATCGTTTAGATCCAATTTACGATTCGTTGAAGTGTTTAAATGTTGTTGGAGGATACGATACACCAAGCCATAGCCATATATGAGTATCTATGTATATGTATATGTATATGTTTATGTATATGTTTATGTATATTTATGTGTATGGAGCGTTGGCTGCGAGCCGCATCCTAATCCCATGTGTGTTTTAGCAAAAGATTTCAAAGAGTTTATCGAAATGTTATAGGCAAACCTACTAAGTGTGATGTGTAGAAATCAAAAAATAAAAATTAGTAAAAGGCAGCGATATTATATTGCGTGTACTTAAAATATACTGCGTTTTATTTTCCGCGGGTCAAGGACATACATGTGTATGTAAATACAACTATACATTTGTATATACAGCGCAGCACAGTGCGGCTTGCTAAATAAATAACTCAATAAGATTTCAATACATATTTTAAAGCATAGTATCCAGCACCGCAGAATCGAAAAATACCTGTCATATACAACGAGAAGGAACGTGTGAGTCGCTTCGTTGGACGCGACTCTACTTTCATACCCGTAATCAGTCAGTATATAAATTTGTGAGCTTATGATTTATGTAGAATAGAATATTGGATAAATCCGATCCTGTGAAACAGAAATGCAATCGACATGCTTTTTATCTCCTCATAAATTAAAAAGACGAGTACCGGGTATAACATCCATAAATACTAATATTCATATAATCTGTATTCGACTGAATTAATTAGATTTAATTTGTATGCATTATTGAACTTTTGTAGCTGGTTTGCACTGTTTCCTTCCAGTTTTAATGTGTGTGTTTGTGCTTGGACGACGAAAGATAGAATAATTACTATCGGTTGCTTTTCTAGTATCTATTGGCTTGTCTTTTTTCCGACATGTTTTATTATCGTTCCATATCCATACAATTATCATGCCTGATTCGGTCGACGGAAAATTTAGCGCGTCTGAGTACATACTAGGCTTTAAGAACGGAATGAAAAATTTGTTCCGTCTGCAGCAGTGATGCCACGTCAACCTCCAGATAGATCTGGCTTTTTACACCTGTACTCAAAAAAGAGTTAAGGGGTATATTGTAATTGTGGTAAAAGTGGACGTGGTTCGATAGTCGATGAGCGCCAAGATCTCAGAGACTATAAGAGCTAGGGCAACCAAGTTCTGTTTCCAGACTCATGTAATATCACACTGCTACAAGTGCATTTCCAAATTTCGCCCCGCGAAGTCCTAATTAATGCACTTATACATACAAAAATATTTTTTTCGACTTTTCCTGAGCTTTTAAAGTAAAAATTTCGTAAAAAATACCGCACAGCGGGCCACAGCGGGAAAAAAAGTTCAATTTTGTTGAGTAGTGCTATCAGTTACCCGGTTGACTGAACTATGACGATTAGGCTATTGGTGAAGCCAGAATAAAGAAAATACATGTTCCAGCGTGGGTTATTTTCAGCCTCAGACCCTGGGGCCATTCCAATGTGGCTGCTCACTTATGCGAAATTTGTATGGGACATCAGCGCCCATGCGTAAGTGCCCTAGCAGACAGACGCATTGAATAATCCAAATAATTAGATAGTAAACATATTCCCCTAAGTGAAATCTTGAATGTAGCTCTTTTTTTGTTTGTTGATTCGTTTATTGATTGGCGGCTAGGCTACTTGTTAGCAAGGCCCCTGTGAAGGCGTGTCCATGGCAGGCGGGAGGCATCGGCATGCCCATGCCCTCCGCTGCCAAGGATTTACATGTTGGATATTACATATTTACAAAGTGCTAATGGTGCACATATACACAGACATTGCACATATGGGGGTAGGGGGACCGATAACTATAAATATATTTTCCTATATATATTTGTTTATATAGGTATTTATGTATTAACATATACGGAGATATATGTATGTCGATATAAACATGGGTAGGTATTTGCTTGGGTTACAGATTTCACGCGTACAATTTAAATATATAGAAAAAAAATATGTTAAAATTATGCAAAAACAAAGGCGCAGGGTAAGCCATTTAGTCTGGCCTTCTACAAGAATCAAGAGTCGCTGAGAATGTCCTTTAATATCGAGCTGGAGTTGCGTGAGGGCGCAAATTCATTGGAGCTTATTGTCAGCGAATGTGTGGCACCCGCTCCCATTCCCGATGCTGGAGGAGAAGGTGGCGGCGCTGATCCGATATCCTGGCCCGCAGGCACTGCTGCGGCAGAATGCTCTGCTGCTGGCTGCGTTGGTTGCGGGTGCGGGTGCGGGTGCTGGTTCGGGGCCGATGGCCCCGTGTCCACCTGACCAGTCATGCTAAGGAGGGTCGGTCTCATCTCAGCCGCTGTCTGTGGCTGCGACTCCTGCTCGAGGAACTGCACGAATGCCTGCACTAGATTCTCATTCCCACGACCAGGGGCTGCAAGAGAACAAATTGAATAAGATATGGATATGGATCCTTCAAAGATATTCCACCATGTGTACACACCTGAGCTGCCCGACGCTGGTCCTCCGCCGAGTATGGCTCCCAGCCAGCTGCTCTGCTGCTTATTTAGACCCACCTTGTCCGACTCCTGGGCGGTGAAGTCCAGCACGGAAGATATCAGGCGCAGCACCTGCTGCTTGTCGCCAGCATGGCCGCTCACAACATAGCCGATCAGCAGGCTCTTGATCAGGCTCTTGTCGATCTTGTCCGTCTGGCTGCTCTCGCTGCTGTTGAGCCTCTGCTCCAGCTGGTCGTTCGCCTCCTTTAGGCTCTCCACTAGCAAAATATACGAACAGTCGGGCATATTAGTGCGATTCTACAATTGCGTGGATATGGTTTTCGGTTAATTATTCGATCTTAGGGCTACAAATCCGTTGATAAAGCGCGCGCGCCTGGGTTTGGAGCGGGGTTTTGGGCTTTGTCTTTTTGCTTTTGCTTTTGCTTTGGCGTGGGCTTGGCATGCGGTTAGTGCGATCAGTGCACGGCGTAGTATAACATAAGTACTGGTTGTTGGATTTAAAGCACACCAGTACCTGATGTAATACTCAACCGTACAGACGCTGCTGGATCCTGGGAGCGCGTCGCGAATGGTTAGCGAAAATGGCGACTGCGAGTGGCTTTGGTGCTGGCTGTATGGCTGGCTGGCTGGCTGGCTGGCTGGCTGTATTGATGGGTTGATTGCTACTCGTAAAGGTACATAGTACGTTCCCTGGACATTTTGGGTGGGGGCTGGCTGGCTGGCTGGCTGACTGGCCGAACTACTCTCCAATGCAAAACGCAAAATGCAAATCAATAAACGATAACGAAATCAAAAGGAATACGAGAATACGATATAAAACGATATAAAACGATAAAACGAGAATACGAGAATACGACAACGGAAACAAATCAAAATTCAGCTAGGCGGGCGACAACAGAGAGCAGAGCAGTAGGTAGGAAGGTAAGTGAAGCAGTAGTACTTCTATCCATATATACTCGTAATCTTATAAATATATGTATATACAAATATATATAGACATGCAGAAGGGGTATGCTAAATGCTAAATGCTATAGACTATAGGCTTTATTTATATTGGGCTGTATAGGTATAGGTGTGTGGTGTACATAATGTGGCATATGCCGCAGTCTCGAGCAATCTCCAATTGCAAAGTGAGTGTGTCAAATGCCTCAAATCGCTCACATTTACAAATTGAGATTATTCAATGCTGCAGATACAGTTGGCTTTTGAAAGCTTTCAGCGGTTCTTTTTTTTCTTTTTTTTTTTTTTTCTTTTTAAAGTTTTTTTTTTTTTTTTTTTTTTTTTTTTTGTGGAACGGATACGGGTTACGGTTTACGGATTACGGATAATACGATTTACGAACTGATTACGGTTTTTACGGTTATCTTGTCTTTTCTTTTGTGTTCTGTTCTCCTCTTGTTCTTTTCTCTTGTGTTCCAACGGTCGTATGCACATGGTCATACGAGTATTCGGTACAACACAATCATAATCATAATCACAATCACATCACAATCAAATTATCAAATTATATCAAAAGCAATTCAAATAAACAAAAATTAAAAATGCATTAAATCATAAAAGTCAGTAAGCAACAAAGTATACAAAGTGAAATAAAAACACAAATGTCGAGAAAAGTCTCGGTACAGGGTAGGAAATATGGGGGGCACAGCAAGGAAAGCAAGGATGAGCTGTGTGGTGTTACGGCTACCGGAGAAGGCTTCGTGTACGTGTACGGAAGACGGAAATTCGAATGCCAAAAATCAAAATAATTCCGAACAAATACCAAAATATACTAAATAGTACGTAAATATATATTTATTTATTTTGTATTTTTCTGGCATTCTCA
Source organism: Drosophila tristis (assembly GCA_018150885.1). NCBI lineage: Eukaryota > Metazoa > Arthropoda > Insecta > Diptera > Drosophilidae > Drosophila > Drosophila tristis. Next base: position 1,057,374 of record JAECWT010000215.1, on the reverse strand, counting down.
ATTTCGTTCGTTTACGCGACACCCAACTTCCCAACAACAACAACAACAGTACAACAACAAGAATCAAAGCTAATAATCACAAATGAAGCAACCGAATATTGGGGCTTTACGAATACTACTACTACATACTTTCTAGGCGCCTTAAATTAGAGTTAATTGAATTGGAGTGTGTGAATGTTGGAGGGGTACTGTGATACTGTGATACCAGCACCAGTTTGGAGTGTTTATTTTGGCAACTACGGTGGGTGGAGCGGTGCATTATACAGACAAACAGACGGACAGGCGGACTGACGGAACGCAATCTGTATGCGTGCGTGCGTGTGTGTGGGTGGTCTGATGTGGTGCGCGGTTGGGGAATGGGGAAAGTAGGGCGTGGGGGAGTAAGTATGTTAGGGGTGCATTTGGTGGTGGGGGGTGGTTTGGGGTGTATAGTTGTATAGTTGCAGACGCAGGGAGAAAGCAAAATGTTGTAGTTTACCTGATGCTGAGGTGAGCAACTTGAAGTTACAGCCAATACAGTTTTTGCCACGTGCCGTAGGTGCGAATTAGCGAGATTTTTTTTTTTTTGTTTGGTTTGTTTTTTAATTGTGATATTTTTTGGTTCTTTTTCTTTGGTTTGTGTGTTTTCTTTGCGCTTTGGTGATAAAATGCAATTCAAAAAAGTCGATACCAACTGAAATTCCGAGTGTTTCATATCTTGCTTAGCTCCCAGAATTACCAGCTGATATTTACCTTTGAGAATCGTGAGGTGAATGTGTCGTCGCTTTCTCTGGCACTCACTCTCTCTCACACACTCACTCTCTCTCTTTCTCTCTCCCTGGCATTCTCTCTCTCTCTCTCTCTCCCTCTCTTATTCATTCACTCGATAGGCAGTCAACAGTTAGCGGTATTTTCTTGCAGTGCAGTTTGGGATGCGTGATCGAGGGGGGCGGGGGACGGCTCGTAATGCTTAGGGGTTTGGGGGCGACACCATGGGTTGGTTAGGGTTGGGACTACGGTTAGGTACATGTGGGCTCCTCTTGGGGCTGGTGGGTTAGTCAAGATCTGTACCTCTGCCTCCGCCTGGAGCGCCCGCCGGCTCACTCACCTTCATCCCTGAGCACGGCGATCGTCTGCTGTCCCGCCTCCAACTGGTCGGAGAGGCGGGCCGCCGCCCGTAAGCCCTGATTGGCCTCCGCCAGCTGCTGCTGCATGGCCTCCATCTCCGTCTGCAGCTGATCCTGCCTGTCCAAGTGGGCCTGCATCTCGCGGCGGATGCGCTGCGTGGCCATCTCAATGTCGTGCTCCTTGTCTGCGATGGCTTGCGGGTTATGCTATGCTCCTTTTGGGGGGTGGGGGCCGAGGCCAAGGGCACTTACCATTCTGGAACTGCTCCAGGGCACACTGCAGATTGGTCAGTGCCGCCTGTTGCTTCATCTCGCGATCCTCGCACTGCCCCAATTTGGCCAGCAGTTCGTCCCGTTGCTGCTGCAGCAGGGCATGCTGCACCTGCAGCGTCTCCGCCTGTTGATTCGCCCTGATGCTGTGTGGATTAAAGAGGCACAAAGAAGTGAGTTGTAGGTGGGTTAGTGGTCCTTCGCACAATTCATCTGTTCCCATCCCATAGTAACCTTTGCTTAGGCAGCGCAACCTCGTATCACCCTCTCACGACCACCTCTTTCCACTGTGTTTCCACTGGCATATGGCCACCGATCATATTTGGATTGCATTCTTCCCCATTGATCAACCAAGCGGGCTTCCAGATCCGTTGAAAATATCACTGGGATGCCGATGGCTTCAGATATTGCAACTCTGGCGCTCCTCTGCTGTTCTCACTGTTCGAATGGAAGCACTGAACACTGAAGCGACTAGTGGGAACAGCCGATAACTCCGCTTCATCTCCACTTGATGCCACGTTCGTCGGCATTAGCTTGAGGTCTGTTGCCCCGGCATAAGGGCGTTTTATATAAGGTAGCAGCGACTCAAATCGATTGCAACAGCGTGCACAATCAATAGCGGAAGCTATAGTCGTCGGCAATTTGTACGCCCTAATGTGAAGCGGTGGAAACAGTTGGAAACAGTTGCAAGCAGTTGCAAACAGGTGGAAATAGGTGGCTGGTGGGCCATGGTGAATGCAATTAGTGAGGTGTTTGCGGTGCCATCTGCGGACGCTGTCACGCTTCGTGTCGCTTATCGTGTCGTACTTTATACCATAACATAATGCAATTAGCATTCCAAATGTCATCCCAAGGTGACCCCGATCCCAAACCAAACCAGACCAGACCAAACCAGACCAAACCAAGTCCCAATCCCGATCCCTATCCCTTTTCCATCGTAAACCTCACCTGGCTGAAGTGTAGGCTGTACTCGACTTGGACACTTCCTGCTGCAGAACCGTCTGCTTGGTGCGTGACTCGTCTAGCTCGCGCTGCAGCTCCACCGTCTCCTGGGTATGCAGCTCCTCCACCTCGAGCAGATGGGCCCGCAGCCGCTCCAAATCGCGTTGGACGCTCGCCTGCTGCTCGAGGGCCTCCTGCGCCGCCTGGGCCTGGCTGCTCTGCTCCGTCAACAGACTCGTGATGCGCACGTCGGACTTCTCTTTGAGCTCCTGCACTCTCCGCATCTGGTCCTGCAGCTTCTCGCGCTCGCGCACCAGCTCGCCGACCTGCTGCTCGACGAGCTGCAGCCGCTGGATCTCCCCATAGTACTGGGTGTTCTCCGCGTGCTTCTGCTGGAGCGCCTGGATCAGCTCCCCCTTCTCCTGGGCGTGGCTGTCGTTCGTCTGCTGGAGCAGATGCTTCCACTTATCCTCGCTCTGCTGGATGCTGCTCAGCTGTTCCTTGAGCTGCTCAAGCTCAGCGGCCTGCTGCTCCAGCTGCTCGTCCTTGGCCTGGATCTGTTCTCTGAGCCTCTCCAGATCAACGATCTGCTCATTCTCCTTCTCGCCCAGCTGCTGGATCCTGCTCAGCTGCTCGTCGCTGCCCTGGATCTGCTCTTGGAGCTGCTGCAAATGCGCGCTTTGTTCCGCCAGCTGCGCATCCTTGGCCTGGATCTGATCCTGAAGCGCAGCCTGCTGGGACTTGTGCTGCTGCTGGACAGCGTGCAGCTCTTCGATCTGCCGCCGGGTCTCTTCCAGCTGCAAATCCTTCTGCGCAAGCCTGGTCTGGCACTCCTCCAGCTCCTGCTCCTTGTCATTCGCCTGGTTCTTCTCCGCCTGGGACGCCTGCGCATCCGCCAGCTGCGATTGGAGCCGCTTCTGGGCTTCGTGCGCCGTCTCAAGGCGCTGCCTAGCCTCCTCCAACTGGCCCTCCAGCTGGACGATGGTCTCCTCGTGGTGCTCCTCGATGGTCTCCAGCTTGTTGCGCTTGAACTTGTCCAGTTCGTTGAGCAGGAGCTCGTTGTTCTTCATCAGCTCGTCACACTGCAGGATGTACTGCGAAATGTCTGCCTCCAGGGTCTTCTTCTCGTGCTCGCTGATCCGCTGCTGGTCCTGCAGCTCCCCCAGCCGCTGCTCGGCGGCGTCGAGGCGCTGCCAGCGCTCACTCAGGACCCGGTAAGCCCGCTCCAGGCTGTGCTGGGGAGCGGCCGTGGACAGGCGGTCCTCGATCTGGGCCTGCAGTAGGGAACGAAGCTTTTCCAGGTCGTCCTCGGCGTCGTCCAGGTCGGTTATCTCCTGTTTCTCCTCGGCAATGGCCTGCCGGAACTTGGCCTGTGCTATGCTGGCGTCCAGCTCCTGGCGCAGCCGCCGATTGTCGGCGCGCAGGGCGTCCAGCTGCTGCTCGAAGTCGTGCGAGTGCGTCTCCTGCTCCGCCTCGGCGTTCAGCTTCAGCTCCTGGTTCTGCATGGTGAGCTGCTGCAGCTTGAATTGCAGCTCCAGCTGCAGATGCTCCTTCTCGCCTTCGCTGATGCGGAGGCGGGTCTCCAGCTCGGCCAGCTGATCGATCAGCAGGCTGGAGGAGAGCTCCTTCTCCAGCTGGGCGTCCTGCAGCTGACTGTTGGCCAGACTGAGCTCCGCGATGCGCGACTCGAGGGCCACAAGCTTGTCGCGCAGCTTCTCCTTTGACGGCGGCTGCGTGGGGTCCGGATCGGGGTCTGGGTCGGAGCCAGAGCCGGAAGCGGCATCCGCCTGTCGCACCACAATGAACTCGTCCTCGCTGTGCTTGGTGGAGGTGGAGGAGCTGTTAGAGGACGACTCGGAGGTCTTCTTCTCCTTGGCCAGCTTGAGGTCGTCCAGCTCCTTGAGCAGCTTCTCCCGCTCCGCATCGGCGAGGCGAACGCGATCGATGAGCTCATTGTTGTCCGCGCCCCGCTTTTCCAGCAGCTCCTGCATCTCGGCCAGCTCCAGCACGCCTCGCTTCAGCTCCAGCGCCTGTTGCTCCAGTTGCTGCTGCAGCTCCTCCCTGACCGCAGACAGGGCGCTCTCCGCCCTGCTGTGCTCCTCCAGCTGCTTCTGCTGCCGCGCTATGGCCATCTCGTGCTCGACCATGCGGTCCGCCTGCAGCCGCCTCAGCTCGCCCACCTGCATCTGCAGCTGATGCTTGCGCCCCAGCACATCCCGCATGGCCAGCTCGTGCTGGGCGTCCAGCTCCTCCAGCGAGGCGTTCAGCTGTCCGTTGAGCTGCTCCAGCTCCGCGATGCGATTGTTCAGGCGGTGCACATCGCTGCTTCCCAGGGCTATGTCCACGAGTCCAGATCCCGAGTTCGCTCCAGCCGTTCCGGCTGCTGTGGCGTCGCCCTGTCCATCGGATCCGTCGCCGCCATCGTCCCAGCACTCCCAGCTGTCCTCCACATTCTGATCCTCAGCGGTCTTCCGCTGCGGCTGTTTCTGTTGATTGAACCAATGAGAGAGGATTGATGAGAAACGGGATTGGTATTCGCCCCTAGAAACAGAATGGAATGGAACAGTCTTCCATGTTCTTTGCTTCAGATATTTACACACAACCCACAGCATCGATTCTCCCCTGGAAACCCTAAGCCCCCGTCCTTGTGCGCGTTTTCCACGTTAACAACTGGAATGCAGCCGTTTTCAGTAAGTGTCATGATAAATAAAAAAATAACCTTAGTCAATTCCAGCACAACTGTACCCGCGCCTACTGAGTGGAATGATTGGAATGGATGTGGAATATGTGTGGGATACTTGGAACATGGGGAACACTTGCGAGGCGGATGCCGTCGAAGTCCGAACCCAAGCCATGCTCTTGCGCATGCGTCGCCCGATAGGTGGCCCCCACGTCCTGCCTGCGCCTGCCCCCGCCACCCTGCTGGAGCTTGGCTGGCTCATCAGCAAACCAGGTCAATTGGCAGACGCTAATGGCTGAGGGCGGGGCAAAGCAGGTGGGGCGATGGCGGCGCGTGAGACATTCGCGCGTTAATGAGTTTATGGATGAGTTGAGCAAAGATGGCGGCGACAGAGCACAGCCCGCTGACGTTGCTGCCTCTGCTGACAGCCCCTGCGATAAGGTCCCCGCAACGAAATCCCCATAAAACCCATGACGAGACCGCTAAGCGGGCTAACAGCCAACAAAATGGCTGTAGAGGCCGTAAAAAAACGTGGAAAAAAATAAAACAGCAAAACAAAAACCACCAACGGGAAACGGGCCACGAAATAAATATTTGAAAAATGGCAAATGGTTAATTAAAATTGACTCGAACTGTGTGTGTGTGTCTGTGTGTAGCCACAGCGCTACGTACATATGCATGTGCACATGCCGATGATTCAGACTTGTATCTAGGGGCGTGCCTGGTCACAGGGGAGAGATACATTTGGGTTCAGTTTCTTGAGAATGAATGATCTAGTTATAGAGCGGGATGGCTGGCGAGGAATCGAATCAGGGCGGAATCATCCAAACCATCCACAAGTTTTCTCCATATTTTAGTAATTATTTCCTAGCTGGTCCTAGTTGGGGAGTTAGAGAACAGGCGCTAAACTCCCTTGCTAGTTGGTTATCTTTCAGGGAACAGTCGGGGAGGAGCACTGCTCACACAATAATGGGATTCTGTTCACGCCCAAGTCCCAACTCCCAACTCCCATTGCAAGTTTACCAGCAACAGATCGGAGACTCAAACAGGGAAAGCGTTGAAATCGGAGAGGCAGAGAGAGAGAGAGAGACAGACAGGCTTCGACTTCGACTTCGACTTGGTTTGGTTTGTTTTTCCACCAGACATTTGTTTAGTCTACGGTCTACAGTTTGTACAGTCGACGGTCCCCCCACGACGACTGTGTAATTATACCCTCTGCTGGGGTTAGGGTATAATCGAAAAAAGACACTTGTACAAACTGGGCTATCGGAGAACGGCTCATACACATGGACAAATGTAGCCATTTGTGTGAAAACACTTGTGTCTCATAAACAAATACGTATATTAGTGAAATTATTCATGCTGCCGCCCGGCAACGGACTCCGCACTCCGCACTCCAGTTCTGAGGCCAGCGATCTCTCTCTGGGCCCAGGCTGGGCCAAGCAATCGATCAACCTTCCGCCCCCACAAACGGCTATGATATGATGGGTCTGTGTTAGTGTGTGTCTTTCGGCTGTATGGATGTATGGGGGGGATGTATGGGCTCGTGGGATGGGGAGATATGTACAGCAGTCCATGCCCAATGGCAACCATAAACCAAACCAAGACCAAAACCAAGGCCCAAAAAGCCAAAAAACGATAAGATAAAATGATAATGCTGAGTGGGTAAGAGGTGGAGTTTCGGCTCAACAGGAACAGGTTGCGGTTGCATGGAGGAGATAGCATGGCTAGGAGGAGGCGCCTAAGAACCGGAAGTGGGGAAAACAAATAGTTCCCAAGATGAGACTTGTCGCCCCCACAGCTCACAGCTCATAGCCCATAGCCCATAGCCCACAGAATATGTACAACAGAATGGGGTAATAGAAATCAGAGTGTACTCCTGGCAGCATGTGGCGCGGGGGAAAGACCTGGGGGCCCTTATCAGGAAATACTTATGTATAAACAAACATTGCGGCTTACTCGATCAATATTGAATTGAGATCGCTTTAGTCACCACCGCCTCTCCACTCTGTGCTCCGAGCCGAGTGACTTCTTATCTAATCGGCCCGCTCCTCATACCACACACACACACATAGACGCAGACACAGACACATACCAATTACGAGTATATCCATAGGGTGGTGCTGGAGCACCCCTCGATCGCAGCTCCCTCAATCGCTGGGATGGCAACGGCTTTGGGATTTCGTATATTTTTTTTTTGTTTATAAATAAACATTCAACGATTGCTGCCTCCTGAGAGAGAGCTCCTCTCTGTTCTCGGCTCGGTCTTGGATGGATATTGTTGAAGCCCCCCCACCGTTTGCCGACGGAACAATACCCTGCTACGTACAGGGTATGTATGTGAGCTTGGTCTATGGGATGTGGTAATGGGACCCAGGGGAGCAGCACGCTGACTCTGAGTCGTAACTGAATCTATCAGAATGCGCTGGGTTTGGGTTTGGGTTTGGGCTGGGTTGGGTTGAATTGGATTGTATTGGGGTTTGTGTCGCCATCGTTCTTTCTGGGGTACTTGGTTTACTTTATTCTCAGACGAAATTCAAACAGAGGGTCAGCGATACCGAGAATTTTGCTGAAAGCTAATCGGAGACGCGGCTCGTAGAGTGGATCCAAGCGAACGATGGGAATGTGAGCCAAGCTGGTGGTTCCCCACACGGAACCCCGATTGCCCTTGGAACGGAGCAAAAATATATACATATGTGCATATATATTTAATGTCGAGCAGGAGAGTGAAATAAGAACCCTGGAACATTTCTCTGTAGAATCCCGCTCCCTGCAGGAAGTCCGATGGGAATACTCGTCTATTGGAAAGTGACCAATTGTTCGATAGCGGAAAGCCAAAGGCGATAACAAGCCAGTCAATTAGGGATTGATACGAAACGCGACCTGTGGAAAGTTCCCATATCCTTATCTAAGGAATTCCGAATCGAATGAAATCAAATCGAACCCAAAAAGAGCGGCAAGACTCGCAGCTCTACTTTTATAGCCCAGACACATCAAGCGTGGTGAGCTTATGATTTATATATCTCTCAATGTTGCCCGTACTTTTCACGGGAGAGAGAGAAGGGAACCACGACCAATTGTTTTGCTCAAATTTTAATTCCTTCCCTCCATCTGTTGTCCTTTTTGACTGAAAATTTAGAATATTTCATCTGTTTCGCTCTTCTCGCAGCCACATCAGCCGTTATATCTCGCTTCCCTCCACCAGAAGGCGCCCCATGCACGAGGATGATTTGTTCCTTCTGGCTATCATATTGATCCGATCCAAAAGTTCTACAGATCTGGATACAAAATATGGTTTCTCTTGCTCTGAGAACTGGGCGCTTATCTGGACGGGCAGACGGACGACCCAGCTATTAATGCTGATCAAGATACTTTATGGTGTCGAAAACGATTCCTTCTGGGTGTTACTCACACATCTAACACAAGACTAATATGTTGTATTCCTATACTCCTTGAGTGTAGGGTATAAAAAAAGAATGCCCGACTGCTTAGGGCCCAGAGCTTTAGGGAAGGATATCGCCCCAACGACAGACATCATAAAACAAACGTGCTCATCTCGCTTTTTTTGCAATTTAGAAGAGCGGTCGAATTCGACATGAACAGCGAGTCGGAGTCTGGGGCCGAGCCGAGTCCCTCCCCTGCCCTGGCCCACACTGTTGCCGGGCCAACAAATGAGTAATAATAAAAGTAATAATAAGTTAGTGTATGCAGTGCAATAAAACAAAAGGGAAAATTACATAGTTAATAAGAGAAGATGTCAAGTCGAGACAAAAGTCGAAAGTCAAGGCGGCGGGCCAAAACACAGTCGTCCACAGCAACAGCAACAGCAGCAGCAGCAGCAACACAGCAGCAACAAAATATAAAATACAAAACTTGGAACACTCTCGCGCTCTTCGAACTAAGCCGATATATTTTGAGCGCGGAGAAGGAGAATAAGTACGAGTAGGAGTAAGTATAAGTAGGAGAATAAGTACGATTTGTACGTTTTAATTTGAGTGCAACAGACTTACAACAACAATGCCATCTTTTGCTGGATTAATTACTTATTCAATCAATATGATTTTCGACAGATCTGAGGGTTAAACTGCCTAGAAAAGTCTGCAATCTGCACTTTAATCGAGCCCTGCACTTCCCATCCGTTCCCATCCGTGCCCATCCGTGCCCCTTCCACTTACAGTTACTTGTCAGCATGTGCAGCGATTTTCGTTTTTCGTTTCCAATTTCGGGCTGGCAACTCGGCAGAATTTTTGCCTTCGTTTTTTCCCGCGCTAGTCATTCGATAACTCTTTTTTTCCAGTTTGCAGTTATTCTCACAAGCAAAAAAAATTGGCAAAAAATATGGCAAGGTAAAATTAAAATGGAGATCGGTTAATTTTCACTTGAAGACGGCGATGATTGCGCGTTTTGTGTACGACAACGCGCGGTTGTAATTGTAAGCAATTAAAACAAAGGCAGCCACAAAAAAATAAAAGTTTAACCAAAAAATAAACGTTAACAGGAATGAGAAAGTGTTCTTTTGTTTTTTGTTTTTTTTGTATCTATCTCTTCAGTGGGAGCAGAAGGGGTGGACGACCAGAGACGACTTTCCCGTTGCGCGACCGATCGAGGAATGAACTGAACGTGCAATGGGCGTTGGGTGAAAATAGCAGAATGCTGAGAACCCACATAGCCGAAGTTAACACCGAAACCGAGCCCGAGCCCGATACCGATACCGATACTGAAGCGCAGAGACGAAGCTGTTGCCGGCGTGAGACAGAGATAGCAGCAGCCGCGGCAGAGGCAGAGGCAGCGCAATCAGCAAGTTTGGCTGTGCAGGAGAGAGCAGGAGGAGAGCAGGTGAGGATCGCTCGCTGCTCCCGAAGCCGGCGGCGACTCCTGTCGTAGTAGAAGCGCCGAGTACAGGCTAGGCTATCGTTTTGGGGAGTGGGATGAACTAAGTTCGAGTGTCGAAGACAAGACGGAGAGCTCACCCAGGTGATGCAATGTGCGAGAGGATCGTTTTCCCCTGCTCAGCGAGGTAGAGGTTGCGAGAGATTAGGTAAATGGAAAGACATCCATCATAGCCACGCCATTTAGTGTGTGTGCATGTATGTAGGTATGTACATACCCTAAACACACACATGTGCATGTCGGTAGTGTAACCAACTTCGACTTGCTCTCCATTTCAAAACTCAAATAATGCGCGTCGGCTATTTAACTTGAAATTAAGCGACGTTTGTTGTTGCTTTTATTTATTTTCTTTCATTTTTTTCCCTTATTTATTTTTTTTTCAGAATTGTTAATGTTTTGTATGCATGTGTTGGTTTTGTGTGTGTTTGCGTGTGTGTGTTTTGTGTGTGTGTGTGTGTGATGATGCAGACGACAACGTTCGCTTTATTTGCTCATTTTGCTCACTTTGTTTGTTCTCAGCGGCGAGCTGTATGTGCTCTCCGCAGCGGCGGCAGTGGGGACGACTGCGTTTGCCCAAGGTATATTCAATAAAAGGTAAGTCAGTCCGAGGGACCGGCCTCCACTGCCACTCGGCGGGACCAATAGGCTTTGACTTGCACATGGTTTGCTCTTTGCGTAGATTTTTAAAGTTAGGAACGCGTAACACCAAATAACGGCAGGACGCGGAAGCGAACTAGAGTACCCAAATAAAGGGCTCAACCGTACCTTCTGTTTGGTACACCCTGGTGCTGTTGACGTTGCGACGCGGCACTGCATGTAATAGAGAGTAATAGAGAGAGAGAGACAGAGAGAGAGCGTACAGATGGCTACTTTTAAGAGAGGGAGGTGTTGTCTGTGTGCGAGCAGAAGACGAAGATGATGATGTCTTTGGCTGCAAAGGGTCTGGCAGGAGTTAGTTATCCTCGCCTCAAACTTACACGTAGATCGACATGTCCAACTACATCGTCATGTAGTTAGGAGGTGTACGAGTGGCAGGGCTTTGCTTCTGCGGCGTCAGCACTATGTAATGGCATACGCGCATCTATGTTTGTACATTCTTGCATACATGTGTAGTTACGTTGCTCATTTATGCAGGTGTGTGTACTGTGTACTGTGTGTGTGTGTTGTGTGCTTATGTGTGTGTATTCCATATGGCCACGTCGCGTTGGCTTTAAGCGGGCGGCCGGCCGGCCGCTGATTGTTGCTGTAGTTGTTACCGCTGTTGTCGCAATCGAGCGTCTGTGTTTAATTAGCAGATAAAAATACAGCCAGTTCCATGAAGGTAGACATAGGCATACACACATGCACACTATGGCCATCCCTTTCGCACCTTTTTGGTTTACACAATCAACAGTTGGCCCGCACACACGCACACACACACACACACACACATACACATGTAGAGTCAGGAAAACACGTTGCAGGCGTTAATTAGTTTTGGGGCTTTTCTTTTATCAGCAATTCCAACAACAACAACAAGAACAGCAACAACAGCAACTGTAGCAGTAACAAAACAAGGGAGAAAGAAGATATTCGAGGGCAAAGCTTTGCATGGATACCCTTCCAGATCTAACTTTCCTTGGGCAGCTATATACATACATATGTATGTACATTATTTAATACGAATCATCGTTCCATTTTGCATACAACTTTTCAACCAAATTCCCCAGTTCTTTTACGGGCTCATTCGTCGAATGGTACGAATGGCGTTGATTCGCTGTACAACATTCCCATAAGCGGACGGACACCTTCGGCACGATAAGGGATTTTTTACGGTATGGCATAGAAATATAATCAAATTTCATCATTAACGGGGTAATAGAATTTTCCGGAATAGTTTTTCAAATATTTGTTGGAAAAAATACCAGATCTTTGGGTCTTAGATCCAACTACAAACCAGAAGATGTGATGCGATTTTTTGAATATTTTATTTTATGGCACTTTCTAAAACTGAACAACAACCAATTTCCAGTCACAGGTGAACTTGGCATGGACTATTCTGGTGGAACTAAAGCATAAACACTCTTTTGGTTGTCGTTCGGTCTTCAGAATCAATAGGTCCTTACCCACAGCAATACAACTTTGATTTCGATCACAGTTACATGTGTGCACACTGTACATACATATGTATATAGTATATGCTTGATAAAGTGATCTAATTATGGCAAAAGTGGCAGAAATATAGCTTAAAAGTTAAGGTAAAAGCAGATGAGCAGAGAATATTATCAGAGCTGCCATACGTATGTCTGTATGCATGTATGTATGTATCTTCTGTGTGTTACACACGCCTAGTCACAATCATTATACTCTCACCCTCGGCAAGGGTATGTAGGAACAAACGTTTTTCTAATGCATTTCGTTCTGTTGCGAATGCAAAACGAATCGTTGCTGGTGCTGCCATCCTCTCGCTTCCCCCATACATGACACCCCCCGAGTGCCACTGGCTCCACCACTAACACTGTCTCTCTCGCTCTCGCTCTCTCTCCCTCTCTGTCGCTGTCGCTGTCTGTCTCTGCTGCTAGCTCTACCTTTAGTTTCCTTGCTCCCTATCCATAACAATCAGGCGTGCAAATGGAATCGGCGTCAGCGTTAACATGCGTTAAGTACTGCCCCAGGCACGGACCCCTCCCCTTCTTCTGAACAGCTCCCCCCCCCCCCACAAGAGACATGGTCGCTGCGGCGCCAATTGTTCAAATCGATTGTATAATCAGTTATTCCTCTTCCTCCTTGTGCTTTATCTTTTGGCTACTGCTTCCTTCTTCTTCTTCTCCGTTTGCCTCGTATTTCTCTTTATTTTTCGGGGGAGAAAAACCCTTCGATGAAGACCTTTGACGAGAAGTAAGTCCCAATCCCAATATTGAGGCCACCGCAAACACCAAACCAGTCAGAGGCTTAGCCTCGAGGAGGGGTTAGAGGGGGTTTGTGACCCCCCAACATTATTCCCATAGAGCATAGAAGTAGCTAATAACAAGAATCGAAATTTATAATATTTATTGGGGGGTGTTCAGGAATATTATATCTGAAGTTTTACCGAAGTTCCAAAAGTGCCTTGTTAGCATTACTTCTTATTATTGCTTGAAATAATGTTAACACTCGTAAATCGAAAAAGACCCAACTCAACACTGCAGTGGATGCATATAAAATTCTAGCCCTGAGCACCCCGAGTTTTTTCTTAAATTATATTAACAGTTTACTAGACATATCTCCGTATATGTGCCCATAAGAATTTAAACTTTAGGCAACTAATCTAAACTTAGTGTAAATGGAACTCTTAAATGGATTCTTATAGCAAGATCACTCGATTAGAATGTAGGTTAAAGCCCCTCCTGCACCCACTGCAAAAGGTGTGTGCGCTCTCCTGCCCGAAGCACATACATATGGGCATACATATGTGCATACAAATGTATGTACAAGATGCTAACGAACTGCAAAGATAATAAATATTTAAATTGTATCGTATTTGCACACGTTTGATCAATATGTGGGACAGGCTGCGCCGCCCCAAAAACACATGGGATACGTGCATAAGTTAAAGAAAGCGAAAGAGCTGGAAACGGAGATGGAATTGGAGATGAAGGTGAAGAGAAGTGAGATACAGATACCAGATACTAGACACAAATGCGGATGTGGATGTGGATGTGGATGCACGTTGATCAATGACAAACCTCGCCGACGTCGCCAGATCAACTTGATGTGGAGCAGCTCAAAGCCACGAAGAAGAGAAGTCGCAGCGGAATACACAAACAGAATAGAGGTAGAGATACAGATACAGATACAGATACATATACAGCTAGATGGGCATGGACATGGACTTGGACATGGAGGTGCCGATACATACATACATATGTATGTGGGTACGAGGGGTATTGGTTCAGTGCCTGGGTACATAGCACTTGGAGAGCGAAGATCGTGTTAGGTATGCCAGGTACCTGGCGGTGGTTGTCGCTAGAGATGAAGACCAAACTGCCGACGATTTCGGACTCGGTCTGGGTCTGGGTCCGAGTCTGAGTCTAAGTCTCTCCCGTGTTGTGTTGGCATTCATTTAACACGTTGCTGTTAAAATTCAGAGAAGAAATCGAATTCAAATAACGCGCTTCAATTCGGTCGCTCCACAGCGTTCCACATTCACACAGATTCTCTGCACTCTCTCACGGAGTCAGATGCGCGGATGGATACGTGTACGGATGCCGTGCCAGAATAGGTACATCCATAGGTACATACATATGTGAGAATGCAGCTTAAGATATATGTAATTGTTAAGTCTGTTCAGGGACCCAAAAGTAGAGCCATTAAGCTATGATCCTTATTGTATCCTTTCAAGATTTAATTCCAGATTTAGATCACTATCTTAAACAATTCCTAATCGCTCTATTGCTTTAGTTCAGATGTACATGTCATATGGATCCCTCTCTTTATATCTTCAACATCGTGACTATCCTCGAAACATTCCTTTCCCTTTCAATTTCCTACTTCCTTCGAACAACACTATAATTGTATTCAATATTTTCCTAGTAGCCTGCTCCTAAACATACACATTATCTTTCTTTATCGCTTCCAGTCACATCCATCCCATGGGTTGGTTCCCATTTTGGGTCGACTGAAATACATTCAACAATAACTAAATGAAAAAATAAACACGAACCAGGGGGAAATGCTTGACCACAAGACAGTTCAAACAAATCCCATTTCACATTTAAGCCATGGCAAACAATCTCCCAAAACACGGGGCGAAAAAAGTGGAACTTCGATTATTATTTAGCTCTCACCACAAAATTCATTCACTCAGCGCTGCCTGGCCAACTGCATCGCTTCCCTAACCGAAGCCAATCTGAACTGTTGTCAAGAAAATTTATGAAACTTTAAATAATCAAATCGATAGATCCCCAGAATGGGGAGGGAAACAATTCAGATACACTACGGATAAGATATTTACTCCCCAACTCCTTGAATCAGATCAGCTGCAAATATATTTATGGCGCATTCATATTATATATTCCGTATGTAATATCTCCGCTTCTCTGGCTACGTGAAACACTGAACGATTTTATCCATCGAAGGCCCATCGTTTAACCTCCATTCGGCTAACCCTCCGCGCTCAACAATTCAGTTAATAACTAATTGGAAAATCTCAGTGGATTGGTGGGGCCGAGGGTACAGGTACAGGTACAGGTACAGAGGCCAGTGTGGAAAAGCTGGAAAAGCGCTGCGTGCGTTGACGTTCGCTTCGCTCAATTTGTTTGACGATTTTATGGACGGTGAGCCATTTGGGCGTTCCACTTTTTTGTTCGTTTTTTGAGTTTTTCGTTTTTAGTTTCATTTGCTGCCACCGCAGAAACAAAAAGCTATGTGGAAGGGCGCCCCGCTTTCAGGGCCGAAGCTTTAGATACCCTGGCAGTGGGTGTACATGCGGCCCCAACACAGACTTTATACTGTGGAAATTAGCCAGATGCTCGTAGATAGCCGGCAGGACCGCCAGATGGACATATCTAATCGCGTGCTTTGGCTCTGCTTGAAATGGGGAAATGAATATCGAAAGTAATACCACAGCACAGCAATGGAAATGTCCAATGGATGCGTAGGCATTTTCGAAGAATGTTTGGCAAAATGTAAAATCGATATTTACTTTGCGGTTTGTTTTGTTAAGCTTGAAAGATCGGCAGCATATGGTACAGTCAGTGTTACAACAGCTACATACTCGAAAAGCTGCAGAGAGCAGGCGAACATTTTTCCATTTGCTGTCGTCGGCTGCCTCGTTGGCCATGTTTATGCAACTGCGCGACTTGCCAATAAAAATGGCCAAAACGCAGCACCTTCCCCCACAGCCCACAGCCCACACCCCACACCGCACACCCTTCGGCAGCGCTGCTCTGCGCTCTACGCTCTGCGCCCTGGCCCCTGGCCTCCCCCGGGCAGTTAGCACTTAGTTTTCCAGTGCAAAAAGTCTGGGCTATAAATATATGGGCGCTTAAATTTCGTCATTTATGGCCTGACTGGCCTGCAAACGAACAAAATCTTTTCATAATTTAATGCTTATTAGCATTTGTTGCCAGTCGGCCAGGCAGCAGGAGAAAATTTGCAGGGAGGCGATCGTTGCCGGAGGGTGTAGGAGGTGGCACTGCGTAATTGCCTAAACGAACGGACAGACAGACGGACAGACAGACAGACAGACAGACGGACAGACAGACAGTCGACCCAGAGCCATAAGCTGTTTCCAAACGTGGCCGAGAGGAAGGCTATGTGAAGCAAACACAAAGAGACAAAACGGCACGAAAAAGTGTTAGACAAAGAGTTAGAACTGCAATTGAAACACCCGTGATTGGAGGGGGGGTCCCGTACTCGTGTAGCAGATCCGCCAACCTTCGATGTAAATCAACCAAAAGAATGCATGCAACAAAAAACAACAAAACAACAAAACAAAACAAAAACCAACGACAAATTCGAATCTTCCAAAGCAGATTGCGTGACAATTTTGATTCTGCTCGATGGACACCTAAACACAATTCACAGGCGGCTGGTCGGAGGGGGTTTGGAATGCAGCTAAAAAATAAAAAATTACATGAATACGCTTGAATAAACAGCAAAAAAAATATGGAGATAAATACTAGTATGCCAGAAATTCCATTCCGTTTGTATTTTACTTCTTCCTGCTGCTTTTGTTTCTTTTGTTTTGCAATAGAACACAGCGGAATTCCATGGACTTGCATAACTTTTCTGCATCTGCTGACATTTCATGGCTAATTATTAAAATTCCATTTTCAGTGCCACTCTCTACAGTTCACTCATCAGTCATTGGACGTACAAGATAAAGCTGAGAAAATTACTTAAAAGGTAATTTAGGCAATTTGGACGATGTTTAATTCACAATTCAACAGGACTTAAGAATCGAACCTCCCGCCCCCGTTTTTTACAGCCCATTCACAGGCATATTTCAAGGGCTAACATTTTGGTGATACTTGCGATCAGGGTGCAAGTTCTACGATAATTATCCCCACATTATTCCCTTATTTTCATACATTTCGTAATATTTGCAACTTCGTTTTTTCCATGCCCATCCCACGTTCCATTATATTCAGTAATTAATTGATTCCGTGACTCTTTGATTGGTTTTCCTTCTAATTTATTGCTCCAATTTGTGAGTTTTTATTGTTCTTACTCATTATATATTCCCATTCTGTGAAATTCATTTTACTGTTGCCTTGGCACTGCTCTCTCTTCTTTCTTCTTCGAAGTTCTTCGGAATCCCCCTGCAAGCGACCGCCTCTGGCAGGCCAGCGATGTCAGCACCTACAGTGCGAGAAACTCTCAGGTGGAGGTGGCCCAAACATATGCAATTACACACGAAGGTTAAACGCGAGGCAAATTGAGCAACTCAGCGAGAGAGACAGAGAGAGAGACAGAGAGAGGAGAGAGAGAGAGACAAGCTGCAGAGACAGAAGCTGTTTCGACAGCAGCTGCATCCCAGGCAGCGTCCAAATGAATAGAGAATAGGTTGTGGAGCCACAGCCACCCAACCAGTAAGCCAACAGCCAACAGCCCAATTCAGCTTCAGCTTCAGCCTCAGCCCATGCCCCTGCCCGCTGTCGCATTTAGGCCTTAAAGTGAGCGCAGCTCGTTAGAAACACGCGAATCTAAATGGAAACGGAAATGAATGTGGAGATGTGGAGATGTGGGGATGTGGAAGTGCAGCAGGTGGAGAGAACATCAGCAGCGCCATCTGTGAGTGAGTTACGTGTGTGACTATTTCTCGCTCTCTCTCGCTCTCGCTCTCTCACTCTGCACTTGTCGCTGCATCTCTATCTCTGTCCCCGTTCACAGGGTAGCAAATTGATTTTGGCCAAGATTCGTTTTCGGATCTGTCCACGTTCTTTCGCTCATTGTTGTTGCAGCTTTTCATTTGGCGTTTTCCTTTTTCCATGCAGTTGCTGGAGCCAGTGGCAGTTAGTAAAAATTGTCCGCTCGCTTCGCTGATTGTTTATAGAAACGTACGGCAGCCGTACAATGTCAGTCATCAGAGGCAGCCACAGCCACAGTCACAGTCTCAGTCACAAAAATACGTATAACAAGCACAAAGCAGCACCCGATCGTGGGGTTGCTGCCACCAGATACCTGGTACTACGATAAATGCACATTAAGACATACCAAAATGGACTCGCACCAGCCGCAGGCACAGACAGGCATTTATCGGGTCGTGTGGATAATGTACTTTGATCCAAAGACTCTCGGCCCAATAGGTCTGAATAGGTCTCCACTTCCACCTGGTACATAGGCCCAGGCCAGCGCAATATGCTCTGCGGGTGTGCCCGTACTGGGTACTGTAATTGCAGGTCTGCTCTGACAGCAGCAGAGTCGGAGGCAACTCTGGCTGCACTTAGCGACATGCAACGTTTGACTTCTCATTGGCCGTGGGTCAGTTGTTTGGTGGGAATCCCGCCCAGTACGGCGCTGGGTGGCGTGGGTGGCAACAACAACAGCAGCAGTCACAGCAGCAGTCACAGCAGCAGTCACAGCAGCAGCCACAGCGAAAGCAACAACAAATTGTCATTTTCATTCGTGCTCAGGTGAGCAGCGAGCAGCGAGCCTGATGGCCAGAAGCCAGCAGAAGCAGAAACATTTGATGAGTGCATTATCATCATCGTCATCATCATAGCTGAATGATTTTGCTGACCATAAGTGGAGGTCTCGACAATTGTTACAGCGATTATTAAGTACACAAATGTACCTACATTAACGATAAATATACGAGTATACTTATACATATGTATCCATGGGCATCTGGGGCAGCCAAATCCGAATGAAAAGAATAACAGGGGAATGGAAATGAAGTCTGATTCAGACATGAAATGATTCAGCTACGTATGAGTGGTGGGGGGGGACAGTTCTTGAAAATTAGGCAAAGCATAAACAAGTCGTGAATGAATAGAGAACCAAGAAAAGTAATACGATGACTGCCGGAGACATGCAATGAAAACAAAAGTGGAACAACAAACACGCTGTCGATAAGCTCTCCCCTTTGGCGACTGCAAGAACAAATACTGCACACAAATATGATGAGTAGGTAGCAAGTGAATGGGAGGGGGGGAATATGACATCCGAAGCCCAATTAATTGGATAAGTAAGCAACTATAATAGCGCCTTCATCCGACGGCATCTGGCTATGGATGGGGGGTCTCACGATCGGATGAATAACAAAAACATTTGTTTATTAATGCATACAGGACGTTCGATTTAAAACCATTCTTCGGCCGTTCCTTCCACCTCCCACGCTGCCCAGCAGCTGTTCGAAGTTCGAGCCCATCGCCATTTGGCAATGCAGGAGTCTTCGTTTTGGTTTAGCTCCGAATGACATGTGGCACAGTGGGATGATGCCAGTAAAAAAAAAAAGCCAGGCCTGGCAGCTAACACTAATTGATGGTCATAGTTTGAGGTCTTCCTGGGGATACTCTTAGGAGAGATCAACTAATTTCCCTTCTACAGGTTTCTCGAGCCCGCCTCGTATGGCTAGCGGGCATAGCCAATGGGCAGCATTTAGCTTGCCCAGATGCCTCCCACTCCCACTCCAGCCCAGTCCAGGCCAGCTCTCCCCGCTAATTATGAACAGGGCAAGGGGGAGGTCGTGGCAGCTGAAGGGGCAGAGGACCAGAGGGAGCGGAACAAGTGCAGCTGCTGGGACACATTTGACACAGTTTGACCAAGCGTAACAAACCGCGTTTATCAAATGGAACTCGATTTGGTTTTGGTTTCGGTTTCGGTTTTGACTGTTGACGTGTCCGAAAAAATAAACAACAAACAGAAACAAACAAAAAATATACTATAACCGGAGTACCTAGTCCAAGCAAGCACCCATCCACCCCCAGCAGCAGCAGCAGCAGCAGCAGCAGCAGCAGCCCTTTCCTCATCGCCCCACCACCCCACTGACCCCAACCAGCCAAGCGACCCATCAGCATTTCCGCTCTAATGAAATCTATGCAAGATGAAGTGCATACACGTGTATGTATGTATGTCCAGGGAGCTGGCAGTCGGATAAATATGATGTGGACTTTTCAACACATGGAGAGCAGAGCATTCGATCTGCAGTTCCTGCCTGCTATAAGTATATCGATTAAATCGTCAAGCAATCGATTGGTAAAAGGACAAAAACTAACTTAATTAATTAATAATAACAAAAAGGGTATACTCTTATGTTTGTATGGTAATCACTGGGAATATGGATTAGAGGTAATAGAGGCTTTAAAGATTTACAATAATGGAATGGTTTCTGTTATCGATTACATTACTTTCAGCGCTCAATAGGGAGATCGTTAATGGCGACCACAGGTACCTGCTTCACCATTTTGTTGTAGAACAGAATAAAGATCCAAGATCCAATCGGAAAATTAATTATTTGTCAGCTAATTTAATGGCAATTTAATTACTAAACACTCAATAGATTGGTGGCAATTTCTTTGATTTGAAATATTCTAAAATTACCGAATAAATAATCTATGCGCTCTCCCCCTAAGTGGGCGCTCCTAGTCGGGCCCTTGCCTCGGATTGCAGCCCCCAGTGGGGGCTCATTATCATCGCCAGGTGCGTGCTCGCTGCCTCGTGTCGAGGGTTTTAGTTTTGGTTTTGGTATTATCTGCTCGGGCTCGTCTAATCGTTGCGTTTAAAATTGAACAATTAAACTAATTTTACTTGCCGCTGTGTGGCAGCTGTTGCATGTAGGAATTTAGAGATTTTTTGATTCAACTCACCCAAAATAAATACCGAAAATGAACGAGTACACACGAAAAAGGCACTCGAAAAAAAACTGCAGTCGTCGCAACTTCCGGCACGAAATAGAATTGGATAACAAACAGAAATAAAAAATAAAAAAAAAAAACCAACAAAAACCGAACTGAAGAAAAAATAAGGAAAATTACAAAAAAGTTGTCGACCTTCTTTTGGAAAATTTCACACGATTTTCAAATGCAAATTGCGTTTTTTCTTGACGTTTCTTGCAGCCGTTGTCTTTTTGGGCTTTGGGCCAAAAGTGGAACAGAACGCACTGGGACTGTGGCTGGGGCCGGGGCCGGGGCAGTGGAGGAATAAAAATTAACACTTTATGCGGGCTACACTTTGGGGGTACGTGGATCGATGCCCGGAACCGAATGAATGGCAGCCAGCAGGTGGCCCGGGCTTATATAGGCCCAGGCCATCCACCCCAACCCAGGCATCTCAACCCTTTCGATCCTGGCCAGCCCAGCCCAGTCCAGCCCAGCCCAGCCCGGATAAGATAAGGGCCACGTACCGGGCATGCTTCCATGCAGATGTCCCAAATGCCCGACTAATGGGGATGATAATGGATGTGGAAGGTGGAGACGCTGATGACGAAGGGGGCACGCTTATCGCCGGCCGCCTGGCGCAATTATGCAAAACAATATGGTGGGCACCAGCTATCGATCCAATGATAGCCACAGATAACCAGGCAGATAACCCAAAAAAAAAAGACTAGCAAAAAGAAGGGTTCGAAAACATCCGAAAGCATTGATGGTCCCCGAAGGATACGACTGCGCAACGATCCGCCCAAGAGAAGGCAGCTGACTCCGATTAGGCTTGTCAGCAATAAATGGCACTAAAGAGCTTCCTGGAGGGGTTCTGCACTGCTCAACCGACGTTAGGAGCCATGAAAAGTACATTCAAAATGTAATCTACGGGATGCAGCAGTCATTCCCCTTTATCGATATGGAACGATCAACGAGGGGCAGCAGGAATAGTAGCACAACTCTGGGATGGGATTTAATTTGAGATTAATTTCATGGAATTTCATTTCCATTCATTAATGGATTATGTTTCTGTGAGATGAACCACAAAGAATACGAGGGCTGATCACAAGTCTGGGCTCTGAGTGGGTTCCACTCATGGTATGAAATCCATCCAATCTAATGACTCCATAGCGAGATGCCAAGTCCCTGGATAATTCCTTTATATATTCATTCATAATAAGTAGTGGGAAACAAGTGGACACTATTCTTCCTGCAGCCAAAAGGGGCAGGATTAAGAACCTACAACCAACATTGAAGCAAATTATCGACGGAATATCCAAACTATCCAGCTCGAATAAAATTTGTGTGTGTGTTGAGAACTGCTCAAATGCGCAAATTATTTCAGCAGCCACTGAACCGATCAACCAGAAATTTAATGGCTAATCCACGAGTGTGGATAATGATGATCTATTGTAATTATTTCTTTTTGTTTGGGTTGTGGGTTTTGTGTTCTTTAAACTCTGATGATTAAAGATGAAATTCCGGGGCACTCAACCGATGACCGATGCAATGAAATAACCCGTGAATATTAAATATATTTTCTCATGTATCGCATTTTAATAGAAATGTAATAAAAATTAATGGAAATGTGGGAAACATAAAAACAGAATATCAAAATTCAAATGGGGTTTTTTTTTTCAAAAAATAAATTCACTAATATGGCGTTTATTTTGGGCCTCTCAGTGTCTTGCATGGGAAAGGGATCAGAGCTTGCGCAGGTCTAGAACAAAGACACCGCCGTCGGAGGCACTGGCGCCCACCTTGTTGCCGCTGGAGTTCCAGCAGACCTCGAAGATGCCGCCGGTGCCCTTGTAGGTGTGCACCAGCTGTCCAGTCTGGGTGCTCCAGATGTGCACGCACTTGTCGAAGCTGCCCGAGGCGAGGTGCTTGCCGTCGGGACTGAAGGCCACCGAGTAGACGGGCTCCGTGTGCTTGGTGAGCGTGTAGATGCAGCTGCCACGCTCCACGTCCCACAGGCGCACCGTCGAGTCGAAGGAGGCCGAGGCGAGCACCAGGTTCATGTTCGGATTGTTCGTGCTCGGCCCTGTGGGGGACCACTTTATCGTGTAGATCTCCTTGGAGTGGGCCAACAGGTCCTGGCAGCACCGCTCCCGATTCATGCTCCAGATCTTCAGAGTCAAGTCGTCCGAGCAGGAGGCCAGCAGCTGCCCCTGCGGGCACCACTTGATGGCGTTCACCTCGTTGGTGTGGCCACGGAACGTTTTGATCGGCTCTGCCTCGCCCAGCCGACACACGAATATTCTCTGATCCGTGCTGCACGAGGCGAACGCCTCACTCGTCTGCCAGTCCACGTCCAGGGCCGGGGCGCTATGAAAGGCGAACTGTTGCGTGCACTTCCCCGTGCTGGCATCCCAGATGATCGTCGTCTTGTCCACGCCGGCGGAGACAATGTAGTTGCCATACTTGTTCCACTTGAGGGCAAAGATCGGCCCCTTGTGCTGGCACAGCGTCGAGGTCAGGCGGCCGTCTGTGTTCCAGATGCGCGCATAGCCGTCATAGCTACCAGTGGCCAGCAGCGAGCCCTCGCCATTCCAGTCCAGCGACGTGACGTCCTTGTTGCTCCTCACCTCTTCCCCGTCCCTCTGGATGCAGTGCTTCAGCACCAGCTGATTGGAGCTGGCCACCGAACCGGACATGTCCCAGAGGCGGGTAGTGCTGTCGCCCGAGCCACTGGCCAGCAGGTCCCGATGGGGATTCCAGGCGCAGATGAACACCTCGCCCTCGTGGCCGCGCAGAGCGCACGCCTCGGACGCCGGGATCTCAATGCTCCCGTCAATCTCCATTTGGTCGAGGGGCTCAGGGGTCCCACTCGGAGCTGTGCTCTGGGCTGGAGCTGCAGGCGAAGCTCGGGCTGGGACTGGGGCTGGGGCTGAGTTTTCCGGTTTTATTGGATAGAAAGTGGAGACAGCGGCGGCTTTTTTGGATGTGGATGGGACGGCGTCGTCGCTGCTCGTCTCGATGGCTTTTGGATTTTTGTTGCCTGTGGAGGCCCCCTCCTTGGCGGGCTCTGAGGTGCTGCTGGATGGCTGCGCGGCTTCCTCCGCGGCTGCGTCCTCGTCCGTTTTCGCCGCCGGCTTGGGCCCCTTAGCCTCCGGCATCACAGCATCAATCAGGGAGAGGCCTTCAATGAGACGCCCCATCTCTCCGTCCTCGCCGACACTCCACTCCACCTCTGTGTAGAGGAGGCCCTTCTGCAGGATGGAGAGCAGGGCGGCCGGCGGCACCAGGTTCCCATTGATGTTGGTCCGCGATATGTGCGACTCAATGCCAAAGACGTAGGAGGAGTGCAGGAAGCCCGACTCCTGCAGGTATCGGTAAACCAGAAAGTTTACCTCGTCGCTGGAAAAGCTCATGGCAGCCGGGGGCACGCAGACGCAGACGCAGACTCAGACGCAGACTCAGACTCTCTCCAGCTTTTGCTTCTTCTGCTGTGATGTGCTTCTGATTGTGGCAGCGGCGGCAATGACGTGGAGACTGATAAAACGGCCGGCACTGCGTAAAACATGCGTCTCCGCTCCTCTCCAGAAACGCTTCTCAACGAGGGGACGGATCTAACAGATCGTTGTACAACAGCAACAACTCCTGAATAGTCGAAAATTCTACTAAGCCGATAAACGCTTCGCTTGCATTGATGGCAATGGCAATGGCAATGCCAATGCCAATGACAATAACAAATGCAAAGGAAAATGAATAATTGTTTACTTCGGTGTTCCATTTCTTTAAAATCGCCGATCTCATAGTTTTCGATGTCATAACATAGGGACGGCAGAGGGGGGCAATAAACATAAGCACTGCACACCAGCTGTTATTAGGAGCTTCTGGTATCTCGACGATTACATACACATGTCTGCAGATCCATCCACACGAATTCAATATACTCTAGGAGCGCGGTACTAAATGTTGCATGCCACCAAAGAAAACTCTCGAAAGCTATCCCTGATTCAGCCCAGCCTGCAGTATTCTATTTTTAGGAATATTGATAATAATTAATAGTGATATATTCATGAGCGCCAGGCACAGGGACTGCGACAGAGGCACACCAAAGTGAGTGGGCTGCTGTCCTTCGCGCTTGAATCGCAGTTTGATATTACTATGATCATTGCATGCAACCAAACACAACCAAAGAACCATAAGTCAATAAAATACCAAGATGGAAAAAAATCGCATTTAAAATTTCGTTCGACCCTTCTTGGTACGCGCAGCGCTCCGGGTAATGATATTTCAGCTCCCTTACCCACTCTTATTCGGATTAGTCTCTTTCCCCACAGAAACGAACAATTTGCATTTCCGATTTGGAAGTCAAAATATTGGGCCAGTTTTCTGGGATATATTTTTAGGTACTTCAATATGTAAGAGAGACTTTTTGGAATAAATTTGATCCTTAATCATGTTTCATAAAGGAGATAATAAAAATGAATAGAACATATTTATTCTCACATCAAAGAAAATGAAATAATACAATAAAGAACGAGGGGACATGGAAGCGTTGTGAGCCGGTTCGGTGGCCGCGACTCTACTTTTATACCCGTACTCAGAAGGGGCCGGGCCGAAATTTTGAAAAACACTTGTAGCAGTGTAATATCACATGAGTCTGGCAACAAAGTTTGATTGCTCTAGCTCTTATAGTCTCTGAGAACTAAGCGTCAAACAAGACGCACAAACAGACAGATCTAGAATATATATACTTCATGGGGTCGGAAACGTTTCCATCTCTGCGTTACACTCATCAACTTCGACCAGAATCAGAATTTATAGGGAAGTCTATTTTTATTGACTTTCCATTGAAATGCCCATATGCAGTATGGTAGGGCCCTTTTTCGGTATCTAAACTATCAACTATCTAGAAATATTCCAGAAAAATTGTTCAATCACGACTAACGGTATATTTGTAACTGTGTTTAACTTTGGAATTTTTGGTTCGTGCGACATTTCCAGTGCGAATATAGTTTTAATTCAATTTCAAGTGATTTCAATTTCAAGACAAGACAAGAGGGAATGAGGGCAAAGGCTCGACTCAAAATGCAAAACTCAAGACCACGAAGCAAGAGTCAAGAGGAAAAAAGGCTAAATTATGCCTACAGTTACTGTTTACAGTTACTGATTACAGTTACTGATTATAATCAGATCACAATGTGGTCTGGTCGGATAATTTAAGTCTTCCTATCCGGGGTCCCTCGGTTCAAACCTTGGGCTGGATTACTATTTTTGTTTTATCCACACACCAGAAAAGCCCGTTAAACTTGCAATTTAAAATTGACCAGCCAAACTTAGTTTAGCACATTGGCTGCATTGCCGGCTCCCACAACTTTGTTTGTTGTTTTGTTTTGATTTTGTTTTAATTACACATCTCCTTTCAAAATTATCTGCGAGCGAAGCTGTTGAGAGCTTGCTAGTATTATAACAATTTCAAAGAGACATAAATGCGCAACATGAACAAAAATTTGCATAAATATATTGTCTCAACTTTCGCTGAAATCTGATTTGAAATTGATCGCCGCGAAAACCACTTCAATAATTGTCCCGTGCGAATGGCTTAGTTTTTTGCAAAAAATCTTAAAAACGAATAATTGCCCAAATTCGATTTTAGCACCAGTTATAGGGCTAGTCAAAAGTTGTGTCTTAAAGGCAAAACAATTTTGAAAATCCCTTTTATTTTGACCTTTCTACCAATTGCAATACGTACGACTGCTTCGTTCGCCTTCTCGGTCATATCGGCGCATTTTCGCGAAAGTGTCGTATGTCAGAAAACCAAATTTTACAGGAGAAGGTTTTTTTAGATTACTCAGCTTAGAATGGAAAAATAACGGTAAAACTCTACAAAAACGAATTTCAACCTAATTGTTCCAATAATGGCGCCTTGTTCTAAAAAAAACTAGGATCTTCAAACGATACTTTCGCGCGCTATGATTTTATGGGCTTAGGAAAAAAAATATTTATTGAACGAAATAATTCCAAAAAAATATAAAGAATTGGATAATCTGTTTGAGCTTTCACAGCTTCATTTATCACCAGCTGGATCAATGAATAATAACCAGATATCACCTTAGAAGAAGGCAAATACATTTTGATTATTTGATTCTATTTGATTACAGACATCCCATCATCATTCATTTGACCAATTCTGCAGTTGGCAACTGTGCTACGTTTTTTGGGTGTCAAGTCCTTTCAAGTCATTGGGAAGGACAAGAAAATGGCCCTTTCTAGACAGGCAAATTAATTTTCATTGTTTGTCTACTGTTAATAAAGATGGGCCAGTCATCGCATAGAATTTCCAACCCGAAAGCCCAGTTGCTTCCCCCACCTCCTCCAGCACACGACCACACTACTCATTCGCTTTCTCGCTCGCACACACTCTGCCATGTGCAGTGCGCGACCTTCGCGGAGAACATGTCGAATCTACGTTGTGATGTATAATATACATTGTAGATGTAGATAACAAATGTAGCAAAAAAATTTAAATATTTTTAAATTCTACATAAATCATAAGCTTACATATTTACAGCTGAAGTCATTAAAATATTAGTGCCGCACCTCACCACTGTCAGGACTGTTTTTGAGACATTTCCAGCATTCCAAATTGAACATGTAATACCTTTTTGGAAAGCTTAATATGTAAGCACTAGAACCCTAAAGCATCCTTATTGCATCTGCATTTCATCTTAATAAATACCCATCAAATCTGCCGTTCATAGATAGTAGTGCTTGGGTGTAAATATTTAACAAAAAATAAAAACCGGAACAAATTAATTTAAAAAGTCACAATAAGCAATTTTTTTAGATATTAAATATTTTGATAAAATAATGTTTTGGACCGCTATATTTTGATTTTGGAGCTTAAAATGAATCTGAACCGAGCCAGAAAAGGAGACCTAAGAGTTGGACTAAAACCTAAAGGCAGGAGGTATAATGGAACTGAAAACTAAGATTTAAATATCCCACTCCCACTATGTATTTAACCCAATTAACTATACAAAGTAGGCTGAAAGTCGATTTTATATGCAAAAAACTTAGCTATTATGGGTTGGTCGGCGATGGTTTAAGGCATGACCATACCTTCAATATCCTCAAAAATTATGAAAAAAAATTGAATACTGCTCAATAGGGCTGAGCTCTATGAGGCCAAAGCTCATATGAAGTGGTACCGCCTAGTCTGGCGGTCTGAGAAAAACTGTTTAAGTAGGCATACTTTTTAATACATAATATTCTTATAAGAGTTGAAAAATGGCTCCCAAAAAATTCTTCCTAAGGGATAATGATCCGCAAACCTCAAGACATATGTAGAACCTGAAACATGGGTTCTAAATTTAGTTTCGTTGTTTTTTCGATTTTCTAAATGCAAATACAACGCGATTTCTTTTGTTTTCTATTGTTTACATTCCTGTCTATCCAAAAAGGATTTACATGTTTAATTTGGAATACTGGAGGTGTCAAAAAAAACACCTGAAAGTGGTGAGGTGCGGCTCTACTATTTCAATGATCACAGCTTTATATATGCGTTCCTTCTCATTAATAATCTTTTTTAGCTAATTTAACATTAAGATAAAAGTTAATACAAGGTGGGGGAATTTACATGCATATTCAATAAAAAAGGATCGTTTCTTCCTACGAGAACACAAACACTACCCAAATTCATCACGATGAATATCCTGCACAAGATATATCTGCTTTAAAAAAATGTGTCCTTCAAATGCCAAAACTAATTTCGTTCTCTTATGTTTCAAAATAATAATAATAATAACAATAATATATTTATGAGCACTTAGTCTGCAGTGTTCTTGCAGCTAAAGTATGGTTGCGTCAGCCCTGGCCAGGTACAGCTGCGACAAAAGGCAGCTCCTGACAGCAGAACAAATATCTAACCACCCCAAGGCTACATCTATCTATTCTGCAACCACAGTTTGGTTTATGAACCTAATTATGAGCTAGCAAACAAATGTATTAGCGCTTTAGTCTGCAGTTCCCTTGCAGCCTTTGGCAATGTGTCAACCCTGGCCAGGTACAGCTGCGACAAGAGGGAGAGAGCCCCAAACGCGACATCAGAACTTGGTGTCGTTGTCAGAGACTTTTATAATCAGAAATAATTCGGTAAATTAAACAAGCAGGCGGCAGGCGGCAGGCAGTGGGAGGACGGGCCACTCGATAGGGATATGCTTAGATAGGGAGCAGTGATGGCAGCGGCGAGGCGTGGCTGGGGCCCAACATATGGACGAAAACCGGGAGAGAAAAGGGAAATCTATGACTCGTATGGCCTCGTATGGATTTATGACAGAGGCGAGCAAATACAAAACTATGTGAAATCAAATAGAAATTTCATAATTTCGTTTTCCACGGAAAAGATGGCACCCACCCGGTCAGGATTGATGAGGGGAAAACACATACAGAGGGAGAGAGCGCTGCTTATCGGCTCTACTTTGTGTGGAATCAGGTAAGCAAGGTGATAAAAGAGCACTCCGCTCTGGCAGTCGACAGAGGACATGGGACATGGGACGGGCTACTCCTGCTAAACTTTATCACAATTTAAATATTAATTCAGGGATACTCGTGTGCGTGCGGCTCAAAGGAGAGCGAGGCGGAGGCTTATCGCAGAGGAGATAAAGTTCAGCAAACACTAGAGTGCAATGTTTCGTGGAAACGGACAAATGAGGAACAGCTGCAGGTATTTAGTCTCGAATGCCCACTCGCCCAATCGCCTGCCCTCTTCAATCCAACATCCCAACATCGTTGGCACTCACCAGAGGCTCTGCGGCTGTTGTGGCAGCTCCTACCGCTCCGGCTCCTGCTCCTGCTGCTAATGATGATGATGGCGTGGTGACTCCGTCGCCTATTTGCTGGCTATTTAATTTTGTGATTTGCTTTCGAAGGGCAGCAATCTGAGCATGGACAAACGAGAGAGAGTGAGAAATGTGAGCATGAGAAGTGGCAGGAAGTCGCACAAGTGCCCACCGCACTTCCAGGCCCTACCTCGCGATCCTTGTCCCCGCACAGCTGGTCCAGCTGTTCCTTTTGCTGTTGGGACTCCGCCAGCAGGTCCAGGGCCGTCTTTGTATCGGTCTCCGCGCCGCGGTAGTCCTCGTCGCCTGGCCCGGCCGTGTCGGCCAGCACTTCCTGGGCCAGATTCGTCAGCTGGCCCTTGATGGAGTTGAGGCTGTTGTTTAGCCAGGACATGTCGGCTGCCTGATTGCTCCTCTATCTTGTGCGAACTTAGCTCACTCTCTCTGGCCAAAGTTCTTCCTGGACGGACGTGCTTTCAACAATCAATTTATTATTTCCTATTTTTTTGCGTGGCAAACGTTTTGCAGCTGATTTTGTTATTGTTTCATTGCGATGAATGGGCGCTGCTATCGATAGTTGGCGATGCTGCGATAGTCTGCCGACAGACATCAGTTCAGATTCTGGCTGCTACGAAACCCTTGTGGCGGGCTGCATATTTCGTTCAAAACAAACAAAAACAAAAACATAAAACAATTGAATACACATTTGGTTTTGGAACATTCTTCTGTGGCAACGTTTATTTATATGTAAAGTTTGTCTCAACACAAAAAAAAAGTGAAAGTAAACAGCTTCAAGTGACTAATGAGTGTGGCATCGTATTTACAGCCAAGTTGTGCTCCTCCTCGTACTCCTCCCTCCTGCAGGATCTTGCTCCGCTCCTGCTTCAGGATTCTCTAGAAGGTGCGCGGCTGGGAGCCAAAGCCCAGGCCCACGCCTCGCATAGTGTGTGTGGCCGCACGCGCCATCTCGTACTGCTGCTCCATGTTGGAAAACATGCGCTGGCGCTGTTCCACATCGGCGGGCACCCCTGCTCCTGCTCCGCCTGCAGCCGCCGCCGCCGTCGCCGCTGCTGTCGCTTCGCCAGTGCCAGCATCCTCGCCAGCTGCTCCCACAGAGCTGCCATTGCTAGCATCTCCCGGGTCGATGTGCTCTCGCCCGTCCGCTCCGTCATCTGCACTGCTTATGCCGGCACCGCCGGCGGCATTCTTGATGCCCATCAGACGCATAAACTTGGAAGCCACCTTTCCGTCAGAGTCCTGGGAGAAGTGCGCGTTGCCCCACTTGTTGGCCGGAGGATCGCTCTTCTTTGAGCCCCACAGCAACTTGCGCTTCTGCTGCTGCTCCGCGTACCGATTGGCATTGATGATGCCCGGATTGTAGTAGCTGGGCAGCTGGATGGGCTTCGCGGGCGACGGCGCCTGGATGGGCGGCATGGTCATTATTGAGGGCATTCCCAATGGCCTGATGGGGGCGTTGGTCACTGGCGGCACGGCCAGGGACATCAGTGAGGGTATAGTATTTGTTGAGTAGTTGGGCGTGGGCAGCAGTCCCCCGCCTCCTGTTCCGCCCTGAATGGCGGCCATAGCTTTCATAGCTGCCAAAGCGGCTGCTGATGGCGGCCCGGAAAGCGGCTTGGGGAGCGTCAGTCCAGTTCCAGAGGCACTGCCTGCACTCGCTGCCCCTTGATTTCCAGCACGGGACAGCAGCTTCTCGCCGCTCGGCTTCTTAGGACGTCCGCCATCGCTCTCATGCTCCAGCGGCGACCCGGAGCGGCTCCTGGAGTCGCGGGCCCGGTACTTGCGTGACGATGATGCTGAGTGCCTTATGCCTTTCCCTTTCCCTGTCCCAGCAGTTCCCGATGGCTGATGATGGCGGCGGCGAGTCGGCGATGAGCCTGTCGGCGTGCGGGACCTGGAACGCGAGCCGCGGCGCCGTCGACTGCGCTCGTCATAGGAGCGACGCTGAGATTTGTGCGCGGCTGCGTTGCCAGTCGAGGATGTGGATGAGATGTGGGAGCGTGAGTTCTCGCTGTGGCGCTGATCCTTGCTGTGGTGCTGATGCCGTCCGCTGATATTTTCACGGCGCTGGTCTCCTCTTTCACGTTCGCGATCGCGGTTACCATGGCGATCGCGGTCCTTGTCCTTGTCCCGATCGCGCTCACGCTCACGTTCTCGCTCCCGGTCCTTGTCCTTGTCCTTATCCCTGTGGCTCTGCTTAATCTCTTTGGTGCGATGGTGGCGTTGGGCGCTCTAGAATGGAAACGTGTCATGCAATCATGAGAATATCTGCGATTAAGACTGCAAGGGGGGGCACTCACCTTGCTGTGATCCCTGTCCCTGTCACGTTCCTTGTCGCGGATGCGGTCGAGGTCGCGCTTTTCCTTCTCCCTGTTGCGCTCCTTCTCTTTCTCCTTTTCTTTCTCTTTCTCCTTTTCTTTCTCTTTCTCCTTCTCTTTTTCCTTTGCCCGCTCCTGGCGCTGGCGCTGTTGGGGCTCCTGCAACAAGAAGAGGAGGCAACCCACCAATGAAATGTACACACATTAAATGAACGATCCAAAGGCGGAAAATGAAATCTAGGCTAGGGGGATCGGACCGAGTCCGATCGGATCGGATCAATAGGCGGTGCGTCCTGGCTTCTGGGCTCGCACCAGGACAGAATGCTCTGACTGAGGGCTTCTCTGGCGATTGGCGATTGGCGACTGGCCACTGGCGACTGACTGGCTAGGAGAATTAATTATTCTATTTGCTTTTTGATCACTTTGGTTTTGGGTTATACTCACATTCGTGCCGGTCGATCTCTTTCTCTCTCTCTCTTTCACTTTCTCTCAATCTCAATCTCTTTTCCGCCACCTCATGCGTTTCGGTTCAGTGGGTGGGTGGTGGTGGTGGGTGGATATGAGGGTATGTTTGTTCGTGTTCGTGTGCGTCTGTGTTCGCGTGCGGATGCGGGTGTGTGCGTGTGGGCTTTGTGTTGGATGCGATCCAGGAGTTCGATTGATTGGAAACTCTTGGAACCCGCGAACGCGTCACACACCCCGCAGCCACAGGACACAGGACACAGGCCACAGAACACCGGCCAAAGGCCACAGGCCACACCACAACTTTAATATCTATGAAACTGAACGGAGCTGTCATCGCGTCATCGATGCAACCGATCGATCGATCAATCGAATCAATCAATCGCCTGGGTCAGACGTCGTAGGTCAAGTTTTGAGATAATTTTTCATTTGTTTTGGTTTTTGTTTTTGCTTCTGTTTCTGTCTGTGTTTTTTGTTTGGGTTTGGTTTCGGTTTCGGTTTCGTTTACACAATAACAACAATAATGATAATAATAAAATGGTAGATTTTAGTCATTTAAATATTAAGTGGCATTAAAAGTTGTAGACTTATCTAAGCTGTCCAGCCACACACCCCACTCGGTCCGTCCACACGCCACGGTGTCCACTGTACGGTGCACCAAACACGGACGGACGACCCTATCGTATACGGATGCCAATGCCCCCCTTGCAGAGAACGAGCACAGAGCACAGAGGGGTGTACGGGTACGGTACCCTAATTCCAGTGCCTAATCGGGTTCGACAACTGACATCTGGCATAGCCATGCGAAATATCGCTGCTCAGCGAATGGCTCTTTTGTATCGGAAAACTGTGTCATGTGGGAGCCATGGGAACCGCATGGATATCCAAATATTTATGCAAGGGTCTATCCAAAGCCTTCGGTCCACCGAAGAATGCCTTGCTTGCGGGGCTATTCATTTGGAAACATTCAAGACAGTGCCAGCGGCAGGGCGGACACCCTCAGAGGATTTGGAACGAGTGTGAGAATGCGGCAGATCGTTCAGATCGAAGGCTATACAAGCGGCGGACATATGGAAATCTGTTTTCCGAGCATTGGCCATCCGTTGCCACCCCCATGCACTTATGCATCTACACACACATATTTCAATAATGAACATTTGTTTAGAAATCGATTTATGAAACGTCATTATTACCTTATCAATGGTTCTGCTGTTGTTCGACTGGCGACTGCGACTGCGACTACGAGTGCGAGTGCGCGTGCGAGTGATGCTCCTGTGATGTTGCTTCCCGCCGGGGGCCACCGTGGACGCTGGCTGCGGCGCCAGTTGCGGTGTACTTTTCCGTCTCTTGGACTTTTCACTGGCGCTGCTGCTGCTACTGCTGCTGCTGCTGCTGCTACCGCTGCTGCTGCCGCTGGTACTGCTGCCACTGGAGCTGCTGCCGCTACCGCTGCTGCTGCTGCTACTACTACTGCTGCTGCTAGAGCGTCGGCGCTGGCGCTGGCGTTGCTGCTTCTTGCTGCTGTTGTTGTTGCTGCTGCCTTCGTTGTTGTTCTTTTTGGCCTTATGCTGATGCTTTACGGCGGTTGCAGCGGCTTTTGCAGAGGCAACGGTGGCAGCGGTGACTGCCACTGCCAAAGCAGCTGATCTCGTTGGCTGTGGTGGTGGTGCCTAGGGGAATTTTTCAACTATTCAGAAACACAGCAAATTCGCATTATTTTACTAAAGCACTAGGATACAACTACAGAAGTAGAGAGGTGGACAGTACGGTTGGAGTTTCGGTTTGGGGTTTGAATGTGGGTTTGGATGCGGATGTGGGGACTCTTGGGAATGGAAGAAATATTTATAGTACGGAAGTTCTTCTAGTAATATGTACTATTTCTGGTTTTCTTCTTTTTTTTTAGTTCATTTTGGATATCGGTTTTTCACACACACACACACACACACACAAGCATGCACAGGTACAAATGGATGTACAACGCACGCCTCTGGCAAAATGTGTACACAAAATGAGCACTGGCGTTCGATTTTAGTGCATTTTTTCAGCTTCTTCCAGTAAATGTTTATTGCCATATTTACCCGTATTTGATAGCCAGCTTCGTCTTGGTCATCTTCGCTGCTATAGTTGACCAGAGCCTCCATTTTTTGGCCTTCTGGAAACGTTTAAGCGCCGAAATTGGGATCCAAATTGAGGTAGAGGTGTCAAACCAAAGAGGGCACTATCGATAGTATCGATATTTTACTGCTAGTCCTACTATCGACAGTTTAGCGACTATCATGATAGTATCGAGCTATATTCGTTGTGCTTTTGATATGTTTGGATTGGCTGCTATAAAATACGAAGACACATTTGTAAACAAATCGACAGGGGCCATCTAATTTTTACAATGGACAAGTTCCTAAAAGGTTTCAATGGTTTTTTAATAATTATTTGAGCCCGATACTATTACGATAGTATCGACTGTTTTTTTCAAAATATTCAAAGTTGATATTCCTCGATTTTGATATTCGGTTTAATATTACTAGCTAGTTGGCCCTCTCAGCTCTAAACAAATAATTTTATCCGATAGATACAAAAATTTTCTACAAGATTGTCAAGTTTTCAGAAGTCCTTTTGATTGGATTATATACATATTAAGGTTCAAACAAAAACAACATAAAACGAACGTGACGTCGTTTTGTGGCGCTGCCAGACTCGTGCAATTCGTAGTTGCTGCGGGCTGCCATACCATGATATTTTATGAAATTAAATTCGTCAATTTTGATATTCAGTTTAATATAACGGTAGTTGGCCCTCTTAGCCGTAAGCAAATAATTTTATCCAATTCGTCAATAAATTTTGTACAAGATTGGCAC
This sequence comes from Drosophila tristis, assembly GCA_018150885.1. Taxonomy (NCBI): domain Eukaryota; kingdom Metazoa; phylum Arthropoda; class Insecta; order Diptera; family Drosophilidae; genus Drosophila; species Drosophila tristis. Next base: position 1,022,218 of record JAECWT010000215.1, on the reverse strand, counting down.
TCGCCAGTATGGCTAGTATTGGCGTTGCTCTCCCGAAAAATTTCGGTATTTTTTGGAGTTTGACGTTAATTTTGAAAAGTACTTAAATATACCTAACAAAATAGATTGGAAAGTGATTAACATACTGATATATCGCAAAAATACCCACGAAAGTATTTAATATCAGTGGGGCCATCGACATTGAACAGTGAGAAGTGTGCACAATCGACAACCAGCTCCTTTCACAGCACTGGCACTACCCATTTTGGCGGAACTAATTTGAAACTCGAATAATATTTAATTATTTATTGTATCTCGCGTATGATCTACGCCTGTGTATGACTTATGCCTGTGTAATAGCATTTGGTCTGTTATATCTGTCAACGATTCTGCGGTTTTGGCAGCGGTGGAAAATTTTGTCTGCTCAGATTCAGAATTTCCTCTGTCGGTTCACTGAAAGGTTCTTCCATGCTTGCGAGTGTCTCTGCTAGGGTCTTGTACTGAATCGAGAATCGAAAAGAGCAGCTTAATAAACAAAAGTGAGCCACCATTTCATTTTATTGTGGAAAGTTCACCTGCGCTGGCGGCTTCCAGTTGGCGCTGCCGGTGGCTTCTTCTTGCCTGCATCGCATTATTAAATCTTTCTGTCCGTGCGGAAACGCATCGAAAGTCATTATAGCATCTGAAGTTTGGTTATTTGTGTACGGTGGTGGGTGGTGGTGGTTCCATCTCGACCTCGATCTCTGGATGCACTGCCTGCGCCACTGTCCCTGAACCTGCATCTGTTGTTCCTGGTATTGCTGGTGTCCCTGGCGGTGTTGCTGCTGCTGCCATTGACGTTGTCGCTCTTGCTGCCAATAAAAGCGCTGCCAATACCACTGCTGCTGACGCTGCTGCTGCCAGCCATTGTGCTGCTGCTGCTGCTGCTGCAGTGGCCATTGGTGCCAGTGCCAGTGCCACTGCCAGCTCTGCCACGGCGGCTGATGGTGATACGTGTTGTACACTGGATGGTAGGGCATTTTCATCTGCACGGGCGGCTCCAGCGTGCCCCTGTAGCACCAGCCCTCGGGGAGATTGTAGAAATGCTCGTCAAACAGGGCGTACAAGGTGGCCCCGAGCAGCAGCTCCCGCGAGGCCCGCACCGGAAAGTATTCGAGGCTGGTAATCATCTCGATCTGTCTGCTGTTCTCCAGCCAGTTCCAGTTGCTGCAGCAGCCACTGACGACCGGGTCGAAGACAGCCCGCTGCTGCAGCTGCAGTAGCATTTGCTCCTTCTGCCTGATCATCTCGAGCAGCTCCATCAGCTTTGCCTGCTGCCTCTCATCCGGATGCACATGCGCCTCATCCATCTCCTCCATCAGGGTCTCCAGGTGCTGCGTCTCCTGTCCGCACTGTGGGTGCTGCATGGCCTCATGCTGAACGTGTTCAGATGGTGGATGCTGCTGCGAATGCTGCTGGCGGTGGATGGGGCGCCACTGGTCGCCAGTGTTCGTGCTGTAGTTGTATGGACGCGGCTCGAAGCCACTGTTGGCCTGTGGGCCACGGCCTTGGGGCCGACTGGCAAAGTGCTGCTTCGCTTGATCCTGCGGATGGTGCTGGTAGTGATTCGCACGGTGGCGGCGCTCTCGCTCCACCTGATAGATGGGCACCTGCCCGTTGGCATTGGGCCTTCCCAATGGCGAATTCATGTCCCAGGGCTGGGCACGACCCCGCTGCTGCTGGCTGCCACAGTACGTGGGATATGTGGGGTGTCTGGCGTCTCTGTTTATTCCCTGCAGCTGCTGGTGCTGCTGCTGGTGGTGGTAATTCCCGCGCCAGACTGGACCGTTTTCCTGTCCCTTCTCCACTCGGTTGCTTGGGCCGTTCTCCGTGCCACCCAACGATATATTTATGATGAAACACACGCTCTGCCCTTGGTCCATGGCTGGATGCTGACGCGCTGCCATGGCAATCCTGCGCCGGGCATGCTGCGTCTCGAAGCCAACCGGCTTCAGTTTCAGTTCACTGCGTTGGTCGTTGGCTTCTTGGTCCTGGGCCGCCTTGAACTGCACTTTATTCCGCCATATCTTGACTGCTCCTCCAGCTCCAGCGCCCCATGTGTAGCCATCTATCAGCAGCCCGAAGATCAGCGGCAGCGAGACACTGCTGGAGGGCAGTGTATGGGGATGGGGCGCGTGACTGCGATTGCCTGGGTGTGGCGCCCCGCCATGGTTGCGGCTCTGATTGGCGTGCCTATTGGGACCAGCGATGGGGCACGATGGTGGCACGGGCCTACTGCTGGCTGGTGTCTTGTCTGTCCTTGTCTTGGCTGGGGGCTTCGCCTTGCCAGCGATAGCTTTGCAGTCCAGCTCCTCAAAGTTGAAGAAGTTGTTCAGGGTCAGCGGCTTGATGCGGTTGTAATAGTAGAGGGCGTTCTCCTCCCCGATGGATATGCGTATGCGCTGCCCACTGCTCGCCCCGGAGCCACTCTGCCACCGCTGCACCACAATGGGTCTGTTCTGGCTGCCGCTGTTCTCCCGCGGCAAATCTGGATGTGTTACACGACGTGCCATGGCCGAGGCTGCGTCATTATCCTGCAACAAGTAATGGGGAAAAGGCTCAAATCAATTACATATCTCCGCCCAGTAGCTTTTGTTCTGCTCTGCCAGCCAGGGTTGTCACCTGTCCAAAGATCTCTGGCTGTGGAGCTTTAACAACAGAACTCCACTCTCGATCCCTGAACTGCACGGAACGGAACGGCACGGCACTGCACTGTCTGCTCCTTGTCTGTAGTCTGAGTCTGAGTGGCCAGCAGTGGCCAACGATTCGAACGCTCGGAGCGCTTTTGAGCGCGGCTTGCCAACACTGATGGAAAACAGCCAAACAAAGAGACTCGCCTCGCGGCTCGGCTCGGCAATAGAAAGACCTTCTTCGATTCGGACAGAGCAGAGCAGAACAGAACAGACCAGAGGCAAAACCGAGAACGGGGAACACTTATCTAAGGCCAAGGCTGCGATCGCAAACTTTTTCAAGCTAACTAACTGCAATCAAATGATGATATCGAGGTAGGCTAGAGAATAATAACAACAAAAGCAGATTGTTTGACTCGCCGGACTGTTTATGGATCGAGTTTCATTACCCGAGACAAGTGCGTCGTCCCCTCCACCTTCCACACTCCACCCACCCCAAACACCCACAGTTGCCGCCCATTCAGCGAAATCAGCGAAATTGCCGGGTTTCAGATGAATGAAGGTGGCGGCTGGCTCATCGCCGAGGGTCCATTCCGTTCCGTCTTGGGGTCTTTTGTTTATCAGTTTGACTATTTGTTTATGCTACTGATGGTCAGTCGATTCCCAGACTGGCTTTGTCATTTTATAAATACATACATACAAACATACATACATACATATATGTATAATGCAGTTACATTTCGGATCCATCGGCATGGCGCCCCTGCAGCGGTCCCTCGATAGCTGATTGCTGGAAGGAGTTCATGATGTTGCTGTCCCAGCCAGAGCTTTGGACGCACAGGATTGGGGCTGGGATAGCGCTGCCCGCGGCTGTCCAGTGTTCGTGGCACGACTACCACTGGGCTGTGGGTTTCCCATTTGCTGCTGCTCCTCTGCGACTGAGCCTGTCCCTGTTCCGGACTGCAGTCGAGTGGACGCGCTTAATGAAATGAAGTCGTCTTGCTGCTGGTAGTGAACCAGTTCCCATCACTGAGAGACGATCCTGGAGGTCAGATGGCGGATGCTGGCCATTGCCGGCACCCATTCGGGCCCACTCTGGCCGCCTCCTCCTTGCACGCCGGCACTCCACATTTATAATGTACATATATACAAAACATCAATTTAATTCTTAATTAAAATCTCCAGCGGCGAAATGGAAAGCAATTACAAATTTATCTGCTTTCGATTTTGTCTGTGGAGAGTTAAGCTGTTTTTTCGGATTTTACAAACACTTAAGTTTTTTGTTGCACGAGTTTCGGTAAAAGTTTGGTTATGTTAAGCGTACTCCATTTTGAGCACACTCTCACACATATGCACTCACATTTGTGCACTTGAAAATGTCAGTTTACCGTGGCCGATACACGTTGGAATCAAAGGAGCCCGAGACAAACTGAATCTCTTCAATATATCACAATCATAATCATTTTTTACACAGCAGCGGCGGAGACACACTGATTGTCAGATTTAATGTATACCAGTTGTATAATTAAAAAAATTGATCAAAAAAATACAGGAAAAAGGTGAAAAAAGCGGAAGTCAAAGCAGAAAGAGTGAGTAAACCGAATTATAACTATGTAAATATGTAGCCCACACATTATCGCATTAAATACTAGCTGTATCTGTATATGTAGGTGTTAAAATTTAATTTCAAAATATTATCCCCCAGAAAACACGCAGGCGTGAGCCACTCTGTCTCCCGTTCGCATAATCGGTTCTTCCCTTTTTGGCAAGTTCTTTTATTTCTATTTCTCTTTCCCTCTATCCTGCGTTCTTGCGCCGCGACGCCATTTTATGTACCGGACAAAAAATTTAATAAAAGGGCCAGTGTTGAGCAGTCTGAGTTAGTTTTAGCAATGTTCAGTTTTGCTGAAATATTAATCAACCATCACTTGTCATTTTCCACGTTGATTTCGGACATCAAAGTTCTCGGCTAAAAGTGAATGTGTGCATGTATAAAACAGCACATGAAAGTCAAATTTTCAGGAACGGTACTGGTAATTTCAGTAATTGCTGTGCAGAGAGCAAAGAAAAAACATTTCATATTCGTTCCGTTGAATAACTTGATGTGTTTGAATATTAGGACAAGAGAAATTGCACAATTTGCATTGACAATCGCTATTTTCCTGATTCTTCTTTTATTTCAGAGCGTTGCTGGATTTTCAGTCCATGTTATGTACTAGCTGTACAAAGCACGTTTTCTTGGTTTCGCGAAACGGGCACACTGCCGTCGTGAAGCGCCAATTCTTAGGCCCCAAAACTATTTTTGAAGAACTGCGTAATATTTAGATACAATTGGGCAGCTGTACTGCTGCATGAGTGTGTACGATGTCCGAAGAAAGCGACTATTTGTTGGCCCTCCGTCTAAGCTATGAAATGAACGGAGAAGACGGTAGACAACACGAGAGTCGTCTGGTAAGTTTCGGCACAAAGTAAAAATTTACCAGAACTTGCTGAATATTCCCATCTGTGCATATGTTCTTAGGACTCGCAGCCAGCCAAATCAACCGCATCGCACGATGTCGACTATATCTTGGCTCTCAAGCTACAGGCCGAGGAACAGGGCGAGGACCCCGAACCGACCGACGACCTGGACGACAGCATTCAGTTTGTTTATCCATCAAAGCAGACGGTAAGGGCTGGCAGTACTCATTCAACTGATTGCAATATAAAACAAACACTTGAAACACCTTTAGAATGCGTTGGTCAAGAGCTCGCCAAAGCGCCTTGCAAGCGCCGTGAACCCCGTAGAGGACTACCTGAATCAGACCAGCAATCTGGTACATTCCGACTGGGAAATTCTGGATCCCACACCCAACATCTTCTCTATGTTCGTGCGCTTCGACGAGAAGTTCTTCAAGAAGCGCTTGGGCGGCGTCGTGCTGGAGTGGAGCAAGCGCATGTTCTCGTGCGCTGGAATCTGCTACCTTCGCAGCAACAGATACACCAAGGAGATTACAATCCGGCTAAGCGAGCCGCTGCTCAAGCTGCGTCCGCGCAAGGACCTCGTAGAAACTCTATTGGTGAGTCGCCCCGCCTCACCACGAACAAGCAGCTTTTGCAACCTCTCTTGTCTCTTGTTCTGTGCAGCATGAAATGATCCATGCCTATTGCTACATGATGAACATACGCGAAGGCAACGGCGGCCATGGCCCGAACTTCAAGCGGTTCATGAACACCATCAACCAGGTGGCCGGCACCAACATCTCTGTCTATCACACCTTCCACGATGAGGTGGAGATGTATAAAACTCACGTGTGGCGCTGCTCGGGCATTTGCCAGAACCGCCATCCTTTCCGAGGCTGGGTTAAGCGCACCTCGAACCGCGCCCCAGGGCCCAATGATCAGTGGTGGGAGAAGCACACAATCGAATGCGGCGGAACCTTTCACAAGGTTAGCGAGCCAGAAAAGTCCAAGCCGGTGAAGTCCAAAGCGGAGAAACCAATGCGCAAGCCCACTGCCAAAAAGGACCCGTCTCTCAATGGGGATATACGCAACTATATCGTCAATCCGCCCGCCAAGAAGCAGGCAATCGAGTCAAATTTGTCCAACTTGGTCGCCTCAGTTCCGCCCACCTCATACCCGGGACAGAGTCACAATCCGTTTTCCATGCCCGCCAGCAGCAAGCTGCCGACCAAGGGCAATATCTGGGGCATGGCGGATCTCAACAAGAGCGGGCACGGGAAGGAGAACAATACCGCAATTGTCAAAGAAAACTTCTTGACTGGCGAAGGCAACACTCTGTCGGGGGGTACGGCTGCGCCTGCAACTGCGGGAGGAGGCTCCACTAGCGATTCAGCCTTTGTGCGCAACATTTGGCAGAAGCGCTTTGAGAATGAGTCAACTATGAAAAAGAAGAAGGAGACCGAGACCGAGAAGACCACTGGAAAGCGTCCCCATAGCTACGTTGATGATAGTCCTATGCTGACCTGGGAGTCCTATGATGAGGACGTGATGGTGGCGGAGGATATTACGCCCACAGTCCTGATCCTGAGCAGCGATGACGAAGGGGATGGCAATGAACACAATGAACACGCAAAGGTGAGCAACTCAACTTTATTTGCAAGTGGCATAAGCAGCCAGGAGAGGACCCGCATGATCAAGGAGGAGGTGATGTCCGACGAGTCGCGGAACTTTGAAGAAGATGAAATCGTGCTCATTGACGATGAATACAATGACGAGCAGCAGACAGACAACCTTGATAGCAGTCTGGTAGCGGCCACTGAGTTGGCCGACCAGTCCGTCATAGACGACTTGTTCGGGGTGGATACCCTGCTGGCAGAGTTCGAGCTGCAGAACGATGTCGTGCCGACTGGATCGCGGGTCAAGAACGATTTGAACAACGATATTGTTGCCTGCCCCATCTGCTTTGGCAGAATTAAGCGCTCGCAATTGTCGAATCATTTCGAAGGATGCTTCATCACCAACACAGTGGAGCCGCCCTCATTCAAGCCGAAGCAGCTTAAGCCTCGCAGCAAGGCCTCGACAGGTACAGCTTCAGGAAATGTAAAACGACTCTCCTCAAAGCAAGTATTGCGCAACGCTGGCTACACCGATGCTGAGATAGCCCCGCTCGACCTGAGCACATCCAGCGACTCGGCCCATAACGTTACTAGCGATGAGGAACTCACACCGCGCCAGATGCGCCAGCGCAATCTATTCAAGAAGACCGTTTCGTGCCCCAAGTGCGGCCAGGAGTTGCTCGGCCACCAAATGGAGGCCCATCGCAGCCTCTGCGCCGAGAAGCGCCGCCGCTAGAATATATTGTTACCTATTATTATTCCAAATATTCGATAAATTCATATGATATATATACATACATACATTGAATGTTAAGCCCTCTCATTTTATTTGTACCCATCCTTTTTTTTCATTCGTTTTCTGCCTACGTTAAATAAATCATCACAAGCATTAAAAGAGGTTAAAAGAGTCGTCCAAAGTAGCGAAGGTTGGGCCGGTCCTCGTAGCGCTTTGCCAGGCCCGGCCAATGCACTACGAACATGTCCACAAGCGGCAGCAGGAGACGCCCGCTCATCGAGAGCGTCTCCACCCTGCAGAAGCTTTCCACGAACACGATGCGGCTGTTGGCGGGCAGGCGGCCGAGTAGGCGCCACATGTAGGCAGCATAGCAGTAGGGCACACATGTGCCAGGACCGTTGCAGAGCACCAGCTGGGGACGGTCCCGCCAGATGAGCCAGCAGCTCCAAAGCAGGGCGTAGAAGATCGTGAATACGCTGCTCAGCCAGCTTTGGCCTACGCTGCGACTCCGTGGCACCCGCAGGAAGTTATCAGCGCCGGAATGCCCCAGAGCGGCACACAGTTGACGATCCGAGTTCTCATCATTGTTGGCGGCAATGAATCGAATTGGTTGGTACTCGTTACTCTGGAGGAGGAGGGCCTTGGTGATCTTGCACATCTCGGCCGTGTGGCCACCAGAGCCAAGTATCACATAAGTGGGATACACGGCTTCTTTTGTGGACATAATCTTCTCGTGAATTCAAAGCCCTAATCCAAACAATGGTATGTCACTGTCTGTATGGTCACACTGATCCTGCCAATCTATCTACCTATCGATAGATCAGTATTAATAAATAATACACTTTTCACATTAGGCGGTGTGGAGCATCTGCATTCAGCATTATTAAAGGCATGAGATTAGCCTTCTGTTCATTTGCGTGGACTGAAATTTTATTTAAAATAAGTAAACACACAATATAATATTACTTGACTGTTGCAATAATCGTCATAAGAGCTATCGATAGTTGAATCTTTGCAGCCAGCTGTTTTCAAACAGAGCCGCTAAAGTCAGAGAAATATATGTTTATTTAATAAACAGAAGTGGCCAAATGCAAATATACAATCAATTATATTCGTGCAGGCAAAATACAAGCAATTAAGCATTATATTCAATGAACGAGCGCACATGCTGCAATCGATAACGGTTTGAGTGGGAAAGACGAACCAGCTGGTTCTCTTCACGTCCAACTTGCACTTTTTCTGTTTTTTCGATTTTCGGAGACAAAATGTGCGACAAGATGACAACTGCACATATGTCCACAGATGCACGCAATGCACTCATTGCCGATCATCTGCAGAAATTGATCAAGAGCGTGGCAGGCCCCAACGTAAGTCTGAAGCGTCGTCGTCGCCTGCCCAAAGTGGCCAATAAAAATGTCTTCCTTCCCATTGTTAGGTCACTCCAATGCAGCAGCGAAGTCTGGAGCAGATTGCCAGGAAACATATACGCCACACCAACTTCATAATCACGAGTAGTCATGAAGTGACGCAGACGCTCAACGCTGTGGTGCAGCGTTTCGAGGAGGAAAACATGGCACCCTTTGGGCAAGCCATTAAGGAGCTGAGCACAAAACTAGTCGAAGATCCCGTCTGGCAGGATCACCCCCAGACGGACGTACAGTGGTCTCTGCTCGACTTTATGCTTAGCATGACCAACGAGCCCATACAAAATGTGCGCCGGAACCGCCAACACATGGATCAGTGCCGCCTCTCGGCACTGGCCGCTGTTGAGGCTGCCTCCACCTCCACCTCCAAGGCCGTCGCACCCAACATCTTTGAGGCGGAGACCGATTGGGTGAGCCTGCTCAGCGAGGATTTTCTGGAGAATCCAACGCCTGTGGACAGCTCGGACTCTCAGGAGGTAAGACGCAGCCACTGCATCCCATGATAAATCCACTTGAAGTTCTTCTTGCTGTTCAGGAACCGTCCGAGGAGAGCGATGACCATGAGATTAGTGGCTCCGATTCGCCAGAGGAGGCAAAGACCACGCTGTCGCCGAGGGATATGGCCACTGTGTATAAGAAGGCCATGGACAATATTAAGCCCTGCGTTGAAAAATCCTACCTGCCAAAGTCTGCGAGATCCGGAAATTCCGTGCAATCCTTCCACATAAATGAACCTGTCGAGCTCACTGTGCTATTTCCACCTAAGGAGATCAGGGGCAGCAATATTGTCCCCTTGCCGCCGCTGCAGGCGCCCCAGCCTTTCACGCAGCACACCCAGTGCGTATGCGACGAGAATCTGCTGCCGGAGAAGATCCACGCCCATTGGTGGCGCCAAGACATCGAAATCCACACCAAGCCCCCTGACAGCGATCCCCTGTCCAACTTTGCCATCAGCTATGTGCAGTTCCTCAACAAGCAGTCCTTGGGCCTAGTCCAGTATCCGCTGCCCAACACCACTACGGAGCGCTGTCTGCTGCGGGAGATCCTCTTCATGTTTATCAGTCCCGTCAGCTGTTCCTTCTTTGTGGTGGATGAGGAGCGATGCATCCGCGTGCGCCCGAATATGAGCATCTGCAGTGTGACAGCGGTAAGGGCATCGCATCCCTCTTCCATCACTTTTCCTCAATCACCTCTCTCTTTCTATCTGCCTGTAGGAGGGCCTGAAAGAAACGCTGGACACGCACCTGGTCCCTGCCATGGAGGACATGGAGCAGCTGCGCCAGACCATAGACAAGCTGACACTGCGCCACAACGGGCAGAACATTATCGGCACTCTGGAGTGCTTTGCCTATGGGCTGCGCGATCTGGTGCGCCCCATCAAGCAGGCGCTGCTTGCCTACGAGGAACGCGTGCTCAGCGAGGAGACCGTCTCGCTCATCCACTTCATCCGGCACATGAACAAGCACTTTCGTATGCTCCAGCTGCTCCGCCTAATGTGCAGCAAGGCCGTCCTGCCGTCGGGGCCGCCGCACCTGATGTGCGCCCATCTCCTGTCGCAGCTCTACCAGCAGACGCGGACGCATGTGCCGCACCAGAAGCTGGCCATCGCCCTGCTGCTGGTCTCGCTAAGCACCTACTGCAACATCATCGATGGCTGGTGGCGTCGGGCCAAGCTCGAGGACCGGCAGGCTCAGTTCATTGTGGAGCGATGGTGAGGCAAAAGTTCTTTCGAGACTATTTCCCATATCTATAGCCATATTTATGTTCATGTAGGATACCTGAGTGTGAGGATGCGGGCGCGGAGTGCGACGCAAGGGTGCTCGTCCGCCAGCGGCGGCTAGGGGAGGATGAAAGCGAAGAGAACCGCCAGATCTTTAAGAAACTGCAAAGCTGTCCCTTCTACCTGCTGCTCCTCGAGCATTCCCTCACGTCCAGTGAGACACAGGAGCTGCTGGCAAGCGTCAATCGCCTGGGCGACATGCTGGCCACCACCAACGAGATCCGTTCCCGCTCCCTCTACGACGAGCTGCACGACCAACTCTTCGTGCAGCTGCGCGTTTACGGAGTGGCGACGCCAAGCACAGACGGGGACACACAGATGGGGAGCAGTCGGGCACACACAGGGGAAGAGCAGTCGGAGCAGAATGCCTTTGAGCAGAAGCTTTGCAGCAGCCTCGGAGGCATTGAGAATCCGGATATGCTGGCATTGCTCACCCAGTCGGTCAGGAAGAAGCAGCAGGAACGTGATAAGCAGCAGGGGCAGCAGCGACGGCTGCCTCCGGCTCAGGCGGGGGCAGTGCTGGAACGACTGGAGGCCGTCACGCGACTGCGGGTGAAGGACGTGCTTTCAGAGGCCCTCAGGGAGATACTGCTGCGCCGCCAGTCGCTGGCCAATAAGTTTGCGATGAAGACCATAAACGTTGACCTGCAGCTGGGCGAGAGTGTGCGCTTCCTGCGCCACGTCCTGCTGCTGGAGGCCGACCATCTGCTGCGTCCATATTACACAAACGTCTTTCGCGATATCGAGGCGGGTCTGAGCTGGGCTCAAGTCTCGGTGATGAACATGGAGCTGTACGACCTGCTCGCGCCCCAATATCCGCAGATGGCTGGTCTCGCCTCGGTCAGGATCATATCCCAGGTGCGCTCCGCCTCCACCAAGGTGTACGAGGCTGTGGAGGCCATCGAGATGGTGTTCGATTCGTTTGAGCACGTGCAGCGGATCGTGACGCAGTCGAACCTGCAGACGTACAATGCGGTGTGGCGCCTGATGCTCAAAGTGAAGTGGGCCGCCTGGAAGCTGGAGAATATGGTCTTCATACGGCGTCCGCGCAGGGACATGTATGAGCCGCTGGACATGGTCGGCCTGACCGTTCGCCGACTGGAGATTCTGCGTTTCTGGCTCATGTATCTGATCAACAGTCTGCACACGCACATTATGCAGGTGGTGGGCCACCAGTTCGAGCCGCAGATTGACAAGTGCCACAACATCCGGGAGCTGAGCTCTCTGCATCAGCAGTATATGCTGCTGCTGTCCAGCCACTGCCTGCTCACGGAGGAGACGGCTGCTTTTCGCACTGCCCTCGAGCAGCTCTTCCATTTGATATTTGTTCTGGACATGGAATGGACCAGTTGCTCCAGCTACCTGGCCGACTCCCATCCACTCGCCCTGGATGTGTCCAGCGATGCCAACGACGGTGACGATGACGAAGGCAACGCCAAGTGCCTGCAGTACTTGGCCCTCAACCAAGTAACGGAGATTGAGATGACCTACATACGTTGCCATCAGACACTGGCCCAGATCCTCAACAATTTGGTCTACAAGCACGATCACAATTTCCGTAAGTAAATCAACGAGCGAGCAATGGGTTAAATGGTTCTTCTACTCACCTATTTCCTCCCCATCTCTCTCTCTCTCTCTCTCTCGCTCTCTGCAGTGACCGCGTTGGAGTCGGCTATCAACACAAGTATACCCTACTAATGGAATGGAATCGTCATGGAATCTTCTTCCCCTTGCAAGCGCAATGAATATCCTTAATCGCCGGATATCCGACTGTCCTGAGAATGGATTGAATCTCTGCCCTCGAGGAATTTTATTCCCTTTAAGACCGAAACTGAATTGAAATTGAAACTGAAACTGAAATTGTTGAAACTCCTTAGTTCTCATGCTTTTCCAACTGATTACAAGTTTGCAAATGATGTGCAGCTCCTTGGGGCGTGTTTCTTGGATTGAGGAGTGTGTGGGGGGGGAAGACAGTGCGCCCAGGGGTCCAAAACGGATACGAAACAGTTTGGCTAGGAACAAATAATTTATTTATTATGACTTACGACAGCAATGACTTACACTTACAGCATAAGACTAAGTATAACCTATCTGCATGGGGCTTATGAGCAATACCTTATGTTCTGTGTCAGCTGCGACTTGTGTACAAATTCGATTAGAGATTTGGGATGTAAGTCTGATGGTGAAGATGATGGGCTTGAGATCAGTAGCATTGTGGATTTGTGTGCCAAATGGGCTGGTTGTGTTTGTGGTCGATGTCGATGTCGAAGCGGGGCATCATAGCGGCCATGCGATGCGTCAGTAATGGACGTAAGTAAGCGTTGTGTGGCGTGATCCGGACGATGATAACGCTCTCTGGCCGGCTAATGCTTAGTCTAGTAGTTGAGTGTTTTGTTGTTGTGTGGAGGTGTCCCTTCGGGGCTGCTGTAATACTCGTGGATCGTTGCAGTCGTTGTTGGGCGTGTAAGTACATTTGTGGAAATTCGGCCACGTTCTTTGGCTGCCTTGTCTTTCAGTTTGCCGACGTGGCTTGGGACCCGGATTAATTTCTTGTGGAGTTTCTTCCCCGCTTTAAGCCATACTCTAGTCGATGACTCAGCAGAGTGCTGCAGCAGGCGGCTTCTGGCCAGAGCCCTGGTAGCCCTGGCAACTCTACAAAGCGACAACAAACGCAAAGTGCACGCACGAAAATAACGTTCTACCCGGCATAAAGCTCCATAAAGTCGAAGAACGCAGCTCAAAGCACATCTGACAGTTCAGTTGACAGGGCCCGAGCCTAATATATCGTAGATAGTTTGCTGCTTGTCCCAGAGCCGCAAAATGTTCCAGGCGACTGAGCTGCGGTCCTGTCTGGTGCTCCAGATACTGCTGGAGACGAATGTCTATGTGTCCGCATTGTGGGCCCTCAACTATTTGTTCCACATAGTCGTACACGTAAGTTGTGGCGAGGATCCGTCGTCCAACCGCAATCCCACTGTACGGAATTCTCTTCCAGATGGACGAGCTATGGAGCTTCGATACCGCGGCCCTCCTGTTGGCCTATGTGCTGGCCGTGGGCGCGGAGGCAGTGCGTCTCTATGGCGCCTTTGCGGTGAATCTGCGCCCAGAGAATGCCTCGATGTGGCTGCTGTTGACAGTAACGCCGTGTGTCCTGTTCCCATCCATGGTCTACCTCCGCCTGTCCTTGGCAATGAGCGCCCAACTCTGGCCGCACTATATCTCGTATGCGGTGCTCTTTCTGATCGGCCTGGAGGTGATCGCGATCCTGGGACACAACATAAGCAACGAACTGGATGAGACAAATCAGCAGCTGGCGGATTTCAGAACGCAGCACAGCCCTGCCCTTCGAAATGAGAATCGGAGGGCGGCTCGCGTGGACTAAAGCTCTGAGGTTTATTGTGTTGTTGGCAACAACGACCCTCGCTAATAAAATTAAGTAAAATAAAATAAAATAAGGTAAAAATAAGCTACTTTTAGCTACAAGCTAGATGCATCTACTACGCTATTGACTATTGACTGATATGCTGTGAAGAGTAAGTGCGCGTCTGAGCGGCAAGCAAGAATTCAGGCATCCATCCATCCAAATGGGGGCACCGAAAGCAGGCACCTAGCGGGGGACTTCGTCTAGATTGTGAGCCTTAAGCAGGGCATCGATCTTGTTCATCTGGGCCCGCATGGTGGGCAAATAGTCGGACATCACAACGAGGTTCTCCTCCTGATACTCGCCCTGGCCGAGAAGCTGGCTGCGTGTGGGCACCCAGGCGTATATGATCTGGAAGGAGAGCATTGGATTAGCATTGTAATATTAGATGGTGCGTCACGGAGTGCTCCTCCACCTCCATCTCCACACCGCCACCTCCTGCTTACCCTAATGGTACTCTGCACGAGAAAGCCGTGGTAGGGCTTCAGGGTGCGCTCGTACGCATTCTGCAGATGTTGCTTGAGTGCCTCCTGCTTCTGGGCATCGTTGTAGATGTTCTCGAAGAAGATGCAGATCAGCAGGAGGCCGCGCTTCAGCCAGAGCAGGGCATTGGGGGCCACGTTCTCACTCTGCATATTGAGGATGATCATATCCTCCAGATAATGATGCTTGAGCACATTCTCCCCATAGACTTTGCTTAATTTCTGGATAAAAGATGCACGAAATAGATATGGATACATGGCTATATGGATACATGGTACATGCAGCCAAAAGTGGTGGCTCTTGGGTCTTGTGTTTCTCTTACATTTATATTTCCATTCATGTCGTTAATCACGGGCGTAAAAAGTTTGCCAAAGCTTTCTGCCAGCAAAAAACAAAGAAGAAACGAAACGAAACGAAATGAAAAATGATTATCGTAAAAAACTGGTTAAATGCTGTGCGCGTAATTGAGTGGAGTGCCGTCTGTTACTATCACCTATAACTGTCACTATCTCAAGGGCGGCGTCGAGGAACGCTCGAGTTTCGATCTTATCGGTGGCATTGCCCGGAAATCCCTTCAGCGCCTTGAATTGTATGCGTGCCGATGATGGGTTCATGGTCCTAGACTTCTTTAGTTCTTGGCTTGTGTTGAGTTGAGTTGAGTTTAGTTTGCTCCGTCTGGGTCTGCGTCTGCACGGCAAATGAAATGGAAATTGAAAGCGAACATGAAAATAATGAATCAATGCTCAAGCAGTGTTTGCTTTCTGGACATCAATTGGTTATCTTATCAGCTAGCAGCGCACCTGCCCTGCGCTCTATCTGCCTCCAACTACGAATATTTCAACTCTGCTCTGTCGAATCAGTTTTCACTATTGAACCCCGTTCGGTGCTGCCGTTCGGTCCCGCTGCGCTGTGCGCTGCTGGTGTCCGCTGCTCTGCTGCGTCGTCGATAGTGCGAACGAATAGAATACAAGTTTGCCGCGTAGGCTAAGACTTATATGAAGACGCTGGCAGTGCCAGTGCCAGTACTAGTGACGCTGTGGGAGAGTGGGCTCTCAACCCTTTTTTAAGATGCGGCCATGACCCAGGCTTGCTTGTTTACTTGTAC
Organism: Drosophila tristis; assembly: GCA_018150885.1. Taxonomy (NCBI): domain Eukaryota; kingdom Metazoa; phylum Arthropoda; class Insecta; order Diptera; family Drosophilidae; genus Drosophila; species Drosophila tristis. Next base: position 1,006,563 of record JAECWT010000215.1, on the reverse strand, counting down.
AAAAGGTGCCACACTCTCTGCCGCTCTTCGAGTCGCAAATTTCAGTGTCACGCGCGCTTAACCGAGCAACTGTATCAAAATAGGTGACAACCCAACGAGTGAGCGGTTTCTGGAAGTGCCTCACCTTCCTCACGTCAGCACCTTGCGCAATACAACCAGTCAGACGGGCGTCCGTCGGCCCAGAGAGTTAGCTCGGGCTCAACTGACGACAGCGATCAGCCGAAGGCACCCAAAGCGCCCGAAGCTCAAGCACAGAAAACCTGCCTCAAAGTCACCAGCTGTGTATGTGTGTTTCGTGTGCGTGTGTGTGTGTGTGTGTACCATCAGCAAAGCAGTTTTAAAGCAGTGTTGCATACAGTTTTAGAGCATTTAGAGCGGTTTGGGAAGCATTGGAAGAAACTGAATGGAACGTTGTAATCAAAAGTTTATTTGTCTTGCAACAAATTGAAGAACAAAAAATATTGTTTTAATCCAGATAGCTCTACTTTCAAAAAAGAAAACATATTTAAGTTTTTACTGAAAGCTAGAAACATTAAAACAAATAAAGTTAATTAAAGCAAAATATATACCAATTTAAGTGAATTAATAAATAAATAAAAATTTGAATACATTTTAAAAGTAATTAATTACAAAATAAAAAAGCAAAGCATAAGCAAATATATATTAAAATTAATCAAGCAGGAAGTGGTGGGTAAGAAGAAAGCAACAAAGACAATAATTTGGTCCAATTTTGACATTTTATTCAAATACTTGATTATGTTTACATTTAGTATGGGTATAAATTAAAACAAAAATTCAAGTGCAAAAAAATCGTGTCTACCCGCTAAATAGTTTTTGCACGTCGCGGTCCATCATTGGGTTTTATACCCGGAACTCGACCACATAAAGTACCCTATTCAATTGTATTCTTGATCAGCATCAATAGGCCGAGTCCATATAGCTATGCATGTCCCGATATTCCAAGACAATAAAAACTAGAGCCAGCAAATTTTTGTGTGCCGACTCCTGTGATATTTCACTGAAATAAATTTACGGGGCGGCCCCACAAAGCGCGAAAATCTCTGGCATTCAATTCACAACTTTGAAGAAACGAAAAACGGAAAGCGCAGAATTATAAAGCATGGCCAAATCTACCAGATTGCTGATTCTGGGTGAGATCGGATCCCTCAAGAAAGGATGAGCACAGAGCAAAAGGGAGATATAACGGCTGGTATATAACTGGGCTGGGCTATACGAGTCGAACAGGTCCCTAGGTGAAGTGCAGGAATCAGCATTAGAATATAACCAGCGGTCCTGGCTGCTCTGTTTCTCTCCGTGTTGTGCCCCACTCTCTGACAGGTGCGAGCGAAATTGCCCCCCTCTTGAAGTGCACGTGGCATTGCGTTTGTTTTGATTGCCAGCGGGTGCGGTTCCCATGCGGGTACCATGTCCACGTAATGCCAGGCACTTTCTCCAATTATCGGATTAAATATGCAGGCTAAATTTCGCCACTTGTTGTGACAGATTTTCTGCGTCATTTGTGCAAGTCTTCTAATTTCAGGTTCAAGGACGTTCCAAGGGCGATAGGTAAACAGCAAATTTGCGATTGAAATTAGCGACCAACTGCAGCTGGACCCTCGGAAACATAGTTATAGCAGCTGTTCGCATCTGCCACTAAAAAAACGCGTTGATTTTTAATTTCTTTAAAAGATGGTCCCCTGCTGAAGTGAATATTTTTCACGCCTTTTTTTTGGAGCTCAGAAATTGCCTTTTTTACGTGGCCAATGTCAAATGAATCTTTATCTCACGAGACAAATTCTCTTGACGGCCAACTGGCATTCAACATGAAATGAATCTTTGTCCCTTTGGTCCCCAAAGATGTCTCCATCTAATGGTATGTCATATGACAAAATATTGCACCAGTCAATCCCGCACAGCATCCACTTTTCTCCGGTGCAACAACCATTGCAGCATGACCCCCCGCAGGACTCGTTCTGCAGTCTTTCGCAGTGGCAATGCATGCTGCCTCATCACCGAAACTTGGACCAAATTGATCAAAGTTGATCAACGAGCGCTTTGTCCGGCCGTCTAACTCTGCTCAGCTAGCGCAGCGATCGATATATTTTAGCCTTATTGGGCTGAGGGATGCCCAGCGGCTTCAACGAGTGGCATTGCAAGTGGCAAATTGCAGATTTGTTGTTTGATTTGCTGCCATTGCACCTGATCCTCCTCCTGACGATAGTTCCCAACAGCACCGACATCACTTTACAGAGACCTAAGATGGAGGATGCCCAATGCCTTGATGCCTGACCTTAAAACCAGACCAGGGGTACGCATGGGTGCCAGGATCTGGCTGCGGGCAAGGGACAGGACGTTGCTGATGTGAATATTCATTTGTTTCTGCTGTCTGCTGACTGTTGTCTGTTGTCTGCTGTCTGCTGTCTGCTTTCTGTGTTTCTGTATGTGTGTGTGGCATTTGAATTGTGTCAGGGCAGGGGGCAACGCCTATCGAGAGTTTTGTCTGTATCGAGGGAGTGTCGAGGGTGTAACGACGATTCCCCCAGCGAACAAAATACGATTAATGTGTGGTAGGGGGGGCCTGCTGTGTGGCCTGCTCACCTGCCAATCCTCATCCACACGCGAGTGTTGCTGCCAGGCCTGCTGGGTGAGATTGTCCTTGTCCCGCAGGTTCTGCTGCCTATGAACATCTCCTTTGGGGCATATTCCGTGTGTTTCATGTTATAATTCCACTTGCACTTGCGCTCTCACTTCCGCTTTCACTTCCGCTTTTACTTCCACTTCCACTCCCACTCCCAGTCCACTTCCACTCCCAGTCCACTCCCAGTCCACTTCCACTATCCACACTTCCAACCTCTCATGCCCGATGGATGAGCTCTTCTCTCGCTGCGGCGATGGCTTCATTCGGCTTCATTCAGCGTCATTCGACCTTTGGTTTTGGTTTTGCTTTCGCTTTCGCTTTTGCTTTTGCTTTTGGATTGTTGTGTCCCTCTGCTGCCGTCGCAGGGGTGGCCGAAAATGCCTGTGGCATGCTCCCCTGTTGGAGAGCCCGTGAGGTGATGTTCTTGTGCTCACATCGTCTCCCTATTTCGGGGAGCGCAGAGTAATGGTCACCTCATTTCGCTTGTTGAAGCGCACCCGGAAGAGGATGCCCGACGCGCTGTACAGGAAGCTCCTGTGCGAGTTGCGGCCCTCTCGCTCCTGCCCCTCCACGTGCTGGATCAGTCGGTGCGGCAGGTGGCGGTTGTCGTTGCGCACCCTCCAATGGTCAGGCGCCTCCTCCCATCCCGCCAGTGGCGATGCCAGTGGGCGCGACAGGGTGCCCGTCTCCTCCGGGTCCACCAGGACGACCAGTGGCTGCATGGGGTCCTCCTGGGTGGGCGAGAGGCTGGGCATGTGGTAGGTGACGTGCGGAATGTAGCGTGTGCTGCTGCTGCTGCTGGTGCCGCGCTGCTGCTGCAGCCACGCCCGCGCCGCCGCGGAAGTGCTCGGACCCTCGTCGAGGGCAGGGTACGCCGTCGGAATGGGGATGGGGATGGCGATGGCAAGGGCCAGCGCGCGCTCTGGGGTGGAGGCTGAGCTGCTGGTCTCGCTCTGGTAGCGCAGCCACTGCCGCACAGCGGCGGAGGTGCTCGGCCGCTCCCCTTGGTCCGGGTAGCTGCCGGTGCCGGTGCCGGTGCCGGTTCCGGTTCCGCTTCCGGCCTTGGCCACCACGGACCTGGGCCCGATGGAAATGGACTGGGTGCGCTCATGGCTCGAGCCTCCCCCGCTGCTCGTCTCGCTCTCGTCCCAGGCCGTCGCGTCCAGGGGACTCTCTGGCTCCGGCGACGGGCAGGGGGTGACGCTCGGCGTGTCGATGTCCTGCATTATGTGATCGTCGGGGGATCTGGCCGCGGCCGGCGGGGTCGGTGGCTGGGACTCCGGCGTCAGGGCCAAGGAGCCTGTGGGCTCGGCGGGCTCCTCGAGCTCCTCGAGGTCCGCCAGGTCCTCGACGAAGGCCCAGTTGTGCTCCAGATTGGGGTCGGTGGACACGCTCTCCTCCTCCCACGGCATCGGTGTCGGGGGCCGGGGTGGCGTCAGTTCCTCAGCCTCGTTGTCCGGATTGGAGCCCGTCGACCAGCTCTGCTCGTCCCAGGGCAGCAGCATCGGGAAGCGCGGCGCCTTGCGTGCCGGCTTGTTCTCGCTGCTGGCCTCTTTTTCTGCTGGTGGTGGAGGCACGCAGTCGCCCAAGGCCTCGTCCGGCTCGGGAATGGCCAGGGCGGCCCAGAGATGCTCCGCACTCGGCAGCGGGTCCGCCAGTCCCGGAATGGGGTGTCTCGGATGTGCGGCGTTGTGACCTGCGGCCCTGCCGCGCTCTGCAGCATTCGGCATGTCGTCCCCATGCCCGGCATGGGTCCTCATGCGCACGTCCTCGTCTCCGGCGTCGAGGGCCTGTGCCTCCTGGGCCTCCTCGGCGCGGCGTACTTTGCGTTGCGACTCAGACATTCTGTGGAGAGGCAATTGTTGGTTAAATTCCCACCTTAAGCCCCAATTACCCCCCTCAGCCCCCTGCCTCTCGATACGCGCTACATCTCTGACCCTGCTGGGCCCCTGCCTGGTCCGGCATCAAGAGATGCCATCAGATGGGCCTACGGATATTGATCTTCAGCTCAAAGTCTATTGGTCCTGCCCCGCAATGGCACCACCTGGTGGCATTGGTGCGAGTTCCCATGCGGACGTGCCATGTCCGCGTAATCCCCGAACCATCACGCACTTGCTCCAATTATCAGATTAATTATAAATACGAGTATTTAAGTTATTTCGCGCAACTTGTTGTGCCAGTTACTCTGCGATTTGTGTCGTCTGTTGCCTTCTAATATTCACTGCGATGCCCCTTCTCCGTGGGCTGTCCATGTAAATGGCCTGCGCCAGAGAACAACTGCAGCTGGATCCCAGCAGATTTAAGCCCAGACACTACTCCCCTCCCCATGGTGACTCTTTCAGTGTGCTGGACTGTGGCTGGACAAGCAGCGAAGCTTTTCCATGCAAACTATACAGATAATGGGAGATCATGTGGGTGGGTCTACGAATCTACGAATCTACGGATGAGATCCGATTAGATAGGGCTTCTGCAGAGGCCAGTGATCGTTCGAGCACCACTGTCTGTAAGCCATAGCTCGGCAGAGACTCTGCCTTCCAATCGGAAGTTCCTCTTTCCGGGAGTTCCCTTTGCAGCCTTCGTAGATACATTGTGCACCCCCCCCCCCACTGATGTATGCATGTAATTGCATCGGCGGAATATATTTTTATATATAGAACCCTGGCTGTACAGACAGTTTGGTTGCCGCTGTCCGGCAGTTATGTGCGGTCCTTATTATAATTGCATTTAATGGGAGAAGAGGATTAAAAATTAATTCTTAATTTGACACGCGGCCTCCTGTTGTGAAAAACATTACATATGGTGCCTAGAGTGCTCCTTCTCCTAGACGGGGTCAGGGACAGGGACAGGGACAGGGATACCCCCGTTAGCTGTCCTCAAATTGCAGCCGCCAGCGGTGTGGTTCCCATATAATTGGCTTCCCTCCTGGCAATTTGTCTCCTCTTTTTACGTTTTTTTTCTTCCTATTTCTGCCCCGCCCTTCGCTGCCCCGCCCATCGCTTTCTTCTGCAGCCCCAAGCAGCCCCAAGACTCCGTTCAACTGGTGGTCACTGAATGCTCGTCCTGGCAGCGGTGCATCCCGCGCAGATACTGGGATTACTCACCTAGTGGGCGTCGGCGTTGTCGCAGGCCAATCTCTTGGTGTCTCCGGACGTGGTCAGGACGAAGACGTAGTGCGTCTGCTGCTCGGCCAGCAGGTGCCACAGGGCGGCGGGTAGCTGGAAGCGGTGCTCCTGCTTTTGCTGGTCGGCGGCGCCTAACTCCTCGTAATGGGCCACCAGGCTGTTGAGGTTGCAGCGCAGCTCGACGAGCCGCAGCGGCGTGGCGGATACGATTTCGCGGCTGGCCCTGGACAGGTGGATGGCCGCCGCCGCCGCCTCAGTGGTAGGGGGAGGGTTCGGTCGCAGCCAGCGGTGGTGGGCCAGGATCACGGCACAGTTGCGGGCAAAGTAGAAGCTGTCGTTGCGCCGCTGGCCGTGGTAATTGTCCAGCAACTGGCTGCTCGGCTGCCTTAACTTGAGCTGGGTGAGGCGGCTGCGGGTGTGGGGGTGGGTCCCTGCTGCTGCTGCTGCTGCTGCTACTGCCGGCTGGGTGCCGGATGAGGACGACTGGTCTACGATGCGCTGCGGCAGATGCTCGGTGGCCTGGTCAACGGTGAGTACGCGGTTGAGGTAGTCGAAGCCCTGGCCCATCACACCGTCCAGAGTGTGGCCCAGATCAAAGCAGTGGCCCAGCTCGTGGCAGACGGCGCCCAGGGTGCTGGCGTAGACGCCACCGTAGGTGCGCCGGTAGTTGCTTTCGTCCGGCAGTCGCGCGACGTCCACCCGCTCTGCACTGCGCACACAGTCGCCGATCTCCGCGAATGTTCGCGGCCAGGAATAGAAGTGGGCGCTCCCGAACAGGGCCAATCCACCGCCACCCAATGCGGCGTGGCCGCGCAGGTGACGTCGGATGTTGGCGTAGGAGAGGTCCCCGCTGGCCGCTACTGCGGCGCCGTCGTACCGTGTGCAGGCCACAAACGCGACGAACTTGAGGTGCAGCTGCTGGCCCCACTGCTCACAGGAGAGTATCTCGCCGGCAAAGTGCTGCCACAGCTCGTCCTCGCTCTTGGCGAGCGTCTCTGCGGTGGTCAGCTGGCTGCGGAAGAGGCGGCAGGGTCCGTTGAGGGTGAACGTGCGATTGGCGAAGCCCGCCGCGTGCAACTTGTGCGCGTAAATGCACTGCACCAGTCGCAGATTGAGATCGATGAGCGAGCAGCGGGATGCGTGCTCTGAAATTGCCTTTTTCTGCTGCTGCTGGTGCTGCTGGTGCTGCTCCTCCTCCTTTTCGTCCTGGCCCACTATGTAGAGGGGCTGCACGCGAAAGGGGCTGCTGCGGGGCTTGTAGGTGAATCGAATCAGCCTTGAGCCGCTGCAAGAGCGCAGCTGCAGGAGACAGGCTCTAGAGGTCGCCGCCTCCTCCTCGTCTTTGCGGTGCAAGTCGAAGAGAAGCTTGAACTCACCAGCGCTGGATAACTGCGTCAGCTGTTCCAGCGACTCGTCGCGCAGCTCGAGGGTCGCTTTCAGTTGCTTGGCCGCGGCACACTTGGGCTGCAGGCGACCCTTTATCAGCAGAAAACTGTGCTGCACCTCCTCAGAGTCCTGTAGTTGCTCGACCTCGATGCTGTGGATGCGCTTGCAGCCTGTGACGCTGCTACTCATTTCTCTCCTCCACAGATTCCATCGACTTATCCAGCCGGCGTCCGCACAAAAAAAAACACCCACACACACACACAGGCACACACAAAATCTGCACACCAGACCAGACCAGACCAGACGATAGATGATGATGCGCACAAGAACAAGCAAAAGCGCACAAAAAACAACAACAAAAAGCTATCAGAGCGAACTTCGAGTGCAATCGATTGCAGGCGGGTGCTATCGCAATCGAAGGCAGCCATGTGCGCGCCCAATTCGAAAAAAGAGCCCCAAAGTGCTCGCAATTGAAAACAACTTTTTGAGCGGCGGTTTGCCGGGGTTCACGACCCAGCCCACCAGACAGACAACAACAAATAATTTGGCGAGACTTACGGGGAAAAAAAACAGGTTTTTATTTTAGAACTTAGAACTATTCTCGTATGCTGTGGAGCTGCCTAAACAATGAACAGATCGATCGATGGTCGATGGCTTCGACTTCGACCCTTGAGAAATGAAAGTAGGAGTACCTTGAGTAGTGCAGGATCACATGGAGCAGTAGCACATGGCAGAGCGGGAGCCCAGGCATGGGGGGGCGGGCACCTTCCATAGAAACTGCAACTACTACGTTAGCTGGCCGTTGTGCGCAGTGCGATACTTGGCCAGCTGGTCCATGTACTCGTCGTGCTTCTCCAGGGTGGCCAGCAGCCCCTCCGTGTTCACCGGCGACTCGTTCGGGCCGTAGTGGATCAGCTGGTCGTTGAGAGTGGTCATGGTGCCGCCCAGGGCGTGCAGTATGGCATCTCCGGCACAGATATCCCACTTCTTGATCTTGGAGGTGTGCAGATAGGCGGTGGCATTGTTGGCCACCACCTGGAGCACCTTGTACCCGGCCCCGGCGGCCGTCAGCAGGTTGACCTGCTCCCCGAAGATGCCGCGTGCCAGATCCTTGGCGCCGGCGGTGTGCGAGCGCGAAACGGTGATGATGGGCGACTCATTCTCCTGGGTATGCGGCGGATGGAGTCCTGCGAGATACTCGGACATGGAGTTGCCCACCCAGGCCCATGCAGTCTGGCCATTGAAGGGGCTGTGGATAACCCCAATCACTGGACGACCGGCCACGGCCACGCACACCATGGTGGTGACATACTCGTACAGCTCCTCTGCAGATCGGAGGGATGATTCCGTTTATTAAGGCAAATTGAGGGCAAGAGATTCCAGTTAATTTACCTGTAAACTCCTTGGTAGCATCCAAGGGATCCACCCAGACAGTGACATCCTGGGCATTGACGAGCACGTCCGGCACCTGGGCGGTCTCGTGCAGTACCGTGGGATCCAGATCGTAGCTGTGCGACTCCTTGCAGTGCTCCTTGTCCTCCTCGGAGAATATGCGGACACGTGGAAATATGCGCTGGAGACCCTGCTTCATGACGCAGTGCGAACGACCGTCGGCATCGGTAAACGGATCGTTGACGCCCTCGTCCGTCTGGCCCTTGCTGCGCTCTTTCAGCTGCCGGGAGCGGGCCACATCGAGCACCTCGAGACCGCCGCGCTGCGAAGCCTGGATGGCGGCGATCAGCATCTTGCGCAGGTTCACCCGGTTGGGATTGTCGCTGCGCAGCTTGCCATAGATGGCCGGCCGCTCCTCCTGGTGGAAGTTGAGGAAGTAGACCAGCACAATGGTCAGCAGGATGGCGCAAATGGTGGCTGGCACCCGATTGATGCGTATGGAGCGTCCGTTCATCTTACTGCTCTTCTCGCTGCTGGTGAAGCTCATCGGAAGGTGAGAGGTCGGCGGCAGGTAATACCAGCGGAGCAGCGGACCAGCGACTAACAGCGGCGCGGCACTGCCAGATCACCAATATCTTTAATGCTGTATCTGTATCAGTATCTCTGGCTGTGTCTGTATCTGTATCTGTACCCCTATCTGTGGCTGTGGCTGTGGCTGTGTTTGTGGCTCTTTTGTTTGCCTTTGACTCGAGAACAGCAGCACCAACAGCAGCTAAGCCAACAACAATCCACCTGGCCAAAATGAAGAAGCAGACAATTTAGAGCGCTAACGTAAATGCCGCGTTCTGCCGCCAGCGGCAGAGCTGCTGCTCTAACACGTCCACGTCGCGCTTTTTGGTATACCCCACTTCGTCAGGGGCTGCAAGGCAAACAAACAAAATATTGACGAAGAGAAATATGGAAACGGCAATAAACAATAACCAACAGCTGTCCAGCCTATCGATAGCGAGTAGTGTGTGTATCGATATATGCATAATTATGTATTTTACTCCCATTGCCGTTGAAACCAGGTGCACAAAACTTTTGTCCAAAATATGCAGTGTGAGCGAGAGAAATATATGCTTAATACATATATGCAAAGCTAAATTCATTGTATGTGAAGCAGCTGTGCGTTGATGAACCACCAAAACCAGCACAAACAACCATAAAATGCGCATTATCGATGAATGGGTTGCGTCGAGGAGAGCTTGGGGGCGATTTCGAACCAGGATATGAAGAAAAGATTGCGGCTGATATACTCGTATCTTCCCAATTGTGGATGCCACAGATGTTCACCCTTTGTGGGTGCGGAAGAGGGTGGGGCTACATTTTGAAATACACTTGTAACAGTGTAAAATCATAGGAGTCTGGATACCAGCCCTTCAAATCTCTGAGATCTAGGCGCTCATCGGGATGGGCAGACGGACACGTACAGTGGCGAGCAAAAGTGAGTGCATGTTCACTTGACTTTCGTCACCAATTTACGTACTATTTCCGAGAGGCTTGGTATTAGCCAATCGGCGTATTAGCCAATCGGCGGTGATCGGAGCTCAAAAGAGACGAAATGTGACTCCCAAACCGCTAGTAAAAAATCGCAAAAAATTATTGATGGACTCAGATGCTCGACTAAGGATGTCCGAAATGAGAATGAGAAAAATAAGCTGTTAACACCGAAGGCTGCTCCTCTGGCCATTAACAACAATGTTAGCCAATGGACTTCTAGAAGAGCGCTGCATAAGATAGGATATGTTTCAGCTGTTAAAAAAAGGGCGCGTTTGAAATTTGCAAGGGACCACACAAATTGGACCACTGATGACTGGAAACGTGTTATCTGGTTTGATAGTTCCTAATTCAACCGTCTTCAATCAGATGGAAAGCAATACTGCTGAGGGAAACCAGGGGAACGTCTTCAAAGGCACCATGTAAAGGAAACTGTCAAACATGGCGGAGGAAACATAATGGTTTGGGGATGTTATATATGGTGGCATGTTGGCCCTCTGCATTTAGTTGAAGGTATCATGCGAAAAGACAAGACAAAGAAAAAGAACCTAAACATTTAAAAAACCCATCCTCCCAATTTTATGGAGAAATGTGCTTCCCCCGAAAAGAAATTGTTCTTCAACAAGATGGTGATCCGAAGCACACTCCGAAAATTGTTAAGGAATGGATTGGAAACCAGCATTTTCAGCTGATGGAGTGGCCAGCACAAAGTCCCGACGTCAATCCGATTGAAAATCTTTGGTCAATCGTGAAAAGACGGCTCGGTCAGTACAAAGTCCACAGTCCAACGAATATGGGCAACCTTTGGCATCGTGTAAAAGCGGAATGGAATCGAATCACAAAAGATATTATTGAAAATTTGGTAGAGAGCTTGCCAAACCGCGTAAATCAAGTTATTGCTAATAGGGGTCTGAGCACAAAATATTAAAACTGATTTAATTATTTAATTTTCTTGAAACGTGCAAAATTGAGTTTGTTCTTTACTGCTATTTGTTAAGAATCAAATGATAATTACAAAATGAAAATGAAAATGTTTTCTTCATTATCTTGTTTCGTTGATGTTTTCTGGATGACGAAAGTCAGTTTATTAAACATGCACTCACTTTTGCTCGAGATATGAAGCACCCAAAGTTGAAAATTGTTTCAGTGTGCAAAACTGTATTGACGTCTTAATAACTTATTAATTTAGCAAGCAAAATGGCCGAAGACCCTACTGTGTGCGACGGGCATATGCTGCTCTGAGGCTCGTCGCTGACGAACAGACGAAGTTCTCGGGCAGCTGGTTCGTGGTCAGATACGAGGCATGGGCAAAAAGGGAACTGTAACCCCGCGCGCTCTCTATCGAAAAACCACGCAATAGAACAGCTCGCTTAGCTCGTCTCGCGCTAACGCCCTTGTGATGGTCCATTCAAATGTATCCAGGGTCCGGTTCAGAGCGTTGATCAGAACGAGTGTGTCCTCATCCGCCTTGATTCTTCTGGGAAGTCATCCGTTCTCTGCCACTTGAACCTTGGCTCCCGACCAGTCGGTTCACCCGGTGCCTAATGTTCAGAGAGCGTTGGTGGTGCCTTGGCACTCGCTGTGTTCTGCGTCGGAGGTGTGAACTTCCCCTTCTGCCTCCTGGATACCTTGCTCCCTCGCGCGTTCTCAGTCGAACTCCGGCGAAATCGGTTGAGCTCCGCTCCAGCTGGGTCGCTGTGAAAGACGAGCCTCCTCCAAGTGCTAACCTGCATATGTATGTATGTATGCCTTGCCCAAATTTCTGCCTATCTCTTTCTGTTACACTTCACTTACCCAACCGGGTGACCAGTCGGAAGTGAATTTGGAAGATAACTTGTCGATCTGACTGTAGTTTTAATTATTTGAAGGTGATGCAATTTCAATTTGGTACTGATCGGTAGTCGAATTGGTTTAAGTTTGGTTTTGAATTTGTCACACTGCAATGCACTGGTTGCCACTTGATACCATCTCTACACGATCTCTGAAAATCAAGACGGGAGTGCCCTCTTCGACATTCGTCTTCGAACAGCCTCTCTTTTCCGCTGAGATATTCGACCTGTCTGCTTTCTCTCCTCTTCATTCGTTTCCTTCTTTCACCAAATAATAAAGAGAATTTTACTCCAACCGATCGGCAAACAGGGCCTATTTTTCGGCGGATTCCAAAAGTCTGGCTTCTACCAAAGACTGTACAATACCAAGGTGGAGTTTTCGTTACGACCCTTAGAAAGAGGGAGGGCGCGGGGTTTTAATTCTCTTTTCGGCCTCGTCTCTGACCGCGAACGCGCTGCCCGACGGCTTCGACTGTTCGTCAGCAGTAGCCCAAAAGAGAATTAAAGTACAAGCCCCGAGCGCTCGTACCATAAGCGTCAAACGAAAATTGTATAGGTATTTGTTGCTCATGCAGCATCTCGGTACTGCATAGGAAGGAAAAGAATAAAGCAAGTAGCCAAAAACGATGTTGCTCTGCCGCTGCGCTGCTCCGTTTTCTGTCATTTCATTGCTGGAATGTTCTACTGATTTTGGCTGCACTTGGTGACACGCGTTTGGAGTGAGTTCTAGTCAAGAAAAGAGAATATTAAACAGTAAAATTATTAAAACAAAGCCACTTAAAGTAAAATATGTACAGCAATCGGCATATACGCAGACTCAGGACGACAAATATGCAAACAAACTAAAACGTGTGTGGGCAGAGACGGGGTCGTCCCATGAAATAGAACAAGTTGAGCAAAAGAAATAATGTAAAGGAATTGCAAATCGGAGGCATTGCAAATGAAATGCAAGTGAAAATGGACTGCTGCGCTTTGACCCCACGTGGCAAGTTTTAAAATATATTTCCAAATAATTTTTGCAGCCTGAAACTCTTAAATTTTTACATTTCAGAGAACAAAACCAATTGCAATTGTGACTGCTGCTGTGGAGCGCCTGGAGGGATCGGTCACAACTGCTGTGGAGCGCCTTGAGGGATCCATGACAGTCCTTTTGTCTGAGATACGCGCTTTACGGGGCATGATTTCTATATGCAATTATTTAAATTTAATTAAATTGTACATTTTTTTTTCAGCTGACCATGATAAATTACATGGCCAAATGCTAGTGTTTGGCGAAGCCGTCGCAGAGCAAGCTGGCACCTTGAAAAGTCTGGTGGGGCAACAGGGACAGGGGAATTGAGTATTACAATCGTTCCCGGTAATGTCAGACCAGGGACTGATCCAGATGGACGATCCGACCACGCCCATATAAAGTCCACTTTTTACTAGCTGTTTTGGTGGAGTAATGCATTATTATTGACGTGAATATTTGATGGGTAATTTTATATTCGTATATAATATATACATATGTATGTACATACATGCGTATAATGAATATCCTTAATTTTTTCATACTTCACCGCATTTTCGCATGCTCCTTTGGATATAAATGTCAAAGATCATTGTTTTCACTTATTTCATGATTTACTCCATTCTTGAGTTAAATATAAGGCTGCAGCAATGGTAGCATCACAACACTTTCAAAACTATTTTTGAGACACTTCCAGTCTTTTAAATTGAACATGTGATACCTTAATACCGTAGTGATACCGTAAATGTGTTCCTTGTCGGCTTGATTATATACAACCTGTATCTAATAGGGCTACCACGTGTCAACAACCTGCGTTGTTGCCTCATTATCATCGATCGGTTCAGTGGCAGCAGAAACAGCTACACTGGATTTGTCAGTTTGTCACGCCTCTCACCATGACCACTGATCAAGGAACAGATTCAAGTCTTGTCTTTTTACTGAGCAGCACTTCTCGGTATGCTCCCAGCCCAACTAAAAAGCCAGCTTGACGCATATACTTCTCTCGCTCTTACTGCAGGCATTTCCCATAAGACTATCTGTATTTTCCAGCTAGTCAGTTAGCAAAGTCTAATGTCCTAACACCATAAGCAACAAAACGTAATAAAAATCAAATAAACAAGCAGACTCTTAGCTGACAGAATAAAGACAGAACAATAAATTGAAGAAACACAGTTTTGATCTTTTGTTCTTTTCCGCCCGAGCCAAAGTTCGTTGGAAAAACCGCGGGCTTTTATTTCTATATTTTATATGCGATATATTGTATCGAGCCTAAAAAGTATTCGATAAAATGTATACTCTGTCAACATGTGCCGCGAAATAAGCAACAAGGATGAGCAACATCTACCTACCGTTGGGAAAAGAATATTACAGAAATGAGTAGATATCCCAAATAACGAACCAGTTCTTGAAGGTGCATGTCTATCTGGGAAATTGCCATTATTAATTGGGTTTCAAAGCCGCTTGGAAAACTGAATGTGAGCAATTATTAAAGGGAACTTATTTAATTATTGACTAGCAACAAGTGTTCACATTCAAAATCGAATAATATCGTTTCAGATCGTGCACAGAGAAAGATTAACCCAAGTTCTACCAGTAGGTATTGAAATCTACGCATTTATATTGGAAAACTTTACCAAGCTTAACGCAGTTTGTTGCCTATTAACAAAGAATGGGTCTACAAGAATAATTTACATTTCGTACTATGTACAGCGGTTTAATTAAAGTTGTTTACCTGCTTAAATAGAGTGGGGTGTAAAAGGGTTATACCCTTTTACACTGCGCCGCATCATTGGATTTTTCGGTTAAATGGAACATGCGGCAATAATGCCCATAAGGGCCCTGTGGATAGAAGAAGACAATGATGCGGCAGCATCTTTAATCATGCGGCGCATCATTGGCAAGTGTGAAACGCAGAAATGTATTTATCGTAAATCGGTATATAATGGGTACGTTTAATAAATTTCTTGGTATATTTCTGAGGGTCAGACGGTACCTGGCGGACGGAATAACGGAATCAAATCCCAATTGAACAGAAAGTGCCTTGGTTCCTTCTTTACGCTATATTTACGGCATATTTGGAAAATGACGTTTCTGAGGTTCAAGTCACACTCGAAAAAACAAATTCAAGTGAAAATTTTTTTTTCATATATTAAAATACTTTTGAAAATGACCGCCAAACCATTTAGCGCACAAAAAATACTGAAATTTTTCGCACTCAATTCGGTTTTTCAAAATATTCTCTCTTTTCCGTGGTGAAGAGAGCGCTTTCGTGGTGACTTGCCCCATACGCATTCCCGTAAGATACATTTGATTTGTATGGAAAAAATTTCAGCAACATGGGGAAATGAACTGGCAGCATTGTTCTGCAACTTTGGCACGAAATGAGCAACAAACTGCATACCTTGGGGAAATGGATATTATGGACTTGAGATATTGTTTGTAATATCAAGCTCCAATTAATGCAGAAACTACTGAGTCTCTGTTTTAAAGATATTAACGAAATTTTGCAGCTCACGAGTTCCAATAATAGGTATCAGAACCGGGATAAATGTATAATAATAGGTAAAAAACATGTCAATCTAGGGTAAAATCATAAATAATGTTTCAATGGAGCTTGGAACAAAACATTTAACATCAATAAAAAGAAATAAGGTATACAAAAGTACATACGCATAGAAGAAGCTTGGTTGGTTGACCAGCAACACTGACGTCACATTTAGTCAACATTTACGTTTTTACTCATGCCGTTTTTGTTTGAACCTTTTTATGTAAATAATGCAATAAAAAGGACTTTTGAAAATTTGCCAGTTTTGTAGAAAATTGATGTTCTATCGGATAAAATTGTTTTTTTAGGGCTGAGAGGGCCAACTAGCTAGTATTATTAAACGGAATATCAAAATCGAGGAATATCAACGTTGAATGTTTTGAATAAAACAATCGATACTATCGTAATAGTATCGGGCTCAAAAAAATATTAAAAAACCATTGAAACCTTTGAGGAACTTGTCCATTTCAAAAATTTGATGCCACCTGTCGATTTGTTTACAAATTTTTCTTCGTATTTTATAACAGCCAATCCAAACATATCAGAAGCGCAACGACTGTAGCTCGATACTATCATGATAGTCTCAAAACCATCGATAGTAGAGGCTAGCAGCAAAACATCGATACTATCGATATTGCCCTCTTTGGTTTGACACCTCTAGCGGAATCAAATCCCAATTGAACAGAAATTGTCTTGTTTCCTTCTTTCCAGTTCAAATATAACAAATTTTTTTGCTGTTATAATTTTTTTTCTGTTTTTCGGAAGCGCAAAATTTGAGAGAAATAAAAGTGCGTGCGCGTGCAAACGAGAAAACGTAGAAATATAGTGAGATAGAGAGAGAGAGCAAAAATTGTGGGCGAATCAACAAGGAAAGAAGAATGAGCGATGATGAGCAGCAGCTGCCACCCCAAAAAAGCTACAACGCAAAGCGCATTGAACTGGTTTATGCTCTCTGCTGCTGTCGCTTCTTCTTCCACTTGGCTATCAGCATTGACAATGATGCCAGCAGCAGCATGGCAGCGATGCGACGCAGTCCAGAGCAGAGCCAAAGCAGAGCTCTGAATCTGTGGGGCGTCGTGCGGGCGGCGTTAGTAAAGAACAAAGGGGGGGTTCATTCTTATCGTGGAGATGGATGTATCAGGCAGGGCAGAGTCCCCCCGAAGAAAGTAGATCTCAGCGACTGTAAGTAGATTCAGATGCAGACAACCAGATCGAATCTAGAAACCCAGAGTAGTGAACATTTTTTGATAGCCTTATCTTTTCTGCACATTGTGAGAGTTACCCAGAGAGCTATTGCATCCCAAGGTAATGGAATTTTTTGTTCTGAGTGTCGCCCGTCACTGTGCACAGTTTTTTCCTCAAATTACATATTTAATTTCTAGCGAATGCTTGATCCGTATCCGTATTCGCTGATCACAATAGAAGACAAATGCACTACAGGGCGAATGCATGCCACATTCCTCACATGACAGGTTATCGTACAAAAGTACATACATATTAATAGAAACAATAAATATCGGATATGTACTGTATCTATGTATGAAGCAATCACAATAGAAAAGATAGAAAAGAAATCCTATGATTCCATTAATATTTGGTGAACAAATTTAACTGAAAGTTTCTTGTGCTGCTTAGCCCTGGACAGTCATTTCGTGTAGCTTTTACTTTTACACGTAAAAACTACTCGTTTTTGTATTGTATTAAATTTTCTGTGAAATTATAGAACTACAGGAAGCACTTTATGTGTAGTTCAATGAGAGGGCACTCAAAGTGCGTTCATGGCGCATTTCGTTAAGAAATTCTTAGTAATTCACGAAAAAATATATACCTTTACGTTAATTAATTGCATTATTTCACTCTTGAATGCAATAAAAACTACATATGTATATGTAGGTGTATATGCATCTTCGGGCATTAAGTGGACCAGGATAGAGTCAATAATTGCTTCAATATTTGACAATCAACTTGGCAATCGCCCAGTGGATATTCATCATTCTGGAGAATATTTTTAAAAACAATAAAAGGTATAGAATACATATTTACATGTGTATGAAAGTATGTAATTCTTGCGTGTAATCCCATCCCGAAGTGGGATTCCATTTTGACGCTAAAGCAACACGTGGAATGCACCTGTTGAAAAAATTTCCTATTAAATTGTGATGAAGTGACCCCCATTTTGGTGGACCAGAAACTGATTTAAGAGATCAAATCAGGGCAAGGAATGCACCACGCTGGAATGCGAACGAGAGGATATGGATGCCTAGGCATAGACCTAGTGGTATTCCCATTAGTTGAGCCCCTCTCTTCACAGCCATAACCGTCGGAATCGTCGGATTTCCCCCGATTCATGGCCCCCTTTTGTGATTCATTTGTGCGTACTACAAAGCTCATTTCTCTCTCCCGCTTTCGCATCATCTATAGTTTATTTTAATGGGTTTAAATGAGTCTCTTTCACACAAAAGCAAGCAACCGACACGACACTGCTTTGCACTGCTTGCTTCCAGTGTGACCTTGCTACATTCTTGATGTGCTTTCTTTTGGGTTCAGGGTTCAGGTTCTCAGTCTTTCCCTCTTGTACAGCAACATATGTATGTAGTTGTTGCTGCTGGGATTAAAATTGAGGGTTTATTGATTGGAATTCTTCTTGAATTATTCATTAATAATTGCGAGCTCTAGAGTGTCTTTCAACGGTTATTTACAATGCAATATTCCTTAACTCTCCCGCTCCTTCTCTCTATCCCTTTTCCCCCTTTGTTGCTATCCATCAGTCTTGACTTTGACTTTGGTTTCGTTTCGTTTTTTGTTGTTGGTTTCTTCTATTATTGTTGTTCGTCTCCTTTTGTTCTTCTATTTTCTTGTGTAATTAGTGAACGGAAATTGTTTTGTGCGTCATTTATGTATGCATGTCTCTCTCTCTCTCTCTATATATATATATATGCCTTTGTGTGTTCGTGAGTGTGTGTATATGCGAAGGTCAATGGGTATCGAGGTAACGACCGCACCCAAAAGATGAGAGTCAGAAGGATCTAAAATATCAACGGAAATTACATACAGTAGTATGTAGTAGTATTAGTGCCGCACCTTGCAACATTCAAAACTCTTTATATGAGACATTTCTAGACTAGGTAGATCCCAGCTCATCACCTTTCATCAAAATATTCAATAACCAAATTGAATTTAGTTTGATTGTAATTTTTGAAAATGAGTTTGTTTCGTTTCTGAATATTTTTCAAACTACTTTAACGCAGCACTGGAATTTCAATGAACAGCATATTTAAGTCATAAAAAATAAGCACAAGCTACCTATACCTATGTACATACATACATACGTATATAAGTTTGAAATTTAACATTGGAGCTGACTCAGGATCATCAGATGCTACTCGTGGCAGAAGGCGAACAAGTGATAAAGAAGGGGGCGGGGTATAAAGGTTCTGTAGAGGGTAAAAATCATACTTGATAGCTTAGAAACTTTAGAAACTTCGCATCACTTGGGTTCGGGGATTCAGATGCAGTTTTTTGTGGCTGAGATTTGCACGAGCATAACCTTTCTGAAGGCTTCTAAAGGGTATCTATCCAAAGCCTCTTCACTTCCGCTACCCCTTGTCTTCGCTTTAATCTGCTTTCATTTGTTTCTCTTTAATGATATCGTGAGCTCGGATGGAATCATTCACTTCGGTTATGTGCATACATATGTATGTAAATACCCCACATTGTAATTTTGTTTCTTTGGGGAATGGTGAAGCTTGGGCAAATTCCCAAGCGTCAGATTCAATGCATTTGCACTGAATGTGAGACGAGACTCATTTCCTCTGCTACCCAAGTCCCAGATAAAAGACGACAGATATATACTGTATATGGAGTGAAATGTATTACATACATACGTACATACATATATTAGAAGAGAGCAGCTCCCTTTGGGCGCAGGGAAATGCAAAATTATAATGCTAAAAAGAATGTCACTGAACTCTGCTCTTATTCTACGGTGGATCAATCTGTTTGTCTCACTAAACGCATTTTGTACCCAATCGATGGATCTCATCTCGGATTTGTGGCGCACAGTTTCGCTTCTACACATTGTATTGTATTCCACCGCGGAGAAGATTGTCCGTTTATGGGAAATTTGCACAGGGATGAATGCGCTTTAGTGGAATGTCAAGGGGCATAAGTTTGCGACGGGTGCAGCTAGCTTAGTGTATGTACTAGATAGTATAGTATAGTATAGTATAGTATAGTATAGTATAGTATAGTATAGTATAGTAAAGTAGTAGTAATGGATGTTTTGTTATACATTTTGTTTCATTTGTTTCATTCTGATTTGTTGCAGGTTCCGCCCTCCCCCCCAAACAGCTCCATATGCAAAATGTCTAGTCCTGACGATAGAATACCAATACACGGTAAGTGGGTAAGAATGTCTGTCTCTCAATCTCAATCTCTCTCTCTCTCTCTCTCTCCCCTATGCATCCTTTTACCACCTCACTCACTCTTCGTGGGGGGAGGGGGGTGTCTGGGTGCTTTTGGCTCGAAGCTTTTGGGCTTCCTCCCCTGGCGATTTGTTTTTCTTTTTCCTGGGCTATGTACATAATGTACATACATATGTAACATAAACATTAACCACATTCGGGAATATACATACATACATACATACGCATGTATGTACATAGCACTAAAAGTACACAGAGAGAGCTCCACATATACTGCATACAGATACGCACACATGTGCAAACAAGAGCTTACACACACACACACACACACGCACACAGGCACAGGAATGGGCGATTGCCTTCCAAAAATAACTGTAATAATCATACATACATATGTACATATGTACATATACACAACAAAAGCAAGCTGTGTCGTTGAGGCACAGTGATCCCAAAGCAGTTTGGAATTTTCAGTGTATCGCTGTCACAACAAATTCAGCCATATTTTGTCATTTTGATTGCAGCTTCTGCCCCCCCCATAGTCCCTGCAATAGCTAAATGAATCACATCAGCTCTTAATCTCCAACTAAAGAAACTTAAAATGAATGCAAACAGTTTTACTTCCGACTAAGAGATCATCGTTCTCCTGCAACAGTTTATTTTACTGCTCCTTTTACGATTCTCATCCAATATATGTAAATGAAAGATGTTTAAAGATGTTCAATGTAGTTTCGAAATAGGTTTGTGTTTTTGCATATCTCAGTACTTCCCCCAAAGCTTCTTTCCCCCAAAAAAGAACCGAAGAATGGGAAACTCAGACAAGAAATTCAAAGTAGTGTCGTGCCAAGGTAGATGTCCGTCCAACAGATCTTTTTACGTGCATATTTAGATACATATGTACGTATGTACGGGGTTCTACGAATAACTGACGCACCTAACTTTTAATGATAAATAAAAAACTATATTGGGAAATTTACGCTGAAAAGTCATTTTATTTGCATTTCAATCAATATTCTTTTATTAAAAGTTGGTTTTTATTTTTGATATTTAACTGTTAGCTAGGCGTAATAACTTTAGGCGTTTAAAAAGCGACAAGCGACACGTCCCCTCTCTTATCGGGAATTTCGTCGCCAATTTTTTTGCAATTACAACTCCTGTTTTTTAGGCTTTGGAATATTCGCCACATGAAACCCCATTTGCAAAAGTTAAATTGATTTAGATCCCGAAAGGATATACATATGTATGCCAGTTCATCCAAGAGAAAAAGAAATGATTTTGAAAAACATGCAAAAATGTGTTTGTCATTTAACGGATATGGCTCCAAAACCATAACAGATATCGTTGTTTTTCTCTGCAGCATAAAAAGCTTCGTGTCTCCATCGTGTTGCGTCCCACCGAATGACTCTTCGAGGCTCAATTCTTCCTTCCTGCTGCATTTTTCGTTGACCCTCAATGAGACTGCGAATACGTTGTATTTTGTGAGCTTTGACTTACTAAACTAATTTTGAATTACGTTTTTAAAGGTCATACGGCTCACATTTGGCTGCTTTAACAATTTTGTTTTCCAAAAACAGCACGATTTCTCCCAGAATTTGTAACGGTGACCTTCTATGTGGGATATTTCAACTCTTTTAGTTGCCTAGAACCGAGATACAGTGCATCACACAAGCCTACGAATAGCGCCCACATATTTTAGGCAATTACAAAATTACGATATTTTGTTTTCTTTGCAAATATAAATTCTGAACAAAGGCTAGTTTTGCTTCTACCGCTCTAAGGCTTTAAATATCAACTGGTCAAAAATAATAACCATGTGGAATCAATTCACAATAGACGGAAGGATAAGAATTCCTAATGGCTGCCAGCCTGAGGATGTTTGATTTTAAGTAGTATCGCTTTAACGACAGCTATGAATAGCCACTCTGTACATACATACATACAGATGTACATATGTATTATTTATAAGGGTACAATTATGTGCATTCGTTCAAATCAATCAAACCGATACTTCCAGTGCCAAGACCCACTGTGCACGGGCTTGTGGCGTCCTCGGTCTTTGCTTTCTCACAGCTTCTAATGAGCCTGCTGCTCCTAGCGCTTTGCTGCTTCTGCAACTACTACTGTTACAGCGGCGCTGTGCTCTCTCTGCTCCAGGATGGACGCCAAGCAGGGCGCTGCCGCTACCTACTGCCGTGTCGTACCCAGGCAGAGCAGAGAGAACAACAACAAGCACATTGTCCATGGTCGCGTAAGCGCCTCTGCTCTGTCGGCACGGCTGTGTCGTTGTCAGAGCCATGACAGATGAAAGTTTATTCTGTGGGGGGTGGGGTGGCATCCGGTGGGGTGGGGTGGGAGTGGTTGTTCCCGTTTCTTTTGGCCAACAATGCCACTGTCAATGCCAAGCACGTGGATGTGAAATCCATGGCCTGGCCCCTGGCGTAATCTCCTTCCTTCTTCTTATGCTATGTTCCCTCCCATTCCCACCTCTCCCTCTCGCTCCATCTCTCTTTCTCTTTCTGGTATGCCCAGCTGCTCTTTCTCTATGGGGATTCCTTCTCTCTCGCTCTCTCGCTCTCTCTCGCTCTCTCTTACTCTCGTTCTCGCTCCGTGTCTGTTTTGTTTGAGGTAGTATGATGGACGCCGAGAAACGGGGGGACGGACCCGGACCCACAACCAAAAAGAAAAACATTCGTTTATCGATTTTCGTCTATTTTTAGACACAAAAACTTACTTGCCATTCAAATAAGTGCGAGTGTGTGTGTGTGTGTCCCTGTGGTGTGTGTGTGTGTGTGTGTGTATGTGCGGTCAGACCTGGGCTTTCTTTTCTTCTTTGGTCTTCTTCTTCTTGCTGGTGGGGTGGTGCTACTCCTCGTGCGCTTCCTCCTGCTCCTCCAGAGAAAGGAGAACGACAACGACACGTGCAAGCCACAACAGACATTTCCAGGGATTTGTCTTCGTAAGCTGTTACAATGAGACCATGACCCATGGTCGATGGTCCATGGCCCCGTGGCCTTACCTAAGTGCTGTCAAGGACGATAATAGGTGGGCGGGGTGATGAGAGGGGAGTGCCCTAAGTAATCGACCCCTCACTTCCTACAACCTGCACAATAGTTATCTAAAACATATCATTAGGAGTACATACATATGTATCTTACATACATATGTATCTTACATACATATTTTTATGTAAGCTTCCACTGTACATAAATGGTGTTTTGATACAAGTTTACGGAACTTGTTGGACCAGCGGACACCTTGAGTGGTGGGCCTAACAGAGAAGTACATTTGTACATAAATATGTTTTTATGTACCTGCTTATGTACATGATCGATGGAGCTATGTTAAGGAAGGTTTTGAAGTGATTGGTTTGAAATAAGTTCGGAACTCTGTGGATCTATAGAGAGGGAGAGAGATATTTGTCCAGCTTAAAGAGGTGTCCTCGCCCAAGGGCAACTGATACTGACACTGACCGCCTGGGGAAAGAGCCAACTAATTGTCACCCCCTCGATACCCTGACTTTCCACCCCCGAACACCATCACCCCCGAACACCCCCACCACCACCAGCACCACCCCCTTGTATAATGGAATTGTTTGTCTAAGACGCAATAAGTGAAAAGTTTTTATTTTCTTTTGCTGTTTGGCTTTGTTGGTTTTTTGCTCCATTTGAGGCACGCATGGGCCATGGAGCATGTTCCACCTGCTCGAAGGTCGACGGAGGGTGTCCCTCTCCCTCTGCCTCGCCGACCCCTATCCAATGTATTTCTAGTGATTGTATTTATTCTATTTTAGCTATGTATTGCTCTTTTGGCTCCTGGCTCCCCCTTACGCACATTTTTCTCGCCCGCCCTCGCCTTTACCTGTGCCTGGGTTGGTGTACCTTCTCTTTTCCCGCCATTTCCTTGCTCTTATTCGGATTTTTTGTATTAATTGTATTTGTATTTTCATCTGTTGTTGTTGTTTTCTTCCGCCTTCTACAGCTCTTTTGCCTCCTTCGCCTCTTTCGATGCGACCTTCTCTCACTTTTTCTTCCCTTTCCCAGGGGGCTTTTCTTTTACGGTCGTCTCTTTTTTTACATTATCCTTTAGTTCTACTTCTCCAATCCAGCGCTCTTCTCTACTTCCTCTCGCTCGCGACCCATACTCCTTCGCCTTCTCCCTCTTGCTACACCTTTCCGTTTCACAGCCATCTCCGCTTGCGTCCCCTCCATCCGCCTGCTATTGAGGAACAGTTACGAGTATTGTAATGGAATTCCAAGAATAAAACTGAACTTTGCCTGCTTCTCCCTCGCTCTCCGTGTGTGCAAGTGTATGTCAGCTGTTATATAAAACCGTTAGCCTTACAAATGGATGTACATACATATGTATGTACGAGTATGTATTGGCAGTTTAACCTACTGCCCCTCTACACCGCCCCCCGCGCTCTAAACAATATAATAATATCGAAGCGTTGCTGTTTCTGTTGCTTCTGTTGCTGCTGCGTTTATTTATTCATTCATTTGTTTTTGGTTCTACTTGTTTTCTGCGTTTTGGCTTTACATTTGTCAAGGTAAACCAAACCCCTCCACCCCTCCACACCACCACCACAAGCTCTTTGGCGGGTGGGGGGCCACAGCCTAGAACTTCATTGCTCGCCACGCCCACACGCCCCCGCAGATCCAGGCCCAAAACAAAACGTTTCGCTGCCGCCGACATTGTCGTTGTGTCTATTTTTAGAATGCGCGCGCTGGAAATTTACCCACACACACACACACACCCATAGTGAAAGAGAGAGAGAGAGAGAGACACTCACACATGCATACGCACACACATATGCATGTACATGGGAACGCTGCCGGCCTGCCGCCTATCACTCAAAACAAACTTATTGAGGAAGGAAGACGGAAAGAAGAGAGACAGAGAATGAGAACAGAACATTTTTGTGGGCTCAAGCTAAAGCTTCAGTCTCCTCTCCCGTTCTCCCGCATCTACATATGTATGTATGTATGCATGTATGTACATACATATGTTTGTATCTCTGCAGCATTCGTATCAACTTCCAATTGAATTTCAGTTTCAATTTCAATGACGAGACCAGACCCCAGACCCCCGTCACCATCGCCATCGCCATCGCTCTCATAAAGTTTTATACCGCTTTCGATAGCCTTGCAGAAGGTATTATCATTTTAACCAGATATTGAAATGCTTAATAAAGTAGGTACATCTGGACATGCATATGTACATACGTACATTCCTGATCTGTTACAAAAACCAAAGCGAATACCCATGCCCCATAGGCTTAAAGCTTTTTATTTATGTAATTGTGTGTACAACTCTGCGCTGGTCCCTTTGTTGGATGCACGCAAAAGATCAGACAGCTTATCATATACGAATACATTCTGACAATCATAGTCAGGTGCTTATGGACACATGTAGCCGATCGATTGGGCGATCATCATGTTATTAGGAGAAAATCGTTTTATTGGATCTGCAAGGGTATCAAAATCATCGACTTTCGACGTAATTCTTTGTATGCTCATATGTACATACATGCATATGTATGTATCTATGTAAATATGTATTTTTACGACAACACGTGCTCCCTGGAATCGCCTTTGTTGTACCGTTGGTTTCTATGTCAACACAACACAACACAGAAGTTGACCTTGAAGCGAAAAAGGGAGCAGAGCAGAGCAGAGCAAAGCAAAGCAAAGCAGCACCGGATAGAGAGATAGAAGGAATGGAATACGCATACACTTTTTCTTAAATCTTCGTTTGAAAAAATCAAAACAGATGGGAGGCGGGACAGGAGCACCCACACCCACCCACCACCGTGCTCTCTCGCACACATCACTAACCAGCTTGCTCGCTCCCCCTTCCCCTCTCCGCCTTTAGCATTTGGCATGCAAAAGTTTTCCACCTGCAGCGGCAAGTGCACCACCGAGAGCGAAAGAGAGAGCCCACTCTCGTTCTTCTGCTTCGTCTGTTTTGCATTTGCCCAAGTTTACCCAAGTCGACATGCGGGTACTCTAGAAAGCAAACCATGGGGTTTCAATGGATCATTTTTATTTTGTATATTTTTTTCGCAACATAAAATGGTCTGACCGACGTTCGAGCTGGTTCCCTTTTGAGCACAAACACCGCAAAAAAAAACAATTTGTTTTATTGTTGCCAAATATTTAGCCCATAGAGGGTATCTACTGTGCAGCAGACTGCAGCTGTAGACATACATATGCATGTACATATGTATGTATGTATATAAATTGTATTCTTTCACATGCACCTTGTATGAGTATTCCCCATGTTCTTCTCTGCTTTGTGCAATATGTGATGATGATAATGATGTTTTTGCTGCTTTTGCAGTGTTGCCACTTCTAAATATACTCCCCACAGCCATGCACGATTTATAAATGCTTCTAAAAATAGAACAGAACAGCAGCAGAACCAGCACAACGGAGCAGAGCAGAGCAAGCGCAGCCCGCAGCCCGCAGCAGGTCACGGCCTGTTCGGTTAGATATGCACACACACACACACACACACACACGCTCCCACACATTCTCATGCACATAACCGACTTGGGAGCATGCTATTGTGCTTTTTTTTTGTATACGCTGGTAGAGAGAGTATTATGATTTTTTGGAGCAGATGTTTGCCATGCCGAAAACGTTTTCTGGACACATTTTCTGTAATTACATTAACACATAGTCGGAACTAGGGACGATCATGGTCTGGGTCTGCAAGTTTTAAATCCGACCCAATACGGCTCCACACGCACAGTAACAGATTTTCCGAACACAAATTATTATCTTTGTATGTTTTATTTTTATAAATTTATTAAGTTTAAACTTCATCATCCATTCCAAAGTCTTTCAAAAGCGATGCCGACTTATGTACATGCAATTATATAGAATTGTAGGGGTCATAGTTAAAGCTATCGAAAAAGAAGGATCGGCTATGAATATTAACACCTTTAAGTGTGTTTTTTAGGCTGCTTACACTGGGGCTGCATCATGCATGCGTCTTTGCGTCTTGCCGGAGACGCAGTATTAGTGGGTCCTAGTGGTGGCAAAAATTGCGTCCTTTTCGGACGCAGGAGCGTCTATTTGAAATATTCGATTGCTTAAGGCTTAAGCGAATGTTTACACTTTCCTGCCAATTAGCACTTATCATTATTATTGCACCCCTGAGGCCATAAAGACACTGCTGGATAATTGGGAGAAGAACATCGACGATTTTCATACGACGAACTGGCTGTAAATAATAAATAAATATTAGCATCTCTTTCGTCCAAATCAATCACAAGCTGCGTCTGATTGATCTGCGATTGATCTGCAAGGGTATCAAAAGCTTCGGCATCTGACGTCTGTCTTCCTTTCTTGATATTGCTTTTGGCTGCTGATGCTTTTGGCTTTTGTTGCTCTATTTATAGCCCCTCTCTCTCGCTCGCTGCCTGCCCAAAACTCGACTTTGCTGATTAGATCAGCCAGATGTTGTTGGCGTGGGGATGGGGACGCACAGAGCGAGATCTAGAGCTAGAGGGAGACAGCATCACCAATTGGACTTTTCGGTTAGTCATATTTGTTTTGCGCGCAATTAGTCCAGCAGCAGAGTGGAGTGAGTGTGCGAGGGCAAATACTAAGAGTGGGAGAGAGTGTAAATGAGCACAAGGAAATGGCCAACGGCTAACTGCTCTTACCGTTCCGCTGCTTTGCTCTGTCGCTCCTGCGTCGACAGCGACAGCGACATCGACGACGACGCCGACGCCGACAGCAATATTTATCAATGAAACATTTGGCGACTGCACTTTTCTAGCCGGAGCCACAGCCGTAGTAGTGCTGGCAGTGCTGTCAGATGTTCAGTTATGGCGGAATTTTTCATCATTTTTTGCTTGTGGTGTCGCAGCAAATCAAATTAGTTGATCGGTGTTAAAAAGGGAACGAGCGCGAGAGAGAGAGGCAACGAAACAGGTCTGCTGCGGCTGCCTATCGTCACGTGCGCGAGGTAAAGAGAAGAAGAAGAAGACGAAGACGAAGAGGGAGAGGGAGAAACATTCATACACTCGTCGGTCGGTGTATTTGTAAACTATCCAAAACAACAGTCGCTCGTCTATAACTTTACGCTGCTGGGCATACTGCACGAAGATTTTAATAAAAACACATCGAGACGGGATAAAGATAAGACGGTAAAACACCTCTCTGCTCCTTTTGTTTCCATATATATTTAAATACATACATACATACATACATACATATGTGCATATATGTATGTAATTAATGGCTGCAGGGCATCTCAGAGTGACCAAATGATATGCCCAGGGCACACTACACCACTTACACCACGTCACCTTTGGGACAAGGGACTAAAAATAGACTCGTAATGAGCCGAAGCCTGTCTGTCTATGGTCGCAGCTTAACATAACCTACGGACAAAAAACGGTTCTGTTGAGGAAGGGTGTACGAATAATATATTGGGCCGAGAGTACATAAAGATGTATTGTACATACATACATACATACTCATATGTACATATGTATGTATGTATGTATGTTTGGTCGTTGTAATCGCTGTTAACTTTTGCTGTACAAGGTTACTAAAAATAACACCCCAATATACAATATGTACATCTACACATTTTTTTTTTTATTTTTTTTAACTTTTATATAAACATATTCGAATAAGAGACAAGCACAGAATAATAGAGAGCAAGAGAAAACGCCTCTTCTTACTCAAGGTGTATGTAAACGAGGTGAGGCATGCCAAAGCATTTTCTTGGCCGCTCCTTCTGTCTTTCTCTTTGTGTATCTCAGCGGTAAAAACTGAATGTCCGGTGGGATATTTCAAATAATATGTATCGGTAATAATAGAATGTATCGAACAGTAAATCTTCATAAATATGTACTAATGAAAGGGAATAAAACTCTCTTCAAAACTGTTTAATTGCTTCGAGTATCCATTGAGAACTCTTAGGAAAGAGCTCCCAACTTGTATTTAAAATATATGTACAAATGTATGTACATATGTGTGTACATTGATCTGGCTCTCGATTTCGCCCAACTGATGCTTGAATTTCGCTCTCCCACTCTCTAATTTTTGTTTACATTCTCAATTTGCAGATCTGCCACCAGAAGCCGGAAGCGATGAACGATTGCTGCATATAGGGCCGGTCCCATTAACATTGGATTTCAAGCCCCATCCAGCGGTGGATATCGATCAGCAGATCATGGAGGTGAGTGTGCTTTTGCCTTGCTTTATTTTGGTTCTCTCTAGAGCAACGGAGGGGCACGCCCTTGCTCCCAACTGCTCTCATTCCTCCGAGAGTTAAGAAAGGTGTGCGTGACCGAGGCTCGGTCGCAAGAATGCAAAAACGAAATACACGCGCGACAATACATCAAGTTGGATGCTGTAAAGGACCCGGAAGGGTCCTCCTAATCCTAACCTCCTAATCGTTTGAAAAAGGTTGGAATATTTGGAATACTATGTAAAAAAAAACGTTCTATAAGAAGTAAAGGCGTAGGAAAATAAACTAAGGGGTGCGAAATTATGTCTACTTTAAAATATGGCTAAAATGAGTTGTTCGCGGCAAACCTTGTTAACTTATCTTGTTGCTTAGCTTATTTGGCTGTCGACTATCATGAGAAATGACCTTCTTGATCATCTTTCTTTATCCTAACCCACTGGCATTTGCACCTGTCAAACTCCCTAGACCACATTCCATTAACCCCCATCACTAGTACTTCCCTTTGCTTTGGTGTGCTTTTGATCCAGCAGCTACGTACGTACGTACATACATTTGTATGTAGATGTGTATAATTATTCGCCTTCGCCACCGCTTTTCCTTTTCCCCGATTTCGTATATTTGTTTTGTTTTATATTTATATGCTATGCTTTTAGTCGCTTTGTTACATGAACATGTGCATGTTCTCGTGCGTGTGTGCATATGTGTGGTGTGTGTGGGGTTGTGCGTTTCCTTCTGCTCTGTTGGGCTTTGGAAGCAGAAGCGCTGCCTGCCTGCCTGCCTGCCTGCTTCTCTTCGGATGCTTGCCTTGCGCTCCTCGTTGGGAGTCTAAATATAAACGCGTGTACAACTTAATGATTCTATATTTATTGTTTTCACTACGAAAATATGTATGAGTTTTTGCGCATTTTTTAAATAAAATTCTTTATAAATAGCCGAGAAAACCAAGTCAAGAGAGCCGTCAGCGAGAGAGCGCAGAAGAAAGACAGAGGGGCCAGGCCTCTGACGGACGCATGCCAATGGGAGTGTGGCTCAGTCCACTTGACGGGTTTTTACTGTGTGCATATCTCTTCCTCTTCCGTTCTCTCTCTCTCTCTCTATCAGCTACTGGTGGCTGGGCGCATGGGGCAGCATGTGCAACAGCAGCCTCCCTGTCCTCTGGTACTCTGCTTGCACTGCTTATACTGTCTGTGATGCTTATGGTGCTTCTTCTTCTCAAGGTGCATTAATGCAAGGTGAGGTATTCCCAGAGAATCCTCCGAGGATAGTTTTCTTTTGCCTCTTTTGATGCTGCCGCTGCCGCTGCCACTGCCACTGCCACAGCTACTGGGCTTGTATTTAATTTATAGTCTGGGGGATTTATTTATGCCTCAATTTTTGGCTGCATTTCATTTTGAGTCCTCTTTTGTTTATTTTTTTCGTTAGAAATGTTTTATTTTTAGGGTTAAAAAGTGTTTTAAATGCAGATACATATGCCCTGCCACAGTTGCCCCCACCCGGCCACACCCCACCGCTGCCACGGGCTGCCACCGCCCGCCACCGACACCGCCTTCGGTTTTTCTTACTTCAGCAACGCGTTTGCCGTTTTTGTTATTTTTGGGTTTTCCTTTGAATTTATTTTTATTCTTTATAAACTCTGCGGGTTTTATTTTTAACAAATATACACACAAACACACACGCACACACACGTGGATTGCACGCACACCAAAACAAATGCTAATCAGTGAAAATGCTTGATAGAATTCCTCATTTCTCCCTCCGCCTTTACCTCCTCCTCCATCTCTTCGTTCGTCTTTGTGTTCCGTTATTTTCGGTGGCACGAGCAAAATGTAAATTAGCAAAAATTGATGGTGCGCATGATGGCAGGGTGAGCCGTGTGGGGTGGCTAGAGAGGGTTGACAAGATCTTAATGAACACGATCATTGATCTCTTGATCTTCGCCCACAAATTATAGAATTCGAATCTCCTGCTTCGATCGAACACCACAAGATCGATGATCTAAGAATTAAAGAACATTCATGGGCATTAGAAAAACTTGCTATTATATCTAGCGTATTTGAATCTCTTTGCGTTGGAACTTGGATTTCATGACCCAATGATTCAAATGATTCAACCAAATATCTCTTTAGCATGCGGAGAGGTCCAGCAAAGTGATTCTCTTTACACTACCTTGAAATATTTCAATGTGTCAGTGTCTCCAATGGTA
Source organism: Drosophila tristis (assembly GCA_018150885.1). Taxonomy (NCBI): domain Eukaryota; kingdom Metazoa; phylum Arthropoda; class Insecta; order Diptera; family Drosophilidae; genus Drosophila; species Drosophila tristis. The sequence continues at coordinate 975,263 of JAECWT010000215.1, read as the reverse complement.
TGGAGAGTCCTCTATCGAACAAATGTGATCCTTGCAATTCCCCCATCAAACAAACATTTTGGATATTTTAAGGTTCATGGATCCCCTTTAGTATGAAAATATCTAATTGTATAATTTTGTATGTAATTATGCATATTTAGGTATGTTATAAGCAGTGCATTCCATTGAACTATAACTATACTAGAATAAATCAGATTTAAAATGTCTAATTGAAGCAGTGATTGATCCGCCAGCGATTCGTCAGAAATGTGTTATTTCCATTTTCCGGAAATACCTTCATCATCATCATCATCATGATGATGATCATGATCACTTATAAAACAGATTGCATTTTCGTTTTCTTTTTGTTCCCAATCCAATCCAATTCTGTTTCTGTTCGGTTTCTATTTATATGGGCGTGCCTGTGTGCTGTCTTCTGCCCGCTATAATTATAGCACAGGCATTTATAATTATAGCACAGGCCATAGCAACTGGCGAATGTTGTGCAAGCAGCAGGAGGTGCCTCTGGCCAGAGCTACAGGTTCGTGGAGGAAGGTGCGGTGCGGTGCGGTGTGATTTGGTTTGGTGTCGGGTCAGGTGCAGTTTTCTAGGAACTCATGTGGCTTATGGGATGGGATGGGGATATATGGGGTAGATAGATGATTTTAATGGTTAGCTCTCTGTCTATCGCTTGAGTCCCGCCCCTATGTCTGTCTGGTCTAGGCAGCGAGAGGTGGCTCTCTCTGGTTGCCCACTCTCCCACCGTCTCGTCTCTCCTCTCCTCTCTCATTCACCCAGCAATCGTAAATGTTTCGAAATTTTGTGTTTATATTTGAGTTTTTCGCCAGTTGGGCCAGTCGCCCGCGTGAAACTGAAATGAAAGCGCGTCGTCCATATCCCAGCGAATGCTAAAATCAAAACGAAAATCCAAAAACAGAATCAGAAGCAGAAACAGGAAGAGCGAATGGAAACTAAATCGGACAGAGTTTTCAGCGCCTCCACGTCCATCGTGTCGCCGTCGGTTTCTCTTTTGAAAATTCGTAAACTCGTCGGCAAATAGTCGAAAGTCCATGAAAATTCTTTCGCATAACAAAAGTTTACAACAAAAACTAATTTGCACAAAATAACTACAACGCAAAGACAAAGATAAATAGAAAACACAGCAAGAAGAAGTGCGGAGCAAGCAGTCGAAGTAGTGCGCGTACTGCAGGAGATTGAGAAGCAGCAGTCGGTCAACTAGCAAAACCAAAGAAAAAACAGTGCAGGCAGAACAGATAATTATCTGTTGAGTGAACTGTAAGTGCGATTGCGGTGCGGAGTCGGGAAGAAATGTGAATAATGTACCCCTCAATCACCCTTTGCCGCCACCATGCCCCTTCCCCTTCCCCTTCCCCATTGACAGTGAACAAATCATATACATGTCTGTATGTATGTAAGTGTGCCAGTAGCAGTAAGAACAATAAGCATTAACAGAAGATATACATATGTAACAATAGCCAAAGCAAATTCAAGAAGCTAAGACACATTCGCACATTTAATACTCTTGAAGAGCCGTCTTTTATCTATAGTTGAGCTGAAACTATAACTTTGTTCGATATCTATCTGGACGATAGGCAAGAGGCAGGCTATCCACAGCCAGGGTATGGAATAGTAAATGCTTCCTTCTCTGCGTTGCAAACACCTGATCAAAATGGGAATACCCTCTCCCAGGGTATAAAAAGAGATAACAATAACTCAAGAAAAGATGAGATCAACCGAACCGTTACTTTCGCGATACATTTGTTTTTTGGCATTCCATTGCGATGTTTCTGCTTGTGAGTGTGTGTTTGTGTGAGTGTGTGCCAGAGAGGGAGCGATAGAGAGGGGTACGGAGGCGTGACATCCCCCAACAACATCAATAGTAACAACTGTCGTGTCCAAGCGAAGGTGGAGGCCAAAGAATAAACGAAGAAACGGCGCGATGCCTCGTGCCGCGCTCTAAGGTCATGGAAACCTATCAGCAGAAGCATCTCGATGTATGTAGGTGTATACATATGTGCCATATGTACCTACATACACATGGTACATACATACATACATACATACATACATACATACATACATACATACATACATACATAGATAATGACGACGAAGTGCGGGGGAAGAAGAACAGAACAGAACGGAACCAAAACAACACAGTGGTCACTCGCAATGGGAGAACTTTTCCTTCTTTGGCCAATTTTTAGAATTCTTATTGCTGGACCCCATCCAAAGTACACAAATATGTACATACATACATATGTCTGCATATACATAATTCAGAGTTTTCCCAGGATTCCATATGTTTGTCTGTTTACTACATACATAAATATGTATATGTAAGCAGTATCTACCAAGGGAGAAGTCCAAAGGAAAAGTCCCAAATTCGAATTGATGGAAAGTTTGACCGAAAGTAATGCACTTGTCAAGGAACTCCATTTAGCGATAAACTTATTCCCGCATATTTATGTATGTAAATATGTATGTATGGTAGAGCTGGCACTGTAACTATTCTGGAATCTAAAGGCAGAATATTTAATTCTGTTCAGTTATCCAAATCTCAAATACTCACTGCCTTTGATGGAGTCCAAACTTTGTTTATCCTCAGCTATGTACACCTGCCAGCATGATTATCTCTAAATGAGCTTTTTGTTTTCCCTTTCTTGCAGCTCAAAAAGAATCAGGAACTGCAGAAGCAACGTCTGATCCACACGTTTCAGGAGCAATCGAAGCAAATGGAATTGGAGCATAAACTGCAATTGGAGCACAAGTATCAAGTGAGTAGATGCGGCAAGCTGCCAGCGGCTACGGCGACGACGACGGCGACGATGTCAATGTCTCTTTCAAGGTGCATCATCGTAGGGTGAGGCATGCTCAAGCGTTGCCCGACACTCTGACACTAGAGCTGATGGTACACGCAGATCTGTACACCTGTGTGCATGCGAATTATTTGAATGGCAAAGGACAAAGACAACGGCAGGCACCGAAAGTGAAATGTCTGCTAGGTTAAGAGAGCGGAGAGCAGAAGTGTCCGGAGTGCCTCACCTTATACAAATACACCTTGACCAATGTCGCCTGTCCGTTGTTGTTGTCCGTTGTCCGCTGTCCGTTGTCCGCTGTGTCGCGGTTGTTGTGGCTGCTCTTCATGCAGAGACGATAATGATGTGACGATGATGGTGATGATGATGATGATGGGAATGATGGGGGAAGGAATCATCGGAATGATGATGTGAATGGGGTTGTGTGGGCAGAAAACTGAAAACAGAAATGCAAAACAAAACAAGACGAAAGAGGAATTGAAATGAAATAAATGAAATGAAAATAAAAAACATATTATCATGCCGTCGTCTGGGCCGGAAGTGCTTCGATGGGGCGTATGACTAAGGCCAAGGCGGCGCCATCATCATCATTACCATCATCATCATCATCATTAAGAGAGCAGACAAAGTACCAACCATTCTAAAAAATGGCCCACCACCTGAAACCGAATAATCAAAAAGCATTCTCTCTCTCTCTCTCTCTCTCCTTCTTTCTTTCCTGCTCGCACCTATTCGAAATTATTCAGTTTGCGGTGCACTCCCATGGAGCCTTCCAGGAATTGCGGGAACAGAGCACGTTAACGGTCGCCGCTGCTGCTGCTGCCGCATTTGCCGAAGAGCACCACCGCCAGCAGCAGCAGCAGCAGCACCACCATCACCAACAACAGCAACAGCAGCAGCAGCAGCAACAACAGCAGCAGCAGCAGCAGCAACAACAGCAACATCATCATCAGCAGCAGCAGCAGCAGCGCGAGCAGCAGCAGCAGCGGGAGCGACGAGAGCGGGAGGTGATGAAGCGCAAGGAGAACTGCAGCGCCAATGCCAGCCCGGAGGTCAAACAGATCCTCAATGTAATGTGGCAACCGCCTTCCTCTGTCGCTGTGACCACCCTCCTAATCCTCCTTTCAATTTGATTTGCCATTCCCGTTGCAGTGCTTCATTATGAGCCGCAAGTCGCAGGCAGCAGCCTCCAATGGAACAACGACAACGTCGCCCTATCGCAATCGGTAAGAAGAGAATCTAAATCAGAATCTGGGCTTTGACTGGGCCAGCCTATCGATCGATGAACCGATCGAAACTATACACCTATACATAGTACATAAATAATACATTATATAATAATATTTGCATTTACATTTACAGAGGTGTGGTGAAAAGCTCCTCGGGCGAATCCCTGCCAGCCGGGACCGTGACCAGTGCGCATCCCTACAAAATACCTCAGCCGCCCTCCTCACTGCTCAAATACGAATCTGACTTTCCGCTCAGGAAAACAGGTAAGCTCTCCCTCCGCGCCCGCTCGCCCGCTCGCCTTCCCAGATAACCGACTTGGGAGAAACTCACACCGCAGGAACTGCTCTCCGCCCTGCTCCGCCTTGAGTGTTGTTCATACTAAAATCCGTTTTGGCTGCCTCTGTCTGCTTTCTGTCCCCAAATTATTGTCGAGCCACAAAAAGGCCGAGTGTTCCTTAGGAGCAGTGGACGAAATGCTGCCACTAGGACACATTTGTCGAAGGATGCGAGTGAATTTTCAATTAAGCGAAGGGCCCAGCGAACCAAAACCAATGCGAGACTTTATCCCACAGAACAGAACAGATTAAAATGTGATTCATGTGCTCATAAATGTTCCGTTTGGTTCAGTGGAAGACTCTCGCAAAAGGCTCGTGCGTTGGGTCCGCTGAGTTCACTAAAATAACGTACAATGGGGATTAATGGGCATCGGCATCAGTTTGAGCTATGCCTTGTGTATATTTGGTCTGCAGTTCAAGGGATGGGCGGGATGTTAGGAGTGCATGGCAAAAATTACTAACCGAAAGTTACCCAGTTGCAAGGAGAGTTTTAAGCTGTGCAGATCAGATCCCAGCGCCCCCATTACTAGATTTGATTATGTATGCTGTAAGCTAAGTTCTCTAACCCCTTCCGAACTAACCAAGCAAATGTGTGTGAACCAAATCCAAACAGCCTCCGAACCGAACCTGCTGAAGATCCGGCTGAAACAGAGTGTCATCGAGCGCAAGGCCCGCATCGTGGGCCCGGCAGGTGCCCGTCGCCACGAGCGACTCCTGCAGGCGGCCCAGCGTAGACAGCAGAAGAACTCCGTTCTTACAAGTACGTATATGACCCAGACAGCACACACACACAGCACATACAGCACCCATCACCCACCACATGGGGGAAACCCCACAAAACGGCACAGATCGGAGTAGGCAATGGCGTCACTGGCTGCACGCAACGCTGCGTTAGGTGGAACTGAGTTGAGTCTGCTGGTGGGTCTGCAATGGATCCACACACCCAAAGGACGCAAACGAATTAAGGCAGCAGCACATCGACGGTATTTACTCGTTTGATCGTGATCGTGATCGCTTTCAGTTTAGTTTTTTACTTCTTGAAACTCGTTGAAATTTGTGCTGTGTCGCGCACTGTACTGTCGCTATAAGACAGGAGTATAGTGAGATCTTCTGAGCGTAGTTTCGCATCAACTATCTCAGCTTTAAAGAGCTCACTTCACCCACAAATGAAAGCACACGAAAATGATGAAAGATTCCATATCGTTGAGCCCAAATAAAAGTTCGCCCCCCAATAATGACAAAGGCATCTGTCACACACACACAAAAACAAACACACAAATGGTACGCTAAGACACACGGACCCTGCGAGTACATGGCGCACATAAATTCATCCAAGAGATCCAAGATCCAAGATCAAGATCCGAGATCAATGATCGATCGCTGGATCCTGCGTTGGAAACTCCAGAGAGTAGCTATTTGCATATTTTAATTTGTATTTTTCTTGATTTATAATTATCATAAATTATTTAATGCGTTTTTGTTGTTGTTGTAATCTTTGCAATCGCTGTTATCGCTGTTATCGTTGTCATCGCTGTTATCGCTGTCATCGCTGTTAACGTTAATGCTACTGTTATTGCTGTACTGTTATCTAACCTCTGTTATCCACGATGATCCAACCATTGGTCAGCTCCAGCTCCAGCTCCAACTCCAACTCCAGCTACGCTCAGTCCACTAACTGCTGCCTGACTGCCTTCTAAACTGTTTCTGATCCCCCGATACCCAGGACCCCTCCCCCTCCTCCGCCGCACAGTTATTAATCGAAGCGTTCTCTTTTGAATCCCCCAAAAACAGACTGCAACAGCACTCCGGATTCTGGTCCTAACTCTCCGCCCTCGTCCACGGGGCTGCCGGTGGGCGTGGTCGGCAGCAGGGGCTCCCCGACGAGTGCACCGATCCAGGAGGAGAACGAGGAGGGCAGCCAGTACCAGCCGGGGCAGAGGAGCAGCATCAACGACCTGCCGCTGTTCAGCTCGCCCTCCCTGCCCAACATATCCCTGGGACGACCGCATTTACCAAACTCCGCCCAGGTGCAGGCGCAGGCCCAGGCCCAGGCGCAGGCGCAGGCGAGTGCCCAGGCCCAGGCCCAGGCGCAGGCACAGGCCACTGCGCAGGCGATGTTCGCGGCACTGCACCAGAACTACTACAATCCGCTGGGCATGTCCTTTGTGGGACGGCAGCCGACTGGGTCGCTGGCCATGATGCCGGCCACGGGCATCGCGCCCCAGCAGCCCTCGCCTGTGGTTAGGTCCGCTTCGGCGACGTCTACGTCCTCGTCCCAGGCCTCATTGGTGGGGGATGTGGCTCCGCCGCAGGCGCACGCCGCCTCCACCATTCTGCCCTCGTCCTCGTCCTACATGCAGCAGCTGGGCGGCGTGACCGCCGGCTCTGCGGTCAATCTGCACGCCGCCGCCGTGGCTGCAGCAGCGGCTGCGGCAGCAGCAGCCGGCTCCCTGCCCCCCACCAACAGCCACGGCCACGGCCATGGCTACGGGCACGGCCACGGTCACGGCCATGGGCATGCCCATGGACATGCTGGACATGGGCATGGACATGCCCTGTACGGCGGTCACCAGCACAATGCGCCCATCACGGATGCGCAGGTGGCCCAGGTGCATCTGCACAAGCAGGGCCACCGACCCCTGGGCAGGACACAGTCGGCCCCCTTGCCCCTGGGCCATCCGATGCTGACGGGCGCCGGGCAGCTGAATGTGGCCCAAACGCACTACGAGAACAGCGAGGTGAGTAAACGTCCCCCCCTTGCACTTCGTAGATGATTAATCCAATGCTTTTTGCCCAGGCGGAGCGGCAGGCGTACCAGCATCAGGTGCTCACCCAGAAGCTGCGCCAGACCGTGCTCACCCGCAGCGGAGCGGCGGCGGTGGCCGCTGGAGTGCGCGAGTCCCAGCTGAAGGAGGAGGAGGACGACTCCGCTGCGGAGGTGATGGACCTGACCGACAAGAAGAAGCCGCCCAAAACGGTGCTGACCAGCACCATAGCCACCAGCACCTCACAGAGTCTGCCCGAGGCTCTGGCCGCAGCAGCGGCAGCCGCAGTCTATCGCTCGGCCCCCTCAGGCGCCACTGCGTCCTCGGCAGCGGTGGCCGGCGGCAATGGAAGCGGAAACGGAAACGGCAGCGGGAACGGGAACGGGACGAAGGGCAACAAACTACAGCGGGACCAGGAGTACCTGCAGCAGCAGCGGGAGCTGCTCCTGCTGCAGGAGGAGGAGATGGGCAAGGGCCTGATGCGGCCCCTCTCTCGGACGCTGAGCAGTCCGCTGGTGCCACTCGGTCCGCACGGCCTTAGTCAGCTGGCGGACACGGGGCAAGGGCAAGGGCAGCATCCGCCGCCGATAGCCACCTCCTCATCGGCGGACCACATACCGCCAGTCAACCTGACGCTGCCCCATCGTCAGCACCGACAGTTCATGGGGCATTTCTACGCCGCCCAGCTGCACCACCAGCAGCAGCAGCAGCAGCAGCAGCAGCAGCAGCAGCAACAGCAGCACCTGCAACAGACGCCGCCGTCCGCCTCATTGCCCCCGCACAAAATCACCACAGGCCTGGCCTACGACCCGCTGATGCTGAAGCACTCGTGCATCTGCGGCGACAACGCGCAGCATCCGGAGCACAGCGGCCGGCTGCAGAGCGTGTGGGCCCGGCTGAACGAGACGGATCTGGTGAAGCGCTGCGATCGGCTGCGGGCCCGCAAGGCCACCCAGGAGGAGCTTCAGACAGTGCACACGGAGGCGCATGCCATGCTCTTTGGCTCCAACCAGTGCCAGCTGACGCGACCCAAGCTGGAGAGCACGCTGGCCGCCAGCTTCGTCCGCCTCTCCTGCGGGGGACTGGGCGTGGATCTGGACACCACGTGGAATGAGCATCACACGGCCACCGCCGCCCGCATGGCCGCCGGCTGTGTCATCGATCTGGCCTTCAAGACGGCCAAGGGAGACCTGCGCAACGGCTTCGCCGTCGTCCGTCCGCCCGGCCACCATGCGGAGGCCAATCTGGCCATGGGCTTCTGCTTCTTCAACTCGATCGCCATCGCAGCGAAACGGCTGCGCCAGCAGATGCCCGAGATGCGGCGCATTCTCATTGTCGATTGGGTGAGTCCCATTGGCCACGACGGTCGGTCGCCACCCTCCCCCACCCAGTCGATAGGCAATTATCGATAATTAGGCCCCCCACGGTTGCTCCCAGTTCCTCCCAGGAATCGAATCCCAGATAATTGAAGCCTAAATGAATTGAATGTAAATGAGAATTCCTTCCAGTCGTCTGACATTTGTTTCCGCGCACCACGCAAGCCATCCTGTTTGCCTCCCATAGATCTGGCAGTGCCTAATGCAGGGAATGCCCCTCCCGCAGGTGTCTGCAAAAATCTCTTATTTGTGTTTACTTTCTCGTGCTGATTATCCACTTATAATCACATGCTATTACATGGGAGTATGTCTAATGTTAGGCCTTGAAACCCACTCAAATGTATTTCATTTGTTTATTATTTATTTACAGAAAAGTAGCCTAGAATTGATCCATTAATTCGGCTATTAATTGGCGGAGCACCAAGGCCTTCAGGCTGTTATTTCATTTATTCGCTTCCTGTTTGGGGAAAACTGTAGATAAATATTCCCAAATAATAGCAAATTCAATAGTTGATAGCTCTTCTTTTGAAGCTCATAAAGAGCAGATGGGATATATGTAAATATAGCAGTCTGGGAATGGGCGGAATGGGTGGAAAGGGCTCCTTGATTTGCAGCACAACTAAACGGATTTTGGTATTTATTTCAGGATGTGCACCATGGCAATGGCACTCAGCAAGCATTCTACCAAAGTCCCGACATTCTATATCTTTCCATACATCGACACGATGACGGTAACTTCTTTCCCGGCACAGGCGGACCCACAGAGGTGAGTGTGTGAGCATCCATGAGGCCATTCAGTACTAATCCGATGTGTCTCAATTGTTTTTAGTGCGGCTCCGGTGCTGGTCTCGGCTTCAATGTGAACATCTCGTGGTCCGGGGCTTTGAACCCGCCGCTGGGCGATGCCGAGTATATCGCTGCATTCCGTACCGTTGTGATGCCCATCGCCAAGTCCTTCAACCCGGACATTGTGCTCGTCTCGTCCGGCTTCGATGCGGCCACCGGCCACCCGGCACCACTGGGCGGCTACCACGTGTCGCCCGCCTGCTTTGGCTTCATGACCCGCGAGCTCCTCCAGCTGGCCAACGGCAAGGTGGTGCTGGCCCTCGAGGGTGGCTACGACCTGGCCGCCATCTGTGATTCCGCCCAAGAGTGCGTCCGAGCTCTGCTCGGCGATCCCGCCGCGCCAATTTCCCAGTCCGAGCTGGAACGACCGCCCTGCCAGAATGCCATCAATACGCTCCAGAAGACGATAGCCATACAGGTATCTAATACACAGCTGTGCCCTCCCACCCTCTCGGTCACTCACTCCTGCGTCCATCTCTTTGTCTCTCTGTGAATGTAGCAAACGCATTGGCCCTGCGTGCGGATGCTGGAGCACACCGTCGGCCTGTCTGCGCTGGAGACGCTCAAGGTGGAGCACGATGAATCTGAGACGATCAACGCCATGGCCGGCCTCTCCATGCAATCGATGCACAGGTTCGTGTCTGTATAGTGCGCCCAAAAAGTATGCAGTCCACACTGTGTGTTCTCTCACCAGAACCAGAGAGGAGTGTGTGCAAAATATTCTGTCTGTTGGGATTAGCTTAGTTGAATAGCCGAATTATGTATTCTTATAAATGCACATAGGTACATAATTATGTGCAGCACACAGTACTGAATCAGTTTGATATATGAATCCATATCGAAACGGAAATTTTGTTCGAATCCATTCGAAATTATTTATTTATTTAAACTAAAACTAAAACCTAAAGCGTTTTCCAAATATGTCTACATATGTATGTACGTCTTAATCTGTAACTGAATGCATATGTGAGCTGATTCAAACAACATTTAACAACATACATACGTATGCAAATGTTTCCCTCAAATTAGTTCCACTTTAATTTTAATTTGGTTATTTTATATACCTGGGCTCATATTCAGTTTAGAACTGTAGAACTAATTCCACCAGGAACTATCAGTCAATGGACTATTCAAGGGAATTATTAGCTGGAATGAAGTCATTATGGTCCTGTGTATCGAACATTATTGAACAGGAGAATGATTAATGATGATGCGATTGCATTTTATAAAGTGTGTGCCAGGACCTACACTCATTCCATAAATTCGAGCAATAATTTCACAATTAGCTTAAACACGGAATGTCTGTCCAATGGGAACCCCTCATAAATACATATATATGTACTACCCGTATGTAAATATAGTTCTGCGACGCACTTTACATTTAAATTTAGAAAATGAAAATTTGCGTATTCAAATTGATATCCTCACTTATTTGCTATATTCTTTTGCCTCTGTTTTGTTTGTGTTTAGAACCCTGTCGCGCGATGACTCCGAAGAGCCGATGGATCAGGATGAAACAAAATAGTCAGCGGCGGAGACGTGGACGTGGATACTTGGATGCGGATACTTGGATGTGGATGGCGCGGGCATGGCTGCTGCAACGTGCTGCTCAATGCACATTTAGTTATTTGTTGTAGTTGAATTGATTGTTGTTGCTGTTGTTGAATTGTTGTAGCGCTTCTCGTTGGGGCCAGCAGTGTCTCTGTCTCTGTCTAAGTCACTCCCCGAAACTCTATCTCTCTCTAGGTTAGACCGACATCCCTCTCCCTCTAGTAAAAAGAAACGAAAGCACAAGGCAACGCAACAAGCCGTAGGTTTCCCGCCACAGCACACCCCTCCCATCACCCCAGCACCCCAAACCCAACACCCAACACCCAAAACCCATAGCGTAGAAAAAGAAAAAGCAAAGAATTGATCAACGAATGTGAGCTAAATGTGAGAAGAATGCAGGAAAGCGAAAGCGGAAGCGGAAATAAGGCCTAAAGTTCAAAATGGTGGCTGTGCCACCCAAAACAAACAAAAAAGAATGTGAAAAGGAAGAGCAAACCATAAAACATGTAAATCTGAGGGATGCAAAATATATGTGTGTAGACAGCATATTGAATATTGAATTTAGCTTAGTAGATTTCTTAGTTATTGTTACTTTTAGTTTGATGGACGAAAGTGAGAGCGAGCGAGAGATAGAGAGAGAGAGAGAACCTATTTCTATTCCTATATTTTTTTTTGCATTTTTTTAGATCATTTTTTTCTTTAAATTAAAGGGCGGACAGTGCGTCGAGGGTAGGCACACACACACACACACACAAACACACACACGCGCAACTAAATGTATATGTAGGTATTTATGTATGTGTGAAAGATAGAGAGAGAGAGAGAGAGAAAGGAAGTTTCAACTAACCTAACGGTAAACAAGTACACTATAAACTTAAAAGAGAGAACAGCAGAGGGCGGGTTTCCGGTGGGGGCTGGGGGTGTGCGTGTGTGTGTGGGGGGTAGGTTTAACCGCGACCCCCTCCGTCAGAATATAAAAAACCACAGCCCCAGGGCCCCTCTATCTATCCGCAGAGACCTCACCCTAGAACCGTAGAACCGTAGAATCGTAGAATCGTAGAAGCCTAGATGCCTAGAACCCTAGCCCTCTCCTTATTAGGCCCCCTCCTCAAGGAGATGATTATGTGTTATGTAAAATGCTTTAGTTGGTAAAAGTAGATCTAATAGAACAAGAAGAAGATAAACACACAAACACACAAACACACACACACACACCTTAACAAAACAAAACAAAACAAAAGAAAACAAAAGAAAACGAAAGAAAAGAAATGGAAGGGAAGGGACAAGATGAGAGATCTAAATCTTTTTGTACAATTTATAGTTTAGTGCAAGTTTCAAGTACAACATAATATTATTTTAAACAAATCCTATATGTATATATTATATATACATGCGTGTATATCTATATATTGTATGTATATAGTTTATATGTATAACTAAATATATACATACATATATATATTGTGCAATAAATGTGAGAAAATGAAAATCGAGTGCAGAGCAAAAACAAAACAAAACAAAACACAAAACACACAAAATACTAAGAAAAACCTAAACTAAAAACTAAACTAAACTAAACCGAAATAAGAGATAATTGTTGTTAAATGTTGCCGAGATCTTATATACGTATGTATACCTAATAACTGTTACAATAATAATAATAATAATAACCCTTATACACATTACACATGCACACACATACATATGTATATGTATATACTCGACAATGCATTTGTATTTTGTATGCGTGTGCATAACGATAACGATGTTCAACAAATGTCTGAAATGAAGTAAAACTATTATTATATGTACATGTATGTATGTACATAAAACACACACACACACACACACACACACATACAAAAATTGAAAACAAAAAAAAACTTTAATAAAAAACAAACAAAACAAATGGCAAAAACCCTGTCGATCCTGAACTGGAGATCGCGAATATCCAATCCATCCGCCAGACACTGCAACTGCTATCTGCAATCTACAGCTGTGCTTGCACCATAATCTCCCTCTACCCGGCTTAGTCTGTGTACTAAACTGCTGTATGAAAGCCCAAGAAGCAGCAGCACCAGCAGCAGGCAGCAGTTGCAGTGGCAAAAAGCGATGGGAGGTGAGAAAGCCGTTTCATAGAGCACAACGAGATTCCATCTGCATCTGGTGGAAATAATTGTTAACAAATCTAAAGAGCAAAAGCAAAAGCGACAAATCGGTTCCATTGCCAGAGCTTGGGCTTGGTGTTGAGTCCCCATGTCTATTTATGCCCGATACTCGTAGAACTATGCAATACTGCGATTCTGTGTAACTCGTGTCCTTCCGCGCATTTCCACACTAAAAACTGTACAAGACTCGCAGAGTTAGGCAGGGACAATTTGCCCATTTGACCTCCCCATGTGTAGTCCAAAGTATGCTACTAACTCTCTCTTATGATAAGCCATCTGGTGCTTGATTGTTTGTCGACTTATGATACACCTATCCATGAAAAATCAACCAAATCTTTATGGGCCAAGATAGGGCTGTGTTATCAACATTCATTTGTCTTTTAAATCGTAGAGAGAAACATACAGAACGAGACAACAGCTAAAGTTGGGCACACGAAGTGTCAGTCTTTTAATACATATTTTAAATATGCAAATTAATTAATTAATTAATTAATTATTATGGCTGAAATACTGAGTTGAAATAGAACAAAAGTGGGCCACCAACTTGGAGTGGATTCACATATTTTCCAACGGGGCCGAATCGGTTGGTGCTTGAGAGCAGCTTTGCCAACTTGCTGGAAGATAAGATACGAGTAGCGGGTATACCATAGTCGGAATACTCGACTATACGATTTTTGGTGCGCTTTCAGTTGTCGCTCTGGAGCAGGGTTATCTGTGGCTATGTTTTGGCAATGGAACAAACGCTGATGGTCGCGTCCCGATCCCCGAGCGGACTTGTTATTGCATACTCGTCTTTGAGCTGATAGCGAGACTTGTAAACAACTTAGAATCTGAAATAAAATAATGCAAATAGATTTGAGCAGCGGCAGAGAATGAATTCCAGCACCACATTAAAAACATAACATGATGAAGAGCAGAGAGCAGAGCAGAATGGAAGGCACATACATATTTTAAAACGAACATCGGAGATAGTAAAAGATAGAGAGAGAGAGAGAGAGAATCAAGTATTTATACATACATATATATATTTTGTTGAATGTTGCACAAAGAAGTCAAAGAACCGAGAGGGCAAACAATTAAGAATAATCATAATGTAAAACCAAATGTCTGTGTCGCTTTTTCTAAAAGAAATAAAATGAAAACTCAAGAGAACTTATGCACGCGTATTGTTGGTGGAGAAAACATAGAAAACATACATACATACATACATACATACATATGTATATCGGTTATCTCCGCTTCTTGACGACCCACAAATCAGACAGATTGTGGGTTGGGTGGGCCCAACAGGTTGCAGTGCTGTGCAGGCAGAAACCAGACGCGCGAAGCAGCTTGAGTATTCGCTTGCTGGCAGGCGGTGCTGCCCCTCTTTGGCTCTTTTTGCAGCCACCCGTGGTTCAGTGTACTTTCACTGTTTGCGCAGTGCAGAGCTTTGTTGGCGGAGATGTCGTCGGTGAACGTTGATCTGGAGCGAGAGCGGCTGGGGGCCAGCATTGAGAGCGAGGACTTTGCCCGATGGTGGGCGGGCGGCAGCGATAGGCTGGAGGAGCGCCGCGCGCTGGAGCGCTTTGTGTTCGAGGACACCGAGCTGGAGGAGGCAGTGCATCCCAGCTGCTTGTCGTACAAGGAGCGCTACGAGCAGACCATTGCCAGATCCACCAAGTTCCTGGCCAAGCTGCGGCAGTGGCACAGCACCAGCCAGCCGCAGTTCCGCCTCAGTGTCGACTCGCTGCGTGAGTTTCGCATGCTGCTCTCCGGCCAGCTGGGCACCGCCCTCTTCCAGCAGAGCTTCCCCCTGCGGCTGCACCTCTCCATGTTCCTCACGACGCTGCTCAGCCAGGGCACCGAGGAGCAGCTGCACAAGTGGCTGAGCCGCGCCTGGCACATGGACGGCATCGTCGGCACCTATGCCCAGACGGAGCTGGGCCACGGCACCTACATACGCGGCCTGGAGACGCGCGCCGACTACGATGCGGCGAGCGAGGAGTTCGTCCTCAACACCCCCAGCTTGAGTGCCTACAAGTGGTGGCCCGGCGGCCTGGGCAACACCGCCAACATGACCATCGTGCTGGCCCAGCTGTACGTAAAGGGGCGACACCACGGCCTGCAGCCGTTCCTGGTCCGCATCCGCGACGAGGAGACACACCAGCCGCTGCCCGGCGTGGATGTGGGCGACATTGGGCCGAAGCTGGGCGGCAACGGCGTGAACAACGGCTTCCTGGGACTGCGCAATGTCCGGATACCGCGCGACCAGATGCTGATGAAGAATGCCCAGGTGCTGTCCGACGGCACCTTCGTACAGGGCCGGCCGCCGCTGCTGCTCTACGGCACCATGGTCTACGTGAGGGTCATCACCCTCAGGGATGTGCTGCACGGCCTCCTGCAGGCGGCCACCATAGCCACCAGGTGAGACCGCGACCGAGACCAGTCGGGGATGCGATGAATCCCAGTCGACGCTCCTTGCTTCAATATCCACTCGCTTCCCTCCCCAGATACTCTGCCGTTCGGCGCCAGAGCCCCATTGATGAAAATCAGCCGGAGGTGCAGATTCTCGACCACCTGACGCAGCAGGTGAAGGTCCTGCCGCAGATTGCGCGCGGCGTCTGCTACCGCCTGGTCGCCGACTGGCTCTGGAATTTTTACGCTCGCGTCATGGAGCAGCTGGAGGGGGGATCCGGGCAGCAGGCCCTGCCCGAGCTACACGCCCTCAGCTGCTGCCTGAAGGCGGTGGCCACCGACGAGGCCAGCGAGGGCATTGATCGGCTGCGGAAGGCCTGTGGCGGTCACGGCTTCCTGTCGTCGGCGAACTTCGACAGCATCTACGGCATGGCCACAGCCGCCTACACGTACGAGGGCGAGTACACCGTCCTCCTGCTGCAGTCGGCCCGCTTCCTGGTGCGCCAGTACGCGGACAGTCTGAAGCGGCGAGTGCTGCCCGCCAGTGTGACCTATCTGCGGAACACGGCCCGGCTTAGCTGGGGCAAGGACATGGCCGAGAATGCCGCCCGCGCCCTCGAGATCTCCGCCCTGGAGCAGACCCGCCAGGCCTGGCAGAGTCTGAGCACGCATCGCCAGAGGAAGCTGAGCGAGCAGCAGGCCAGCAACCTGACTGGCAGGCAGCTCACAGCGGCCGCCGTCGCCCATGCCCATGCCTTCCTCACCCGGAACTCGCTGCAGGAGCTGGATCGTCTCAGGCGGGGCCCGCTGAGTCCCCAAGTCTCCGCAGTGCTGGGCCAGCTGGTGGAGCTGTTCGTGCTGGACACCTTCCTGCGCCAGGCCGGCTCCGTGCTGCGCTGGAACAGCATCACCGGCTCCCAGCTGCTGTTGGTTGAGCGCAGATTCGAGCAACTCCTTGCAGAGCTGCGTCCCAATGCGGTGGCCCTGGTGGATGGCTTCGATTTCCATGATCGCACGCTCGGCTCCACCCTGGGCAGCTACGATGGACGCGTGTACGAGCGCCTGATGGCGGAGGCGCGCCGCAATCCGCTCAACCAGGAGCCAGTCAACGCCACCTTCCGCAGCCACCTGCAGCCCATGATGCGGGGCAAGCTGTAAGGCATCCCATGGGCATATAAATTTAAGATCTTCGCATGTACTTTCCTTACTCTCATATACATACGCATACACGTTCACTTTTGGAGGCGTTGCTTGTGTGTTTTCTCCGTTTATTCTCAACGAGTTACAATGAAGGCATGCGTACAATTAAGCTATTAAATTAGATTAGAAACATAAATAGGGGGGCCATGAAGATACACACATATGTATGTATTTGCTTGAAGGCGGCGTCTGGGTCTAGAACATCTTCTTCTTGACCGCCGTGTAGCGCTCCATGTAAACGTCGTAGCCGTCGAGGTCGGTGAACTGCTTCGAGTTGAACAGATTTCCGTCGACGGCAAGAATGCAAATCTTTGAATCCTTGAGAATGCGCGGCGTGAAGGCGGTCGCTTGCAGACAGTTCTCCTCGAGCCGCAGGGTCTTCAGCTTGCGACAGTCGGCCACATCTTCGGCCAGCGAAGAAATCTGATTCTGATTGAGGTTCAGCTCGGTGACGCAGAGACTGCCCACCTCCGCTGGGACTTTGGTGATCTTGTTCCTGGACAGATCGAGCACATCCAGTTTACTCAGGCCGCACAGCATCGAGGGGAACTCCTTGAGCTGGTTGTTGCTCAGGTTCACCGTCTTCAGATTGGTGCAGTTGACCAACGTCTTGGGCAGCTTGGTCAAATAATTGTCCATTAGCAGCAGCACCTCTAGCTTCAACAGCTCGCCCACCACTGTGTTGAGCTCCACCAGACGATTGCCACTCAGGTTCAGATGCTTCAGCAGCGTCAGTCGCCCCAGCTCGTCGGGCATGTGCTCGAAGCGGTTCTCGGACAGATCGAGCGTTTTTAGGACATTGGGATAGGCCTTCAGCTGTGGCGGAAACTCCTGCAGTCGCTGCAGTGAGATCTTCAGTATGCCCGTCTTCTGTGCCGTCTCCAGGTGCTGTTTGATCTGTTTGTTGCCCATCTCCGCCGCCGCCGCTTGTCTTCTCCAACAATGTATGCAAATGAAGTGAACTGCTGCTCGTTCCTGGACACTCTATGTCTATGTAGATTGCCCTTCACCATTCAGGAGGGCGTCGCACTCGAGCTCTGTTCTGTGGCAGGGAATGGATGTTCCCAATTGGTATGTACTGGACAATCATTAACTATTCGCAGTACATCATATTACAGTGTTTTTCACGTTCGTCTCATGTGCTGAGTATTTTTGTTAGTTAATTATTTATTTTTCCTCTTCCATGTATTTACATCGGAGGCGTGTATACATGCGAATATCGATAATTGAGCTGAAGAATGAGTCAACCGATAGTATCGCTGACTGAATAGTAGTGGCCGCATTCCACTGCACGTCGTCTTCGGATCAGACGCCATCGTCGATAAGATACTGTAGTGCGATAGCAACGAGAGTGACGCGATCATTCTATGATCCCATCGCATAAATTCATGCATCACTTCAAAAAAAATGTAGCGAAAAAAGTAAGCTCCATTGACTTCATACATAATGGATTGCTGTTGGCTTATATCGATATACCAGCTATCGATTCGAATACGCACTAAATCGCGAACAATAAGAAATAAACAAATCCAAATTATTATCAATCATAAAATTAGCTCCATGGTATGATAGTGAAGACTCTACAGGAGGAAATCGAAACTATGCATACATTTTTAGATCTATAAGACTTTGATTAGAATATATGCAGGTTTTGTTAACCATAGTTGTGATTTTCAAATAAAACGCCGATTTGTTCCGCTTATCGCACAAAAATACCGATATTTTTGTATATTTATTGTAACGAAGTGAAACAACAAAAAGTAGCGTAAATTTGCTCCAACTTGAGATAGTTGTTCCGTTGGTGATACATTTTCGCCATATCATCAAAAAATATCACCCACAAATATATTATCAACAAAAAATATATATCGATATACTGATACATCAATATATATCTAACATCCCTAGAGCACGCTGCCGAATAAATCCGCATCAGTGAAATTCTCGGTAAGTTTTCCGGCAGGAACGCAAAGATTAAACTACAGCCAGTACTGACAATATAAAATTGCAGCATCAGAGTGCCACTAGTTGAGGAAAATAAAGTCCCAACTGTTTTGTTCACCGACTGTCGCAATTTTGTCGTCGACGTTGCCGTTTGGTTTTACCTTTTGAAAATTTCGCAACAGATACTGTGACCACAATGCCGAAAGATACAGTTATCAAGGTGCAGGAGTATAAAGACACTCTGATCCAGAAGGCGGAGCTGCTGATTACCAAGTGCTTCCCGGAGAAGATTGTCCAGCTGAACGAGCTGCTTGCAACGCCCATGTTCAATGAGCGCGATTTCGAGGAGGTCCACCAGGATGTAAACATTCCTGTCCTGCCGCCGGTGCTAGCCAAAAACCATGACGATAGCGGAAACGATGATCATCCGCCGAACAAGCGTGCACGAAACGACGTCATCGTCGCTGGGTCCCCGATGCTGGCCCTGCCAAACGGCTCAGTGTCTTGCAACAAGCCGCTCTGCGAGATGATAAAAGTCGTCAAGCCGATCATCCGTACTCTGGTAGAGCATTGTAAGTGAACAGCGTGCACTATTATTCACATATACTAATTGCTGATCATTTTCTTGCAGCCAATCTCTTGAAGATGTGGATCTCTTTCATGATACCGAAAATCGAGGACGGAAACAACTTCGGCGTCTCCATCCAGGAGGATACCCTCGCCGAAATCCAGACCGTCGAGTCGGAGGCGGCCGCCTTCTACGACCAGATCTCGCGATACTTCCTCTCGCGGGCTAAGGTCGTGTCAAAGGTGGCGAAATATCCGCATATCGAGGACTACCGAAGAGCCGTCGTCGAGCTGGATGAAAAAGAATACCTCAGTCTGTGGTTGGTGGTCTGCGAGGTGCGCAACCGCTACTCCTCGCTCCACGACATAGTCATTAAGAACTTGGAGAAGCTTAAGAAGCCCCGATCCTCGAACACCGAGAGCCTCTACTAGTGATCCTCCATAAATACCTAACTTTTTTTTCTCTCCCTTAACCCCACCCCACCCCTATCCAGGTATCCTGCTCCAAAGCGCCCCGGAGCAGGGTTGAGCAAAAGGACCGTTTCAAAACATCCAGCACAGTGACGCTGGCGAACGAGACAGACCGAGAATCTTTTGGCACGTATAAATCATACTCGAAGCTTTTCCATTTTGAATTACAGATAAAGAAATAACAACTATGATTACACTTATTCTTATACATACAAATAACAGTAAAAATAACAGTAACAGTAAAAGTGAAAGTAAAAGTAAAAGTGAAGGTAATAGCAACTAGACAGCAAACAAAGAAGCGTCGAATGACATAGGCGAATGAATGAGATGAGGAGTTCATTTGTAACCATTTGTAGAATGTCCAGAGTAACGTTAGAGAAGTAACATGCAAGAACCTGCAGATGTATAGATTCCAACAAATGTCTATAGCTATACATACATGTAATAAATAAACCCAATGTTGCGTTGCTGCGTTGTCGCGATGCAAAGATACAAAAAACGGAAACAAGCGAAGAAGCACACAAATTATTGTTACACCTGACAATTTTGTAACCTTTCAGTCTGTAATAAAAACCTATGTGACTTTTGGCTGAGTAAGCAATTGTATTGTTTCATTTTTTGTTTGTAGTTTCGGAATCGGAAAATGTCTGCTGATTCATTGATTTGTTCGTGCGTGGACTCGCTTCAAGGCGCGCGCCAAAAGTGGTTGATGCTGCAGCCCTGGTGCCTGGAGTGTCATAGCAATGACAGCCAAAACACTGCTTGCACACGAAGGCTCACTGCTGCGGTATCGCTACAGCTAGCGATGGGATTTTCAAATGTGCCTGGCTTGGAAGGCACGGAAAAAACACGAGCATGCGCAGGAAAAAACCAGCAACATTTTTGCGATTCATTAGCTGGTTCGCTCATTTTGTTGTATGTGCCTCCCAGAACATATCATTCTCGAACCAAATGGTTCACCGGTCATAGTCTGCGCCACATGAAAATTCAAATCAATAAAAGTCTTGCGGGTTATGGTTTAAAAAAATAATAGTATATTAAACAGACGCATAAGAAAAAAATAATTCATATTTACAGATAGCGTTACCGCAGTTCCACCTAAGTCAAAGTAATATTATTTACAACTATAGCTATATATAGCTATATATATTTCTAGGCCTTACATACTAAAAAACAGGAATTTCGTGGCTTCCCTCTCTTAGAACTCCTATAATCCTACATACAAAATAATACATATTAATTCATAAATTCAGAAAAAAAATTATTATGTTGGGATAGACTTTCTCAAGGAGTAAAGTCAGTCATATGTAAGTTTAGTTTGTGCTGCAAAATTCTGTAGCTAATCGCTACTGCAGTGGTGGATTCGCTACTCGTTACTCGCTACTCGCTAAGCTATCCAGTGCATTGGAAATAAAACGAACGTCCCCCGCTGGTGCTTTCGAGCCATTAATATTTGCTGATGATTTAGGGGATATTTGTGTCGTTATTGGCAGTGTTTTAGTATGCTTCGATTGTAAGAATATATTCGGAATTGTTCTCTGTTAACTACTTACTTACTGACTGCTAAAGCTTAGCCTAGGTCGGGCCTGTGCCACCCTACACATACATACAATCGATACACATACATAGAGGCTACATATACGAATAAGAACAGTTTTTACACGTATTACACTACCCGACAAGATTTTTCCTCAAGGATCCAAACCCACTTTTTCTGATCGATTTGGGGCTTTGCAATTTTTTGATGATAATCTTTTTTTTCTACTGCAAGACTCTTTTTTGAAAAATGTTTGAAAACTGGTATTTTTATGTACGATTTTTGCAGAGTTAGTGCTAATTTTTTTCACATAACTTTAGTATCTGAGATCTGGTTGTAATAATAATAAATGCAGCTATAAGCTTTACCCAAACACTTTCTGATTATAGCTTACCGTCTGGCAAATATTAGGCTTTCAAATGCAAAGATTATGATTTTTGTGTGGTATTTTTTCCAAAATGTTTACTTTAAAAACTCAGGAAAAGTAAAAAGAAAATGATATAATGCTTCCATATATTTTTTGTGTATGTTCATTAATTAGGCGTCGTTTAAGGTATTGTTTATCTATGGAGAAACGGTGGAGCTAAACCCTCCGAAATTTTGAAAAAAATACCGCAAAAAAATCATTAAATTTGCATTTGAAAGCTTAATATTTCCCAGACGGTGCAGCAAAAACCACAAAGTGCTTCGGTCTAATTTCAAGCTGCATTAATTAGGTTTTAAGAATGCCAAAGTTCTGTGCAACCGGATGTAAGATACTTAAGTTATGTGAAAAAACAAGCCGGAACCTCTGAAAAGAGCCAAAAAAACTACCAGTTCTCAAAAATGCTTCAAAAAAAGTTCTGCCGTAGAAAAAAACATAATCTTGAAAAAATTATAAAGCCCCAAACCTATCTGAAAAAGTCGGTGTGGTTCCTTGAGGAAAAAAAGTTCGATTTTGTCGAGTGGTGTTATCAACGTTTTGGGCTTAGCTAATCTTTAGGCCTAAAGGCACAGCCCGGCCGAGTCGGAAATCCCCTTTACAAATATCTGCTAGCCCCGAAAGCTATTTGGACAAACCCTAAGCAAACCGGGCCCTCGATCCATATGATCAATTAAGCAGATTTGCTGCATTAAGTAAACGAAATGGCACATTGAACCACAACCCACAACCTCCCGCGTACCGCGATCCCGCGATCCCGCTACCCCCAATCTACACCCCTAGCCACATTACATGTGTCCCCACCAGGTGGCACTGGCCTGGTAGTATCCATCGCTGCCCCAATTTAGAACGCTTAGGGGCGGCGGTGGCGGCGTCAGCGAAAGGATGTCCAGCTCGTTGTTGTTCGAGGATTTGTGACGCCACCAGCGCTGGCCGTGCACCCGCTGTCTGGTGAGGAGGGGAAGCTGGAGACGGCGGCGCCTCTTCCTGGGGGCGATCCGGCGCGCCAGATCCCAGCCGACGGTGCCCTCTTGTTAGAAAACATGATGGGTGTTCTTGGCCGCCAGGAAGGGCTTCTCCTCGTTCATCTTCTCGAGGTTCCCACTGAGCGTGGGGTCCGTGGGGCGTTTCCGCTTGAAGAATCCGCACTTCCACATGATGAACGTGAACACCGCCAGCACCACCACGCCCGCAAGGATGGCTAAGCTGATGATCAGCCAGGGTATGGTGGTGTCCCGTTGCTGGTTCCTAAGCTCCGGATAGGCGCGCGTCTCCACCTGCAAGAGGATTAATCAAAGTTCAGGGACTGCTGCTGGTGGCTGGGGTGGGCCGGGGGGCCGAGCGACTCACCTCGATGTCGATGTGCTCCATCACCTCGACGCCAAAGTCCTCGGGTATCTGGGCGGTGGCCGTGGAGATGATGCGCACGCGGTCGACGCGCGGATACTCGCTGACGAGCGTTGAGTTCCAGAGGCGCGCCTTCACCATCACCTGGGCCTCCGACCTGGCCGGCATGTTGTAGATGTCGCACTCGATGCGGATGCACCGAGCCGTGCCCTTGTTGCAGTCCAGCTCGACGATGTCCTGCTTCTTGCCGCTGCCGCTGGACCCGATGCCCGCCAGCTCTGGCTCGTACATGAGCCGCTCCAGGCGGGTCACCCGCTCCAGGGTGCTGCGCGGCTGCCTGGAGTGGCTCGAGGTCTGGTTCTTGTTCAGCTGGGCCCGACCACGCATCGGCCACATCTTGAGGGTGGCCGGGGCGCCCAGGTAGCCGCTGGCCGACTCCTGCGACCCGCTGTCCAGCTTCAGGGGATTCACATACTCGGGCGCCACAACGCACTCGCCCACACCGATCTCCACGGTGGGCACCTGCTCCAAGTAGAGCAGGTACTGGTCCTTGTGGCCGCGCTCCGGGTCGCTGTAGAGGGACCAGGGCCAGTGGATGACCATGCGCACCTTGGGCGCCGTCGAGGGTCCGTCGTTGAAGATGGTGAAGCTGTGGTTCACCTGCGAGCCCACGTCGCCCATCTCCATGGGCGAGTTGTCCGTCACCTGGCTGGCCCCGCTGTAGAAGCTCTGCTCGGGCATCGCCCAGCCCCGGAAGTGCAGCTTGGCCCGCCGCACCACGTCCACGCTGAGCTTCTGCTCCGGCGGCTCGCTGCCCACCAGCTTCGAGGTGGTGTTGGCGAATATGTGGAACAGCATCGACTTCTCGCTGGGCTCCAGGCTCTTCGGCTGGAACCGGATGGTAACGGCCGTCGTCGTTCCGCGCAGCATCGGATTGCCCAGGCTGCAGGCCACCAAAGTGGTGTTGAAGCTGTTGCAAGTGGCATTGGTCTGCGGGTGGATAAAATCGAGGGGAGTGAGGATCGGGGACGACCTCTGCTTGGCTGCGGGCCACTTACCGGCTTTTTGGTGGCTACGTACGAGACGCCCGCCTGATGGCTAATGAACAGCTGCGCCTCGTAGGCGGAGTCCGCCAGGTTGCTCACGTTGATTTCCACCTCCAGCTCAGTTTCGTCCAGGATCTGGGTGTATTTGTTGTCTGCGAAGAGAGATGGGGCGGATGGGGACAAGGGGTTCAGGCCGAGGATTGAGGCAGGGGAAGGGGCTGCTCACCTATGGCTGTGATATTCGGCTTCGCTCGGATGCGCAGATCACTCTCGCAGAGATCGTCATCGCCGCAGTCCTTCTGGAAGGTGCCCTCGAAGTCGATGTGGGCCTGCGTCTGGTCGAGCATGGGGTTGAGTCGGGTGAGGGCGGAGTCCGCCAGCGGCGGCTCCTCCAGCGTGTACTTGAGTCGGAAGCGGATGGGGGTCTGGATGTCGCGGGTGTTGGCCTTGATGTACCCGGTGACTATCTGGCAGGCCACGCGCCCGTCGGTGCGCACCTTCACCACGCGGCTGATGACGTTGCTCCGCTTGTTGTCCCGGTCGAAGAAGGCGCGCGAGAACTTCTTGCGGTGGTCATAGGTCTCCGCCTCCACGCTGTACATCAGGCTGAGCTCCTTGGTCGAATCGTCGTACGGGTCGATGCTGCAGCAGGCCTCGAACGTGAAGCAGGTCAGGTTGCTGAAGGCGTCCGACCGGCAGCCCGGCTGGTTGGGGTCGATGTTGCGCAGCTCCTCGCCCTGGTAGCTGGTCTGGATGTTGATGATCGGCCGGGCCAGCAGCACCACCGTCGCCGACGAGTTGAAGGCCCCCACCACCACATCGGGGTAGGAGTTGCCGTCCAGGTCCGTGTTGCCCGCTATCGAGATCCCGAAGGTGCGGATCGGCTGGCCGTGGGGCACGGTGGCGCCCAGCTCCGAGGCCTGTATCCGCTGGGCGGGCTTGTCGTTGAGGCCCTGGCGCGACCCCAGATAAATGTAGACCACTCCCTGGCCCTCGTACGGCGCTCCCACAGCGATGTCCTCGCAGTTGTCCTTGTTGAGGTCCCCCACATTGGCCAGCGCCAGTCCGAAGCGGCTCTCCAGGGCCCCCGTCAGCCGCAGGGTGTGCCGCCTGGGCAGCGTGTCCTGATCGTTCTGGTAGACGTACACGGCCCCGCCCTCGTTCTTCGAGAAGAAGACGGGAGCTGCCACAATCAGGTCCGGTCGATTGTCCCCGTTGACATCGGCGGTGGTCAGCTCGTAGCCGAAGCTCGATCCGAACTGCTCCCCGTCGATGATGAGGCGCACGGGTATCGGATTGGTGTTGGCCTTGTCGAAGATCACCACCTGCCCGTGCCCATTGGAGCGGGGCGCCCCCGCCGCATAGGACATGTTGTAGCCGAAGAAGCGTCCGCCAGTGACGGACATGCCCAGGTAGCTGTACTTGTCCACCGGCGAGCTGGCGTCCGAGTGGTCGCTGTAGTAGGTCGTCTTGTCCCGGTGCAGGTACTCGCCCCCGATCTGCGTCACCCAGATGGAGCCGCGCCACGTGAACGGGCCCGGGGAGCCCAGCACCATCGTGTCATCGTCCAGCAGCGCCCCCGACGTACCCGCCTGGCACAGGCCGTAGTCCTCGTGTTGCCTGCGGACAAGGAGAGCCGATTAATGGATGACCTGGGTCAATGGTGGTGCCGAGCCCTTTCCGCAATTCCCCTCAGTCCTCTGGCCTGTTAGCCATAACAGAGGGAGTTGAGCCCCCATGGGTGCGACCCTACCTTCTCCCGAGCTGTAACCTCTCCATTTCCCTCTCTAATCTATTGCTTTCTGGCCATTAAGACATTATTATTGGTAGCAGGGTCAATCCTTTTCTCCTCCCATTCCCAAATGGAGTCGGAGATGACTTTCGGACTCTTCCTTTGCCCGCCGTCGCTCCAAGCTCGTTCCTGTTTCCCTCTGTGGCTGGGACATTAATGGATGACCAGGGTCAACTTCTTGCTACTCTCCTGATACTGGCGACACTAATGGATGACCAGGGTCAACATTGGGACTTCTCTATCAGCTCTTTCCCGCATGCCCGAATCGAGCTCGGACACGCAAGGACCCGCTCAATGAAAAATTGCATATCCAGCATGCTGACAGGCCTGCGCCCCGACTCCAGTCCACTCCACTCCACTCCACACCCCTGACCAAACACCTATGTGTCTACCGCTCCTTGATTTAAGTCACAGTGTGGGTGCGGAACACCCCACCCCCCTCCTCGTTATATTCCTGGCTCGACCCCTTGTCATTTAAATAAATTAAAATTCACCTTTATGACTGCTGGCGTCCTGCAGTTGGTGGCCCGACCAGGTGGCCGACGTCATCGGTGTCACACTCGGAGCAAGCCACGGCCTCGGTTCCCGGTCTCCGGTCCCCGGTCCCCGGTCCCTGCTGCTACACCCGCTGCATGCTAATTGGCCAAAAGCGAACACGCGCTCACATGTCTACATACAGACGAGTATGAATGTATCCTATTCTGTCCTGTCCATTGCCCCACACCCTCTGAGCATTCATCAAATGGCCAGTCCTCCCCCCGTCCCACAGATAATTCACCTTGACACTTTTTCGTGGGTGTCTTGCCATGTCGTGGCATGTCGTGAAAAGACCTGACCCATGTCAACTGTCCCAGAAGGATGGCCATTTCTATGGCTAGGGCCAACCTGTTATGATCAGCTTATAGTCCCCCAGATTGGTCGATTGATTGATTGATCAATAAAGATGGGCAGGTTGGGTACTCACCGCTGCACAGGGCGACCCTTGCACGGCTCGTGCACTTCGTCGAACTGCAGGTCGTTGGTGAGGACGTAGCACAGTCCTTGGCCATAGCGGTTCTCGCGTACAATATACATGTACCGGTGGGCACACACGAGCACCTGCATGAAGACAAATCATAATGTACCATAAAACACATGTAAATGCAAACATGGAAGTGGAACATGGAAGTGGAACAGTTAAACAGGAAGAAGGAGACAGCTAGCAACCCCCTGGGTGCCCCGTAAATGAGTAATATGAGTAAATAGATGCAGTAGTGCTATTTGAGTGGATCCAATGGATGTCTGGGATGGATATTTGATAATTTCAAAAGTGTAAATTACTTTCTATAGCTTTGAGGCAGTTCCATTTAGTTTCTGGAACTTCATGGAAGCGTCAGGATGAGGATTTCAGAAACCTCCTTAGTCTGAGGACACCATTCTATGGCGATGGTTAATTTGATGTTGACTTACCTTGCCGCCCGATCCGTTGGCCTGGAGCGGGTTCGATCGCACCGTGACGCCCATCCACTGTCCCTCCTTGATCTCGTCGCTGGAGGGCGGTGAGAGGACCTCGCTGTCGTATGCTGTACGTACGGACACGTGCGGACAGTGACAGGAGAGGAGTGCAGACAGAGAGAAAGAGAGAAGGAGAGAGAGAGAGAGATACCATTATGTTAGCAAGTGTCGAGAAAGAGATGCAATGTGTGTGTGTGTGTGTGTGTGTGGTGGGTGGATGTGTATGCTTGTATGTGTGTGTACATGTGTTTCGTATGTGTGTGTGTGTGTTTGTGCATGTCAGCAACAACAACAGTAAAAACATCAAAAATTAACAACAAGAACAATAATTAAATCATTAACTTTTAAGTGTGGTATAGTAGTATTAAGTATGCATTATTAACAATAGTCTGTACGAGTAATGTGTACATATGTACATGTACAAATATATATATATGTATATACATATGTAGTATAAACAACAAATTCATTCACATTTTACATTCATATGTACGTACATATGTAATGTACGTTGGTGTATTTAAAACTCCAAATTGAAATTGAAATGCAATTCTGTAAAATGTAATTATTTAACTCTGATTTTGGGGCACAGCATGTGTATGTATGAGAGGAAGCGAACCTCAAACTGGAGCTGCGGCACACATGTGCTCCGTTGAGGGAGAAACAGCAAAAAAAGTAAAGCAACAACAACAGAAGAAATAGAGAGAGCGCGAGCGAGAGACGTTCGGCAGGGGTGCCGAAGATTTGGATACCCTTTGATACCAAAGCCAGCAATCGCACCTTTTCAACAGAGTTTCATTCTGTTTTGCTGTTCCTTCATTGCGTGATGTTTATTCATTGGTTCTGTTATTTTCGTATCGCTTTTCTCACATCGGCTCGAATGTTAATGCTAATGTCTTGTCTGTGGTGCCTCTATCCATTTGGGATCGCATATCTGTCTCTGAGTGGCAAACATCTCCTTGAAATCATAGTACCATGTTAGCTAGTGTACGAAAATGGAAAGCGCTACGCTGCCAACTCCGCCGTCAGCTTTAACAGAATGCTGCAGCACTGAGGAGAAAGAGCAGAGTTGGCAGCCAAAGCGATGGAGAGACAGAGAGAGAGAGAGAGAGAGCGAGAGCCGAAACGTAACGAAATTGATTTAGAATGCATTTTAAAGCATCAAAGTGTTGAAATATGATAAATGATTATTACACTGGGCGGAGAGACGAAGTGAGATACGAGTACATACATACATGCATACATGCATTCATACATGGGTGAGTGAGAGAGATAGAGTACGGCATATAAGCGGCGTTTTCTTTTCGGTTTTCTTCGCCTTTCGTTGCGGTGCGGTGCCTTGGGGCGTGGGCCGTTCTTGACGGGTTTGACGCGTTTGAAACGCGCCCTGGTCGGGCCTGCCAGTGAAAGTCGCCTTCCACGCAGGCGCGCAGCTGGAAGTGCACGCAGATTTCCCCACCGAACCCCACGCACCCCATCCGTTTTTGGATTGGCCCAGCACCAACTGAACTTTGCACTGTGTGACGCGCTTTTGACATTGGCAAGCGACAAAAAAACAAAAAAACACGGAAGAATGAAACGAACGAAGACGAAGAAAACCGAAAGAATGCAGTGGCTGCTGCCAGGGGGGGGCGTCTGCTGCCCCTAAAACGTATTCTGAGTTATTTTTCACTCAGGAATTTGCATTCTAAAATTTGCAGTTATTTTTATGCCTCTGCCAACGTTTGTTTTTCTCTGTGTGTGCTGTTTATTTTAACACACTTCATGTGCAATACTAACATATATCCATATGTGCATACATATGTATGTATGTAGTTTTTGAGAAATTTGTCACGTTCTGGGACTGCGGCGTCGCAGACAAAGTCTTGAGCGGCCGCCACGCTCTGATTGCCGAAACAGCGACAAGAGCAGCCAAGAACGAGAGAGGAATGGGAAGGAGTCGAAGCTGTTGGTACCCCTGGGCAGCTCCATATGTACATATATTTACTATTTTACTAAATCGTCTGCAAACTGAAAGGACTATCTTAATTTCGGGAATTTCTTTAACTTTTAACAGAGCAAAGAAAATAATTCGAAGATATGACTATTCTAACGATGGCATTTGCACATGTGTATGTATGTTATATATGCATGGATGTATGTACATATGTATGTAGTGATGTGACTTTGATTAATTAAATATTTAAATATGTAAAACTCCATGGGAGTCGAAAATGTAGCTCTGCCGTGCAAATGTAAAATATCTGCACAAAATACAAATACCCTCTGCGCCAGGGTATGAACAGAACAGTCAGTCCAAGAAGCAGACGAAGTGGAAGAATTAAAGCAGAAAGAAGAGGCAAAAACACGGTCACAGTGGTGTACAAAAAAAAAATGCAGTCGACCCAGTTGGATGGGCGGCTTCGTCGGGGGAATATTAAGGAAAGGCAGGGCAAAGCGCAAATGAATTTACATCCATATGCAAATTTATGATCGAGGCAGAATGAGCGAGAGCGAGTGGTGGCGAGTGCTGGAGCGATAAAATTACCGCTAAATGAGCCGCCAATTGGAGCCGCCCAAAAAAGTGAAGCCTGGAATAACCCACAGCCCGAACTGATGATAGCATTCCGGGAATCAGCACGGGCATGCAGAGGAAATGGCCAACATGTGACGTCGATAATGAAGTTGTTGCTGCAATCGAAGCGTACAACAGATCTGGAATTTTATCGCCCAATGCAAATGTTGAACCAAGCGCCCTATCAAGGGGGGCTATTAAGTAGCGGGAGCTGGCCTTGAGGCGGAATCGAGCATGTCGCCGATTGAGGGGGATTAATGGTACATATGTTTGCTATAGCTATATATGCTATATAACTATGCATCTTGAGTTCAATAGCTGAAGACAAGTTTCCAATTAAAGTTATTTATCGGTGGGTATCCATTTCGAAAACGAACCATCAAATAAAACTTGATGGACATATTTTACTTGAATTTCTTATCGAATTTTTGTTTTCGGACAAGAATCGGGTACTATCGACTGGAGTACTCCGAATCTGTTAGCGCAAGGAGTGTACTTTTCCATGGTTGGATCTTTCTTTAGGAGTGCCTAAAGGTAATGAAATAATAAAATAAATACTGAAAAAATGTGCAAGTGAGCAAATCAAATAGGTGGGAAAATAGAGAGCAGCCTAGTGAGCAGACGGCTGGGAGCTGGTGAGCAGCTAGCTTCTGCTTCACGATGCAATGGTTATTAACTATAAATGATAACTTAGATAAATAGTTTATTGGAAATAATTACATAAATGTACACATCTAAACAATCATAATTAAGTATGTATGTACACATAAAATATGTACAAATAAGTGTGCGTAAATTTAGCTAGCTCTATGAATAGTGGGTAGTATACATATTGAATATCTGATTGCAGTTACGAGTGGTGCGCGCATGCGTGGCAAGTCAGGAGCAGCAGTAACGGTAAGAGTGTGAGGCGGCGGGAGAGAGTGATGTGAGGTTAGGTGGTAAGTAAGCAAGATGGCGGCCGTAGGCATGCGTGTGCGTGACTGTACATTCGGTGATCGCTGATTGATTTGTATATGTACATAAATAAGTATTATGTGCAAAAGCGAGCGATTCGAGTGCCAACCAGAATTGGGTGCACTGAGTCGAATGGTTAATCGATAAGAAATCAAAACGCAAGAGTAATAAATCGAAGCGCAAACCAAAGATTTGAATACAGAATGGGTGTTAGGAATTGCGATGCGATGCTTAGTCCTGGGATGTGTCGATTTTAGTTGGGTTCAGGTTGGTGGGCAAGACAACAATTAAAGCACCCATACCACTTACGCTTATTAATCTCATAAACTCCGCTCGATGCTAAATGATTCGTTCGTGATCGTTATCGTTATCGTGATCGAATTGTAAATATCGAAAATAATTTTTGGTCAGTATTTGGAAATTTGGGTTGGGTTGGGTTGAGGTTGAGATTTGGGTTTTGGTTTTCGTTTTGGGTTTGGGTTGAGGTTGAGGGGGAACCGAATGAGTTTCCCAGTTAGGCGCACCGAATATGAATTTCCATTTATTTTTGTTTCGTGGGCAGAACCGAAAATCAAAGGGGTAGAAAACGAAAAAAACGAAAGAAATATAGGGAAGAAAAAAAGAGAGTACAAAAACAATTAAAAAATTAAATTAAATATACATAGTAGATCTCGATATCGGTATGGTGGTGTTCGTACTGGCTAAGATGCTAGGGCAAAAGTGGTTTGCTATACAATATTTGCTAAAAGATATATGTATGTAATGCGGAAGCTGTGAAGTTGTTGACTGAGCTCTCGATTCAATTTGGATTAAACCATTGAGCGTTGAATCGTTTGGATTTTGGAATAGATTCAGCGATGGATCCATTAAACTGAATCAACTGAATTATTTAATTAACTTATCCAACGAATGGGTAACTGTTCGATCGAGCAGTGCACCAACTGATCACAGCATCCTTTCCTATAACTAATAAAAATCGAAAACTGAAAACGGTTCCATTATGGTTAGAAAAGTTTAGTCACAGATCTCTGTACAGCATTTGGCAATTGTTTATATACAATTAATTGAGTGAGGGTAAAACTAGAAGATCAGGAGAAACGGGAAACGTATAGCGCGAATCGCAGGAGTGGTAAGAAGGTTGCTTGGTTTGGCCCGAACCCCGACATGTTAGTCACACGGAGTGTTATCTGGGAGTATGTATATCCATGTACTATATCCATGGTACCGGTTCAGATGGCTCAAACCAATCAACCTTCCCCCAACACAAAATTTGATAGAGATGTAGAGAGAGAGAGAGAACTGAAGAGAGAGACAGGGGTGGCAAGGTACCAAAGCTTGGTTAGTAGTTATCGACTAACTGGATATTATATACGTAAGATTTAAGTTATGTTGCATCTTAACTAATCAGACGCGACGTAGAGATCGTAAATGATAAACCTAAGAGTGGGATGTGCACAGAAAGATCCATTGCTTCCGCACTTCCGCTTTCGCTTTCGCTTAGTTCCAATGTCAGGAGACATTCCGCATCGTGGAACCAGAGGGTTCGGCAGATACACACACACATATGTGAGTGTGTGTGGGGATCCTAGTTAATGTTATGAAATCTGGGGCGTTCACTTACAGCGTCGTCCATCGGTTATCACCTGTTCGCAGTCATCGAACCTCTGCGTTATGGGACACCTCCAGAGGGCGCCCGAGTGCGAGGTGTTCGGCTGTCGATTGTGATCCAGGGGGGCTCCCACCAGCAGGCTGAAACACAGAAATCAGATATCAGATCGTTAGCAAATGCTAGCATTGAAGATACTATATAAACATATATAATGGAATGGCATGGCATGGGAGCGAGAGGAGGGCCAACCGCAAAAGTTCGCATCGGGCTCGAGCGAAAATTCAAGCGATCTGCGGTCAGTGCTTGGTTTTTCGCTAATTGCGGGTCTGTCTGCTGGTAGGGGTACGGGGTACGGGGCTCGCCGTTCTGTAATCGATTTGTAGGTGGGCACTGAGACACGGCCCACGACAATCGCGACTTGGTTCAATGCACTGCGCTTCGCGCGCTTTTCGGGGCTTGGCCCTGCCAAAATGTAATTACTCGAGGCGATAAACGTGTGCAGTGTGCTGAAGGGACAGGGAGAGGAACAGGGACAGGGACAGGGAGAGGAGGTGGAAGGGGATGGGAATGGATAAGATAGTGGTTAGTGGGGGGGGGGGGCAGCTGGCGGTGAGATGTGAGTGGGAGTCACGGAGCAGTTGCTGGGCGCGTCTGCACGAAAGATGGAGCTAATGAGCAGGCCCCGGAGTAGGGTTGGGGGCAGCGAACAAGCGAGGGAGTAGCGAAGATGCAGACAGGGGAGGGGAGAGAAGAAAGAATAGGAATCAAGGAAGAAAGAATCAAGCGAAAGGCGAGCAAAAGAAGCAAGAAAGAAGAGGCACAGAACAGAGGAAAATGAGCAGAAACTCTCGCAAGAAAGGCAAGAGAGAAGACAGGAGAGTGGAGAGAGGAGAAAGGAGGCCTAGAAACGGTCAAAGGGAAGACAAGGAGGAAGAGGAAGAGGAGTGGAGTGGAGTGGGAGTGGGGAAGAGTGGAGTGCAGAGGAGAGGGAAGCATGCAACGCGGCACCCACGCTCTGGCCCGCAGTCGCGGACTCGCGCACTCGCTTAACGTGTTCAACATGAATGTTCATTATCCTGGCGGCAGCCGTAAGCTCAGCCATAACCGACAGCAACAGCAACACTAAAGACAACAACAACAAGAACAACAGCAGCAACAGCAGCAGCAGCAGCAGCAGCAGCAGCAACAGCAGCAGCAACAGCAGCAACACAACAACTGAGTTGCAACAACGAACGACAACTGCAATAGCGACAACAACAGGAATTGCATGTACGACAACAAACGAAACACGAAGGCGAGGAGTGGGTTTATGGCGGCCATTAAGTGGCACCTACACACAACACTCTCACAGATGCAAGTCACACACACACACACACACACAATTGGGGGCACAGCAGCAGCAGGAAAGAGTAAGACAAAAAAAGAAATCTTTAAGTGCCTCAAAGGCAAAACTGGTGGCCAGCCGAGGGGTGGTGTGGGAGGATGAGGAGGAAGCTCCGCCGTATGGTATGGCATGGATTGGCAGGCGGGGGGCGGCGGCTTGGTGGGGGGAATTGGCATCGTCTTCCAGTTTATGGGCGTGCTCAAAGTTATCGCTTTTGTCACCACACAATTGACACATTAAACGACGAAAAACAACGAAAAACCCTCAAGAAAATGCCATCTCAGAGAGAGGGAGAGGGAGAGCAGTAGAGTAGTGGAGTAGTGGAGGTTGGAGATAAGATTGGATGAACTAGAACTTGCGAAAGGTGCTGCGATCTCTCAGCACCTAATCAAAGAATGGAACGAAGGCAAAGGCACAGGAAACGAGAAACCGAAATAAGGTTAAGCCTGGGGACTGGCTTCCTCCATTCCTCAGACCCCAAAGAACCAGAAATAAGTGAAATAAGCAGGGAAATATTTAAAGCACTCAGCGCTAAAAATATTACAATATAAATGGATGTAAAATACAAATAATCCACAAAAAGTTGCCAAGTTAAACGCAAAAGAAAACGGAGCATCGTCGCATTTAGTGGGAAAATTCAATTCGAGTTCAGTGGAAATTAGGGACAAGATCTGGAAGAACTTCGCCCTCATTAGAGGTGTTATAGCTGAAGGCTCAGTCCGAGGTCATCCATCGAATGGGCCCTAAATGGGTCTGCGTCTGCGTCTGCCCCTTCTGCTGTCTACCTGTCTGCAAGGCGAGTGTCTGGATGTTGGTGCTGTGGCCATTAGCGGCGACACCCGCCCAGCACTGAACACCAAAGAGTTGCCACATTCCCAGTTCCATTGAACCCAAACTAAGTTAGCCCCGTCCAAACGAGGCCTATCCCAACCTGACCCAGCGCGATTCGACCCTGCTCATTGTCGCTGGTTTTATGGGCTTTCGTGTCAGGTTGGAACATTTCTCTGCTGGGTGCTGCGAGGGCTGTGCTCATTTGGCAGGTTGCTAGTTTTCGGTAATCAAATGCTAACTAGGGAGAGGGAGAACGAAGGAAACTGGGACGGCCGAAGCCTGACATAAATCTGGTCACAAAAGCCGCTGGCCCATAAATCTTCGGCCTGGCCGAGAGTCCATAAAGCAGCTTCAATGAAGCAGCTTCCCTCCCAGCGGCTCTGGCCAGATGGAATTCCACTCTCAGCGCATTGCATTTGGTGTGGCACAGTTCGGCATTGAAGTTCTTTGATTCAGAAATGGTGGCTCGACTCAGTCCGAGTCAGTTTTATGGCACTTGCCACTTGGCTTATCAATTAGCAGCCAGCTAGAAGAGGGCAGGGAGGGGCTGGTCCGGCTAGCCGGCAGTTTGGCAGTGGGATTTCGGATCAATTGTCGCGGCCAAATGGATGAAAGGCTGCGCAGCTCAGCTCAGCTCAGCTCTGCTCGACTTGCAGCCAGCCTAAGCAGCAATTATAATTTATAGGCCCCGCTGGTGGCTGATGGCTGATGGCTGATGGGCGACGTCTGATGAACTCTGAGAGCTGCATCGCGGTGCGGTTTCGGGATCCGAACGTCTGGGGGCTGGGGGACGTCTTAGAATGCGTTTAATTAAATTTGAACATTAATTGCCGCATTAGGGCATCGCGCGTGTCGTTTCAATTGCCCCACTCCCAGAGCTACAAAGAACCCTTTCAAGTGGCCTCACTTCGGTTCGGTTTGGTTTGGTTTGGTTTGGCTTGGATTGCCTCGGGGAGCAATCAAGCCGTCGCGCCCGCCCATCCCATCCCTGCGGGGAATCATCTCCCCCAGCACCCCAGCACCCCATTCACCCCCATTCCCTGCCCGCAGCTGGAGAGACTCTTGTAAGAATTTGATTGTTTGATTGCTGGAGTGAAGTGGCAGAGTGGCAGCGTGGCAGCGTGGTGGAATGGTGGCTTGGTGGAGTGCAGTGCGGAGCAAAGGGCTCTAATCGAGGAATCGAATTAATATCTATGCATGAGCGGTGGAGCGGGCGGAGCGGGCGGAGAGCTCAGAAATTGCATGCTGCAATGCCATATGTATCAGATACGTATCAGATATGTATGGTACCCTGGACATATCATTCTGGGGATGGATAATATTCCATGGAAAGCCGATGGGGACTTCACCCAGTTTGCACTTTGAAGCTAATTCTGTTTTGTTGATATTTTTAGATTTATTTTTCTTATGCTGCCACTCCCAGAGCAAACACTAATAAACTCTGCCCGAAATCGCATTTGCCCGAATTCTGAGTACTTTCCGTTGACTGTTCAGAATCGCCACGCCTCATGCCCCATGCCCCCTAAGAACCACTCCTTCCTGATGCTTAGCCCCCTGCCAGTCGGCCAGCTGTGTTTGTCTTGTCGATGTTTTCTTTCGACTCTCTTGCCCTTTTTTTTTCGACTGGCTCGACTCTTTTGCTGCCATTCTGTTTGTGTGTCTTATTAGTCATGATTATCACAAGTGTTTCCAAGTGTTCGCGGGACTCGACCCCATCTCTGCTTGGCTTAAGTGCTGCAGCATCGACCCGAGTGGCCGGGACCCATT
Organism: Drosophila tristis; assembly: GCA_018150885.1. NCBI lineage: Eukaryota > Metazoa > Arthropoda > Insecta > Diptera > Drosophilidae > Drosophila > Drosophila tristis. The sequence goes on along the minus strand of JAECWT010000215.1, from coordinate 938,855 downwards.
CCCATTCCCATTCCCATCTGCAATCCCCAGTCCCCAGTCCCCAATCCCATTTTCATCTACATATTTATTTATTATCATTTGCCCCAGCACAAATACAAAATTTCATTTAATTTTCATCGCTTCTGCCCTGTCAACTATCATCCCCATGCCCCATGCCATGCCCCTTTGCCATGCGCCCTTCTGCTCTTTAGTATAAATATTTATGCTTCTTTTCGAGACAGAGTCCCCGAGGGACTCATCTGTCCTCCTTCCCCGCAGATTCTGATCTGTGCTGATCTGTTCTGGGTTCTGGGTTCTGTGTTCTGTGTTCTGGCTTCTGCCTGCTCGCATTCGATTTATTCGAATTTACGCCAATGGCATCTCTATCATATTTGCAGAACAGAACGCTGATGGCGCTGAGGTGTCACCAGTGAGGCTCCGAGTATCTAATTAGGCCGTAGGCCAATCGAGGTTAGTCACGTCCTGTTGGCCGGCACTCACAATGGGGTCTCTCAGCGCTGTTTTTCTCCGCTTTCCAGTGAAAATTGAGCCGGGGTTGAGGAGAGGAAAACGTGATTTGCAGGATACTTCCTGCTGCGACAGGATGAAGTTATCTAGCTGAGGATGAGGGCGAGGCTCTGCTGCGCTGCGCTGCGCTGTGCTGTGGATGAGGTACCTGGTCTCTTGTTACCTGTCAGATCGAATGGGGCGATAGGCGACATGCGGTGTTGCTTACCTGCAGCTGTCATGCAGGGGAAGAGTAACCAGCCAGCCAGCAGAGGTGCCAGCGGAGAAGCAGCACAGCGGAGATGAAGAGGATGAACACAGGAGTGGGGCACAGTTAGCAAACGGCGCAGCATTTGCGTCAAATCGGAATGTGGTCGACTGTGGAGTGCCCACACTCCAATCCGCTGCCAGAGCTGCCTCCTACATTTTAGCGCAGCAACGGGCCGAGCTAAACTGACAGCCAAAGTAACCAAAATCAAATTACGAAAATAGAAACAGAAACCGGCCGAAGAAATGCCACCAAGTGCCAACAAAGGCCACAAAACGAGCAGGCAACTGAATTACCAATGCCTAATTCAATTTACGCATTACTGTAAGTCAACGACGAGGGCGATGGCGATGCCGATGACGATGGGGATTGACAGGCATCCATCAAACTCAAGAGTGAGCACGAACAGAGGGGACACTCGAACTGATATGTGGGAGTGGGAAATCCTCATCCCAAAATGAGCCGCGAACCTCGGGGAAATCTGTGGAAACTCCATGAAATTGGAACACTGTTAAAAGCGTCATAAAAGAGCGGAACAGTGGAGTGGAATCGAAACAAATGGAAATGTGTAACATATCAAGGGCACTCGCAAGAGGGGCCCCAGCAAGAGCTTGTCCTTTGGATATAAATGGTAAAGAAACACGATCTTTGAGTTCAGTTAACATGCATATTCGTATTACACAATATATTCGATTATAAGTAGGCAAATGGAACAATGGACAGGGGAGGAGGCAGCGGTGGGTAGAGGCACCAAATAGGGAAACGCTTTGTTTACTCCTAATGGGGATTACATTCTGTAAATATCCCATTTTGAGGTAAACTTGCAACTGGGTCGCAACATCTTGTTCGCGGGGATCTCATCTCTCAGCTCTTTTTACACTTTGGTTAGCAATTATTTCCATTTTAGCGTACGAGAATAATATTCCCTGCAGCTCATTCTATCCTGTAGACTGTTCCCCGCGTTCCAGCTAAATGCGTTTCATTGCCTTCTGTTCCCATTTACTACAATTAAGTGTCGTTCCTTTGCCCATTCATTCCATTACAAACGAGTAACGAGTAAGCGAGTAAGCGAGCCCTCTCCGATTTATGGATCTCTCCAGGCAAGTCAACCTAGCCCAATGAATAGCCCCAGTGATTTGTCACCTCACAGAAACTACAAAATATATCTAACAGCAAACTGTAAAAGCGAAAATGATTCCAATAAATTTGTCGGCTTTTCTTTCTTTCAGAAACCTTTGGGAGGGGGAGTCTTGGGGAGTCTCCAGAGCGACTCCAACTTAAAATTCAAGACAGTGTCAGGGCAGTCACCGGAGGCGCATAATTTGATGGGATTTGGTTAAGTCATCCCCGTCCATTGTCAGGGGCGGGCAGGCAGGCAGGGAGGGGCGAGTGCTGGCTTGGGCGTGGCATGTCAAGGTGTCGCCATGACGCGCGTGTCCAAAAAAAGCCGAGGAGATTTCGTGGCCGAATGAAGTCATGTTCCTCAAGGGCTTTTCTATACTTAATTCATTTTGTATATACATAGATACGGCTGCCATTAGCTTGTCATGCATTTGGCGGTGCCTGGGACTGCTTCCGCGGATGTTTCAATTTGCACACTGGCCAAATCCAAATCCATAATGGGAGGCAGGCACGCGCTTCCGCCTCGGGTCAAGCATATAAAATGCGTCCATTAACTTGCCGCCCTGCCCCATAAGAAGACGCCAAACCAGCAGACTGCAGAAGCCTCCAAAAAAGTTGAGCAACAAGAGGAAGGCACTTCCTAGGACCGAAGCGGGAAATACCTTGATAGAGTATAGGTTGTGGCAGTCGTGTACGAGAGATCTGAGATGGTTCATGGCCAAACTCGTATGCTTTGGGTGGGGTACGACAAAAAGCTGCAAGCTACGCATATTACCACCATACTCCCCCCTCCCGCCACTTGCCAGAGAGCGCTGAGCTGGCCTCGCTCCATATTTGATTGGGTCATCGCTCACGGCTCGTTAATTTGGCCAGCCGAATGGGAAACTGATACAGGAAATGCAGCTGGGCGGGGTCCAGCCGGTACCTCTACCGATCCCCCCTTACGGACTTACGTTGTGTGGGACTTTGGGTTCGACCCAGTTCGAGTTATAGAAGATCGTCGCTTCTGATTAATTGTGGGTCAACACAGATGCTGATGCAGATACAGATACAGATACAGCTACAGATGATGTGTGTTATGAAAGTAAATATATGTAAATACATACATATACATATATATGTATATATGTATGCATGTTGTGTGTATGGCTAACCACTGGAGCGTTAAATTGCCACAGTAGCAGTAGCTGGGCACCCGCTTAACCGACTTAACCGCCGACTTAACCGCCTACCAGCCAACCAGCGATCCGATACGATCCAATGCGACGCGATCCATTCATCCATCTCTGGGACACTAATACCCCATCCCCATCCCCAACCCCACCCCATCCCAGCCAGCAGACGTAACCCAAGTAGCACAAATTGGCCCGCTGGTTTTGTGGTGGCTTTTCAGCTTATCGCTTTTTGTGTGGTTTGGTTTTACTTTTTTCCTCTCTTCGTTTTTTTTGGGCTTTGGAAAAGCGCCCCATTCGCCATCGATGGCAACGAATTTCATTTCCATTTCCCCCCGACACTCCGACATGAGTTTCCATTATGAAAATTGATGGCAAGGTCAAGCGATGGGTTCAGCGCTGTGAAATTTGTCTTTCTGGGAAGTGCGCAGAGAAGACGCAGGAGCAGCCACAGGAGCAGCCGCAGTCGATTCCCTCTCCGCTGCTGATCATATTTGACCTCCGTTGTAGGCTCTGCTTCTGCTGCTGGATCTGATGTAACCTTTCCTTGCAGTTCCGAGGGAGGCTTTGATGGGTGATCGGTGGGCAATGCAGAGGTTGTGGGTGATTATGTCCACAGTTTCCACAGTTGACTCAGGCCCTGCCTAAGCCTCTGCATTGTTGTTTATGGTACCCCCTTTGTCTGTCACCTAAGCCTCTGATTCAGACGCTGCCCCCACCCCCCAATTGACATTGTGTGGGGCTCTTTCCCACTCTCCATCGCTCTCCCTTGATCTTGGGCTTGTTCGATCATAAATTGTTGAAAAACAAATTGTTGTTGCCTTCGGTTGTCTGCAGTGCGAAAGGGGAAGGGGTTGAGTTGAGTTGAGTTGGGCTTACCAACAGAGATGAGATTAATTCGATAAGTTGCACGATAAATATCGCTTGTCACTTAATGGATGCCATCCCGTAAATCGTTATCTTTCGGAGCCGTTCAGCAAGGAAGACTTATTAAAGAGAGCGATCATTAGGGTTTTTTTTGCTTGCCTCATCTATTAGGCGATCAATCGATTGGCGTTCCATGGCGTCATTAGAGCTCTAGTTGCTCCATCAATGCGTATCGATAACCTCATTAAGCTGGGGCTTTCCAGTGATTCATTCACCATGGGATGAACCCCACAGATCGGAGGTGTTAATCAAATTGTGGCATGCATAAAATCTATAGCTATGACAGTTGATCTAGGGAAGAGCCCAACATTCCACTTTGTACGTTAACCGCTTGGGGATCAGATCTGATGCACATTAACTGTAGAATGGAATGCCCCGAGCTAATAGGACCGACCAGCTTGAAGAGATTCATTCACAGCATAGTCAAGGTCAAGTTTACGAAATGCTCATCCCATTGGGGCATGCATGCATACATACATACATTTGTACATATGTGTGTACATATGTAAGCCCATACGGATGGCCCGTAAAACCGTCTTGACGAAAGTCCAAGTCACTAAGCAAGTTGCGCAAGGCGGCGGAGACGAAGAGACGAAGAGACAGAGACCCCAGAGACAGGTCGGATCAGGTCAGGTCAGGGTTGGGCAACACTCATTTATGTGTATATGTATTAGTGTACATTTATGTACATACATATGTGGCTGTGTTTTTATACGGGTGTTGTATAGCACATGGATGGCAATGACATGGCGACAATAAAAGTCTTAGCACGCCCATGAAGAAGAGCTCGGGCAAATAAGACTAACGGAGGGTGAGTGAGAGAGGGAGAGGAGTAGAAGAAGGAAAAGGAAAAGAAGAGGGAGCGGTCGAGGGCGAGGGAGAGGGGCAGCGGACAAGTCTTTGGCATATTTAAACATAATTTCGTTTTTTATTATCCTTTCACGACAAAGGCCAAGCCGCTCCATCAACAAATACACAAACGAGCACATTCATGCATACATATGTACATACATACATACATACGTATGTATGCATATGTACATACGCAGAACTCTTGGAGACAATGACAGTTAATAGCGCTCGCTAAGTGGAAGAGAGCAAGAGAGAGCCAGATAGAGAGAGAGAGAGCAATGAAGTGGTTGAGGATGGTGAAGAGAACAAGAACCGGTGTTTAGGGAAATACCGGGCATAGGTAAACATAAATATGCTTGTATGTATGTATGTACATATGTATGTCTGCATGTACCTGTATATGCATGTAAATGCTCTGGCAGGTAAATTATCAAAAACAAAACGAGAAGATGGAGAAGAAATATGAGAAAGAGCAGCAGGGCTAGCGGGGGCAGCTCAGGGAATGTACATATGTATGTATGCAGAGACGGAGCAACATCAGATTGATCCACAGAGAATAGCAAGGGGGGCAGGACAGTCGAATCGGAAGAGGAAATGGAAATGGAAGCACCAGAGGGGTATGCAAGGTGCTCTCAGATTTAAATACATATTAGCATGCCTTCGGAACCCGAAAAGCGATCACTATGTACATACATAAAGAAGAAGGCGAGGAAGTCCCGATTGAATAGTTTTTATTTTACTCCCCCGCTCCATTTGCATTATGCGTGAGGGCGCATTTAAATGATTAGAACAGAGTTCGGAAAGTGTTCTACACGCGCACGTGTATAACAGTGGCTGGCTGCACTAGAATGTTCCGTTTCGTTTTGTCTGCTGTTAACCCACACAAACGCACTCGAAACATGTGAATATTGGCGTGCCGATCCTTGGATTAAGCGAAGAGGCAGAGCAACAGGCCTGGAGCAGAGCGAGTCGCAGCAGCAGCAAACGGGATAAAAGGATAAAAGCCAAAAGGGAAACGTGCGCCTACATACATATGTACATGTGTATGTATGTACCTACATAATCTGACTGCCAGAGCAGGAGGATATCAGGCTGTAGAGTGAGCATTGCTTTTATTTCTCTTGCTCTTTGAATTTGAAATGAATTGGCAGGGCCACTCCACTCCACGCCACGCCACTCCACTCGATTCCATTGCCAGCGACTGGACCCTCCTGGACCCTCCTGGACCACGGGGTGTGTGCAAGCGGGATACCATACCGCTGCCGCTGCCGTCGGCTGACATGAGAGCCATGCCACACACAGTGCCAGAGAGCAGCGACACAGGTAGGGCCAGGTAGCCGGATACCGCTTAGGCGGGGACGGGGGGCGTGGGCGTGTGCTCCCCACGAAATTGATACGAGGCCACACCGAAGGTGTACAGGGGCAGGAGTGCGGAAGGAAGAACAGGAGTGCGCTGCGATGCGGTGGGGTTGCACAAGACTAAAGACTCGAGACTCGAGACTAAAAACATTCCTAATTTGACACAGCGCAGATACTCTGACGAGTTCAAAAATGCCATCCGCCATATGGTATACCACTGTAAATACGACTGTAGCTCTAAGGAGTGAACTATTTGGTATTACCTAATGTTCGATAAGATAACCGATAATTGTCGCATTCGTAAGCATGATCGATGATATCGCTATCGATGCCCTACCCGCCCATCCACTCGTAATCTATTATCGCACTCTCTCTCCCTCTGTCCCCGACCACCCCCTCCCTAGATGACGCCCCTCACCGGCAGTCGGCACCCTTCCGGGGGGAATGCGGGTGCTGTAAGTCAGTGTCATATAAATTTTAATTATGTCACCATAAACTAAATGAAACGACGCAACGCCTCGCCCCGACCCGCCGCGCCGCGCCCCAGGCGACCATGGAAATAAACAGCTAAAAAAAAAACAGCAACAGCGAAAATAAGCAAGAAACTCCCAGCTCGGGCGTCGCTGGCTTAGGTACCCTGCAGATCCATCATTCCAATGGCATCCGACTCAGCTCCGACAACATTTAACCGATGAACAAATCGAATAAGTGAATTTAAAACTGAAATATTACGAAACAAAATATGTAACTCCTAATCGATAATCCCCTTGGACGATTCTGTACCTTTGGATTGGCCTTCACTCCGCCCAAAATCATTACTGTAGTGCATACTCCCTTTGCTAGGGTATAGCAATTCTGCGTGCGTCTGCGTTTGGTGCGTCCGTCGCTGTTGCTGCTTCTGCTCTCTTTGTCTCTTTGTCTCTTGTTTCACTTGTGTCTGTTTTATTCGCTTTTTTTCGTACTATTTTGGTGTTTCGCTTTTTTGTGGTGTGCGCATAAAATTTGCATAAATTACACGCGACCCGACACTGACAAGTAAATTCGCTTTGCGGGCCACCCCACCCCCTCCACCACACCCCTTTAGACAGACCGCCACACTCGCAGCGTCAACGTCCGCGACAGCGACAGAGTTCTGTTTTGGGCCATTTATGTTAATGGTTTTCAATTGAGGAACTCGTCAAAAATGAAAATTCTATCCATGAATAAATTTTATTTGTTTGGGAAAATTTTCAATTTAATTTGCGTCTCATGTGGGCGAGTGAGTGGTCGCATGCATGAGGATGAGGGGCGGAGGAGGAGAGTCTGGATAAATGTTTAAGATTTGGTTACGGATCTTGGGCCATAGGAGCTGAAACAGAAACCAAACAGCAAACAAAATACGAAAGAAAAGATTACTTCGAGGGTATATAATGCATGTACATATGTATTTGCATATAATGTATGATATACATATGTATTTGCATATAATGTATGATATATGTAAATGCAGAAATGAAATCGAAACGAAACGGGGCAAGCAAGAACCACTGAAGAGCTGCCATTGGAGACTGATCGTTCGAAAGGACCGTAGACAGATTGTTCAGAAATAATACGCAATGAAAACTATAAAGCTCCAGTTATGTATGTACATATATGTAGATATAAACATATACAGACGTGTGTATAGCTCTTTAATGGATTCAAATGTTGCTGAATATCAGTGAACTTTATTGAGCACCACCACACCATCGACTACCGTGCCATACTCGTACCATTAAAGTAGTTGACAAATGCCCGACGCAACCTTCCCAGTATGCTCAGACTGCCCGCTTCCATGCCTCCTCCCTCCGCCGCCTCAGCAGCCTGCTGCTCCTCTGGGCGTGGCATGCGACCCATTCGCCAGCGCAGCTGGAACTGGCTCACCACGAGCCGTTGGGCGAGCAGACGGCCCCTTTGCAGGTGCTCCGACGAGCCGAACCTCAGCTCGATGCCGTGCGGCAGCTGATGGATGGCGGTCAGATGGCAGAAGCGCATGAAGATGTACAAGATGCGGACGGCATCGGCGGAGTCGAAGCCGTACAGGCTGAGCCAGTAGTTGCGGCGTCGCCGCCCGAACTGCACTGAATCGCGTGATCGCTCCACATCGTCATCCTCGTCCCGAGTTTGAGCTGTTTCCGCTTCGTCTTCCGTTCCGGCAGACTCTGAGCTTTCCATCGCCGCTCAACTGCCCTGCGCGAGCGCCTGCACCTGCGCTGCATGTGCCTGTGCGTGCTGGCTCGACAAAAAGAGGATCTATCGACGCTAAATTTGATTGACAGAGTTCCTTTGGCTGCCTACGATGTGGAATGCTTATCGGAACTTACTAAAAAAAAACAAAAGCCAAATGTAGGTATCGTATCAATGCGAGAGGGACACGGAGAGTGATAGATGACAGCTGTGCAAACATCTGCCAAATAGATATGGAAGCTGATACTCGTACGCATCAGGGCCAGCCGCCACATACTACCACATACTTCCTGCCCTGCCCCCTGCCCCCTTGCCACTCGCTACTGCTCGATAGACATTGGAATTGGGTCAAGCATTTTGGGGGCCATGTGCTTGTGCTGGCCCAGCCCCAACCCCAACACCAACCCCAGCCCAATGCCCTGCTCTGTAAGTAGGCCTGATAGCCACTATCAGTAGGTTGGGGCTGCAGCACTACATGGCCCCCCAGTACAGCGTCGCATACATATGTACAATATGTATGTAAGTGAAACGAATGCGCGCGCCCACACGGAATATGTATTTTCGGAGTAATCATAATTGTTATGGCGGTTGTTATTGAACTCTAATCCGCATCGCCTCATTTTACGGATGGAATGCCCAAGAGTCTCTTCATAAATATTGCGGCCCTATTACTTGTCGTACAGTGAGTGCTGTTTGTTGTTTGATCAGCATGGGAAATCGCATCCGGGGGCTGGGGGGCCAGCCATTTGGAATTTGATTCGATTTGGTTTACGGTTTACGCCCGGCCCTCGCTTAGCACGGGGATATATGGATTCACTACAAAAGTGGGGGCTACGTTCCTAGAAATGACAAACTTGTAGTCAAAAAATGTTTTATTATTCAAATTTGTTTTTAGTTAATCGAATTGTTTTTTTCTTTGTGTTGGCTCTTCTGGTAAATCAGTAATTCAATCAGTAATTTTAGCTTCTTTGCAACACTCATTATAAGGTAAAAGTAGATCCTTTTTCCAGCTCACTTAAGTGGTCTTTCGATGAGCGGATCAGAATTTATAGAGTACTAAAACTATTCGGTAAAACCAAAATTACAGGTCCGTTTCGTTTGCTTTGATCCCATTTTGGCCTTTGGGCCGAAGCTAAAGGTTCAGTAAAAAAGCGAAAAAAGAAACCATGAAAAAAATATAATTCCTTAACAATTTGTACGGTCCCAAATCTATTAGGAATTTTATTTTTTGGTTCACAGCGGGAAAAAACTTTAATTTTGTGCCTAGTGTTATTACATCTGACAGCTCCGTGAGAGCTTTCCCTTATAATACGCGCAGCCCCTGCGTAGTGGTGCATTCAAAAACACTCTAACGCATAATTGACAAAACAAAAATTAATTTCGATATTTTGCAATCGAGTGAGAACGAGGTTTTGAGCGAGGCTTCAAAGGGAAAAGGAAGCCAATTTATAGCCGTGGAAGACCGAGTTCGTATTAAAAGGGTTCGCGTTAAGCGAGGGCCTGCTGTGCTTCCGAAAGTTTACGCTGAGAACGCGCGAACAGAAATGTATGCAACGAGTCAGTACACAGCTACAGTGGCACCATTTAGCATGTGCACGCACTGCCAGTCCATATGAAATCCAAAAGAAAAGTGGGAGCAGACTGATCATAGAGGCTTCCAGTGCCATTTCGTACAACAAAATTCTATGGGTTGCAAAAATTGAATCAGCTCCATGCATTTTCATTATTGTGAGTGCAGCTGTAGCTGGTGGAAAGTCCACAGATTTTTGTGGCCCACTGTGGGCATGGTTATCTGCGGGACGCCCACACAGTTCGGCACCAAAGGCAAACACATTCCGCTACAAAGCTGTATCCGTTATTTTGCCTGCCCGTGCCTGCAGTCCTGCCCCTCCCCTCGGCTCTGCACCCACTCTTTCCTGCCCTGCCCTCTCTATGCACTCTGTCACGTTTTGGCGACGGCTGTGCAAAATATTCTCCAATAATTATGTTGGCTCTGCGAAATTGGAGCAGCGGCAGCGGCAGCGACAAAAAGAGCGCGAGAGAGGGAGAGAGAGAGAGCGCACAACCTGATGGTTGGATAACTGTAAAAAAAAGGGCGCGCAGGCGCGGAATCTGATCTGCCGGAATGCTCAATTAACTCGCTGAATTCTTGGGTCACAATAGCCACATAAAATTTCCAGCGAATTTTCAGTGGGTGCACTGAAAATTTATCGCTTTTGCCCGAGCTGTCAACCTGATGAGCGTCTACATGGCAGCCCAACAACTGGCCAAACAATGCGCAGTGGCTGCTGTCCACTCCACTCTGACTCTGACTCCGACGCTGACTCCGACGCTGACTCCCTACTCCCCACCGACTCAGACTGCAGTCAAACATACGAGTAAAACTACTCGTATGACTAAAACTGCAACTCGAACTCGAACTGCTGTCCTGTCCTGTCCTGTCCTGTCCAGGCGAATGCTCGTTAAAAGTGCTCAAATTTGAATTTCAAATGCGTTTGTTGTTTGCTTGTTTCTACGAGCATACCCTTCCACGGAGAAGGTATGCTGATTCGGTGATCTCCGCACAAAATACTTCCACTAAGCCCTGAGTAGCAAGTACGATGTTGTGGGCAATCGATTCCTAGAGAGCTAATGTAAGATAAACAATGTGCACATACATTGGCCAATAGTCAAGTGTTTATTTTAAAACCTAACGAAATGTGTCTGCAGGTTTTTACAAATCGAAAGACTTGTACTCCCCAGGATTGGTTCAGCTCAAAGCAGTTGAATACAAAGATTTCCCAATGGCTTGCGAATCGAAAGAGCATGCAAAGATTCAGGAGTGCCATTCAGCGGCTGCTGTGGACATTTTTGCAGCTCCTCTGGCAGAAGTCTGCCGGTTGTCAGCGGAAGTGTTGATGAATTTATTTGTCAAAATTGCTTTTGAAGCTGACTTAATACACGTACGAGTACTCAGGTAATGAATCCACCACCACCAAGCCCGTACTCCTCCCCCACAAAGCCGGCGGCTCGTCACGGCGGGCCATGTCCGCGTGTCCACGTGTCCCACATGACCATGTCCGTTGATTGACATTTAAATGCGAGCTGTCAGTGCGGTCCCCTTTTGGTATTCTCTATCAAAACGTACGTACCCGCCGCACAGAGAACACACACACACACACACCAGAGAGTATTGTTCTCAAAGGCAGCAGAAATCTCTACGAAATCTCAATTGTTGTGCCTTAATTAATCACAGCTGCAGCTAATGGGTTAAACAAACATACGTACCTGCAAAGAGAGAAAAAAACATTCAAAAATTCAATTATTATATTATTTTGATAGTGAAAACAGATGCAGCGACTGACAGGGACAAAGAGAGAGACAGCGCGGGGCTGACAAAGCATCTGCATTCATCACAAAAAGCAGAGATGAAAAACAAAAAATAAAAATAAAACACAACAAGGAAGAAAAAGCCACAATCGATATTCCGACTGTGTGATACCCGCTACTCAGATGTGACCGAGGAGGAGGAGAACGAGGGGGAGTATGCAAAGAGCACTCTCAAAATACTCGTATGACTGTATTAATTTTGATAAGAATTTCAATGAAATATTCATGTATGTTATCAACCCTCGGGGATGCAAATTTTTCCACTTGGATATTTAATATGCAGTTTTAAAAATTAAATTTAATTGCTGTGGGCCTGCTCTCCAAGTGTAGCTTCGGCTAAAAAATACCCCACTAAGTAGGGTATGGTGCGTGACAGGGTCAGGATCAGGATCAGGTTCAGATACATTCTTCTACTGAAAATCAGTTGAGCCTTGTGCCCCATTAGTACAGGGTAAACAAAGAACAGTTGGCTGCCATTCAACTCGAATCGAACACGGAACAGGGCAGACGGGCAGGCAGGCGGGCAGGCAGGCGGCAGGGAAATGAAAATGCAAATGCAAAGAATCGCGAAGAAGGAAGAGGAAGCTGCAGCAGCAGCAGCGGCAGCAGCATCTCGTGATTGTACCTTGGATATCGTTTGAGGGCATCGGCAATGGCTTTGGCCAAAGTGCTGGCTGTTGTTGCAGAGAGACGCAGCAGAAGCTAATTTAAATTCAAATTTAAATTGTTTGCCGTCGCTTTTTTATTGACAACAACAACAGCAACAACAGCAACGGGACGGGACGTTCAAGAAGAAAGCAAGCAGACTGCTGCCAGTGATGCGCAAGAAGCTGTTTTCTAGCTAGAGTTTTGGCTATTCGGATTACGGATAACGTAAAAGCTCTGGGATAAGTGGAAGGAGTGGTGAGATGGAGGGGCGGAGGTAAAAGTAAAGAGTGACAGATCACAACAGACAGCGAATAGAAAGAGAAAAGAGAATGGATAACTTTTAAGCCGGAAGCTCGGAGTTCCTTGAAAAGTGTGAAGTTAAAGTGGATAAAGCCCAAGGAGAACTGGATAAGAGAAGGGAATTATAACGCCAGCGAAGTGGTGGAATACGTCAATAAAGAACAAGGAAGGAAATGAGAGAGAATAATAAAGAGAAAGGAGAAAAATGAAGTGGCGAAGGAGAGCGCAAGAGAAGGGTGAGAGCAGGGAAAGAATGAAGAATAGGAGAGACAACGAAACGAAGGCAGCTCCATCTTCCATCAGCCTTAAACTATTGAATTGGCAGCGGCAGCGGCAGCACTGATCGGTGATCGCTGATCGAAGTTGCATGCCGCAGATGCACGCCTCGCGATTGGTGCACTACCTTTTCTCCTTGCCGCCTCCGCCCACCACATGGCTGCCTGGTGCCTTTGGAGGATGGGGATATATGAAAAAAGGCTCTGAGCTTTGAGCTTTGCACCCACGCCACGGCTCCGGCACTGGCTACCACGGGGAGCTGCTGCTGACCACGCAATCGATAACAGCGAATAAATATTATTTATTTATGTATTGTGTGCCATTCACGCCCCCGCGTGCCCGGGATCGGGGCTGCAACTGGAACTGGAGCTGGGAACGTTCTTGGGGACTGTCAATTGGGAGCGGACAAAATCCTTTTGACACGCGACGCGCCAGTAAGCGGCCACTGGGGGGATGGAATCTAGCCTTTATCGATATATCGACTGACGTGGGATTTATGGGTCAGTGATTTATGAGCGCTCAATCTTAAGCCTGGGAAGTTGTGATTTGTATTCCCCACTGGTGGGGCGACTGTAGACACTACAGTGGGATGGATGATAACATTATTTGTTTGCGTACTTTTAATGGATATTTCAATGGATTCCTGGGCATATGGATAGTGAATCGAACATTCCCTAGCATTTTTGCATCCCGTGATCCCGAGCTCTGATCGATTTCGGTACATACAAATCATTAACTATCGTGTCCAGGCTGCAGCCTGGTTGCTCCAGGTCCAGGTCCAGGTCCAACTCCGACTCCAAGTCCATTCCTATTGCCATACCTATACCTTTCCTTTGGCAATTCCCTCCCCATTGGCGATCTTCGGTGGCCAGCGGAATCGTCATGCATTGCCATTTTTGGTATTTTCAGCCAATTAGCGGCACAAAGGCTTAAAATGTTAAGTAAAAGCGAAACGGGCTAACGAAACGTGGCAAAGGAGCCCAGCGGAGCCAACTGGCCAAGCAACTTGCATTTTTAATGGTGGTGGACTGTGGACTGGAAATCGCAGAGAGAGGGAAAATCGCAGAGTGGTGGCCAGGTGGCCAGGTAGCCAGGCAGCCCAGGAGTCGAAGGAACGAAGATGCTTAGCTGAATTTGTCTCTGCCGTTTGGTGGGAGAGAGAGAGAGGGAGTTGCTGTCGGATAGAGAGGATAAATGAGAGCAGTGAGACTGGATTGTGGCTCATCTTTATCTAGTATTTTCAGTCATTTCCGATAGTTGCACATTCAGTGCATAAGTATCTACTCTGTTGAAGCGTGCGCAATCGTATGTTTACCGCAATGACTCACGACTGCGAAAACATCCCCGAGATAAGATACCAGAACATAGTATACGCTACTCATCACCGCACGAGCAGCGCGAATGATACTCATTGGCTATCATCATAGCAGCTCGCTGCTGGCTTGCTCGTTCCTCCTTTCCTTTGGAATCGCTGTCGAACCAAGCTCGTGTCACGTTGCCATCCCTACGCTCGTTAGTGGCGCGACAAGGTCCGAGGCAATCGCAATCGCAGTCCAATCAAATGAAATTTATGCGGCGGCCTTAGAGATCCTCCATTTATGTTTCTTTCTCTTCCGTTCCTGTGACAAGCCTGTGCTCCTCTTCCTCCTCCTCCTCCTCCTCCTCCTCCTACCCCGGCCGACCCCTTGCGATCGATCACTGCCTGCCAAATAAGGTCACGCCCGTTTGCAGGACTTTTAATGAAGCCTTAAATGTCATTGATGAAATAACTGCGCAAGCGATCGTACCGACCCGATCCGATACGATTCGATTCGATTGTCGCTGGCTGCTAATTAAAGCTGCCCATCTAAGGCCTGCTCCCCCACTGGCCCCCTCCCACCCAGCCTGTCCTCTCCTCTAGTAATTGGCGAGATTTTCCTCCAGGCGACAGCGAAAGTGATGACAGCTCTGCAGCACAGCACGGCGGCGGGGGCGTTTTCTCGCGCTTGAGGCTGGAATCGACTCGGAGCTGGAGTTGGAGTTTAGGGTGGTGGCTCTGACAGTTCCACAGTTGGCTAATTGGACCATTGGTCTGTTCCTAATGGCCTAATGGATGTTGACGCTGTCAAGCGGTTGCTTCCGTCTCACCCCCCACCCACCCCAGCCCCGTACTGCTCGTTCCCCTTTGGGAGTTTCCCGTCCATTGGTTGGACGCAAGCAAACACAAAGCGAAATCAAACAGAAGCGATGGAATCGATTTTGGTCAGTTGGTCAATTTTCGCACAGCTGGCTGGGCATTAGGGTTGGCGGGGGCGGGTAAAGTGAATGTGAACAGCAACGGAAGGGAGCGAACTTCAGTTGTGGAACTTATCACGCCCTCCATCTGCATCTGCAAGTAAATACGTTCGTATGTGTGGACATTTCCTTTGGGTAGGGATCCTCGATCTACTCTGGCTCTCTCCCATGCTCCTGCGAGAGCTGCTCTCTGCTCTGGCTCGCCTTGTTCTGTGCGCGTTGGCTGCGGCCTTGGACGCGACTTGTTGTTGTTCTTTTATTCTGTTATTAATTTCTCGCAGCAAGAGGAAACATTTTGGATACTGAATCAACCTCTGAGGTTGGAACAGGCACTCTTCGAAATACTCTAACAAAGACACATATGTATACGCAGTTGTGTGTATTGTATGTATGGGAGCCATAGATCTGCAAGGGTATCAAACGCTTCGAGTAAGGCATTCGCGCGTCTCTCTTTCGTTTTTGGTTGCCTGCGGGCCACAAAATATGAGAGGAATGTGACGAGCGGCGGAAGGAGCGAGCAAAGAAGAAGGCGCAAGCAGCACCCAAGCAGTCGTCGCCGCCGATTCAGCATCGCAGAGCACAAGCCGAGCAGAGAGAACAGACCAGAAGAGCAGCGTGAGAGGGAGAGCAGTGCCGGAGAAGGAGAAGAATCCCGAATGGAGCTGAAACTGGAACTGCAAGTGGAAGTGGAGTGTGAGGGAAAGTGTTGGGATTTATCAGAAGGCAAATGGGGATCCAAATGCATGTACATACATATGAATGTATGTAGATGTGTGTATACTATGGTGTGTGTGTGTATGCATTACAGAAAAGCAGATTGATGGAACGACAGAGACAGTGCAGAAGGAAGGGGGCTTGACAAGGTAGACCAACTGACAAGGCAGTCTGATAAACCGGCCTACAAGATAAACATGGCCAAGATGCAGTTATCAGTGATAAACAATGAATCAGTGGAATGAGCACGCCAAGTAGATCGGGCCGGAGTGGAGGAGAGTGGAGCTGCCAGAGAGAGCCAGTTGAGAGAGAGAGAGAGAGAGAGAGAGAGGGGGTGACAAACGGCTGCCTGGCGATGCAATTCCGTTTACAGACTCGGCCTCCTAATCGAATCTCCCTCTGTCGCCCCTCAGCAGAGGCTTGTTCCAGAGAGCAGATGCCGCTCAAGGCTAAACCATCGAGACGCATCCAAGCGGCAGACGAAACTCTGCCCGCGGCAGCCAGCTACCGTTAGAGCAATGAAAGCCAAATGGAGAAGCAAGCGAAGCATCAGATACTCTTCCTCTCATGCAAAGCGGATCTAATCGGACCTGGCAGGATGGGGCAAGGAAGTTTCGTTTACCTGCTTGGCCCCAAGATGGACTCCTCATACATACATGCAACAGTTGATGGATTCCAAGGAAACTTTAGTGGATCGAAGAGATGTATGAGAGAATGCAATTGAATTCCAGTGCAAAGTTACTCCAAAAAGTTATCCGAGTTCAAAAAAAGACTCCTCTGTTGGTTCCAGTACCAGCCATGGGAATTTGTAATCCAAAAACGAATTAACCAGCAGCCATTCCAATTGGATATGTGGATGGATATATGTTAGAAATAATTATGCGATCGATTGGCATTCATTTGAATGGTCCCAAGGGAAACTCTTTGCCTCATGGGACAATGGTCATGTAATGTTTATCGCCCCGAAATTAAATGCATCTGAGATTTGTAATAGTAAAACCCACAAGTAGCTAAAGCTGCGCACGGCAAGCTTCAGTTTCGCATTATAATACCCTCTGCAAGGGTATGATGCCAAGAGGAAGACACGGCGGTGCTCGGTTTCTATTTGTACTTTCCATTTGTGTGTTGTTGTCAACGACAGCAGCAGCAGCAGCAGCAGAAACAGCAGCAGCAGCAGCAGAAACAGCAGCAGCAGAAACAGCAGCAAGTTTGAGGCATTTTAGTTCAAGTGCAAGAGCTCTGGCGGACCGCATGGAGGGAGCTGGGGGAGGTGGACTGGACGGGTCGGGCCCGCTCAAGTGGTCGGCATCCCATCCAATAAGTAAAATGCTTGCGCAAGTCGCTCCGGAGATCGCGAAACAGCTCAAAAAGTGAAAGAGGCAGACAGACAGACAGACAACAGCGGCAGCAGCAGCAGCAGCAGCAGCGGCAGCAATAGGAGTACAGTGGAGTGGAGTAAAGTCTTCAAGTGGCCAAACAAATTGAAATTGCGGCACGCAAAAACATCAACCGGACAGTCGAACAAGTCTGTCCTGTCCCCTCAGCAGGCATGCACTTCATCATCATCAGCATTCATTAGCGTGAGCGGACACCACATCGTGATCTGTGATCTGTGATCTCTCTGCTGCCACAGCAGTTGCTGCTGCTGCTGCTGCTGCTGTTGCATCAATTGTGGACTGCCCTTTGCATATGTGCAGCTGGCAACTGGAGCTGCCACTGCCACTGCCACTGGTCATGAATGTGGGGGCATTCATTCGGGGCACTCGCATCCGCATTGGCCATGGGCAGACTGACACTGGCAGACTGCACTCCTCCATGGCAGATTCCGGATGATTTGGCTGCCCGTTGCTAATTTCTGCAGCTTCCAATTATGACAGTCAAGCGATTGGCATTCCACAGCCAGTGACTGTGACTGCGACTGCGACTTGTGTGCGCTGCACCAAGTGATTAGCTGGCTGTGAAATGGAAAAGTCTGTTCGAGCGATCGCTGAGAGCCGCAAGAGGGCAGATGCCAGGCAGCTGCAAGGCTGGCATGGGGTGGGCTGGGGACACTGCCAATAGATATGAGAAATGTGAATGCCCAGCGCTAATTGGAAATCGCGAAGAGTGGAGCAGTGATTCGGGGACTGAGCAGACTGAGCAGTGACAGAGTGATCCGAGAATGGTGATGCTTGGGGAAAGTCTGACCAGTGAATGCAAGAATAAACCCTCAACGGAAACCCTACCAGGAAACTGCGATCGATAGCAGTGATCAGTGATCAGTGATCAGTAATCAGTAATCGTTGTGATTTAATCTCTGATCGTATCTGATCACCGAAGAACTGAATTAAAGCAAGCAAAACTTTGATTTGAGAAGTGATCTTCCATCAGACATCAGAGTTCGAGCTGTGACCCAGCTGTGACATTCGGGGATGATCTTGGCCGAGGGAGAGGACAAGCTCCCAGCCAAACTAAACGCACTCATAAATGTTGTTTGGGCGCAGCTCCTCTCTCGCTCTTGTCGTTTGGCAACAACAACAACAACAGATGCCAGGGCAAGGTGCAACAATTGCTGCGAATTCCGGGAACGGGCTGGGTGGCAGCTCTCGCCGGCGACGGTGACCAGAATAAGTCGTGCCCCGAGCCGGTCTCGGAGCTGGGCATTTATGCAGATGAGCTGCGAGATGGAGTCGAACTCAGAGATGGAGACATGGAGAGAGGCAGAGAGACGCAGAGAGGCTGAGGTTCCACTGATCACTGTGATTATCTGCGGGGACCAGGGCCTTGGCCGCGGTTCTGGATGCGGATGAGGCTGGTGTCCTTCAACTCGAGGCGAACCCCCCTGCGGCATCTGCGATTTTTAATAAATTGATCACAACAAATTGCTGACAGCTGATGGGCCGCACCCGTGCATACAATGCTGCAGTTGCTGCTGCTGCTGCTGCTGCTGCTGCTCTTGCTGCTGCTGCTGTTGCTGCTGCTGCTGCTGCTGTTGTGGTACGGCAGCAACAAGTTCTCAATCAATGCAACAGGTGCTGGCTAAATGACAGACAATTGCCCGAGTCGAGTGTTCTCCGAGCAGGCAATGCCCCAGCCAGGGCCACTCCACTCCACTCCACACGATGCGATGCGATGCGAGGCAGCAGCAATTTGATTGGAATTTATTCTGTGGCATGGCAGGGTCTTGGTCTGGGTCTGGGTCTGGGACCAAGCAAATTACTCTTATTGCTGGCCTCACGGCATGCAAATGACCAGGATGGGGCACGGATCGCTTTGGGTTCTCTGCTTCAGTGGGGATCTTCTGCCGAGCTGCGCCTGCGGCTGGGGCAATCAACGTCCCCGTCCCGTCACCGTCACCGTCACCGTCAACGAAGCGTTGAAAATGACAATGAAACGGAAGCAACCGCAGCGGCAGTGGCAGTGGCAATTGCAACTGCCACGTTGGCAATTAGGTGGCGATTGCACCGCGCTGGCCAGGGCTGCAGCACAAACGAGCCGCAGCCCTGGCAGGCGGCAGCTGCAACGCCGGACAGCGGGACAGCCAGAGATATCCGAGAGAGCGCGTGGGCAGCAGCAGCAGCAGCAGCAGAACTTGCATAAGCCAACCGAAACCCCCCCCCTCCCCACTCTGCAGCTGGCCGTGGCCCAAACAAGTTCTGCAGAAAATAGCAAATTTAATAACATTTTGACTGTACAGCAGCGCCAGGGGAATGCGTAATGCAAAATTACTTGTCGCGAAAATTGAGCGAAAATTCACGGAACATTTTAATTGCTCCCCCGGCGGGTGCAGCGGCTGCCGGGTGCCGGGTGCCGGGGCCTGTGTGGGCGGTGGTGGATGTTTTTTGTGCTGGGTTCCATCATGTAATTGGGTCGTGCCAAGTGGCACGCCCACCCGCGGCCAGCGCCTTAATTGCTGGATGGATGAATCAGACGCCGCGAAGTGAATGGAATGCCAACGTGGAACCAGTTCCGACTCCCAGCTGACCAGCAGCAGCGGCGATTCTCCAAGGCTAAATGTTCCCTTGAAGCAGTGCAGGGTGCGCATGGAACTAGTTCCCTGGCGTGGAATCAGCCTGCAGCAGGACCAGCTCGTTCTCCGTGAGACTCTTCCTCGCTATCGTACAGTCCAGCCACAGTCGTCACTGTCTGCACTGTCTTTTCATGGAGATCATTTATATTTAAATTTTATAAAAATCATTTAATTAAATTCCTTGGGCTGTTGCAGGAAGCCCCAATAGTTCCACTAGCCAGAAGGATCAGGCTTGACCGCTTCTTGGCTCTTGGCTCTTGAGTCCATCTGGAGGTCTTCCACCGACTGGAGCTATGCCAATAACCAGCTTCAGTTCCCAGCACCAGAAGCAGCAGCTCCTTGAGCCAGAACCAGTTCCCCAGCTCCCCTCCCCATCCATCTTCCCATCCCATCCCCCCCTTGCTTCACCCACCGATAATTCCGAGTTCCGAATTAAAGCACAAGTGAGCGAGAGTTGATCTAAATTGGATCGCCCCTAAGTGGATTATGTTCGTTTGGCTCGCTAAAAACCAAAACCAAAAGGCAATCCGCATGGGAACGAACGGAGAGCCGAAAAACTGGCCAAAGCGGGCAAATTGGGGGCCATAATTTTTGATGGGTTTTCGCCTTTTCGATGGGAGCGCAGCTGACGAAATCGTTTAGCGGCAGCGGCGAAACCGTTTTGGCTGCTGCTGTTGCTTGTTGCTGCTGCTGCTGCTGCTGCAGCGTTTTCCCGGTGGCTTCTTGGGCAGCTCAGCGAAGCGTTACCAATTAATTGAGGGGCGTCGTCCACACCGCACAGCCCAAACGCCACTATGAGCACAGAGGGGACCGTAGAGAAGGAAGGGGTAAGTATGTGACATAATTTCCCATTTCCCATTCGATGTGGCATGCCTCGATGCGTTTGCGTTTGCGTGCGATTTACGCACTCGGCAATTAATTGCCGAGTCTGAGGAGCCATTTTTCATGGAGAGCGGAAATGCGCCCAAAAACGCTGAAAATGGAAAATGTGATCGAACGGGAAGGGGCTGTGTGGGGTGGGGGTGGGGGACTGTGGGAAAGAGGAGTGGGGCCTTTGGTGACTTTCACTGACTAGCACGAAATGAAACGAAATGAAACGAAACGAAACGAAAGCAGCGCTGCCCACGCCCCAAAATGAAAAGCCCCGACAAAATCATTAAAAAGAAACGTGATTTGCTTTTTAATTACAGCCCAAAAAACCCGAAAACCCGAAAACCCAAAAAAAGTAGAAATGAAAATGAGCCGAGAAATACGAATAAAAAAAAGAACGTTAAGAAAAAGAAACGAGAAAGAAACTTTTCCGACAGAACGATTTTCCAGCTGCTTTTTTGTTTTCGGTTTTGGTTTTGATGATGTCTGGCGTCAACGGCCCATAAATTTGATGGGGTCTGAAATTTGACTATTCTCCTCGTGTGGAATCTCTGGGAGTTGTCTGGGAATGGGAGCGGCTGAAAATCGCGGAGATTATTTATTTATTCTGTGTTGGATATTGGATACTGGATGAGGGACACACGAATCCTCAGCCATACTGTATGCCCGCTGCACACAGTTGCAAATTGATTCACAATCGATAGACGAGTGCACTTATCGAAGTTATCGATCTTGGCGCGGAGCGACTGTGCAGTGGGCTTCAGTTGAATGAACCACTCAGCGGCAGCCGCCTCTGGCCTAATCGCACCTTTTATCGTGTGTACGCCCCCATGGAGACGCCCCGCTGGACTGCCACACACACACACACACACACCTAAGCACATGTGCGCTTGTAGGCCCCAAATACGCCCTTCGAAGCGAGAAAGAGAACACACGAAAAAATAGAGAAATAGAAACGGAAAAACAATAACCTTATCAATTAACCCATGGGGAGTTGGAGCTGGAGCTGGAGCTGGGGCTGGGGCTGGGGCTGGTTCTGGAGTTGGCGTTGCAGCACCTCGTAGCGATCCCAGACAGAGGCGGCGGCAGCCAGACGACAATGACAAAAGCGAGTGCTGGCTGCAGCAACAGAACACAACTGAACAGCTCTGCTGTGCCGCCACTGCAGTTGTGGCTGTGGTTGGAGTGGCTTTTACCTGGAAAGCAAATAAGCCGCGGCCAAAGTTGCCATCGCCATCGCCATCTCCATCGCCATCGCCAGGTCTATGGACTAATACAACTCATAAACTGGAGCTCAAGTACATAAAACACGGCGACAGCGACGACAGCGACGGCAACGCAACGGAAAACGAGTTGCAGTTGCTATACTCTTCCCAAGGGGTGCCACCACGCACAGGAGACAGCACACAGCTACCTGCCACAAGTGGGGCAGTACGGGCGGATTAATTCAGCGAAATGAGTGATAGTTGTGCTGGGACATTCGGGGCTGCCTTGCAGCGCATTTGCCATTCAGTTGCTGTGTCCTTTTGCTTAGGGGAAACTTGTGCAGCGAATCACTGGTCTGAGTTCTCACTGGTCTGAGTTCTCCCTGGTCTGAGTTCTCACTGGTCTGAGCTCGCACTGCTCTGAGCTCTCACTGGTCTGCGCTCTCACTGGTCTGAGTTCTCACTCGTACATATTCCAGTTGTGCCATCCTAACTCCAATGTCTCCGAGGGTATCTCAAGCTGCGACCATACCCCAGCTGGAGGTGTTCTTTCTTTCTGCCTGCAGTTGTTGCCGTTGCCGTTGTTGTTGCTGTTGCTGTTGTTTTTTTTTGGTAAAAGTGGCGCACTGCAAGCTTGTCAACATTTGTGCCTGTGTGTATGGGTTTGTATCTGTGTGCCCATGCATCCGTGCCGTGTCTCTGTGGGTCTGTTTGGGTCTGTGTGTGCCATGCGGCAAGTTTGTTCTTATCAAGAGTTGTGTCGCCATCGCAGTTTTCGATTTTGGCGCCCACACGCAGTCGAACTCGAAAGCCCAAAGACGCAGCTGAAGCTGAGGCTGCAGTTGAAGTTGCAGTCGAGTTGGGTTGTTGCTGGTGTGGCAGTTGCAGTTGCAATTGCCATTGCAGCAGAAGTTGCAGCTGAAGTTGAGCTCGAAGCTGAGCCAAGTCAAAATTCGTCATGAGCAACCAGCCGGGGGACAAGACACCCACTTGCAGACTCTCCGCTTGTGTCTGTGTGTGTGTGTGTCTGTGTGTGTGCGTTGGGGCGGGTAGGTGTGGCATGTCGATTGTCGACAGGATTTGCATTTGGACAGTCGCCCAAGCGGTGCCACATGGTCGTCCAAGGCAAAGAGTTGCACTGAGAGAGAGAGAGCAAACAGGAGGGAGATATGGCAGGGTGGGGGGGCAAGCAAAGACGTCCCAAAAGTGGGCGACAGCAGGCGTGGCACACACAGACAGACAGACACACAGACACACAGACAGACAGACAGACAGACACACAGACAGACAGACAGACGGGCAAACAGACAAACAGACGGCGCGCGTTTGTTCAACTTTGCTGCCGCGTGAAGCAGCGGAGAAGCGAACAAAAAACTTCAGCTGAAGAAATCTAATCAATCCTATGCCCCACTCTGTCTATCTCTGTTTGGGTTGCCCCACCCCCTAGCCACTACCCGCTACCCGCTACCCCCTACCCTACCCACCCGTTCACGTCCGATCCGATCCCAAACATCTATGTAGCAGCCTGATGGACTGCCAACATCTGTGGCAGGCAGCAGGCAGCAGCAGGCAGCAGGCAGCCACAAACTAAGTAAAATAAAACAAAATAAATAATCATAATAAATAAACGAGCCACGAAAATCTCACAGTTCCATGTGAACAGCCAGTCGCAGAGATGCAGAAGCAGCAGAAGCAGCAGAAGATGCAGCAGAAGATGCAGCAGAAGATGCAGCAGAAGATGCAGATGCAGATGCACATGCAGATGCTGGGGGAGGGAGTGCGGGAGCGGGAGCGGGAGACATGACAGACATGGGAGGAGGTTGCAACCAAATTGCGCGAAGCCAACGCCTCAAAGTGCCAGGAGGCAAGGCGCAATCAAGGCGGGACACGCCAAGTCCATAATTTGTGACTGACCACAGACTGAAGAAAGCAGCGAAGGAAGCGAGAGGAGCGGAAGAACACCGCGAGAGGAGGAACCACCAAGAGGAACCTCGTGCACACAGAAGACATCCATCCAGATATCTACAGGGAAAAGCAGCCTGGAAAAATCTACGCAAAGTGGCAAGTGGCAGGTGGAAAATATGGAAGCAAAATGCTTAGGAATCAGAAGAGAAGGAACCCCTTCGGATTGAATTTCTTTTAGCTCTTTCAGCTCAGTCCAGTATTCACACTCCGATTGGAACAGAAACCTATTGGGAGCCGAGCAATCGGATGGGAAAATAAACACAAAATACGATCAAGGGAAAACCAAAGAAAGTTTCAAATATTTCGTCAACTGGGCAGCTCCTGGAATGCACCAGCAAAGCTACTGGAACCGTACTGGAACCCACTGCCTAATGCGATCCTTACTGGCAGATCGCAGAGACTCGCAGAGGGAGACGACGAGCAGCTTATGCTCTCACTCTCCTCCAACAGTCAATCGAATGTCGGATGTGATAAGAAAAAGATCAAACAAGCAGTCGGATGAGAACACTCAAATGGAAGTCCGAAAAGCTTACGAGAGCTGCAGGTGGAATGATCAAATACGAGTCACAGACAGACAGGCAGGGGGAATTGAAGGTGTTGATCGCTTCTTAAGGTGTCGTCGGGGTCACCATCGCCGGCACCATAACTGATTAATGTTCGGTTCTGTTCTGTAAACACAATCCCTTCGAATGCTAACGAAGTGCTAACGAAGACATTTCCCCAGAGACCAGAGACCAGAGCCCACAACCCACAGACAGCGACAGAGACCCTGAGACGAAGAGGCCCGAGATGATCTTCAATGTGAAATGGTCCAAAAACAGTTAGCCGTAAGAAAAACGCAGCAACATTTTTAACAGCCGAACAGCCGAACAACAAACGAAAAACAAGTCAGAAAAAATCAAACAACAAGAGCCAATAGCCAATATCCAATAGCCAATAGCCGAAACGATCTCAGGCGATCGCACAGCACGCAAGCAGAGCCCCAGAAAGCCCCAAAAGCGAAGCCAGAAACAACAGCAGCGTAGAAGAAACCCAAAGAGCAGAAAGAAAGAAGCAAAGAAAGAAATGAGAAGAACCGAAAGCAAACCAAACGAAAACAACTTAAATTACCAGCACGGCGTCAATTTTCATTAGAAACGAGCGAACGAACGGAGAGGAGAGGAGAGGAGAGCAGCACGATCGCAGCTCTGGGAGATCTGCAAGAAGCGGGAAGAAGCAGCCCCAACTTTGGACCGGATTGAGGTAGATGCCAGGCCAGATGAAGCTGGAGAGCTGGAGAGTTGGAGAGGGGGATATCCCAACAAAGTTTCAGTTTACTTCAACTTGAACAGGGACTGTGACTGAGACGGGGACTGAGACGGGGACTGAGACGGGGACTGAGACTGGGACTGAGACTGAGACTGGGGCAGGTATTGGCAATGGTTCGATCCATCTGCGGCTTTGTCTGGCCTTCTTTCTCTCTCTCTCAACTTCTCTCTCTGGTTTTGGTAACGAGTTTCATTCGCACAATTCTTGGCTAGCCCCAGGCACCTACCACAGAGGCGGCAGAGGAAAGACGTACGGAAGGGAGCCACGCCACAGTATTTGCTCCATAAATCTCACCCATGTGACTCGGACTGCGACTGCGACTGCGACTGTGGCCAGGGTTAATGCCATGGGAAGAAAATCTGCGTGAGATGAGCCACGCGATGAGTTACGTCTGGCCAACATGGGATCTGTGGGATCTGCGATAGCTCTCTGACTGCGGTTACCATTCAGTGTGGGTCAGGGATCGGAATCGGAATCGGGGATCGGAGTTGGAATCGGAATCGGAATCGGGAGAGCGATCTAACGGCAGCGGCTTTCCCATGCTCCACTGGACTAACCCATAATACTTATTAAGTTTCAATCATCCCGTAAAGCTTCCCCTCGCGATCAGAATCCCACACAAGGAAGATAAGATATCCAACTGATCTTTGCTCTGGTGATTTATTCAGCTGATTGTTCCAATCTTCCGCTGATTTGTAATATATCTTACATTTATTCTCTGTGGATCCTCCAATATAACTCTGTGCCTGTGTGTCAGTAGCCGCCTCTTCAGCAAGCTTTTCATTCCTCTCCCGATCTTTGTGATCTTCCTGATCCTTTCGCTCATCCTCCATCATTATGGGAAGCAATTTTGTTTGCCCCAAGCCAATTTGTCAGCAGCAGCAGCAGCAGCCCGAACAGTTGCCGCATTTTGGGAATTATTGATTTATCGTGTGCCCATGGAGACAATTCTCCAAGCAGGGACGTGCCGGGCCCCGTGCCCAAGGCGTGGGCACTTTGATTTCTATGCGCAGAAAGCAGAATGATCTTCGTGATATTTTTTGCTTGCTTGCTGGCGATGCTGGCGATGCTTGCGATGCTTCGGAGCTAACCCACGCGACAATGGATTTTGATTTTGATTCGGCTTTCGGCTTCGGATTTCGAGTGGGGCACACATCTCCGCTTGGCTCTCCACTCGAGCCTCCTCAACCTCAAGACTCAAAACTCTTTTCCAGTGCTGCCTCTGCCTACCAATTGGCAATAAATCAAGCCGCCCACACGCCGTCCGCTCTACGATATAACAGCCTGCGTGGAGCTCTGGAGGGGCTTGGGGCATGAAGCATGGAGCATGAAGCATGGAGCGGAGTGCTTGGATCTGTTGTGGAAACACTTTCAGGGGCCGCGGGCCTCATTAGTTGTTGGCTGAAATTATGTTGCAAGTTTTCGCAGTTTCGCATTTGCAAATGTTCCCCCACAACATTTGTGGTGCGAGTGCGAGTGCGAGTCGAGTATCTGTTAGATGCCATTGCTCGCCGCCTCACTCGACACCCAACAGCTGCTGCCCAGGCCCAGGCCTGTGCCTGTGCCAGTGCCTGTGCCTGTGCCGGGCTGGTGCCAGATCAGATCGAGCCCCAGCCGATCCGATGCGATCCGCGATCCGGCAAGCTTGTTGTTTCCCACACAAAGATGGGCAATTGCAGTCTCCATCGGCTCATTTTTGTTGGTCTAAAAATACGCACCGCACCGTGCTGCACCCCGCCCCCTCCCTGCTTTGGACACACCGCCCCCGGCACCGCCCCGGAAAATCAATTGAATTTTCACGCATGTTTATGGCCCGCTCAACTTTCCATTGAGTTGTGCGTGGCAAGGGGCGACGCTACAGTGGCCAGTCGCTAAGGCGGCCACAGCCAAAGAAATCGTAAAACGCCAGGCCTGTCCCGTACGCTCTGAGGCCTCGTCACATGGCACATAATAACCAATAATAATAGCTGAGCCATGTGCCCCTCTGTGGGTGCCATAATCATTTCTATGCGAGGCTCAGGACATGTTCCAGGGACCATTGGCACTCCTGGCACAGCCTGCTGACTGACTGGCTTGCCTCACAGTCTTCCGAACATAATACTCCATGCAGATGCAATTATTTGCCTTACCTCCCAGATCCAAACGAAAGTAAGAGCCATTTCCATTGGCGATTCCTGCTGCATTCAGGGAATTCCCCTTATCCTGTTGGGCAAAGTAAAGGAGGAACCCTGAGCAGCACTTATAGGCTGTTCCCACTGTGCTGTCGATTAGCTAAATCTGCGTTCTGTTCTCCTTTGCTTGCTGTAGTTTCCTTTGCCGACGGAACAAGTGAACTTTTCTCATGGAGTGGAACCTCTAAAGTCACAGCACCACACCACACCGCACCGCACCTCACCCTTCCGCCTGCCGCCTCTCGCTGCTCTGCTGCTCAGTCAGCCCAACGTTAAGCACTTAATATCCCTGGAACAGCGTCGTGCAGCCAGGCATCAATGCTGTATCCATCGGTACATATACACACAAGTATGCCCCCTCCCCCACTACAGTGGCGGTCACAAGAGTAGTGCCATGAGGCAGCCATGATCTACACTTTTTTTTATTTTATTTATCGGTTCTTCCCTATTAGAGACTGACGACAAGCATGCAAATCTTAACCTAATAATATTTATCCAATTAATTGCACTTAATTACTCAGAGTACGTCCCTAGCTAGGCATTATTGCTGGAAGGGTGGGGGGGTAGGTCTCTTCGCCGGAGTCGTGTGCCGAGTTCGAAGCTCGGCCCGATACCTTGCTCTCACTTTGGCAATTGCATCTTTAACCGATCCTACATTGAGTCTTTATGGATATTTGCATTCGGGGTGCCGTTCATTGGGGTGTGTTGTGGCCGTTCGTTTGTGGGTGATTTGTGCTGCGAGTCAAAGGAATGCCGACGCCTGCTATGCCGTTGAACGCGACTGTGTCGAATTGTAAATCTCTTCAGCAAGTGTTTTTGGCCATTTCTTCTTCCGTCTTGCTAGTTCTTGGCGCTTTTTGCATTTGTTTATGTCCGCCAGCGGCGGCGGCGGTGGCCAGGAGGATGCGGGTGCCAGGGGAGCTCTGTTCATGTGGCATGGAATGGACTGCCGGGTTGGGTTGGCTTCGCTTGGGGTGTATCTTTCGGCCTGGGCCAACTATTTGGACGCCCGACGGCTACGCACATGAGCACACGCACACGCTCACGCACACAAACACACGCATATATGTACATGGATATGTGTATGCCCCGATGTGCGAACATCCACGATGCCCCAAATGCGAATGGGATGGGAACCAGCAACAATAATAACCATAAACTGTCGACCAGCCTATGTCTATGTCTATGCCTAGAAGACCCCACACCAAACACCACCCAAGCGCCCCGGCCCCAGCCCCAGCCCCTGCCCCTGTCCCCGGCCCCTGTCCCAGCCCATGCCCCCCCCAGCCAGCCGACTGTTTGGCGTCTGTTGACCTCATTTCGCCGAAACGTTTTTTGTATTCATTTTGTATCTCGGTGCGGGATTTTGGCAGAGCAGAGCAGAGCAGCGCGAACCCAGCCCAGCCGGGAACACATGTTGGGCGGGACCAGCCGGCAAGCAGGGAGCGGATCCAAGAGATCCACAGTGTGCCTAGGAATCAGCAGGCCACGATAATGGCCACATATCTACGCAGATACCGATGCGAACTGAATCGATGCCCCCCACCCGCACAGCTCTGTCACAGATACAGAGATACTTTCGGCACCAGATAATGAATGTACAGATATGGCCTTTAGGTACATGGGGAAGTGACATTTTGTAGTATTAAATGTATAAGGGAAATTCTCTTAGCTGTCTGTGGCGTGCCGAGCCGATCTCGACAGGAGTGATAATGAATGCCTACAGTCGGGCGATATGATTTCCGATGATTGGAAGGCATCGCCGGAGCAGCCTCAGCGATCGCTGCTGACTCTAATCGATGGCTGGGGCAGCGGCCTTGTATGGTCAGCATTTCCATTTCCATTAACATTTCCATTACCATTACCAGCCAACGATTCTCACTGGAGGATCGAGGGCTGCACGTCGCGCGCATACTGAGCAGCGATAACTTTAATTATAATTACTCCCACTGCACAGCACTGCTGGGAAGCGAGGGGAATGGAAGGGAAGGGAAGGGAAGGGAAGGCGAAGCAATTTCGCTTATCGCGGGCTGCACCTGAGTGGCAATTCCATTTGCATTTGCATTTGCATTTCGTTGGCCGCATCTCATTTACAAAACAAACAGCAACAGAAATGCGAGTGTGTTAACACCACACAGCAAGTGGCTGCGACACGGCTGCGACACGCCATGAGATCACAATTCAAGGTGTTGGCCATTTATCGCTCTTTGCGAGTCCGCTCTGATAATTATCCGCCTTCTGCTACTCCGATGAGTCCAGTAAGTACGGCCTACCAGGAAGCAGTTTCGATAATCCACTAAAATTCCAGGCTTCGAGATTCGAATGGAATGAAACGAATGGAAAGGAACGTAGCTGTAGCTGTCCATTCTCTGATTCCCCCATGCAATCTGATAGCCGAAAGCTGTGCCGACTGACAGCCGAGCGAAAGCTTCGCCAAACTTGAATTTGATCGATCAATCAGATTTGTTTTTATTGGCAGTAGATATCCAGTAGAAATAAACACAAGCAAATATAAAGATAAAGACCATATCTTTGTGCAAAAAGATGGGTAACTAAACGCAGAGGTGCAATCGGAAAGCTTCGCTGGCTCTCCGCCGCTGGCAGCTGAGCTTTAGAGTGCGCGAGGCCTAAGTCTCCTCCGTGTCTCTCGGTACGCCACTTGCTCGTGTACGCCACTTACAGGTAAATCTGAGGAAGGGGAAGAACCTTAAACTTGTTCTTCGTCAGTCTGCGAGCCAGCCAACAGAGCTGACGATTGCTTCAGCTTTTCAGCAGCGGTACCAAGTGCCGTAGTCCGGCTAGGTCACACACGTTCCACAGGGCTCTCGCGTGAGCGCTAACCAAAGTACTCACTTTTTACACAGTTCTCCAGTCGCAGTTCTCAGCTCTCAGTTCTCAGCTCTCAGTCCAGTCCGGCAGACCCCACAAAGCGCGTGATCTGCACGTTCAGCAGACGGCGGGACGGGGGGAAAGAGAGGCAGACAAAAAGGCAGATAGGCAGACGATGGGTAGACGATTGGACAGGCAGAGACGGAGGGAATAGCAGGGTAGGGGAGGAGAAAGCATGACGGACATGACGGACATGACATTCGTTTGTCAGAAAATCAGAAAAGCTTTGCTGCATGGAATACTCGTGCGAGTAAAAGTACGCAGGCTGGCAGGGGGGGTATGGCTTGGGTGGGGGTATGCGAGTTAACATGTAAATGGATTTTTGATTGCAGGCGGCGGCTTTTGTTCCTTGTTTCATATTTGGGCCCTCTTCCGGCACCCCCCTGCACAGCCTGGCCAGGCACAGCCTTGATCATGGCCAGAAGCGCTGTCAGCGCTCGTGTCATGGACCCGTGACACAGTGCAGCTGCAGCTGAAGATGGAGCTGCCTGCTGCCTGCTGGCTGCCCCGTTCCGCATGACAAAACGACAAGATCGGCACTCGATCTGCATTGGGGATGCCCTCATTCTGTCTCTCTCTCTCTCCCTCTTTCCATCTCTTTCAAAGTCAGCTGTGTGAAAGTTTGCCAGAGCAGGGGAATGATCGTTGGTTCGCTCAAATGTATCTTCCTGCAAAATGTAGCTGCAGCTCAGTCTGTGCATCTGCGATTCATCAGTCTGTACGACCCAATAAGTAAATCCAATCCAATAATATCTGCGCATCAAAGGTGCATCTTTGCCTTTGAAATGTATCTGTATCTTCAATATGCAAACACATCTCCAGATATACAGATATATCCCCGTCTCTGGGATATAATCCCAGATATCAGACAGATTTAATGTTATCCTCTCGGCCTATGGACTCTTCGCTTTGTGCTTTCGAAATGAAAATATATCTCCCATACCCATCTGCTGGTGAGTAAATTCCTTCTGTAAATGAAATCCTTCCATATTCACTTCAGTTGCAGTCCTTCCGCTCGCTGCTACCGTTCCATTACTGCCCCATGCCATATTCTCGATTGGGCTCTAGGCTCTGGGCAATTGTTCTCTGAGTTTGTCTCAATCTAAGACCCCCAATATTCATTCGTACTGCAAGCTTCATGCCATTTGCAGTTTAACCGCTATGGCAGTAATGAGATGATGCTCCATCCTGTGTTCTCTGAAAGATCATTTATTCACCTTAACCTTAGACAGCCAAAAGTTTTGGTATTGATGGCAACAAACATTTCTTGCTCTCTAATATGAAAAATTACCACGTATTTTTCCGCGTTAACTAATCCCCTCAATTAAAGAGATCAAAACAAATGCCAAACCTTTGGCAGAAACTACAGTCATAACGGAACCCCATACAATGCCGAATGTAAGAAATGTGCAGTGGTTAAATTTAACTGTTTAGCCTTTGGCACGTGGTAAGTCTATTATGCAACGAAATGAGAAGTTTTATTATTGATGATTCTCCTTCGCGCATCACCTTTGGTGAAATACAAACAATTAAATTTTGATTCATCGTCCGTTAAGGCATATGAAATGGTGACCCATGGCAATATTGAAAATAAGACATAGGGCCGTAAATCCGCGAGACCATCTGTGACAAAGCTTCTTCTTTTGAAGAAGATCGTAGACAAAGTTTAAATTGCCTCTATTGGCCTAAGATCGAAATTTGAAGCGTATTGAGTGTGCCTAAGTTGCGAGATATGATAATCAGCTATACAGTACTTTATAGAACTTATATCCAATATCTAGCAACTCGCAGGCAGCGAAACCATTCACGCTTCATCACATTGTCTCCGATATTTGCGATAATCAGACCAATTGTGTGTCGGTGAGCGCTAAAATTATCCTAACAAAACTTTGTCGCACGATCAGATCAGACTTCCTGAAAAAGTTAGTGGCCAGGGCTCTTTTGTCACGAGATGTTATTGCCGATTTTCGGCACTGCACTTTATTGGCGATATTATTTTCGAATATTGCCATTTTTCTTAAAATTGTTTACAATGCCTTGAACGAACGACTTAGCCAGATTTAATTGTTCGGCTCATTTCCAACCAAAAGTGTTCCCCGATTTACAATAATCAACAATTAAACTTCTCATTTCGTTGCATAATCGACAAACCTAAGAAATGGCCATCGTTGCTAACACTTTGACCTAATATATGAACCAATTGAGACTCTATTTCTAAAAACATTCGGCATTGTATTAAAACTGATTCCAGATTATGACTAGATAGTGATTATGTTAGACTGTTATGCTTTTGTTTTGAAAAATCTTCTTTTAATTCAAAGCTCAGCTAACGCACCGTACGAATAATTAGTGGTCAAATTTTTCTTCTTCAAATCAGTTAAGCAAAGCATTCAAAGAAATGTTTGTTATTATTGTTGTTGTTGAAGTACAACAAAACTTTTTGTTTCTAAGGTTAAGGGAATAAAATGATCTTTCAGAGAAAAACAAGTTCGCATGTGTTATCTACATTAGTATCGAAAATATCGTCTGTTAAACATTGCATATGGCTGAAAAAGCTTGCCGTACGAATTAATAGTGGTCGGGGCTCGTAGCTGGAATGTCGATTAGTTCTCTATAAGGCTGGATAAAGAGTGTCTGGCGCGGGGGAAATCTAATTGCTTTGACCCACTGGAAGCAGCCGATAAGTTGCAGGACCACTTGCCCAACTTAGAGATCGGCAAAAGGAAACTCGATTGGCGTTTGCCACAGCTCTTCCAGGGGCCTCAATGTCACGAGTGTATTGATTTGTGATTTGCTTTCTGCTTTCTGCCCATTTTTATGGCCGGTGCCAGCTGGCTCCGCTTGGACTGCCCGGTTTGGAGCTGTCTGGCTCGGCATTTCAGGCCAGCGACGATATCGAAGGCAGTGGTTGTCTTCGACACCTTTAGTGACTCGTTAGCCACTGGACTCGGCCCGAACCAAATCAAAATCCAAGTCCAAATCGAACCCAAGTCCCAGACAGACCCAGTCCCAGCCCCAGTCATATGCAAATCTATGGACATCCGCTATGCTAATGCCACGTCAGGAGGGATGGATACAGTGTGAGGGAGTGGCACAGACCAATCTGACCCACCGACTGGGGTAGCTGACTGTTCTCCTCGCTATCTGAGCGACCCATAAAAAGTGACGGGCTATATAAGCAGCCCAAGCATGAAGTATCTTTGGCGACAAATATTTGCAAAAATAAAGTAAATTTCCAAAACTGAAGCGAGGCAACCAGAATGCCAACAGCAAACAGGGAAATTCTCACACATGTGGTGTAAACATCGGACCACCAAAACGAAGACCTCTCTCTGGCTCGTATCGCAAAACAAACACAGAACTCCGCAGACACGTCCGACCCATCCGACCCATCCGTACGCGGATGCACTCGTTCACTGCCATTTAAGCGGAGTTTCAGCTTCGGAAATAATACTAATAATAATAATACCCCTCGCAGGATATTATTTGGATTGTTTTTATGCTAGGCAGCAAACGAAGTTCCTTGGCTATGATACTCAGATTCTATTGAGCTGGAATTTCCCCATGAATTTGCAGCCAAAATTTCCTTCTCTTTGTTGTTGTTGTGTTGTTCTGCTACATACAACAACTACAGACAATATTTGTGGCCTGGCATCATCTCTCCAAATAATCAATATTCAAACACTTAAAGTTAATTCAAGCGAATACGAATACGAATCCGAATATGAATACAAATGCGAACGAGAATGCGAATGCGAATGCGAATACGTATGCAAAATAGTAATAAAAACTTGGCCAAAAACAAGTTTCGCGGCAATCAGCAGCAGCAGCAACAACAGCAACAACAACAACAACAACAACAGCAACAACAACAATTGCAATGGAAATTCGCAATTCCAGAGCTGCTGATTAATAACAATCAATGTCAGTGAATTAAGCTCAAATCGATTTGGCCAATATTAAAACCAGTTTGGCACATGTATGGGCGTCGTTAGAGGGTCTCTTCTGCCACAAGAGAACACAGATTCACCGGACTAAGACTTACAAATCGAATTCAATTTAAAATAAAAAAGCAAACACGAACATTAGCATAAGAAAACAAACCAACACACGCAACCAATAATTAGTATGTCACATTAAAAGATTCATTTAGCTCTGAGCTTAATACCAAACAAACAATTGGGACTAGTGCTCCAATTATAGTTATAAGCCGCTTGCTGCTAGCACTGGGAAACACAATAAACACACAATAAAATGCTGCTCCTTTCTGTTACTTAAAGATCCCTCTGGACAGAGGGACAGAGGGACAGACAGAGAGACTTAATGGAGTCGCGGAAAGGTGTTCCTGTCCTTCCAAGGAAAGTTGTCTGTGAGTATGGGCGAGCCCTCTGGTATATGCACAAGTAGATGTGGAATTGGCCCTATGAGAGCTACGGGTACGGGTACACTTACCACTTGGTGTTGTTGGCCGAATTGGCCTCGCCGATGGTGTGGGTGGCCACGGAGTAGCCGAAGTGCGAGTGGGGGTGTCCGTACTTGATCAGCGGCAGGCGCTGTTCCAGATTGAAGCTCTGGACGGCCCCAAATGTCAGCTGGAGGAGCAGTAGCTGCCAGATCTGACGCTGGCCAGATAGGGCATAGGATGCTGCCGCGGCTGGGCGGCTGCGATGGTGCAGCATGATCGTGTTGCGGCTTTCAGCTGTAGTTCTGGCAGTTGCACGTGCACCGGGCACGGCCCTGGCACGACCTTCGGCACTTCGGAGATCGCCCAGCAGGAGATAAGCAGGCAGTCCGGCAGGCAGTCGGCAGGCAGTCGGGAGGGCAGCGCAGCGACGCGGCGGCGCTTCGATCGACAGGTAGTTGCGCGCGGATTTTCCACACTCTCTTCTGCAGTTGCTCGCTTGCTTGCTTGCCTTGTTGTTGTTTTGGTTTCCCTCTCACAGACACAGAGACAGACACGGCACACAGGCACACAAAAACACACAGGTAAAAAAAGGTAAACTTAGGTGGCCGGAGCAAAAAAAAATATTACGTAAAGAGCAGCGCACCCGCTCGCCGATAATAATATCGTTAGGAATTTTGATAAAGACACGTATTTTTCGTTTTAATCAAATTCCGAAGATTAAAAAGCGCGCGACCGCATCACACAGCCACACCACACCGCGGCCAGGTTCCGAGCCGAACTACCCGATATGACATATCGAATATTATTCTATATTCTATATATATTCTATTCTATTCTATTCTGTTTTGGTTTGGTTTGTATGTTTTGTTTTGTTCGGCATATATCAACGGTCTTTTCTGAGCTTAGAAAATAAAATACGACACTATCTCTCTGTGGTTTCCCTGTCCGCGGCCCGATTTGAATGGGCGGCAAGGCCGTCTCTTTCAAATACCCCCGCCATCAAGTGTTGCCGATGTTCGAATGGATGTTGCTCGCCTCATGTGGCCAGCAACCTTGTGTTGCTGGGCAATATGCGGGGATGGCCCACCGGCAAAACGCCACCGAACATGTGACGTACGCAGGCCGAAGCTCACCCTATTCGTAACATGCTGTGGTTCTGTTGGTACCTAAGGTGAGGTGAGGTTCGTAGCATCCAAAGTTGTATTTTGCATTTTGAATGTTGCTGGTCGTTATAATTGTTGTCCATGCCACAGCAGACTCTCACGCTCTCTCATTTCATCCTCTCTCGCTCATTGTTGCGTTTAACGGATGTGTTTTGAAATTTGAAATTATTATTTTATTATTTTTTTTGTTGACAATTTTATATATTTGTGACTTGTTTTGTTGAAAATTAATGCCACTTAAGAAATATAAAAAAAAATATAATTCTCATTATTTAATTAAATTTAAATATTAAAATACATGTACATATATAAAAAAAAAAAATTTGAAAAAAAAGAATTAAAATTAAGATTATTTAATTAAAAAAAAAAAGAAATTAAATATAAATAAAAATAAATAAAATATAATAAAATTAAATAATAATAATTCTCATTATTTAATTTTGTTATTGTTTAGACGTTGATAGCAAATGCTCCATCAAGTGGCCCATGCGACACTCAGCCGATACGCGCGGAACCCAGGCTGAAATGCAGCCCCTTCTCCCGCCCAACCGACCGAGGGGCGCTGCCGCATGACGCGCGATGCGTGTTGCCGAACCGTTCGCGAGCATGCAGGAAAGATAGATTTAAGACTAATTTTCGATTAAAATTAAAGCTAAACACAACTCAAAGAGCTAAACATGCAAAGATAGCTAAGAAAATTACGGGCAAGGTATGTTAGTATGAGTGATTTAAGAAAAGGAAGGGAATTAGTGGTGGATATTATGTGGTAGAGGGAATTGAAGTCCGAGCAAAGGACCCTAAATGGTTCGTGCAAGGATTAATTTGATCTACAAAGCGGAAGGAACAAGAAAATAAAGTTTCTAGTAGATCTAACAGGAATCGTAAAGTTTATGCGGCTCAACAAGTCAGGGCTATCTACGTCACCCTTGCTCAGGTTGTGCATAAAAATCACCCCAAGCATTTTTCTACGACTAACTAAGGTTGGAAGGTGTATTAAAAGCAATCTACGCGGGTAAGATGAGTCTCACACATCCCAGTTGAGGCCACGCAGAGCAAAAAGGAAAAAGTTTTTCTGGACTGATTCTAAACGCTGCTGGTGTACTTTGTACTGGGGGCACCAAAACCAAGAGCCGTACTCTAAAATCGGACGAACAAGCGAGATGAAGAGAGTCTTCGTTACATAGGGATCGTCAAACTCCTTTGACCACCTCTTTATAAACCCAAGCACACCATGGCCTTATTTACCATGGTAGAAATGCGTTCAGAAAACTTTAACTTGGGGTCTAGTTTCACACCAAGATCATCAACCAAGGTAATTCTCTCAAGAGAACCACCGCAGTGGCTATAAGGAGCCAAAAGGGGGCTGGAGCGATGAAATGTCATCACTTTGCAGGCATTTTCGAGGCATTTAGGGGTAACATATTTGCGCAACACCACGACTGAAAGTTATTGGGATCGGATGGCAAGCGAGCGTGAAATGAAATGTCCTTATACTGGGCACAGAGTTTAACATCATCCGCAAACATGAGTACTCGAGAGTTTGTTAATACTGAAGGCAGTTCTTTAATGAAGAGTGTGAAAAGGGGGCCTAGTTGGCTGCCCTGTGGTACTCCAGAAGTAACCTCAACAGGTGAAGAGAAGGAGTTTTTGAAGAGGACTCTTTGAGACCTGGAACGAAGGTAGCTGGAAATCCGTCTCAAAAGATTAGGCGGAAACCCTAAAAGATTTTGTGCTGGAAGGGAATGGTTTACAAAATCGAATGCTTTACTGAAATCAGTGCAAATGGCATCCGTCTGCAAGTTACCTTGAAAGCCTTTAATGATAAAAGAGGTAAACTCTAATAAATTGTGGTTGTTGATCGTCTCCTTATAGATCCGTGCTGAGACGGAGATAAAGTGATTTGCAGAGATGTTGCAAGTGCAGAGCAATAGCGGATAACTTAGATATACCTCTAGAGTTATTTGCATCAGACTTGCTACCTTTCTTATGCAGCGGAATAATAAAAGATTCCTTCCAGATGGGGGGGAAGCATGAAGAGTTAATGGATAGGGTGAATAGTTTCAGCAGGGGCCCACACAGAGCCTAAGCACAGTACCTGAGTACACGGCCGGGAACTCCGTCGGGACCTGGTGAAAACACCGGCTGAACTAGTCGAAGATCATGAAGCAGTGAGCTTTCGTTTAATAAGCGGCTGAAGATGCCTTTCGACCTTGGTAGACTGTATGGATGCGGCTGAACAGAGTAGCCTTCATGAGAATATGTTGATGTTGGGAAGAATTTGGCAAAAAGATCGGCAATTGCCTGACCATAGCGAGGATGGATGTGCGGACGTTCTACGCTTACTCTTTACGAAGCTGTAAAACTGTGTAGGGTCCTATGACAAGCGTATTCTGCATCGATATAGGTAATTTTTATAGCATTGCGCGTTAAGAACGGAGCAATTTGACCGAGCTTTTACATAGCGAGAGAGAGAAGAGGGAGAAGCAACTTATCGATATTTTTTATAGTCTTGATTTTAAGTCTTTTAGACTGGATAACTCTTTGGTAAAGTGGAAAGTGGGACTCAGGAATCAAAAAATGTGTCAAGTACATTGTAAAAAATATTTGTGCCTTTCATGGCGGCAGTGCACAAGTACAGAGCGGACCAATCAAAATCCCTAATGAGGTTATTAAGCTTCGTAAGCTCGGCCCTACGAAAGCAGCGAACGTGTCAGTTCAGATAGGCCCAATATCGACCAACACTTCGAATGCAGGATGGTAGAAGTCTTCAGGTGTAGTGAGCGGAAGGGCTCGGGCTAGCAATGCTATTTATATTGATATTTTGTAATAATATCAATAAGCTTTGTCTTAAGTCGTGGGTGGTAGGTAGTTTGGCGTGTCTCAATCTCAACATTGATTTCGTTTCATCTTGGATTGTAAAAATATCTATTATTTGTATGAAAAGTATGTAAATTGAATATCAATAATTATTTAACTCATTTGCCAAAATGTTTCTACACGTAATTTAATTCCAAATTCCTTTATCGAAACTTCAATTGAGTTGATTTGAATTTTCCCGCGCAATGAAATTGGGTGTCGCATCTCTCGGCCTTTGTGCGTGGACAGTTCGAATTTCACTGCTTGGCGGTCACTTTGCACTGCCAGCCCTGGCCGCAGCCCCTTAGAAGCTGCCAGCTCCGGGACGCGGCACTTGAAGAAATCGATAGAAATCGTTTCGCCAGTCCCGCAGTGCACTGTTACCTTTAATTCGCTATAGCCAATCAATTGTCCGAAATCGAGTGAGCCCAAACTTGTTTAATTGAATCAGAGACCGAGAAGCTCCACATCGAGCATTGAGCACGAGCAACAGACACATTTTGGGCGAAAACCCAATTTCTGTGAGCAAATTCAGTCGCGAGTTTGAATCGATAATCGGGGAGGCTGTAAACACAAGGCCCCCGTCCACGCAAAACTTTCGCAGAGCGCAGCAGCAGGAGCCATGTCTTATGTGAGTGCAATCCATTAATTATTAAAGCCTGTAAATATTTATACTATTCGCACTAAAACCACGACTCTGGGCTGGTATTCCCTGGCCACACAGCTTAAGAATAACGTTAATGATTTTTTGTGTGGCTTTGGATAACAAAACTACTGTAGGGATAATTGGTTTTGTTGAGATTTAATTGCCACAGGAGGTGGAATCTGCCACAAGGCAGTCAAACAGAATTTAATGAATATTTTTGCATAATTTTCCCCTTGTTCAACTCTCCTTGTTCTATGTCCAAATGCAAATGGACTTTTAAATACTCATAAATAGATGTACATAAATATTCGTAGTCCTTAATATATGAGGAATTGGTGCATAAATAACAAATAAATATAAATAATCGCAATAACTCCAGTAAAAACCCAACTTCCCTCAGCTGTAGTCGGATTACATGACTTTTCAATGCTAAATTTTCTGTGAATTGGTGAAATTGCAGCGCTTGAAGGCCACCAAATGCCCCACGGACGAGCTCTCGCTCACCAATCGGGCCATTGTCAATGTGGGCGACTTTCCCGACGATGTGAAGTAAGTGCCAGAAAATCGATGGCGAATTTTGGTGTTTGAAATTGTGATTAATAAAATAATCCCAAAAACAAACAAAAAGGTACGCGGACATCTCGCCGGCGCCGGGGCAGCACTTCATCTTTGCCCTGGAGAAGACGGTGGAGGTGCCCCGCGGCTATGTGGGCTTCTCCCTGGTGCAGCGCAAGTGGGCGATGGTGTCCATCAACCAGGAGCTGGAGGTGCGGCCCTACCGTTTCGACGCCAGCTCCGATGTCATCACGTGCGTGTCCTTCGAGACGGACTTTCTGCAGAAGAAGACGTGAGTAGACCGCCGTGGATGGGAGGAGTCGACTTCGAATTCGAGTTCGGTTCATTGCTCTTTCAGGGTGTCCCAGGAGCCCTACGACTCGGACCAGATGGCCAAGGAGTTCATCATGCAGTTCGCCGGCATGGCCCTCACCGTGGGCCAGTCCCTGGTGTTCAACTTCAAGGAGAAGAAGCTGCTGGGCCTGGCCGTCAAGTCGCTGGAGGCCATCGACCCGAAGACCCTGGGCGAGGGCAAGGAGGCGTCCATGCGCAACGTCCGCTTCGGCCGCATCCTGGGCAACACGGTGGTGCAGTTCGAGAAGGCGGAGAACAGCTCGCTGAACCTGCAGGGTAAGTCCAAGGGCAAGGTGGTGCGCCAGTCGATCATCAACCCGGACTGGGACTTTGGCAAGATGGGCATCGGCGGCCTGGACAAGGAGTTCAACTCGATATTCCGGCGGGCGTTCGCCTCGCGAGTCTTCCCCCCGGAGCTGGTCGAGCAGCTGGGCTGCAAGCACGTCAAGGGCATCCTCCTGTACGGTCCCCCGGGCACGGGCAAGACCCTGATGGCCCGCCAGATCGGCACCATGCTGAACGCCCGCGAGCCCAAGATCGTGAACGGACCGCAGATCCTGGACAAGTACGTGGGCGAGTCGGAGGCCAATGTGCGCCGCCTGTTCGCCGATGCCGAGGAGGAGGAGAAGCGGCTGGGCCCCAACAGCGGCCTGCACATCATCATCTTCGACGAGATCGATGCCATCTGCAAGCAGCGCGGATCCGTGGCAGGCAACAGCGGGGTGCACGACACCGTCGTCAATCAGCTGCTCACCAAGATCGACGGCGTGGACCAGCTGAACAACATCCTGGTCATCGGGATGACCAATCGCAGGGACATGATCGACGAGGCCCTGCTCCGGCCGGGCCGTCTCGAGGTGCAGATGGAAATCAGTCTGCCCAACGAGCAGGGCCGCGTGCAGATCCTGAACATCCACACCAAGCGGATGCGCGACTTCAACAAGATCAACGAGGACGTGGACTGCAAGGAGATCGCCTCGCTCACCAAGAACTTCAGCGGCGCCGAGCTGGAGGGTCTGGTGCGTGCGGCCCAGTCCAGTGCCATGAACCGGCTGATCAAGGCCGACGCCAAGGTCACCGTCGATCCCGAGGCCATAGAGAAGATCAAGGTGAACCGGGACGACTTCCTGCACTCGCTGGAGAACGACATCAAGCCGGCGTTCGGCACGGCCCAGGAAATACTCGAGAACATGCTGGCCCGGGGCGTCATCAACTGGGGCACTCCCGTCAGCAATTTGCTCGAGGACGGCATGCTGTACGTGCACCAGGCCGAGGCGCCCGAGTCCAGCGGTCTTGTGTCTGTGCTGATATCCGGCGCCCCCAACTCGGGCAAAACGGCGCTGGCCGCCCAGCTGGCCAAGATGTCGGACTTCCCGTTCGTTAAGGTCTGCTCCCCGGAGGACATGGTCGGCTACACCGAGTCGGCCAAGTGTCTGCACATCCGCAAGATCTTCGACGACGCCTACCGCTCCACCCTCAGCTGCATTGTGGTGGACAACGTGGAGCGGCTGCTCGACTACGGCTCGATTGGGCCGCGCTACTCCAATATGACGCTCCAGGCCCTTCTCGTGCTGCTCAAGAAGCAGCCGCCCAAGGGCCGCAAGCTGCTCATCTTGTGCACCTCCAGCAGGCGGTAAGTTCTTTCCATTTTATTTATTTATTTAATTAATTAATCGTACTCGCAATCCTCAGCGAGGTGCTCGAGGAGATGGAAATGCTGACGGCCTTCACCTCGGTGCTGCATGTGCCGAACCTCTCTAGCCCCGAGCACGTGTGTGCCGTCCTCGAGCACACGGACCTCTTCAACAAGGCCGAAGTCCAGGCCATTGGCAAGAAGATGGCCGGCAAACGGTAAGCAAAAAAAACCAGCCCCAGTCTGCATCAGAGATTACGGTTTCCATCTGCTTTTCAGCGTCTTCATTGGGATCAAGAAGCTGCTGGGCCTGATCGACATGGCCCGACAGACGGAGCAGTCGCAGCGGTCCATCAAGTTCCTGTCCAAGATGGAGGAGGAGGGCGGCCTGGATATGGTGGCCCGGCAATAGGCCGTGCCCTCTGTGCTCTCTTGCTGTCTCAATTATTAGCTTCTAAGTGCAGTGAGGGCGAGGATGGAATGCTGACTCCAAATACTCGAACATATACACCGCTAACTACATATAAACATATATAAAACCGTATTCCATGAGCCCGAATCCGAGCTTGGATGGGCGTTGTCTGTTCGGTCCCCAGTCCAGTCCAGTCCAGTGCAGTCCAAAGAGTTTCCCGCGTCCTGTGCCCCAGCCAGAGCACAATCAAATCGACAGATATGTGAGACCCGTGACCTGATAACGGCCTGTTAGTGGAGCGAAAGATTATTCAATTATATATATTCCAACTCGTTAATACCAATACGTAGCCATATATTCACTCTCGTTCGTACTGAATTTCTATGTACTATTTTTTTTATTTAAGCTTTGGTCAGATTCCCTCATTGCAGGGCTATCTTTCCCGTTAATATTGATTGGGCCACGGCCACGCCGGAAGAGATGGGAGGAGGAGAGGATCGCAGTGAGATGCGAAAGGTTCAACGATGAATGCTTAGATACAATGGAATATGTACACCAAATTAAATTAAACTAAATTAAATTAAATATTGTTAATCGTCAATGTTATAGATAAACCTAACGAAGGAACGACACCGAAAGACGCCTGGATAAGGAGCAGAGAAGGTCGTTGATGTATGTAAATTACTCTTAAATGAAATAAAATACGTTAATAGCATAATAATAGTCCCTCTTGCTAATTAATTAATTTAATATGGAAATTTATCTAACCCATAATTACACCGAAATATACACATATTGTTCACCGAAAATGTTACAATTATATCTTCAATAAAGACAAAACAAAACCCATTGAAATTCTCCCATGGAAGAGTCGGATAAGAAAGGATCTTAATCATCTAATCTGCACAGAGGCAGAACTTAGTATATTCATTTCAGTTACTCCTTTGTTGTCTACTCGTTTTTTTCACTTCTATCAAACCCTACTTACATTTCGGTTGTGTTGCAATGGAAGAAGTGGTGTAGTATGCATACATAGGCAACACTGTACCAAGAGTACTTAAGGGACAACACACTGTAGCACTTTGTGGCAGTGTTTATGTAATCATAAAGAACCGGGAATACGATCGCACAAATATGCCTCGCGGACAAGAGTGCAACGTCGGCGTCTTTCACATAACCGACGGCACCCAAACATGATCCGTTTCCCCTCGCGCCCCCGCTATCAGCAGCGCTGGGCATATATATTGTAATGGGTCGTTTGTCGAGTGGTGATGCATCCTAAAAGTAGGCACTGTTCGTGCATCGCAATAGTATAACAGTTCTACTGGGCAAGGGAAACGCAGCTATAAGCTTTTAAATATATATTTATTTAAAGCTTACTGCACTCGAATGCTGCTGAGCGAGGGCAATGACCGAAGATGGCCCGAACGACAAAGTTTCGACCAAGCATTAAGGGTATCAAAAAAATGAAAACCATAAAAGGGAAGAACTGATAGGTCGGCACAACGCCCTGAAAGCAAAGACAGGGGAC
Organism: Drosophila tristis; assembly: GCA_018150885.1. Taxonomy (NCBI): domain Eukaryota; kingdom Metazoa; phylum Arthropoda; class Insecta; order Diptera; family Drosophilidae; genus Drosophila; species Drosophila tristis. The sequence continues at coordinate 894,911 of JAECWT010000215.1, read as the reverse complement.
ACACTGTTCGGCAAGAACAGCTGATCAAATGTCAGGGAAGCCTTGACAGGGCCTCCTAAGTAGTTTCCGGGGCAAAACTCTTTCTTTTTTATCTTCTGACGATCGAATCGTTAAGTCATATTTTCAATACCAGTGCGAAAAAAAAAAAAAAGAGAGGAAGACCATATACCCCCAAGAACGGGGCCACTATCTGATCAGCAAAGGCTTTTGGAGCCAGACAGCAGCCACGATCTTTTCTACTACACCAAAATAAATCTATGCAAGGTGCCATACCGGGAAATGGGTAATTATTGCACCAATTTCGTAGTTAGGGTTATATCCGATTCCCCACCCCGCTTATATGTCTTTCGGCTTTGTGCTCTTCTGTTTTATCTTAATTACCGCAGAATGGCACCTAGGCTATAGGCTGCTACATAGCTAGAGGAGAAAGCTCTAAAAAGAGAACATCAACTGCAACCGCACGAGAGCTGAGCGCAAAGCTGCAGTAAGCAAGACAGACTCTAATCGGCCGCAACGCTGCTGCTCCGCCGGGATCACGGTGTGACACCCTCGATCGCTAAAGGGAGCGGAAGTCACCGGAAGTTACCGGAAGGGCGCCAAACTCATCGGAATATACTTTCTCTACCGCGGAATGACTGATTCGGCCAACTAATGGGAACCATAACCCAAAATTGATTTTTTTTCGGTGTCTGTGCGTGTGTTAGTGAGAGTGGGCAGAGCAAAGCCGAAAAGGAGCCTTGGTTAGGAAGTTTACCTTGGTATAGTTTATATTAGTAAAAAAGAGATTCCCAGTGGATAATCTGTAACGGGGCGAAAAGAAAGATGTGCGAAGTGAGGTAACAAAGTGCATTAAAAATCCCAGTAAAATCATAACCTCCCAGTGTAGTGGCTCCGACGGCAGCAGAGGGCTAAGCTCCCCAAAAAGCTCCCTGAAAGCTCAGTTCGCTCTCTCTCTCTCGTCGTTTTTTTTTCGTTTTTCTTTCTCAGCTACAGGTGGAACCTAAGTCTCGACGAAAGATCTTTCGGCGCTGGACCCGGTAACATATGTGCATATGATCATGTAAGTGAGAATTCGCTATAACTTTGCCTGGCCAAAGAAAGTTGGCTTGTGCGGGTGAGAGTGAGTGTCATGAGCGCGAGAGCGACATGAAATAAAAGAAAAAGCTCCGAGAATATGGAACATACGATCCACACGGGCATTAAAAGGGAACCGCAATAAAAAGGTTGTGGATTATTTTTGGCCGTGAGAATGGGCATGAAGACACCTGTGGTACCCCGTACTTGCACACAATTCTTTTCCCTCTGATGTTAGCCTGATTTAAGTTGAATATTTACTATATTACTATTACTATATTACCTTATATTATATATTATTGTTAGATCGTATTGCATATTCATTATTGGGTTTATTATTTTTAATTAATTTCCTATACGCATTCCTAGATCTAAGTTGAGGGTGCTCCCCTATTACTCTCCCGCACGTTAGTGAATTTTCGACAGCTGTACTATGATGAAGAATAGATATGCCTAGATAACTACATGGGTAGAACCTGAAGTACCATGGTGAAAGTTAATTTAGTTAATAAAAATAGCATTAGTAAAATGAATTAAATCCTTTTTTTGTTGGACCCATGCCTGTCCCGAATGCCGCAGCCTGATGCCTGTACGATTTTGGGAGGGATCCCTGGCGACCAGCTGGCTTATAGGGGATCATGGTAGGGTGGGCGTCCGTGCCGCTGAGCACATGCAGCCCAAGATCGAGCATCGCCTGACCGCTATTCCCCCTTTTCTTTGATGTATCTCTTCCGTTAGTGTTGGTTTGCTGTACGATAGTCTTCCTTTCCCGTTCCCTTCCTTTAGTACGCGAATTTAGTTTCTTGTTTATTTGCACCAAGTGAGAACAATAACTGACGGCCTCTTCCTCAAAACCCACCCCAGCCGACCAGAGAAAAAGCCGGAAGCCATCGCGTACCCCGCTCAGTTATTTGAACAGCCCCTCTCACCGTTATATGTTACAGATACATATATAGATATATTAAATAGAATAAATAAAGAAATAATGGCGCCCAACGTGGGGCCCGAAAGCGGCTGGCCAAATTCCGGCTTGCCCCAATCCACACATAGAAGCAGAAACAAAGTCTATAACAGCTAAACGACTTTCTCAAACCCGGTAGTTGTTGCTATGTTAACGTAACGAAATAGCAGGCGCGCTCTTAATAGAAGCCGACAGGTGGACCAGATCTAACAGCGGCGTGGAGAACGTAGCTATTCGTGGTCATAGTAATGGCTTTCTATGATTTCTTGTGGAACGGATATGCTTGTTTCGCTTTGGAATTAGTTTTTGTGGGACTTGATCTACAGGCTACCGGGAAAGCGAGCATATAATTTTCATAAGGAACCGGGTTCCGTTCGAATTATACAGCTTGGCTGGAATAAAGGAATATTATCAGTCACATTGATGGCCTTGCCGCTAGCTAATTAATTCGAACACTAATACCATTGGTACAGCAACAACTTTCTTTGAAGTTAGTTTGAATCATCTTCATGGTTCTTCTAATGTTTTCCTTGTATTTCATTTTTCCTACTCCAAAACCAAGCAGTGAGGTGCAATACATATGGGAACTGTCAGTTGGGATGACCATTAGTGAGTTCTCTTTGTGTTTTGTGTTACGGTGCACTATGTCCGATGTTTTATTTGAAAAATAGTGAAAATCCTAGCACGTATGCAGCCTCGAATCATTACGGTTACGAGTAACTCGGTATTCTCTCGCCAATCGAAATCGGATGTTTGTGGAATTCCTGTCGTGGTGGTTAACCACGGTATAGGCCCTTTCAATCCGGCCGGTAGCATTAAAGTTTTTGTATTTTCTTTCTCCTTTTGTATGTTCGATGCTATAGGTAAAATAGACTGTGAGCAGGAAGGTTTGGGTTAGGGTCCAACTATTATTATTGTCATACATATCTTTTTTAATTAAAGTTTTTGGTTTTAGATCAAGCAAATTATTACAAATTTAAATACAAATAGAATATCAAAGATTAAGAAAACGCATTAATTACTTTTCGGATTTATGGTAGTGTAAAATAAAACAGCTAGTTAGTATAAAACTAAAAGTCACAGGAACATGTTCCACGCCCAAAGCGGGTCACAAAGTGAACAAAAGATTAGATATTAGTTTAACTTGTGGGATTTGTGTAATTGAAATTGAAGACCCAGCGCAGTGTTTTAAGTCTGTGTGTAATCATATCTTTCATATTGGGTGTTTTCGGAATCGGGGAGGAGAAAAAACAGTCTGCCCAGTTTGTTTTGCGTATTTGGGGATTCCAGCGCCTAACTTGGCAGAAGAACTCGCTTCCGCGCAGAGCTCTAGATCCCAATCAGAAGCGAGCAACATGCCTAGGACAAGATCGCAGGTAATTCCTGTTCCTGAGGGGTACAGAGCAGCAACCGGTCGCACAGGCAGTAGACCCCCAATTATCAATCCCGAGGATAGGCAGGGCATATCAATCCATGATGGACTAGCGCAAATGACCCAATCGCTGACTCAAGCAATGTCACAGATCGCACAAATGGCCCAAGCCATGGGGCAGATGACGCAATCGATAGAAGCGGGTTTCCAGCGATTAACCATTCAGAGTATGACCCCAAGGACACACGCGGAAATGGGAACGCAAGCTGAGGCTACACCCCAGACCTTTGAACAACTGTTTCAAATACCTCCGAGAGAATCAGTAGGGCCGATGAACAATGGTGGCATTGAAGGGCGATCCCCGTGGGGATCCCAGGGTACCTCAGGTTACGACCAGACAGAATAAGTCAAATCATTTCCAATTGGAAGCTACGTTTTTCGGGATACTCGTCTATGGGAGTGGATGATTTTGTTTACCAGTAGAGGCTCTTACTAGGCAGACTTTAGATGGAAATCTGGAATTGCTTGCTCGATATGCCAGCAACCTATTTGAGGGTAGCGCTAGCGAGTGGTTCTGGCGATATCACAAAAGTGTCGCGATAGTAACTTGGCCTCAACTAAGTTCAGCACTGAGAGCGCAGTTTAAGGACGGCAGAACCGATCTGGAAATTCGTACAGCGTTATCGCAGCGAAAACAGAAAGGGAATGAAAACTTTGATGCTTTCTATGAAGCCATCATTTCAATAGCCGATAAACTGGTGCAACCCCTGACGGAACCAGCACTGTTGGAAATCCTAAGAGCTAATTTGGCGGCGGATATTCAGCACGAAATTCTGCATGTGTCGATCATGTCGGTGGCGCAGCTACGGCATGTAGTTCGCCTCGCGAACGTTTTATGCAGTCGTTGACCAAGCCGGTTACGCCAAGTCATCGGCCTGATCCTTCTTTTCGACCACGAATAAGAGAAATTGCAGTAGCCATAGATCAGGATGATGACGAAGAACAAGATGAAATGTCCGAAGACCTAGAGATTGCTGCTGTATCTCTCTTATGTTGGAACTGTGGAGTGCATGGTCACCGGTACCAGGAGTGTGTAGCAGAACGCAAGGTCTTTTGTTACGGCTGTGGTCGACCAGAAACTTACAAGCCATCGTGTAATCGATGTAATGCAGCAAAAAACTTAAAGGGGCGTGCACCGTTAGTCAGTGCACGCAAACCAGTAGCTTCCCGCGGTACGAACACCGAACCATAGTGGAACCGACTAGTTCCAAACTACCAGATTTTTCCGAGTTTCCAGATGGATCTCAAATACCGGATGTGTCAAAATTAACAGAAATTCCATTGCATCTTCGGGCTCCGATGCAAGCTAAGGTGGAAAAAAAATCGTTAGTCAATAGGTCGAGACAGCGTCGACTGCAATATCGTCAAAAACAAAAGGCAGAAAAGCGAACTGTACTCGCATCAATAGTTAACGATTCCAAGGATTGGCGACCGTACGCAGAGGTGAATTTATTAGGCAAAACCGTCACAGGACTAATGGATACGGGGGCCTCGATCAGCTGTATAGGGGGCACTTTGGCGGCTGAAATTCAAAGGAAGTTCAATCTACAAGCCTATTAAAGCGTCGGTTAGCACAGCAGATGGCAAGCATCAACCAATTATTGGACGACTTAATACCACTATTCGGTTTAGGGGAGGAGTCCCAGGCAGTTAGCTTGTGGATTGTTCCATCTTTGTCGCAAGATTTGTATTTAGGGATCGATTTCTGGACGAAGTTTAACTTGCTGCCGGCCTTTCTTTCTAACAAAACCCTTGGTGCGACCATCTCAGGCGTGATGCTGGAGGATCCGAACCAATTGCCTCTGTCAGTACAGCAGAAGGTCCAGTTAGTCGAGACGATAAAGTTGTTTCCTTCATTTGCGGAGAGAGGGCTAGGGAAAACGACCTTGTTACAGCATGATATCGATGTGGGAGATGCTAAACCCATCAAACAGAGACACTATGCCGTCTCGCCAGCGGTCGAGCAACTCATGTATACCGAACTTGATAGAATGTTGTCTCTGGGGGTAATAGAAGAGTCGAATAGTCCTTGGTCCTCGCCAGTCGTTATGGTACGAAAACCTGGCAAGGTTCGGCTATGTATCGATAGTAGAAAGCTTAATGAAGTGACGATTAAAAACGCCTACCCAATGCCTCTTATTGACGGGATTCTTAGTCGGCTTCCACGAGCCGAATTCATATCAAGCATCGATTTGAAGGACGCGTATTGGCAGATCCCTTTAGAAGAAAGGTCACGGGATAAAACTGCATTTACTGTGCCGGGACGACCTCTTTATCACTTCACCGTCATGCCGTTTGGCCTATCTAATGCACCACAAACAATGTGCAAGCTGATGGATAAGGTTATTCCTTCTGCGCTGCGGAATGAGGTATTTGTGTACCTCGACGACCTATTAGTCGTTTCCGATTCGTTTGAGAAACACGTGAAGGTTCTCACCGAAGTAGCGGGCCGTCTGCAGCAAGCGGGTTTGACAATAAATGTCCAGAAATCACATTTCTGCCTAAAAGAAGTCAAATACCTCGGACATGTCATTGGGCAGGGCACAATTCGGACGGACCCTGAAAAAGTGGATTCAATAAAGAGTTTCCTATCCCTCGGTCTCTAAAGCAGGTGCGGCGTTTCTTAGGTCTCACAGGGTGGTATCATAAGTTCATCAAGGACTATGCAGGATTGGCCTCGCCAATAACCGATACGCTCAAGCAAAAGCTAAAGTTCAAGTGGACCGAAGAGGCCCAGAAGGCCTTTGAGTTGCTGAAAACAAAAATGTGCGAAGCTCCAGTTTTGCACAGTCCCGACTTTAAAGTGCCGTTTGCGATCCACTGCGATGCCAGTCATACTGGAACGGGAGGGGTGCTCATGCAAACGGATACTGCTGGCAACGAAGTTCCCATTGCATTCATGTCACGGAAGCTGAACCAATGTCAGCGTAACTATTCCGTAACGGAAAAAGAATGTCTGGCAGCCGTGATGTGTGTGAAGAAGTTTAGGCCATACATAGAAGGACAGGAGTTTTCCATAATCACAGACCATGCGTCCTTGAAGTGGCTTATGTCCCAAGCGGACCTAAGCTCCAGGTTAGCCAGATGGGCACTGAAGCTTCAGGGTTTCTCCTTTAAAATCTTCCATCGAAAGGGATCGCAGAACATTGTTCCGGATGCCCTGTCTCGGGTCTTCACTGAAGATCTGTCAACTATTCAATTTGATAGCGTTATTGATTTACGATCCCCTCAATTCCAATCAGCTGACTATCAAGACATGATGTCTAAAATTCGGGCTAACCAAATGCGATTGCCTGACGTGAAGATAGTCGACAACCTTATTTATCGGCGAGCTGAGCATGCCACGGGAGAACAAATTGCCGACGATCTATGTTGGAAATTGTGGATCCCAAAAGGATTAGTACAGGAGGTGCTAAAGCAGGCTCATGAACACCCATTAGCAGCTCATAGTGGGATAAACAAGACTCTTGAGCGACTTCGTCGTTATTATTATTGGCCAAATCTCGTGACGGATGTGAAAGAGTTTATAGGCAGCTGCGACATTTGCAAAGGTAGCAAGCATCCAAACCACACTTTGAGACCGCCAATGGGAAGTCAGGTGAATCACACAGGTTCTTCCAGAAGCTCTATGTGGACTTTTTAGGGCCGTACCCTCGCAGTAAGTCCGGAAACATAGGCATATTCGTAGTTTTAGATCATTTTCGAAGTTTCCGTTTTTGAAAACGGTCAAGAAATTTACGGCGGAGGCCATTACTCCATTCATAGAGGAAGAGCTATTCCATTGTTTTGGCGTTCCGGAGGTTATAGTGTCGGATAATGGAGTGCAATTTAAGTCGCACCGGTTTAATGAACTATTGCAGAAATACGGCATTAAACATTCATACACCGCGGTATACGCTCCCCAAGCAAATGCCTCGGAAAGGGTCAATAGATCGGTGATCGCAGCAATAAAGGCTTATATCAAACCCGACCAAAGTAATTGGGATGAACAGATGAGTTCGATAGCATGTGCATTGCGATCAAGCGTGCATGCAGCCATAAACAGTAGTCCGTATCGGGTGGCTTTCGGTCAGAATATGATTACGAGTGGCTCTGCCTATCCATTGCTACGAAACCTAGGAGTTTTAGAGGATCGGTCGTTTGCATTTGATAGGGAGACTCATTCGACCTCATTCGCAAAACGGCAAAACAAACCATGCTGAAGCAACAGCGTAGGAATGAAAACACGTATAATCTGCGAAGTCGCGAGGTATCGTTTCAACCAGGGCAGGAGGTATTTCGGCGAAACCATCAACAAAGCAACTTTGCAAAGGGGTTTAATGCAAAACTCGCCCCGACGTTTGTAAAGGCAAGAGTAAGGACAAGGTTAGGACATAGTTATTATGAATTGGAGGATCTTCAGGGTAAATTAGTCGGAAAGTACCATGCTAAAGACATAAAACAATGATAGATAGAATTAACTCTCCAAACGAGTATCACCCTTGGGAGTATTGAACCCCTAAGTGTGATTTTGGCAGGGGGGTGTGTAATGGGTCGTTTGTCGAGTGGTGATGCATCCTAAAAGTAGGCACTGTTCGTGCATCGCAATAGTATAACAGTTCTACTGGGCAAGGGGAAACGCAGCTATAAGCTTTTAAATATATATTTATTTAAAGCTTACTGCACTCGAATGCTGCTGAGCGAGGGCAATGACCGAAGATGGCCCGAACGACAAAGTTTCGACCAAGCATTAAGGGTATCAAAAAATGAAAACCATAAAAAGGGAAGAACTGATAGGTCGGCACAACGCCCTGAAAGCAAAGACAGGGGACACACTGTTCGGCAAGAACAGCTGATCAAATGTCAGGGGAAGCCTTGACAGGGCCTCCTAAGTAGTTTCCGGGGCAAAACTCTTTCTTTTATCTTCTGACGATCGAATCGTTAAGTCATATTTTCAATACCAGTGCGAAAAAAAAAAAAAAAAGAAGAGGAAGACCATATACCCCCAAGAACGGGGCCACTATCTGATCAGCAAAGGCTTTTGGAGCCAGACAGCAGCCACGATCTTTTCTACTACACCAAAATAAATCTATGCAAGGTGCCATACCGGGAAATGGGTAATTATTGCACCAATTTCGTAGTTAGGGTTATATCCGATTCCCCACCCCGCTTATATGTCTTTCGGCTTTGTGCTCTTCTGTTTTATCTTAATTACCGCAGAATGGCACCTAGGCTATAGGCTGCTACATAGCTAGAGGAGAAAGCTCTAAAAGAGAACATCAACTGCAACCGCACGAGCTGAGCGCAAAGCTGCAGTAAGCAAGACAGACTCTAATCGGCCGCAACGCTGCTGCTCCGCCGGGATCACGGTGTGACACCCTCGATCGCTAAAGGGAGCGGAAGTCACCGGAAGTTACCGGAAGGGCGCCAAACTCATCGGAATATACTTTCTCTACCGCGGAATGACTGATTCGGCCAACTAATGGGAACCATAACCCAAAATTGATTTTTTTTCGGTGCCTGTGCGTGTGTTAGTGAGAGTGGGCAGAGCAAAGTCGAAAAAGAGAGCCTTGGTTAGGAAGTTTACCTTGGTATAGTTTATATTAGTAAAAAAGAGATTCCCAGTGGATAATATGTAACGGGGCGAAAAGAAAGATGTGCGAAGTGAGGTAACAAAGTGAATTAAAAATCCCAGTAAAATCATAACCTCCCAGTGTAGTGGCTCCGACGGCAGCAGAGGGCTAAGCTCCCCAAAAGCTCCCTGAAAGCTCAGTTCGCTCTCTCTCTCTCGTCGTTTTTTTTTCGTTTTTTTCTTTCTCAGCTACAGGTGGAACCTAAGTCTCGACGAAAGATCTTTCGGCGCTGGACCCGGTAACATATGTGCATATGATCATGTAAGTGAGAATTCGCTATAACTTTGCCTGGCCAAAGAAAGTTGGCTTGTGCGGGTGAGTGTCATGAGCGCGAGAGCGACATGAAATAAAAGAAAAAGCTCCGAGAATATGGAACATACGATCCACACGGGCGTTAAAAGGGAACCGCAATAAAAAGGTTGTGGATTTTTTTTGGCCGTGAGAATGGGCATGAAGACACCTGTGGTACCCCGTACTTGCACACAATTCTTTTCCCTCTGATGTTAGCCTGATTTAAGTTGAATATTTACTATATTACTATTACTATATTACCTTATATTATATATTATTGTTAGATCGTATTGCATATTCATTATTGGGTTTTTATTATTTTTAATTAATTTCCTATACGCATTCCTAGATCTAAGTTGAGGTGCTCCCCTATTACTCTCCCGCACGTTAGTGAATTTTCGACAGCTGTACTATGATGAAGAATAGATATGCCTAGATAACTACATGGGTAGAACCTGAAGTACCATGGTGAAAGTTAATTTAGTTAATAAAAATAGCATTAGTAAAATGAATTAAATCCTTTTTTTTGTTGGACCCATGCCTGTCCCGAATGCCGCAGCCTGATGCCTGTACGATTTTGGGAGGGATCCCTGGCGACCAGCTGGCTTATAGGGGATCATGGTAGGGTGGGCGTCCGTGCCGCTGAGCACATGCAGCCCAAGATCGAGCATCGCCTGACCGCTATCCCCCCTTTTCTTTGATGTATCTCTTCCGTTAGTGTTGGTTTGCTGTACGATAGTCTTCCTTTCCCGTTCCCTTCCTTTAGTACGCGAATTTAGTTTCTTGTTTATTTGCACCAAGTGAGAACAATAACTGACGGCCTCTTCCTCAAAACCCACCCCAGCCGACCAGAGAAAAGCCGGAAGCCATCGCGTACCCCGCTCAGTTATTTGAACAGCCCCTCTCACCGTTATATGTTACAATATGTACATACATATATATTAAATACATAAATGCGGCCGCTCCGCTGCCGGCGTTCCTGGCAGCGCAGCTACGCTACCCTAAGCTAAGTAGAATTTAAGAAATATACTCAAAATCATTGAATAAATGGAATTCAAGAAAGACGGATGGATGTGACGGATGTGACATTTCGCGAACACTCGATTACATTTCGAAATCAGTGAAAAATGTGAAAATCAAGTGAAAAACACCAAACTATATAACAATAATATAACAACAAAGGAGAATTCATTCATGAGAATGAAACTGGAAACATTATAAGCTCGAGTTTATGTGGCTAACGCAACAAAAATAAAATGAAAAAAGACGCAAGTGCAATTGTTAAACGGGCTGTCTAAGTTGGAATAGAATATAATCTTAGGAAAATAAAAGAAATGTGAAATTAAGCATTGAACGTGTCTTTGGAGAAGAACGGCCCACCGAGAAAATGTAGAAGTGGATTCTTTAGTGTTGATTCTTTTCGCGCAGAAAGAAAATCGTTACATTACAAGAAAAATAAGAGAAGACAAAGACCTGAAAAGGCACCGACAACGCTACATAGAGCGTACTTCAATGACCTGTGCGATGACCGGCACCGGCACCGCCTGAGCCCATAGGCCCCGGACAACTGCAGCGGAGAAAGAAGCGTGAGAGGCCTGTCGCCCCTTACGCCATCGTTGGAAACAAACTGGAGACGGATCTCCTCAACGCTGCTCCTATCGAGCAAAGGGACATCGGGGAGGAAAACGGATAAAACTGCTCCGGCAACGGTTGGTTCGGCCCCTACCACGGGCGGCAAGAAACAGCGAGGACCAGGAGAAAAATTAAAAAAGCCCACTGGGGGGTCTAAAAAGAGGTTTTGCGATGCAAAGAAACGCAATATAGGCTGCATTTATGCCAATGCCTGAATTGCCAATAATTAAAAAAACAAAAAACTTCTACCCACAAGTCGATGCGTGCAAACGCTGCTTGTAAAATACTAATATCTGTTAGGCTTTTACTAAAAACATATGGCTGATATTGTAATTATATAGGGAAGAAACCAATGTAAATCAGCCATATGCCCTAACAAATTCTATTTTCATATTTTCACAAATTTGTCTTTCTATATTTTTCCAATTGTTTTTTTTTTAATTTGAAATTGAAATTTGAGTTGATATAGAGTTGATAAAGATATATCAAGCAAGACGGATGTCTTCGGGCACCTCTAAAGGTGCGGTTGGGAGTTTCCCGAAGCCGTGTTGTGTTCATATGTTATAGTAAAAAAATTAAAAAGATTTGATATATTCCTATGGATATACTTATGTATGGCCATACTAATTCTATCTATGAGTTAAAAAGTTTTAGTCTATCCTTATGGACTGTCTGAGTTTTCTGTTTATTATCGGAGATTGTGACGTTATCTCTTTCTCCGATATTTTCTACTCTATATGGTCCTTTATATTTATAGTCTAACTTGTGACCAGTTTCATTTTTTAATAAAACCTGGTCTCCTATTTTTAGTTCAAAATCTAAACTACTAGCGTCGTACCTAATGTTTTGTTTTTGTTTGCCATCTTCTAACATGATTCTGGCTCTTTTATATGCTACTTCTAATCTATATTTGCTTTCTTTAGCATAATCTTCTATATATATTCTATAGGTTCTATATTACCTATGCTATTAAAGTACTTTGGTAGATTACTAGTCTTGCCAAATACTAACTCGTATGGGCAATAGCTATGCGAAAGGGATGGTGTTGTATTGAAACAAAAGACAAAATATTTAAGCCATACGTCCCAATCAGTTTTATCAACTGATATATACGAACGTATATACTCATTAAAGGTTCTGTGACTTCTTTCTACAGTTCCTACGGTCTGGTGGTGATGTGCTGTGGAAGTTATGTTGTTTATTTCCATATATTTACACAAGTCGTTAATGATTGAGTTTTTATATTCTGTTCCCATGTCCGTAATGAACGTCTTCATTGGACCGATCACATATTAAAGTAACCGCATATTCGTTGCCGTTTTCTGATTTGGGTAGTGGACCAATTGTATCCACGATTACCCTGTCAAATACCGTTTTTGGGGTTTCTGTTGTTGTTAAAGGAGTTTTTGTATGTTTAGTCGTTTTCGACTTTTGGCATTTTTGACATTTACGAATGTACTCTATTATTTCTTTATTCATATTTTTCCAAAAGTAATGTCTTTTGACCTTGGCCAAGGTTTTTGTTATGCCTGTATGTCCTCCTTGAATTGGATCGTCATGTAATGTAGACATTCTTTTTCTTTCCTTTCTTTTACTAGGGTCACCGGGTTGAGTAGCGCTACTCTTAATGTTTTTAATATTTTATTGCCCATTTGTTTAAAATTATCTATTGAAACTTGTTCAAAGATATTTTCCCACGGTGCCACTTTGAGTTGGCTGATGTTGTGTATACCGGCTTGCTTTTCAAGCCTTTGGAAGAATTGACCTAAGTCAAGAATTCCATTAGTATATAAATCGCTAACTTCATATCTTGCTGTAATTTTCTTTCCATGTTTGAAAAAACATAAATTATTGTTTACATGCAAGGTCACTACTTTTCGTACTTCGTCGTTATTAATGACGTTATATACGTTGGGCTTTGAAGCATTTTCTTTAGATTGCGTTTGCAATTCTATTTTCTGTTCTCCTGCGCAGGATTTTTGTCTACTTTGATATCTTGTAGTGACTTTTCTTATATTGGTTGTTATATTTTTGAGTTCTGTTATTGTTATGCGCGACAGTGCATCTGCCACAAAATTATCTTTACCCTTCAGATATTCTACTGTGAAGTCATATTCTTCTAGTTCGAGCCGCATGCGTGTAAGTTTAGAACTTGGGTTAACCATCGAAAATAGATACGTAAGCGGTCTATGGTCAGTTTTCACTGTAAAATGTTTTCCATAAATATATGGTCGAAAATGATTAATCGCCCAGTGAATGGCTGCTACTTCCTGTTCTGTTGTACTCTTATTACTTTCACCCTTGGTGAATGATCTGGACGCGTATGCTATAGGAAGTTGGAGGTCTTTATGGTTTTGAGTTAAAACCGCTCCACACGCTTGCTTACTTGCATCCGTTATTATACAAAATTCCTTTGTGAAGTCTGGGTATTGTAATAGAGTTGGTTTTATAAGTTGATCTTTTAGATGCTGGAATGCATTTTGACATTCATCTGTCCACTCAAATGGAACATTCTTTTTACATAATCTAGTTATGTGCCGGGAATAGTCGGCGAAGTTTCTAATAAAACGTCTGTAATAATTGCAGAATGCAACGAATCTTCTAGCGCTGTCCGCGTCATGCGGGACTGGATAATTGTTGATGACGTCATATTTCTTGTCATCTGGCAAGATTCCTTTATCAGTGCATTTATGACCTAGAAAGGTCACTTCATGCATAAAAAATGAACATTTTTGTGGATGTAATTTCAGGTTGTGTTTCTTGCATACCTCAAAAATATCTTGTAGGTTTTTGAGCATATGTTTTTCGGACCAACCAATGACTATAAGATCGTCCATATATAGGAATGCTTGCGAAGCTTCAAGTCCAGAGAATGCAATAGTCATCATTCTTTGAAATGAATTTGGCGCTATTTTTAAACCAAATGGTAATCGCGACGTTATGTTTCTTGAACTTTCTTCTAGTTCAATTTGATGAAAACCTGACATTAAGTCAAGGCATGAGAAGTATTTCGCTCTACCTAGTTGATCCAAAATGTCGTCAATTCTAGGTAATGGAAATTTATCGGACAGAAGTTTTTTGTTTATTTGACGATAGTCAACTACTAATCGCCATTTCTTTTGTTCAGTGCCCGGAAGGGCTTTCTTTGGTACAAGCAGAAGGGGGCTGTTGTATTCTGACACTGATGGTTCGACTATTTTGTCGTCTATTAATTTCCCTACTTGTTTCTGTATTTCTTCAACTTGGCTATGCGGGCTTCGATAATTTTTTATATATACTGGTTCGTCATCTTTCAATCTCAATTTTTGTTTATAAAAGTTATTTGTTGTTATAGATTCGGTGTCAAGTCCGAATATGTCACTATATTTAGAACATAGTTTCGTTAATTGTGGTTTAAATTGATTTGGGAAGTTTTTTGTAAGTTGAGCTAAAACAGTTTCTTCTCTTACTCTAGGAGAGGTTTGAATTACATTGTAATTCGAAAGTGGTTCATATTTTAAATTATTTATATTGACCAATTGGTCGGTATTAGTTGTATTTAATAATCGGACGAATGCATTTTGCGTGGTTGCAACAGTGTTTGCAACATAAATACCAGTTTGGACTTCCTGGTTTGGTATTAGAACACTATCTTCAGTTGAAGTTAGTTCTATTTTTCGGACAACTTGTGATCTTGCTGGTAGAAGTATGGTATTGTTACCAGCACTGTATGTTATTGGAACATAAATTTGGATATTGATATTATTTGGTCGTATTATGAACCAATCGTCTGAAGGTTTAAGATCAATTTGACAATTTAAATCTTTTATGAAGTCAATCCCTATTATTCCATCACATGGGATTGCGAAATTTTTTGTTACTAAATGGAAATTGTGTGGAATTATATATTTGTCTGTCTGAAGCTCTAGTGGGGCAAGGCCTTGGGAGTTTATAATACCATCGCCTATACCTTGAATATCTATTATTGTTTCTGATTTTATGTCATTAAAGACATCAGAATTTTCTTTTATTAGCGATATGTTCGCTCCTGTATCTACTAGGAATTTTAATTTTTTTCCTGTGTGTGCATTGTTAAATGACACGAAAATATTAAAATTGAGATTGATGGTATGAACCGTTGTTTTTATTGTTGAATATCTAAAGGTGCTTGGGAGTTTCCCGAAGCCGTTTGGGTAACACGGACGTTGTTTTGTCGTGTACCTCTATTATTGTCGTATTGGTTGTTATAGGAGTTTCCGTTTCCACGGTTATTTCCTCTATAACCACCACGACCTCTATAGTTATTTGAATTGTTGTTGTTGTTATTTGAGTAGCTACTGTTGTGGTTGTAACCACGACCATTTCCTCTACCACGATAGTTACCTCTATAGGTACTACCGCGGTATGCCTGACCTCGTCTGGTATACAATATGGAACTTGCATTACCAGTCATGTCAGTAGAACATTGGATATATTTGGTTATGGCATCATTCATGGTAGGGAATGTGCCTGCTTCTAGAATGGTCTTAAGTCTGCCATGCTCACAATTTTTAACCATTGTGCTAATGGCTTCTTTGCTGCTGAATTTATCAGCGTGCTCAGCTGGCAGACCCTCATCGATGTATGATGCTTCTAGGAGTTTTCTCATCTCGTCGATTTCTTTTGTAAATTGTGTGGCTGTTTTGCCTTTTTGGCATATTTTTGCCATTTTGGCCTTAACTACGTCAGATGTTTCACCGACAATTGTAGTTTTCAATTTTTGAATGATCGACTGGATGGTCGTTTCATCCTGGACTTTGTATAGTGTAGAGCCGATGATTTTGGATTTTATCACTTCGACAGCTAGAGATTCATAAGGCCCTTTTGTCAAATTGACTAAGCTAATGGCAGTAATGAATCTCTGCATATGGATCTTTTGTCCATTGAATTCAGGGATAGCGTGTGAAATGTCTTTAATATATGCCCGTTGGGCAATCGTTTCATCGGCCATTGCAACGGGTTTTACTTCCGTTACGCTATTAAAAGAATCTGAGTCCGAAAAGTCTAGCTCCTCTTTCTCTACTTCTGGTATTTTTAGTACCGCGAGGATTGTTAGATCGTGTAGATCTTTTTCTTCAATTTCCTGTTCTTCTACTGATTCCTCAGCTGGATCGGCAAGGTCAATTTCCTTGTCTTGGCTTGATCCTGGTTTTTCAATGTCTATATTTAGAGGAGTATTAAGTATTGTGGGGATTGAAATATCCAATTTGAATTTATTTTGGATCGTTATCAAGTTCGATCGAAGTCTGATCAAGAGCTTTGATACTTTCGACCAATTTTTATTTATGATATTTGTCCTATTTATGTGGATTAGCTGGCGTGCTTCATTAAAGCATTCAACTAATATAAACGCATGTTTTTCAATTGTTGCCTTTTGTATCGGCCTGTTTTGCGTAATGGACTTATAAGATTTATCAAACCTATTTTTGATGTCTAATAGTGAATTATGGATTTCATTCCATTCCATTATTGGGATTTAATTTCTAAATACTACAAAGTCAATGACTCTGCCCAGAATGGAATTCTCAGTAATGATTGACTTAACTATTATACCTGGAATGGTAGTTAATACGATTGCTTTCTGTGTTCTCGAGCAATCGATTAAAGGGGAAAAATCTAATTGATATGTATCCATGTACATATATTCGAGCTCTAATATGCTCTTAGGGGTCGTTGAGACCAATTGTTGGATTCTAGCCGAAAACTGTGGGTCCCTAATGTGGACTTTCCTAATGGCTTCTAATGTTGATAATTAATTCTGTTTCAATTTAAAAGTTTTTATTTAATTACCAAACAATTTTTGTTTATGATTTCAGACCCTGTCTAAATCGTTTGCCCTACTCATATATCTTTACTTGATAATCTTGTTATGTTTAACATACAATGTTAAGAGAAACTGCAGAACGTTTACGATCGTTAAGATCAGCAACAAAAGCCATAAGGCTTGAATACCATCTGTGTGATCAATAATTTTGACATTATTGACCACGTTGGCCGTGACTATCGTCAGACCCGAACCAACCCATGGTTTTTTTTTTTTTTTTTTATATAAAATTTCTTTTGATTTTGAGAAAAAACCAATTCTGCACTACTTGGGTATATACATATGTATGTATTTTGTTAAAATTACTTATTTTTTTTTTTTGAAATTATAGGAAATAGTGAAATAATGAAGATAGTAGTTAGGGCATATGGCTGGTTTACATCGGTAAAATTAAAGTTAAATTACCAGCCATATGTATTAGTCAAAGCCTATTTGTTTGGTTAGTTTGTTCAAGTAGCGTTTTCACGCAGCAACTTGAGTGGTTTTAATTAAGATTAATGGTAAATGAAGGCAATGGCAAATGAATGCAGCCTTATTTACGTTACTTTGCTCTTGCAAAGTTCCTTGTCGATCTTGTTGATTTCCTCCTGGTGTTGCCTTTTCTCCTCGTCTTGCGTTGCGACAGCTAGCATCTCTTTTGCCAGCCGTCGTTGGCGGAGGAGTTTAGTTCGCCTCCCCCCCCCGCTTCTTTTTGGGTTTTGTTGGTTTTTGCTGCCGTGCCCGGTACTCAGCTATCGTGAGTGGGCGTGGTCCATCGATTGGACAAGCCTCTAATGCCTCCTGTAGGCTGGGCTTGTCCCTTTGCTCGATGGGAGCAGCGTTTATTAAATCTGATTCCAGATTGGCATCCACCGGTGGCGTAAGGGGCGTTAGGCCTCTCACGCGTATTTATTTTTCGGCTGCTGATGTCCCGGGCCTCTGGGCTCAGGCGGTTCCGGTGCCGGTCATCGCACAGGTATTCGTCGTACGCTCTATGTAGCGCTGTCGGTGCCTTTTCAGGTCTTTATCTTCTTTTATATTTGTGATTGGTTTGTTTCGGTTTTAATTTATTAGAGGCAATTTAAACGTGAAATTTGGAAGTGCAGAATTATTTTTGGGTCTCACTGTTCACGGTCATTTGGAAGTGTATTTTAAATGCACATTTTCTTGTTTTTGCGTGAAAACTGTTTTTGCAGAATTATTTTTGTTGCGTTAGCCACATAAACTCGAGCTTATAATGTTTCCAGTTTCATTGTCATGAATGAATTCTCCTTTTGTTGTTGTTTTCACATTTTTCACTGATTTCGAAATGTAGTCGAGTGTTCGCGAAATGTCACGGTCGCCATGTATTATTTGATAAAGGATTTACCATTTGAATAATAATAAATTGTCATAACGAACCAAGACATCCGTCTTGGTTCAAGTGATTTTATTGAATCTGCATTGGATCTTTTTCATATAGGGTTCTTAGCTAGCTATATTTATTCGTATTATATGCCCAGCGCTTCTAAGAGCGGGGGGCGCGAGGGGAATATGCACATGCTTGTGTGGATCATATTCAAGTGCCGTCGGCTATGCTATACATGCCGACGCTGCACTAATGTAGTACCAGGCATATATGTGTGATCGTATTTCGTCACTGAATCTGAATCAGACAAATCTTGATCTTGTTATTGTGGTACTGCTAACACAGCTAGGATCGTTAGATCGTGTATATCTTTTTCTTCCACATTTGTTTCTTGATCAATTGATTTAACCTCTTGGTCAAATTCCTTAGTTTGACTTGTTCCAGGTTGTTCTATGTATGATTTGTAGGATTTGTCAAATCTACTTTTATTTTCTTCTAATGATTTGTAAATTTCCTGCCATTCCATTCTTGCTTTTAAGTTTTAAATACTACAAAGTCAATGACTCTGCCCACAATCGAATGTTCATTTATTACTGATTTTACTACAATACCTGGAATGGTAGTTAACACAATTGCTTTTTGTGTTTTTGAACAGTCTATTAAGGGCGAAAATTCTAGCTGAAATGTACCCATGTACATATATTCGAGCTCTAGTACGCTCCTCGGGGTCGTTGAGACCAATTGTAGAATTCTATTTGTAAAATGTGGGTCCCTATGATAAACTTTCCTAATTGCGTTTAGAGTTGTCATTCTTGTTTTTTTGTTTTCATTTCAATATTCATTCATTTTAAATGTATTTTATATATATTTTTAATTTTATATTTCAAATTCTATATTTTATCTAAATCATAAGCCTTACTCAAATATTTCTTTTTAAGGCATTTATTGTGTAGCTTATAAGTTTTGAAAAATACGTTGGCACCCATAATAACAACAATTATTATCAACAGGGTATTAGTAAAGCCGAAATCAATCTCTTTTGATTCTTCTTTATTAATCACATTGGCAGTGGAATCCACTGTCTTGGTGTCCACTAAACCCATGTTGGTTATAATTCTTGTTTTTCTATGAAAAAATAGGCCATTTATATATGGCTTATTATTGGTATCATTTCCTAACTTACTTATATTATTATCCCTCATTCATATTAATTGAATGTCAAAATTGTTCTAATTATTCTTTCATTAATGCTATTTTTTTTTTTTCGTATATCCAATAACAACTCAAATTTCAATTTCAAAAATTTAGAAGAACAAATTTGTGAAAATATGAAGATAGAAAAAGCATAGAAAAAGTGTAGAAAGGAAAGGATAACAATTTTTAACCCTTAATCATTTGTAGCATGGCCATGCATAGGAATAAACATTTAGGAATTTTTATAACATTTTTATTACCCATTAATGAGGGTATTAATTTTAACTTTATCAATATTAATTCAAATTCAATAATTCAATTCATGAACCAATAAACATTTAAAAAATTTTAATTATATATATATATTGGCAAGAGCAAAATATACTATCAATTTTACAACATTTTTCCATTTAAACAATACATGATAATAAGAATTAATTTTCATTCTTTAAATAACTACATATATTACGTTATTTTTCAAAAGGAGGGAGATGTAGTATGCATACATAGGCAAGTACTTGAGGGACAACACACTGTAACACTTACTCAAAATCATTGAATAAATGGAATTCACGAAAGACGGATGTCTTTCCATACAAAAACTAAATATACCTTTCTACAGTGGAGTACATTCCGGGCACGACTTACATGATGCTTAAATTGATTACATTCGGTTGTGCGGATCAAAGTGGCAGGAGTGGCAGTCTGGCCAGACAAGAGGCCAAATGCTGAAGCGATCCATAATTGCATATATGGTGCCATATGAGAAATGGTTGCTTCTGCAAGTAATGCCGACTAGAGGGTGTATGTTACTCAAATTAACCAATCAAACCAACTGAAACAAATATGGATCTTTTATAATAATAATAATACCTTCTCTTTAATTGTGATTTAGAACTAAAATTCCCAATTCTCTCAACAGAGAACGATAAGCGTGTATTTGCCTCAACCCCGATTGCGGTCTCGCGTATCAGATTTGGTATCGGACACGATCATCGCTGTTGCCCTCTTCGTCCCACGACAACGTCCTTGATCGCAGAATCATTTTTTCACGTAGCGTAGCTGAGTCGAGCTGTCCCACGCCTCCACATTGGGGCGATATACTGCTGAACATTGCTATACATTGCTTTTGGATGGTGAGCAAGTTAACAAGTTAAAAAGATTCCCCGAATTTTTGTACATGCTTCCCCGGACAGGGAAAAGTGCTGCCAGGAATTGGAAATGAAAACCAGTTGGAATGTATACAAAAACGATTCCAAGTCAGTGTAAATATCGGGTGATGCAATCGGTAGCCCTTCTTCGCAATTCCATGCAAAAGACAAAAAGAGAAGAAAGGATGTCGATAATACACGCATGCATGCATCCGATCCGTGTACGTTGACCGGCTGGTGCCGTTCACTTCTTTTTCATTCACTGACTTGGAATAGTTTTCGTATTGATTTCAACAAAAAGCCTTAGGAAATTAATATTCAGTGACTGCACCATGTTAATGTGAGCTCTAAACTGAACTTAAAGAGCGAATAATGCATTGAAGTACTCGTATTAATACTAATTACTGCTAGGTGCTACATATGCTAGTAGTTTATATGTACAGTGTGTTACAGGGAATTATAATCTGAGCAACAAGACCCTGCACGGCCCAACATTTTCCAGCGGCGCCCCTTGGCGAACAACAACAGACAGCCGGATGCTAATTCGTTTGTGGAAAGAGAGAGAAATAGAGAGAGAGAGAGAGATGTAACGGAACAGGTCGAATAGGTGGAAAGAGGATAGAGAAGAGCAAGAATCATTTTCTTTTGCATTTATTAAACTAAAAAGAAACGTAATTCCCCATATATTGTATTGAGAAACGAAACAAAAAGGAACGAAGCCCCTGTTGGTGGAAATATGTTAAGCCAGGTGCAGAAATGTGCTGTATAAGTTACATAAGTCATTGGATTACAAATATATGAGTAAGTATGAACTTAGAAACTAAGTACAGTACCGCTGCTGGTGTGCCATGACAACGAGCTTCATCGAGAGAGAGAGAGAGAGAGAGAGCTATGGGCAGAGCTATGAATGAGGTGCAGATGGAAGATAATACATATACCCAAGTCCTCTGACCATGCTGAATCGGATATATTCCGATTATTTTGGGCACTCGATAGTTGGCAGAGTTGCCTTGGAAGTGAAGCCTGAAAAAGAAAGGGACGGGGAATATCAGCTAGCTCAAACGGGCGTTGGGAAGTTGCCTGGCAACGGAAACGGAGTTGGCTTTTGGCCCGGCTGTTTGGACGTTTTGCTGTGTTCTATCCCACATCACACAGATCGAAAATGGTGCGCAGTAAGTAGATGAAAATGGCCCAAGTGGGCCACAGCTGATTAACGATATTCTCACAGTCACGGAGGAGTTGGTGCGGAAGAAGTCGGAGCACAATGAGCGGCTGATCAGCACCCTGGAGGAGATATCGCTGCACCAGGAAGACATCGAGCGCATTGAGCATGTGCAGAACTGGTGCAAGGACCTCAAGATCCTGCTGCTGCAGTCGAACCTCATTGCGCGCCTGGAGAACCTGCACAAGCTGAAGCGACTGGAGTACCTAAACGTGGCCGTGAACAACATCGAGCGCGTCGAGCAGCTGGAGGGGCTCGAGTCGCTCAACAAGCTGGACCTCACGCTCAACTTCATCGGTGAGCTGACCAGCGTGGAGTCGCTCCGCGGCAACTATAACCTGCGGGAGCTCCTGCTCATCGGCAATCCCTGCGCGGACTATCCGCACTACCGCGACTATGTGGTGGCCACCCTGCCGCAGCTGCAGAGCCTCGACTGCCAGGAGATCACGCACTCGGAGAGGCTCCACGCCCAGCGGCAGCTGGCCCAGCATCGCGCCGTCATCGTCCAGTGCCAGGCGGACCAGGCCATCGAGCGGGATGAGCAGCGAGTTCGCGTGGCCGAGCAGCAGGCGGCGCTGGCCGACCAATGCGCCGACATTGAGGACGAGGAAGAGCGCACGCGCACCTTCTGGAATGCCAAGAGCGAGCACTGTCCGGAGATACGCACAGAGATCGCCCGCCAGCACCGGCTGGGCAGGGAGAAGCACGAGCCGCAGTCGTCGCTGCCACATGCCAAACGGCAGCCGCATCTCTTCGCCCCCTGCGGACGTCCGTACAACCTGAACCAGGCCAAGCTGCCCTTCAACTTTCAGGATGAGGCGGCTCACTACTCGCTCCAGCTGCAGGTCTACAGGTGAGCAGCTGCAGCTCCTTCGATGTGCTCCTCATCCTCACTTCATGTTGCCTCTTGCCCGTCCACAGACACCTGGACACGGCCCTGATCGATGTGGATGTCCAGACCAATTACACGCGCGTCACCGTCAAGGGCAAGATCTTTCAGATTGCCTACAACGAGGAGGTGCAGCCAGGTGAATCCACAGTCCAGCGGTCTCAGACCACGGGCCACTTGACGATTCTACTGAAGAAGCTGAAGGTCAACGAAATGCTGACCATCAAGCGTGCTCCGGCCAAGGGGTAAGGCATGACTTAGCCTGTCTGATCCCCTTTGTGATTCTCCTTGTTCCCCCTGTGCAGGGCCTTACCCACTGCTACCACGCTGCAGACTGGACAGGAGCTGGAGCCGGAGCCCCTCCGCGGCGTTGTGGACATTGCCAGCATTTGCCCGCCCGCTGATCTACCAGATTTGATTTAATCCGCTTCTTCTGTTACTCTCTTAATGATTTCGTTCAGCTACCAGTTCTTCTACGTTTATTTTCAATCAAATGTTTATGGTAAACTAAATCTTCTACGCACTCTACACACACACACACACACACACATTTATGCACATTGTTATAATTTTGTTTGAAAGTTATAATTTTAATGGACACTTTTCGATGCAATTTAGAGTTGGATTCGAGGAGATTCCTGTTGTGCAAATGATCCGAGCACACAGAAAACACAGTAATAGTCATACCAAAGAAAGTATAATAATTATTACATTAATTTAACTATTATATGGTCTTTGGTCCTACTACACTTATAATTATATTGTCAATAATTCTGTACATGTACATTATGTACATACATAATGCAAATAAATAGAGAGAAGTAATTGAAATGTTTATCTATTTTATATTGTATATTATTTGGTCAGAACTTATATATGTATTTGCGACTTATTAATTTATTGTAAAAAAGGAAATATATCTAAAGTTTAGATTCTAAACTATGTATGGAATGTACATATGTAGTATGCATGTATCCGAAGAGCACAGCGAATCATCTTGGTCGTCCCATCTCTCTCTCTCTTCTTTTCGATATCTCTACTGTTTTCTATCCCCTCATTGCAGTGTTGCAAGATACGCACAAAATGAGCTTTCAAACGGAAGAAACTGCGTAAGGGACCGCTTATATTGTTCAGATTATTGAACCGCTTTAATGGCTTTGACAAGTTTGCCTTGTTTAAATTTTGCCAATTAAAAAACTAAGAAACTTATAAGCTTAAAACACAATCCAATCGACGCGGTGTTCGTTCCAGCAACTGCTTTGAATTCCATTTATACAAAAGTCGTATGGCATTGGACTTCCTTGGGTAGTTGGCATGTAGCAAAACTAATTTAGTTTTAGCCTTTTCCGAGCAATCTCCAAAAGATTGTCCAGTTTTTTCCGCTCCGGTGGGCGCTTTTGGCTGCAGAATGAATGCTATAGTTTCAGTTGGAACTGTCCTGGTCGAGCTCAATGGAATTCCTTCGGGACCCTAGAAAATCCGCAATATTATCATA
The DNA here is from genome assembly GCA_018150885.1 of Drosophila tristis. NCBI lineage: Eukaryota > Metazoa > Arthropoda > Insecta > Diptera > Drosophilidae > Drosophila > Drosophila tristis. The sequence continues at coordinate 870,789 of JAECWT010000215.1, read as the reverse complement.
CCAAATGGTTTTCCATTATCGCACTCCACTCCAACCTACGTGGGTTGTTTTTTTTTAAATGGCTTAAAATACATTCAAAGGTTTAATATCACATTTAAATGTGCGGACTACAAAAATACCGGATGAAATAACTGGAAATCATCGTGGATATGTAGCAAATTTGTATATTTACGGTATATTATGAAAATAAGAGTATATACTTCGGTATATTTCTGAGGGTCAGACGGTATATTTTATCGTTGAGTCCGCGGTCACACTGCACGCACGTGCCAACTAGTATTTTCCATATTTGGCTGTTGTTTTGGGACGCCGTCCCCTCCGCACACCGCACTCTACACGCCTAACGCCGCATAAACAACGCCGCACAAGCCGCCGAAATGGGCAAGAATAAGCGCAAGAACAAGCAGCAGCAGCAGCAACAGCAGCAGTCACAGTCACTGGCCCAGACGCCAACGCAGACACAGTCGGAGGCAGCCTCTGGATCCGGTGCCGTGCTGAACGCGGCTTCGGGCTCCGCAGAGGGGAATCAGCCAAGTGGCAGTCAAGGCCTGCAGGACAAGAACAACATCGATGGAAAGCGCTTCCCCAGCCTGAGTGGCCAGCGGGGCGAGCTGAACGCGCTGGTAGTGCGCCTCCTGGAGCTGGTGGCCATGCAGCCGGCCAATCCCAACGAAGAGTGGAAGCAGTATGTGGAGCTGCAGCTGCAGCTACAGCGAATCATGGTCCTGGAGGAGCCGTTGCAGCGGGCCGTTTGCCTGGACGCCACCGACGACCAGACGCGCCTGGCCAAGGTTACCGCGTTCAGCGAGTGGGCCAAGGCGGGCGGCGTGAAAAGCGACTGCCTGGAGATAGCCGTCTTTCCTGGCTATCAGCTGGGCCTGCGTGCCACACAGGACATCACCGCCGAGCAGCCAGTTTTGAGCGTGCCCCGAACGCTGATCTTCTCCGAGGAGCACTTGCCCGAGACCGACCGCAAGCTCTTCTGCAACTTTCCGCTGCTGACAAACTTCAACCTGGCGTACGCCCTGGTCATCGAGAAGGTGCGCGGCCCCGACAGTGTCTGGCGTCCCTACATCGACGTCCTGCCGGCCCGCTACAACACCGTCCTCTACTTCTCCATCGAGCAGATGCAGCGGCTGCGCGGCACTGCTGCTTGCACCTCGGCGCTGCGCCAGTGCCGCGTCATTGCCCGCCAGTATGCCAATATGTACAAGTGCGCCCACATCCGGCCCGACGCCAGTAGCGCCTCTTCCATGGGCGTGCTCTTCACCCAGCACGGCCTCTGCTACGAGCTCTACCGGTAAGTGATCCCAATCCGATCTAATCGCATCCCATCCCTTTCCGATTTCCTGCAATAATCAATTTGTGGCTCCTCAACAGTTGCCCAATTGCGCCTAAAAACCCTCAACTCAGCTACGAATGTTAACTTAACATTGTGTGTACCCATAGCAGCACGCTGCTAGCAGAACTGCCGAATTAGCAGAGCAATGTTGGCCTGCAGTGCCTCTGCTAACTTGTGCAGAGGGCATTTCCACTCTCCACAGGTGGTTTACAGCGCGAACAAGGCATCACTTCCGAACCGAACTCACGGAAGTAAACGTGTTCCTAGTCATCCGAGTCTATTGGGCTGTGTCCGTCTATCCTTCCGTCTGTGTCTATGACATATTTACTCCAACTGATATCCCTGAAGAGGCTACAATTGGGCAGCTTTTGTATCGCATCTGCGACCCTATAGGGTGTAGGTGTATGTATATCCATATTCATATCCTTCATCCTTCAGATCAGGGTCTGCGTTGGCTGTCCTACCAAAAAGTACCCCGTCTCCGCGTTAAGCATTGGCCATACCAAACGACTGAGCGGAGGGGGCACGCGGAAGTCTTGGGTTCCGACACATATACGAAATATTGTATAGGTTACATAAGCCAGGCGATTACATATGTACTCGCTGAGTACTGGCCATGAAAGTCCCGCTCGTTTGTAAAGCTATTTAGCTGAAACTTCTCTGAGCTGCGCGACTTTTACATGGAACGCTATAACATTTTTAGTGCTATAGAAAAATGAGCTTGTGAGGAAAGTTGTTTGCTCTTTCTAATGCAACCCGAGTTGTATTGGTCTTGGGATTAATTGAGTGCCTGCCAGTCCGGCGGAGAGCTCTGCAGCCATCTGGTTTTGTCTGCTCTAGAATGCCACCAGATGGCTCATCCGTTCTTGAACCTGTCTGAACTATGAATGTCTTTATCTGTAATGGCCCCTTTTTCCCATGGATATGTTTTCGCTTCTGCAATGGGGCTAATCGCATCCGCTCTTGGACCAGCTTAAAGCGGTGTCCGCCTGCACGGAGCGACTCATCGGGGGGTGTGTTGTTTGGGTGTTCTTGAAATATTTGGAAATCTTTGCCGCAATTTGTTCTACATTTTATTTCTCAAAAAAATCAAATTGAAACTTATTTACATACATATTTGAGCGTGCTTAAACATACATATATATATATATATTTTATTTATTTAAATATATCGGTATATCTATGCATATACTCGTACGGTCGCCAGACGTTCTAGTGTATAGGGTAGGTGGTGGAGGGGGGGCTGGGACTGGGGCATGGAAAGTGGGGTCTAGTTGAGACTGGTGAAAGGAAAATCAAGAGAAGTGCCTGCAGTTAAAAAATAAATCTATTCTCTTATTGTTCTTGCAGTGCATTGAACATTTATGCTATTAGTGTGGATTTAGTTGGTGTCGTTGTTGTTGTTGCTTTGTTGTTGTTGTTTTTGTTGCTTTGTTGCTTTGTTGTGCCTGTGAACACACTCATCTGTATTTGCCCCAATCTAATACGAAATTCCCTCTTTTATTCGAGTATTAAAATTTGGTTTGTTTTTTTTCTTTCTTTTTTTTCTGTTTTGTCGTCAGTGCCAAAGAAGTTGTTTCTTTTCTTTTTCTTTTCGTGTTTGCGTTTCCTTTAAATTTTTGTTCGTTTAATATTTATTGTCCTCATAAGTGGTAGTTTCTAGTTCTCGAATTTCCCCATCTAGTATTCGATTCGGGCGCTGTGCTGTGGATCGTCTGAACACAACTGTTCCTGTACCTTATTCTGTTTTGGCTAAGATTCTTTGCTAGTTCTATTCGCTTTATTAGCTGTTTTTTCGCTTGGTGCTTTAGAAACCCATTTGAATGCCGTGTCCTATGTGTGTGTGATTTATGAACTTTAAAGAGTTGCATATCGCAGTACATATGTATGTGTTTACATACGTGTGTCTATGTAGATTAGTTCGAAATGATAGTGTGCTGAGTATACGCACCCAGTACAGCAGCGTTCATGGCCATGAGACAGTGTTGACGGGGGAAGTCTTGGCTGGGGTCTTGTAGAATTTGAGCTTGGAGCTTAGGCTTAAAGTTTGCCAATTGTGTGTGGTGTTGGCTCCCACAGCTATGAAACGCACTGTACCTATGTATGTATGTATGTATGTATATATGTATGTTGGTGTGTCCTTTCGTTTAGTTTAGTTTAGTTTAGTTTTACTTTCTCTCACAGAATGTTCGTTCGCTTGAAGAAATTCCTCTAATCGAAACTTGACCACAAAAAAAATGTTTTATTCTCATTTCTTAGACTAATCTAATTAATCATCTAACTTTTACTCTCTCTCTCTCTCTCTGTCTCTCTCTGTCTGTCTCTGTCTATTTGTATATTTGTATATCTGTATATTTGTATATCTGTGTCTGTGTTTGTGTCTGTGGGGGAGTCTGTGGATGTTTATATATAATTTTATAAAGCTTGGCCTAAACAGCAAAACCTATCGCCGGTTATCGCTCTATCGATATCGATACATGAGCGAGCAGCCGCCTAGAGTCTAATTATCGAACGATTTGCGCAATGTGTCGAAGAGATACTCCTGCACCTCTGGCGAGCTGGGGTCCATGGTGTTTAGCTTCTGGTGGGCACTGCGCAGCGACAGGGCCAGCGAGGCGGATGCCGAGCTGCTGGAGCTGCCACTGTGCCCCTGGGAACGTCCACCCATCGCTGCTGCGGGTGGCGGTGCACCGCTGGCGGTACCCCCTGCTCCAGCTCCGCCACCAGCTCCAGCACCAGCTCCGGCTGTCGTGGTCAGGGATGTGGCAGTGCTCAAGGTGGCCGATCCGTCGCGTGTGAAGAGCATGGAGCTCTGGCGCTGCAGCTGGTGGACGGGCGTGCAGCAGGAGACGGCCGTCGAGATGCTCGCAATGCCCATTCCTGCTCCGCCGCCCGATGCTGCTGCCGCCTCTCCTCTGCTGGAGCCAATGACCAGTTCCTCCATCTGCTGGCGCATAGAGGAGCGGCGCGAGGCCGAGGCGCCCGTCTGGGCCATCTGGGGCAGCTTGCTCTTCATCGCGTTGTAGGTCTTCAGATAGCTGCTCTTGCGCCGGCGATGCTGCTTCCAGCGGCAGACCACAAAGATCACAAGGAAGGTGGCCAGCGCGGTGATCACGATGGCGGCACTGGCCACAATCGCCGACCGAATGCCGGACGGCATGCTGGCGTACAGGGTGCCCAGATGCTGTTGGGACACCGAGGTGGCCGCCGCTGCCGCCGGACTGCGATGGAAGCCGGGTCCGGAGAGCTCCAGGTCGAGAAGATCGTGCGCCCGGGCCACCTCCTCTTCGATCTCATCGATCACATTGTCGTTCGGCGCCAGCTTGGTGTTGGCCAGCTGGGAGTTGTTCAGCTCTTCGCCTCCTGCTCCGCCGTAGGGACTCACGCTCAGGTCGATGTCGATGCTGCTGGGCTCCTGCTCATCGGGCTCCGTGTCCACCTCCTGGGCGCTGCCGTTCCCATCGAGCAGCAGTCGCGGCGGTGGCAAGAAGTACGGATTCCGCTCCTCGGTCGCCGTGGCCAGGGAGGCCAGAGCCAGCGTCTTCCACGAGGGGAAGAACCCGAGCGACTTCTCCACGCGTGGCTGTTGCTGCTGCTGCTGCTGGTGGGGGTGCGGGTGGTGCTGGTGGTTGAAGGACACTCCTGCTGAGGACGATGATGATGAGGCGGATGATGTCTGTGCATAGGCGGGTCCTGCAAATAGACGAAAGCGAGAAGCGGAGAGATGTTGGGGGGGGCGGAAGAGCAGACAGACAGAGTGGATCAGGGATAAAGCTTATTGTGCGCCTGTGTGTTGTATCTGTGATTGAGTATCTGTGTGCGTGCAGTAAGTGTCTGTATGTGTGTGTGTGTGTGTGTGTGTGCGGCGGTTGCAGCGAGCTGTCGCGTGTGGTTGTGTCTAGGATTGTCGGGGGACATTGCCCCAGCTGGCTGTGGGGCACACCACCTCCCTGCGGTATCAATCGATCCACTCTGTGATTCATCCGTGCGGTACACTTCCGACTATCGATATATTTTGTCATCGATTGATAATCGTGCAATCATTTTTATCAATTTATTCAATGAGTCAATGGGGGCGCGTTCCCAGGACAACTTGATCAGCGATCAGCGATCTCATCCATCATGTTCTGAGTTCTGGTGAGCGCGTATGATCCATCCTCTACTACCGCGACGTTGCCAATACAATCGTCTCAGGACCTATCGATAGTGGCTTAGAAGTTTCAGGGCTCCAAACAAAAAACAGTCACCTAAAATTTGAATATTTCCTCGTAAGTCGGAGGTATTGAGCCAATTCCACGATTTTGTATTCATTTGGTTTTGTTTATTTTTGCGATTTTATCTTTGCGATTTAGTTCATATTCCAATCGATATGTCAGCTATCGATATAAGCCACGAGACCCATGGATCGTACTACTTTCACGATCCTTTTCTCAAAATCTGATCCATGAATGCTTGCATCAAAAACACTAAATCATGTGCGTTTACCAACACTACTTGAAACAATCCACCACTGATCGCTGATCAAGTTTTCCTGGCGAACGCGCCCACTGAGTCGGCTTTTGTTTAAATGAATATTCAATATTAAATCGATGCTTTCCGTGAGGAAGGAGGATCGTATCGCATCACTGATATTCCTGGCCATGGCCAATAGAAAATGATGATCATCGATTTCGGATCTAGCGATGATGGTTATCGATACACCTGTGAGAGGGAAAGGGAGGTGCACCCGCTGCCAGCTGCCAGCCGCCATTCGAATATCCCCCGACACTCCTAGCCGTACTTACGTGTGCTTCTGGTGTGCTGAGCCGCTGCTGCTGCTGCTGCCGCCGATTGATTGATTGATTGACTGATTGACTGACTGACTGATCGTGTGTGGGTGACAGATTGAGAGGCCGCGGCTCAGCACAGCTCAGCACACTCCAAACAAACAACAAAGGGGGGGACACTCGCGCCGACCAACTCACTGCCGCCGCGGGCGCTGCTGGTGCTGCTGGCGTTGCTGCCACCGCTGGCGCTGGTGTCGGAGCCGCAAGGCGGTAATACCTCGGTTGCCGCCGGGCTTCTCGCTGTCGTTCGGCTCGATGTCTATGATGGAGGTGAAGTAGCTGGAGCCCTGCGAGTCCGTCTTGATCTCGTCGGGCTTGACGCTCTTCAGGTCCATCAGGTTGAAGTGGGGAAAGTTCTCGAAGGCCGTCACAATGTCCATGTTGTCCTGCAGCACCACCTTCTGGCCGGGGTAGAAGCGCGAGTGCTCGTCGCCCCCGCTCACGATGGTGGACAGGTGCAGCTGGCTGGAGCCGCGCTTTCGGTGCTCGATCAGCTCCTCGAGCGTCATGTTCCGCTGCTCGAGCACCTTGAACAGCCGGTTGCCCGAGCGTCGATCCTCGATCAGTTCCAGCAGATCTGTGCGATCGTCCACATCGTCCACCAAGCTCCCTTGCGCTTGCTGCGGCTCCTGCTGTGCCGCAGCGGACGATGATTCGGTTGGGGTCTGTGCCTGAGTTGGTTCTCGTTCCGGTTCCAGTTCCGGTTCCGGCTCCAGCTCTGGTGCAGGCACTCGCGTGTGGTGCGTGTGGCTCTCCACCTCGTCGAAGAAGTTCTCCAGATCATCATCGTTGTAGCTGAGCTCCTCGCTGGCATTGCCTGGCTGCGGTGCTGGCTGCGGTGCTGCTGCTGCTGCTGCATCTGTCACGTTGCTCGGCGCCACTCCGCCCGCGGCATCCACAGCCAGCTGCACATCTTCGATGCTCTCCACCACATTGCTGTCGTACAGGTGCTGCTGGTGGTGCTGGATGAAGTTGTCCTTGAGCCGCTTCTGGCCCTCCTTGCTGCTGGCGTTGCGCAGTCTGTATCGGGGATTGCTGCTGGTGCTGGCCGTGCTGGCCGGCGCTGTGGCAGGTGCTGGTGGTGCCTCCGTGTGGACGGATTCCCCAGACTCCACTTCGATCGAGTCTGGCTCTGGCTCAGGCTCCTCCTGCTCCTGCTCCTGCCCCTGCTCCTGCTCCGGTTCCTGGTCCTCGGTCTCCTCAATGCTGTTGGCCAGGGTGCTGGTGAAGATGGGCGTGCTCGTGTCCACCTCCTGGGTGGTGCTGGTGCTGGTGGTGGTGGTGGCTGCCGTCGTGCTGGTGCTGGTGATGCTGCTGCTGCTGCTGGCAGACTTGAACAGCCCCGGAGGCTTCAGGGTGGAGCGCAAGTGCTGCCTCTTCTTGTAGAGCGGCAGGCGAGTGGTGCTGCTGGGTGCCGCTGTGCTGGCGGCGGTGCTGTGGGGCCCCGCAGTGGGCAAGGTGCGTCTCGTGGTGCTGCTCTCCCGCGAAGAGCTGCCAAAGAGCTTCAGTCGCTGCAGTGTGGGAAACTTGGCCCTGGTCCTCAGTGACTCCTCCTCTTCGCTCTCGTTGCTGTTGCTGTTGCTGCTTGTGGTGGTGCTGGTGGTGGTGGTGCTGCTAAGGTAAGCAGGCGGTAGGCGGCGTACTCCCTGCTTGTGCTGGTGGGTCTGCCTCTTCTGGGTCTCCGCCTGGGGCTGGGCGGAGGAGGCCGGGGCTATGGCCGTGGTCTGGAGGGCCAGCAGGGCATTCTGCTTTCCCTTGAGCAGGTCGTCCAGGGAGAGGTTCTTCTGCTGCAGGATCTCACTGAGGCTGAGGCCGCCAGAGTTCTTCAGGATGTTCTTCAGGTCCACCGATGTCTGCAGCTTGGCCCCAGTGGGCGCCTCCTGCTCCCTCTTGGACTGGCCGTACGGCCGGCGGTAGGCCTTGCTGGGACTGCTCGCCTGCACGCTGGCATCCAGGGGGCTGCTGTGGGTGGGCTCCTGGCGCTGCCTCTGCTTGTCCCGCTCTCGTTCCAGGGCAGCCATCGGCTCCCTGACCAGCGGCTGCTTGCGCCTCCTGAGAGCCTCCGCATCGTCCTCGACATGACCACGCCAATAGGTCGAACTGGAGTCCGCACCAGAGCCAGAGTCGGAGGCAGAGCCAGAGCCAGAGCCGGCTCCCGTGTCTTCCTCGGTGGCCCCCATGGGGCCCATCGGCAATTGGGGTCGACGCTTGCGCTTCCGCATGCCCGCTTGGGCAGTGCGACGACGATTGCCATTTCCATTTCCATTTCCGATCCCAATCCCATCGCTCCCAGCTGAGCCCTTGCCATCCTCCACAATCAGCGAAACGCCTGTTTGCAGCAGCTGCAGGAGAGCAAAGAAAACAAGTGGGAAAATGAGTAAGAGCGGAGTGCCAAGAGAGCCCCAGCCAGAGCTGGAGCTGGAGTTTTATTCTATTAAATTGCTTTTGCTATTATTATTTCTATGTGTGTTCAGTTATACGTATGTACTGGCACGTATACGGTTATCGGCTGACTGATTGATGGGCCGAATTGATTGATGGAATCTGCACATTCTGGCCCGCATTTTGGTTCCCCCTTTTGGTTTCCTCTTATCCTTATTTGCTCAAAAAGGCCGTCGGACGCCCAGCAGTTATGTGCCCGGGAAATGGGAGAAACTCCAAGCTCGGCCAGCAGTGCTCACGAAGCCAGAATAAATATTTGTATTCGAGTATTCAACAGAGCCGAAAACGCAGCCAAATTTAATCCAAGTCCGGTGCTGATATTTTGCACTAATTCAAAAGCAAAAGCGAACGGCAAGTGCTTTATGTGCCTTCGAGGGATTAATTATTTACGCTTTTTGCCATCAGTATCAATTGATATCACATATCAATGCCATGCGACCGATTGGCCATTGCTGATAACATTTACCCGATGCACAATGGAGCAGGGGAGTGCTTGCACTCGGATTCTATTAGCCTGGCCAGCCATGCAACTGCCCCAAGAGCCAATTCGGGCTCTTTTATGCTCATGTAATTAGTTTTCAATCAGGCAGGGATCTGGGCAGGAGCGGGGAGCAGGGCCGTGAGTGGAGCTGCACCTGAGATGCAGATAAAGATGTCTGTGGGTGTGTTCGACTTATGATGACAAGCACCTATGCATATGTAAATGTGTATGTACATATGTATTACATTGATTAGCTGCCGGACTGCCCAAACCATCCGACTCATCCGCATATAACCGAACCAATTCAGATGGCAGGTTAATGCATGGCTTTGGGGGGAAAATGGGTGCTGAAATATAAGAGAATCCTGCGGTTTTCCATTGGGCATTTGTCCGTGAATGAAGCTTTGGCCCATGCGTGCTGGTTGAATGGTTAGAAAGTGCATTCTGGATGGATGGCTGGATGGATGGATAGCTGGATGGCTGGATGGATGGATAGCTGGATGGACAGTCTCTGGCTGATGGAGAAATAATTAACCAAAGAGGCAATGACAAGAAATACCAGAGAGCAGTGCCAGGAAAACGAAACTAAATTGTTGACGAAAAACTTTCCTTGGCGACAGCAACAAAAACTCATTACAGCAGTACAGCAGGATGAGAAATTGTAAGGAAACTGCAAGTTTTTCCTCAGTTGCGAAGCGAAACTGCCACACAATGCAGAAATAATGGAGGAACAAATGAAAGGCAACGAGCAACGACAGCAAGACGAGAAGAACTAGTAAAGTCGTTGCACAGGTCTGGGGGAAATCGAATCGAGCAGAGGGGAATAGAGAAGGCCGAATGCCGAATGCCGAATCCCGACCATTACACGCATTTCTCTCACGTCATTTGCCGTGACATCTCTCTTGCCTCCCCTGTCTGCCTCTGTCTCTGTCTCTGTCAGTGCCTGTGTCTCTGCCTTAGCCTTCTTTGCCTCCTTTCCATCTCTTGTTTATTTCTATTTTTTTTATTTGTTTTCGTTCTTCCCCTTTTGGGAATGGGAATGGGAATGGCTGAACGGAGGAGCCAGCCGTCTATGCATGCATAACGAATGGGGGGACAGAAGAGAGCGACATGAGCTGGCAATCCGATTGTATCGCAGGAGTCTCAACTTGTCCCAAGAACAAACGCAAACTCAAGGCAGCATTCGCAAGAAGTCAAACATTTTCATTTCCTTTCCATGGGAGCAGGCAAAGAGCTTTGCTTGCCGCCCAAAACATTCCCATTGAATGGCTTCACAACTTCACGACTTTAACTCAATTAATATTGCAGAATAATGAAGTGAAATCAATTTTCGAGCCGAAATCGATTGAGTGTCAAACAAAAGATGGCCCGGCCTGGCCTGGCCTGGCCTGGCCCCTCGATGGCGGGAAGAGCGGTTTGGTTTCACTTCCAAAACTTGGCAAAATCACGGCAAAAAAGGCAAATCATGTGAGAGAGAACGTGTGCGATTTGATTCGCTCAAAAAATGCAGTGCGGTGGAGTTTATTGAATCAATATCTCTGGGCGGATGCCACTCCGTGCACGCCATCCGTTTGCGTACGCACCACAGAGCCGTGCTGCATGCTACATGCGGCATGCTGGGACTGTGGGGAGCCAGGACACACACACACTGGCAGGGCATTGTGTGCAGACAGCTCGGCATCGTTCATGCCTGTCAACGGCAGGCGCGCGCGCTGGCTCAGTGGGAAGCTGCCAACATTGTCATTGGGCTTCAAAAGTTGCCCCGCCTGAGTTGCCGTTTTTTATGGCCGCCCAACGCGCTCTTTGGGGTGCAGCAGTCGATAAGTGTCGGGGAAAGCGATGAGCTGTCATCGATAGGTGAGACTCTGCCTGAGGCAGTCAGCCCAAGTCCAGATATGGCCAGCAGGAACACAAGCCAGCAAACCAAAAGTTGCCGCTACTTAGGGGACTTCGGAGCGCATTCAAGTTCATTTATCCGCTTAACGGTGGGGGAGGGTGAGACCTCTGAATGCTGATTAACTTTTGCCGTGGCAGAGGCAGAGGCAGAGCTAAAGGCGGCTCAAAGAGCCCCGCCCGCGGACTCACTTGAGCCTCTCCAACACTGGCATTGCTCGCTGATAACTTATTACTTTTATTAAAAATATTCGCCCACTTTCAGTCTGAGGAAAGTTCCCGCCACAGGGACATAGCAGCCAATACAAAGGAAAAGGTTGAGAGCCAGAGCAAAAAAGTTGAGAGATCCTCTCTGCACTGCTCCACTGCTGCACTCCTTTTGCTTGGGACTTTCTAAGAGTTTTGGTAATTTCACTAGTCGCAAATAAATACAGCCAACGGAAAAGAGCTAACTTACAGCTTGTTGCTGGTGTTGTTTTTTTCCGGTTTCGGTTTTTGTTTTGGTGCTGCTGCTGGTGCTGGTTCTGTTCCTGGTGATTTCTAACAAAGTGAGTGGCGGCGAGGCCAGCCCTTGGCCAACCCTTGGCCTCCCCCTTAACCACTTCAAACAAGTTGCTGCTTTTCATAATTAAATTGGAAAATTTATGCACAATTAAATGGAAAATGGGAAACTTTTCTTTGTGGTCGGACTGTGGAAAGCCAAAAAATGCAAATGCATAAGCAGAAAGCTTTTTGACTTTTGAGTTTTGGTTTCTGCCGCCTCCTTCCGCTCCTTCCGCCCCTTCCGCTCCTTCCGCCCCTTCCGCTCCTTCCGCTTTGCTTTGCAATCCTCCGATCTCCATTTTCGTGCGACCATCGACCATTAATTTTCTCGTTTGCCGTTTCTCGCTCGTTGCAGGTGGGCCGTGTCGACGGTGATGACGCGCCAGAATCTGGTGCCACGCGAGCTGCAGGCCAACGACGACGGGGACGACCTCAGCCAGCTGCCCATCTCGGCCCTGATACCCTACTGGGACATGGCCAACCACAGGCCCGGCAAGATAACCTCCTACTACGACAGCGGGGTCCACCAGATGGACTGCACGGCCCAGGAGGACTGCAAGAGCGGCGAGCAGTTCTTCATCTACTACGGCGATCGATCCAACGCCGATCTGCTGGTCCACAATGGGTGAGTGGCGCACGGGACTGCCGTCGCGATGAGCGCCACCTAATATCGGCCCCCTCTCTTGTTTTTCGCACAGCTTCATCGATGTGAACAACCGGAAGGACTACGTGAAGATCCGCCTGGGCCTGGGGCTGACCGATGCGCTGGGGGATCAGCGGGCCAAGATTCTGGCACGCCTCAACATCGAGCGCAAGGCGGAGCTCAGGGTGCTGCCGGCTCCCGAGTACATCTCCGGCGAGCTGCTGGCCTTCGTGCGCGTCTTCAACATGAGCGCCGACCAGCTGGAGCACTGGTGCAGCGACTTGGAGCGCGCCGTCGACCTGCTGCACATCGACTGTGCATTGGAGACGGATCACGAGACGCGCACGTGGCAGTACTTGTACCAGCGGCTCAAGCTGCTGCTCGGCGTCCTCGAGGCCACCTACAAGGAGTCCGACGAGCTGCAGCAGCTGGAGAAGCTGCAGCTGACGGAGGGGCAGGAGGCCAGAGAGAAGCAGCCGGGGCAGGATATCGATCTGCTGGTGGTGCAGTACCGCCAGCTCGAGCGTCGCATTCTCGCCGACGCCCTCGAGTACGCCCAGGAGCGCTGCAAGGTCTGAATCGGCGCCCGGGGCTCCCCAAGCATAACCAAATCGGATGAAATGAAATGTCTTTCGAGAGCATCACTTACGAAATTCGAGTGGCCATCTAAGCAGGAATAACTCTAACTCACTTAGCAGTAACGACAACCGCGTTTATTTAAGGTTAATTTATTTTGATTTCAGTTGTTTTTTTTTTTCGCAGTAGATGTTAGTCGTTTGAAACCAAAAGAACACAGAAACACAGCCCACTAGTCGATCGTGAGCGATCGTGATCGACTGCCAACTGCATTAAACCGTCTTCATCGATATTCTATATTCTACATTGTAGTCCGTCTCGGTCTTAGCGCGATCTCTGTGCACAGCAGCAGCAGCCGCAGCCACGCACAGAAATATGATTATGAATCTAGTTTCTAGCGATTACTTGTTTTGTTTTGTTTTCCTTTTGATTTCATTTATGAATAAATACGAAATTAAATACAGCACTGGCGCTATACTTTGAATGTGCCTGTCTCGAGTGAAGCTTTCACCCTTTCAGATAGATATTTCCATCGACCAGCACTCGTGCATAGAAAGCCCTGTGCAGAGACAAAGACATGCAGCTAAGGGACTAGTGGGAGTAGCACAAGCATTCCCCATTCTGATTGTCTATAGTTCTGTGTCCGAGCTGCAGGCTTCGGTGGAAAGTCAGAAGACTCGCCGCACACTCGCATGCTGCTCCTGCTCCTGCTCCTGCTTCTGCTCCTGGCACGTGTCATTCGAGTTTAAAGAGTTAAAAGCTTCCTGTTGACCTATGGCACGGCTGATTGCAGCTTAAACATCCGAGTAACCTTCTATGCTGCCAGAATTGATATACTTGCGGTGCATTCCCTATGGGCGATTTGTGAGCGCTCCTTTTTCAAAAATAAATCCGATTTGTGGCATATGGCTGCGTGTCTGCGTGTCTGTGGGTGTGTCGCCATTCGATTGCCAATAACTAATTGACTTGCCAGACGTCCAGCTGTGACAGCCTCAAAAACCAATCAATTTGCGAAACTAATCCCCAAACACCCTCCCAGATGCCTTCTGGTGTTGCATGCAGATGTAAAATATTTGATTACGATATATAGAGCCCTGGCAGTGGGTGGGCCAGCTGCTGATGGATGGCACAGCGGAAGTCCGCCAGTCCAGGCAACTGCACTGGGTCAGTGGAGTAAAAGTGAGAGATGCGAATACCAGGAGCAGATACAGCTGTATATGCACGCAGTTTTGCCTGCTTAAGCCGAGAGACCCCAGCCACGAAGCAATCGTATCTCAAGCAGATAAAACATTTGATAGCTGTGTACTGTGTACGCAAATTGAAAAATCGAAGCATGGCTTAGGCCCTCTGGGGCCACACACACTCGTACTTGTGCCAGCCCTTAGTTATAGGTATTGGGGGGTAGACATCTTCCGGCGGAGACATCTTCCAGCGATGCTGCGACACGTTATCCTTTCATTCCTGCAGCTGTTTCTATTTTTGGGACCTGTGATTGCCACTAACATTCTGCAGTCCTCTGGGGGAAAGTCCACCAAGTATTGCCTGGGTTATTTTATATTCTACAGGTAATGGCACTTGGCCAGCTGCACTTCGTCTGAGTACAGTACAGAGGGTTCTCCTTGATTGTTGTCGTTAGTCAGCGCGCATAGATCAGCATAAATCTTGAGCAAAAACAGTCTGAGAATGTGTAGCATTCTTGGATTACTCTGGGAAAACAGAGCTGTGAAGAAATCAAAGTTTTTGTGGAAGTAAAGCTACAGACGCTCGCAAGAATGATTCGACGCGTGCCCCGCGTCACGTGTCCATCTCTGCCAGAGCTGCGGAATGTTGGCTCACTGAATTAACGACAACAATCCACATGGCAGCTCCAAGTGATGTTAATTATGAAGCCAATGAAGAGGCAACTCCGGAGAATGTTGATGATGATGTTGCTGCGGCGTGCAATTGAATGGCGAAGCCGTGTGGCGGAGGCGGAGGCGGAGCTGCCAAATTGCAATGGCGAACACTTCGGAAATGTCATTAAAATGGCGCGACGACCCACAAACCCCAATATGTACATGTGCTGGATTGAGTGCCAGTTGGCCCAGTCCACACGGGCACTAGTGCTTCTCGTACTTCTCGTTGCCCGCGAATTCCCCTCGACTGACATTTGATTTGACACTCGAATAGCTATTTTCCGTATTCACAATTCGCGTGCCACATACAAACAGCCGCCGGTGGCGCTGGTGGTGGTGGTGGCGGTGCCGGAGCTGCAGCTGCAGCCGCACCTGCCCACTCGACAGTTGCCACAGAGCTGGCACTCAATTTTCACGCTCGTTTGGGGAAAAGGTTTCCTGGGCGGGTGTGGCAGGTGTGGCGGGTCGGGCGAAAAGTGTTTAGGCAGTTGATTGAAATATTTGAAATACTCGAATGGGCTGGCGGGCAAACTGGGTCGGGCATCAATGGGATGTGGGATGGGATTGCGGATGGGGGCGCCTGATTGTTCATGAGCATCGTTGTCGATTCGGTGAGTTTCGAACTCTGATCTCTCCCCCGTTCTTTTTCCCCTCGAACTCTGCTAATTGCTTCGACAATTTTGTTGTGCCGGCCAAGCAATTAGCAAATGGCAAATGTCCTCGTCCCCGTCCCCGTCACCCCGTCACCGTCCTCCCGTCCCAAACGTCCTCCTATCCACTGTCCACAATACCCAGCCCACTCGGGTGGTAACAATGCAAACTTAAGCTGCTTAAAATGTATGCACCATGGGTCATAAAAATGATGACCGCTCCGAACAAAAAGCGAACCAAATTGTTGACATTGCGTGTGCCACACACCACTCGCACACGGCCATACCCATGCCCATCCCCATACCCATAGCAGTGCAGTGCAGGGTGCAGGGTGCTCCAGGCAGAAATGTGCACGAGTGCCATATATTTGTTTTGGTGCCTGCTGCCAGTGCGCTCTCTGGCTTTCAGTCAGAACTTATGAGGGCAAAGGACTTCCTCTTCTTCGATTCTTATTGGACAATGTAGGGGCTAACCAGCAGCCAATTGTTTGTTGTTAATTTATCTATTTATTTATTATCTTGGCTTACTTCCCTGCGCCCCCCCGCTCCCCCATTGACTAGGAGTTCTTTCACTTGTATGCATAAATATGGAAATATTTCCTTTGGGCTCTTCATTACTCAACTCGCATGCACAGTGCACTTAGTCGGTGTGTCGACACCCTGTACTTGAATGAATGAATGCCGGAAAGTGCTCGAGTGTGCGTGTGTGCGTGTGTGTGTGTTTCTCCGTGCGTATACGCGTTATTTGTTCGGAAACAGCTACCAACTGCTGGAATTCCTTTTGTGTGTGTGCTGTGTGTGTGCTGTGTGTTTTGCCTTTTATTTTGTTGTCGGAAATAAATCTAGGCATGCTGCTCCACTCGCCCCCCCCCATCGACCCGTGGTTTGGGGCGTCAGGTTTGCTTAAATCTTCCCTGCTTTGTCTCCCTCGCCCTGCTGCACAACTGCACCGCCCCCTTAAGCACTTAAGCGCATTTCCATAGATTTTAAGGCGATTTGATTTTCAACGCTCATTTGCATGCGACCAATTGCTGCTGTCACCACACTCGCACCACACTCCTCGCTCCTCGCTCCCCGCTCCACACTCGTACCGTTGCTGCAGCATAGTACGAGCAGTGCTCATGTTGTTCGGCTTGTTGCTGGTTGCTGCTGGTTGCTGCTGCTTGCTGCTGCTGCTGCTGGTTGTTGCCATTATTAAGTTATGCTCTTTGTTGCCGCTTTGTGTGTTGTCAATTGATTGCATTTATTTGCTCAACTTAAACGTTTCGGAATTGGCTTAGTCTGCATTTTGACATTTGCAAAGTCAGAACAGCAACAGATAAAATAAATATGAACGCATTTGATCTTTCGATGGAGCGCAGCCAACAGATTCGAGGCTGCATGGGAACTGCTCCCAAAATAAAACTAGAAAACTCCCCAATGGAGCCCAATCCCATTCAAATCCAATACATATCCCATCTACTTTTTATTCTGGATCCAGCACGTACGAGCCGATAAAACTACACCTGTCGATTCTCGCATGTAAATACCTCAGACGCGGAAGTATTTGTGCACTTTTTAATTTGCTTATATTTTCTATAAAGGTAACGCTATATTTGTTGTAGGTATGCAAGTTTGTACTCTTATCTACAATAAAGATCTCCATATGTTCCTCTTCGAATTATTATCATTATTATTATTATAATCTTCTCTAGCTGCGATAATATGCTGCAAGTAATTTCTTTACACTTGACTGATTTTTTTGAATGTTTTGTCTTTATTCGTATATACTTTTTTTGATATTAAGTTAATTTCAATCGTGATTAGTTGAAGATTTATTTGGCCTCCACGTCTGATACGGGTTAACGCCACCTCCTAGTATTCGTATATTCGTAGTTATATATTCTGAGGGCACTTAAGATTTAAAAATTTCTCATTTTCTGCGAGTCGAGTACCCGTACCCACAACCTCTTCCTCTCGTAACCAGAGCTCTACTCTTTCTCTTACTCGATTCTTCTTCCTTTCTCTTTGATCAACTCTATTTGCATTCTAATATTGTGGATAATCCCACTATTGGCTTTCCTACATGAGCACCTGGTCTTCGGTAGCAGATTTGGTGTTCTGCTCTGCATTACACTGACATCTCATAGTGAGAGAATCCGTTTGGAGTTTTTTAACCTTATGTCAGAATCACATCCACATGCATGAGTACTTATATGCCGATCCGCAGTGGTCTGTGAACCTTGCCGCGTGTCTCACTGTTTTAACACTCGGCTTCGGTACTCGCTTGTTCTCAATTGCAATTTGAAATTAGTTAGACTTGAATATCGGCAGCTATAAACACCCCGAAGTGTATACATCGTTAACTCCATGCCTGCAATGGGATCAGCTATAATTTGAGATTATTATAACTATGAGACTGGGTCTCGACGTTAAATATTTGTGGAATATTGACTTTTAACATGGCCTGTACTTTATCTTCCCACATCGTGGATGTTCCCTCTGCCATTCTCCTGGCATACCGTAATTTGTGTGTGTTTTGTCTTTGACTCTGTCGTGCTTTGTGCTTTTGTTCGTGCGCAATTAGAAGGAATTTAAAGCACAACAATGGAATAATTAAAGAACAAAAAGGGCACTGCCACGGGTCCGGGTAAACTCATAAACTAAATGTACCCCGAGCGTGCGTCTCGGAACTGTGTCTAAGGGTGTTGTGAATTAAATCTACACATACACACACATATGTATGAATAATGCTGAGTTTACGGAATACGGATGGAACTCAATTTAGGCAGCACTTGTCAGGAGAGATGGGAAATGCATTGATAGTGAGAGAGGAATCTCGACCGCTGGCAATTCATTATCTCATGGCCAAGAAATGACTCACTTGATTCGAACTTCATAACATTTTATCTGTTTCCATATTTGTTGTACATTTCTGTACACCAGCCCTTAGATCTCACTCCCCTCCGGCCGGGCAGTCTAGGAATCCCACACTGCTGGCCATGGAGCGAAAATGGTTCCAGTGCCTTTGCCATGGTTCTCCTGGTATTGCCGCATATTGCCTTGCAGGCCATTTAAGCAGATTGTAATCTGCGTAAGTGTAGGCGTCAGCAGGTGCAGCAGTTGCAGCAGGGAAAGGCTCACAGAGCAAAGTAATCGGAATCCTTTTGTTTTTAAATATCTCATTTGCTTCGCTCTCTTGGCTGAAGATCCTACAGAGTATTTCTGACATGTTTTATTTTTTTGTGGAAATATTTTTCCTTAGGGAATCGCATTGAGTGCTTCAACTCATGCATATTTGTTGCTTACTTTTAGGCACTCGGTCTCATGAAGGAAACATGAGGCAGAGACAGAGGCAGAGACAGAGGCAGAGACAGAGGCAGATTCAGAGGCAGAGGCGCTGTCAGATGGCTCTAACAAGGTTAAGTTGAATGGAAACTAATTTGCATGGCACGTGACTGTACCCCACCAGCCCTGGTGGCCTGCATCGTGTTTGTTTGCAATTAACTCGGCCATTGTTGTCAACATTGTTGTTGCGCGAAACGAGGAAGGGGCACCGCGAGCAGCAGCAGTAGAAGCAGTCGGAGGACTCGGGAAAAAAGAGAAAGAGATTCCTGCACTTTACATTGGCAATACCCACGCAGCGAGTGCTACTTATTTTATTTGCTAATTGCAACACTCAAGACAGGCCAAGTGCAGCAGACGGCAACGACAACGACAACGAAGACGACGACGACGACAAGTGCTCGACAAGTTTGTTGCAACAAACGAAGACAACGAAGACGCGGACAGTGGTTGAGGCAGAGCCAGCGCCAGCGCCAGCGCCAGAGGCGGGGCTAAGGCTGAGACTGAGGCTGAGGCAGAGGCTGATGAACAGGCAGCACGGCAAACAAATTAAAAGTGACGCATTTGCCTCACTTCGCCTTCCTTCGCTAAGTCTTCTCCAGTCGCTCTTGCTCCTCAACCAGATACCCTGTATTGGGGGAGTTTCGTTAAGGCGTTCTCCTTCTTGTTTATATTTCGTGAAGATCTTAAATAAACTTTGATCCCCGAATATATAATTGCTGGAAAGTAATTGAAACCAATTGGATGGGTCCCTTGGAGTGGTGCCCAGATCCAGCCCGCTTTAAATTGTTTTGTGGTGGATGTGGATGTGTGTGTCGCATACTCCTCAGAGACTATAACAAATGGAGCAACACAATTTTGTATCCAAACTTATTATTATATTATTATGGCTTGCAGTTGGTGTGAGAAGAGCGGCAGATGCAGCGGAAAAATGGAAGCAGACCAAATATTTGAAAATTCCAATCAATAGGTGGAAAGAGTGGTCACAGCTATTCTTGCTCCTTACTCTCTTACCCCGTCTAGTTCCCAGCTCCCAGGGGCTGGCAACAATCATATTTGATAACTATCCACTGAACTATAGACGTCTGCGGCTTGCAGATCACCTTCCAGCTTACAGGGACATTCCACCAATGGGTAGCCCACATTCTGCCCTTTGCACTGTTTTAGCCGACTTTTTTGTTGCATCTCTGCATTTTAATACCTTTACCTTGCCTCTGCAGCAGTAGTTGCAGCACCAGCAACAGCATTTACATAAAGGGAACGGAATCAGGTAAAAAAAAAACACTAAGAACTGGGGCTGCACTTGCGTAGGCGCCGTAGGCGTGGCATTAACCCAAAAAGCCAGCAAAAAGCTGACGACGTTTGTTTTCTTAGGACCCTTGAGATGGGCAGAATGCCGAGGCAAAGAAAAGCTGGCGAGCTGAAGTGCACGGGACGCGAAAAGCGAGGGAAACTCACAGTTCTGCTTATTATTTCTGAGGGAAATTAAGTTTTCATTCAGCTCAAGCATGGCATACGGATAATTTTATGGATTCATCCAGCGAAATTACCATTTTATATTTAGCTGCCAGAAATAAGTCCATTCATTCGGGCACCTCTCAACAAATATATTCTGTAGGGATATTTTTCTTTCCCCCCCCCCCTTAATTTAATATTAATTACACTTTGTGTTAGCTGCAACTCTTGTAAGATATGAGTTAAGAGTAAAGAGTTTGGTATGGTATGGTGTAGTGTAATTTCACCATAAATGAGAAGGAACTCGTGAGTCGCTTCTGTGGACGCGACTCTAATTTTATACCCGTACCCAGTCAGTGTATACATTTGTGAACTTATGTAGAATTTTAATACATTTTACATTTTTTTGCTACATCTGTTATCTACATCTACAATGTCGATTGCATATCTGAAATGTAGATTCTACATACACAATGTATATTTTACATTTTCTCCGCAAAAGGTGCCTATTGCACAGGGCAGAGTGTGTGCGAGCGAAAAAGAGAATGTGTGTGTCAGCAGCGCTGAAGGAGGTGGGGGAAGCAACTGAAAATTAATTTATTTATTCTGGCTATAAAAATGATCCTGGAGTATGGATCATGGCTCAAGAGCAAGAATATATATACTTTCTGGTGTCGCAAACGTTGCCTTCTCTGCGTTGCACACATCCACTTTTACCACAAATCGAATATACCCCTCAACTCTTTTTAAGAACGGGTATAAGAAGCCCTTGTTCCGCTCCCTATTTTGGCGTTTTCTTCATTTGCTAATATACTTTTTGTACCAATGTTAACCAAAACAAAAGTAAGTTACCATTCGCTACAAAAATCTGCTCCAGTACTGTTCCTTGAATACGAAAAGTGAGCCAAAAAATATGCATTTGTATGTAAGGTAGCAGAGTGAGTCGAAATTCCTCGTCATCAGCCACACCGTTCTGCGTTCTGCGTCATTGCTTTCCTTAAGAAATCGAAAGCGAACGCTCAGCAGTCTGAAAATGCCATCAATCATATTTTACATCATTCATTTTTAGCGCCAGAAAACATATTCCAACACTCGACTCGAAACTGACGTTCCATTCTTGCCCATACATCTTTATCGGCGTATTCCAACACTTTCAGGTGTCACTCAAGCGATTATGTACAGTGACAGTCTGTCAGGGAGGAAGACAATCTGGTGCTCTCGTCTCGCTATTGTGAAGCCAGTTGAAAACACGATGACCTCTGAGAGGAGATGGGCCAGAAAGAGGCGGCGTGACTTGCGGCTGTCGCAATCATTTTATTGCGTACTTAGCGTACGAAGCATACATAATATGTATGCACATAAGTCACGAGTAATAATATCCTGGGGCTGGCCAACGGGAATGAATATTTACGCATACTTTTGGACCTCAATTAATAATTGAAGCAACTTAAGCAGTTTAAAGGCCGGCCACGTGCATAAACACTCTCCATAAATCGTTCAGTTATGCCCAAATACAATTACATTCTGTCAGGATTGCCTTGGTCCCGAGGAGAATTGTTTCATTTTGCTGTTAAATCTATAATGTGCACATTACGCAATCAAGCAACAAAGCAGCAGCACCAGCAGCAGCAGCAGCAGCAGCAGCAGCAGGAGAGCCGCACAACATCCCTGGGGAGCTGCCGTGGCAGCAAATTGACAGATCCAAGGGGGATCCGCTGGGACGGTGAGGACTGGCGTGGCAGCCAACGGGTGGGGCAGCAAGCGTTCTCAGAGCGGCTTCATCTGACAGATGTCTGGCAGGCGGCTCTTTCTGATAAATTAACGAAATTTCACCATTTTTTACCATATGACAGCTTCATAAATATACAATTTTTATTAATTAAAGACCATTAACGGAGTTTTCCGTGGATGTGATCCCAAGCCTCAATGGGTCAACGGCCCACGGGCCTCACGCGGCAAAGTTCTAACTGCCAGAGCACATTAAAAATATTTTAAGCGATTAATTTATAAATATTGGGTCCTCTAACTCAATAGCCTATGTAGAATTCCTTAATTCCTGAATGCATTAGCTGCTCATTCGTTGATCTTCTCAGAAACGCAACGCTTTTTCTTGTCCTTAGATCTCATTTTTCAATCGCTTCATCGACCATCTCTAGGCCCATACGGGGTTTGGCTTAATGGCCAGACGAGACCCAAAACAAATAATCGTAAATAACTGGCGAATAAGAGCCTGAAAAAAGGCGACGAATCTGCAGCAAAATGGCGTCAACTGTCATTTCCGCTTGTCAAAGCAGAAAAAGCAATATGGCCGCGGTCCGTTGGCAGGGGCCCATGCCGGACCAGTTGGGGGGCTGAGGTCTTGATTAACTGCAACCAGACTGGGCCGCAAAAAACCGCAGGCGTCCTTAGTCATGTAACACGCAAACACACACCCACCCACACACACACCCACACACACACATGAGCACTTTGCTGTCGGTGTTTTAATTTGTTTGCCGCACATTAAATCAATTAATTTATGTGCATAACTCGATACATTCTATTAAACGCTATTAAATGCTTTAACGAATGCATAATTGATTAATTAGACTCTCTGCCAGTGATGAAATATCTTTCAATTTTCGAAATATTTGCATTCTGGGCACTGAAGTGGGCGCCCAAAAAGAGCGCAGTCCGAACGATTTATGACCTCGATTAAAATGACAAAAGTCACCTATTTGCTGGATTGATATTGATGTTCACGTTGATGGTTGAATTGCCCGGAAATCTGTGCAGTTTTTTTGCTCAGTTGTGCCAGAAACAGTTAAGCCAGCAATAAGCCCAAAAAAGCTGCTGGCAGCTCACTAAAAGGGTCAGATTTCGATTGTACCGACAGAGTGCAGGTAAAGTAAAGTTTACATGTGTATATTCAATTCGTATATGTAGTACACAGTAGTTGTACATAAGTAAAATCCAGAAGGAAACGTTTCCGAGCCGAATCGAGTCTTATCCTTCAGTCCGCCTTGTTTGTCGCCTTGTTCCCAGATACCATTAAAGCTGCACCAAATTTTGTGTGTTATCACACTGTTACAAGTGTATCTCAACATAAGTTACATAAATCCAAAGCCTTCATGGACTACATGCTTATATAGGTACTGTTTGTGGGTAGAAACTGAGTACCCAGTGGTATGGACTTTCAAGGTTCGAGCTAGTTTTGGGCAGAGTTGGTGGCCCACTTTCTGGGGCACTACATTTTTATTTCATTGGCTGCGATGGGTAGCATGCCGTATTCAGAAACCAGAGCTTATGTTTTCCGTTAATATTCTAGCTGGGAGATGTTTTGACAGTTGCTAATGGTACATTCTGACACGCTGTGCCTTATGCTGTGACTGGCACCCCGATCCAGGGCTTTGCATTGGAGGAGACAGTAAAGGCAACAGAAATATGACTCATATTTTATAGCGAGGCTTTACATTATTAAAGTTTGCAGCTCTGTAGGTATTGACAAACTTTATCGTGGAAACATAAATTTAAATCAATTTTGGGAAACTTTTAACTGGCTGCTTCTTCAGTTTAAAAAGCCGCAGCCCAAAGGGGTGACTCTTCCAGTTTAAAGTAGAATATTAATTTGCTGGATTATTTAGCAAACATTGGCATTGGGTATAAAACTGTCTAAGCTGCACTCTTTTAATATAAATACTCTGCCACTCGCTCTATTCAGGGACATCTGGCAATACTGTGGGCAGACTGGGGGAATGTGACTGGGGCACAGTTTCAGCAGGGCTTGAGCACAGCTCATTTGTTGGCCAAATTGTACTTGTTAATTGAACTATCTAAATCCGCGCATGTCCGAATTAGGTACAGCTAACCGATGTCACTTGCCACGTCAGGGATGTAACTGCAAATGTGAAGTGCTTAATATTTAATATTTTAATTATGACACAACAAATGGGGAATTTCAAACACACGTCCCTCTCCCTCTTAACCCATTCCAAGCCATTGTACCCAAGCGAGTACAGACGGTAAAACGGCCACTTTCAAATAGAAAAAACGTCTTTCAAAATTCGTTTTGCATTTCAATTACATACATTGTGCTGAACAGCTGAATATACATAAAAAAGCGATAAATAACTACGGTGGTTATTACTGCAAACTTGCGCATTTTAAGTAGTTCAGTGAATGTGTTGAGGGACGCATCCGATATTATTACTTTGTCATCATTAAGTCCATCTCGAAGAAGAAAGGATATTAGGATAGAATGGAAGAGACGAAGAAACATCTGTATTCGCTTGCCGCTGCGTTTTATTCATTAGTCAGTACCGAAAAGACTAGCGAACTGAACAAGAAATAAAAATAAGTACAGTCCACTAAAATCAAGTTATTCAAAAGGAAGAGTTCCAGAACAGAATGTTTGGCTCTATAAAAAAGGGTGTGGGGTTATAAGTGGACAATTTTTGTGTGGAATTTAGAACGAAAAATATTTGTTTGCTCAAATACGCATAGCCTTAAGTTTATAAAATTTTAAAAACATTTTTTGTATGTGTTTAATTTAAACGCCTAGATTTTCTACTTTTAATTTGAAAAGCTAAAAAAAAAGCCAAGTTATAAAAATTTAAAATGACTTAAAAACTCCTCAAAGTAGCCAAATGCTCTTAATATTTCTCACATGTCGGTATGGCCCCCATATTTTGCCATTCTACCGGAATAAAAAATAAAATTTTAAAAAAACTTAAATCATTTGTTTAATGATATTTTTTTTTGTGTTCAAAATTTCTGGTTTCAAAGCCACTCGGCGCCTAATGGGTTAAAAACACACACACACACACTCAGCATGGGACGCAATGGGAGGGCAGTGAGGTGTGCGGGTCCAGCCCGTGCAATATGGGCACACACGGCCCCTTTTTATGCGACCTGGAAATATGGCTTGAGCAGGAGCAGCAGCAGCAGGAGAAGCAGGAGCAGGAGAAGCAGCAGCAGCAGCAGCAGCCACATTGACATCACATGCTGTTGACGTTGTTGGTCGGGACTGGACTGAATAATTCAGAAGCGTTTTGAAAATGAGGCATCATAAAAAGCCCAAGCAAATTACGGAAAATTGACCGCACTTAAAGCAAGCGGAGAGCAAGCCAAGGCGCCCCAGTACGAGGATATGTACGTACGTACGCCCGGGCACACACAAAGGTACATCCACTAGATATATAAAATGCAATTTAAATATTTAATTGCGAGCACAATTTTAAATCGTGTTAAAGCGAAGGGCAAACTAAGAGTCGTAAAAAACGTGCCATATTGTACAGCTAAATGTTGCAAGCGCAGGGCCATGTGGCGGGTATTACAATACCCTTACGTGGTGTCTGCACGACCGACCGCAGCTTAGGAGTTCCTTAGGCGAGGCCTGTGCTTGTGCAGGTCTCTGTTATCCCTAATCCAAGACACCTCCCGCCATTAGGGCATGCGGAGTGCTTCCACGCCCCACACTTCTGTTCGTTTTTTCATCTTTGCAGCTTTTTATTTCCTCGCGGTTTGCTCGGGCCTTGCTTCGGCTCAGGGCTGAAATATATTGCAAAACAAGAGGCGTCCGGAAATCTCCATCGCTGACCCACAGCACGAGAGGTATGGGGCAGAGGCCGAGGGGCGAGCGAGGAAATGGAGCGAGGGGCAAAGTTAATGAGCATTTTTAATGCAAATCAATTGCCCAGGAGGGCCAAGGAGGGTCTTGGCATGCCCTGGCGTGTTAATTGTCTCCTTTGGCATGTCGATTGGGGTGGCATTTTGTGGCTTCTTGTTTGCCCGGCCGCCTTGGGGCATGCAACACATAATTAAATGATTGCCAGTGCCCCAGTGGATGTGCATTTGCTTCCCTTCTCGCTTTCTTTCCTGCTTCAACGGGCGACCTAGCAAACTAGCTTTGCAGTGTGCTTGCTGCTTCGCTGCGCCTTCTGCCCGGCAAGCATATTCATTTAAATTTCAATTTATACTGCACTCGGAGACCCGCCATGTGTGTGCCGCATAGAGCTGAGTGCCTGCCACAGCTCCCCAGCTCCCCATCCCCTCAGATCGCGCAGTTTCAGAACGTCGCTCAGCCCTGGCGAATGCTTGCAATAAGATATGATAATGTGGCCACATATTTTCCAAGGCCCCCCCCCCAGCAGGAGCATCCAGCGGGTTAATGATGTGTGCATTTCAGTTGGTTAAGCTAAGTACCCTTAGCGATGCCTGGGCGAGTCCACGAAGGGGCACTGTCACTGCTGCCAGCCCCGAACCAGCTTCGGCTTGGCTGAGGATGCAGCTCGCGAAATCCAGTGTTGCATTCCAGCTTCCTTGGGGATTGGAGCAGGCATATACGGCATATGTACGGATGTACATTTGACATACATATGTATCGCAACACTCAGCAATCATCCATCAAAGGAAGTCCACATGGGTCAAGCTCTGACTTTGATTAACCTTTATTCAAAGTGCTATTAAACATGAATCCACTCAGAGTTATCTTTCCCTTTGCACTTTATTTTGCTGAGTTGTGTTCTTACTTTAATTGCTGCACTCGGTCAGTCCTCCTCCTTCCACCTAAACACCGATACTCCCACTGTTTCTTTACCGTCCGCTAAATATATCTGAGTCCATTTCTCTCTCTCCTTCCACCCACGAACCACCATCCTGTCGGTTTGTCTCCCTCACTCCGTCAGGGGGCGCACACAGGTCGTGGATTAGTGTGGTGTGTGTGAGAGAGGGAGAGTGAGAGTAAGCGCGTGGAAGAGAGCTCAGCGAGGGGATATTGTTTTATTCATTTTTAGGGATAATAGGCAAACTCCGATCTGACTCTGCAATCTGGTAGATAATTCAATTCTTAATGTTTTTAGGCCTTCGAATTTTTCTTGTCTGCACAGTTTTTGATGAAAGCAGCGTAGCATATTTTGGGACCCATTTAACCTTATGTAGTCTGTTGGGTTACGCAAACCAGTATTAGCCTGCAGTCCATAGATCATAGTCGGTGGTGCAGCAGTAAATAAAAATAATTGGATGCCTATGTATGCTGCCCCGCACCGCAGCAGCCTTCATCTCGCGCCTTTCTTTCTTTGCTTTTCTTTCGTCATCGCTCTCTCTATCTCGCGATCGCTCTTTCACGTTCTAGTCGAATCCCCGCATTAGGGACTTCAATCGACACCGTCTTGAACCGATCTGCTTCGCATCATCGTCTCCTTGATAAACATTTTGGGCAAAGCTGCGCCACTGAAAAAGATTTCCTTAGATGCATTTACATGAATTTAATATACCGCTCTGCTCTTCGAGTGCCGGACATGGAAGTAGTTACAAATGCGTAAACCAATGTAAAAGGAATACCACAGACAGGAAGATGGCTTCGGGCAGCCAGTTGGCTGTGGGGCAGCTGCAAGCAATTATAATTCCCACAACTCCCAGCGCAATCATCGTTGGCGCTTATCGATAACCATTTTGCCATTTAACACGATTATAACCTACAACATTTGTAATAGACAATAAAAACAAATTACGTTTGGAAGGGAAAGCCCAACACACGACAGGACCGGACAGGACAGGACAGGCCAGGCCAGGCCAGGAGGGAGCACACACAATCAGGCACAGGCACAGGCAGAGACAGAGACAGACACATTTAATGCCCCAATCTGAAGTCAGCAAATTTACCTATCGATTCACCGCTCTTCATGTCCCCGACAAATCGATTTAGATGCATTTTTCATACACGAAAAAGGTTGCCTCTTCCCCCAATTGAGGAAAAGTTTGTGCCAGTCCGAAGCCAGAATCCAATTAGAAAAGAAAACAAAATACACAGACACAGACACAGAGACAGAGACACACATGTGGAAGTGTGTCCACAAACACACGCGTGGACACTTATGGTCCATGATAATAATATTAATTCCATGGCCATGGACCACAGTGCGTATGAGTGGGCAGAAAGAAGCATGGGATCGGTGACAAGCAACGAAAGAGACAAGCAGGAAGAGAGAGGGAGGGAGAGGAGGAGCCACATGCGGCAGAGACACAAATTTCAATTAAAGTGTTGCAATAACAACAGTCTCTATGGCAAGCAAATTAAAGGACAAACACACGTGTGGCAGTGGCAGTGGCAGTGGTAGTGGTACCTCCCAGCCCTTTTCGCACATTTCCAGACCCGTCCCATCCCCACTGTCAAGTGGAAAAGAGTGAGTGAGAGAGAGAGAGAGAGAGAGCAACAACAATTGACAGCAACACACATAAAAGCTTTTAAATCTTAATAAATCTTGCATACAATTTAAAAAACACACAGACAAAAAATAAAAGCGAAAGGCAAAGTACCATACATAAGTGAAGCAACATGGGGCACAGTTCGAGGAGGAACTTTCCACCAGCCCGGCGAGCGAGAAGGGGTGGGGCGGGCAGGGAAGGGGGATATGAGACAGGAAAGTGCTGCGACTGGCTCTGGTTGATATCGCTTCTCTGCCATTCTCTGTATTTCCCCTTTTTCGACATTTATTTTTTCTTTTTGGGTAACTTCCTTGGCATCTGAAGTTGACACGGCACGGAGTGTGCCGCAGAAACGAAGTCAAAGACATCGCGGTTGCATTCTCGTTCTGTCACTGTACCCAAAAAAAGAACGAAAAACACACGCAAGCCACACACAGGCATATATACATAAGTCCCCACTGTGTGTGTGTGTGTGTGGGTCTTACCTTGGCAACATCTCGTAAATGTTGAACTGTATCTTGGGTATTTTCATTCTTGACTCCCTGTGACACCCCCCGCTTGGATTCATCAGCACGAACATAAATATTTGAAATTTTATGCAATTTTTAGGAGTAGAAATCTCAATCGGAGGGAGTGAGAGAGAGAGAGAGAGAGAGAGAGAGAGGGAGTACAAGAGAGAGACCAAGACGTGGAGGTTGCATGAAAAGTTGTTTCAAATATTTTGTTGCCCACTTCCGTGACGCTTCCCCCCAGCCGACTGTAATCCTTCTCCACGGTGACAACAAGTTTCATTTTGGCAGCTGCCCCTTCCATACACACACACATACACACACATACAAAGCACCGTTCTTGGCTCTTGCCTCTTGCCTTGTGTATACATTTTCCCCACTAAATGCGTCACATTTTGCATAAGTGATGAGATCGATTTCCGTTGATGTGCCAGAGGAAGCAGAGGTAGACGGGGCGGAGTGGCAGCTGTACCAAATAAAGCAGAGAGCGAGAGCGAGGCAGAGTGAGGCCATCGGGGATCGGGAAACACTGGGCGACTCCAGAGGGGACGCAAAAAAATCTCCAAGTCAGATGCTGGCAAGGGGTCCATTGCAAAGAATCGGAGCGGAAAAAAGTTGCCAAAGATTGTCAACAGTTATTGCATGCTGGGCCAGTGCCATGGCAGCGTCTGAGTCTTGGCCTCACAACAATGTGGCCGTATCCGAGTATGTGTGTGTGTGTGTGTGTGTGTGTGTGGAGCTACACCTACACCTTCCAGAGATGCTCCAGCTCCGGCTCCAGCAGCAGCGGCAGCGGCAAACAGGTCAAAAGTGCCATAAAATGCTTGCATAGAGTTTCCAGGAGCTTGCTTTCCTTTCCCCATCGTGCCGTACTTCCACAATGCCCACAATACTTGCCACGATTTCCTCCATTGCCCCGAAAACCCAGCCAAAAAGCCACCAATCCATCCCTCTCCATTTGCGTTTCTGCCGTTTTTAAACACGCCATTTATTTGGTTCTTGGCGGCTTCGAAACCCAACTAAACCGTAATTTTTCTTCATCTCTTTTCCGCTTTGTTTTTCTTTCGGACTTTCCCCTTGTTTTGTTTGTCCAGAAAAGGGAGAGGCAGAGCGCAGGTTCAACCCGACAGGGTGCAATATCCCCAGCAAATATTCAGAAAAACAATCTGCCATAGATGACACCCCCATCAGGCAGATACGAGTACATACACCCGTTGATGGACCAGCTACACCCGACGTCACTTCTCTTCACTTCACTTCATCAAATAGTGCGAGGGACAACATTCCCGATTTAATCCGACCTTCGTGTTTTGCGCAACGCAGTGAAGTTGCAACGAAGCACGCCCCACCACATGCTGGGAGTATTTCTATTAGTGATCAGCATTAACAGCCCCGTCGATACAAATCACTTCATCCAACATGTGGGAGTATGTCTGCACTTGGCTGCAATGGGGCGATCGATCGAAGGGGAAGTCGTTTCCTAAACACTAAACTAAATCAAACTTGAAGAAATGTCACCCAAATTGTAAACGATGCTTTGACTTTATCTTATCGCGCAAGGATTCTCCCCCAAGTGCCCTCTTCTTGTTTTAAATCTCTCTCAGATTTGGAAAATAATTTTCAAGAAGTGCATTCTTGGTGAGTGTCTGAACCCTTCGGCTGAGATAGAAGTACTAAAAGTCATGAACTCCTTGGACACAATTAAGGTTTGGTTTACCCTGGTTATCAGTTGGTGTGCCGCGGAAACCAGTCAAGCTTTTGGGCAGATAATTATTTTTATTAGCAAGTAACTTTTGGTTTTCTTTGATGTACCTTAAACATTTTTTGAGTTGATGTTTACCTTGAACACAGAAAGCTTGCCGAAAATTGCTTAGGAGCGGACACTGGCTGTCTCCGGCAAACCGCTCGCAAGCACTATTTCTTGAGACTAGCATAAGCGAAACATTCACTGAAACAAACTAAACGACATATGCAACATATTTCTATCTTATTTGATTCGATTGCGAGAGTTTTTTGGTCGGGTTAGGGTTCGGGTCACATTTGACTCTCATGCGATTTCACTTGCTATCATTTGGTTCGCTGGGTTAACTATCTTTACTTTGATGTTGTATCAAACAAAGATACCAAAATGCAGCGGTAATCTTACCATACATAATTGTATGTAATTATTGTAATTATTACTTTTGAATTCGACCTGATATATGCAGTACTTGGGTGCACATAAATTGATTATTAAGTTGCTTCTCACTGAAAGTGGTCAACGTTGCAGGCGTATTTATTTCTCCTAAACTTAATTAGTTTGTCTCAATGCTTACGTTTTTGAAAACCCCATAAAGTTATCTATCAGATACTTGCATACAAATTATTATTTCCCTCAGAAATAACTTTTGCCGAATCCAATTCCGTCCTGCAGCCTGCAGCCTGGAGCCGTCCACTGTGCTACGTTCTGTCAGACTGGAGAAGCATACTCCATACGTAGGCTGCCTTTTGTGTCCGTAGCCATGGCTGTTGTTAGTATGACCATGTCGGAATCGCCCCGTCCATTTAAAAGTTTGGTGGTTTTTGGCCCAATCATTCTCACTTGCGGTTGCGTTTTATATCATTTAAAGTTGAGTAAAAAATTGAGGTTTGGGGATAAATGGAATTAGCACATGAAAATTTCCTTGTCATAATTTTCCACGATCTTCGACGTGGGGAGAAGAAGAGAGGGAGAAGAATGCTTCAACCAAGTTCTTAGTTAAACTTTGGGTGATTGCCACTGCGGCAAACTGGTAAAACGAGTTCAGTAGTGCACGTCCGTTGCAATATGCTATATGCATCATCTATACGCATCTATGCCATCTATACGCATCTTTGGGTATCGCATGGACCGTGATACATTTATTGTTTCATGGACATGCCTTCATTTTGCTTGCAGCTCTACAAACAAAATTAAGTGCTCAACGTTACGTGCGAAAATACGTCAAAACGTTTCCAAATTGGTTTTAATATTTTGCAGAATATTTAAAAAAAACAATAAGACCATTGTATTACAAATAAAATAAAAGGCTGCCTTTGCATGTCATGTTTTCCAAATTAAAGGACCCATCGCATTCTTTTATGTGTTCTTCGTGTTGGTGTTCTCTTCGCGTTAATTAATTTCCTCACACAAAAGTGTGGATGCAATCGATAATTTGGCGCATTGAATGGAAGTGCAGCGATTGTTGTATTTACTTTCATATTTATATTCCCTAAATACACGAACAAACTGGACGTTTCCATCTGCATAACACCAAAAGTAAACACACATTAAAAAGTAATTTTAATTAATTGTCAGACTTGGTGGCAAGCTTATGGCAACGTAAAATGAAAATAAACGGATTAAAACACTTGGGATCATAAATGATACTTGCTGACTTACTGATAAATCAGAAATGCAACAACCTTTACAAATTAATAACACTGTTCCCATTCGATTCGGGCAGAGGTCCCAACGCAGTGCATTCTTGAACAGCATTAGACAGCGTCTTCTGTGTGAAAATCTCTTTGCTATCACACTGAAACAATTGCAGTCCAAAATGTACCCTAAGCCCAGGTGGCATGAGGCGGACGAGTGTGCCAGGGAAGGCCAAGTGCGAACACTGACGGGAGTCATAGCGGGACGCTGTGTCATCGGCCGCATGGCCACGAGATACGGACAGTCCCACCATGACTTCTGCCGCCCTTGCATGGACAAGGAGAAAATAGAGAGTGGCCTGCCACTGGCCTGCACTTATGGGAAGACGCCACCGAAGGAGGCTTCTCCTAGGACCAGGGCGGCCTGGCAACTGGGGGACACTGGCGCTCTTTATTGAGTCCTCGGGGTGATTGAGGAAACCTCCTTAATTAGAGGACACATCGCATGACCAGCAATGGGCAGATCTGCCTTCGAGCAGACTGCGGTCGAGCAGCAGTGGACATTTAGCCCAACCTTGCCTAGGGGCCGCCCAAAAGGGGAAATCTGTGGCGTACACAATTTTGAACATAAAAGAAATCGCATGCAGAGTCAATAATTATTATATCATCCAGAAGACTGCCGAATTATTGGAGAGAGGACAAATGGAGTGAGAGAATTAACATTGGACCCGAGCGGACGAGCTCTGTCTCTCCATGCTGCGGCTCTTAATGGCAAATGAAAGTCCGCTCTCCCTTACGAGTTCGTATAAATTAATCATAATAGACTATATTCCGGTATTGGGCGTGTCACTCACAGCGTTGCGACTGGCTGTGACTGAAAGGTGTTCCGGGGTCAGATTTGGCAGCTGCAAACACAAGCATGGGCATAAGGCAGGGACTCGCACATGACACAATAAGCCGAATAAAACTGCCCTTAACGATCGCATAAATCTTTAACTGGCCCCTTGCCTACTTTACTCCACGTGCCCCAACCGCCTTGTGGCAGGGACAACAATGCATTTGTGTGTGCGGATTTCTTGCTTTCTTGTTTGGTCTTAATGTGTGCATTTGGGTGGCCTCAAAGCAGGGAACGAACCTCCTGCATATCTGCATATGCGAAGGCAGCAAGAAGTTTAATGACAGCAGCGCCACTGTCGGGGAGGGACAGCGACAGCGACAGCGGCCATGGCAGTGGCAGTGGCAGTGGGGACTCTGGTGGATGCAGCCGGAAGGAGCCTTTGAGGAAATATTCCCACATTTAAGGCTTCGTGTCCAAGCGAATGCTTTAATCGACTATTAATTACGATTTATTCCCTTTCTATCTATCAGTTGCAGACTAGGAAAATATTGCTGGTTCTACATTCCCAGTTTTAAAACTGTTTAGATTTGTATTAAATCAACTGGCAGTTGGCTATCTACTCTCTTGATTTATAGTTTCAAAATTCAACGCTTACGCCGAAGCTTTCTACAGTCACTAAAATGTTCCGTTCCCAGCCTGAAAACCATTAACTGGCTATAGCTTTTCCACTGCTTTGTATATTCTGAATTAGAAATGTTAAGAACCAGAATCAAAGCTAAATATAGGATCAGAAATTACGCTGACATCAATAATAGCCAGAAGAGGCTGCCCGCAGGGAGGTGCACTCCCCCTATTCTCTTCTCTGGCTGCTGCAGTTTCCCAAACATTTTCCAAACGCAGATTCCTGCTACATATACACACAATACACTTTAAATATTTTTATTTTTATGATTTTTAGTCCCTCAATATGCGGATCTAATTTTGGGTAGCTCAGCGGCTGTTGTTCGGAGTGGGAACGATGGCAGTTCAAGGTATATGTACACATGTATGTATGCAGGTATGTATGTACATACCTCAATGCTTAAACTCTGAAGGCTTCTGCAGCTTGATGTCGTGTATATACCTATGTGCACTGTACATAGGTGTACTCTTCCCTATTTACTTGGTTTGTTGCCTACTTTGCTGCCTACTTTTTACACGCCATTAATTTAATATGCAGCTCGGAAATGCATGTACAGTGCACACCTACACAGCCATACGAGTACATACATACAGACATACATATTTACTTCTGCTTCTTCCCGTACATTTACTGCGTTTTTTTTTTGTATTCATACGTTTATTTCTTCTAGTTTCTAATTTCTTGCTTTTAAAACTACAGTCTTACTATTGGGTATAATTAAGTGCAGGCCGTGTTTGGGAGTGGGCGCCCAACGCGCGCGGTACTGCCGCAAAGCATTGCTTCCACGCTTGAAGGCCCTACTCCGTCCCTGCTTACGCCTTCTCTCCAAAACTCTCAGAGTTCGCATGACGCCAGAGGCGAACTCTGCGCGCCTTCCCATGCACTTGGCTCCGCCAGCATGATCGGCACCAAGGTCCCGGTAGCGATCCTGTCGCCTACTACCGCCTCCAGTCGGAGACGCTCGCGGTCAAATCTGTGGCATTCGAAGAGGACGTGCTGTCGTCCTCCACTATGCCGGTGCCGCACGCTGGGCACCAGTCCTCCGTCTCATGGCCAAAGCGCTTGAGGTAGCTGCGAGCAGCCGTGTCCACTAAGCGCCTGGGTGAGATAAAATCTACCTGGCCGGCTTCCTCTCGATCCAGTGTTGCAGCTTCGGATGAGGGAATGTGTCCAGCGCCCCTTGGTTGAGCTGTCCCACTGGGTCTGCCATCTGCTGATGCTGTTCCTCCTGCGGTAGCCTTCAGCTCGGCTCTTGTCGCCTCGCTTCCGCCCTGCGT
Source organism: Drosophila tristis (assembly GCA_018150885.1). Lineage (NCBI taxonomy): Eukaryota > Metazoa > Arthropoda > Insecta > Diptera > Drosophilidae > Drosophila > Drosophila tristis. The sequence continues at coordinate 835,854 of JAECWT010000215.1, read as the reverse complement.
GGCCGTATGGACTTCCTTTCTCTCCCTTATCAGCTCCCTGAGTGGGACTTGCCCGGCTATGACCAGCGCTGCTTCGTCCGACACAGTCCGGAACGAGCACGCGATCCTTAAGCACACAGCCTGTACGTCGCCTCCACGCCTCGCATGCAGGTTTTCACCTGAGCGGCTTTCGCCCACACGGGCGCGGCGTACAGGATCTGCGACGTCACCACGCTCGTCAGGAGTTTCCGCGTTGCATGCTTCGGGCCTCTGGTGTTGAGAAGCATTCGCGAGAGCGCCCCGCGGTTCCGCTGGCCTTCCTCTGCACGTACTCCAAGCGTTCCTTGAAGGAGAGGCGTGTGTCGATGAGCACCCCGAGGTACTTGATTGACCTCTGCGAGCGTATCGTGGTGCCACCGACCTGCACACTTGCTGTTTCTACAGCCTTCCGGCTCGATATAAGCACCGCCTCGGTCTTCTGTGCTGCCAGGTCCAATCCGGCGACCGTGCCACGACTCCACGGCTCGACGGCCGTGTTGGCGAGTTCCTCCACTGCGGCGAGGTGCTTGGCCACCACCACTATGGCGACGTCGTCCGCAAATCCCACCATGCTGGTGTGCTGGCAACGGAAGTCTCAGGACTCCGTCGTACATGGCGTTCCAGAGCAGGGGTCCCAAAACGGAGCCCTGAGGGACTCCGGCTGAGACTTTGTATGCCCTGGAACCCAGACTGGTCTCGTAAGTCAGCACCCTGTCGCTGAAGTAGCTACGTGCAATCCTCTGTAGGTATCCAGGGATGCTGAAGCGCTGAAGGGCCTCTAGCGTGCGGCTCCAATCGGCCGAGTTGAACGCATTCCTTATGTCGAGGGTCACCACGAGACAGTAGGATTTGGACCCTCCTCTCCATCTGGTACCAGCGCAGGCTTCCTCTGCCGTTTGAACCACCTTGAGATGGCGTCCAGCGTCGACTTCCCCTTCCTGAACCCGTATTGCTCCGGGGGAGGCCGCCTGCTGCCTCGATGGCTGCACTCAGCCTCGTGGCAATCACCTTCTCGAACACCTTCCCTATCGTGTCCAGGAGGCAGATGGGCCTGTAGGAGGACGCCTCGCCCGGCGGCTTCCCCGGCTTGGACAGCAAAAAGAGCCGTTGCCTCTTCCACCTCGATGGGAACGTACCTCGTGGAGGCATCTGTTGAACAGACCCGTGACCTCGCTTGGGATCAGCGCTAGTGCCAGCTTCGTCGCACGGTTAGGGATCGCGTCCGGCCCCGGTGCCTTCTTGGGGTTCAGGTCTCTGCCCCCCAGCACCTCTTCCTCCGTGACCTCGCAGATGTCGTCCAGGCTGTGCTCGGGGCTCCGGGGATGTGGTTATGGGCCGCCCCTGCGGGAACAAGGTCCCAACGATCCCATCCAACACCACGGGTCCGTTGGGGCCTGCTTCCGGCGTGATGCTCTTGACCACCATCTTGTAGGCGCCTCCCCAGGGGTCCTCCTCGGCAGCGTCGCACAGCTTGAGGAAGCATTCTCTCTGCTGTCTCTAATGGCGGTCTTCAACTCCTTCCGCGCGCGACTTTGTATGCCTCGCAACAGGTTACCAGTCGCGAAGTTCCCCTGGCTCGTTGGACCGTCTTCCTCGCGCCGTGGCAGATTTGCGGAGCTCGGCGATGCCCTCGTTCCACCAGAAGACTGGGGCATGGTGCTTCCCAAACGCACTTCGCTGGAGCATGCCCAGGTCGCAGGCCGCTTCCCACTGCCCCCCCAGCTGGGTCGCCCGCTCGTTGGCTCCGTCCGACTCTGATGCCGTGTAGGTCCGGAGGCGCTCAAACGCCTGTGTCCTCAGCGTGCCTGCCGATACGCCTTCCTTTGCTGAGTAGGAGCTGCTCTACCCGATCCGGTCCGCCAAACACGCACTCGATGGCCTCGTGGTCGCTAGCGGTGTAGGCGTCGCTGATTCTGCGTACATTTACTGCGTGTGTGTGTTTGTGTGTGTGTAATTGCGCTTACTACGCTCAAGTTTTCATATTCATAGCATTTTGTGAGCCTGTGTGTGTGCCTGTGTGTGTGTGTGTGTGCCTGTGGGTGTGTGTCTGTGTGTGAGTGTACTCAACTTTAAATTCTTATTTAATTGTGTTAAGTGTCATTTACACTCCTTTCGCCTGCCTCTCTCCTTTGCATTTTGCCGAGCCATTTTAGCGGCAAAAACTTTTAGCTAACATTTTAATTTATGTTGTACATGCCGCACACCCCACCCCACACCCCTCCACCCCACCTACCCACACATGCAGTGGAAGGGAGCGAGGCGAAGCCTTCGGTGGAAGCGGTTTTGCTGCTCAGCTCACGAAATTAGTTTTAGTGCCAAAAAGTTTTGGGAATGTCTTCATTACGCGAAGATAAACGCCGTCATTCATACAAGGATATATCATACATACTCTTCATGCACATGCATGCATATGTATGTATGGATGTATGTATTTCGTCACAGCTTGAGCTGCAGTTTGACCTCAGGCAAGGGGACTACTCAGGGAACGCCCTGAACGAGGGTTGTCTGGCAGTCAGTCACTTTTTTATTATTATATTTTCCGTTTTCTCTTCCGCAGTGAAATATTTTTAAGCGGTACTCATAGAATACGTATACGCATACGTGTTGGATCCGCGTAACTCTAGAAGAGCTATGAACCCCATAAAGTATGTATTTTCGCACCTTACCAAGTTGCTGGTTGTTCAAAATAAGATCCCAAAAATGATTTTTCATCTGCTGTGGCACCATTCCACTTTTGATTCACACCAGCCAATACTGCGCTAGTTCCCGATTGGATCTCTTATTTGGAATTAGATGTTTATGTTCAGCGTATCCCCATATTAATAGCATGGTATAATCCTTGTTTTATTGGTTTTTCCATTAAATAATTGTTCCCCACAGCTGCTAATGTTTGCAACTATATAAGTTCAGAATCAAATGACCAAAATTAAACTATAAGCAGAAAAAGCCCCTAGCTTGTAACTCTTTTAAAACTTAATGCTTAATTCTCACAAGTTACTATGTTAAATTCTGAAAATAATAAATTGAATTGAATTTATTTTGACCAGCATCAGTGGAGGTCCAGAGTCTGCCTGTCCGTCCGTATTGAAGCTTCTATAGGAAGCGAATTTATGGTTTATACTTGTGTATAAACTGGAAGAAGATTATCTCAAACTGATTTCGCATCGTACAATTGTTTCATATGTATCATCCATTATTTTGAGTATACAGAGAGAGCCGGAAATACAGGAACATGACGAAGGATTATATTTAGCAGCCTGGCTGCCACACTCTCCTTCCTCTGGCACTCTCCCACTGTAGTTTAGCAGCAGAGTCTTGCATGAGTTTTCATATCTGGCAATTACTTGAAGTGAGCCAGCTCCCTCCTACTCTTCACTGATATTTCTATTCCAGTGCGACTTGTAGCACACGTCCTGGCATCACTTTATCACCCACTACTTTATCCGCTGAGATATCCACATTTTACATGCACTTTTACCACAAATACAAAATACCCCTCAGCTCTCTTTGAGTACGGGTATAAAGCAGAAATGGCTGTGGCGTCCAACAATATGACTAATATCAGAATATTGTGCACTGATGTCTGTCTCTTGTTTCATTTTCGCCAGACTAAATCATGTTTCTGTTTCTGCTTTTGTTTTCACTTTTTACTTTTCTAAAATTTATTTTTATGCACTGTCGCTCTGTAAATTGCTTTCCATCAAGATACTTACACACATATGTATGTATGTGTGCATACGGACAGGCATATGGCTATATAAATGCAAATGCAATCAATCGAGATGGTTTTGTTAAATTAATTGGAAATGTGTGTAGATAATTGATATTTGAACTCAGACTCTGGGGAAGAAGTGTTGCGCATATGTACATACATATGCAAGTACATATGTAGCATTGGCATTAGAGAACATTATAATGAAAGAAAGTATTGCATTGCATCGGGTGCACATATTTTCCAATTTAATTGAATTGTGTGGAATTGCTAAAAATGATTTTGCTTCAAGGTATGAACAAACTCTAATTGAGTCAAAACGATATGGAAATGTGTGTTTAATTGGATTTGATGTTAATGGAGTGGTGAAATTTCCCGTGGAAGTGCCTATGCATACATATGTACCCTGTACACTGTACCCCTGTACCCTGTACCCTACATAAATGTGTACGCCTAAAGACACTAAGCACGGTTCGTTTTTCGCTTGTGCGTCGGCATTTGTTTTCCTGCATATCACATTAATGCCGGCTGCATGTTCGCCTGCTCTCCGGCACAGCGAAGGGGCAGGCAACGGGATGCAAGGAGCAGGACCCAAGAGTGGGGCTCTGCTGAACCAGAAGCACACACACAGTGAGTGAGTGCTTCTTGAGTGTCACAAGCTCCACACTGAAAAGGTCTCTGGAACGTGCATTTGGTCCCACCATCACCATGGCAGAACGCAGTTCTTGCCTGTCCTTCATATTGGTATCGCATCTGGCTATCCGCAGTTGGTGTGACTGTGATCCAACTATGATCTCGCTCATGGGAAGTTAATTGGCACTGCTTTTGGCTGGTTACCAGCCACCAGTTCTGGCTGGCAGTTCTTCCATTGCCTTCTAGCTAATTCAACGTTGGCTCGTAATTGCCTTCCACTCACCTTAATACACTCCCATCGGACTTGGTAAGCCTCAATTATTCAGGTCGTTAAGGACAACAACTTCGCTCTCCTCTCTGTACATTGTTCTCTCTCTCTCTCTCTCTCTCTCTCTCTCTCTCTGTTTGCCCATCTCTATTACCGCCTGTTTTGCAGCCCCACGCCAGCTCGGGCTCTGATTTGTTGCGAGAGCTTTGCAATTGCAAATAACAAATAGTTGAGAGGGCAGCTAAACAGCATTAGGCCAGACCTCTTGGCCCTCTAATTTGTTGCACACATAAATTAAAAGCCAAGCTAATAAATAACGGCTCATTAAACACGCCTCCACACTCACACTCACACTCGCACTCACTTTACGCACACCGAGAATGATTATTCTCTCAGAGCGACAGAGAGATGGAGAGATGGAGCGAGATAGGGGCAGGACAGCCATTAAAATGAACTTCCTTATGACTGTGGACCCTTTTTCGGGTGGGGTGGGTCCAGTTAACTGCTTTCAATGCCGTTCCGGTCCCATGGCCCACGCTGCCACGCCTCCCGCAAATCGCATATTTGTTTATGCAAATTAAAATGGGCTCCGGGGGCATTATTGTGCCTCACACACGGCCCGAGCCAGTGCTGTCAAACGCACAGGGAACCGAACAAAGGCGAATGGCAAAGGCTGACCACTAATTATAAATCCAACCACAACTCTGCGAATCGCTCTGCTTTGGGCTGCCTGATCCCTTCATTCGTTTCTTGTGTAAATGTTGCATTAATTAGCAATTACAGCGCATAAATCACCAATGCAATCCATAAAAACTGCAGCGCTTACAGCGCAAAGTCTTAACGTGTCCACTGCCCAGTCTAAAAAATTGAACGGGATGTGGGTCTGCGGCTGAGACCACAAAATTAGCACCAATGTAAATAGATGTGTAAAGTGGGAACATGAGCGAAATTCCTTTGAAAAGATTTCAAAGTGTTGCATCGAGTCTTAACCAATGGTAGCCTGGGAGAGCGAGCCATCCTGTCGGAGAAATAGACCTGTTAAAACCTCACCCATATATTCGCAATTTATTTATATGCAGTGTGGAACACACATGCCCGCGTCGATTTCTTTTACTGATTTGACTCCCCACAATCCTCTTTCAGACAGGTGAAGAGCGCTGCCTTTCCATGCTCCAAGCCTACTTAGGCACACTCCTCTGTATCGGACACACTTCACTTTATTTTTCGCACCGGGCCAAATAATCTGTTGGATGTTGCAATTGTTGATGACTGAGTCCAGGTGCGGGTGCGGGCAGGCAGACACCAGCTCGTGTGCTTCACGAACGCATAGATGGAAGCATAAATTGTGGGCTTATGTAACTATAATTAATTGAGTGCATTTTCCTGGACCGAGCCAAGTCAAACAAGTCAAATGGTGCGAAGTAATTTGTTGTAGCTGGCTGCCAGACGCTGCTGGGTGCTGGGCAACCGCAGTGGCAGAAGCTGCAGCAGGGATATCCTGCACTTGATGATAAGCAAAACTAATTAAATGATGTTTATGCAAAACTAAATGCAAAAACGAACATTGCGCATGGGCCGGAGTGCCGGGAGTGCCGGGAGTCAGTGTGCCAGCAAGAGGTGGAATGGAAAAATACTTTTGTCACGTCCATAATTACACAATGTATTATGCAAATTTTGCATAGCCATTCGGCAGGGGCACTTTTGGGCGCCGGGCAAGGAATCAGGCCAAGGCAAGGCAAGGCAAGGAACTGTCGACAGGAACACAGACACGGCGAGCGGGAACGTTGTGAGACGCGGCAAGGGCCGCGGCTTTACTTTTATATGGCGCCTCCCTCCGCCAGAGGGTTCTATCCACGAGGAAGAGAGAGGAGATGGAACGAGTAGCGCAGCCACTTCAAATTTCTATGATAATGATAATAATAACCGATCTGAACCAGCAATCTTGGTGATAAGGTCATCCTGTACGATTCTGCTCCTTCGGTTTTCTCGTCTCTTCGAAATTTCGCATGCCACAGAAATGCACTCGTAGCACAGGAGTCTGAATGCCTCAGTTCGCGCTCATCGGAATGGATTCTGAATGGATTCATCCACATCCACCGCAAAACTAATGCATCCCGAAATTCTTCGAGTACCGCGTATGAAAAGCTGCAAAAAGCATTGTGCTAATGGCTGGAGAACTTGCTTCCCCATGTACGACTCCTATTGCCCCTCCTCTGGGGGCGCCCATCTGCGGGCGCTGTCAACTTTGGCGAGGTTAGCGGCGAGGGACCCATTGCTGGGTTTTTGGCTCCCGTAATGGCGGGTCAGGGACAAGGGCAGACGGTTCGCACATATAAACGAAGTTGCAGCCCCCTTAGGACAAGACTTAGGGCTGGCTTACGTCACGTAAGGCGATGCCAGTGGGGCTGCGTCCCCTTTCGTCGGTGTGGGGGCGAGTGCAGACTGTGAGTGGGGTGAATGGAGTTTCAGGGCAGTTAATAAAAAGATTAAGAGATGGTTTTTTTCGTCCATCTGACAACTCTATGCGATGGCAGCGGCTGCACATTGGAGAACTTCAGAGTCCGAATCAGGCTTGGATTTCCCACTCATCGTCTCTGCGCTGCAGATGTCAGAATGGAATCTCTAGACATTGCATGTTACCGTACGTAATAAGTGAGGATAATATAGTAATTTTAAAGCTGATTTTTACTAGGAATATTTTCAATGGTTCGATAAATGCGGAAAAGAGAGGAGTTCGATGGGAGGGCAGAATGGGGTCAGACACAACGGACATAACGATGTATTTAAAGTTTATTATAAGCAACATGAAATTAATATCGTAACTCCATACAATAATGGAGGGAGCTTAACGTCCTAGAAGTCGGAAATATGATATTCACGGGTGGACAGGGCGAGGGCAGGGGAAAAAACTCTAGATTATTGCAATTTGCATAAACTAAGAAACTAATAGGACAAGGAAAGCCATGCGAAGTAAAAGTAAGAGAGCAGAACGGAGCACAAGAAAGGCACGACAATTTTGTCGCGTTTTCCAACACTAGGCAGGAAAGCGGCATACACAGCCAGTGCAGCCGGGGCAGCCGGGGCATGACATGCATATGCAAAAAGTGCAGTGGAAGTGCAACTGCAGCAGTGGCTACAAAAACGACAAGGACGATGACGCCGCCCACATCGTGTCTTTGTTTTATTAAGTACTTCTATTATTTTCCTTTTTCGCTGCTCCGCTCTTTGCCTGCAACAGCGACAACGACAACGGCAACGACAACGGCAACGACAATGGCAACAGCAACAAAAACGTTGCCTCGAAGCAAACTTTGTGTTTTTGTTGAAATATTTTAGGTGGCAGCAATGCCAGCTTGAGCTCTTCTCCTGCTCCTTTCTTGGCTGCGATACCCTTGCAGAAGGATTTATGACTTCGCAGGGATGTTTGCAACATTGCAAACAATGCAACGAAGAGCAAAAAGGTGCAGTCGTAGGCGGATCCACGTTTAGTCTAGCCATCAGATTATCAGAAAAATAAATGGCATTTCTGTACCACAAATCATTCTCGTCCATATGGCCAGATGTTGTTCATTTATTTTTTAAACTTAATTAGAACTTTAGCACTTAAAACGAACACTAAAAACATTTGGACAGACACAACGAAACATAAAAAATTAGCAGAAACTAACAGAACACTTCCACTGCACAGCAGGATGAACTGTGAAGGAGCCACAGTCGAGCTGGCATTCAATCAACTGACTTTACATTTATTTTGCATACATTTTAAGCCGATCAATATCGGCGTTTGTTGACCAGAGTGCATGGCGATGATCGATTGAAAAGGGTACCCAATGCGTCGTGGCCGCTGTGATGCCTGGGCTTTTTGCTGGAGCGCCGTTGTTCTAGCCAAAGTTAACACAAAAGACAAAGTAGCACAAATTTGCAGCCAGCCCATGAGACAGCGGCGTGCAGAGGTTGCAGGGGATGTCGTAGCTGCTGCTGTTGCTGCTGCTGCTGTTGCTGCTGCTGCTGCGTCTTAGACATGCATGGCGCTAGGCAGTAAATAGAAAGGCGCCAACTGAAAGGGTTTCCCAAAGAGAGAGAGAGAGAGAGAGAGAGACGAGACGACGAGACCGAGAAGAGAACAAAAGAATCAACGCTTAACACAATTTTTTGCCACTCGTTCTGCTGCACCTCCCGCCGCGCCGCGCCCCGTCTGGCACTGAAGCTCTTGTGAGAGTTTTCCTTTTGGTTTTCCTCCTTTTTCTTTTCTTTTTTATTTTTTTTTTTTTGGTGTCACAGGCAGAAATAGTGTTTGTCCCACTTGGGAGGCCTGCTCCACATGTTGGCAGAGGACTCGAAAGGAGGCAACACGAGTATGTCGCTGCCTGTGCCAGTGCCTGTGCCTGTGCCTGTGCCTCTGCCTGTGCCTCTGCTGTTGATAGAATTTATTTAGTTATGCACACCTTCATTCCGAGTCCTTTTACGTGTTACACGACTACACTTTTAAGTGCATGTGTGCCCGTGTGCACCTCCTCTGCCTCCAGCTGCAGCTTTTGGTGCTGGTGCTGGTGTGGCATCCAAACCAACACCCAAAACCAATGAAAACAAAACATTCAAAGGTGCAAAAGCTCGGAAAGTGTGCGGACGTCGTGGCAGACAGATCGAAGCTGTCAGCTTGCCATTATGGAACTGCAGATAACCGACCCAGACACAGGCACAGACACAGACACGTCCCTCTATTCCGAGCCGAAGTGCAGTCCTAATTTAGCTTGCATATCGGATTGTAGCGCATTCTGGTGGTGCAATTAAGCTGAAGCTGAAGCTGAGGCTGACGCTGACTCTGACGCTGAAGCCGTGTCACGGTCAGTTGGGCCCCACCTGCCACCAGCCACCACACATCCAGAACTCTCGCATGGGGCAGGTGTCAGAGGGGAATACATGAATGGCAGGTGGGGCCCAGATGAGCGCTCATAATATGTGCTTAATTATCGCAGAGCAGAGAGATATGTACATGTAGCACACATAAATACGTAGACATATATCACTGACCGTGACTGGGGCAGGAGTGAGGCGGGGCAGGAGCAGGGAAGCACTCAGTGGGTGGAGAGTGGAGCATGGAGCTTGGAGCACGGAGCGCGGTGGTGGTGCGCGACTGCAACCTGTTCTCAAGTTTGTTTAATGTAAGCAAGTGTTGCATGCAAATATTTGCTGCCAAGGGTGGGAGGAACTTTCGCTCACTTCCAGTGGCACCATTGCCTGCCTCGTGCAGCTGCCTTCCCTTGCCTTCCCTTGCCTTCCTGCCATCTGCATGCATGGAAGCAAATGTTAAATAATTTATTAGGCCAAGACCCACCACGCCAATGCCCCACCAATGCCACCAATGCCCCAGCAATGCCCCACAGCCGCACTGGGCAGGCCAAGTTGCTTGGAAAATATTTCGAATTTTCTTAATTGCTAAAAATTTCAAGTATTTGGGTGTGTGGGTGTCTGGGTGTGTGGGCGAGTGGCATTCTGGTTTGTGTGTCTGCGGTGTTGGTTGAGGTGACAACGGGAGAGTAGAGGAGCGGAGAGTAGTGTTGCTCGGGCTTGACTTTGATTTTTGCTGGTCAAGTCGATGCCACCACAGCACCACTTAGGACTTAGGACTGCCACCGGGCCAAACTTTCGAGAAGTTTGTTTAGCTAATATTAGGGAATTAGTTTAAGAGGGATCGGGCAGTGGCAGTGGCAGGGGTAGTGGCTGTGGCTGTGGCTGTGGCTGAAGCCTTATGAATAACTTATGCCTGAAATGACTCAATCTGCTTATTGTTTACAGTTGAAGAACGGGGTGGACGGGGAGGGCTCGGGGTTCCTTCTCTTCCATAGTACACTGGCGCCCAATGTTTGGCACAAATATTTGCTCATTAAACATTCAGTGGCCTGTCGGCCAAACTTTTGCGCTTGACGGGTCGGCGGGGCATAAGGAAATTGCATTTAAGATTTATAACCTTTAAGCAAACAAATGGCGGCCAGAGGTGAGCAGAGGAGAAGGCGTAGGAGGAGAGGGCGCTGGGACATTAGTCGGAGTGATTCCTAAACGATTTCCATTGACTTTCGGTCTGAGGCTGGCGACTTTTGTGCCACTTTTGGCACTGCATTCGATTCGCTTGCATTCGATTTCGTTCCAAGCTATGTAATTCGAGTACATACACATACATAAGTATGTATGTAAGTATGGGGAGATATCTAATTGAAAGATGGAGCTGTGGCTGTGGCTGTGACTGTGTGCCAGGCAGCTGTGGTCGTTTCTGTTACTAATGTAATGGAAATAATTTAATTTTGACACCGAGCTGAGAAGTGCTTATTTATGAGCTCCCAGTCGTCTCCAGCCGCAACAACACAAGCAGCAACAGCAACAAACAGCTGCTAAAGCAACAACAATAGCAACACATCAGTACGAATGCAACAACAGCAACAGAAACAGAAACAGCCATCAACAATGGCAACAGAAATTGCATAAGCTAAACCGACTTTCCACTGACATCAACGTGGTCGGTCGTGCGCTGGCGGGAGGGGGGCTGCTGGGGGCGGAGCAGGCGGACGGTAGGTGGGTAGGTGGATGGGTAGGTATGTTGGTAGGCTTTTGCAAAATGCTGAAAATGTTGAGCATGTATGGTGTCCCTCTCTCCCTCTCGCTCTCTATCTCTTTCGCTGTTTCTAGTTCTCTGTCTGTGCCATTTGTGTCTGTGTCTGGATGTGTGTGTGGATGAAAACAAAAACCGTAAGCAACATAAACAACAGCAACAACAGCAACAACAGCAACGTGAACGAGCAGAAGAACAGAAGAGCAGAACAACAGCCAACAGCCAACCACTCACGTCCAACCAGGAGGCCCGAAACGATAGCTAGACGACACATTGGGATGGCAGCCCAATGAAAGCGGACGTACGGGGACATGTAAGAGAAATGCATGCAATAATTGAAATGGAACACAAATTAATATCTCTTTGAGTGAGTGCTCCACAAACTGAACAAGCAGTCAAATAAATATTATGGGCAAGGCACTGCCTGGGGTTGGGAGTCAAAGTTCCCCCTGATACTGCGATCGATTTGCATTTTTGTATTTTCCTAGGATATTTTTCCAACTGCTTTGCACCACTGTGCGCATGGGAGGGCGGAGGCGGAGACAAAGTCTGGCGATGGCGATGGCGACGGCGACGAGCGGGTAAACCGCATGCCAAAAGCGGAAGTGGCATTGTTAAGCGGTTTATGTGCCACATGTGCGTGTCCGTCTGTGTTGCTATTGATGCACAGCCTCCACTCGAATGTCTCTCTCTGTCTCTGCCTCTCTGTCGCTGTCTCACTGTATCTGCCTCTCTGTCTCTCTGCCTCACTGTCTCTGCTTCTCTGGCTGTGTTCATCCTGTTGTCTCCCGCTGTTGTCTCTTCTGTCCTTTCTCTAGTTTCTGTTGTTGTGCGCTTGCATGCTAAGCACGTATTTCCGGCATAGTTTTTGCATTCGTTCCGACCTTCCTTCCCCTGCCGCCTTTGCGCTCCCTCCGCTCTGCCGATCCTGCCTGCCGTACAGGTCCAGCTGGTGTCTCCATTTGCGATGGCCATGCCCCTGACCGCAGCTACCTCGTCCCCTGGCTCCTGTCGAGAACTCTCAACGCTCTTCCGTGCTCTTTCCATCTTCTGCCTCCAAGTCTGCCGCCTTCTCTCCCTTCTTTGTGCGCGCACCGCCTTGACTGCCATTATCGTGTTAGCTTTTGGATCACGGCCTTTGCCATAAATCGCAGCCAGCGTGCGCTTATTTATGATGGATTGGATGCAGTGGTGGGCACTCAGGCCCATCACTCGCCCCGCAACCCCAGCCCTGGGGGTGTGTGCGTTGATGTGCAGTGGAACTGCTAAATTGCGCAATGATTCCCGCTGACTGAGCCGCAAGTTGATTTGCCAGATACTCGCACTTGAGGCTGGGCGTTGAGTGGGCGGGCGCATATGCATCGTGCCATCTGCAATTCATTGCGGAAAGAAGAGCAAATATTACGCATACGCCACGTCTGACCCAGCGAGGAGATAACTTCTGGCACTCCAGCGAGCGAATAACTGTCTGGTTAGCTTCGGAATGCCATAACAATAAATCGCAGTGAATTCAATTGATGCCAAAGGGAGGAGAAATAACAGAGAACTGAATACACAGAGAGAGAATAGAATGCTTTTTGCACTAACTAAATTTAAGCACTTAACGCCTTCAGGCAGATGCCCGCAGTGGCTGGCAGTCTGCGTCTACAGCTGCCGGCTATGGTCTGTCCACTGCGGACATTCCGCCGTAAACGAAGCAAAATCGACTGAAATACAAATAGGGAAGCAAAGTGACACCACGAGAAGAAAAACGAGCAGAAATTCACTCAATATTGCGCACAGCAGAAGCCCCAGGGAGAAGTCTTCAGTCCGACAGAAGCCAAAACAAATCAAAAAAAAGAACAACAACAACAACAAAAAACGGCGAGAAAAAGCAACTAAAGTTAACGTGGCTGACCCCCGCCCATTCATATAGGAATATGCACACATGCGGCTGTGTGTGTGTGTGTGTTTGTGTGTGTGTGTGTATGGGAAGTTGAGTTTTCATCGTTTCAGTTTCCCCCAGGGGCCGCGGGAGCGGACAGCTCGGGAAAATGTTGTGCCCTGAGGGATCACGACGTTCGAGGCAATTGAATGCTAGCTGGCCCACTTACAGGGTAGCAGCCAACCGAGTAATTGACCAGCTACGTCGAAGGACACCGGCTAACCATCCCATAGCTATGGGTATGCATAGTTACACAGTAACAGTGACAGTCTGGGAAAGGATTGCCCTTATTTGTAGAGGTGAGTAAAATATAATATAAATACAAAATATAAATATAAAATATAAGCCCCACTCAGATTATATACGAAAATAAATACATCTCTACCACTCTCACTCCCTCTTCTTGGTTCTTCGACGCAAGCCCAAATAAATGCTGGCATACACACGTAAATATTTTACAGCTGAGTACTAGGTATCTTAGTGGGCTGGCTCAAGCTTTAAGACTGGTTTCAAAGAGATTCTTGAATATGTATGTAGCAGCAGAAGGAAGCTGTCTTCTCTGTTGGCTAGTTCTCAGAGACCATAAGAGCTGCAGCAACCAAATACTGTATCCATACTCCTCTGATATCACCTGGGATCGATCTGTGACTCGATGTCACACTTTGAACATAAAAGAAAACCGTGAGTGCAGAATAACCAAGAATGTTTATATCCAATTGATTACAGCTTACAATTTGCATCAGACCGGATCATTATAGTCAAAATAAAGAACAGGATTTCCCAGGGATGACTTGTTCTTTCTCTCTCTTCCTAGGCCAGAGGAAGGCCCCCCAGCGAAGTGAACCACCCATAAAATCCTGTTAATACGTCGTTGTTGGGAATAGTTAGAAAGTGATGGGCGCCAAATGAGAGATGAGTAACATGTACATAAATCGTGAGGTAACATTAATACCAACTGAATTCCGGGTGTTATTTCTATCATTTTTTCTAGCACTTTTCTCCTAATCAAATAACTAATCAAATTTCTCAGCCTTGCCATCTGTACCTTATTCACAGCCCTTCACATCAATTTCGTTGCTTCTGTTTTAGGGCCAGGGTATCCATGGAGTCGCACTTCAGCCCAAGGCTGCTCAGCTTTCCCGCCTGTGTCTGAATTGAATTTATACTTTCGTTCAATTTGTTTGTTCTGCGTCGCGAATTGTAAATGTGTGACGAAAAGACAATTTCATTTCGGGGTCATTGCCTAAATGGTGTATTGAGTGGCAGACCAGACCCCCTTGGAGGAGGGGGAGTGGGCGTGGGCATGGGCGTGGGCGTGGAGAACGGCAGCGTCGAAAGTATTTCCATGTGTGCACGTCAGGCCAGTCACTCGAGCAGTCAATTTGCAGCGGACGCTTTTCAATTACAGCCACACAAATCGAAGTGAATTGCCTGCTGGGGGGCAGAAAAATACCAAAAGAGAGGCACGGCAAGAGCAGGCCAAGAGAGCGGGAGTGAGTTGGCCATATTCAAATTCACATTTGTCACCAGCAAAGTGGGCCACACAATATGGACCAGGCCAGGCCAGGCCAGCCCAGCCCATTCCATGCCAGGCGGAAAAGCACGGGAATGAGGATGGGGTCATCGATAGTTGCCAACTAATGTCCTCGTGCCTTGTCTGTGCCTGTAGCTGTGTGTGCGTCTGTTGTGTGTGTTGTGTGTGGATTATGAATCCTTTTATTTGAGAATAGGCTTCCCTGGTGTTCATTTTGCGGCGAGCCCATTGCCGATGGCACACAGATGCCTGCCATCGAAATGGCACTTTTGTGTGGTCGCAAATTGCCATTATTGCGGCCCAATCGTGGCCTACTTTCCAGGGCTCAAACTCTTTACGACCGCCCTGCCTGTGCTGTAAACAGTCAGCTTCAATTGCACTTGTGCGTATGAGCCTCGATCGGTTGTTGTCTCGCTTATTGCTTGGGGCGAGAATTGAGCATTCAGAAACAAGTGTTGGCGCATACGGAAGGGCTAACAACCCACTCCCAGTCCCAGCTTTGCTCAAGAATCATCCGTAAGTGGTGCAGTAAATACATAAGTAGGTACACACTCTCAATCCCAATGGCTATCAGCATGCTTAAAACATATGTCTTAAGGTCAAGTGCCAGCAAAAGCATCCACGCTCCTTGGTGTGCCTATGGAACCACCTTGAGACCACAGTCTGGCCACACTTTGCTCTGTTTCGAAAGCAAAACAGTAATGTTTACTCCAAAGTATTTCAGATTCCTGTAGATGTACGTAACAGCCAGACCTGACTAACTACTAGACTTCAGAGTGACAATTACTGGGGAGAACGAAGAATAACACTTTCCGTCGCGGATGACCTTTGCGAAGGGCTCGGCCCCACTCGTCCGGGGAGCGCCTCCTGGCGGAATGAGCGAGATTTAACGGTTGGCAGGTGTAAAGAGAGAGATCATTAGCAGCGCTCAGTCTGCCTCTCTTTCTCTTAGTTTGTTCTTCTGTTCCGACTCTTGAATTATTAATAAATAATACGTTCTATGCTATTATTCGTTTCCTATTCGTTTCCCCAATGCTGTTGTACTTTTAAATTCGTTGCAAAACGTTGGGGGTATTTTCTATTGGATTGCATGTCATCAGTGTCAGTATAGCAACTCATAGATTTCTGTCGATACTTTGCTTAAATGTTCCCCCAAATATTCGGTATATTTGTCCCCTTTGGCACGCCTTTTTGCCACTCTGCTGCAGCTAATGAAGCGGCAATGGGCCTGTTAATATCCCCCATTAACACATTACTGGCCGTCATCGCTGCCAATGCTTTGTACATCAATTTAAATTGGGTTTTATGTCAAATTCTTGCGGGCTCTTTTGGCCCGCCTCCTTTTTGCAGCTTCGGCAAGTAATTCAATTACCAGCGGGGTAAATCCCTTAATCATATGAATATTCATTATAGCTGGCCTGCGCACACACGCTGCGGTGGGAGGCCATTGAAGAGTGCGTGGTGAGTGGGCGGGTGAGTGGGCGGGTGTGGCTCAGTGATGCAAATGCATTTACCGTACAGCTTCCGGCGCATAGCGACCCATCCAAAAAGAACAAAAAGCGGAAGTGCAGATTTCTGACAGCCATGTGCATGTGTGTCGGTGTCGGTGTCGGTGTCAGTGAGTGCCAGGGCAAGCGGACGGACAGCATCGGACATTGTCGTATCTTCAGCGCTGTCTGTCGGCGTCACTTCTTCATTTCATTTCTCACTGCCTCTCGGCCGCGGCTTCTCCAACTTATTCCTCTTATTTTTCGATTTACCTTCATCTCTTTCTGGAAATTAATTGAAAATTGCTTTACGTGCCGTTGTGCGCGTGGGTCGACTGGCAGCGCGTTGGCTGTGCCAGGCACGGCACACGTAGACCACATTAATGCATGTTTTACCATCGAACACCCCATCGAAAAAGCTCCCTTTGCAGCAGCAACGGATCTGATCTGCCCTATCGTTGGCCGACGTGCCGTGGACAACTGTGCCCACTAAACGATACTCGCCATAATGCATTTAAAGCACTCGTAATTTTATTTCCACCCAGGACACTTTTATTGTGGCCAGGATGACACGAGTACGCGTATGCAAGTGTGTCCTCATTTTGCTCTTTCCTTAATCGAAAGTACCCATGGGAAGAGGCACCCTCTGGGGGTTTTTACTGTTTATTTGCTAGCAACGAATCGCTCGTACCCTGTCAAGTGTTTGTAGGGACTTACCCTAATCCTATGCCTAGTCCTATCTGTTTCTTTCGAACAGCCCTCGCTGTTGCGAGATGGCTGCATCGGCTGCATGGATGATGGCCAGGCCTGGAGCCTCGCTTCTGCTCGTTAGGGCGTCTGTAAACTTTCCGGCACTCGCATTGCACTTTAATGTGGTATTTAAATGTCAATGCGAATTCTGCTGCCCCCTTTCGTTTTACTGTTTGCTGTTTGTCCTGTGCTGTGCTGTGCTGGCCTTTGTTGGGTTTTTGTTGGCGTTGCCCAGACCGTTTGCATAGGCAATAAAAAAAGTTTCGTCGCCAGCAGTGGCATCGTCTCATGAGCCAAGAAGTTTTTCGTTGCCCAAACAACAAAAGTTCACACACTGCGACGAGCAGTGTGGCAAGAGGTGTGGCAAGAGGTGAGGCTGTGAGATAGTGCAAGTAGAGCAGAGCGATGGGGCATCATGAGAGTGCCGCCCCTTTCCCCCTCCCCGACGGGCGGACAAGCATGCTGAGATTGAATTTAAATGGGAAATCCATATAATTGCTTTAATTAATGGCCCTGACGTGGGGATTCGAACCAGCTCCAAATTTTGCTGGCTGTAAAGTGCAAAGTGCGGGTCCTGTCAGCTCGGCTGGCTCGGAGGAGTACAACTTTTGCCCTGCATAAAGAAAACCACTGAATTTCAATTGAATATCGATCAGTCAGTCATCACTGCATGTGTGTGTGTGTTGCTGTCACTTGACTGCAACTTCCGCTTGGCGATGGGAAATTATGCCATAAACTATGCATAGCCTCTACGGCTGTCTGTCTCTCCTCTGCACTGTGTCGCACTCTCTGCCCCCCTTCTCGCCGTCTCTCTCCCTCTCTGCCACCGACCATCCCTTCACCTGCGTATATGTCGGAGTGCTGTTTGGGTCTTTGGGTTTCTGCGGTTGGGTTTTTGGCAGTGGGCTAACTCATTTTTGCTGCCAGAAACAAATAAACAATCCGTTGCCTCCTGTCTACCTGTCTGTCCCTCTGTACCTCTTGCTATCCATCGCGCTTAATATAGATCTGTCTCTCCATCTGCTCCTAGCCCCTTTTTAGTGTTATCTTCATCAAAATCGGTCTGTGGGGGAAATTGTTTTATTTTTTAATTGAAATTTTCTTGCTCTTCATCGATAAAGTCCTGAGAAAGGTTTTGCGAATTAAATTTAAGCCAGTAGTGGTTGGGGGACACGTATAAGAAAGGAAAGATACGCGTTTCAGCATCTTAAGCCGTCCCAGCAGATACAGGGTGTGCCCAGTTTTAATACTCCACTTAAACATGGAATAAAATTGACGCATGTGAACCGATTTGCAAATATAAGTTGTTTTTATTTAATTTGGTTATTTTGAATTTATTCGGACCAATCTTCGAAAACAAAACGAGAAGGAACGTGTGAGTCGCTGCTGTGGACGCGACTCTACATTTAGACCCGTACCCAGTCAGTGTATAAATTTGTGATGATGATTTATGTAGCACTTTTACAATTTTACATTTTACTGCTTATTGTGCTGCGTCTTGCATCACTTTTCCGAGAATGGAAAAGGGTCTGAACGGTTACTGCCTTGAACAAAGCGTTGCGCCATGACACACTAAAAATCGAACAATGCAGCTTTACAATCCCCAGACTTGACACCTCCAGACTACGTTTTGTGGAGTTATTTGAAAGGAAAAGCTTACGCCAGCAAGCCTACTACCATGGATGAGCTCATGGCAAATATTCATGCGGCAATCATCGCCATGCCGCCCGAGATGGAAAGTTACATTTTACTTTGACCGAATTAATTCATATTTATATTTCATATATTTCCTGTGTACTCGTGTATTTAATTCAAAGTAAATTCTGCTGAGTTCCATTGTGCGCGTATTAAAAGACCGCATGCTTACTTTTGCAATGCCATTTTTCTCAGTGTATGCAATGTTAAAATGTGATTTTGGGAGGGCTGCACAAACGGCTTTAAATAAATCAAATTCGGCTTCGTTGCAGGAAAACAGAACAGTTTGATTCTGTTGCCATAAGCAATTGGGGCCACAGCGATCATAGCGATACATATGTATGTTGCATGCTTACATAGTTCATGTGGCACACTCATGAATCATTCAGACGGCGGCCATTGACTCATTCAGTCCGGCCCAATGTGATTGAATGTGATTCAATGCGATTGCACTAACTGCCATGACTTGAACAATTATTGACAAATGGCTGGCACAGAGCCGTCCGCAGGAGGAGGTCAGATTACTTATTGATGGCTCTAGACGCTGACTGTAACTACAACTGGCAATCGCTTCATTACACCTTAAGTCACACACGCACACACACACACACACACACACACACACTCACACGTGTGTACATATTTATGTGCATGGCAGTTGCAGAAGTCGTTTTGCTTGTCAATTGGACAATCCACTCAATAATTCAGTGCGTTGTTCAGATGCGAGGCATTTGAAGCCCTAACTCAAATCGCTGTCTTCCCTCCCTTTCCATCAGACCTCCTCTTGCTCTCTCTACGTCTCCTCTCTGCTGGGTGCCACCCTCTAAGGCTGTGGCGCTTTATAAATCTTTGCTTAACCGACAAGTTTTTGAACTTTGGCCAGAGCTGCTTGTTGACCTGGTCTTGTGTGGCTTGGCCTTTTTCCTTCTTCTCCGTCCCACTTGTCCTTCGTGTCCGTCTCGTACCCTCCCGTCCCCTCTCTGTGCCCATTTCCTTTGCCTCAACACCTCAAGTCAAGTGAAATCAACTGTCATGCAGTTTGAAACAGCGTATGAGCGATATTTACTTTACGCAGGGTTCACGTTTGAACTCGGAGTAGCAGTAGCAGTAGCAGCACGGTCTGCTAGCCCTGTTCCACCCCGGGTCACCTACGCTCTGGTAGTGATTGAATGAACTCAACGTTTCTGCGATTTATTCCATATAAGTGAGTTCCTGAGGGAGTAGGGAGGAGTGCAAAGCGTTGGGGTAGCAGCACAGGAAATTTAATTACAAGACAAAATGTCGACGACATCACGTTATAAATACAAAATGCAAACATATACAGAACATATTGAACAGCAAACAGGCAAACAGGCCACCAGCCAGAAGCAGACACACAGCCACAGATAGAGACACACATGGAGATAGAGATACGAATAAATAGCGCTCACGGTCTGCTGGGGCCGACTGCTGCGGGGGGTTACGTTAGGGTATACATACCCTACATGTGTGTACATTAACATGACAGTTTGCTGTTGATTTCGCTGCTGTTGCAGTTCCAGTTGCCGTTGCCGCTGTCGCTGCCGCTGCAGTTCTCCCTTGGGCTTTGGCTCTGTGCACCTGTCTGGCAATATTGGCAACAAATTTTCCGCGGCAAGCTCACACACAAACGACAACAGAGACAAACGGACATGTGACATACCACCCCGGGGGTGCAGGAGGAAGCGGTATCAGTGCCCCCTTTTTTTAAAAAAAAAAATTTAAAAATTTTTTTTTTTTTATTTAATTTTAAAAAAATTATTTAATTTTTTTATTTTTTTTTTTTATAAAATTTTTTTTTTTTTTTTTTTTTTTTTTTTTTTTTTTTTTTTTTTTTTTTTTTTTTTTTTTTTTTTTTTTTTTTTTTTTTTTTTTTTTTTTTTTTTTTTTTTTTTTTTTTTTTTTTTTTTTTTTTATTTTTTTTTTTTTTTTTTTTTTTTTTTTTTATTTTTTTTTTTTTTTTTTTTTTTTTTATTTTTTATTTTTATTTTTTTTTTTTTTTTTTATTTTTTTAATTTTTTATATTTTTTTTTTTTTTTTTTTTAATTTAAAAAAAATTTTTTTTTTTTTTTATTTAAAATTTTTTTAAATTTTTTTTTTTTTTTTTTTTTTTTTTTTTTTTTATTTTTAATATTTTTAATATAATTTATTTTATTTTTTTATTTTATTTTAATTTAATTTTTTTTATTTTTTTATTTAATATAAATTTTTTTTTTTTTAATTTTCTATTAATTATATATAAAAAAAAATTTTTTAAATTTTTTTATTATTTTAAAGTGGTTTGGAAGCGAAGCATTGCCGATTTTTCAGCCATTGTTTGGCCGGTTTGCACCGCCCCGCCTCCACGGTCACACCCACTTCCATTTCCTGCAGCAGCTTCCACTGATTCCACTGCTTCCCCTGCTTCCACTGCTTCGCCTGCTTCCACTGCTGCCCCTGCTTCCACTGCTTCCCCTGAAGCTTATCCTCCCACAGTTTCACAGCCGAATCTGGCAATGCGTCGATGCATCAATACTTATCGAAACAAAAAGATATCGATTTCAGCAATTCACAAAATAAACGAGTTCTCCTCTCCCTGTTTAATGTGCGAAATGTGCTGTGGAAATGGCAAATTGGTAAATTTCTTAAAACAGTTGACAAAACCCGAAATTCATTTTCATTTTAAACGCCTGGCACTGGGACTGGGAATGGGACTGAGACTGAGACTGGGAATGGGGGGGGGGGGGCCTACACAATGTTGCAGTATATCCGGCATGCCCCAAACCCATACGATGTGGCCGGAAAATTTCTGTCCTCGTTCTCGTTCTCATATTTGTAAATATTTGCATTTTTACGCTTGTCGCCCACTCGAGCGAGTGCAATCGAATTGCATCTCTGCCCCACACACACACACACACACTCGCTATGCATATATGTATGTGTGTGTGTGTGTGTGTATGGAACGGCGTGCGAACAAGATATGCTGTGTGCATGTCTGTCCCGAGTCCGAGGCCGAGGGCGAGTCCTGGCTCCATTCTCCTCCATCCAGCAGCAACAAAGGTTTGACCAACATTTAAATGAGCGCTAAACTGAGCGCCAAACTGTTGACGTGGGGAGGGAGGGGGGCGATGTGTGGTTGCCCAAGGAGGTTCAACCGATGATGGGCAGCGGGGTTAAGCCCGCTCTCCTCTCCTGCACTGTCCTGTCCAATCCAAAGCCAAAAACCACCCAAAAAAAGCGCTCACATCCGTTTGGCAGTGGCAGGGAGCCATAAAATTAAACGTTTTATTTAACAAAATGTTCGCGTTTCGCTCCCTCTCTCTCTCTCAGCTGCTACTCTCCAATCTGCTGCAAAATAAAACACACAATTAATTTGCAATTGTATTTTATTTATTTGCCTTTTTCGGCATCCCTCAAATTGAATCAATTGTAGCCGGCAGCTTGGAGAGCATGCAGATCTGTTTGGTTGAATATACTCTGCGTTTCACTTTAATCGGCTCAAACCAACGTTGTTCCGGGGTCAAATGTGTGTGTGAAGGTCCATTCCGTGGTCACAGCAGGCCTCCATGGGCAGGAAATACTCTTCCCTGGCTTAGCCGAGCCATATGTGTGCTCGTGCTCGGTCCTTTATCAAGGGACTCTCTATGTCTCCATTCATTGTCGGAGCCCATTCAATTATGGCTCGCTCCTGGCTGGCCACTGGCTTTGTCTCGGGGGTGGACTTGAGCAGGCAACAATGTTTGCAGCCTGCTGAATACAACACGAAGAACAGGCAGGGGGCGGTCCAATCCTAGCCGGAAGGGCAAAGGCAAACAATGAGCGTTAGCTGCCAGCTGAGGTCTAATTCCTCCCATGGAGCATCAGCATCCAGATGGAGAGCCACTTGGCATTGTGGCATGGTGCACGTGGAGAGAGGCAATCCTGCCATACCGTGGAGAGAATGCAACTTGTGGAGATCTCGGGTAGATAGTTGCTGAGCCTTCCCCTCCGCTGTTCTCTTTTTATTTTGCATTTTTCAATACTCCTAAGCTACGTTCCCTTTTAAGCTGGTATCATCATATCCAATTGGATTTATCGTCGGGCCTCTCTGTACTCTGGGATTGCTCTATTGAATCGCTCTTAGCTAATTTGTCGCCTGCTGGAGTTTGTCCTGCAGCCCTAGTCCGGGCCTCTCTCTTTATCCAGCTCAACTCTGGCTGTGCCTCCATTGCCAGCCCCTGCTGATGCTGTGGCACCTTCTTCTGTTTGTTGCATACTTTTTTGACTGCACCTTGTTGTTGCTGTAATGCCGTGAGCTTATGGGACTTTAGTGGCGCTTATCACATGCCACCAGCAGCCAGCACCTGCAGCAGAGGCAGAGGCAGAGGCGAAGGCGGAGCCAGTAACAGAGGCAGCAGCAACTGCCTCAATGTTTTCATATGCAAAACTACACAACAACAAAGGGAAACAAACATTTTTGCTTTGCATATTCATGTTGTTTTACCTAGGGGTGGGTACAACCCCCTAAAACCAGCCCGATCCGCCGACCGAGTCCCCCCCCTTGACTCTGCAACTTTTGGCCAAACAAAGTCAAATGATTTTTATTTAGTTTTTAGTTTGTAACTGTTTCGCGCTTAGTTCATGGCGAAAAGCTGCAAATTGGTTTGGGTTTCGGGTTGCAAACTTCAGCTTGCGGAAAAGGAAATACCTGAAACTTTAGTCCGAAATATTCGCTGAAGGATGTCCCTTATCGGGTACTTGGAAGCCCCCATTAACAATTCAACTGTTCAGCTGCTTGGCCCGTAAATAGAGTCACCGTCATCAAAAGGGTACGACCATCCCGCTTCACTGTCCCTGCCGCGCAGGCTCGTGTCGCATCGTGTCAAAAGTGAGTGCCCCTACCCCCTTGGCCACAGCTTTATGGCCCAAAAGCCCCTTTTTTTGGCATAAAGTCTAAAAATATACGATTAGATACAGCTTGACATTAACATTACCCTTTACCTCACGACTTATCTAGGACCCAGTATAGGTTTCCCGATCTTGCCTGATATTCGGCATACTAGAGAGTGTATTTTTAATCCGTGTATTTTTTATTTAAAGAAAGATAAAATATCTACATAGTAACAAAGACTTTTTGGGAGAAAAATATTATTTAAGCAAGAAGTTGGGCTTCAAACCTGTCTGTTTTCAGCACTCTATGCGGAAAATATCTATTCAATTTAGTTTTCCTTTTTAAGTAATCAATTTACCATCTGATCAAAAGAGAAATTAATTTTAAAAAATATCACTTTACGGGCTTTTGGATTGCATTGTTGAAGCTTCCTTTCAAATGCCTCATAAAATTCATTACTTCTTTTTTATAATTGGAATGTGTCTTACGCTGCTTTTGTTTGTTGTAAAATCCATTACTGCAACAGCTCTGCGATATTGCCGTTATTACCGTCTCCAAGAGGGGACAAACGGGGACAAGTCATTAGCTTCCGGTCAATAACGATAAATATAAGAACAAACCGACTTTAGTTATTGTCCACGAAACACAGAGGAATTAAGTTAATTTTCTGAAAATCTACACTTAAATTGGACACTACCCAACACTTAAATCCTAGGACTACACATAGAAAAGGTATATGCATGGTATATGACCATGATCTTTGTTTTCCATATTTTTGTAGATTTATTTGCACAAATTTAGCCGAGTCTCCAAGCAAAATGTAAACAAATAATTATTTAATTATTTTTATTAATTATTATTATTATTATAATTTGGCGCCCTTTTTTCTCATATCAGCTGAACAATTGTTTACTTTTGTAAGTTGGCAAAAAGATTCAGTGAATGGTCAATCAATGATAAATATACGATAAGAATTTAAAAGCAAAAACACTGTACATTCACTTGAAAATTTCGATTATATGCCAAAAAAACGCGCTTCTGGACCATAGTGCACTGGAAAAGCTGAAGAGAGGAGTACCTGATTATATAGTCTATAAATATGTATGGATATCGAAGCTCTTGTCTCGGGCGGTCCACGGTCCCTCCCTTTTCTTAGTGGGTCACTCAGTGGGTGTAAAAGGTTTCTTTACTAATAACCCAATAACACAGCGCATTGAATATATTTTGGCATGCCACACAGCGGAGTTGTAGCTGCCAGTGGGACTTATTGCAAATGTTATATATTCTTTATCAGCATCAATTACCTATAGTCATGTACCTATCTACCGATCCATGATGTACCCATGATGTCCGACATAGATCTCACAGACTGCAAAATTAAGACGCAGAATCGTTGATCTCCCAGATATTGCCTTTCTATCTACCAGATTGCTGAATCTGGATAAAATTTGATTATTTTTATAGCCAGAAGGAATAATTGCAGTGGCTACGCTACTCTTCCTATCTTCGCACGGATCTATAAGGCGAACTGTATCAGAGTTTGCCTCTTTAAAGACTCATTGAAGGCTTTTAAGGTTACTTTAAAACGGATGTGTTTAAGGCCGATTTCAGCAAGGCATTCGACTCTGTAAACGACTCCCTCCCAGCGCAAAAACTGGACCTATTAGGGTCCAATCTTTTTGGCATGGATTTCTAGCTACCTTTGTTCCAGGTCTCTTCCCAAATTCCCTCCCGATTCCTTTTAGATCCAATAGGAAATATATTTTTGTTTCTTTGTTCTCTACGCTTTGTAGATCGAATTATTCATGGCACGAACCGTTGAGGGTCTTATGCTACGATTATAGTTCTCTATACAATATTATAACTATCTATATCTGATTATGATCCTCTTCGTAAATCACGAATACAAACGAACATTTCGAGCCATTAGCATTAGTATTTTTAATTGTTAACTTTGAATGCGTTCCTTGCTCTTTCAGTTCGGTTTCATATCTACATATATTTGCTGCATGGACGCAAATAGTTCGTTTATACGCGTCGAGTGTCAAGCGGCATGCGGTTGGGCGGGAGGTTGGTCGGCGTTAAAGGCATACCTACTTATTCCCTTTCCCTGTCCAGTTCGTCGTCCGCATTTTGGACGGGTCAGCACATATCTTTTATAAGTTGCATAAATCATAAGGTATGGGTCTACATTGTACGTAGGTTGCTGTTTAAGTTTCTGGCCCTACTATTAAAAAACCAAATTTGGTGCTTGAAAATGGTTTTTAACAATATTCTCCAGGAAGACGAAACCCCGTTTTGAAACATTTCAAATAATTTTTACAGCTCGTTTGGCACTCAGAAGAAAGTATCTTTAAGACAAGGCCCTCTCAACGTTTGTTTGTAGCTGGAATCAAATCATCTATGTCATCTGTGTAGATTATATACACAGCTTTTGAACCACCACGATCGTATTTTTGTAGAATTTTCTAACACTAATCGACACGAGCCTCTATTTGAGCGATTTTTAAATTTTGTGGGGCACAACAGGAGCGCAGCTTTTTTACCTCGAGGTGATCCTGGAAAATATTATTATTGGTCGTCATATTAATGCCCGAAAATACCTCAGTCTCACGTTATTTCGTGCACAGCATCGATATTTTGTGGCACAAAAATTAACTTTAAGCGACCTTCCCGAAACTGAGTACTGAACTGCGCTGACTGAGTGCCGGGTATTGTGGTGTGTGCACATTTCCACGATGTCGCTGATGTGGCAGTGAGCACCTCAACACCTTCAAAACTGATTTTGCTATTCAGACATCTATAATTAACATCGAGCATTCTCTGCTCTCGAGAGCGCTCTCTTTCCATGCTTCAAACGCCAACTATGTGCCACCCGCTCCTGGTAAGTGCACCATTGCGAGAGATGCGCGGTAAGCTTAGGCCGTGTCCCATCACAATCCACATTTAGCCATAAATCAGTAAGAGAACGAGTGAGAGAGAGAGAGCGAGCATGTCTCGCTTGTATCGAGTGGTTTATAGGGTATGCTCGGACGCCTCACCAGAGTACGGGTATGTCTTTGTGGAGTACCTTCTGCCCTTCTTTGTATTATTCATGTGCCAAGGGTCGCTATCCCAGCCAATGTTTATGAAGGACCATAGTTGGCCAACTTGTTGGCATCATTCAGTTTTGGCGACGTTGATTTTGCGAACAGGCAACGATGAGGTGAGGAGTCCGCACCAGACGACGTGCTCAAGACATTAGCTGAGCTCCTTCCCGCCCACACTGCACTGCACTCCCCTCGTCTGCTGTGGCTCTGACGACACATGCCACTTCCGCCTCCGCTGCACGTACGCGGCACTCGGCCTGACTACTTGTTACACAGATAGGAGGCCCTCCATTGGCACGTCGAGGCTTTGGGGCCCTAGCCCCAAAAAGCTGCCCACGTGGGCGGAAACATTGTTATTGTTCCGTCCTCTCACCCACACACACACACACACACACACACTGTCTCTCCCTCTCTCTCCATTCCCTACTGTTGTTGCTGGCAGCTCGTTTCTGGCATGACATTTTTGTATTTAAGTTTTATGCCGCCATTTTCTACCGCTTTGCGTGTTGCACGTACTCCCCTCTACACCCTCTCCCCCCCACTCACACCCAGCCACTTGCTTCTGTCTGAGTTTGCGGCTTTTCCTGTGCTCGCCACTTCCCCACTGCCTGCCCCAGTCCAGCATGTCTGTTGCTGCTGGTGTTGCTGTTGGTGTGGTGTGTGTGCTTTGCACTTAATACCATTTTCACTTTCTTTAATGTTGCTCAATTTTGTGCATCATTAATCTTAAGCGATTTTCAGATTTTCCGTTGACTGACACGCCGAGGCGTCTCAATGGGGCTTACTCCGCGCTCTACGCCAAGCTCCGCGCACCTTCCACTCCCACTCCCACGCCCTTGCCCACGCCCTCGCCCACCCTCTCCCACCTTTCTGGCTGTCGGCTGTCTCAGCTGCTGTCCCTGATAATTATGCTACAAAATATGTAATTACAGTTTCAATTTAATTCGCCGCGAAATTCTCTGAAAAATGTTCATAATTCCGCCACGGCACTGCCCGCGTATTTTGGGCGTTCATTTGTCACCCATAATATGGACTTCGCTGTGCAGCAGTCAGCTTATCCATTATAATCTGCACCTGCGCAGCATCATTAAGCATATAATTATAAGTAAGCCCAGCCAAGTTATCCCAAATAATTCTGTAGGTATGGCAGGCATTCAGCTTCAGCTAGCATTATAGACGGAATTGCAATGTCTTTAAAAATTTATGCCCACTCATTCGCTGTGGACAGGGCCGTGATTGATGAATCTATCGATTGCTAATCGATATGTGTACAATGTACAGATATTCTGAACTCTTTCAAATCAATTCCGACTGCTACGGTTTCGATGGCCCAAGTATTAGCTCGGGGTAAGATTTGGTACGATTTGGTCACAATTTTCGGACTGTCAGTGTCCAAAGATGGGGGAGGAGGGCCTCCCCCATCGCCCCTTGCCAACCCTATGAATGCAAGCATTGTTGCTGCTATTTCATTTCATATAATATTTCTTTTCTCTCTCGCTTGCTTTTTTGTGTGTTTTTGTGTTTTTTTTGCACCATTTTCTTTTAACAACTTTTTGCTGCTGTTTTATTTGAAGTTTGCAATAAAATAAAAGCCACACAAGACCCCAGACGCCATATGGAGCGGGGGGATTAGCGGGGTTGGTCGGTTGGCAGGGGCAGCGGCAGGGTAAGAGCCATGGCCAGAGCCATGGCAGCAGAGAGCATGGCCAGCCAGAGATTCTCGCCAGCAACGGCCCTCGGCCACAGACACGAAACGCGAAACTATAAAGCAAAAAATCCCCATTCATATAATTTACGTGTGTGCCCCTGGGGATGGGTGCGTTGGTCGTGCCTGGCCCCAACTAGAGTGATGGCAGCGAGGGTGATATGCGATAGGAGTCTGTCCCCAAGCAAGCATCAATCAGGGGCCTCTCTCCGGTCGTCAATCAGGACCCTAAAATGCCCGAGAATGCCTATCAGGCAGGGCAAGACATTATTGGAGGGATTGTACCCACAAATGTGCATACATCTAATGATTCCTTCAAACTGATACTGATACTGATACGAGTGACCCTATTCAATCCGTTATTTGTATATGTTATGTTATGGGTGCACCTGACTGTATTCGATAGCTGGTATAGCTGTCCGACGATAGTTTCTACAGCAATCACGAACCATCTCTAGAACAGTGCCAACTCTGCTGCTGCTTCGGCTGGTTGCATTTTATTTTACCATTTCGTTTCGTCCACGTTTGGATTTATGAATTTCGACTCGCACGACCCATTCCTTCCTCTTCCCTGTCCACCGCAACCCCCCTTCCGCCCTGCCCTGCCCCTCCCCCACCCCATGAATCTGCAGCCATTCATTGTTGGCCCCGCACATATGCGGTTTTATATATTGACACTTAAAATTTATGGGACTTAAAAATCTACAAAACGCTGCCCCGTTTTGTCCTCCAAAGTTGGTTTAGAGCTTTCAGGTTTGAGCTTCACGGTGCGAAGGCCTGGGGGTGGCCTGGGGGTGGCATGGGCGGGTGTGCGGTGTGCCCACTGTATGTATGCCCATCACAAAAGCTTGGTCAGCCTCGTGGCACCACGGTCGAAAATGGCACTGTCAGGGCAGTGGGCGGTGGGCAGTCAGGGCGGTAGAGGCAAGAAGTCGGTGACAGGAATTTCCAAGTGGAAAAACTAAGCAAGGCAGCAAATCGTGTGTGAAATTAATAGGGCTGCCCCTGCTGCCAGGCCTGTCATCATGTGCCACTTGTTGATGTTCAATAGAAGAGAGAGCCCAAAGGATTCCAATAGGAAATCCCCAAAATTTGTGCCAGAAAGTTTACCTAGATTCAGAAAGATCAGCTATAATAAAGGAACTTTATCGCACCTCCAGTAGCCTTCAAAGAGCACTGCCAGACCCGCCTTTGAGGCTTTCTGCTGGAATATCTTGAGCAGAGGAATTATACCGCAGCCCAAAACTTCAGCGCAAAGTTCTCCCACTTTCGTTGAGTTGTTCCTTCGCTGATTAAATGCAACTTAAAGTCAATGAAAAAGAAATTAATCATTAATGGCCTGAGCTGTGTGGAAGATTGGCGGATGCCACCATGCGGCTGTGACTTATCGGGAAGCCAGAAGTCTAGGGGCACTTTCTATTTCGGTTTCATTGCTGATTTCATTGAGCTAATCAGCTTATTGAACTTGAGTCTCGGTTGGCTGGCAGTGGCTGGCAGTGGCCCAACCACGAAGGACCGATGGAAAAACGAAAAGTTGGCAATGGGAGATTTTTGTTCTAAGTAGCTGCAGCTGCTGCTGCTGCTGCCGCTGCTGCTCGAAGCTCCACAAAATCAAATTCAATTTGCCGGGACAGAGCAGATGTGGCCGGACAGTAGCCGCATCTGTGGCAGCGCCAAGAATTCAATTAATTACACAATGAGCCACCGCCCAAGGAGGTTCTTGCGCAATGTTTTCCTTAGAGCCTGGCGCTTGGAGCTTGGAGCTTGGCGGGTAATCCCTTGACTTTCCACCCGGCAATTATTATACGTTCTGAAGGCATGTCTTCGATTGTCACTCACCTGTGTGGGCTGCGTGGACAGCAAATCGATTGTCTCCTCGTGCTGCTTATGAGCGAATGCAGCGGTGGGCGTCAGTGTCTGCTGTTGCTGCTTCTGCTGGAACTGCTGCTGGTAGTGCTGCTGCTGCTGGTATTCATATTGCTGCTGCATTTGATATTGCAATTGCTGGTACTTTAAGTGCTGCTGCTGCTGCTGCTGCTGTCCCTGTCCCTGTCCCTGTCCTTGTCCTTGTCCCTGTCCCTGCACCAGAGAGCAGCAATAGAGAAGGATAGCCAGCAATTGGAACGTATTGGCAGCATTGCGTGCTGTTTTATTTATTGCTGACGACAGCATGTTGCTGCCGGTCGTTTCCACCTTCTTTTCGCCTTTTCAATATCTCTCTAGATATGTGTGAGTGTCTGTGTGTATCCGAGTATATGTGTATCCGTTTTCCCTCCTTTCCTATTTGGGTGAGTGGCTCGGAAGTATGCAACACTTCGCCACACTGCTGTTGTTGGCGCGTGTTTACTTGTCTTTGGTTTCGTTCTGTTGCCTCTCCGTTCTCTCTTCTTCAGTCGGCTACCAGTTGCAAGTAGAAAGTTTTTGGGTTTGTGATGCTGCAAGGAAAACATTTCAAATAAGTAACTTCCACTTGTTCTCAAGTGTGGGACATATATAAACAAATATAAAATATAGAGAGATTCGTGGAACAAAAAGAGAAAGCCAAATGGTTTCCCATTGCTAGCCCCTCGAAGAAATGCTGGCATGCCCCATGCCACCATGACCACCCCATAACTTCTCCCACGGATTGTGCACCAATTCTCTTTCTCTTTGCTTTATTGTTTGGTTGTTTTTTAATATCTCACAAGATACAATGATCTAATGGGAGGATAGTCGGTGATTTCTCTAGACGGCGGAAGATAAGCAGCGCTGGATATTGCCATCTGTCTCTCCATACGAATATAGTTACCACGTAAAACGCCATTAGCAACTCATTTACTATTGTTCAAACCAATTGAATGATCAAGCAGCCAGAAGTATGGGCATATGGGCATTTCCTCGGGTCACACGGGACATTCGTTCACTCAACTTTGGACTCAACTTCGAGTGACTTGTTCCAGAATGTTCTGATTGTACAAACATGTGTAGTCTTCACAAATTCTAGACAAAGGAAGAACAGCTCATTCTGCATATAAGTCGAATCTGAATATTAAAAAAAACAGCGGACGCAGTCGTCCATGGCAGCAGTGTTGAAACAATGCCAAATTATCACTTGGACACATTTGGGCAATTCTAGTCACCATGGCACACCAACATTCTCTTGAGGCGTTGAAAATAACACTGTGTATTCGGTGAGAGTCAGTTACTCCTCTCAGGTAATTTTAGACAGACAATCTCCGCCATCATCGTCACTGTGGCGTAATGTTGAAAAACGTCCAGCTACGGAAAATCCATCGGCTGGCGCATTTTCAAAAAAAAGTATTAGATATAAGCGGTGGAGAAGTTTCTGTCCATGAAACTACTGGCTGCATGAAAATGCCCAGCACACAAAATGCTCGCACAAAATGCTCGCATTGAACGCATTTTCCCAAATGTACAAACACAACACAGGCGGATTGGTATAATACAATCGATCGATACAGTTCGCGCTGAGAACGAAGCTGTTAATTATCCACCAGGGTTTTCGAACTCACTGGATTTGCCAGACATGCCACTACACCTT
Organism: Drosophila tristis; assembly: GCA_018150885.1. Classification (NCBI taxonomy): domain Eukaryota; kingdom Metazoa; phylum Arthropoda; class Insecta; order Diptera; family Drosophilidae; genus Drosophila; species Drosophila tristis. The sequence continues at coordinate 804,027 of JAECWT010000215.1, read as the reverse complement.
CTGAAAGTTGGATCTCCGGTTAGTTTACTTCGAAATATGAACCCAGGAAAAATCAGAGACGGAAATGTTTTGCTACCACGCACCAACAGATTGGCATGCGAAACAATATATTTCCTTACACGGACTATTATACGGGGCATGGGCATAGAGATAATTTAGGTTAGCTATGGACGGACGGGCTAAAAATTTCTCCTCGAAATAAATATTGATTATTAAAATTTTAGAACAACGATTGCCGAATCTATTCTATTAGGACTGAAGCACTAAAATTTAAAATATTTCATGGTGCGGCTGTGGCCCTTAGTCAATATTTCGAGGCATAGAAACGAGAATTCCCTACCTCTAGACAACTCGTTTAAAGGGAATTGTCAATTTTAGTCCTGGCTACAAAAGGAAATGTTTGCTTGTGCAAGTTAATGGAACTTTCAAGCACTGCTATGGGAAAAGAAAGGTGGGAGGCTGGCTGGGAAGGGGAAGGTATCATTTTAATATTCCATGGAAATAATTGCAGCTTCGAAATGGAAATGTCCGTAACGAACGCAAAAAAATTAAAACGAAAGAAAATGGCAAATAATGTGTGCAATATCTTCATTTTCCAACCCCTCTTTTCTCCTCTTCTCACTCCACTATTCCCCCACTCTCTTACACTGCCTCTCTCCGAATCTTTCTTTCTACCTCAATCAAAGAAATGTCTGCGTGCAAAAATCAAAAATATAATTTTCAATAATTAATGCAGAAAGCAAAAAGCAAAAAGGCAAAAAGAAACGAAACAATACATAAAACAATTTTTGTGTTTTCACTTGCAATCAAAAGTAGAATAAGCTGAAAGAGAGAGGTAGTGGAGAAGAAACGGAGGAGGGAAAAGAATGGGAAGAGGCTGCAAAAGAAAGAGATGAACAAAACGCAGAGACAGTAGAGGAGTGGAAAATGGATTTTCAATTGCTGTTTGTGTGCGTGAAAAATCAATTTCACTTTTCAATTAAATGTCGAGGAAAAGCGCGTATGATCATAGCGAAATATTGCTGTTAAACACGTTCGAAAGCAATTGAAACGAGAAGGAATGTGTGAGTCGCTTCTGTGGACGCGACTCAACTTTATGAGCTTATGATTTATGGAGAATTTTAAAATATTTTCCTTTCTTGATATTCTCCGCAAAGGTCGCGCATTGCACAGGGAAGAGTGTGTGCGAGCGAGAAAGAGAATGAGCAGCGTCTGCAGCCCGAAGGAGATGGGAGGAAGCAACTGAAAATGAATTTCTTTATTCTGGCTATAATAATGAGGATGAAATACACTTGCAGCAGTGTGATGTCACATGAGTCTGGTTGCTCTAGCTCTTATAGTCTCTGAGATCTAGGCGCTCATCAGTTCGGACAGACAGACAGACAGACGGACATTCACTTTTACTACAAATACAATATACCCCTTAACCCTTTTAGAGAAACACCACGAAGAGGGTATGATGATTACCATCACCAGATGTTTGCTACGCACACATCTAAGCATTTCCAATAATTTTAACTGCAATATTTACATATATTGAAACAGTTTTAATGCCAGAAAACAGAATAAAATATGGACCCTATACCATAGGAGCAGCTGCCATGATAGCGATGAATGCGTATGGATCCTAAGAGCAGCCTTTGCTTCATATTTTGTTGATGCTTGATGATTATGATGTTTGCAGTGAGCATGGGATGAGTGGCTTGTGTTGCTGTGGTGCAGTGGTGTGATGTGGGAGGGGATTCGCTGGTTGGGCTGCTGCTTGAGGTGGGGGTGGGTGTGGGGAAGTGTTTAATATCTATGCAATAAAAGCGTCTGCGAAAACTGCACTTTGATGTGGCTGACTGGGGAAAGGCAGTGGTGGAAGCGTGAGGGGTGAGCAGCTTTCATAATGGATGGCAACAGAGCTGGTAGCAATTACATTGCATCTCCATTCCCCTGCGTCTCCTTTCCATCCGACTCCACTTTAGCTGGATAATCATAAATTTTACTTGCGATAATTTCAACGCTCGCCGCCAACAGCAGACAGCCGCAGTGGAAAAAAACGCTGAAAAAAGGGGGATATCGTACATATTCGAAATAAAGATACCCTCTACCATTATTGACCATCCTCTAACAAAGACGGAAAGTCTGTTTAAAGCTCTTTGTGCTAAATAGAACCAGTCGGTATTATTAAATATGGAAAACATACTTCAAGGTGGGAGTGTACAATATAGTTTCGTGGAGTAGAAGTACCTACATGGCAAGAGTACATGGCATGTGTTGCCCGATCTGCTGCAGTTGCCGTTTCATAAGAATATTTTATGTGTTTCCTTTTTTTTGCAACATCTATCTTCTAGAGCGAATGAGTAGCGCTGCAGCGATGGAAGGGAGTGGGCAAGCAACTCCCCAGATCTCTGATCTGATCCAGACTTGGCAATCTGCTCGATATGGTTATTTTCTACGATACTGCGATTTCTCGTTCTTGTTCAAAAATTTGGCGCTTTGTGGGGCGGAAGCAAGCGAAAGTCTGGATACAAAATTAGGTTACTTTAGCTCTTATAGTCTCTGAGAACTAGGCGCTTTAACGACTCGGCTACTCGTGTGCTTAATGGGGTCGGAAACGTTTCCTTCAGTGCGTTACACACATCAACTTCGACCACAAATCTAGTATATCCCTAAACTCTTCGAATACCGCGCACTATAATAATAAATGTTAACGACTATTTTTCAAATCCTTCTATGCATAAATATTATTATTATAATTGCAAAAATAGTGAATTATAATTATTAATTTATGAAAAATAAATGTATTTTTTTTATGTGGCTGTCGTGCGGGTCGTGCGAGAAAATTCCGAAATCTATTTCGAAATTCACTAATAATATTCCACTGAAAATATTCCGAGCTTTAACGTTTAATGTTTTTTTTTTTAGGTAATGAAAAACAAAAACGGCTTTCCTAACAATTAGAAATGAGAGGAGAGAAGGGGGAAAAATATAATTCAAATTATTTTATATCTGAAAAATAGTTTTTGGCTTATAAATTCGAATTGCGACGATTTTCGTTGGATGGATAGATAATATTACAATATTTATTTATGTATAAAATTCAAAGAAGGCAGAACTCCAAATTATGAACACTAGAAGGGTAAATTAGATTCGAAAGAGATCTACCAAAGAGATAGCCGGATACGGTTGAATGGAATAACTGTTGATGCCTCTTGCAATCTCCGCAAGGATAAAATGTACCCCGCCGTACAATGTCCCCGTGCAGTGCGTAAAAAATGAAAGCATTTTGTTGCTGGATTTAAATGAATGCAAATACTGGTATCCTGTACAAGCGCATACGCACACACATGCATACACACATGCATACATACGTACATATGTATATGCATTGTATATACATAAGCAAACATTGGCATTCTGGGAAAATAAATTTTCCTTTTTTATGGGCCTGACCAAAAAGGAATCTCAGCGTTCGATGGCAGACAACTTTTGACTTCGTTAACAAACTTGTTTTTGCTGCTGCTGGTCGTCCCCTCCATTTACCTTCCCGCAGTCCCCGTCGGCATTGCCCTCGAAACAGCCACCGCCCCCGCCTGCTGCCAGCCTCCTCTTGTTTGGTGTCAATGATAGCGTGAATGATACTTTGTGTACACACTTCATTTGCACAAGTATCCGGAAATGGAAGTGGCAATGGGAATGGGAATGGGACTGGCCACGGCCACAAAAACGATCATTGCAGCTGGATTCTGGATTCTGGCTTCTGATGGCTGATGGCTGACGGCATACGCCGCGTATACGCAATGCTCTTGGCCGCTTTTCTTTTGATGAATGAGCGAGAGGGAAGTATGTATGTAACTGAAATGGGCCAATAACCATCATCATTATAGCAGTCGTCGCGAGAGTGTTAAGCGGCCTTGATTGGGCTGTAGCTGCTTGTAAAGGGCCACGGCAACGGCAACGCAACGACAACGGCAACGGCAACGACAACGGCAGTGGCATTGGCATTGCAGGTTGCTGTTGCAACTCGCACAATTAAGGAAAACGCTGCTAAAAATCATGATGATGAGTGGGCGGCGGAGTGCAATTATTGGTAGGTACAATTGTTACACAGCACTCTTATGAGTTCATTTTGTGGAAATGAAATATGCAGATGAATCCGCAAAGGCAGAGGACGGAAGGTGAAAAGACGAAGGTAACTTTGTACTTGTGCCAAAGAGTGTGAAGTCCTGACTGACTCATCAACCAACGAATCAGCGGCTTAGAAAAGACGATACTTTGGCATATATATTCTACATTTTCAGAAAGTGACATCAAACTTTGTACGAGTCTGTTCCCTATTACATGGAAATGCGTGTCAGAAGGAGTGGCGGCCCTTTAAAAGGACCATTGGCTAACGACGGAACAGCAGAACAGCAGAACAGTATTAACAGCAGATGAACAGCAGATAAGAAGAGAAACAGCAGTCAGCCGTAAAAGGAGAATGGCAGCAGCCAACCGGACTATCAGCAGAAATAAGCCGAAATCCAGCCGTAGCTTTTAAACTAATTGTCCTTTTACTTTGCCAGTCTACCGCCATTTAATATCATAAATAAATATTCAATTAAATAATATCTTACATACACATACATATGTACACAGTGTATCAAAATAAATTGGCAATTCGTAGGTCTGAATGGGACTGAATGGGGATCCCTTGATTTTCCAGCATGCCTGCCTGTTCCTGCACAACAGAGTGAAGTTTCAGTCCGTACCCGAATCTGGTAGGTAATTTTGGTACATACAGGTATTCTCTATTAAACTGAAGATCCGGTTTTTATATGCTTGAAGAATTTGTGGCACTGGTATACCCGTGCTTCGATTCATTCACTTTGAGCCGTTCATAGGCCCGATGATGCATTGAAATATATCGTTAAAGCAGCACAACGTTCAGCCCCAATACAATTGTATTTCTGCTCGTTGTCTGCTGCTCTGCTGTTTTGCCTGTTGTCTGCGGACACAGCCAAACGGAAGAATGCCATTGTATCGGTGCCGACAAATTCTCTAACGCAAGACAAAATAATATAATAAAATGCAATGTAAGTGAAAAAGAACAGGCGAAGTCACTGGCGAGGAGTTTGCCATCTTCGTGTCTTCCCCAGGCTGAGGTAAACATTATAATCTGCTGTCACCCCCAGGAAAATTCACTCGCCCAGTGTACCCTCCTTTAGACTTTCCCTTTAAGCGGTATTTATGGCTGACTCGTAAAATTGATATGCAATAAATCGGCTTCCTGCGTCCTGCACTCCCTTCTGCCACCCTTTCGATGGACGTAATGCTCTTGGAGCCATTTCTTCATAAAGCATTTTAATGGGTCACAAAACGCTCCAACAACATGAAAAGCAGCCCAGCAACAGCGCCAAACTCCGGCGGAGGCGTCCCAAATTGTATGCCCATTTTAGCGGAGATTTTTGCGTCCTGCCACAAGAACCTGGGTGCAAGAAACAGTGCAAGCGGAGTGTAAAATTTATGATAAAAACGTGCGACGCTGATAAGACTGTCCCGGACAGAAGGAGGCGAAAGCAGCTGCAGAAGCGATCCCGGGAAAAACGAACACAACACAAAAGCTAAAAACAGCAAGCGAGGAAGAGCCCCACAAAGTGGAAAGGGGGTGGGCGGAGAGCAGCCATGGAGGGATTGTCATGACACCTTGTTGCTCGTTAGGGTAATAGTTGCACATTCCACACCAGCCATGCCCAGCTGCTTCCCCGCTGTTCTGCTCTTTGGCCGTCGTCTGGTCGGATTGACGGCCATCATACAGGATATGGCAAGAAATTACAATAAAGCAAGTCTAGCGCCGGTCGAAGGTCGAAACCATGGATACCCTTTCCTGCTGCGTGGCAAAATGAATAATTTAATGGATTATTGCTATCAATTTACAAATATTCAGGGCTAGGTACAAATGCCAGGGAAATGCTTGCTTCTCTGAGTCCGATTGCCCCACGAAAGGGTGTACAGAAAACACTAAGAGAGCGAAGATATTCTGATGGGAGAACGGCAGGTGACGCAGGAGAGAGAGACAGGGAGAGAAAGGCACTTGATAAAGATAAACCCGACGCGGGTACTGAGCGCGAGGTGGCAATGGCAGCAATGGCAATGGGCGATGCAATCAGGCAATGAAACGGGGAATGCAGCAAACAATCCTGCCCAGAGTGAGGTGGGATGCTGTGTGCTGCTGCTGCTGCTGCTGCTGCTGCTGGTGCTGCAACAGTTTCAATACTTTGAGCCGAGCGAGGCCTTAGACTCGCTGCAGGATATTTTTGCCCTCTTTTCAGTGGCAGAGTACGCGCGGAAGGGAGGGCTGAATAGAGGCCCGAGGCCTCCTCGGCGTGGCTGTTTTGATTAAAAGCATCCGGCCTTTGAGCTCGAGCACAGAAGCACCAGGACAGGACAGGACAGGACAGAAGCGGCACTACCTCGGCAGCTGTTCGCATGTGTACGTGTGTCTAATTTGATTTGCATTCCAACAAATTTCGATCTCACGCCGTTACTGGCCATTGGCTATTTGGCACAAAGTACATCGAGGGCACAGCTGCAGAGGGCAGACAGCGCAGAGCTTAACTTTTGGCCAGCGCTCAAATGGAGCCATGGCTCCTTCGGTGGTGTAGCATGCCACGGGCCACAGTTTGGTACGTGCATCGATGGTGGATGGGAATCGGTGACCCCGAGCACGCTCTCCCTCCGACTGACTGGCTTACAGTCGGGGATTGAACGGGGAGCTCACCTTAATCAGCGCACATTTCTCCGGCAATTAACCTTTTGGCCAAGTGCCCGGACTCGTGTCCCGTCTTTGAGCTCCTTCTTTTGTCCTTGTTTCACTTGTGTGGTGTCAGACGTTGCGTATGCGCAGCGTGAATTATGCATAATTGCGATTGCAGTCAAAGGGGTGCCCCAATATGAAGATGAGTTATGGAAGATGCTCGCAGCTTCTGCCTCTCGATTATGATGATGATGATGATGCTGAGCCATATCCGGAGTAAGGACAGAAACCAGCAGCCCAAGCCAAAACAAAACCAGAACCAGAACCAGTCAAAGTGTTTGACAGCCCAGGCGATGGATATTCCCAAAACTAATCAGCACTCAAAATGTGGCACAGGCACTGGCACTGGCCCAGGTACTCTCCCTCCTTCCCAGCATCACCTTAGCCCTCGGCGAATCTGTCTGGAATGAATCATAGATAGTTCGTGAGAGCGGGGGCAGGGGAACACCAAATAATAACACGCATTTTCATCCTTGGTTTTAGCAAAAATAAAGGGCCAAAGGAGATGGGGATGCGGACGGGGCAGTGGCACATGGAACTGCCCCAAAAATCATTAATCAAATGAGCCTTTCTGGCTTTTCCTCTGTCCTCTGCCTTTGTATCTGTGTGTCGGTATTTGTGTGTGTCAGAAAACGGAAGTGTTACACTAAGCCATTTTGTCGGTCCCCTTGGCAAAGGAAACGAAGTACCTCAGCCGACCCCCAGGCAAACCCCCCACCCCACTCTGCAGGGTGGACAGTGAGCGGAGCACTTTGGGGGGCTGGGGCACCGTTCTGAACTTGCGAGAAGTGAAACAAACGAAAGTTGCAGTCCTTATGAACTCTCTCTCTCTCGCTCGCTCTCTCTCTGTGGATAAGTCCATCCGCTTCCACTTGGAAAGCGAACAGATAAGCAACTTTAAACACCAAAAGAGCAATAATAACATTTCACCAGAAGCAGCAGTGAAATTATAGGTAAAACCAAGCAGTGCAGCAGCTGAAGAAAATAAAAAAAGGAAGATATGATGCATCAAGAAGGGAGGAGACATAATCAGAAATCAACACAGGTCGAACCGCTGGGAGTCCCATGCAAGCAGCTGGTATAATAGTTGGGATATGTGTGATCTTCGGTTAAATTTCACATATGCAATGCCCGATATACCCGATACTCAAATACATTAGGGATATATTAGCTTGGAAGTAGAAGTGGATGTGTGTAACACCAGAAATTAAGAATTTGCACCCCCACAACTAAATATGTTCTGGATTAGCATCAATGGCGGAGTCGATACAGTCATGTCTGCCTATCCGCAGGTCCGTCGTGTTTGTCACCGAGTTCTCATGGACTATAAGGGCTAGTGCAAACAAATTTTTGTATTCAGACGCCTGAGATATAACACTATTAATGGAGTATATCAAAGACTACATCCAATAATATTATATTAATAAAATATTAATTATTTAAGTATTATAGCCAGAATGAACCAATCAATTGACTGTGGGAAAGGTACCCCTTCCACGCGCTTACTAGTTTCAAGACATTCGGAGGAACCCAAAGCTAGATTCATTTTTGGAGAATGTTACACTACTCAAAAAATATTTTCTAGGAATATATGGTAGTAGTGTTGACCTTCAAAATCCAATTCATTTTAGCGCCGAATTATTGGTTATAGGATGAGCTTACTGTACATTAACTAGCCTATTGATGCAATAAAAAGAAAAATATAATACAAACAAAAATTATAAAACAAAAAAGACTTTTCCTATTTTTCTGAAAAAAAAGGGACCGGGAATACACGATAAGTAAATGAAGAATCAAAGGGCACAGAAAAATCGGCCCAAACTATTTTCGTAAAGATCGTTGAATCTTTCCTGAGCAATGGACTCTCCTTTCTTTTCCACTCTGCCCACTCTGAACACTCTGCCCTGCCGTGTCCTAAAGTTCAAGTGCTTCTGCCTCTCCCCTTCTCTCTCTGATTCTCTCTCTATGTTTCCATTGGTTATCTTACTGCAGTTATTGTTCCCAGTTTCAAATGTTCTCTTTCTGCTTCCCGTTGCCGTGTCTCGTCTCGTTATGGCCATTGGCCAAATCGGAAGCCAAATCCAAAAGCTAAAGCCAAAACTTTTTGTTTAGCAATTTATGTTTTAGGTTATTTTTTTACCGCCTGCTGTAGGAGACGCAAATACCTACATTAGCACACCGACCCGCACATACACACACACTCATGGCATTTAGGACTCCCGTGTCATGGGTGCAAAGGGAACATGTGTTTCCGCATTAAGTTCCCTTTCTCCTTGGGCACAACGTAGCTTGATGAGGTGCAAAAAAGCAGGAAGAGCCGGGATATAACGGGATGATAAAGGTGCGGAGGGTCGGGAGGCAGCTGACAGTTGAGCTAGCAAAAACATATTTGGGTCGTTTGAGCCCGATCAAGTCCAGTCTACTGGAAGGCTTTAAGAGCTCCAACTGGCAGAGAACCGAAATACTTTAAAGATACAGAAACTGTCTTGGGGGTGTACCACTAGTGTGCCATATCCCCATATCAATAAATAGTTAAACTCGTCTGATCACTGGCCAAATTACTCCCCAGCACCCCAGCACTTTCTGCTGCCAATGGTACTTGTGCCCGTACTCCTCCTCGTACTCGTGCTCGTATTTCTGCTGCCGCTGTTGGTTCGTGTTAATTAAGAGGTAATTTTAATGCTCGGCTGCACACGCTGGCATGTGCAACGGGTGCTCGTATGGGCAGGGGGTGGCAGATTTCGACTTTCGATTTTCGATTTGCAATTTTCAAAATCGAGCATTTCACAATCTTATTTTCTCCCTCTTTAGTTTCCCTACTTGGCTTTGGCTTTGGCTCTGGCTCTGGGCAGAGCTAATGGGATTAGGCTGAGCTTAATTCAGCGATTCATAATCGAAATATCCATTACAAAACTTACTCAATCAGAATTGCATAAATTAGGCCATGCTGAATTTATTTAAATCTATAGGAGTATCCATATACATGTGTGTGTCTGTAACTGTCGGAGCTGTCAAAACGTTTGACAATTTGCCCTGCGATTTGCCATTTGATTGTTGTTCAATTGAATTGGTTTTGCGGGGATATGTGGCATGCTCCCGCCGCTCGACCGCTCGACCGCCCGCTGCCTTTTAAATCAGTTTATGTTTTAATTACAAAATTAATATCAATTATGCCGCATGTCCCCAGCGCTCAACGAATTCTGCATCTGAATGCAAATCTATAAATTTGCAAATCTGTAAATTTACTTTGCATAATTGGCCACTTTCTAGCTACGCTCAGCCTCTGCAAATAGGAAGTGAATTCCTGTGAATGCCTCGGAAGGAATTTCGCTTCATATTATTTATTTATTTATTATTTATTTATTTATTATTTATTTATTTACTATTTATTTTTTAATTATTTACGTTTGAATTAGCTGAATTATTGAATTGAACGTGAAAAATTATAGCAGAAAATCAGCTAATTTAATAGAATTTCTGGTAATTTCGCAGCGTGAAAGCTGGATGATAAAACTCGATGCAAGTGTTGCGGTTTGCGGGTGGGAATGGCTAAATCATGAGTCCCAGCTCAGCTCATCCCAGGAGATGACCTTTTAAATTTGATTTGGTGTATTAATTGGAAAGCCGAGCATTCTTTTGACGTTAGTCCTTACCTGATGATTTTTGTTTCCGGAAAGATTATATTAAAATTAAAAATTCCATCTAAATGTAAATAAAACCCGGAGGAAAAAAAAACAATGGAGTGGGTGGGAGGAGGGAAGGGTGGCATAAGAAAATGGGAGAAAGACGGCCGGATGGACGGACAACAAAGATGAACAAAAGGAATCGGGCAACTAAATGAATATGAAGCCATCAGCAGTGCCATATGCAGCAACAAAAAATGTGCTGGAGTGGCGGAGAGTGGTGGGGTGCTGAAGCTGCTGTGGGGGAAAACGGAAAAGCGCGCAAAGCGCGCAAAGCGACGACGAAGGCGACAGGCAGCAGCGGAAAAATGCCGCCAAACGCAAATACTGCGGCACAATTTCATTTTTGTTTTTATCTCACTTTTTCGTTTTATTTTTTTATTAATTTTTGTCTGCTTTTGAAGCACAACACACAGATACAAAAACAGCCAGAAAGAGAGAGTGAGGGGGAAAAGCAGTGAAGCCTGCGGGCAAGAAATTTGTTTAGATTTTCACTTTTTCCCCTCGTTGCTGTTGACAAAACATCCCACAACAGCAACAAAAAAAAAGCCAAGCAAAACTGAAGAAGCTGCAGCAGCGATATTCACATTATGAACATTTTAATCAAATGAAATGACAATAAAATATTTGCTGTTGCCAAATTAAATGAAACGTAAATTTCGAGAGGCCCGACGAAAAGCCTGAAATTAAAGAAACACTTAAGCAGGAGATCAGAAAAGGAAGCAGGGGGAGCACAGCAAACGCACCGAAGAAGAAAAGACAGCGAAACATTTTGCACATTTGGAAATCACAAAAGAGGGCAAGCCCCGAGGACAGCAAATTTAATCATAAAAAATTGTTTAAAAATATACAAAACAAGACTGTAAAATGTAAATTGTACATATGTATGCATGTACATATTTATAAGTGCATTTCCATTCCACGTTAAAGGTGAAAATGTTAAAAATAAAACGGATTTTTGTTTCGACAATAGACTTGATTTATAGCTTTTAAACCCCAAAATTGGTGCAAAGGTTGATGTTGTGATAGTTTAAAAAAACCAAATAATTGGCATGTGACAACAACAGAAATGGTTTTCGCGGCAAACGATTCAAACGCCAAACGGAAAGCAATTCAATAATTCAATGTGACTAATTTGCGAGTGTTGCGCATTGATATGACTCTTAAACAAGTTTTTATTTTATCCAAAGATTTTGTAGGCATTTTTTAGAATTTAATATTAAGCTTATGCAACATTTCTTGGGGTTAATAAAAGTTTGGGACAGACCGTTAGGTGATGGATACACCCAAAAATATTCGAGATTCACCATAGCTGGCGATTTTGATAGTTTGATTTTGATTTTGATTTTTTCATTAATAAAAAAAGGAATATCCTAATATGACACCAATCGTAAAAACACATTTAAATTTACCTAAAGCCTTTGTACTCAAGTTTGGGTGTTGGGAAACCTTGGCGAAAAATAAAAGCGCGGAAAGTGTGAAAAGTCTTCAGAGCTATCTGAATTAAATAAGCCCTGAACTGAAATAAGCGCCTGGATCGTTCAGTTTGCATTTTAAGGCGGTATTTTTTGTACTGATTCATTAGTTATCTACGATGCCTCAAGTCTTCCGATCGTTATAGCTCACACAGTATATACATACATATAAATTCCTTAAGTATGCCAGAACAGCAAGTGAGAAACCTTTTTTCGAGAATATCGGATAAAAGTCCCTAATCAAAAATTATTCCCGGCTCAATGGAGAACTGAAAACGGCAGCAGGTTGCCAAAGTATTTAATTGGAAACTAGAACAGAGCTGAGATGTTATTGCACAATTCGGAAGAATTTTCTTTTGCTGGACAGCGGATCTTGTGGATCCCCTGGAAGTCTAGCTAAGTGCATTGTAATGATATGCCCTAACTCCTTCCAGGTCTCTGATGCCTTTGCACTTGCCAAATACTGCATCTCTTTGGTATCTGCTTTCATTTTCCTTTTCCACTGCCGCAGTGTAAGCTCTCTTCTACAATATTAGCGCGAAACGATCCCCCAAAACACAAGCTGCCACTGCGGCTCGCAGCCGCTCCACCCTACAGTTTGCCCAGACTCAGATACGAAACTCAGTTAGAGGCACCCCCTATCGGAGGCGACTTAACGGTGTCATTAACAAGGACACACAGCGGCAGCGGCCATTGTTGTTGCCGAAGTTGTCGCTGCTGCTAATGTTGCCGCTGTCACAAATTTCACTGGCAATTAGCAACAACAGCCTCGGCAAAAATATAATGCCTTTACCGGTTTAATTAGGGGCGCCACAACTGGAATGAGGGGTGGCGGGGGCCAAGGGGGGCAGGCATCAATGCTGCAAATTGTCTTCGCTTTTCCCCCGCAGCATCGACAACAACGGCTGCAGAAGTCACAGCGAAAACTTTCGCTCAAATCAAACGAAAATGTGCACAAAATGAAATAAAATCATCTGAAAAATCACGAACCAGTCAGACCATGTCCAAGCCGCGGAGACGACGCCAAACGTTGCAAGTTGGTTGGAGCTGGGCCTCTCTTCTGCCACTGCGTAACCACTCCACTGAATGCAGCACAGCACAGCAACAAAAAACAAAGAAAACACCGAGCACGTGACAAGGGGAAGCAATCCAAGTCCAAGTCCCAATCCAAAACAAATGCACAAATGCGCGGCGCGGCGCGACGCGGCTCGGCTCGCAAACCCGCTCGAAATTTGGACAAAGTCAAAGTCAGAGCCAAAGCCAAAGCCAGAGCCGGAGTGGCAAGTGGCAAGTGTAGCACACGCGACGCAGACGCACCCGCCTACTGGTTTCCACTGATTGACTGACTACTGTTCAATGCAACTGGCCGAAGATGATGCTAATGTCGATGCTTGGTTGATGTTGCGCCACGATGGAGACACACGAGGCACACACGCTGAGCTTTCGCTTGCAACTGAAGTTGCCGTCTGATAATGCCGCCTGCCGTGGCGGCAACGAAGCCAAGACGAGCCCGAAACCGAAAACGAAACCGAACCTGCCGCACGAATCTCAGCCCGAAGGCCTAGCCGAGGCACAGACGTGGTCCGAACCGAGTCCGAGCGTGAATGCTTAAAATTGCACACCTCGTTTTTCCACTTTTCCTCAGGCACACACGCACAGCCACAGCCCCCAGCCACCCAGCCACCCAGGCACCCAGGCACAGAGGCAGCAGCGAGTGCAGCGTCTGCATATTCCACATTGGGCGTTGGTGAAAACTTGCGCCAAAATATGGCCATGCCGGTACCGTCCCCCCATTCCCATCCCCCCTCTCCTTGCCACATGCCCCATGCTCCATCAGCCTGGTCTGGTCCGCTCCCGCTGCTGGCAGAGCGGCTGAAATGATTACTGCAATTGCCTGTTCCGTTTCAGAGCATCCTGGGTGTCGACTCAGTTAGCCAGCATCTTGAGTTGACCGCTTCGGCTTGGGTCATGTGGGCGAAGAAGGTGTCTGTGGAGGAGAGTTGCGGAGGGAGTTCCCCAAGAACGAATAGATCCGCAAATGAGATGGGGTAAGTCCAACAATGCAGCAGGAGATACAGGATCCGATATATACAAAAAGAGATATCGATTTAAGGAATCCACAGACGAATATAATTAGTTTATGGGGAGGAAGATATCAATGTTGCACATAGATGAAAGGTATTATAAGAGAAACGAAAGCACAGATAGACGATTGATGGATACAAAACAATTAGATGGTTATGGGGATGCCCTAATGAGCTGCGTAACAAATGCAACCCATTCCCGCTCTCTGGCTCTTTGCTGTTTCCACCCAAAAACAAATATTCCAGCATGACCATCCGGCAGTTGTAGCTCGATCATTGCGCCAGGAGGCGCATACTGGACGAGAAAGAGTGCGCGGTGGGAGCCTCATGGCTCGTAGATTTGTGCACCATTTTGTCTTAGTCTTGCTCTATATTAATTATAGTAATATTAAACCTAAAAATGCATTCCAAAAGTTGGTTATATTCAATAAAAAAGAGCTATAGGGGTCGTAGTGGCCAGTTCATTGTCTGGCAGTGGCTGACAGGGTTTCCCGCTCTTTATCTTGTGATTATAGTCGCGTTCAATGGGAAAAGTTGCGGCTGTTGGCCGTGCTCCAGCTCGATCCTGAACCCGATCCAGTCACGATCAGCTTAGGGCTGATGGGGCTGTGCCAGAGGCTGGAGGGTGGCAGGGTAAACTAAGACGATTTCAATGCAAATCCCGACACAGGTCCCAGCCCCAAAGCCAAATCAAGGACAGCTCGGACACATGACGTGAGAGCCCAAGCCCAAGCCCAAGCCAAGCCAAAACAAACCAGAAAAGAACAGCATCGAACAGGGCAGACACCATGAAAACACACACAGATGGCGACAGAGATGGGGAAAAGAGAAACAAATCCAAAGTCAGATAAGAGTCTCAGGCGGGATTTTATCCGGACCGGGCCGGACCGGGCCGGGTCGGACCGAGCTTGGGTTGGGTTGGATGGAAGATTTTGTGGGTTACTTTGGTGGCACGTTAGGTGCACTTTTATCTATGCCCCGTTTCTGGTTCCGTTGCTGCTCCTGTGCCCCGCCACTGCCCCTGCCAGCAGCCACCTTTCGTTTTCTCTGCTTTGCTTTCTTATCGGTGGCAATTTTGTTCGCTCGCTCCATTCCAGAGCTCCTTGTCGGCGCCCTCCCCCATTTTCTACTAAATCTATGACAAATGTAAACAGTCCTCCTTCCATCCTCCCCCAGCAGGAGACAGGAGTCCGGGCCGATGCGGGCTGTGGCATGTGGGGCACTCTCCCCCACTCCACTCCCACTCACACTCTTTTCCCCATGTTTCTGATTGTGTTCGCTTTCGGTTGGCGCTTTATTTCCCCCTGGTTGCAACTTTAGATTAGAGTTAATCAGCTTAGCGTGTCACTTTGACTATTAGAAGCGATGTGCGCGTCGAAGGGTTGGACTGGGTTGGGTTGGGTTGGGTCTCTCTGGGTGCCTGCTGCCTAGAGGACGGGGACTACAGAACCTGTGACTGGCTTTAATTATGATTTTTGGGCATCTTTCAGCTCTGTCCCCGCCACAGGCAGCACGACTTGAGGAAGCCCCAGGAGAACACGCACAGTCCGTCGTTGGTGTCATCATCTACGGAGGTGCCACTAAGCCAGGCCATGTCTTGCCGCTGCCGCTGGAGCTGCGCCGGCGACTGCGGCTGTGCCTGTGCCTGTGGCTGTAGCTGGCCCGGGAAAGCACACTGGGCCGGGTGGTGACTCACTGTAAGCAAATGCAACCAGCAGCAGTTTACGAGGATTCAAGTGATTCAAGTGATGCCGTTTACCTTTGCTGCCCATTCTGCTTGACTTAATTGTGAATTTTGAACGAAATTTGGAACTCGGATTGATTTCTACTCTCTTTGCGAATGAATTTTGTGTACTGGCCTGCTTTTGATCCTGGTCCCCCAACCCCCCAGCAGGCCAGCTGCCGCTGATAGAAAGTGAGGCATGCGGCACACACTCGTACCTGCCATCGGCAAGAGTAGTGGCAGCGGCGCGGGGCCTGCATGGACTTGGACACGCTGCTCCACTAACCAGAGATGAGGCTGCGGAGTGGCCAGTGATATTTTCACCAGTCCAGGCCAGGCCAGTCCAGGCCAGGCCAGACCAGCCCGTCCATGCCCGTCCATGCCCGTCCATAAATGGCATTCAAACAGGATTTTCTAGTTGTGCCGACTTAGAAAGTAACAGTGACATGGCGTGCAAAAACAGCTGTTGCAAGTTGCAGCAGATCTGCTGCCACCAGAGCCAGTGCAGCGACAGTCATTGATTGCCTTTTTGGCATTAGTTTCAATTTATTTCACTTTGAGTGTGATGGATGGCAGCAGCGACAGCAGCGAACGTGTCGCAGACCCAAGCTATCAATTGCACATGCCACCCCTCCCACCCACCTCCCACTCCCACTCCCACTCCATTCCGGTCCCACTGAGAGGTCACACGGAGGAGAGGAAAAGGCCCCTTCGGGGGCGCACTTTTAATGCCAACACAATTGTTGCTCCGAAATAAATCTATATCATTACACACAAGCGCAAACGCAAACAATAGCGGCCGCCGAATGGAATCGCAATCGAATCGAATCGAATTCAACTGAATGGCAGAATGGAGACGCTGAAGATGCTGCACGGGAAAAAGAGCCAAGCCCGTCCGAGTGCTCAGATGCCCTTTCAGCTCCATCGCTCCACTGGCAGCCAACTCATGTACATAGTTGATCATTTCACAGGTCTCAACGTCTCAAGAATATTCTCGTATGCCCTAAAGTAAACAGCTGCAGAGTTAAAGCACGATTCGGCAACGTTTGGAGGTGGCAACTTGAGCTAAAAGTGGGAAAACGATTGCTGGCCAATGATTCCCATGCCAATGCCATCTATCGGATCGAATTGAATTTATTCTATGCTATAGAATATTTTAATTTAAATAGAATATAGTTTGCACCTTTCACACTAAGCTCTGGAGTTTTTATTAGATTGACAAATATTTATAATAATTATTGCAAGTTGGTCAGAGTACCTTCATCTTTGATCTTCCTTTCATACCCGACACTCAAAGAGCATGGGGCTATGCTGGATGGTTCTTCGTTTGAGAGAACGTAATATATTCAATATTATGGACACAGCTGTAATATTGGTCATGGTTCGAATGGGGATAGTCGGAGTGCGATAGATAGACGGAATTATTATAAGAGCACACCTACTGCTCGCTTTCGCTCTCTCTATGATTCACTGCCATCTCTTTTCGCATGGAAAGTGCGCGGAAATTTGATGCGCGGTCTGCTTTGTCCATGCACTGCCACAATCAGCCCGCTCCCCGCTTTAACCGACAAATCAATCTGTCCCGTAATTAGAAGAAAGAGAGTGGGAATTTATTCTGTTATATTTATACGTTTAAGTGCGTATAGTTTATAAGTCGTAGAGGCATACTGAGTGTCGGAAAAATAAAGTGGGAAATTCATCCTAGATCCGCAACAAACCCGAGTGCCATGGGGAAGGGTATACATTGAAGAGGCAGTAAATTCAAAGAGCTTGAGGAAAATTGCCAAGCAATCAGCTGGTCATTGTACGGTGGCGGTCGGGCGCTTGGTGGGGGAAGGAGATGCTGGAATGGGGGGGCAGATGGCAGTGGGAGTGGGAGTAGAATCAAGGACCCGGCTACCACTTGACAAATGCCCTGTTCAAATGCTGTGGACACCATTTAATTCCGCCATTAATTGGAGCACTAGAAAGCCCAAACCAACTGAAGGCCCTCCGCCCTGGAGTATCCCCCCGGCGTGCTCCTTTGCTTTGCCGCTCTTCCACTTTATCCACCGCTTCCAAACCTAATTGAAATGCAAATGCCAGCAGAGTTTGATGCTTTTATAAATTGCACGTCGAATCGCCGTTAAATGATTTCCAAGTGACTTATCGCCGCGCACTTGGAGCCACAACAGATGCCAACCCAATCAAATGAGCCCGAATTCGTGAACCCTTCCATCTGGTCCTTTATCTTCGTGCTCAGCGCACTCGCAGTTTGGACTTATTCCGGGCAACCGGTGCTAAGCAGTTGGTAAAAAGATTCGTGCTTTTGATCAATTTATTTGCCCGTTCAAGTGCAGGCTGTATCGGAGCTGTGCAGAATTTTCAAGCATTTCTTCCGGATAAAAAGCACCAACAGCGACTCCGTCGCTTTCGATCTAATTCAACAGATTTAACGGGCGCATCGGTAAGGGATATGAAGAGTGCAGGAAGAGGGCCGTGGCGCGACGATTGCCAAAAGAATGGCCGATCGCCGCCCTTCAAGCAACGCACAGTGGGACTTCGGCCAATTCAACTTGCAAAATGAATACCTTTTGTACGTAAATGGTGTTTTGATTTTTAATACAATTTATCCCAAGTATATTTATACGTGCGACAGCCTTTATTTGTCCGTCATTCACTCGAGGTTGTATCTCTCAGATCGCTCCCGAAGTCAAAAATTAAAACAAATTTCTTAGGGATAATCTGGAAAATATTTTTGTAAAGTAAAGTCAGGTTGAAAAATAGCCCAACAATTGGCTATTATTATTAAACAATTATTAAACAGGTTAACCGATGGAACTGCCTATGCAAAGGAGCTGTTTTTATTGAGAATAAAACCTGAATAAATTTCTGCACACTGAACCAATTTTAAACTTTAAATCTGATATCTCTTGAACTAATGAATGAATTTCTTATAGTTTTGACTTTGGATAGCTCTGAAAAATTGTCCATTCATTATATCCAAAGTGTTTACTCATAAAATGGCTTTGCCACATCTTCTCGGCTGATCTCACACTGTGCAACGCTTTGAAAAAGCTGCAAAAAATCTCTTCAAGGCTCCAAAGAACAAAACAGCAGATGCCAACACCGCCGCATGGAGAAATAATCATCAATCAGCACAAATGTTCCACTGTTCAGTGTACAGTGCTCACCCAACGCTAAGTGCAGTCACACTCACAGTTTGGAGACTCTTTGGGCAGCTAATCCCGCATCGATCCAGACAGGCTCAGTATCAGTTTGATCCAGCCAAGCCACGTCACAAAAAAAAAAAAAAAAAATTGAAAAAAAGAATATTGAACTTCCGAAGGGCATTAGCTCCATCGCATTCTTCCACGCAATTAGTGGCCCAGCCGCCACGATCCCGAATCGCCTGCGGCAGTCGGAAGAGATGAGACGAGCAGTCATGCACTATCGATATAAATAAAAATTTAAACAATACCGTAACGCTGGTAACGCAGATACTTCATCCCACACTTACCCATAGACACAGATAGTCCCCGTCTTGGTAGGACGTGGAAAGGGGAAAGCATTCCGCGTATATTTTTCAATTTTGTTCGCACTTGTCATGAGAAAGAAAGGAGGGAAAGGAGGGAAAGGAGGGAAAAGAGGGAAGTAGAGGAACCACGACCGCTAGTTACGTTATAATGGTAATCCTTGCACTCCGCTTATCCTCTTTCCACCCAATGACCTATTTGATTAGAATCTAAGAATATTTTATCTGATTCTGTTCTGTTTCTCTTCCTCTCTTCGCACAACAACGCCAGGCGTTACTTCTGAACGAGGAAGAGTGTGTGTGAGAGAGTAGCAGAGTGGGCAGAGAAGTCACGTAAAATGTTTCCTTCATTCTGGCTATAACAACGATCCAATCTGAGCCAGATTCGGCCATATGTATGCATGTACACTCGGTCATATATGGTCAGATATCTTCAAAATTGTGGGTACCTCATATAAGTTCCCTCTGCGGAGCAGTAGGTGGCGGCGCTCACCCTCCAGAACTCCAAAGGGGTCAACGTACCCTCTGGGACTCGTTCCGCGCCATTTACTGCTCGACTGCCGCCCAGTGGAAACAGATCTGAAATACGCATCCGGCATCGTTTTGTTTTTGGAAGCCGACAAATAACCGTAAGCCCGTGGAATTATGAACGAACCGCAGAAAAAGAGCGACAACAGTGCGGACTCGGTTACTTTTTACTGCATGCCACGCCCCCCCATCTGAACCAGAATGGGGAGAGATGTTCGCGAGGCTCTACTGTACCTGCGCTGTACTTGGAATGCAACAGACACAAAATTACACAAACAAAAGGCACCTTTGCGCCGCGAGCTTGATTTATTTTCTTGTTTTTTTTACTTCTTTGCCAACGCGTGAATGTGCACTCGACTTAGTGGGTACTTTACAGGAAGGAAATATACGCACTAATTTAATTAGTTAATTATTTGGGGGAGTGTTTCATTGTCACATATGTGACACATCAAGTCCCCGATTAGCTAAATGTGCACAGGAATCAGGCAGACTTTTTACTTGTAGTACTACCTCAGGAGCTTTAATTACTGCTGAATATGTGGCTCTAAGAGCAACCTACCTGGGACATATATACATATGTATGTAGGTAGATATTTGTTTAATACTATACACACATTTAGATTGCGAGAATTACTGCTTTCATTTATTTATTACAACCAGTTCCAGATAATAACTAATTCCTATGAAATCAACGGAGTGACAGTCAGCCAAGCGAATACTCCCCGATCACGCCATCTTTCTCATTGCGAGAGAACCATTCTTCCATTTTCAATCACTGCAGCATTTTCTGTCTGTATTTTTATAGCTGATACTCCAAAAGCATGGGGATACATTAGTTTTGCGCTGGATGTGGATGTGTGTAGCACACACTGTAGCCAGAAGGCGCCAATCAATTGGCAGTGGCTACGCTACCCTGCCACACACTTACTCTCTTACCGGTCGGAGGGAAGCGAGGAATAACGGCTGGTGTTTCTGGCGAAAAGAGAGACAGAAGTAGCGGAAATATGGCAACAGATAAAATATTCTAAAATTCGAATGCAATAATTCATTATTTGAAAGTGGATAAACAAAGTGCCAGAATTAATATTACAACACAACTGAGAGACAACATAACCAATCAATGTCGTCCCCTTTGACAGAGGATGAGAATCTGATCGGATACAAATTGCAACGCTTGCCGGGGCTCGTTACAATCCCCACTCGTTTAATCTGGGAATTAGCATTGCTAAAGTCGTCGTTCGCTTGTTAAACATATCAACTATTTGTACAATTTATAATCTGCGCGAATTATGCGGAGTCAATATTGTCAATTGATAAACGCGACCCTCCCCGACAGAATCTGCCCGAATCCAGATACTAATTAGATGCACACACACCCACACACAGAGAGAATTAATGAAAGCAAAGCGGAATGCAGGCCACAAAAAAACGAGGAAAATACTCGCATAAATGAGTTAAACAAATGGGAGTAGCGAAAAGTAAATTTATTAAATTTACACAACTTCCGTTGCTATTGTTAACCATATTCGTGTCCAAACAAAATGGCCAACACACACACACACACATACAGAGGAAGAGAAAGAGACGGAGAGGTAGGTGGGGCCAGGGGGGGTGGCTGCTTCTCAGCTTAAGAGAACCGAAATATGCAAGCAATAAATTCGTGGCGAAAAACGAACCGACCCCAGCAGCCCACATGCAAGTGTAGGCGTGGTGAAATAAGATCAAACAAAAAATTGCATGCAAAAAAAGAGGCCAAAGCCACCCTCCCGACTAGCGGATACCCGGCTAATCGGGATTAACCCAATAATCAACTGTCATGAAACAGGCAGCAAATAGAAACAAAGCCGCCCCGTAGAAACCCGTAGAAAGAAGCTAATAGATCCCGATTAGCCACGGATCAGTACATTATTTATGTGTCTGTGTATAGGTGCAGTCATTGGACTGCCAGTCCCTAGTTCTGGTAAGTAATCGCCGAGTGTCAGGTGGTCGTTCAGCCAGAGATATGGACGGGCATGACTCCAGCGATGCTCATCATCATGGTTGGGCGATGCGCAAACTTTCGCGTACATTTCCACGAGTACAGTGTTCTCTTGCATTGTACAACTATCGCAAATAAATACCATTAAGGAGTGCACATGCACGCCAGTGCACGGGAATACACTCGTATATATATATGTATAGGCTGGGGAAGGGGCGCGGTTGGGTAAGAGGAGGCGGCTCGGCCCCCGAAAAGTGCAAACAACTGCAAAACCATATCAATGGCAATAGCAGTGATGACGAGGAGCCTCCACGTGACCATTCTATATGTGGCATACAAATTGGAACGTGGCATAAAGGCCCACACGCACACACACACACACACACACACGGAAACTTTACATTCAGGTGTACACTCTGTGTGTCAGTGGCCGGAAGTATGTATAATCAATCTTTCGGACTCTAGAATTAATCGGTGTGATACCATCAGCCAGCAGAGGCATCTGTACACAAACAAGAGCTGTAGGAGCTGCAGTTCCACACATCAAGCTGCTCATTGAGACACACACAAATTAATTAATGTATTTTTATGTATATCCATTATGTGAACTTATATTACGTGCTACATATACTCGTCCTACCCTCCTTACACCATCGCAGAATTTTCAATGGCGTCTTCTTCATTCACAAGCTCATTCTCGGGCTCCCAAGCTCTGTTGGGAAAGATCTATTTTACAGTCCCACCAGTTTACCCTTCTGCAGATCTAACTCCGCCCTGCACGAACCTTTCCGTGTTCTTTGCAATAATTACAATTCCTACTACCCCGAAATATCCCTTGATATGATTGTACGTAACGTTTACTATCACCATAAGGCTGATGACAGGTGCCCCCTGGTTTGTACGGACCACTATCCTAGAAAAAATCCTAAAAAGCGATCAAAAAAACCCGCACAGCATAAATAAAAATCGTTGAATAATTAAAAAAATAATAAAATAAATGTCGAAAAATAAAAACAAAAAAAAAAAATTTTAATAAAATAGATATCTGTAAAATATTAACTTAGAACTATAAGACAAATCGAAAGCCAATATAATTTCAAAGATATTAGATCATAGTTTAGTTAAACGGATTTCTAAAAAAAAAAAAAAAAAAAAAAAAAAACCATTCACCTTAACCTAGCAAAATTGTAGAACCTTTCTTTTCTTCCTCCATTGTATTTTTCTTTAGGTATGTATAGTTCATAGTTAGCAGATAATTGTTAATTAATTGAAATAAATAAATACAAGTTACATAAGGGCTAACACATGACACATGACTGAACAGCTTAAAAAATGATTTTAATTTCTCGTGGGATCAAAGATTTATTTAATTATGGATAACTTGATTTATTGGTCGTATTTCGTATATCTTAGGATGATCCGCAACCATCGCTTTTGCTTCACAGTTCCTTGCAGCACTACACTTCTGGAGTGTGCATAAATACATACACATACAAACGGGTGTGTATGTATTTATGTGGGGGAATATTTTTGCAGGTTCCTGTTGCTCTTTGGGTAACTAAATTATGGCCAGTTGAACAACTTTGTACATGCAGGCGAGTATTTGAATTAAGAGCGAAGTCGATTCCCGGGAAGAGGTGGGCTGGAAAGCGGAACCGCAGGGATTGGCTGGATTGGCTGCAGATGGCGGCTGGGCACGGAACGGCATGGAAGAAAAATTGAACTCATATTTGAGCGAACCACTTGCCACTTGGCACACACTATCTCTGGCTTCGTGTCAGTTTGAGTCTTGCTGGGCAAAGAAGGCTTCGCGCCACTCGGCAAATCCAACAGAGGCAAACAGGCTGGTGGGTAGACCGTTGTTTGAGCACTGGGGCGCAGCGGGAGCGACAGATAGAAACTCAAACAGAATAGCCGAAATCGGGTTGGTTTTTTGCCGCCTGATCCGCGGGCAACAAAACTCTGCCCAATGTCAAGTGTGGCCAAGCTCAGTCGCCATGGTCACTGGCCGGAAGGGGAGGCCAGTCCGACTTGGGGTTGGCTCACAACCGTAACCTCATGGCCGTAAGCGGAAACTGTGTCAAGTGAACGAGCGGAATAAAAAGAAGAAACAACTACAGCGAGGCGCAAAAATAAAACGCCGAGAGAACTGCAGGCGGCCGACATTAATCTTCGAAATTTGTTTTGTGGTAGCTCTGCCCTGCTCAGCTCTGCTCCTCACCAAATACATCGCTGCAGCCGGGACCACAGAAATACGAAGGAAAAAAAATGGGAGAAATTTTTATGGGCCGCGGACTTTGGGCAAGTGACGCTTGAAATGTAACCAAGGTTAATATGGCCAACGGGGAGGCGTGGGGGCAAGAGGAGGGCTCGAACGGGATTACGGCTCCGATTACGGTTACGGTTACGGTTATGGTTACGGTCCACAGTCGGCGGACTTATGGCCCCTGGCAATTTAACGCTTGCGATTTCCGCCAAGGGATTGCCAGCAGCCCCCCGCCCCTGCCACACGGACTGGACGCGGCCGACTCCGATTGAATGCCAAATGCACACAAATTGCTTGGGGCAAAGGGAAAAAATTGTGTGGCTTGCAAGTATGCAAGCGTCGGCGCCCCAAAAAGCGCAGCAGCACAGTCCGACGCAGCGACGCAGCGACGCGCTACAAGCCCCCAAGGGGGCCACCATGTTATGCTCCAAGGCGCCTTTTCTTCGGCTCTCCTCTTTGGAAAGCTTTTAAAATTCACACGCTGCGCCTTGCACCAGTCCACCCTGATTTAGTACCAGCACCCACCCACCCAACCACCCATCCACCCATCCTCTTCCCCACTTAATGCAATTTCCTTCTCTGTATGTGTCTGTGTGTCTCTGTGTGTGTGCAACCCTGAGGACCGAGCTCCAGTCACAGCCCTGGGGCTGCGAAATTTCTTTCTTTTTGCCTTTTCGGTTTTGGCTAATTAAATTTTATGCTCGGTAATTTTAGAAAAAAAGCCTCATCAACATTTTGGAAAAGGAGCGCCATTTAGGGTGGGTAGACGCTTCTTTAGGAGGCAATGGCAGGAGAGGCATCCAGGAGTGGCTGCAGCAGCAGCGGCAGCAGAAGTTGCACATAAAGGCGGAGAACGAGAACGCAAATTACAGGCAATAAATAAAGCATCAACTGAAAATCTTTGCATACTTTTTGGTGCCGCAGCTCCACCTCTTCGCAGAGTGCACGCGGTGGGAGAGTTTCCTCACAGTCTTCCCTCCTTCACAGCACTCAGCACTCATAAGCAACGACAGCATTTTAATTGAGCCATGGCCAGCAAAGAAAAGAAACCCAGATGCTCAGAAGCTCAGTGACACCCAAAATGAGTTGGACGACGGCCACGGACAGGGCCCCGGAACTAATGCGGACGAGTCTGGAGTCTGCAGTCTGCAGTCTGGAGTGTCCCTCTGCTGTCTCCGTTCGTTCACTGGGACGGCGCAGACACACAATACATTTGGCAATAAATAACATCTGTTCGGGCCGGGACACGGGCCGACAATGAAATCGATTTTCAGGCTACAGCAAAATGCAGCGAAAATTACCAAAAAAAAAAAAAAGAACACAAAACAAACAAAAATAAAGTGTATTTTAAAAATATTAAAAAGAGTGTCTTTGGGTCTCAACCAACGCATTAATACCCTAACAGCTCCATATGCAGCATAGTCATGTTTAAAAATGTTGCCATTCCGACACACTTGGCACTGCAGCTGGTTGATACTCCAACAAAAGAGTATCTTTACCGTTGAATCAGTTCTGGCCACAAGGACCGATCGGTCCCATGGCAACTACTTTATGTAGTACATAATGAACATGCATATGAACGTGGCTATAACTGCCTATACATATGTGTGTATATACTGCCTAGATAGATAAGCCATCGGGATAAAGTTACAGCAGCAAAGATTCAAATCTTCGAAACGAACTTGCATGGCAGAGCTGAGCCTTAAATAAATAAAATTAAACAGAAACCAGAAACAGGAAACAAGAAACAAGAATCAAATAATGTCTGTAGATTAACTGTATTAACTAAAATATAAACAAATAAATTGGAGAGCATGAAGTCGCTCGGTAATCCTGACTATTTTGCTGTACGTCATTTATCTGATTGAAATAACTTTTGATGTAAAGCTATGGCCAAAAATCGAATGGGCAGAGCTAGTGTGGCTTCATATAATCCATAAAAACTTCCCGTTGCAGCTTTTCTTTGAGGGTTAGATAAGTTACGAGTATTGCTTAGATTATATTATATTATATTATATTATATTATATTATATTATATTATATTATATTATATTATATTATGTTATGTTATATTATATTATATTATATTATATTATATTATATTATATTATATTATGTTTAATACATATATTCCCAGAATAGATAATGTTAATGCCATTATTTAAGGGCCATTCTCTTCGGATATTTGTTCAACAATTAATTTCAATCCAATATGTTTCGGTTAACCGGTCAGGAAAGGGTATTTGGACATGGACCCCACGCACAGCGCCTTTCCTCCAACCCCCGTCCACCCACCTCTTGACGGGTATAAAGGTTTTTCGATTATGAAAAAAATGCACAGCTGACGGGGCCGCGTCGAGCCAGACATTTATCATTTTCCACAACCGCAGCGGGGCCGCAGCCGCCCAATCCATAGAGCATGTACAGGGCATGGGGCAGTGGATGGGGCGGAAGGGCGTTGGAGGCGAGCGGAAGCAGAAGAAGTGCCTCGAAATGCATTTCCATCTTCATACGTCTAGGTATGTGCGATTATATGTATGTACATATATATGTATGTATGTATGTATGCATCTCCTGTTACCTCTATCCTATATCCTGTATATTCTCCTCTGCCATCATTTTCGAAGCACGTTTTAATTATTTTCCAGTGGAAATTAAATTAGTTTTAATTGGATCGAATAAATGTATATACACATACTATACACACATACATACGTACATATATTTATGTAGGTCTGGTGCTAAAAATGTAATTTTAACCTGAAAATTGCAGTTAAATTTTGGTTCAATTATTTTGAGTCTTTGAACTTTTGCGCAATGCAATTAGACCTAATTGGGCATACATTTTCAATCAAATTGGTCTCGAAAAGGCACAGACCGAGGCAACATGAGGCAGATTCAGATTCAGAACCAGAGCGGATGGAGGACAGACAGACATGGAAAGACAGGTGTGGCATGCAACTCGAACCCTAACTGGGCAAGTGGCCACCCCGTCTGCTGCCCTGCCCCACGAAATGTGGAAGGACTTCTCGAACTGCGATAAGCGGGGAAGAGTGTAGTAAAAAAAGAAAACAGAGGATATCACAACCAGGCAGACATAATATGTGAGAAATGCCTGACAATATGTGTCCAGGAAGCGGATATTAAAGCTCAGTGTGGGGGGGGTGGCAGGAGGAACTAGTTGGGTCAGGAGATGGGAGAGAGCAAGAACAAGGCAAGCGGCAAATGAAAATAAAAAAGAGCTGACAGTATCTGGCTTTACTCCCTCTCTCTCTCCCTCTCTGTCTCTCTTTTTGCCCTGCTTTTATTCCACTTTTTGCACTCAGCCGTGAAAGGGGTAATGCAGTTATAGCCAAAAGCCCTGAGATGCTTATTCAAATATCTTTGGGTTTATCCATTTGCTAAAATGATTTGCTAGTAGTGGTGAAGATATTGTGGACGAGCATAAATCGAAACTAGTCTGCCCATCAAGCTCCTCACTCCACTAACGTCAGTTCGTCCAACTGTCCAGCCAAGTCCTGCAGGTCTTTCGTTGGACTGTCCGCCTTGCTAGCTTAGCCGCTAATCATTTTGCCGATCAGCTCTGTATCTGCCTGTGCCTAATTCTGTTTTGGCATACACTCCAATCAGCGCAGCTTCAGCTGATCCAACTGACAGCTGCGCCATCCTGAAGAGTATTCGAAGCTGCGACTTGCCGGCTTTTGTTTCTTTGGTTTTAGTTTTTTTGTGCTTTTGATTTGATTTATGAGGGAGAGCATGTCATGAGCGAAGTTCACTGGTTTTTGTCCATCGCTCCTCCACCTGGCGTGTGTAGATGGCGATAAGACACTTATGGAACTTGCTCCGCTCCCCTCCACCGCCCGCTGCCACAACATCCATCTGCTCGGACTCTGGCAAATGCGATAAGGCTCTCTCTTTTTGTGTGTGCCAGCAGCTTCAAAATGCTGAAGCGAATTGAATTTAATACGAAATTAATGGCATGGAGAGGCACTCGAGGAGCTCGAAGTCTGCTCCAGGTGCTCTGCTCCTACACCTCTTCCGCATCTGTGCTGCTCCAACTGTCTGCAAGTGCGAGTACGAGCACGAGCAGTGATCCATCCATCCCCAACCCACCGATTCCTGGCACCTTGTCGTCTCTGGTTGAGCAGCTCGCTTAACCATAATGGGCCCAAACGTGCGGCTCTTTGGCCACACCCAAGTCCCAAAGGAGGGCCTAATCTGAACTAGTCCTTGTTTACTTGTCCTGGTTCGATGAATCTCCGGAACGGATGAGTTCTGAGCTCAGTTGAATCGTTTGGTGGCAAGCTCTTCGGCGGATCCAACTAGATGGGAGTTAGCTGCACAGAATACATCCACGAGAATTGTATTGTGCATAGAATCAGAAGCAACTGCAAGTTGAATCCCTTTTCCCGCCACTGGATCAACATCTGCGGTGTTTATCGTGTCCGTAATTTGGAACAACCCCGACGCATAATTCCCCACTGATCACTGATTCACTGATCCCTAGAGATCCCCAGAGATCCCTAGACTCTAGAGTCAAGTGGATTATTGATGCACAATGTACATTCATTCATCTGCCACTGCTACTGCTCTCGCGGATGATACTGCTCCTGCGAGTGCTACGACTCAAGGCTGTCGCAACTGCATCTGGATATTCGGGTATGCCCCAGCCCTTGAGCCCACTTGAGCCCACTCTGCGGAAATCAATCTGTTTGTCTCGATGTCTCGAGTCTCGTGCCTGACGCCATACCCCTGTGGATGTCAGATTAACTTCTAGCCCGATTTCTATCCATCTGAGTATCTAAGTTTCATTCCTGCCCAAACCCTCTATGATTGATGGCAGTGCTGAACCTTCCCTTCTGTTCTATTTGCATTCGACACTAACAGCATTTAGCTGTTAATGTTCAATTATCCCTAATTACATCCCTGTTTGGATTCCCGCTCCACTCACTGAACCGAACTCCACGAATTTTAATTATTAATGAACTGTCCAGCGGTGACAACTCGTCCAGCTGCTATTTGTTCTGGCTCAACTATTTCGATTTGTGCAGATGCATAATGCACAAATTATCTTTCCTACTCAGATCCCATTTTACACCTGCAATTGTGGTGCTCCAGCATTATTTTATTTCCCAATCATTCAATCAATATGCAAGTCCGTTCGGCATTAAAACCTCTGGGCCATAAAGTCTGAAGTCCGCTAGTTAATATTGCTTAAAGTTAAGCTCATCTGTCCAGAAACGAAATGCCAGCACGTGCCAACCCACCAGGAATATACACGTACCTGTATTTATTTTGTTGCCGCAATATTTTCTTACAATATTTAATAGTATTTATTAGTTTTTAGCACACACATAATTATTTGTTTCCGGAGTTAATTTACCTTCCCTGTTAGTCTAACGTCAGCATATCAAATTAAATCAAAAAGTGAATTTTGTATCTGCTTGTTATGGTTTTTATTTACATACATCAGCAAAAAAAAAATGCTTTTTTGAAATTTAAACGGCTCACCCCTTAATTTTGTTATCTTGGGTTTGATGGCATTATTCAAATTTCTATTTTTATTTAACAACATTTTTAATTTTTTTTTTCGGAATGATATGGATAATGCGTTGAAATCTTTTGCATATATATTGATACCATTAATATCGTCATTAATCACTTAGTTTAGTAAAAAAAAAAAAAAGCAAGTTAACCAAAAGCAAGTTATATATCAGCCTCAGCTGAACTTCCTGATTTTCAGCAATCGTTAAATTTTTAACAGTACTAAAAAGAAAATATTATTTTTATCAAAATGAACTAGTTTCAAAGTTTCAATATTACTAGGAAAAGACTGACGAATTAAATATTTTTTAAATTTTTATTTAACCAAAAAAGTGTATTTTCTTTTCGTGACAGCAACCATTAAACTAAAAAATTGTATAATTTTATTTGCTGACAAAGAACAGAATAAATGGGTGTCCGCTTTTTCGATCAATTTGTGTCCCCGCCTAACGTACGTGCATGTACATATGTACAATGTACATGTGCACCTTTAATAAATGGTTCTTGCATTTCCCTTGAAAACAAAAACATGAAACCGCACAAAATGATTAGTTTAAAATATTATGTATGCCAATTTAAATTTCCATTTGGTGCTTGCTAATATAATTTCCATGTTGTGTTTGGCAATTTAATTTCCATTTGCTGCTTTGTGAATTTGGGCAGAAACAGTTGAAGTGGCCATAACTTTGGAGAGTGGAAAAACGCTGCCAGTTACGAAAGGGAGACCCTCAGCCCCAGCCATGCTCCGGCGTATTAGCTTTCGCATCAGTCTTCGCACTGCCACCCACTTTGGTCAGGTTTTGGTCTTGTTGGCTGTGCATACATGTAACCCGACATAATTCAATTAAATGTGGAAAATCATTGGAAACTCTGGCTGCCGTCTCTCTTTTCCTTCTTTTCTGATGCATATATTTTTTTTGGCTAATTGATTGCCAGTGAAATGCCAAAATCGGCCAGCCTGTAATTCGAAATTGCTTCTGCAAACGCCTCTGCGGGCGGGCAGGGCAATTGAATGCACATCCGGATGGGGGCGGGCAATCAAAGCGTGGGGCAAAGGGCCATCCGAAAAACGCAAAACCAAAATCAAATAAACATGTGGCAAACGGGAAAAACAAACGGCAAAATCTCTGCGCCCACCGGTGGCAAAGAGCCGAGCATTTGCCTGATGAAAATCAGTCGACAGAGCAGACCGAGAGAAAGGTCAACAGACAGGGGCTCGTGTCACGGCTGTGACTGTGGGTGTGGGTGTGTGCCTGGAATTATGCCACGCCACGGGAAAACAAATCGTAGGTAATGAATAAAACGACAGAACGACACCCATGCTACCCTGTAAATCAGTCAGGGCAGAGCAGTCCCATTCCTCTGTGCTCCCTAATTCATGGGCTGGGGATGGTTCGGTGTCTCTGTGACAGATTTAGTTGGTTGGCTGTTGTATGTGGTGTTCAGAAGTGGCCAAATAGCTGCCATTTTGTTTGCACATTATGGCTGTGACGCACACACGAGCAGTCCAATCTGTGTCAGAGACATGCAGACAGATGGAGCAACTGCCAGTTTATTTAATTGAAATGTTTCTGGAAACCTATAAATTACAAATACATGCAGTATGCATATTTACCCCCGTTCAGACAGGCACACACAAGCAAACAGAAGGACAAACTGTCTGGTTGGGGCGGGGCGGGGTGGGGCGGGGCGGGGTTACAGAAATAGAGGCATGTATATAGAGAGAGAAACTAGTGATGGACATGCACATTAGCAGCTGAATTTGTATGCATATCAACGTTCTAATAAACAAAGAGGACCGAAACAGCTCAGACAGACCGGACAGACCGGAGAACGAGTACTGTAGTACCGCTCCACACTGGATGGGACTCCTGCTGCCTGCGAGGCTTCTTTCGCTCATCCGCTGCGGCAACGTGTCGGCATCCCCAAGTGAAAGTGCCAAAAGCATCCTGCAAGCCAAAGCCAAAGCCAGTACACAGTACACAGTACGGAGTACACAGTACGGAGTACATCCTACATCCATTTCCATTCCGGAACTTATCCCAGGACTGCGCTAAATAAAGTGACAACAAATATCTCGGCAGAGTGTCATATGGCAACCATTCCTGTCCCCTCCCCAACCCCCTCCCTCTCTTCGCCACGAAAATGAAAATAGTTGTGCAACTGCAGGAGGTGGCTGCTGCAAGGCATTCTTGGCCGGAGCGTAGGCCCATCCTCCATTTCCTGGCCAAGAATTCCACAGCTGTGCGAAATGGAAATGAAGCTCGCAGCTCGAGCATATTCAAGACATATCCATTGAGTGGATCGCTGTGTGCGGCATTCGCTTGCCTCCAAGGCTCTGTAGCGATCGTCATACCTGCCCTGGACCCCTGATTTTTATGGAGTTTAATATGGGGGGTCCCTTTTGCTAACACGGCTCTTCGGCAAAGGGAAACTACTGTCCAGGGCAGCCAGGTGAAGCGTCCTGGAAAAGAAACCAAGCCAAACCAAACCAAACCAAACTAAACTGAACTGAAGTAAACTTTCCCTGTCAAGTTCATCCGCTCTCGGCAATCATCTAGTTTATGCCCATTCATATGCACTCGATAGCAATCCTTGTGCCTGGCAGCCTCTGGTCCATGGTTAATTTGTGGCTTGGGCTGCGTCTTGCCAGGGCTGCCAAAGAGCACACAAACACACAAGCAGGGTGGCAAATTTGTCGAATCGATATCGACAATTTATCGTTTAGCTGGGCAGTTGAACACGAAACCGAGCTGGCCAGCTGGCAGGCTGGCAGGCTGGAGAGCTGCAGAGCAGGGGCAGGTGTGAAGCGAGAGCCATGCTCGCCCCCTCAAAAGAAGTCTCCGTGTCTCGCAGAGTGTCTGCAGGATTTGCATTTGGCAGAGGCACAGCTACAGTTATTTAATGCTCAAACAAATACACTCCAGCGCCAGCGCCAGCACCAGCCAGCACCAGCACCCGTGCCCAGCAGAACAAACAGGAAGGAGTGAGCCAAACTCCTCTCCGGGAGCACGGCTCCTCCTCGGTGTGCATCCGTCCGAGCCACACACTCGGTCTGGATTGTGCCGGGCGTAGAGTGTAAATTCAACAGTTTGTGCCGCAATTAAAGGCCAGCAAAGGCAAGTAGACTTCCCAGCCACATACATTTCCCAGCAACTGGCTGGCTCAATGGACCACTCTCAGTCCGTCGCATGCTTCTGGGCCAGTGGGTTTCGGTGCCACACACCACACAGGTACGCGTATACCCATCAATCGAAAGGTGTGAGCTACTTTCGTGGGATGATATGCCAAACAGCCCTGCCAGAGGGAGACATCTGCAAAAGGCAACGAGATGGAAGGTGGGCAGCGGCAGATTTTCTCAAGTCGCAGTGCAATATCACAAATACCAAAAGTTCCTCGACATTCACACACAAAACTGGCACTGAACTTGCGACTACATTGAACATATTTACGCTGCCAATAGCCACGGTTTGATGGCTTGGCTTAAATGGGAGGGGAACACGAGTATTCGAACGAGTATTCGCGTGTGAGTCTCACTGGGAAAGAGACATAAAGAGAGCGGAGATATAAGCACTATTGGAATAAGGATTTCTGCACTATTCGACTTTAACGTGCAAAGTTCTTTTGTTAGGGGGCCTAAGCAGCCTAAGCAAACTGTCCCAAAAGCGAGGAGCGCTTTCTGGACCCCAGCAGGGTAGCCAATGGTCGAGTCTTTGGCTTGTTTCTTGTTGTATTTTTGCACGCTGTTTATTTTGTTTGTTCTGCCCATGTCCCATGTCCAGACACTGCCCTCTGAAGCCACTTCTTTTCGCCTCACCGCCAGTCAAACGACAGGAAAGCGGCCGAGACATTCGTCTTGGGCACGACTCAGGCCGAATTTGTCGGGCACGTGGAAATTTACTGCTGCGAAAACGAAAACGAAACAGAAACAGAAACAGAAACCGACACTGACAGCGCCACCAAAACTGAAACCGATACAACTAATTCAAGCCGACAATACAGCGGGCCAGCCAGGCCGCCAAAGCCTTTGAGACACGCTGCGAGTGGGGCCAAGAGGCTGAGTGGCACTGGCACTGGCACTGGCACAGGCACGGGAGGGTTCTTCGAGCGGGGGATGGAGCAGGGCAGGCCTTGGTTGGCCTTGTCACTTGACGTCGGACGGGTGTTTACCGCAACTTTTTCCTTGGCTCGCTTCGGCTCTGATTGCGGTCCCGGAGTGCGGTGTCCAGGGCTTTGCATATTGGTCAGCGAAACGAATTGAAAATGGCGCCCGGCACCCGGCGCCCGGCGCCCTGCCGTCTGTGTGCCCATTAGGAACCGGTTTTACGGTCACTTTAAGGATTTATATTCGCCGCTCCGCCGTCTCGCGGCATCAATTTACATTTTGTATGCCATCAAATGGCGTATGCGCAATTTGTTATAATAAACATGTTGCTCAACGGCAGCGCTGTGGCCTGCCAACTTGTCAAAGAATTTATTACGCTTGTCCCGGCAGCCTCCTGCCACGCCTCCTGCTCCCTCTGTGCCTGTGCCTGTGTCCCCCTCATCATGATTTATGGCTGCGAGCCGTTTACAAGAAAGCCGTCTTTTCTTTTTTAGCGCGTCTTCTTTGGGACGTTCCATTGTGACGTCTTTGTACGCGTGTCCTGCCCCGCCCGACGCTGGTGTCATAAATTTGGTCAGCTATTTTCGGCGCTGAGAAGTAAGCAGCTCCGATCCCACAATCTACATGTATACACCCTGTCATCCTACATCGATTTATTTCCCTCAGATCCCTACGATTCTCACAATGAATTTACTTGATGTGTTGATGAAACATGGCAACGATACATAAGAGATACGTGAACTAGGGGCATCATCTGCCTCGGCGGAGCTTTAATACTTCCCTCCTCCTTCTCCCTTCATGGGGGGCAACAGCATATTTCTTTAAAACATATCAAAAGCTTCCGAAATGGCTTTGGAGTGCCACACACAAATCACTTTCAATTTCCAATCTCTCGGTTGTTTCAACATATCCAGTCCTATGGCTACAGATCTGTGTGAACACTCGTGCCCCCCTTGAATGACACGCATTTCATTCGTAAAAAGTTTTCTCGCTCTTTAAAGAGTATGTAATTTCGGACCTTTCTGAATTAAATACTTAGTGGGGTCGGCAGCCCTTCCTTCTGGGTGCTACTCACATCTACAGCCAAGACACCCACAAAACTGATACATCCCCGTTCGATTGCCAGGTATAACTACGCCTATATGTATGCATATCGACCTGGAAAAGAAGTCTGTACGAAAAGAAATTTATTAAATGAGTTTTTATTAGTTTAGCTAAGTGTCCGAATGTTCCCGCGAAAAGGACATCCGCAGGGCCATTCACAGAGTAAAAGCAGCGCATCACAAAAATGTTCCAGAATAGAATATGTTAGTATAAATATATAATGTCAATAAACAAACAATAAATAAATGCAACCATGGAATTTTTGTTGGAAAAACCCTGATGTTTCAGCTAGGACTTTCTCGTTTATTTGTTTACCCATTCTTAAAAGGGGCTCTAAAATAATAATAATAATAATCCAATTGGACTGGGCAGCTGGCAGTAAATTGTGCGTTGCACAGGGACATGTAAAAATAAATCTTATCGATGACAAACATGTGAGAGAACAGGAGCACCTAGAAATGTTCCTGGCACCCACTGTGCCGTGGCTTGTCCTGACCAACTAAGCGTTGCTAACCCAATGGGACTTTCAATTAAAGGGAAACTGTTTCTGGCTTCTGGCGTTCGTAATAGGATCAGGAGCGATTGGTACGGTTGGGCAATTCAGGAGAAAATAAGAGGCAAGAAGGGGCAAATAAAGGGCTGGGCTGGTGTAGCCAGCCAATCACCAATTAAGATATTTTCAGATATTGTCAATCTTCAGTGCATTAAGTTTCCACAGCCCGAGTGCACACATTTTTCGGAGGGAAATTAAGTCTTCAAACTTCGCGTATTTCGTATTATTTTCACGTGGCAGGTAAATAAATGCTTCGATCGCAAATACAACTACACTCCTGATCACTTCTGGCTAAAGCAATGTTTTTGTATATTTTTGAAGTATTATTTCGTGCATGCGCTGGGCACAGTAGGGCTGTCTGCCAAATGCTAAAGCACCTCCGAGGGCTGTCCGTGAAGTTTGTAAGTCTTCAAACACGATTTTCGGGCTACATTGCAGCTTCCAAGCATGAGGCAGTCATTCGGGCCTGCAACATTGTTTTTGTTTCGCGCAAAGTAAATGGAAAAGTTTCGCTTCGTGGCACAGGTTGTAATTACCATTGTGTGATTGTTAAAATAAAACTTATGTATAATTATTACGGGCCCTTAAGCACTGCTCTAGAAGTCATACAATCAGCAGAAAATATATGCTCAAAACCTTAGCCATCGCAGGAGCTTCGAGGACTGTCTCCTGTGCGTTGCTTTGCTTTGCATGAAAATACAATTTGGGATGCCAGTGCATACTTTTATGCAAACAAATGCGGAAATTTCAATGAGCTGAGGCGGCGAACAATTTGTGCTGGGCGCAATCGGAGGCAAGCTCTCTGTGGGGGGGGGCTGGAGCTGTCGAGATTTCTCGCTTTTATGACAATTACGCACCCGCTATCTCGGCCACCATTTCGCTACGCCTCATCCCCACGATTGTGGCTGCTTCTTGCCAGTGCTCAAGCCCAGGATGAGACAGAAGCTGAAGCTGGGGCTAGGGCTGGGGCTGGGGCTGGGGCTAAGGTTGCGCTTGCCCCCCACTTCACCTTTGCGTCTCGACCGACGGCAGCAGAGTCGCTGTGGTAGGTAATCGGACTGAAAGTAGTTTCATGGCTTGGTTTTTGGCTGGGGAAATACTTGGATAATTCCATGCACAGAGAACAAAGATAAAGCTGTGGGCTCAGCTGATGCTGTGTTTTGGCTTTGAATATTCTGGCCGAGCCGGAGCCGGAGCCGGAGCCAGAGCCAGACGCCCATTGAGTGCCCGAGTCTACTTGACTGTTGCCTCTGTTGCACAGGCCAGAACATTGCAGCGTTGCGTGCTCGATGGGTGGGGCATAGAAGCGGCGCATGGAAACTCTTTTTTAATGCGGCTTTCATCCATTGATCTATTCTATTAGCTGCTGGCGTTGAGGGTGTTCGTCTGTGTACGCGCTAGACCACCGCTAATGCAACTACTTCACATAATTCGAAATGCAAAGAGAGCAACCACACACACGCGCGCAGAGCCACAGCCACATGCTCAGGACACGCACAGACAGAAGTACTCACTTACACACTCAGTTACTCACACAGGCGGACACACAGTCAGACACACAGTCAGACACACAACTACAGACGAGCACCCGCATGCTACATGCTAAGGAGATCGCCCCCTTTGGCCTTTGGCTCCGCTTTTATGGCTGCCAACTACTGAAAGTGCTTCAATTAGCGCTCTGATGAACTCTGATGAGCCCAAAGTAAATTATCTGCTAATTGAAGTATGCCTCCCAACAGCCCCTCCCTCGCTCCCCTCTCTCCCTCGCTCTCTCCCTCACTCTCCGAGAGCTGTAAGGGGTACGATGCGTGAGGCGTAGCTGACAGAGCGACAGACACATCCAACTGGCCATAAAACTCATTCGCAGTGTCTGGCCGGGCGGGCGGGCGGACGGGCGGGCAGAGTGCTGAAATCACAGCAAGAAAAATATTCTCAAATAAAATTATACATAATTCGCGTCGTATAAAAGTAATGCAAAGCTGTGTGTGGGGGGCAGTGGCCAGTGGCCAGGGGCTCAGGCCGAAGGGGGGCATCCTAAGCAGACCCAAGAAGTGGCTCAGTGTGCATTCGCAGCTGTAAGTTGCCCCTCCGTGGAGCTGCTACGCCCACTGACATGTTTCGGGCTCCGTTTGCTTCGGAGCTCACGTAGGGAGCATAAATGAAGCTGCGCATAGGTAGGGGTAGGGTGGGGTAGGGTACGAGTACGAGTATATGATAAAGCACGGGAAGCAATGAGCCTCATCATCATCAGTAGCAGCAGCAGCAGAGGCAGCAGTAGAGGCAGAAACAGAGGCAGCAGCAGTGGCAGCAGCAGAGGCAGCAGCAGAGGCAGAGCCAGGTGCGTACCCCGCGCTAGGTGGTGCGAGTAGCAGCAGATGCATGGGACAACTTGCACTAAAACGGCGCCAAGGACAGAGTGGCGGTGCGCATCGGACGTGGAACAGGCGACACTTGAATGCCCTACACCTACAGCACCACTTCGGAGCCCCACTCCGGAGCCATGCGAGCGCGTGACGCACTGACGCAGTGAAGGGATCAGCAGCAGCAGGCAGAGCATCTCGAGACGCTCCCTCTGGGACCTGGGACGGCAGGGCCAGACACGTGCCATGGACATGCGAACTGTGAAATGGAGCAATTCCAGGTGGCAGTGGCATAGCTCGGGCATGCGAAGCCAAAGGCAAGTGGGAGTGGGAGTGGGTGGATGTAGTGTCTGACTGGAGTCATTCATTTATGCACTTGCTGGCTCATACTGTTGCTCACTTACTCAAATGTTATTAAGTGCCGTGAGGCACTCTCTCCCTCTCTCTCTCCGCACACACTCGTGCCTCATCCTTGCTGGCTGCTGGCTGCTGGCTGCTGGCTGCTGTCTTCTGCTGTTTCAGCACTCAAAGCCGACCAGTCAAAAGATGAGTGCTCCATCCCTCAGCTGCTCAGCTGCTCAGCTCCAGCCCCTCCCCACTGGGTGTGAATCCTATTTTGATTTGGGGTCTCAAGTCGGGAATGCAGCTTTAATTTTAAGGCAACCTCCTCTGGGGCACACATGGGTCAAGCCAGGCCAAGCTGGCTAGTTGGCTAGTCTCTGGTTCTGTCTCTGTCTTTCTGGTTCTGTCTCTGGTTCTGTTCTTGGTTCTCGTTTCTCGGTTCTCGGTCCTAGTCCTGGTCCGGCTTGCACCCTTAAATCTCCTAATCGACATTGACGGCCACAGTTGGCCCGAAATGAAATCCGTAAAACTTTTACCAGTTGCATTTAGGAAATGGCCAGAGAAGTGCCCTGGCCGAGGGCCAACGCAGCCATCCAGACGCGATGGCATTGAGGCTGCTGGAGACAAGGCGGGCCAAGCGCAGCCAAGCCGGGGGGAATTAGAATGCCGGACGGAAAATTCCAACTGTGCACCATGTTAATGGCAAATGGCGTTCGCAGTTGTCCTCGCTGCCAAAATTCCTCCTCCGGTCTCTGGTCCCGTCTCGGTCTCCGTCTCCGTCTCGGTCTCCGTCTCGGTCTCCGTCTCAGCTTCGGTTTCAGTCTCAGTCGCAGTCGCAGTCGCAGTACACGGGTGCCAACAGCAAAGGGACGGGAGGCGGGGTGCGGAAGCAGCATACGAAAATTTATTACACTTGAAATGGCGTATACATAGATAAGTACATACATATGTATGTATATGTACATAGCGGTGACTTGGTATATACTTGGTGTGTGCTGTGTGTGGGGGAATGCGAGTGCGGGTACGCAAGCCAATTTCGCAGGCGAAAATGCAATGAACTACAAGGAGTAGGAGAAGGAGTAGGAGAAGGCGGGGAGCAGCACACGCACACAGCCACAGCCACCTTAATGGGGAACTTTTCTTTCGGCTCGGATGGGATGAACGTTCGCCGGAGTCAGCCAAATGCGTAATGCATCAACTTCAGGGAGCGACACTCGGTCGCATTTCTAATTCGATTGTTCGGCACGGGAGGCTGCCAGCGCTGCTGCTGGCCAGTCGAGGCGACTCCAGACTCCAGGCAGCTTCTGAAATTTAAATTTGATTTAAGATTGGCCTAAAAGGCAGCAGACCCTGGTCCTGGTCCTGGTCCTGGTCCTGTTCCCCCCTAGCGTTGCTCATCCACAGAGTCATATTACCATTCGATGGATCTCGCTGGGGCCCAATCAGCTGGCGAACTCTTCCAAATCTGAGCAAATACTCGTGCATGCAGGTACACACACACACATGTATGCACACATGTGTGTGTGTGTGTGGGTGTGTGTGTTGGTGGCAAATATGGCACGCAAATGTTGGCAATTAAACAAACCCGCCTCAAAGCTAATCAAATCGATAACCACTCATAATCGGTGGCACCTGTGAGGGGCAGCCAACGAAAACGAAAACAAAACAATTGGGGCGAGTGGGGCGAGTGGGGCGTGTGGGGCGTGGTAGTGGGGCCCACAAGGAAAGTGTTTGCACAGCGCGGTTCGATTCGGTTCGATTCGGTTCGTTTGAGAGCTCACACATCGAGTGCGGTCCCGTTGCTGCCCGCCTGACGCCTCTCTGTGCGGCTGGCTGCAGTCGCTGCAGGGCCACGGATGAGCTGGCTGACAGTTGGACGTCACTTACTTACGCTAATTAAAACGACTATCGCGCCCGACCCTCCGACACCCCGCCTTGCCGCCTGGCCGCCTTCTGGCGATCTCTCCGAGAGCTCTCCGCTTGTCACTGGGGCAACTTTGACGCAAACCGATGAGCGCAGCGCTGCCTTCGACAGAGCAGGTGCAGAGCTGAGCAGTGGAGCTGCCTCACCCCGGCGGGAAACTGCAGCTATCCAGCTCCCCGTGCCGGCTGCATCCCTGCCAAGGCTGCATTTAATTTCCGGGGCATCGACGGGCTTTCGTCTTTCCCCTCGGCTGGGACATGTTCGAGTTCCGGGGGCCCAGCACAAGTCTCTACAGCTGGCAGTCGGCCAGTTCCCAGTTCTCCCAACTCCCCCAACTGGGCTGTCGTCAGTTTAGTTCAGTTGAGTAGCACTGCCACAGACTGAGTCCCAGTCCCAGTCCCAGTCTCTGTCCCTGTACCCCAGGAGGATCCTTTGGAAAACGTTCAAAGGGGACCGTTAACTCTTCTTGCCGCGTTGCAACAGCTTGGAAGTTGGTCCTCTGGCCGACCCCGTCCACTGCCTGCTGCTCGCGGACATTCGCTCTTCGCTTTGCACCTTGCTTTCGCCCACGAAGAGACACCGTGCGATTCCGGGGACTCGCTGGCCAGTCGCAGGCATCCCGGCGTGGTCTCTACTGCTGCCCACACCTGACTTTTATAGAATCACGCGCTCTGCTGCTCTGTCGGCGACAGGAGGTAGCTCGGCGGCTCATGGCACAGGAATGGCAGAGCGTCCCCTGGGCCAAGCTACCTTGGTCGGACATGCCCGCTTGCCGGAAAATAAACTTATAACTCGACTTGTTTGACTAACGCGTTTAAGCGACTTTCCCCCTTGGCTTTTCGCTCTTCTCTCTGTCTCTGCTCTGTTGCCCTCCGCGTAGTCCTGCTCCCCTGCCTGCTCCTGCCTGCTCCCCAGCTCTGCTTCGTTAGCATTTTCATTCTGCGGCTGCCCATCGCTTAACTCTGTTTTGTGATTTAATTTGCAATTTGATTGCCATAGATATCCCAGAGGTCGCAGTGCACAGTGGCACCAGATTTCTGCTCTCTCTCTCTCTGTGCCCCTCCGTCTCACCAGCTCTATCGGGGTTCATTGGCCCTGCCCCAATGGGTGGGTGGAGTCACGAATCGACCAGGCATAAACCCCATTCCTGTGATTGCTGCTGTCCATTCGGAGCTCTTCCAGGAACTATTCCTTTTCTGTCAACTAAAACTATAAAAAGTGCACATTCTTGTTACTTCAATGAGATATCCTGGTCTGCACAGTGACAATTTTCAGTCTCAATAGTTTTATTGGTGTTTCCGAAGCTTTTTTGGCACCTATTTTATCCAAATTAATTCAACCAATTAAACGGCGGCTAGCTGCAGCCAATTGCTTCGGGGGTTCGGCGAGAGATAAGCATAGAACTAAACGACGGCAACGACGGCACCGACGGCCGATCAAAGCAGCAGCCGAAGCGGCAGGTGCAGAGCGCCCGCCGGTCACCAGGGAGGGCGCAGCAGCACTGCCA
This sequence comes from Drosophila tristis, assembly GCA_018150885.1. Taxonomy (NCBI): domain Eukaryota; kingdom Metazoa; phylum Arthropoda; class Insecta; order Diptera; family Drosophilidae; genus Drosophila; species Drosophila tristis. Next base: position 762,553 of record JAECWT010000215.1, on the reverse strand, counting down.
AACGCTGGAGATTACATAGCTCTGGGCCTAGTTGTTCTCATAGATCTTTACATAGTTATCCATGCTCTAATAATAATTTGGATGATTTAGCTGCTGCTCCCAGCTGCTGGCCCGAACAATTGGTATCACTGGATTCCAGCTGAAAACTAAACCAAACCAACCAAATTTTAATATTAATTTAATTAATAATTTTTGCATAAACTAAAACATGTTTTACCAGCCATCAATGCAGTGTCCTCAAAATTATTCACATTGAAATATCGTCTCAGGTCATACTGCAATTGGCGTTTCCAAGCACTTCTGTTCTTGGCCCACACAAAAGTCGGCCAGCTACAATTTCGGGACCGAATATAATCGGTGGCTTCCAGGGCTAATTAACATTTGGAAGCTGATTAGGACTCTAGGGATTATCTACGCATATCCACCCACTTTTTTTAAATTAATTTATTTATTTGTATTTTAATTTAAAGTTTTATTATTATTTATTTTTATTTATTTTTATCTTATTTTTATCATATTTTTTAATTTTATTAATTACATACAATTTATTTATTTATTTGTATTTTAATTTAAAGTTTTATTATTAATTATTTTTATTTATTTTTTATCTTATTTTTTAATTTTATTAATTACTTACAATCCTATTGTCAAAGTAAAAATCAACCCGAGCGACATCACATTGTTAAATATTAAATAAATATGAAATTTAAAAAATATATTAAATATTAAATTTAAAAAATATATTAAATTTTAAATTAAATAATAATAAAACTTTAAATTAAATAATAATAAAACTTTAAATTAAAATATAAATAAATTTAAATAAATAAATAAATTTTAAAAACTAAATTTAAGCTGGTAATCCTTAGAGTCCTTAATGGCATATTTTATTCCGCTCCTTATGCGGCTACAACATTCACGAAAATCCTCATTATTTTGGGGTAAGTGGAATCGAAATCCAAAACGATGAACCTCAGCGAACCCATGAACCCATGAACCCATGAACCCATGAACCTTTGTTCTTGTTGCTCCTTCCCCTGTCCACCCTCAGAACTGAGAAGGGAGACCCCCCTGTTCCTCTGACATATCGGTTTAAGTTTTATTTGGAATGAAATGCGGAAAGTTTTGTCATTAGGCCCTTTAAATAATAAATTATTTTTAATACAAGCTGACGTGGAAGGGGGAACTCTGCAGAGTTGTGTGGGGAAGGGGTAGATTTTGAAATCGTGCCACTGCCACTGACCCGAGGCACAAACTCCAGAACAAAGCTCACATACGGGCTGGGCGGAAGCAAACTTTTCTGGCTCGTCCAGGGCCAGCATCCTGTGCCCTGTGGCCTGTGTCCTGCATCCAATTCTGTTGCATCCATCGTGCGCTCTCCATGGAAATAAGATTTATTAGATATGGTAATTATGCACAAAGTCGCTCCATGTGTGGGCAAAAATGATGGGCCCAGTCCGGCCTCTAGCTGCATGCACTACTAAGTGTAGTGCTGACGACGATGCTCGACGCCCGAGCAGCCTGGGCAGATTTTAGATCCCTTATGTCTTTGCTTAGATAATCTACAAGCCATGTACAATGTACATATGTATGTGTGTGGCCCGTAGCTTGATCAATGCTCAGGCATGCAGTACACTCAGTTCAAGCCCAAGAACTTAATTTTGGCTAATTATTCCATTACGTATACGCCGCGTATGCGAGCGTTCGATTAATTTTGATCAATTCGGATACTTTTTTTAGCCAGAACTAAGTAAAGAAAAACATTTAACACATGCCTATCTATGCATTTGTTCATCCCATATGTTTATTTTTTGGAGCCTTGGAGAGTTTTCCCATTTAATGGAAGCTGCAGCTGAGGTGGGCAATTCCGCTGGAAGGGGTTCCTGTGGCAATAGATACAATGGGTGGAAAGCAATCGCGCACAGTCTCATCCCACAACAAAAGGTACACCGTTGCACATGCACCTCCAGCCTGCAGCCAGCAGCAGCGCTTAAGGCGGGGCCTAATCAACATTAACGTATTGTGTCAACGGCATGCGGCGTGACTGTGACATTAGTTTTTCAAAGCAAAAGGCAAATCGCCAGAGAGAGTGTGGAGGCCGTGGCCATGGCCCAAACAAAGGAGCCGGCCAAGCGCGTCCTAGATCGCCTTTTGTTCCGCCTCCATCATCTTTTTGATACGCCTCTGATAGAGGGTGTGCTGGCCATGGTTTTGGGCCTGGGTTTCTTTTGTGCTCAGTGGCAGTGTGAAGAACTCCTCCCTCGGTCACCCCTTGTGAGGGTCCCTGGGACTGAAATATATTTAAATATATTTCCAGGTCTACCCATTCGCAGGGCACTTTGTGGCACAAACTTCATTTGCATTTGCAGTGCCATTGTCCTTTGCCATTGTTTTGCGGCTCTGCAAACAACAACAACAACAACGTTCTCTTCATGGATGGTAAAATGCGAATTGCTTAAGCAACAAACAACGAAAATACCCTCGATGCACCGCAACTAATCAAGAATTTACGCGCAGAAATCGGGCGACGCACAGTGGGGCCTCAGCCGCAAGGAGGTGGCAAAACTCAATGAATTTTTTGGATAAATCCAATACACGAAGCTTAGCTAAAAATAGTTCTTGCATAGAAAACCAAGCTTTAAGTTTAAACCCAAAATGAGGCTATATTCTAAGATTCAATATTTCATCGGTTGAACATGACGTCTTAAAAAAACGGAAAATAGTTCTTGCATAGAAATTTTACGCTTTTTTTCAAACAGAAATTAAAAAAAAAATACGTTTTTAATAATAAAAAATTATGTTTGATTCAAATAAAATTTAAAATTATTATGTGTAGTGATAACAACCATTAAACTTTATTTAACGATGGGAAAGCACAAAGTTTGGCGCATAATGCGCCGCAAGCAGGAAAATATTCACCGGAATCAAAGTTCAACTTTGACTATTTATTGTAAAGCTTCTAGGCATTGTAGCCCCATCTAATCAGACTAAATTTCGAAAGATTTTCCCTTCAAATACAGTTTATGTCATGAAGATATCCTGATTCGTTCGGAAGTTGTTAATTTAGCAAGCTGAAATGGCAGAAGGCCCCACTGTGCGAGCATCCAAAACTGTTTTATACTATACGTATGTTAAAGCGAGCTAAAACATAATAACAGTAGCTATTGGGTGTTCTGCTTCGTGCTGTGTTGAGTAGGAGGTGTGGAAGGCATCCGAAAGGGAGAGGGTAAGAGCAAGCCCTTCATTTATATATTATCAGGGGCAACATGGGGAACAGGGGCATCAGATTGCATCAGCAATTTTTAAATGAGTCACACACAGGTAATAGCTGTCAGGTATGTACATAAGCTAATATAATTCCTGTATTTAATATTTGTTTAGTATTCGACCCTGAGGACTGATGAGCTACAGGAGACTGAATTTACTATGCTGCAGGCGGGTCCTCCACAGAAGGCGAGGACAGGTGGAGCATAGCACGAGGATGGATGCTACTTGGCGAACGACACAACCTGAAACGCAGTCGCCAATTTGGGAGCACAAAACCAAGCACCAAGCACCAAAGCTCCCAAGCACCCAACAACAACAGGATCAGAGTACAGACGCCACTGGAAATTTTATTAAACATAAATATCTCTACCAATAGCTAATCTAGCTTGTTCTTTCTGTCTTTATTGGACTCTAGGTCGTTGATAATCGCCAGTGCCGTTGCCGTTGCCGTTGCCGTTCCCGCTATCGTCCTCTCACCATGGATAGACGACGCCTGTTCAGCATCCTGACGACCCTGCGGACACCAAAAAGACTGCTGACCAGCTTCCACCCTGCTTGGTTTGGCATCGCCGCTGCAGAAGGGACAGCTGTGAGGAATGTGACAAATAAGGGAAGCGATTAGTGAGTGGAATATCCTTGGCAAAGAAGAACCAACCTCGGTATATCTGGCAGTGGGCCATGGCTACGAACGGGCACGATCGGAAGTAGCTTCACTTGCCTGTACAGGCACTGCAGACGATGAGCCACACAGAGGACGGACATGAGAAGGAAGGCGGCTATGACTACGCCAATCCAATAGCCATTCTGCAAGGATGCACAGATGTAAGACGAAGTTCGAAGTCACCCAATTGGGGAGCTACTTACTATGGGATCCACCATGCGATTGCAAACCAGATCCAGACCGCGCTCGTATATATAGCTGAGTGGCTCGCAGCGACCCACCTCATAGTTTGCTTCATGGACCACCATTCTGATGTACGCGTTGATCTGACTCTCGAACATCGCGGTTAGGTTCTGGCCAAGTGTGGCAATGTAGGCCGTGCCCTTGGTCTGTATGAATTTCTCGGTGTCCAGCACCGACTGCCTCAGTATTTTGACCGAATCGCCGAAGTTGTAGTTCTCGTACAGAATAAGCTTATCAGTTTCCTGAAGGGTTTTAACAAATAGCATGACGTCTCTGTGTATACCTGCATAAAATGCGGTCATTAGGTATTTCAGGCTCACATACTCGTTCTCGAACGCGACCTTGGCCGCATGGTAGTTGTGCCACGACAGCGACTGCGACAGCCGCAGCAGATTCTTGCCGAGGTTGTCCAAGTCTATGGGCGCGAATTCGGGGCAAATCGATTCGGTGAAGAGGCGGCTGTGATACAGCCCCGCTATATTCCTCTCCCCCAGGGTTAGGTATTTGTCCCGATCATTCCCCAATAGCAAAAATGTTTTGGACAGATCTAGATCCTTATCGAAATTCCTCTCTTGGGGGGTCATCACGCGAACGCGCAGCAAGTTGTCCACGTTGTAGATGTTCTGTTCGCGCAGAAAGCGGAACAGGAAGTTTTCGCCCTCGCACACCTTGATGAGGGACGACACTCGCAGTGGTGCCGACGCTCGATTCGATTCGTCACTCTGGTGGGAGAAAAACTTGCGCAGATCGATGTGCGCGTCCAGCTGGCGGAAGAGCGCACTTGACTTCTGCTGCCGGAGGGGCGCGCACGCGCCCTTGTACGCCACAGAGCCGATAATGAAGTAGAAGAGGCCCACTGCCAGCATGGCAGATATCACGCAGAATATCAGAATCATGGCTCTGCAAGTAGCAACCAAATCTGTTGTTAGTTAGGAATACGGGTATTAGCCGCCAGAACTGTCTGCCAGCACTCACAATATCAGAGCGTACGATCCCAGCTTCATGCTGCAGAAGTCTTCGCTCGTGCCAGTGACGCGCTTTCCAAGGCAGCCGAAGAGCAGCGCAATAACCAGGACCGCCAGTATCTGGGTGGGAGTGGGAGTGGGAGTGGGGGTTCCTTCAGTTGATGGGACAGATGGGCAGGTGCTAATCACCCAGGATACACACCACAATCACGATCACAGCGATGTAGAGAACAACGAAGTAGCGCGTTTCATTGAACTTGTCGTAGAGATCCTCAAAGGTCTTGGTCGCATGCAGCGTTCCCAAATGAATGTCACTGATGACGACATCGATTATTTCTTGCAACTTTCTCGACTCCTCGGCGAACAGAATCGCGCCCTTGCGTAAGTCTCGTATCATCTGGGGCGAGACTCGTGCCATTTCGTCCCTGATCATGTTACTCACTTTTCGGAGACGACCCATAAAGTAGTGTGCTCTCCACTCCTCCGGCAGGTATTCCACCATTATCTCCCATCTGATGTCTCGCAGAGACGGCACCTGTACAGATACTAGTCTTAGGAAATATGCCATCAATTATAGAAATGTATTCACTTCGTCCAGGTGCAGGCATCTGGAGGTGTCCATGAATTCAATGTCGAAATTGGGCAGAAATTTCAGGCACTCCTTATGGCCACAAAGCACCGCCGCCGCATAGTTTATGTTGCGTTTTACTCCGCGAAGAGCTGTCAAAAGAGAACACGCAAACGAACATACTTATGTATATCTGTATATATGTATATGTAGAGAACATTTAAATATGCAAAATGGGCATAATAAATATCTATAACTAATCCTTCAAGCCTGATTGCTGCTCCTGACGGTGTTTGATTGGTGTCTGAGTACTTGTGGTGACCGATTAGATACGAGCAGGGACCGTAACTGTTTCAAAGTTTCAAAATACAAATCGCAATCTAATCATTATTTCAAAATTTATTATATAAAAGCTACGTTATAATTACACTGATTTCTATTTGTTTCAATACAAATCCCCAGAAGCGACTCACACGTTCCTTCTCGTTAATTCTTAGCTTTAATTTTTTCAATACAAATTAGAAGTAAAGTTTATTTTAACTTTATATTTATAAAATTACAAATAATAGTTCTTTATGATTTTTTTAATAAAAATTAAAAATAAGAGAGATAAGAAATAAGATTTTTTGTTTTAAATGTTGAAATGAGAGTTCTTTTTTATTTGTGTATTAAAAAAATCATAAACAACTATTATTTGTAATTTTATAAATATAAATTAAATATAACCCTTACTTCTTATTTCTATTAAACAATTAAAAATAAGAATTAACGAGAAGGAACGTGTGAGTCGCTTCTGGGAACGCGACTCTACTTATACCCGTACTCAGTCAGTGTATACATTTGTGAGCTTATGATTTTTTTTAATTTTAGAAGTACAAAAAAAATTGTACATTTTACATTTTTCTGCTACATCAGTTATCTACATCTGCACCTACTATGTATATTATACATCTAACATCTCCTCTGCTAGAAGGCGCTCGCGAACACAACGAGGCAGGGTGTGCGAGCGAGAAAGAGAATGAGTAGTGGGTCTCTTGCTGGAGGTGGTGGGGAAGCAACTGAAAATTCATTTCTTCATTGTGGCTATAATTATGATCCGATCTGATTCAGATTCGGCAATCTGGTAGATATGATCATTCTCTACGATGCTGCTGTTTTAGTTTTATAGTATCTTTAAAATTGTGCCTGCCACAGATTTTCGTTCTTTGTGGCGGCGAAACGGGACGGGGCGAAATTTTGAAAAACACTTGTAGCAGATTTCACATGAGTACGGGTATACCAATGATTTATAATATATAAATCGTAAATAGAAATTTGTTGCTGATATGGCTTATTATGACTGAAATATAAATAATAGTATATTCCATGTTTCCGTAACGTTTTCCATTCACATTGATTTATTTACTTAAAACTAGCATTCATAGCTCTTATTTGCGGTCCCTGTACGCGGTACGAGTATAGCCGATTCGTTCGAAACCTACAGCCTACAGATAGGGCCATGGCTTGGGCTCAGTTTCAATTCATTTGAGGCATTCACTAACAAATATTTCCTAATCCTTACAAGTACAAGTCTTAGTGTACTCTCTCTCTCTCTCTCTCAAAAGCTATATGTGTACGATCATGTGGGAATATGCATGGATACAAATAATAATTACCTTCTCTTAGAACGAGTGTGTCTCGAAGCAAGTTATCTTGTAGGTATTCAACCGGACCCGTGTCCATTACTGCCTGGAACAAATTGGTTAATATCCGGACGAGTTCCGCGAGGCTATTGCCTTCTGCCACGTCGTTCAAGTCGGTAAACATATGATTGGGTGCATCTATGATGGGATAGATATGTCAGCATTACAACATTGCACCACGGACCCTGTGCGCTGCGTTATACTCAAGAGCATAGTGACCAAATGGGTCTCCATCTCCTCGTAGTTGCTCACAAACAAATGATGAATGTGGTCGCTGACATCCTTCAGGAAGTTGCAGGTGTCCACGCTGCCCACCTCCAAGATCTCCTTGCTGGTTTGCAGGCCGCGTTCGAGCATACCATTGGAGAGGAACGACAGGATCATGCAGAAGCTGTGGACCCGCAAATAAAATTATCAATTATGGGAGCTGGCCACTGGCCTGACCTACCCGATCAATGGTATGATCAGACACAAACAGGTGCCCCAAACAGCACGTCGCCGCGCATTAAGCCCTGACTCGCAGGCCGGACATCCCATCTTGCAGCGAAAGCAGCACAGGCAGAAATAAATGACGCTGAAGAGGGGAGAAAATGATGGCAGGCTCTGGCAGGAGAAGGCCAACGCCAACGTATGGCAACGCACTCACCCAATGAAGGGTATGGTGAGAATGAGAGTCACCTGCAGGAGCACCCAGGCCCACATCAGCCAGTACGCGTTCAGCCATTCCGCCCAATCGTTGTTGTCCACCATCGGGCCCAGCTTCATGTTCTCCGTGCCAATGAACTTAATGTAGCCTGCGGCCAGCATTAAACGGCGTTCAATATCAACCCAAAAGCCCAGCGGGCAGACAGGGTTAGGTTTGGGTGTCACTTACCTTTCGGTATGGTCGGATCCAGTGGGAACATTTTGTCAAAAAAGACTCGTGAAAGTTTAAAAACAATATCCACCCACATGTTCGAGACTTTCTGTCGATCGGTGTAGTTCGTCATGGGGACGTACTTGGAGAACTGGACTTCGGGAAAGTGCAGCTGGCCGGCCTGCTCGTGGGTGGTGCCGTCGCCCGAATATCCCTTCCGCCAGAAATGGGGCTCTGCTCTGGCGCTGCTCGACTCCACCTGCGTGACCAGCACAATCAGAAACAAAGCGGCACAGAGACTGTCCCCTCTCGGTGTCCGTCTCTCTTTTCGCTGCACTCGCACTCTGGCGCCGCTCGCCAGGGACATTGGGGACATCATTGAAAATTTACGTTCCACGTAGTTCTACAATCAGCTATCGAAATTACACATTTAATTTTCGTACACGTTGTGTTTGCCGCAAATGGTGGCGCGCAACCGCAGATCTTCCAAGATAAATAAATGGCTGTATGTGGTTCACTCGCCGTGATAATTGAATCAACAAATGCTACTTGTAACTTGCATTTGTATTGTCAAATATGTATTGTATACCAGTTAGGACAGAAACTACTGAGATGCAAAAATTTTGTCGCCCCAATAGGCCTCATTTCCCAATAGCATTTCCACGCGAGTGGAATTGGTCTACCCCGGCGACTGGTCCACCAGATCTGTCCGCAATATAGCACAGTTCTCAAACAATTTATGGAATGTTCTTCGATCTGGCGACCACAGCAACAGCCACAGCAACAGCCACAGCAAAAAGTGGCCCGCAAATGTGGTACCAGATATGCAATTATTTGCATGCGAAACAGCCAAAAATATGATATAATAATAAAAAGCAAACTTACACTACAAAGTTGTCTGAAAGTTCTGCCATGGGTCGAAGGAGGCGCAGGCACTCGCAGGATGGAGGAGGCTGCCCTAACGATAATGTCACAACCGCATCCTCGTCTTAGCTTGGCAAGCCACCGCAGAGACGAGACGCAATTTACAGCTCACTAGTTGCTAACTAATTACCAAAAAACCATTGGGCAAAATTACCTCAGAGGATGGGCGAAAAACAGACGCAGGAAAGGCGCTAAGCTGGTCAGGAATACGCAGTATCCCTAAGCCCGATAAAAAGCGGAGAAAAAACTTTTGGCAAGTGGCAAAGAAAATGGCTAAAACAAAAACACAAGCAACTCGGTAGAAAGCAAACAACAACAACAGAAAAGAGCCTGTAGCGGGGGCTCGCTGTTGTCTGGGCCAAGACAAAGTGTAAGCCCCATCTACGTGTCTACGTGTGGATGCCCTGGCACAGGCAGGAAAATAACTTTTGCAGATCCCCCAAGCACATACAAACTCAGATGCCCGCCCTCACCAAAGGCGGATAATTGTAAAATGATTTTTTAATTTTACCAAAAATACTTTGCAATAGCTTAATGGGGCCAAAGGCAAAACTGGTCCGGCCCGTACTTATGAGTACCTGATGGAGCAGCCCCTTCCGCTCTCAGTTTCCAACGCCACACAAGAGTTGTGCGTCAAATGTATCTTGGATCTAAAATCAAAATTGCCATAGTTTTTTATATAACTAGCGGCCCGGCCAGGCTTCCCTGTGCCACTAATACGTTTAATATGAATTTATTTTTTAAATAATTGCAGGGTATAAAATACCCAACATTCCGTTCCCGTTTACGTCATCTTCAGTTGATCCCGTCTCCCGCTGCGCGTATGGATACTTCGTGTTATTGTCTCGTACGGATTCCCATTCTTCCTCATTCATATTTTAGAACCATCATCTTGTATTATTCAGATTGATCTCCAGGAAACTTCGATGCCCCGCAATACTCGCAAACTTTCGTGACATACCCACGCGGCGCTCTTCTCGTGCAATTTTTTGTTGTTCTTTATGAGTTAGCTGATCCTTGATGATCCGTCGCCTAATTGTTCCGTAGGGAAATATTCGATCTTCTTTTTGGGCAATCACGCGACAAATTCCACAAACCAAAAATCAAGAAAATTCGCTCCAGTCGTTCTAGACATTCAGTTACTTGGTGGAGGATTTTATCTTCATCTTGCAGCTTGAACGCAACTTGCAGAATATTGAAATAATTAAAGAACTCAATATTGAAATACATATTGACGGACTTCCAGTACTCCGGCCCATATTAGTTAGAGTAAGCCACCTTCGAAATGTTCCAGTATTTCCAAGTGGAATAACGTACATCTAAACAGATTAAATAATAATTTAAATATTTAAACAAATTTAAACCTACACCAAAAGACCCTGAAAGGGCGCTCTGTTAAGGCCTTAAGGGAGAACTCCACATTTGCTGAGTGAACTCGAACGTATTTTTATTCCTAATTCCAAGCCCTAAATAAGATTCGAAAACATAAACATTAAAAATATTTGTACATAGAAGAACGTGTATGGAATCTTATTCTTTAAATAAAATAAAGTGTTCGTGTTTGAACACTCCCTTTAAAGTTAAAAACTATTTAAAATGCCTAAAACCATGGAAAACCATTCACTTTTGTTTGCTGCCTCCAAGATTTTTTGTTATATTCAACCGAAATGTTTTCCCGTTGCTTCCCATTCTAAGAAGCAAAGAAAATTTCCTAAGAAATAAATCTGCACTGCCATAAGTGGAGAGAGAGTTTTCCTCTTCTGCGGTGCTGTGAAGGAGTGTTGCAAAACTGGTGGGGCATTCCTTGGCATTTGATTGTTTGTCGATTTATATTCTCATTATGTTTTCGCCCTTGTCTTACTAGCGAGCGAACCAACGCGCGGCGAACCGAAGCGAAACGCATTCGCGAGTCATGTCTGGGGGCCTTGCGGGGAGTGGCCGGCAGTCCTTTGAATAATGCCCGGCTATACATCGTGGTCAACGGGCGACAGGAGACGGCAGAGTGGTGCACAGGATAGGCTGCCAAAAGTTTCCTGGTTGAATGCAAAAACAAGGACACCATTTTCGCCATCAGCTTTTTGTTCCTTGCTTTAATTTTGTGTGACCGACTGAGTGTCCGGGCATTCTTCTTACAATAAAACCGCTTGTCAATCACTGGTTTCCACCGCTTTTTATGCGCTTCTTTTCGTCTCGGTGGGACACTCATCAATTAGTCAGCCCCTAATTAAACAGTGTCGAAGGAAAGAGAAGCGAAAAATTAGTGCACGCCCAAGGAAAAGAGTGGAAATATTAAAAAGATTCCGCTTGAACACTCGGCAGAATCCTTCAGCGTATGCAAGCGGCAAGCTGTCTTCAAATTAAAATTCAACCGCATGTCTGAAATTAAATCCTTGAGCCAAATCTGCCGACTATACATACATATGCATATGTATGTGTATATGTATCCCAGTCGGCTTCCGCTTTCCGTTTTCCAGGACACAATCTGCTCGATGGGAGACGGGAGATGGGAGACAGATCGGATTTCGTTCAGCCCCAGAAGCGCTGGCCGTCCCTGACCTGCCAGCGAACTGAAACGTTTGCGGTCTTACTTCATAAACAATTTGTGTATATTTCATAAATATTTTTAAACAAATTTCTGCCTTTCATGGCATTTTTTTTTTGTTTGTTTTGCTGGCATGGCGGTTTCCATGTTTTATTTGTCGGAATTACAGTTTTCGTTGGGTGCCGGGAAGGGCCTGAGTAGACGCCGACCAAAGGATCAACTTTTTACCCCCATGTTGTGAGTGTGGTGGAAAGTCAACTGCATATGTGTCTGGAGTCAGGAGACAGAAAACGAATGAATGGAAGAGGGAGCACAATACGTGGAGCGGGGGTGAAAAAAATGAAATGACTGAAGCGTAGCGAGGCAAAGGCAACTTTTTCATACCCACCGTTCAGACTGCCTCCAAGGGTCCATCTGTGAGAGACGGCGGTTGCCCAGTCAGGATGCCAACACAACTAGATCTTAAGCTCTTCAATAAGTTGAAGATTTTGGTCCACGTAGCCAAGGTTTGAATCTGGATCCGTGCCGAAGAGCAGCCCGTTCAATGGTTCTGGCATTCTTGGGCTATAGCACCAATCAGCACTTTCGGATGAGCGGAATATTAAGTATCTGGCTCGTGCCTTCATTCTTTAACATAGTGCCAATAGAGGGTATTTGACTATTGGGGCAGTCAACTTGAATAATATTCACTAGTGGTTGTTGGTTCTGTTGATCCTGCCCGGCAGACATATGCGTTTTACACACAGGACACGGTGAAAACTGCAAACAGGGGACACACGCCAGGGCACAGGAGGACACATGGACACATGGATACATAGACACATGGACACAGTAGTGCCAGAAGTTGCTATACCCAAGGCCCCTCCCAAGGGTCATGTTTATCTTGCGCTTACACTGAAAATTCCCTTAAACTTCATTCATTCGCTGCTGCTGCTGCTGCTGCTGCTGCTGTTGCTGTCACTGTTCTGCTCTGTTGCAGTTTTTCCACACAGTTTGGTTCCCCAAGTATTTTATTGCCCATGCACGCGCACACAGCTTTCATGCAATTTGTCCTGACCGTGGTCCACTTCCTCCCTCTTCCAACCTCTGTCAGACTGGTGGTGTGGGCCAACAGAATTTTGCACTTCATTGGACCAGGCAACAGTCTGGCGACGCATCGATGACCACGCACCATAAACAGTTACCCCGCCAGGGTGAGCTTTTTAACGGAAATTACTTCACTTGCAGCTGCAGCTTTGGTCACAGTGCGTGCTGCTAAGCGCAAAGCTGCGCGTTAACATGTGCTTTTAGGCGCAAAGCTGTTCTGTTTGCACGCCACCAGGCTCAAAGTTGAGGCGGTGAGACCAGTCATAGAACCCGTACAGGAAAAGACGAACAGCAGTCGAACTGGTACCAGCGGAGCGGCAGAGAAACGGCAGAACTACACTTAACAGTATAAGTTGGCTGCTCAGAATACAAAAAGTGTCACCAATGGCACTGTAGAGACCAGAGTTATGGAAATATATAGGTTAGCTGGACAACAAGCAGTGAATGAGGTCGATGAACGGTCAGAACGCAGCAAATATTGGCTAAATGCCATCTAGCGCGAAAAAATTATGCTTGGGGGAAAATGTACAACTATACAGATAATCCTTTAAGCAAAAACGTTAAGCGAATTGCGTCAGTAGGTAAGACATTTTTGCGAACCCCTAAGACCATAAACACACTGCTGGATATTAGTACTCGCATATTTATTGGGGAGGAGAACTCCAATTGTTTTATTAATGGTGTGAGTAAGAACTGCAACAAACTCTACAAAGAAATGTCTAAAAATAATAATTAAATATGCTCAACCATTTCGTGCATTTTCAATTCGTTTACTGCTTTCACAAATTCGATTGCTTTCCTAGTCATCAAACACACAACATAAAGCTGCGTCTGCGGCTATTCTGCGATTTATAGAATATATCGATAGATCGTCCTGTGACCTTTCTTTGGTTTAGGCGCTAACCAGACTCTGCTAATAGTCGTATTCCTCGCTACTCCTCAAAACCGGTGTAGTATGCATCACAAACATCGGTTACCGGTTCTCTGCAGGACTAATACAGATAGCCATACGCACGGCATGCTTTTCCCCGTGGGGTTGGAGTTGGGGCTGTTGTTGCTGGTCTCACACTCTTCAATCAAATTCTAGTGGAAACGCCAACTCGCGCGTGCTGTTAGGCGCAAAAAGCTGGATGACAATACCAAATAAAAAGCTCGGTTAGACAGTTCGAACAGGACATTCCCGTCCATCCGTCAATGAAATTGAAAAACATCTTTGAGGTTGTTCTTGCTTAGGTTTTCTTCATTTATTTATTTTCCCGCAATGCTGTTAGGTTTTTTTCTGCTCCGGCCAAAATGAAAAATGAAAACAAAACAAAACCAAAACTAAACAATTGGGTAAATACTTTTACGGATTTCTCTACAAACTGCGAGTTTATGTACATATGCTAACATAATATATGTATATACATAGTCATAGACTTTACATAGTCCTTGCTCAATGCCCACGCTCTAGGCTCTGGGCTCCAGCGTTCTTTGAGTATGTCTGCGGGTGTAGGTGTATGCTTAGTATACAAAAATACCATTCATTCAAACAGATCGCCCACATATTTTAATAACAGCACAAATTCATGTTTGGGGAGGATGTGAAGAAATTTGCCAATCAAATCATAATCATAGTAATATTAATTACCTTAACAAAAAAAAAAAAAAGAGTTGATTAAATCCATAAAACGGATATTCAAATATTTCATACACATATGTACACACATATACAGTCTGTATATAACTTAATCTTCTTGTTGGTATTTTGTTCTTAGACACTATGATCTCTTTTTTGTATGTTTTTAACATATTTTTCTTGATTTTTGTTCTTCGTTTTTCTTCTCCAGTTTTTTAGTTGTAGCTTTATGTACTTGGTAAGATTTGGAAATTTTTCAATTAGAAAATTGCTTAGACTTATACTATGCTGCTCTGATCGTTCGATCAGAAAGATGTCGATGAAGATAAGGATGATCATGAGGATGAGGATGAGGCTGATGATGATGGTAGGATCGTTAGCATGGATATACTCGTTGTAGCAAGTGGAATCTCTCAATTGCTCTTCCACTCATTACTATCTCTTGACTCACTTCGAATAGTTGATCTAGATCTAGTGTTTGTCGTAGTTTTGGTTTTAGTCGTAAGTTTAGTGGTGGTAGTTCTAGATTTTAGATTTTAGATTTTAGATTTAAGATTTAGTTGCAGTTTGAAATGCAAGAAATTTAATTTCTTGCTTACAATTTACGACTTGTATGCATGTATATATGTATGTAGGTATATATGACGATAATGTGTATATATATATTACAAATGTATAGCATATACCATCTGTATATGCATGTAAATATTGCTAGAAAAGACATTCATTTCAATATCTAATGCGCAGTCGAGAGCGAACGAGCCAAATCGACAGTTCTGCTTCTGTTGTGTTTTGTTTTGTTTTGTTGTGTTGTGTTGGTGTTCCTTTGTGGTTAGCATTTTTGTGTGTTGTTTGAGTGTGATTTTGTTTTGATAATAAATTGTAATCAGTTCTTTGAGTTCTCATTTGAAAGTGTTCTACTGCAAATGTCCATACGAAATCCAAGTATATTTAGTCATCGATCTGTCCGTCCACTCTGTTCCGTAAGCAGTAACCTCTCCGTCTGGATATTGTGTCTTGCATCTTGCATTTTGCATCTGGTATCGGTTATCTATATCTGTTGTTGAATCTCTTTCTAAACCTCAGCTGTCTGCGTCTGTCGATTATTGTTAGTGGCATATAATGCCCAGAAATTGTTTTAGTTAACCTACTTAAGACCTACTCCAAAAAAAATGTGGATCGTATTTAAGATTAATTAATAAATAGCTTATCCCTAAAACTAATTTACAATTGGATATTTGTTGGGCTTCTATCTCTGCTTCTGCTGCTGCTGCTGCTGCTGCTGCTGTTGCTTCTGCTGTTGCTTCTGCTGCTGCTGCTGCTGCTGCTCTTGCTGAATCAGGCGCCTTGGGCCCCGCTTTCAGAAGGGAGCATCACCCGCGTACCAAGGATGCACCCACGGCGCTGATGGCGGTGGCGTCGGCGGATATATCGTCGGCGACGGCTGGCCGTGCGAATGATGGGCCGCCGCCGCAGCCGCTGCAGCAGCTGCTGCTGCCGCAGCATGATGGTGGGCGGCTGCCGCTGCAGCCGCATGATGGTGATGGTGGTGCTGATATGGTGCGGTGAACGCTGCCGCCGCCGCGGCCGCTGCATTGCCGTAGTAGGAGGCTGCGGCAAGGGCAGCGGCTGCTGCCGAAGTGGGCGAGGCCGCAGCCGAGGAAGAGTGGCTGGTGGCGGGCGACAGCCTGGCTAATCCTGCCGCGCACACGCTGTGCCGACGGAGCATGACGTGCCGCTGCTGTGGTGGCGGCGGTGCGCGTGCTGCTGGAGGTGGTGCTGCCGCTGCCACATGTTGCTGCTGCAGTTGGGCAGCTCTTCTCTGACGCTGCTGCTGCTGCTGTTGTTGTTGCAACTGCTGTTTCTGCTGCACCAGACTCCACTCGGGCAGGGCGCTGCTCAGCGGTGGACTCAGCATATTGGCTGCCGCCTTTCCGTACAGGTTGGACAGGTAGGCGTGCTCCGCCTCTGCCATCTTCTGGGCGGCAGTCTTGTTCCCGGTGCTGGTGGTTGAAGTGCTGCTGCTACTTCTGTTGTTGCTGCTGCTGCTGCTGCTGCTTGCAGTGGGGGTGGTGCTACTGTTGCTCCTGCTGCTGGTAGTGGTGGTGGTGGTGGTAGTGCTGCTCCTTGCGGTGCTTTGCTCGGCATGTTGCCGCTTCTTGAGCAGCCGCTGCTGCTCAGCATGTTGCTGCTGTTGCTGTTGATGCTGCTGCTGCTGCTGCTGCTGCTGCTGTTGGTGGTGGTGCGGGTGTTGGTTGTGGGAGTACAACATTTCGTATGTGTTGCTGTTGTGTGTTCGCTGCTGCTGTGGCTGAAAGTGTTGGTGGGCCTGCTGCTGATGTGCTGGGTGGTGGTTGTGGTGTTTCTGCTGCTGCTGCTGTGGTGCGGGAGGCGGTGCTAGAGCTGCACTCGACTTTCGCTTGGCTGGCAGCACATCACTGCCCAGGATGTGTGGCGGTGTGATGGCTCTCCTTCTCAGTGATGCCGGTGCCGGTGCCGGTGCCGCTGCCACTGCTGCTGCTGCTGCTGCTGCTTCTGCCGCTGTAATTGATACTGATGATCTTGTGCTTGTGGTGGCTGTTGTGGCTGCTGTGGTTGTGGTACTTGTTGTGATTGTTGTTGGTGGAAAATGTTGTGCTCCCCAGCTTAAATCCTAGCTCGTTCGCGTCCGCTTAGCTGGCGGCTGCTCTGACTGGCGTGTCATGAAGGTCAGTTGCGTCATGTACTTGATGATGTCGCGCACCTGAACGAGCGGCATATTTTCAGTGTAGTTCTGATCGTACTCCATCAGGATCTGCACTTGTCGACTGCAATGAAAGGGGGGAAACTTCATGAGTAACGTGGCGCATTCAACACCCTAAAAAATACCCCATTTAACATTTAACACAGGTACCACCACAGTTCCAGATATGCCATATAAGGCAACATCATTGTAGACATATTGATCGATCCGATTCATCTATTTGTGCCATGTACTGGCTGGCCCACCTCCTTAATGCGAAAAGCATGACCATGCTATGCTGCTTATCCCTGAGTGTTTATTGGTTTTATATGTTAGTCAGGAGGTTGTGTTCTGCATGAGGTGTCTTCTTACATAAGATCGCGATTTGGCTTGCTCCACATGACCACATGATGTTTCTTTGGGACAACTCCAGTGCTATTTGGCATACTGCATTCACTGCGACCCATGGCTTTCTTTCTAAAGTGGATGTTTTGTTTTCTCGGACTTCTGGCACTTAATTTATGTTCTTGTGAGCAAGCACTTTGCTCATCCTTGGCGATTTTTTAAGCTCCTTTTTCAGCTCTATGGACGGGTTAAAAGGGTCCTTCTTGCTCTCATCAAGCACTAGTTTGACCTCTTGATCCTCTTTCTTTCCAAGACCCATTACTACTTATATTTTTAAAGTTACTTTCAACAGTGTTGATTAGTTGAAAGATTTATTTGGCCTCCAGGTCTGGCACGGGTTAACGCCACATCCTAATAACTAATCGTTTCAAGCCACCGATTATTAATTTAATCGAGACAATAAAATATCAAAAAGCTCAAAAAAGAACAATTAAAAAAAAAAAATTTTAGTGCTTTTTTCTTGCCGTCCTATTTGTCTTCTTTTCTGGAAAATTGCGTAAAGTAATAAGAACTTGAGAGTAAGCGCACTTCTATCAGCGAGGAGGCACGTAAACCCCATTGATATTACTGTAGACTGCAAAATATGCTGGTTAGAGATAAGTTTTCAGGACTGTGGTACCAAACAGTGCTATTATTTCCACCGCAACTGTATGTATGGTGAAATTTCTGGGCATTATTTAGTTTGATCTACTCATCCAGGCAATGTGCAATGTTGTTTTTGCTCACTTGCAAAAGTTGATCACTTTGTCCAATTTTGGAAGCAGATCAAAGTGAACGGGACGTCGGAGAACTTGAGTCGGTCCGCGACTTTTGAGAATAATCAATGAGAGAATCTTTAATTGTATGGATATCTTACCGGTTCGCCTTGTAGAGCTCCACGCCGAGGGCCTCGATCAGACGTTTGCAGTGATCGAGCAGCACCGAGGGGAAGAAGTTCTTCTGGAACTCGATGAGGGTCATCAGCTGCTCGGAGTCGTTGTAGGCCTTCATGTTGATGCAGGGCACCAGGTGCTTCTCGACGCACACCTTCTGTATCTTGTACGGATGCAGGTTCATGTTGTTTGCGGGTATCTCCGGAATCACGCACAGCCGCTGGGCACCATCCGCACCGGCGGCAGCCGCCGCATGGGCCAGCGCCGCGTGCCGTTGCAGGTGCAGGGATGCGCTGTTCGCCGACGCCGAGCCCGAGGAGGACGAGTTACTGCCGCTGCTGCTGCCTCCGGTACTGCCAGTGCTGCCGCCGCCGCCGCCTCCGCCGGCATTCGACGAGCTGCGTCCGTTCTGCTGAGCATGATGGGCGGCCACCGCCGCCATGCGCTGCTGCGCCACAGCCACCTGCTGGTGTTGCTGCAGGTAGGCCGCCGACGCTGCCAGAGACCTTCGGGAAGAGGACAAATCGATAACGTCAGTGGGTGTGGTTCTGGGAGTGCCCGAACCGGATCCGGCACCAAGATTCTTTCCGTCCTGCTGATAGTGGCTACTACTACTACTACTACTACTACCACTAAACAGTTGCGCATGTGTGTGGGGATGATGATGGTGGTGGCTATGGCTATGGCTGTGGCTGTGGCTGTGTGTCTGACGCCCGTAATTGACGGACCCCCCGCGACGACCTCCCGCACTGCCTTGGGGCGAGGGTGCGGCGGAGGCTAGGGAGAGGATGGCCATGGGAAGATTGTTGGATTTGGTCGAGCAGATAACGCTCTTCTGTCGCCCCACTCCCCCCTTTCCCACAGTACCGGCAGCTCCGGCCACACCGCCCGGAGCCTGGCCCTGAGCATTGCCGAGCGGCGAGGCGGCCGTAGTAGAGGCACTCGAGCTCGAACAGGAGCTGGAGGGCGAGTGCAGGAAGTGCCCCGGCAGCTGTGGCGTGATGGTCACATTCGGATTAGAGGCCAAGGACAAGGTGGTTACACCGCCTATGCCCAGGGGTCCGCCCATGCCGCCCATACCGCCCATTCCGCCCATACCCACGCCCACCGATGGCGAGATGGGCGGCGAAATATAGGAGGGGACCAGGTGCCCCTGCCCATGGTTGGAGGCTGCCGCTGCATTCGTCTGGATGAAGGTGGAGAGATCGGGATTGGCCAGGACCTTTTGGATGACAGCCCGCATCTCGTCCGTCATCTTCAGCTTCTTCTCGAAGTCCTCTAGCGCCTGGGTGGAGTTCAGCGATATGGTGGTGGCCCCACCGGAGCCATCGCCTCCTCCTCCTCCTCGACGAGTCTTGCCGGAGCTCAGCTGCTCTGCTCCCACTCCAACTCCGCCGCCGCCTCCATCTGGTATCAGTGGCGGGACATTGGGCTTCGTAAAGGTCACTCCACCACCTCCACCACTGACACTGAGACTGCCACTGCCACTGCCGCTCCCAGACTTGGAGCTCTTGCTGGCCGCGACGGAGGAAGATTTGTTGGGATTGTTGTAGTCCAGCATCGTTATCAAGTCCGTGTCCAGCGGCAGGGAAGGCAGCGGCGGAAAGCTCTTCTGCCCCAGGGCTGAACTGCCCGCTCCAACACCTGCGATTACTGGATGAGAGCCACCGCTGGCTGAACTGGCTGCAGCACCGCCACCTCCACCACCACCACTGGGGCACCCCTTCAGCTGCTGGCTGAAGAGCAGGCGCTGAGCGGGCGTCAGCCGATTCCACAGGGCCAGGTTCGTGTAGTCCGCCCTAGTCGAAGGCAGGTTGTAGTTGAAGGAGTTGCCCGTGTTGCCTCCACCGGTGGCAACTCCGCCGAACAGGGCCTGAACATAGCCGGCCGCGGCTGCCATGGCAGCGGCAGATTGGGATGCGTTGGTGTTGGCGTTGGCGTTGACGTTGACATTGGTGGAGGCGCAGGAGGAGGAGGAGGAGGAGGAGGTACTTTTCTTTATCCCGCCGCCGCTGTGGTTGCTGAGGCTTTTGGCAAGAGCGTGGCCGGAATGATTGTAGGTACTATTATTGTGGTTCGTGTTATGGGTGTTGTGGGGATTCTTGTTGTGGTTGTTCTGTTGGTGTGATTGTTGGTTTTGGCTGTGGTGTGGAGTGTGTTGTTGTACGTGGTTGTTGTTGAATGTGCTGTTTTGGTGTGGTTGGTGTTGTTGGTGTGGTTGGTGTCTTTGTTGTTGTTGTTGTTGTTGTTGTTGAGTCTTTTGCTGTTGTTGTTGTTGTTGCTGTTGTTGTTGCTGTTGTTGCACCAGTGATTGCTCGACATTCGACCTAGAAACATTATATATAATACATAAGTGATGTACCTCTGTTGGAGAGAACTCTCTGGGTCTTAAATTTTGTATTTTGTATTTTTTTTTTTTTTTTTTTATTGTAATAGTTTTATTAAAAATGTATATAATTTAAGACTTTCTTTTAAATTTGATTTACATTACAATTTTCATTTGGTCAATTTTTTATTCTTTTTTGAACTGCTTTTACATTTACATTATTTGGTTTTCAATTTTTGTTGTAATTGTTCTGTTTCCTCGCATTGCCGTTTTGATTTCTCATTTGAACATTCCCATGTATGTATGTATAAATATATATACTCGTGCCATATATGTACATACATATGTACATAGCTGCACGTTTTGTTTTTTGTTTTTGTTTTATTTCAGCAGAATGTTTTTATTCATCTCTAGCTAACCGTTAAGTACACACACACACAATACATATTCTGGACAAACAGAAATCGAAAAGAATGGGACGGGTATGGGATCCTATCAGCCGAAAGTTTACAATTTCTAGGTTAAGACACAATTTGTGTTGTAAATTTTGTTTTTATTTGCATTTGGGTTTGTGTTTGCTTTGAATGGCACTTGTCTTTATTAGCTTTTCTCTGGTTTTGCATCTTGTTCTTCCTGTTCTCTGTTGTGGCAGCGCAAGTCTCTCTTTAGTTAATCTTCTTTTAAGTCTTCTTCGTGTCTTCTTTTATATCTTCTTAGTGTCTTCTTTTAATTCTTCTTCGTGTCTTCTTTTGCTTCTTCTTCTTGCGGTTAGGTTATTGTTCCTCTTTGACTTCGTTTTCTTGCGGTTATTGTTCTTCTTTGACTTCGTTTTCTTGCGGTTATTGTTCTTCTTTGACTTCATTTTCTTGCGGTTATTGTTCTTCTTTGACTTCGTATTCTTGCGGTTATTGTTCTTCTTTGACTCTTTGACTTCGTTTTCTTGCGGTTATTGTTCTTCTGTGACTTGTTTTTCTTGCGTCTATTTTTCTTATTTCACTTCTATCTTTCTTGTTGTTTTTGTTCTTTTTCATTCCTCTTCATATTTCTTTGTTGATATTCTGCTGACAATCGATGACCGATAGTTTCTGGCTTAAAGATATCGCAAAAATCGATGTCTAGCGTAATATCTACGTCTCCTGTAAGGACGGCGGCTGCCGATGAAAATACAATAAGAAACCAAACCGATAGTCAATTGTCGTTGTTTATTGTGGGCTCGTTGTGGTTGTTGTGGTTGTTGTTGTTATTATTATTATTGTTGCTCTCGCTCTTTCTTTACTCTCTGTTTTTACTTTTGCCAAATACTTTTTTGTTTGTAATGAACATTGAATATGTGTGTGAGTATTTGTGTGTGTGTGTGTATGTGCGTGTGTGTATGTGATCAATATGACAAGCTTTCAGAAAGCTCTCTCTCTCTCTCTTTAAATTATTCTCTTCTCCCTAAGTTTGCCAAACTTTCGCTCAACTTTTACTGCTGCTCTCCTGCTTTCTTTACCGTTGCGTTTGAAACGATGAATATCGCATCAATTTTTACACGCAATTTTGTTTATATATATATATATATATTTGTATGTAGATATAATGTATCTAGGATTTTTAACTGTGTGTGTATGTTGTGTGTAAGGGGGAGACGAAATGATGGAGGGACGCGTGGGGCGAAACGGGGTTAAAACCTGCCACCACCACCAGAAGACCTGTTTCTGTTCTCGTTCTCGTTGTTGCTTTTTGTTTTTTCTGTCCCAACCGTCCGCTCGTCCGACCATCCGTCCGTCCGTCCATTCATCGTTCGTCTCAAGTCGTGAGTCATCGTATGCGTAAGTGTATTTGGGTGTGCGTATATGTTGAAGGTGTGTGTGAAGAGTGGTGCGCGCGATTTCATTAGAGGTAGTCAGTACACACAGCCATTAAATAAATGTAGATATGTTTGTTGCATATTATATATAAATATATATATATAGCGATATATGTAAAAACATTATTATTTCATTGATTTCTCATTTGAATATGCGAATTTATGTTTTTCAAAATATGTTGTTCTTCCTCTTTTGACATTCGATCTCTCCAAAGAATATTAACAATTATTGAGCTTAATATTGTACAATACAAAGAAAGAAGCAGTTGGGGTAGGGGAAAGGAATAAACAGAATTGTACAGCAAGAAACAAATATAAATAAAACAACCAAGGAAACAAAAAAAAATCATCTCGAGAACTAATACAACTAATATTATGTATGTATATATATGTACGTATGTATGTATTTATAGATAAATATATTCTACATAGATCTTTAGATTTTGTATTATTTCTTGTTCGGTTCATTCGGGTTGAGCAACATCAAAAAGGAAAGTTAAGGGACATGCAATATCTAGGGGTACCATCAAAAAAACTTTTCAAAAATTAAAAAAACTCTACAAAATGATATATGTATGTGGAATTGTAAGTGTAAGTGTGTGTGTGTGTGTGTGTGTGCTTGTTGAGTTTAATTTAAGTCGATTTTAGATTAGTTCTACAAGGGACTTGGCTTGGGCATATCGTTAGTCGGAATCGTTCCCAATGTTATACATATTTATGTATTTGCATATACTCCCCGTCGCTCTCCCCATACCGATACCGAAACCGATCTGATTTATTCTGTTTGGGATATAGCCTCGCTTGAGTCACCCTTATGTGGAGAACCGAAAACAAAACGTACTGAGGTGCTAAAGGTCGGGCTTTCTGGTGTTGCGGTTATTTGATTTTGGCTGATTTTGCGGTTTCGGAATATAATTTTATTTTGAAAAACATAAAACAAACGGCTGTAGGCGAAAAGTCGACTGTACTTTTAATCGCAAAAGCGATTACCAAGTCGTAACGGTAATAATCGGTCTTTCGGTTCTTTCTGTTGGTGATGTGACACTAATATTCGTTCTTTGGACTAATACAACAACGATACGATTGACATGGAATAATTAAGCTTGCAGGGATATTACGTTGAACAAAAATACTAAAAAATGTTGCATGACTTTACAAGGCAAACAAAGAGCAGAGAGAGAGAGTGAGAGAGACAAAGACAGAGACAGAGAGAAGTTATGCGTGGAGCGAGTATTATTTGTTTGTTTGTTTGTTTGTTTTTTTTTCGGTTTAAAATTGTATATATGTATTATATATATAGTATTTGATTCATGTAAAACGGTAAACACAGTTGAAAATATGTTCAATCAAATTAAATAAAATGCGTGCACAAACGCCAATATCGGTAGCTTTATATTTCTGTTGTGTGTTTTTATCATTTTGTTTCATTATAGCTAACATTGAGGATGATCCAAAAAACAATCGGTGCATTAGATAAGAGAATAAAGAAAGAGCAAAAATAATATTGACTGTCTTTATATGTCATGTAGCACCCTAGTGGCAGAACAATTATAGCTCAAGCGGCGATTTCTCAATGTCTCTTGTACGTCTCGTCACTCAGGGATATCCGAATTTTGTCATTGAGCAGATTGAGCTACAGCTATAGGAACAGGAGAACAAATTTCAATTTATCGATCGGTTATAATCGATGTATAGCCCAGCCCTTCGCTTCGAAATTGAGACATTGAGAACTCGACCACTTAGACCCATTGCTATGTGTAAATAAAACAACAGCAAGAAAAATGATAGAGTAAGGTTGATTGGCAAAAACGAATTACAACAAAATTTGAAAAACACAATTTCTGCGCATTTGCATCGAGATTCAACAAAATTAACGTCGTAAATGTAATCAATGTAGTACATATCATTAAGGAAAGCAAAATCAAATAGTATAGTACGTAAATGAGATTTTTTTTTTTTTTTTTTGTATTTTTAATATTTTTTTGTTTGCTTACTATTAGCAGAAAATAAATAGGATAGGAGGGTAATAACAATCGATAGACGAATGTGGTTGGTAGGCACTTACATGTGATTGGCATTCTGGCCGGCGGCGGAACGAACCAATGGTGGTGGGGCATTCCCGCCGCCACTGGCGTTGTGACTGTTCACCGAGGACATGGAGATCGCAGGATTGTTGTAGGAGTACGGCTGACGGCTGCTATTACTCATCATTAGGTTATTCATATGCTCGCGGTAGCTTCCGACGCGGTTCGCGTTCGCCGCATGCGACTGTTGCGCCTGTGTTTCGGTTCCATCCATCGAGAAGATACCAAAAATGATAGAACAAGAACGAGAGTAGCCGCATTAAAACAACTGCAAAAGGGAGGCTTCAGAAATCGCACAATCAACAGCAACAACAGGTTGCCACTAACTATGTGTACACACGAGTATGCGAGTGTGTATACCTATGCATACAAGTGTGTAAGTGTGCGGTGAGGGAGAGGCGCTGCTCCACCATCGTGCTTGCTGCTGCACACGATGGCTGACCTAGTTTCCCCGACTGCGCGGCTGCTGTGCGGTTGCCAAACTGTGAAAAACTCAGTTAGAAAACTCAACCCAGCTGAGCGCACATACATACAAACATACATACATACATAATACAGTGGGCCCCACATTTTTTTGTACACTGTCGTACTACTGTAGTACACCCTCTAGTACACAGCTAGATTTATTCCTCTATAATTAGCCGTTTACTAGGTTGAAGCAAGAAGCTAAAGACCATTCGTATTTGGCAGTATGTACTACATACACAAGTAAGTGCATATATGTACATACTATACTATGTACATATGAGAATATCAATTGCATAGACACATTCTCTCTGTCTTAATTAGCCGATAATAACGCTGATTGGAAATATACTGAAAATAAATAAATACCAGATGAATGTTTCATGTATTTATTTGTTTTCAAGTCCAAGTCCAAGAGTTTTATCAAACCATAAAAACAAAATCAGAAGTCGCCACGGTCCTATCTCTTGGCCATAGGATTCTAGGGCTCGGCTCCTGCACTGCCGCTCTGCACGTGCCGAAGGGGCTGGGCTGTCGTCTACGCACACAATCGCAGTACAAAACATGTGAATGTATGCCATACATCGTATGGTATGGGATGTGCATCACTTTCGGCAATTGCAGGGTACCTCTTGTCTGCAAGCTGCAATTCCAATTATAATTACGATATTTTAGGACCTGCCTGTAGCTAGTTTAATTAATCAGTCTAACAGTTGGGCAAAACTGTCTAAAAGGCGTGGAAAGTGGGAGAATCGCATAAACGATGGGTGTAACAGCCCATGGAGCTTAAAGTATGAAAATTAGCGTAAGTTCAAATAGACATTTATCCCTACAATTGTGGAATATCCAATCCAGCACTTGTAGGGAAATGATAGATACTGTTTCCCTTACTGTTAATTACTAACAATAATAACATTTTTATATGCATATGTTCTGCAGTGCGATTGTGTGCGTATACAGCAGGTAAAACTGTAATCAACGTGTCCGTGAGCGGAAGTGCAGCAGCAGGGCCCTTTCCCAAGCACAAACGATAGGAAGGACCGTGCCGACCCCTGATCTATAACCAAACACGAATCGTCTCCATTCGATCGGGGCTCATCTGAAGCCAATAAATGCTCAACATTATCTAAGCATTGTGCACCAATAACCAATTCTAAAGGCGGTACTCATAGATGCATATACATATGTAAAAGCTAGGTGGCTTTTTCGACCCCATAAGGTACAAAATTCACTTGATCTAGATCCGAACACGAATGCATATAGCATGGCTAGATCTAGACAGACTACCAGAACTGATATCATACTATTTTCTAGCCCTTTGTACTAGTTCATCGTAATTGTAATTATCTGAAGCTAATTTAACCTTTTTTGGGCCATGGTCTAGAACTTGAAAATAATCGATGGCCCTGCAATTTTGGTGTACTGCTACGTTTCATTATGTGTATATGTATTTTTAATTGCATTTGTTTATACATACATACAGATGAA
Source organism: Drosophila tristis (assembly GCA_018150885.1). Classification (NCBI taxonomy): domain Eukaryota; kingdom Metazoa; phylum Arthropoda; class Insecta; order Diptera; family Drosophilidae; genus Drosophila; species Drosophila tristis. Next base: position 735,930 of record JAECWT010000215.1, on the reverse strand, counting down.
CACATCTAGCCTGATGCATTTGTTTCCACAATTTCCCGATACTCCAAATATGTAATAGTTTATCTCGGTGTTTCAGTGATAGTGTTTTCACCGAGCCATTTCGTTAATTTTTAGATCCTTAAATATGCTACCACAGAACCAGTTCTAAGCCAATTTGATGGATCACATTTGCGCGATATCGCGGACCCATCGGTCGATACCTTATTCAGAACCCTATTATCCCTAGATCCCCATACCTAGTTCGCAATGTCATTGGCTATCAAATTGTTTGCTCACCATCACCATCACCAAATCAAATCAACCAATATCTCACGGTTGCCATGCCAGGAGGAGAGTCCACAAGGACAGAGTCTAATTACGGACCAATTCATTTTATCGATCGTTCTTAAACATCGATACATTTTTAGAGTGAGACCAGGTGCATGTACATCTACTACGGTTACACTGTCTTGTGTTTGCTTGTAGCTGTACGACATAAGACTTAAGGCCTGTCTCCAGCACAGAGAAAAATTCCTGCCAGGAATTTACTAGTCATTCCATGAGGGTGTGGAACATAGCTAAAACAGGGTTGATGAATCAGCTGTGTTTTGTAAATTGGCAATTGGCTCTGAATTGTGAAATTCTACTAAAATTAGAAACGGAACAAAATGCACTTTGACGATGAAGTGATTGTGTTGGTGGCGGCAAAACAAAGAAGAATATTTTGCATCTCTCTTTTATGTTTTGCGCACAGTTTTGCCTACATCTTGCACCATTCACTTCAGGAAGAATTGTAAAGTATATATTCCTGAGCTGGGTGTCAGCTGTTCTCTCAGACCACATACGGTGCCGATAGGCAACTATCGATGTAAATCTGTGGATTCCGCTCGTGTTGCTGGATATACACTCCAGGAAAACATAAACGAAAAATTTCTGACACAGTTTTTTTTATATGGAGTTTGACAGGAATTTTTCGATTTCGCGGTGCTGGATACTAGGCTTTAGGCTGCTTAGAGAGGGATAGCATGAGAGACAAAATGCAACATTATTGTTCGTAGCCGTATCTAGACTCGTCTAATGGCTTTCAGTGGAACAAATGAGACAAAATCATGTTGTCCAGCAAAACACAGCCATCAAGCCAGCGAAATTGTATCATCCTGCCGCGCTGCTCTCAGCTCAACTGGGAAGCCAACTGGACTCATGTATTTCTCTAGCTCTGACTGCAGGCATGTCCCATAAGGCCATCTCTATTTCTCCAGCTAGTCAATTAGCAAAGTCTAATGTCATATGGCCATTATTATGGTGGTTATGAAATTAAAATTTGTTGCGACGAGAGCACGTGACAAACACACAAAATTAGTGTTTGTATACGTCTCCCGGCAAACAGACGAAGAGCTGGGGCTTTATATGTTTCCTAACACTGCATCTGAAAAGTGTAACAATCGATCATTTCTACCGATAATTTCCATGGCCATATGACATTGGACTCTGATTATGATGTTAAGACATTCGACTTTGCCACCAAGAGAGAGTGCGATAGCATAAGAGACGACTCGAGACACGTCTACTGAACACTACTTGAGACAAAATTATGTTTTCCAGCAAACCACAGCCACCAAATCCAGTAAAATTGTGTCTGAAAAGTACATCATTTGTGCATATATATTTCTTTCTTTCTTTGTTGCACTTTCCAGCAAACTTAGGGATGAGCCTTTTGCGATGCTTCCGTTGTCTTTCCCGCTCTACCATGGGCGCCAATAAGGCATCGGGGGTGACTGATGTGAAAGATAACGAAAAAAGGATCCGACAAAGGATAACAATCGGTACTCACCATCATTTGGGCGTGCAGCTGCAGGTTGCTCTGCCCCGACATCCAGCCGCTGCTGGCCAGCGCCTGCACCGTCGCCTGCGAGAGCATGCGGTTGTTGCCCGCTGTGTGCTGCATCATCGCTGCCGATGCTGCCGCTGCCACTGCCTGGGTATTGAAGGCCGCTGCTGCCGCAGCTGCCTGCGAGGCGCCGAAGCCACTGGCATTGGAGACTCCGTTGGCGTTGGCCGCAGCCGCAGCGCGCTGCTTTATCAGTTGCTGAGCGGCAGCTGTCGTCACGCCCGAGCTGTGCTGCTGGGACTTTTGTACGCCTACCCCACCACCCCCTCCGCCACCACCACTGGCGCCGCTGTTGTTGTTGTTGCTGATGGCGGTGCCAGCGTTGCTCGAGGAGTTTGTGTTCACAGTGGTCGTGATCTTTGGGGGCGGGGCGGAGGGCTGGCGGGTCCAGTTGACAGAGTTGTTAACGTTGGCCCGATTGCCGATGAGCAGGTTGGAGTCGACCACCTTGCTAGGCCAGTAGTCCTCGAACTCCGTGCCATTGGGGAAGTAGCTCTTGATGTCCGTCAGCGAGATGACGGCGACGTTCTCGCTGGAGAAGAGCTCGTTGCGTATGCCCTGGACCTTGCAGCAGAATTTGAGGTAGGCCAGGTCCCAGCCGTTGAGCAGCTCCGCCTTGGTCTTGAGGTTCTCCGTCTCGCCCTCGAAGTAAAAGAGTGGCACCACCTGCTGGTTGTTGCGCACCGTGTACGGGACGACGGACTCCTTGTTGATCCGGATGAAGCCACACTTCTCCGAGGGCGTCTTGCTGCCGGTCACCAGCTTCCGGTAGCAGATGTCCAGGAACTGGAAGAACTTGGAGGCGTCGCCAAGGCGCACTACCAGATCCTTTTGCGTGAATATGTCGCGGCCGAACTCGCCGTCGCAGTGCTTGTGGTTCACCTCGATGAAGAGGCGCGCCTCCGAGTCTGTGATATAGTAGCTGCGCACGCACGTGCAGCTCGAGTAGATGTCTGGGTGCAAACAGTTGAGGTACTTGCCGAGGAGCTTCAGCTCGATCATCCGCACCGAGCAGTACTTCTCCGTCTGCCGGTAGATGTACGGGATAGAGACCTTGCCGAACTGGGCCCACCCGAAGCGACCCATGATCGACTCCTCGTCGCACGGCCCGCCCGATGATGACTTCTTATCAGCGGCCTCTCCTCCGCCTGCGCCAGCGCCCTGATTCTGTATTAGCACCGACCCGTTGGCCCGCTGTCCGTTGGGGGCCAGGGCGGGCACCACCTGCATGGTACCGTTGGGCAGCTTCTGGTGTCGTGACAAGTAGCTCATGATGTTTGTCTGTCCATTGCCGTTGGTGATGGGCGGCTGCATGGCCCCGCCGCCAGAGCCGGCACCATTGGAGTGCTGCATGGCCTGGCGGCTGGCCAGCTGAGCGGCCTGGTGCTTCTGTTGCTCCTTCATTTTGGCGGCCAGCTCCCGGATCTCGGCATCGTCAGGACGCTCCTGCTTGACGGTGCCAGGGGTGCCGCCCAGGCTGTTGCCTTGCAGCGGCAGTGACTGGCCGTTGGCGTCCACGACGCTGGTGATCTGCACATCCTCGTCCGACATGACGCGGATGTGGCACGCTCTCTGTTGTTATCTCTTTTTTCTCTCTCTCCCCTTGTGGCGTTGCTCGTTGCTCGTCGCTTTCTCACACACTCCCGTTGTTGGGGTTTATTTGCAAAGGGATTTTACTAGTTTTATTTGTTTATTTCCCCCCAGTGGCTAAAGGAAAAATCAGAAAAGATAATTCTGTTAAAACACACTTAAAAAAAACAGTTAATGCACAGCACACTCTCTCTGCCACAATCAAACTCAGTTGATGACGTTTTGTTAGAGAAACACTCAGACACACACACACTATATATGGGCACTGGCATACGTGGGAAAGAGGGGCGGCCACACTTTTAGTGGCCGGTATGCGCGCTCTCCCTCACTCTCTCTCGCTCTCTCTGTCTTTAGCGCACACAGTTGACACAGATATGGCCACACTGGACACGCACACAAGCAAGTAAACGTCTGAAACGTGATGTTTCTTTGGCGTTTTCTCTCTCAATCTCTCTCTCTCTCTCCCGCTGCGAGTGTGTGTGTGTCGTGCTGTTTCTTTCGAGCGCGCACTTTTGGCAGTTTTTGTTGTTGTTGGTATTTTATGTTGTTTGTGGTGCTTTTGCCGTTGTAATTGTTGTTGCTTTTTGGTTGCTGTAATTTTTGTTGCATTTTTTATTCAATTTGCAATCTCCACACACAAATGCACACAAATTTCGGCACATACAAAACGTCTATTTACATTTACTATATATTATTTATCACCGCCCACTCTTACACAAAACACACTGTGACTTCTGCTGCTGCTGCTGCTGTTGTTGCTTTTGTTGCATTTTCAATGATTTTACTTCAGATTGGTTACAAAAAAAATACTATAACCAATTTTCTGGATGATCCGCTCAAACATTTGTTGTTAGTTTGCAATCTTTATCTTTATTCACTTCAAGGTGTAACAATTTTATGTGGGTTCCCACACACACACACACACAGACACGTGACAGCCAAGGGGTGACGCGGTTTTGGTATTTTAAAAAACCAAAAAAAAAAGTTAACAAAATAACACTACTATTCTGCTGCGGCTGCTGACTTTTTTCGCGTTTGCGTTTCGCTCTCTCACTCTGCGGACTGTACGAGTGCCACGACGACAACGTCCTCCCGTCTTCGCAATAAACAAACGAGTGTGATCGTTGTTACGAAAATTATTTCAACGAAGTCAACTGAAAAATGTGTGCGGCACACACACACACACACCTCAGAACGAGAGAGTGAGAAAGACACAGTTTGTGAGACAGCGCTTTTAGCGGGAGGGACTGCGGCGTTGACGCCAGCTGTGACTGAGGCTGAGGCAGCGACAGCGACAGTGCAGCGCAGCAGCTTTGTGTGTATGCGGTGAAATATATATGTACGTATATTTAAGTATATATATGTATATACATATACATATATACATATGCATGCACTTATGTATATATGTATACGTGTGCATACGTACGAATATAGAGTAAAAAGAAAATTACAAAACTACACAGAGCAAAAGCAGACCTGCTGCTGCTGCTGCAACAGCGACCGAGGGCATGCAACGGAACGAACATTTTGCCGAATTGGTGCTGCTGCTTCTTCTTCTGCTCCTCCGTTTGCTGTCCATGTTCCAGGTTCCTTCGGCAAATCCCCCCCTCACCTAACAGACACCTTGAGTCACGTTGTGCATTTCTTCTGGCTCCCCTCACCACTCTTCTGCTATTTCTCCCTGTTCTACTACCCACCCCCATCTACCGTTCCGTTCCGTCTAGCTCTAAGCGGCATCGTCGACTGTGACGACGGGCCGGGCAGAGCAGAGCAAAGCAGAGCGCTGGCTAGATGTTACACCTACAGTGGTTCGAATCGGATAAAAATATGTACATACATACTTACATGCATACAAATATATGTGCAAATGTATGTTTGTAAGTATCCTTGAACTTAAGACGGACTCTTCTACTCAGTGTTACACCCACCCACAATGATAGGTTTTTAAGATATTTTATAGTCATGTAGGCACATACATATGTATGTACATGGAACAAAGTCGGGTGAATGTTCCGCTAGCTTAATAAAATGTCGCTTACCATTATTATTCTTTTCTCTTTTAACTATAAACTTCTTAAAATAGACATAACCTTTAAAATTGAGTTGCTATTTTAAGGAAAATTTCTTTTGTAAAATACCTTTACCTTAGGTCGCATTGGGATGCGACATATCACATCCATCAACTTAATTCTATCTAAAGATAACCAAAATACACTTTCAAATTTCCCACTGTTCACATTTTTCCCAGCCTTAGCACCTTTTTTAACCCACAGGTCACCACTGTGCAAGGAAAGCCTAAGCTATGTACAAGAGCCTCCACCTCCCACTCCTACAACACACACTCACACACACCTACACACAAATAAACACACATACACTCCCATAGAAGAACAGCTAGAAGAGAGCTGACGTCGGACAGACGTCGGACGCTTGCTTGGGTCAGAGCCATGTGGTAGAGGACGTGGTGTTGGTGGAGGCGATGTGGGTTGTGAGTGCCCCGTGGGCGGGATGTGTGTTGTTGGTGAGGGGGCTCGTTATTATAGGAGGGGAGGGCGTCTCTATTTTTGGCAACACCAAGCCGCGGTTAGCCCTCCCCTTCCTCTTCCGGCTATGCACCAGGCAATCCACACTGCTAACCATTCTCTCCCACTCTCTTTATCTCTTTCACTCCTCTAACACTCTCTCTAGCTCCATCTCCCTGTTGCCCCATCTCTTTCTGACGGCCGCGTGGGTGAATGCAAGAAGTTTTTGGTATTCGCGCGCTAAGGCCAGGCCAAGAAAGGCCCCGCTTCAGGACGGGGACCAGAGAAGACCACTGCAAAGCAACCAACGAATGCCGCTTCGTGTCAGCTGGGTCTGTATACGTACATGCATACATACATACAGACATACATACATATATACATAATTTTTGTGTATATGTAAGGTTATCTGTGTACGTGTTGGCTGCGCAGCTCAGAAAAGGTCGCTCTGCTGTAAGCATTTACCCAAAAGAAGTAGAAAGAGAAACATTTAATTAGCTGAGGGCCCTGGTCCAGGGCCACTCTCCACGTAAATATGTATGTATTCAGGTATTCTTCTCTCAAGCTCAGCTTTTTGGCCTAAATCTTGTTCTTTTTTGTGGCTGGTACTTGGATTTTGAAAGGAAATCTTTGCTAATTAGTCAGCTGTTCACGGTGGCACCCATGGGCATTCCCGTAATTCGACGAATTTGATTAGTTCGTCAGCCTGTACACACTCCCAATACATACACATTTATTTACATACATACATACATATGTATATATGTACATATGTACATATCTAGATATTTATATGCATGTACATATGTACATATGATATATACATTGAGTGGTATGGGTGTTCTCACGCACTCACACAGATAAGGCCACTGCGTCGCTGTCGCTGCCTGCAGACGAGTGCCATTCCCGAGCGAAGAGCAGAGCAAAGCGAGCGCCAAGCGAGGCCCCGTTTCGTGCACGCTTTGCTATGTAAACATGCCTAAACATGTCCATGCATGCGTGTGCTTGCCTGTGTGTGTGTGTGCTTGGTGGTGGGTGGGTGTCTCTTTCTCTCCTCTCTCTCTCTCTCTCTCTCTCTCACTCTGTTTCTCTCTGGATGTGTGTGTGTGTGTGTGTGTATGTATCAATCAGGCAATGATGAAGCGGGGTATGGGCATCCCCTGCCAATGCTCTGATTTTGGCAAAGTTCCTCGTACAGTGTGCAGATAGGGGAAGGGAGTTCGTTGCTATGGGTTCGGTGAGGGGTGCAGGAATTTACGAATAGGCCCCACTACAAACGAGGGCGGCGAACATGGTTTATCGCCCCGACCAGGGCTGCATTGGACAGATTCCCTTCGTGAGATCATCCAGATGATTGGGAAGCTGCAAAACTAAAACTATTAAATGATGTGCCAAAAGTGAAACATTTGAAAACGAGTCGGTCCATGCTAAGTAGTAATGATCTACTATGTACATACATACATATGTACATATTTATGTATAAAGATTCAATCTCTGAAGCTAGCATAGTTCCTACTTATGTACATACATTTGTAGATACATATTCATACTATGTAAATGATAGCGTATTATGATCATTCCTAAGGTGAATAATTCTAAAGCTAATAGAAGGTCTTTCTCTTAATCTTCTAGCAGGAAGCTTCCAGAGAAATCTGAAAATGCTCTAGTTTATCTGGCACTCTCCTCTGCTGTCTCTTTTTCTTGGCCAATCAATGGGGGCCGGACATCCGCGGACACACCTCTCCGACCCATCGCTCTTCTCTCTTCCCACATGCACTTTGCTTTCTGCTTGTGCTAATGCGCCCCCACGGGCAGCAGCACCTGACCCCACCATCTACCGTCCACCGACCACTCTTCACCGTTCTCTTTTAACTCTTCCATCCAGTTGATTCCAAGTTTTCTGTTGCTGGTGCAGCAAGTGGCGGTATGTTTCGTGGGAGGGGGGTGTGCCATTTGGCCGAATGGGTGGCTCCATTATCAGAATCCCCCATCTTTTGCTTATCAATATCTTGGCATTGTAATCTATGCAAATGCAATAACAAAAAAGAACACCAACAACTGCAAATAGAGAGAATTCGAGAAATCGAAAAAGAAGAGACGTGCTTAGTTTGCAACACACATACATACATATATACACACACAAATATAAATATATATATATATCATATATATCATTAATACATATACGGACAGAGCATTTACTTGGCTGCTTTATGCACTTTCATTCGCCTCTGCTGCAGTTGCTCGCTCTCTCCTCCTCCTTCCCTATCTATGCCTCTGCCTCTGCCGACGCTCTGCTCTCTCAGCGGCCTGGCCGGGGCCGGGGCCTCTCTGCGTGTGCTCTGTTCAATGCCCCCATCCCATCCCATCCACCCATTCCATTTCTCACTCGATTGACAGGCCCTTCTGCCAGCTGGCCTTTCCAGACCTTGGCTTCAGCGTCGTTGTCGTCGTGCACTACCTACTCGTCTCTTCTTTGTGTTCTCTTCCATTCCTTCTACCATTCTCCCAATTAGCAACGAAGAATCCGAAAGGGGAGGAAAGGAAAGCGAAGAAGAGACATGCGCCCGGAAAGCACTGAAGAAGCGGAAAGAGAAAGGGAACAGCAAAGAAAATACCTGAACAGCAATGAAAAGTCAGAGAGAAAAGGTGGGAAGCAAATACTCATGAATCTTCTCCTTCGAATTTCTCCCTTCTTCTATGATTTTTCACATATGTAGCTCTTCGCTCTCATTCCTTTTCCAAGATCTTCTTCAAAGTTCTTTCTTCGAATTTTCACCATCCTTAAATCTGCTCCCCAATCTCTTCTCTGCTCTTCTCTTCTTCGCTGTCCATGGTAGCTTTTCTCATAGATTGGCTATGTAGATATGTATGTTTGTATGTTTGTATGTATTCTCCTCCCCGTTATGAACTCTTTGCTTTTCTGCCATTTCCTCTTTTCATGTCGAGTCATAGAATTCCTCAGATTTCGTTTTTTGTTCGCTCTCCTCAGTTCTCTTTCTCCGCTCTTTGCTGCTTTAGCTGCTTTTTATTTATTATTCGCATGGACTTCTTATTTGCCCTTCTCTTCTTCGCTTTCCTCCCTTCTTACCATGCCTTACACCATTTTCTTTTTTCTTGGTATTCGCTTTCCTCCCTTCACTATCCATCATCATTATTTTGTGAAATTATTGCAAATAAAATAATGTACATGCATACATACATATGTACATATGTACTCCCTTTTAATTTACCTTTTGTTAGTGTCCTTCGTTGTCCCGACCTCAGCCACATGGAATGGACCCTGGCTCTCTACCATGCAATTGATATTGTTTAACTTATTCTCCATAATCTGCTTCATCCCACTCTTCTTCATCTTCTTCTTGTCCACCCCCCTATAATAATTCTTGTTCACCTTTCTCTTTCCCTCTGTATTGTTGCGCTTCATTCGCTGACGTGGGGCATATGGGTTTCCTTCATGGGAACAGAACAACTGTTGCTCCAGCTGCATATGCGCATTATGGCGGCATAGCATCCCGCGCACACTCTCCCGAATCCAATGGTAGCGCATACAACGTGAGGGGCAGCCGTCGCCACGAACTTCTGACCCATGCAGAAAGCAACAACAACTCTCATCGATAAAAATACGCCAAAAAGCAAAGAAATATCATACAAGAAATATGCAAGCAAAACAAGAGAGAACACTGTAGTCGACAATGCGATACCCGCTACACCATGGAGGACATTCCTGGGCTAACGCATTACAGGGCGTGTATGGGGGATGATTTTTTTTTATATCCGGGTTTTAACTGTAGTCGACTCAAATGAGAAATTGAATCAGAAACCAAACAATTTACCTACTAGTAATAGTAATAGTAATATTCATAGTCGAGACAAAGCTGACTCCCACATCTTTTCAATTGTGGATACTAACCACGGTGTTTGTTGTCCTTTTCCATCTTATGGATACACACATATGTATTAATGTTCCTGTGTACATAAATATTTACATACTATGTACTAGCCCTCGATATATATGTGTGGCTTTATCGATGCATCTCCTGAATAATGCTTTCTTCTGCCTGTCACATACATTGGCTTCAATTGAACATACCACGGTACTGCACGAGTACTGGGTATACATAAATGCCGAACAGCAAGCGAAATTTTGAGCTAGAATTAAGTGTGTGGCGTGGTATTGGGGCGGGGTGCATGCTGTCTAGCGGGCAGGGATGTGAGTAGGTACGCGGAGAGGCGAAAGAACGAACAAAACGAAACGAAACGAGCGAGCGAGCGGACGAAACAGTTAGACTTTGCCATTCCCCACGACGTCATCAAACTTCGTATCTGCCGCTGCTCTGCTCAGCTGCTTCGCTTCTGCTTCTGCTTCTCTTCTGCTACTGCTTCTCTTCTTCCTCATCATCATCATCATCTGCTTCTTCTTCCAAATTACTTGTGTACACAAGCACTTGCACACACACACACACACACCAGCTTGTGCGTGTATGTGAATGTATTTCTTTTTTTTTTTCGTCGTTTGTGTTCGTCTCGTTCGTTGCTCACTCGTTTGGCGTCGGCTGCCTCGGTGGCGCATATTTAAACGTGTTGCATAGTCTCTTGCGAGGCCCTCGTCAGCGCGTCGCCGTCGTCGTCGCAGCGCAGGCAAGGCGAACGTCGGACCGACTGTCCGTCGTTCTGTCCCACTGTCCGTTCGTCACTCATTCAAGCACGCTGCTAGCTAGGCACTCTCTCCCTCTACACCTCTCACTCACGCTTGCTGTCTCCCTCTCACCGACGCTTGCTGTCTCCCTCTCACTATTTGCTTCACACAAATTCAATTGGCCTCAATAATGAATTAACAAAAAAAAAAAACGACCAAGAAAGGAAGGCTTGCTTCGGGGTCCGAAGCTTTTGATACCCTTGCAGATCTATCTACTTATGTATGTATGTATGTATGTTTATTTCGTTCGTGGGGTTGCTTTCTTTCCCCACAACTTATATATTTATATATTATTATTATTATGTACAAACTTATGTAGATAGAACTGAAACTATACTACTTTAATTCATCTATTCATCTACGGAAACTATACAACACATGGATCCAATTCGATCAGATTTGGGAGCGATAAAACTGAAGATATGTAGGAAACTGCAAAGTGCATCGTTTGGCTAGATTATACATAAGTTAATAATTGTTTACATAGCTACGATATAGTGATCCTATGGCAGTTCCGAGTACACACTTATTAGATTGGAACATAATTCATTCTCTGCGTTGCAAAGATCTGATCAAAATCGTAGCATCCCCTAGTATAGGGTATTGAAAAGTAGCAACAGAGTAGTGTAGCGTGCGAAAAGCAGCACAGAAGAAGAGAGAGCCACAGTGGGTGCGAGCGGGAGATTCACAGTGGAGAGCGAAAAGTGTTAGAGAAGACAGAGATAGAAAGAGCGAGGAGGCTAATACATACATACAAACATAGCTCAACATGTAAAAATGATTGTTTTGGTAATGCAAAAAAACCTTTTTCCCATTTGGTTTAACCCCCTCCCATTGTTCTCCACTCCAAAACTGATCTCAAGGCATGTACACATATACATGTGTACATGAATATGCATTCATATGTTTATTCATTTATTCCCTTATCGATCGCTTTGGAAACTATACGATCTATTATTAGATCTATGGATTGTCTCTTTTTGAGGTTAGTGCGTCGCCCTTTCTCCCAACTATGTATGTATAATGGGGGTTAACAGTTAGATATTTTTGTGTGGGATTTTTCGGTATTCCTCTTGCTCTGTCTCTGTCTCTCTCTCTTTGTGTGTGTGCCGGCTGCTTCGTTGAAAAACTTGTTGTGCCGCCGCTGCCGCCTATGCCTCTGCCCGCGCACAAACAAAAAGACGAACGAACGAAACGAAACGAAACGGGGCCTGCCTCGAGAGTGTGTCTCTGTCGACGACTCTGGAGATTAAAGAGCAGCAGCAGCAGCAGCAGCGGCAGCGGCAGCAGCAGTCCCAAACCCCCGTATGAGTAAGCGAGCGCGTTTCGCAAGGCCAGCGGTTCGGGCGGTTTGAGTGGGTGCGAATGAGATGGCCAGCCTAACAATGTAGCGTATTTTCTGTGTGTGCATGATTCCCTCCCCTCTCTCGGCCAGCGCTCTGCAGGCGTGCTTTATCTATCGCCCCCGCATCGAAGCGCAGCGTATAATAGATATACATACATAAGTACATACGCACATATACATACATAAATGCACAATATATTGTAATGTATGTATGTACATACTATATACTAAATGTACAGATGTCTGTAAGTGTATTTCATCATCCGGCCGGACAATGATTTTGTTTTTTTTTTTGGTGATTGATATCTTAATACGAGACAACTGACGCGACGCCTTACTTCTGCCGGACGCTGACGCAGCCTCGCTGCTGAGGTCGCGTGAATGATTGCATCTGCCCGCTCTCTAACAATCTTTAGCTCTCCGTATCCCCCGCTCTCCTCATAATTTTCAGAGTATATTTTCTTGGTGTAAATTTAACTCGTTTTTTTGTTGTTTTGTTTTGCTTCATTGCCGCCGCTTAGTATACCCCTTGTAGAGGTATTTTCGGCATAATAAAATAAATAAAAATCGACTTTCTTGATCAGAAGTACTTCGTTGTCCCTCTGTTTTAACATATCTACATACATAAGTGGTACATATTATGTACATCATGTACATATATACATATGTTAATATATGATATAATGCACCCACCATAAGTTCAAGGGTATGAAATGCTTCGACAACCAAAGTTTTTATTCTTTTGCTTATGCCTTGTTTTGCTTTTTCGTGTGTTCTTATTTGCTTGCGATTTCATTTTCTTTATGTGCGTGCTTCTACATCTGCCCTCGCACCCGCTCTCCCGTTCCCGTTCGACCAACGACCTACAACTACAACAACTACAACCCGTTATGACTTTCAGGTGTGCTCTCCCAATCGCCCGGTCTCGCCATTTCTCACTCACACACACACACGATTGCCGCTTCGCTTCGCTCGTGCTGCTGCTGCTGCCTTTTTGGCAGCGACGTCGCCGTTTTCGTCATTCCTGCCTTGCGCTTTTCCTTGTTGTTTTATTATTGTTATCAATATTAAAGCATTTCTGTGGCGTTGCCCTACAGGGGAGCGTTGGGGCAAATTTGTTTTGCTGCTTGATTGAAACATTGTATAGTAGTATATGGAAAACAAGCGCATGATTGGAACGGTTCTCCACCATTGAGAACGAAAATATTTAAACCCATTAGAGTTTATTATTTAACAACATTAGTGTGTTGGAAAAATTTCCTATAAAATTTATTAATAAACAAAATTTTAAAAAAATATCAATGTAAAGTGAGGGATTAAATACTTTATGATAATTTTAATTTAATTTTAAACAACAAATATTAATAACTAAACTACATTTACATATATCCTTCTTGGGTTGGGACACATCCTTGTACGCATATGTATGCGAAGGTCCCCTATTAAGGACAATGCTCTGCAGCCCTGTAAATAAAGTCAGCATTATTGGCTCGCAGCGACCTTGAGGCGCAGGGCATTAATAGTGTCTACTTGGCCGGCGCTATGTTGCCTTCCATTCACCGCTAGATAGAGCGAGCGGAGGCCGACTCCGAGCCGCGCTGTCTGCATTGCTGCTGGTTCTGTCGCTGCCGGTGCTGGCAGCGGCCGCGGTGTTGTCGTCATCGTTGTCAATGCATCCGATTCTTGGACATGGACGGGCTGTTTCAGGTGCTGGAGATGAGTTTGCAGCATTAAAGGGGACAGAGTCCCAAATTGAGCTATGAATGTACATTCTTTCCCAGGCTACAAACATTAACAAACGGGGCCGCAGAGACGCGACGCTCGCTTCCGCATGCTAGAACCAAAAGCCCCGTTATGAGCTTTTAGCTGTACAGGTGGGTGTCTGTCTCCCTGTGTGTGTGTGTGTGTGTGTGTGTGTGTGTGTCTGATAACACACACTCAGGCAGAGTTGAGAAGTGTCGTCACTTGACAGCCAGGGTCGGTCTTTCGGAGCTGGTCCGTCGCTGCATCTCAAGTGTCTAGCTTGAAATTTGATCATTGGCGCCATCTAGTGGCAGGGACTGACATCCCAGGAACGGATGTACCGATTAGAAGAGTAGCTCTAAAGCAGGGTCCCAACGCCGACAGCGACGTCAGCAGAGCGCAGCAAAACAATTTTTTTGCGTGTTTTCTTTTTGTTTTGTTGCTTTTTTGTCTTTTTTTCCTGTTTTAGTTTCTCTGCCCTTTCTTTTTGCCAATTCATGTTGGTAAATTAGCAGCAGTGGAAGAGAGAGAGAGAGAGAGAGAGAAAAAGAGACAGAGTGAGAGTTGGGGGAATTCTTTTCGTCTGGAAGATGTTAAAAAAAAGCTACTGGAAAGGCGGTCGTGGTTGTTGCATGAGACGAAGGAACGTTGAAAAGGGAAACAACCAGGATAGGGAAAGAAAGGGATGGGTAGATACAAAACTGGAGAGGGGCAACCCGAAGGGGTATTTGAAGGAGCTTACCGCAGAGAAGAAAACTCTTTGGGAAAAGTACAGTTCGAGCAGCGACCTGCAAACTTATGTATGTACACACATAGATACACAGGTATGTATGTATGTATGTATGTACATAGGCAAGTATGCACGTACAGTTGCTTCCAAGGGATTGAAAGATGATTAGTACAGTTGATCCCAGCTAATTGTTAAATTACTCCATCGTAATCTCCACTGTAATATTAACTAGCAGGGCAGCTGATCTTTTACAATATTTTCTCTGATTTCGTTGTTGATTTCCAGTAACTAATTTACCACTACGAACAGCTGGAAACGCAGCTTCAGTTACCTGACTTTAGTTCCATGAAGCCTGACTGGAGAAATTAGGAAAAAGGCTATGGAAACCCAAACCAGCCCGCTTATTAGTGGGTCTATATTCGTGCATAGGGCCCCAATACCTTGGGGGAAAGGTTGTCATAAAACCTCCATGCGACAAAAAACAAAATTTTGATTTTTTAGCTGTCATATTCAAAATTTACTTGAAGAACCTTACAACTGTACGGATAATTTATGAAATTTATAATTTATGAATGAAAAAGTCCATTTTTAAAAGGATACCATTGTACAAAATTAAAATGTTTTTTATAAACGGATAGTAAAGATGTTGATCTTTGATATAGAATTAACTTTATCTGTTTAACTTAACCGTACGTCAAGTTATAGGTTTTTAAACTAGAGTGGCAAGGGTATCCGAATAATATGTGTGCTTACTCGCCCATTCAGTATTAATTTTTTTTTTTATTTTCTACTATGTGGTATCCTTATAAAAACAAGAAGGAACGTGTGAGTCGTTTCTTCCGCCAAAGTTCCACCAGGGCAAAGTCCAGAAAAAGTCAATAAAACCAGATTTCCATATAATTTTTTCCGGATGTAATATCGGTATTTTTACACAAATGTACATATGTATGTATGTACATACCATTCGTATCATTATTGTTAGCAAGCGTGAATCATGAATTATGGGAATTTACATTTGGAATTGCACAACTTTCCAGATAATACGAAACCCAACGTTAGCCGTCATCATTTACTCATTAATTGTTTTTGTTTTGTTTTATTTATTCCTTCGTTGTTTTGTTGGCCGTGTGAATTTTTTGGAGTAAAACTCACAGTAATAGCTGAGGAGAAATAAGATATGATAAAAGAAATAGAGGAAATTCGCTTTATATATAAAAAAAACTCTGCGCTTCAAGCGAAGCATCTTAGGCCAATGAATATGTGAGACATGTGTGTGCACATAAATATGTACATATGTACATATATATGTATGTTTGTATTTATCTACATATGTTTGTATATGATTCAACTGAATCTGAAATGCGTGGGGGATGGAATACGCGGGCAATATTGGGGGAATTACCTTTGAGTAGGCTCACATCAGATTATACATATTCTTACGTAGATAGCTCAGATTGCAGTGCGGTGATTGATTACCCGTTGGAAAACATTATGAATGCGACAACAAATATTTTGTCGTTGATGTACATACAGTATGTACATATACAATGTGTACATAGAAACTCTTTAAGCATTCAAATCAATTGTTCACAGAAAAAAAGGCTCAGCAAACCCTTGATTACCCATTATTAACTCCCTGCTTCGTTTTCTAATGTTTCCATTACCCAAACTACACATACATAATTACATATATACATATGTACATATTTATGTATGCACATAAGTAGCATCTCTTAAGATTCTGCCTACCTGATTGTGCAAAATCGATTGAGCAGCCACCCAAAGCTTGATCCTCGCTTCCCATTCTACCTGAGCGGGATTCCCTGGGTTTACCTGGAAAAATTGTCTCGTAAATTAATTGCAAATGGCACTACATCGGTATTGGAATATACTGCATGTACATAAGTATGTAAATTAAGGTTAGGTTTATTTATAAAAGTATAATTTGTAAAGGTCTCAGAGTCTTTAAATGTGAATTTTGTCCCAAGGTAAATAAATTTTAAAATTATAATAAATATCATCAATATGTAGAAACAATACATTATACATCTACTTTTGAAGTGTTTTTATTATTTAATGGATATTGGGTAGAGTATTTCCTGTGCGACGTGCAATAACTTTTGATATGAATCTTCTTATTTGGGCAGCATTTGATTTTATGATTTTGTGAATGAGTTGTGGGTAAGGTTAGGTCCTTGAATTGCTTTATTTATTGCCTTACACTGAAAAGAATGAATTGCAGATTCAACAAGAGAATGTTTTGAGCCAAAAAAAAGAAAAAAGCCGAGCGCAACTGGCTGCTTTTAATCCCTGCGCTTTTTATTGGTTCGTATCTGAATAAGGGAGGGACAAGGATTCGTAACGACCGAAAGCATTGAAGAGGCTGCGGGTGCAGTGTTATGGATTAATGCAGGGCTCTAGTGCAAATTCCTTTGTGCATGGAACTCCAATGATTGGCTACAAACCTCAAGGTAGGTGAACACCCACCCACCAGTGAGCAGGCCCCATTGTCCGGTCCGATGTGCCTTTCTCCGCGCAAGTTCATTTTTCTAAGAAATTTTCTGGCTGGCAAAGTGGCAAATGGCATGTTTGCCAGTCGCAGACAATCGAATCAAACCCATTTTTTCCAGGTGAAAATGTATTCGAAAACTGAAACTGCCTGTGATCCTGGGTCCTACCTACCCCACTGTTGGTTCCATCTGGGGTAAGTCCATGGTCTGTGGGGTCTAGTTCGAAATTCGAAGCTTTATTTCGTATTTTTCGCTTTTATTGCTTCTATGTGCCCAGCTCACCGCTCCCTTCCCTCACACCACACACTAATTCCTCCTCCATCGCCTATCCAGCAACCATTTATCATCCACGAACGACCCGCTCTGGCCCTTCGATTTTGGGTATCATCGATTCGGATACAGAAACCGAAGCGTAAAAAGAAAATTGGTTTTTCATTCATGTGTATGTATGTATGCATGTATGTATGTACATAAGTACATCAGTATGTATTCGCTTTCAGCTTTGCCTTTTGGCGCTTTTGCTTTGTGCTGTTGCTTCGCATTCGCTCTTATATACCTATGTATATGTGTACATATGTATGTATGTATGGGTGTGTGTGTGTGTATGTTTTTGTGCGTATCTTTTTGTGTTTTTTTTCTGTGTGTGTTGTTGGTGTAAGTAAGTAAGTGTGTGTATGATAAGATATTTGTCTTTTTGTACCGTTGAGTGCTCTCTTGGCTCATAAAGAAATATGTACATACAAACACACTTATGTACGAAGTATCCATGATATATACATACATACATACATATGTACATAATATCGGCATACACATGTACATGGGTACATTTATATAATTTATATAAATATATTTTGAACTGCGAAAAAGCGAAGGAAGATACTAAGCGAAAACTGCTAACACTAGAAGAGCGAGAAGGGGAAGAGAACGGTGCAGGAGAGTGGAAGATAAAAAAGTAGCTTATATAAATTTTCGATTTATTATTATGTTGATACCCTCACAAACAGCACGTCGATTATTCATTCCCATTCGATTATATTGCAACGCAGAAAAAGAAAATTCGGGAGGAGTCCCATTGTCGCTGCTAGAGTTGAGCAGCAATTAGCAGCCTCGTCATGCACACGACATGTATTTTGTTTTGTTTTTTGCACTCTTGTTGCGCAATCCCGGAGCAATAGGATCAATGGGATGGAAGCCATGGGCAAAGCCAACCACGCAGCTTTATCGGTTTTTCTTGTACTTGCCTTCAGAGAAGACACAACGGTGCTGGGGGAAATTCTTGCACTGCGCCTATTCTCATTCCACCTAATGACGAATATTCTAGCTGGTTATATACGGCACCGTTTGCTGACCACTGGACGTAGAAGATTATTAGGGAGAGAGAGAGAGAAATATAGGGAAAAAGTGGCTGGCTATAATGTTGATCTGAGCTGGACCAAACACGACGGACAGATGGATCTTTCTTGATGCCGATCAAGATTATAGTACGGCACGGGCATCCCTTATTTGTATACTTTTACACGAATCTAATACACATAGCCATTCATTTTTTGAGTACCGTGTACACATAACCACCACTGAATCCTGCTCAGTGGAAAGCCTGGTAGCTCTCCGCACGAAAGGAAGGAAGGAAGGAATTCAGAGTGGAATCTCTATTTTAATTTGTATGACTTACATGCATACATTTACATACAAAGATGGTTTGAATCGTCCCACATGCGAGTAGGTGGAGCTATGGCCTGTTATGGAGGCTTCTTCTTATTATGGAACCTGCTGGCTTCGATTTCCGTTCTCCAAAATGAATGATGTAGCTTATGAACAGATTCTGAAATGGTTATTCCCGGAATCAGGGAATTTGTTTTGGAAATTTTAACTGGTGTTGCATCAATTCATTCCGAACGATGGGCAAAAGCCTGGATTTACCCCAGAATGAATATACACATGAATATTTAAGGTAGAGTTTACCTTAATTTAGGCAGGCTTATGCAAATCAAATCAAGTGACTACCGACGACAAAAACTCAGTCCAACATGTGGGAAATGTCCAAATTATTTCCGTTTATAGAGCATGCCAAATTCTTGACTGTTGTTTAATATTTTCGATTGGTGCGTTGCCAAACTACGATGCAAGGAAGCAGGCAGCGCAGGGAATGTATGTACAAATGTATGTACATATTTACATGCACATATTTACATTGAAGCACAATGATAGAATGGAATTTGCAGTCTTCCACAGCTCAGAAACTTCTCTATTCTAGTTTAATCGGTAAGTTTTCCTCATTTGTAAAACGTGGCCATAAAACTGTTAATTGTAATTTGGAATTATTTATTGGAGAACATTATCTGATGTGGAATCAATTCAAATTTGGATGAGCAATCCATTTGGGGCTGCCCATTAAAAGCGCTCCGTGAATGTACATATTTACTCGTGCAAGTCTGTTGAACCGTCCGAAGGGTGATGAGAGGTGTCTGGAAATGGGTGGGGGTTTGAGGTGGAGGTGGAGGTGGGATTTACACACATCTGCAATATGCAGATTTTTGGCTTCCACTTGTTGTGAGCACGGCAACACCCAGCCACCCACCCTCTCCTTCTCGCTATTTTCATCTTGAATCGATTCCATTGGAAAATGTTTGCTGTCTAGAAACAAAGCGCAAACAAAATGTATCTTCTAGATACACACACACAAGCAAAATTGGTAAAAATTAAAAAATAAACCCGAAAAAGAAAACGAAACAAAAGCCGAACGAACGCAAAATTGAAGCCATAAAAGCGATGAAAAGGAAATCAACGAAAATGAAACAAAAAAGAACACGAGATATAAATCATTGGCTGTATCTGAAAGATACATGTACATACATAGCATATACAGACATGTACTTGTATATGTACATACATACAAACATATACATACATATACATATGTATGTATGTATGTATGTATGTACATAATCTGCAATGATCTCTCCAGCTCAGTCTTCTTGATGAAAAAAAAAAGGTCAAATTATTGCGCTCTCTCTGTCTCTGTCTCTCCCCCTGTCGCTGTCTGTCTCTTCCATAAAAGCTACTCACAAAGAGAAAGATAGAGAATAATGGTCGGGGTAGAGATGGAGTGAGAGACAAGTTAAAGTCGCAGCTGGTTAGGCAAAGAGACAGAGAGAAAGAGAGAAAGATGTACATATGTATGTACGTAGGATATGTCACTACATACATATTTACATAAGTAAAATGTAAATATATATATATGCAATCAGTATACTGATATCGGTATGTACAGACATACATACATATGAACATGGCCAATACAAACATATATATAAATATGTGACGGCCCCAACAGAAGCAAAAGACGCTACAACCAACGAACCCAAAAAGCAACAGCAACAAGAAGTGAACGATTTTTCGGCAGCACATGCATTTAATACCCTTCCAGACCCATACCCTTCCTTATAAATAGACATTCCCATGGCGAGGTCCACCGAGACCAAAACTTGAAATTCAATTATGAAACATTTCCATATAATTCTGTCCCGATATTTATTGTTTCTCAAATTTACTGAAACTAATTCAGCCAATTGACTTGTAATTTCATTAGCTCGGATGAGAAGACCTTTCTTTTTTGGCTGGAAAGCGAATGTTAAAACATATATGAGGCTGGTGAACAAAATAACTATGCCCGTGGTGTAAGGGTATGGATCCAACAGCAGTGCAGCGCAGCGCAGCGCAGCCGAAGGTCGTCGCCGCTTTGTTATTGCTGTTTCTCTGCTGCTGTCGCTGTCGCTGCCAACGCTGCCAACGCTGACTGCGGCCGCAGCAGAAACGCCAACAGCATCGACCGCAGCATAGATTCCACTTTGAGAAATTTGAGAAAACTGCATTAAATTTTCGTATATTTCGTACCCACTTTCCCCCTAACCCTACCCGCACCACTCCCGCACCTTTTGCACACACACACACACGGCATTGCGTTGTTGCTTTTCCATTCAAGAGTGGCATAGATATTCATGGAAAGCTTCATAGAGCTGGTAAATTTGTATGTAGATGTATGCATGTATGTACAGATATGTATAGGTATGTATGTATGATGTACATACATAAATAATAATGCCATGCCATGCCATGCCATAAGATATACAATTCGCATTTCGCATGGCAATACATACACGCACACATATGTACATATGTCTGTCTGTATGTATGTTGCCATGACAGTCAAATTGGTGGCACCAATAGAGAAGAAGTAGCTAAAGAAGAAGAAGGAGAAGCAACGAAGACTGGAAGCGGAAGAGGCAGAAGCAGAGCTAGACTGAGAGAGGTGGGGAAAAGGATAAGGATAAGGAATGAAACATCTGACATAGAAGCTTAAGGAAGAAGGAAGAAGGCAGAAGCACGAAATGCACAATGATTGAGCTAACAAAAAAAAGAGGGAAGTCAGGATTAGCTGCTAAAGTGGCGAAAGAGGAGCTAGAAGAAAAAACAGCAGAAGAACCCAATAAAAAAGTCTGTGAATAAAATGGAATAACAAAAACGGGCAGGAAAAGAACGAGGATGAAAAGAAAAACAAAACAAGGGAAGGGAAGGAGAATAGACAGGTATATACATACATACATATATCTGTATGTATGCAGGTATGTTCAAACATATGTAAATAGGAGAGGAGATAAATTAGGGGCGATTGTGTGATACCAAAGGGAAGAAGAATTGGAGAGGAGATCGTTGAGAAGAAGCGGCGGGCACAAATCATTGGAGCAGTGAAACAAAACATAAATGAAAATGGCAATTACAAGGCCGAAGAAGAAATTACGAGTAGAAGTAGAAGCTGCAGAACCAAGGACGCAGAAAGGCGAAAGAAGTCAGCGAGGCGCAGCGGAAAAGGATCAAGAGAGTGTGTCTGGGAAGAACGGGAAGTGGAAATGGCCTGGACTGGAAAACAAGGAGAAAGGGCGGGCGCAGGCAATAAATACCAGTGCAGAAAACACACAAAGGGAGACCCGAACAAACACGAAGATGGAAGAGAGAGGGAGACCGAACAGAACCGAGCCGAGCACCAAGCCACACCGCCTCGCGTCGTCCCTCTCCTCATCTGAATAACCGTTAAATGGGAATCGAAGCGAGCGAAAGGAAACGAAGTTGGGAGCACGAACACGAAGTGAAGTTGGAACGGTGCCCTGTTCAGCAGCATTCCCACCCACCCCCACACACACACACACTTCCGCTTGACTGCCCACCCACCCTGCCCCTAGCAACTACCACCCCACCCCGTTGCCTATGCCACCCTCCCCGACCCGACCCGTCCCGCCTACGCTCCGGCTCCTGCCCTGCCATTAACACACACACTAACAGCAGGGAAAAAGTGTATGTGTGTGGGTGTGTGTGTTCGCGTCGCGTCGCGTCGCTGTTGCTGCGACACACCGCTGCAGCACGCTGCCTCTCGCTTCGCACTACCTTTCCTTTCCCATCACGTGGCGTGTCGACCAAGCGGGGCCTCGACAGGAGACTATTCAAGTTTTGTGTCTCGACATACATACATACATACACACTAACCCACGCACACACACACACACACACCACACAAAGAACTCTCCCGTGCATACAAACATACGGACAATTTTGTTGGTTTTTTTTTTTTTATTTGCTTTGCTGTTGTTCGCATTGCTTTTGTTCGAACACCCACCCAAACATACATACATACAGATCTGTGTACGGTGTACATACATATATCTCTACATTTGGTCGGAATGTGCTGGGGGTAGGTGGAGGAGGAGGAACAGGTGGTGGTTGATGGCGCTACTGCCATTAATTCCTAACCTAACAATCGTTGGCCCAAGCCGATGCCATTAGGCCTCAATTATGTGCTAACTAATTATTGTAAGCTTTATACTTATGCACACACATACATACATACATATGTATGTACATATGGTATGTGCATCCATGTCATTTTGTACTTATAGTGACTCGATCTTATGTAGCTTTATAACTGAAGGATTTGTTTGTGGATAAAAAATACATGAATTTTGATTAATTACAGTTTTGGGCGGTGAAAACTTATTAAATTATTAAATAAATAATAAAAATAAAAAAATAATTAATTAAATTTGTACGCTTTAAAACCATGGGGTTTGATAAGGGGCGGGGTTATTGGATTATAGAAGGTAATCAATACGATGAAAATTCAATGCGAAGGAAGTCTATCCACATTATCTGCTATTGCATATCCAGTACTCCCACATATGTATATACATATGTATAATGTATGTATATATGTATGTACATAAATATTTATTAATCGAACGTGTTACGAATTGAGCAACGCAATGCCTGGAATGTGCATTAATTAGTTGCTGTTCAAGACTGTATACCTTATACTTATACTTAAGCCCCCCTCTTAAAGACAGCAGGCCACTAGCCATACTTTTCTTGGTAGAAGATAATGTTTGGCAGTTAAAATCATTTCATAAATATATTTAAAAATTTGGCGCCAAGCTAACTTCTGTTGATACTTAGGGATGGTCAGCGATAACTATTTTACATTCCGTGCGATAGTGTGCTGTTAAGCGCAAGAACAGCTGTTAAGCCATAAGTAAGTGTTGGGCGCGACGTTTTAACTTGAATTAACTTGAGGGCTATTGCCATTTACTACCTTAAATGTGATCGTGCCGTTGTAAAAATTTACTATTCCATTCATTCTATGTATGTTTTGTGCATTATCCGAGAGCGAGCGAGTGCACAAAAAGTCGCGTGTCTTGTGTTTGTGTGTGTGAAACAACAGTTAGCATGATAACGAGGCTGTGTGCGTTTGCGAATAAAAATGGACTCGCCGCCCCGCTGATAAATGTGATGACTATCGATGTTAGGCACAAAATCGGCACCAGCATGGAAGAAGCGACTACTCCAGCGGATCAGCGTAATGTGGAGATAAAGGCACGGATTCCTGGCGGCAGCGAGGATTTTGTACGTCGCCTGGAGATCGCCAAGCGGCTGACGGGCAGCCAGGCGGGGGAGCTCATCGTCCAGCGCGATGTCTTCTTCGAATCGCCGCTGGGCGGGCGTCTCAAGCTGCGCTACTTGCAGCCCCCGGCGCGCTCTCAGCTGGTATACTACAATCGTCCCGATGTGGCTGGTCCCAAGCTGTCCTGCTTCAACAAGGTCGAGGTGGACGAGCCGGCTGTGCTGGAGAAGATTCTGGGCCAGACGAACGGCATCCTGGGCCAGTTGGCCAAAAAGCGCCATTTGTTCATACACGAGCAGACGCGCATCCACCTGGACGAGGTGCAGGACCTCGGCCACTTCATGGAGTTCGAGGTCTGCCTGCGCCCGGAACAGACCCTCGAGCAGGGCCAGACCATTGCCGAGCAGCTCGCAGAGACTTTTGGAATTCAGAAGGCGGACCTCATGACCGGCTCCTACTTCGATGCCCTGCGCAGCGGCCAGTGAAAGCTTCTGCCATTTATTTAAATTGTTATAAGGTTCATTTATTCAGTGATTCCCTTTTGAAAAAAACACACAAAGTAAAACTCAGGTCTGGCCACGGATATTTACAAAAGAACGAACCTGTTTTCCTATTTTTCCTGTTTTAGCTTCCCTGCAATCCGATTGGGGATCGACTTGGACTGGTTTAGACTGAGGTTAAACCGAGCATAAATGCAAAATGGTTACAAAGACACGAACACAGGACAGAAACGGGTGGGACAAGAGCATGCTGACTAAGGCTAAGGCTTCTTATAAACTAGGACGATGAGGATTGCGCAGGACGATCGATGTACACGACGATGTGAGCTTGGCCACTACAAAACGGAGAAACAAGAAGCGAAGGAAACATCCCGCGATGTGCTGGCCATGTGGAATGATCGCCACAGCGCCCCCTGTGACCCTTCCATCGTGTTCCAGTTCGTTGGCTTTAATTCTGGGATTCATGCAGCCATGCAGGCGTGCAGCCATGGCGTTCCCATGTTCGTTGACTAATTTTGCATCGTGGATACACATGTATGTATATGGGCGTGGATATATGTATATGTATGTATGTATGGATTATGCATTTGAATGTGCATGGCGCTGGGATGTGGAGCAGCAGCCCTCTAGCAGTAGGAACCGATCAAGCTGATGGACAGGGACTCGGAGATGGGGTCCGGGGCCGAGACCGGCTTCCAATACAGCCAGTTGTAGCTGACTGAAAGATAGAGCGAGAGAGAAAGAGCCGATGCACAAACAAGAGCGAGCAAGAGCTAGAGAATAATACTCACGGACAAAGGACTGCGTGAGACGAATGGAGAGGGTGCGGCAGCGGTGGCGGCATTCGCTGGTGGGGCGCAGGATGATGAAGCGAGTGCCCACCGCCTGGTGGACATACACGTTGGGGCACTCGGTCTCGGGCAGCGTATAGGCCGGCGCCTGGGACGTGTCGATGGCCATGTAGCGCTCCAGGGCGACGCCCAGGCTGGGCAGGCGGGACGGCCGGGCGAAGATGGGGCGCAGCAAGCGAGCGGGAAGCATGCGATTGCAGCGCCACAGATTGTGCGCCTGCTGTGTCCAGGTGGGTGGATCGGCTTTCGTGTTCATGTCGCTGCTGCCACTGCTGTTGAACTGGCCGAAGAGATCCTCGAGATTGTGGACACCCTGGTTGGTGGAGTGCACCCGGTAGGCATCGCGCTGGAAGATCACGTGGTTGCTGGCATAGATGTTGTAGAAGTCGCTCAGATCCATGGCATCCTGCTGGCTCTTGAACGCAAACGGCACACTGTCCCCCTCAGCCATCGTCTGGCGGCACTTCTGCAGCAGGGAGAAGCCATTGTCTCTGTCGCTGCCGCCGACACTGCCACTGCCACTGGCACTGACGGTGGCATGCAGCTGGGCGCACTCATCGCTCTCAAACCAGACGCTCTCCACATTGGCGCAGGGGCCGCAGCTGAGGTCCTCCATCTGGAAAAAGGGATTGCCCATCAGACAGGACTCGTCGTAGAGCTCGGTCAGCCGAGGAAAGCGCTGGATCAGCGGCATGGTCATGCGCCGCCACATCCGCATCCCGGGATACACCGTCGACTGGACTACGCGCTCGCTGCCACCGCCCGACGCCTCATAGCGGTACGCGGCCACGCACAGCGACACAAGCGTCAGGTAGAAGAGCCAGCAGAGGATCTGGCGCCGGCGGTCCAGCAAATGGTGCAGTACCTCCAGCTTGAGGTAGGCCATCAGTTGCGGCGGCGGTACCAACGTTGCACTGACCGCGCCTCCGCCTCCGCCCCCGCCGACATTTTGCTGTCGCCAGTTGCGCTGATGAAAGTATTGGAACAGCACGTAATTGTCGAAGGACAGGGGCCGCACCTCGCGGTGCGCCTCGGCCAGGCGACGCAGCTGGCGCACGGCACTGCTGTAGCGCTGCAGCAGTTGCTGGCGGCTCAGTTGCACGAAATTCAGATCGATATCGATGTCGTAGTCATCCATGGCCTTCCTTCTCCGCCGGCTCTCGTCCGTCTCTGCATCCGTTGCCGTTGCTGTTGTTGTTGCTGTTGCCGTCTTTGTCTTCGTTTTGCTCGGCTGCGGGGGATTGTCGTTCGCCCTGGCGCTCGCGGTCTCTATCTCTGCTTGCATATATACGAGTTATCTAAATTTGGTTGTCTTTGAATTTGTTATAATTTATTGCTCTGCTTTTGTTGTTCCTATTCTATTGTTTTTGTTAACGAATTTTTGAGTGGCGTGAGATTTTATTTACATTCACACACTGCGCCGTTTGGCCGCCAGGTGGCGCTGCTTCTGTTGTCACATACATAAGCGTGAAAGGCGAGCGGGGAGTTTTGTTTCTTTTTTCGGCCCCGTATTTGGAATATGTTCGAATTTGCTTCTGCATTGACTGTTGAAGTTTTATAACCATATAATAGCTTTTTCGTTTCGTTGGGTTCGTGATTTCACGCGTAAAGACGTAATTAAAGTACGCATTCCACCCCTTTACAGTAGAAATACACTAGCGCGTTCACTGCAGTTGCAGCTAGTGGTGGAAGTTCATGTTTTGTGCTCACGGTCACACTTAACGAGCTCTTCAACTGTAGCGCAGTCAGCAGAAAAACGCTACCCTACCCCTGTTCTTTTCCAATTCCTGCTCGATTAAACTCGTTTCGTTTCTCTACTCACCTAGGCATCGAACAGAAATTACATATTTGAAAATTTTAGTCTGCCATCGACACAGTTGCCATACAATCGATAGTTGCTGTCAACACACACTGAGCTATCGCTAATATCGATTGTACTATTTCTGGATCGTCAATTTTATTTGGAATTACTGTGTGCTGTGCAAAAAAAAAAGCCTGCGCGACTAAATTACCAGATCATTGCCACGCCTGGCCGAAGGAGCGAATCAAAAAGCAGACACTGACCGTTGCGTTGCAGCAGCTGCTTGCGGGAGAACAGAATACAGTTTGGTGGCAGACTAGCGCCGACACACGCACCCATACACACGAGCGTAAAAACAAAGACCCAGCATGCCACGAGGAAAGTTCGTTAACCACAAAGGCCGCAGCCGCCACTTTACATCACCCGAGGAGCTGCAGCAGGAGTCCGAGGAGGAGAGCGACCAGTCGAGCGGCAGCGGTAGCGGCGAGGAGACCGGCGGGGACAAGGCCTCCGGTAGTGCGGCCACATCCAAGCCAAAGCCGCCAGCGGCCCGCAAAACTGCCACCCGTCCAGCCCATCGTCAAAAGCAGCGTCCGGCGGTCAGCTCGTCGGAATCAGACTCGGAAGACGATTCCGATGATGACTCAGAGGCAGAGGCGCGAGATGCCAAAAAGGGCGTGGCTTCGCTCATCGAAATCGAGAATCCCAACCGTGTGACCAAGAAGGCCACCCAGAAAATCGCAACCCTTAAGCTGGACGATGGTGGGCCCTCCACCACCACCTCCACCGCCTCCGCCAAGCCGGAGCTGTCCCGTCGCGAGCGTGAACAGATCGAGAAGCAGAAGGCGCGCCAGCGTTACGAGAAGCTGCATGCGGCCGGCAAGACGACCGAGGCGAAGGCAGATCTCGCCCGGCTGGCTCTCATTCGCCAGCAGCGAGAGGAGGCCGCCGCCAAGCGCGAGGCGGACAAAAAGGTGGCAGCCGACACTGGAAAGAAGCCGGGGGCTAAGTAGGATCTCGTTCCCGGATCCCCAGCCCGCGATACCTTAACCCGTCAACTGATTCAGTAACAGAACCAATGGAAGGGCTAATGGCAATTAGTTAAGAAAATGTAAAGTAACAAATTTATCAGGAAACGTTACCCGCAAGAGGATGAGGCTCGCTACGCACTACACCAGACAGCACCGCACCGCACCGCACCGACCACCAACCGAAACCCAATCCCAATCCCAAACCCAAACCGATCTGTTGCATCTGCCACAAGTGCCGAGTATCCCGTGAGAAACGCCCAAGAACTAAATTTCGATCTGAGTGAGCCCAATGTCAAAAATAATCTTCAGGTTTTCTATGCAGCGTCTTTTGTAATTGAGAATTATAAAAATAAATAAATAAATATATACATAGAGATGTATACATACATACCATTATGTGCAACCCAATTTTCCGACTGGCGATTGCTGATCTCCCTCGTCCAGCGATAAAATGAAACACACACACAGATGCCGAGATACTTTACAGGCTGCATGGCAATGCAATGCGCAATTTAATCTAGTCAGAATGGGACTACGTGCTAGAGCTATAACTAATCAAGGGCGGGGGACATCTGGCAGGGCCTAAACTACCTTCCAGACCTCCTCGAAGGCGCTGCAGAGCTTGGAGCAGGCTATGGCCGCCGACAGCGGGTAGTTGCTGATGGAGAAGAGCTCCTCGGTGTAGTCCGTCTTGAGAACGCCATGCGCAAAGGCGCCGATCACCATAACCACGGGCTCATCGTAGGCAACACTGCCCTCCTCGCCGTGCGGGACAAGGTCGCGGCAGTTTGTGACGAGCTTTCCGGAGAAGGACATGGCGTATTTCTTGCAGCCGACCGGCAGATGGTCTGTGATGGGGTTCTTGATAACGCCCATTAGGCGGCGGGACGAGTCGTTGGCCCGAATCTGGAACTTGTGCAGCAGCTGGACCATCAGGCCGGCGAACCGCTTGAAAGTGCGTGGAATGCGCGTCTGGGGATTAATCTCGATGAGAACGTTGTGCTCAGTGCGCACAAACACTTGGAGCAGGCCGGCACGGTTCAGCGGGGAGTCGAATAGCATCAGCAGGCATTGGTGGGTGATGTCGGGGCGGCAGGAGCCCGGATCGCGTTGATTCTTGCGCATAATGCCCGCATGGTCGTCGCAGTTCAGCAGCTCGAAAGTGCCGTGCACCTGTGGGAGGGTGGACGAACGGATGTGGTCAGTTGTCAGCCAGGGGCCAGGATGTGCGGGCGGGACTCACCTTAACCGTCTCCAGCTGGGCGCCCTCCAGCACGATGATCAAACGCTTCTCGCTGGCATTCACGTGCAGCACCTTGAAGTGTTTTTTGTCCAGATCGAATTCAGGATCGTCGCTCTTGCGTCCCACAAATTTGCGCTTGCGATTTATCATTTTTCCCTGGCCTCCCATTTTGTGGCAATTAATTGATATTTATTTCTACAAAAACAAAAACCATGTGCACCATGTGCGTCGGCGGACAGCAATTATCGATGATTGATGGCCACTACGATGAATATTACAGTCCTGCTAGAACGTTCGATACTATCGATAGCCGTACCCACTCCATTACTGCCATCTTCAGTCATAAACAACAATCAGCTGGGCGCTAAAGTTCTTACGCCTGCAATTACAAAAAACATTCTTTCAGACAGTTAAACATTTCGTTTAGCCGGAACAAGCATGTCTGCTCTACGCCGTGACGTGTCGCCTTTTTTCCAACGGATCCGGGCCTTTCTCCTGGGTGTATGTATGCAACTATGGGCTGCCCCAAGCCTCTCAAATGTTCCGTTATGTAAGACAAAAAAGGGAAATTTCTTGAATTCTATTGCAGCGTGAGCACAATCTGGCGCTGCGCTTCGAGGACGACGTAGCCGATCGCACCCAGCCCCCGCCAAGGATCCCCGACGGACCCTCGCAGCTGTACTCGGCCAACCACTACTGCCTGCGCGATGGCCGTCGCGAGGTGACTCCACCCATTGATCTGGTCGCGCAGCATAAGCAGCTCGCATCGGATGGCGCAGTGCCCAAGGCGACCAAGCTACCCACTCCGGGCCAGGTATACGCCTGGGACTAAATGCAGTTTCAAAAAAGAAATCACCTTTTTTTAATGTTGTAACTTGAAGCGGTTGAAGCTAAAATAGATTCAATTTAGGCATTCGAAAGTGTGGTGGTATGTGGATGGAACATTTAATTTTATTGGAATATTTACAGTGCGGTCGGTCGGCTTAAAAACTAATCGGAACGGTGGGAATAGGAAACGAAGCAGCCCAGGGACGGGCAACGGGAGGATGGCAGAGAAAACTCAATAGACGCGCGGCTTGATGCCCACATTGATGCCTGTGGTGGAGCGGAGGATGAGGTTCAGCACCAGCTGGACGTCCTCGCCGAGGGGCAGCAGCTCGAAGTGCCTCAACAGCTTGCTGATGGTGCTCTTCATCTCCAGCATGGCGAACTTCTGGCCAATGCAGTTGCGCGGACCCGCCGAGAAGGGCGTGTAGGCGAACGGATTGATCTCGCCCTTGCGCTCCAGACTGAACCGCTCCGGCACGAACTTATGCGGCTCGGGGAAGTAGTCCGGATCGCGGTGGGCATGGTATATGAGGATCATGACATCCGTGTTGGCGGGTATGAGTTTGCCATCTGCAGGAAGCGAATCGTCGTTAAGGAGAGTCAATTCTGATGCATGGAAAAGGCAACCTACCCAGCAGTGTGTCCTCGGCAATGTGGCGTCCGATGATGGGCACCGAGGGGAACAGGCGCAACGACTCCTTGATCACACACTCCAGATACTTGAGCTCGCCCAGCTGCTGGATGTTTACGGGGGCATCCTTGTCGTCCCCGAGCACATCGCGCAGCTCCTGGAAGACGCGAGCCTGCACCTCCGGATGGCGGGCCAGCAGATAGCTGGTGAAGGCAATGCTGCTGGTGGTGGTGTCGTGGCCCTCGAACATGAACGTGTCCACCTCCTCGCGGATGTCCTCGTTGCTGAGTGGCGCCCCATCAATGGACGACTGCAGCAGCACGTCCAGCAGGGCCATGCGCCGCTTCTGACCCACATCGTCCAGGGGCGAGGCGTTGCTCGCCTCGTACGTGCCCTCGGCGATGGACTTCTGCAAGAGGTCGCGCCGCTCGCTGATCACGCTGTTGGTGAAGTCCTGCATCGTCTTGACGTTCGCGTTCAGCTTGGCGAAGGCGGCGGGGAAGAACAGGCGCATGAAAATGTCCAAACGCTGGGCGGGGTTCGTAAAACGCTCGGCCAGCATGGCAGAGGCGCTGAGGGGAGGATGAGGCATTGCCATGAGGAGATTGGAATGAGTCCAAGCAGCAGCTAACTCACGTGGTCACCGACTGGACGTAGGGAAAGTTGGGCTGCAGCTGGGCATTGATCTTGACGCCCATGGCCGTCTCGGCGATGATGTCCATGGCGCAAAGGCAGGCGACGGGGAACATGTTGATGACGGTCTTGCCATCCGCCCGGTCGTACAGGTTCTTGGCCATGGTGGCGCTCTGCTGGTCGAAGACCTCCACGAACTGCTCGAGGATCTTGAAGTGGAACGCGGGCGTGATGATCTTCCGCCTGCGGAACCACTTCTTGCCCTTGCTCAGCAGCAGCCCGTCGCCCAGCCAGTTGACCAGCAGGCCGTACAGGTTGTTCTTCTGTATGGTCTGCTGGCTGCTCATGATCGCCTCGATCATCTTGGGGTCGGCCGTCATTAGGCCGCGGTCCTGCAGAATCTGAATTCGTATGTTCTTGCCATGGGTCTTGATTAGGCGCCACTGCAAGTCGAACACAGCTGCAAGAGACAGAGGGAGATTCGGGTGGGTTTATGGATATGGAGAGCTGGAGAGGATCGCTCCGCTCCGTTTGCGTGGCCTACTTTTGGGCGTCTCCTTGATCATCATCGGGGCATTGCCCACGATCGGCCATCTACGGGGTCCCGTGATTCCTGCCCTGTCGAAGTACTTGCTGTGCTTCCGGCCGGCCAGGTAGTCCCACACGAGGGCCACCGTCAGCAGCAGCACCAGGAGCTCCACAAACATTTCGTTCCTATTTTCCTATTTCGAGGTTTCCGTTCCGTTTTTACGGATCTATCCAACGCTCTCACAATCCACGACACACTGGTTGGCCATGCTCGGTGGTGGCGCTGTTTTGTAGCTAATTCTGCCCGCGATAAGGCGACCCACAATCAGCGGCCAGTAAACTTTACCCAAGGCGGCGGTAGCCAGCATGGATGGGGGTTGGGAATCGGGGGTTAGAGGTCAGAACTGGCCGGAGAGTCTCTGCCTTGGCAGTGTCTCTCCGCTATCAGCAGTTGGAGTTTCGATTCGTTCGGATTCCCTCCCCCCCCAGTTATCTAGGCCATGCCCCACAGATGCAGATACGCTTGGCTGAGGATCTCCTCCCACCCACTGGGGACCCATTCATGGCGCTCATCGCACAGCGCAGCGCAGCACAGCACAGCACACAAATCGCACGTTCAGCATGACTCAAGGCCTTTGGCTGCTATCGGAAGAATAAAACATTCAGATTGATACGGCAGTGGGCCAGTCCGTCGTCCGATCCATTATTATCCGCTCTTGGGCTGATAATCTCTGGCTCCATCTATGGCCAGCTTGAGCGGACAGGAGCGAACCCTGTCTTTGTGGGTTTCTTGCCTTGGCACGATGAGTGCTGGAAGTTCTTATCTCTCCTTTGCGTCATGCTTGGTCACGCTTACTCAGCACTTTTGCGTACAAATCGGAGTTATCTCTGACACGATCTAATCTGCTATGGGCCAATGGATAGCAAAGTAAAAGTCAGTATCTGCCACGGAGATCTACCAAGACTGTCAGGATATATTTCGGATTATATGCTCCGGCAGTCAGTCCAGTTCCAGTGAGATAACTAAATAAATATCACCAGATTCGATGCGATCTCCCTTAGGTCATGCTCTCTTAAGAACTGGCTCTGGCGGCTCTCTCTTCGATGCAACGTCTGAGCGTATCGGCGTCCGATTTGGATGCTGTTCTCCAACTGGTTTCGACTACGTCTTCATTCGTAGGCGCTCTCATTGCTCATTGCCCATAGAACGCTTTCCACGAGACTCTTTCTACGTGGGAGAGTGCATGTCGAGGGTCGCTTTAGAACTTTGTTGCCCGCTTGGACTTTTGCTCGCATTCCGTGGTTCCGTGGGAACCCTATTCACCAGACCTTTATCAGTGTTCCCACTCCCGCATGTGCATTGATAGCAGATAGTGGAACCTTGTCCACATCTAATGTGATAATCTCAATCTATAGCTGGCATAGAACTTAATCTAAATAGCAGATGACAAAGAACTCGCTTTCAGCGGTTGGTTCAGTGCATTCTCTTGCCCAGTTCCCACTGCACTTTGTTGTGCAGTTTCCTTTCAGATTAAGACAGGTAAGCATTACGCATTAGAAGTGTAGCAGTCGCGATAACAGTTGCGGGAAATCATCGTGATTCGACAATGAATTCGAGTCCATTAATTTCTCTTAGGCATCTGGCGCTCGCCCCCACGCTGTCGTAATCTCTTCGGACTTCAGCCGGGTGGGTTGGGCTCTCTTTCGAGATAGCCAGATGGCCAGAGAGAGCCAGAGATAGCCAGCGATGGCCAGTGAAATGCTGGACTATGGCTTAGTCTCAGTCGGTTTGTAGTTGTGTGCACAATGCTCGTGTTTGGGCTGTTCCTGGCGGCGCTTGCCACCGTTCTGGTGTGGGACTATTTGTGGCGCAAGCGGCGCAATGATATGCTTCACTATATGCCGGGTCCGCGGGGCCTGCCGCTGGTGGGCAATGTCCTCATGTATCGCGGCCTCGACGCCGAGCGTAAGTTGAATCCCAGACCAATCCAGACCAGTATATGCGGGAGTTACATGGCCGCCGATTGCCGATTGCAGAGATCATGGGCTTTGTGTGCAAGAATCGGAGCAAGTACGGTCCACTCTACAAGGTGTGGGTGCTCAACCAGCTGGCCGTGTTCTCCACGGACCCACGCGACATCGAGTTCATCCTGAGCAGCCAGCAGCACATCACCAAGAACAATCTGTACGAGCTGCTCCACTGCTGGCTGGGCACGGGCCTCCTAATGAGCACCGGCAAGAAGTGGCATGCCCGCCGCAAGATCATCACGCCCACCTTCCACTTCAAGATCCTCGAGCAGTTCGTCGAGATCTTCGACCAGCAGAGCGCCGTCATGGTGCAGCAGCTGCAGCAGCGGGCCGATGGGCAAACAGCCATTAACATTTTCCCAGCCGTCTGCCTCCTTGCGCTGGACATCATAGCAGGTGAGTGGGCGGGCCGGCCCCTTGGTCCTCCATCTGCATCGCCTGTAATCTGAATCTGCATCCGGACAGAAACCGCCATGGGCACCAAGATCCAGGCACAGATGAGTCCCAACCTGCCCTACGTCCAGGCCGTCACGGAGTGAGTTGCAGGGCCGAAGAACACGGCGTGCCGCGACATCTTCAACGCATTCCCCACCTTCTTTCAGGGTGACCAACATCATGACCACCAGATTCATCCATGCCTGGCAGCGCATCGATTGGCTCTTCCGCCTGGTGAAGCCGGGCATGGCCAGGCAGCAGGACAGCGCCATTAAGGTGATGCACGACTTCACCGAGAGCATCATTAGGCAGCGCCGCCAGGCTCTGGTCACTGGCGGGAAGGAGGAGGAGGACGTGGCGGAAGCGGATGACCTGGGACAGAAGCGGCGCATGGCCCTGCTGGACGTGCTGCTGCAGTCGACCATCGATGGGGCGCCACTCAGCAACGAGGACATCCGCGAGGAGGTGGACACGTTCATGTTCGAGGGCCACGACACCACCACCTCGGCCATCTCCTTCTGCCTGTACGAGATCTCTCGCCATCCACAGGTGCAGCAGCGGCTGGTGGAGGAGATCCACGAGGTGCTGGGCGTGGACCGCCAGCGTCCGGTCACCCTGCGCGATCTCGGCGAGCTCAAGTATCTGGAGAACGTGATCAAGGAGTCGCTGCGCCTGCATCCCCCCGTGCCCATGATCGGGCGCTGGTTCAACGAAGATGTGGAGATACGTGAGTGCGGGGATGGCGATGGGGATGGGGGGTGGGTTCCACGGTTCCGTTCCTGGCAGTAAGCGCACTCCTTGCCATTCATTGCAGGTGGAAAGCGCATTCCGGCTGGCACCAACTACACCGTCGGCATCTTTGTGCTCCTGCGCGACCCCGAATACTTCGAGTCCCCCGACGAGTTCAGGCCGGAGCGCTTCGACGGCGCCTCGCCGCAGACGCATCCCTACGCCTACATTCCCTTCTCGGCGGGTCCGCGCAACTGCATTGGCCAGAAGTTCGCCCTGCTGGAGATGAAGAGCACCATCAGCAAGCTGCTGCGCCACTTCGCGCTGCTGCCCCTCGGTCCCGAGCCCCGGCCGGCCATGAACATTGTGCTGCGCTCGGCCAACGGGGTGCACCTGGGCCTCCAGCCCCGTCCAGCTATCGCCAGTTGATTGGCGCTCCCAGCTCCCGGCTGTGCTGGACGCTACAATATTTGTTAATCGACTCTAAGCTCTGATAATTGGTTGTGGTAATTGTAATTGTAATTGGCTCTCAATTTGTTTCACTTTCTGCTTAATGGCCAACAGCCAACAGCTGGTGGGCCGCCATCAGCTGTTCTCGCTTGTTGCTCTCTCCCTCTCTCTCTCTCTCGCTTCCTTGCCCACTGCTAGGGGCGGACTTTTCGAACGAACCCTTTGGCTTATATAACTAAATTATAATCAATGCCCCGCAGAAACGATACAAATAAAAAGTGTCCGGACATCGGACAGACGCGTGCATACGAGTATTTATAAATAGTTTCACGGGTTTCATGGGTGTCGCTCCAAGTCCCATCTCCAGCCAGTTCAAGTGCCCGATAAGATTCGAGCTGCCTCTCACTGTGACCCTCGGCTTGCTCGGCATTCAATCATGCTGCTGGCTCTGTTGCTGACACTGGTCCTGACCCTGATTGTGGCGTGGCTGCTGCAGCTGGCAATGAGGGAGATGAGGCACCCGCTCCGGGGACTGGTGCCCAGCGTCTCGCGGGTGCCGCTGATTGGAGCCGCCTGGCAGATGCGCAGCTTCCAACCAGACAGTAAGCGACATTGCTCAGCGCACATATGGGAGGCTCCGCCCTCGGATTCACTGCGTTTCTCCCCCACAGATCTGCATGAGAAGTTCGCCGAGTACGTGCAGCGCTTCGGACGCAGCTTCATGGCCACCGTGTGGGGCCAGGTGATTGTGGTAACGGCCGAGCCGAGCCACGTGGACGCCTTGCTGCACAGCCAGGAGCAGCTGCGCAAGAGCAGCATCTATGGGGCCCTGCGCGGCTGGCTGGGCAATGGTCTGCTGCTCAGCCGGGGCGGGCAGTGGCACCGCATGCGCAAGATCATCACCCCCACCTTCCACTTCAGCATCCTGGAGCAGTTCGTTGAGGTGTTCGACAGACAGAGCCAGCGGCTGGTGGAGCGCCTGCAGCCCTTGGCGAATGATGGTGGGGCGGCGGCCATCAACATTTATCCGTACGTGGGCTTGGCCGCCCTCGACATCATCACTGAGACGGCCATGGGGGTCTGTGTGGATGCTCAACTCGATGCCGACTCCGCTGTGGTGCAGGCCGTCAGGACGTAAGTTCCACCCCTGCCTTCCCCATTGTGCGCATTGTGATTGAACGGCTCATTCCCGGCTGCAGCGTGACGAATACTTTGGCCACCAGGTTCATGCGGCCGCATCTGCTGCCGCCGCTGCTCTTCCGACTCTGCTGGCCCAGTGGCTTCCGGAAGCAGCGCGAGGGTGTCCGGTGCCTGCACCAGTTCACCGACAGCATCATCGACCAGCGTCGCCAGCTGCTTAGGAGAGAGAGAGCATCCGGGGATGCGGGCGAGCCAGCGGGAGGGGAGCGGGACAGGCGCAATGCCTTGCTGGACACACTGCTGCGGGCAACGGTGGATGGCCAGCCGCTGACGGACAAGCAGATACGCGATGAGGTGAGCACCTTCATCTTCGAGGGTCACGACACCACCACCTCGGCCGTCTCCTTCTGCCTGTATCTCCTTTCGCGGCACGGGGCCGTCCAGCAGCGGCTTTTCGATGAGCTGAAGGCGCACTTTGGCCGCGACCTGGACCGCTCCGTGGTCTATTCCGACTTTGCTGCGTTGCCGTATCTGAATTGTGTGGTCAGGGAGGCACTGCGTCTGTATCCGCCCATTCCGGCTGTGGGACGTTGCCTGGAAACGGACTTGGCAGTGGGTAAGTGGCCGCCGAGCCTTAGCGCACAGATAAGACACGAGACTAGGACATACCTATCCAGAAGGTGGCCGTATCCCAGCGGGAACCAACGTGATCCTGCTGCTCTGGCAACTGCTGCGGGATGATACGCTCTTCGCGGAGCCGCTGCTCTTTCGGCCGGAACGGCACCTCAGCACTGAGGCCACTTCCGGCAAGGGCGCCTACAGCAATATCCCCTTCAGTGCGGGTCCGCGCAACTGCATCGGCCAGAGGTTTGCCTTGTTCGAGGTCAAGACCGTGGTCATAAAGATGCTCAGACATTTTGTACTGCTGCCCCTGGGCCCGGATGTGGAGCCCTCCATTAAGATCGTTTTGCGCTCCCGAAACGGTGTTAATTTCGGCCTTTGCCAGCGCTTGTATTGATCAGCTGTCTGCAATGCAGGCTCGACTAATATTCAAAACTCGCGCTGCTGATATCGATAGTTACATCGATATTTGCTATTAAAACGTCTAGTTAATTGAATAAAATCTGAAATACTTCTAGTTCAAATTCATTGTGGATTAGTAATTGTTGTCTATTCAACTTTCGTTGTATAGACATTTTTCGTGGCCGTGCTGCTGGCAACTGTTGCTTGTCTGCAGTCGGACGGGCAGCTGCTATCGATTCAGAATCAACAGTCCTGGGTGGTGGGAGGCGTTGAGCTTTTGCCGAGTGTTCATAGTTTTCTTGGATTGAAGCCTAAATAGATAATTGAAAATGCGCTTCGTCCGTTTTCTAACTCAAGCTCGGAGTACGCTCAGCCGTGTAAGTATCGTCAGGGACGACCTTGGCCAGCAGGCACAGCACTGATGGGGGATTCTTGTTTTCAGTACCTGGCCGACGGGTCGACGGTAGCCTGGCGGGCTGCCCCCGTTGAGGAGCTGCGCAAGCTGCACGTCGTCATTGGCAACGAGTCGTGCGATCTGGACTCGGCTGTCTCGGCCTTGACACTGGCCTTCATTTACGCGGAGCGTAACCAGGATCACGACTATGTGCCCGTGTTGAACATTCCACGCAGGGACTACCTGCTGAAGACAGAGGTGGGCCATATGCTGACCAAGTGCGGCATTGCCGAGGCCATGCTCCTCTTCCGCGACGACTTGCCGACCCAATTCACCAAGGATGTCAGCGTGGTGCTCGTTGACCATCATGTGAGTGAGCTGGCGCCACATGTGGTGGAGATTCTCGACCATAGACCCATCGATGGCGGCAATCCCAAGTACATGCTGCTGCCCCAGAGGTGTGTGCGCAGCATTGAGATGGACATCGGCTCCTGCGCCACCCTCGTCGGCCAGCGCTACCTGGCCGCCGAGCAGCCACGTTCGCCCATCATCGCCCAGCTACTGCGCGCCACCATAGTCCTGGACACAGTCAACTTCTCGGCCACGGCCAAGCGCTTCTCGCCCACTGACCTGGCCATGGTGGAGCAGCTGGAGAAGGAGCTTAGCCCAGAGGGAGGCCAGTCAGACGTTGGGGATCGCACTGAGCTCTTCAATGAGCTGGTGGCGGCTCGCGCCGACATAAGCAAGCTCACACTCACCGAGGTCCTGCGCAAGGACATGAAAATGATTCAGACCGAGCGTCAGAGGGTGCCCATGGCCGGAATGCCCATCCTCATAAGGGACTTCATCGAGCTGAGTGGCGCCGAGAAGGCTGTGCGCGAGTTTGGGATCGACAGCAACCTGCTGGTTATGCTCGGCATGTACGTCTCCCCCGTGGATGGCACGGTGCAGCGCGACGTGGGCCTCATCTCGTTGGCCGGCCAGAGCCAGCTGGTGGAGTGCGTCCGTCTGGCCATGGTGGGCTGCCAGGAGCCCTCGCTGGATCTCAGAGCCCACGATGTGGGCAGCCGCTTCATGGGCGGCTGCTACCTGCGTCAGCACAATCTCCGCGCCACACGCAAGCACATTCAGCCCGTGGTCAAGCGGGCTCTGATGGAGTGGGAGGAGATCCACGGCTTTGGCTGCAACGAGGTGTACTTCTTCAAGGAGAAGCCCAAGCTGGGCCTCTCCTAAGTCCAAGGATAGCCAATACTTAGCAAGGATCCAATGGGTGGGTGCCGATGAGCGATGCTCGACATGCAGTCGCCGTCGCCGTCGCGACGTGGGATGGAATTCCAAAAAATAGTTCCCTTTAGTTGTTTAAGCGATTATATATGTATGTACAGGGCATATATATACATAGGTACATATGTGCGTATGTAATGTATGCAAGAAATAAATGTGAAATGTATGAATACAACTAAAGCTCCGGCTCCGCGTCCTCCGCGGTGCCAGCCTCGCCCATATCGTCGTCGGCGCACTCCAGCGTCATGTCCTCCAGCATCTCCTCGAGCGTGATTTGGGGCACGTCGCCTGTGGCCGCCTGCACCTCGATTGGCAGCGTCTTGTTCGTGTCGCGGTAGATGTTCACCTGTCCGCGCATGTCCACGTTCTCTTCGAGATCGTCCAGGAACTCGTGGTAGTCGTGTTTGCTGCGCTCGTCGGTGGCCTCGGCGGCCAAGTGCTTGATCTTCCACAGGCGCTGATTGAGGCGGGCCTGGCGATCGTAGTGCTTCTTAACGAGAACGACATCGGGCACCAGGTCTGGCGGGAGTTTATCGAACTCCGGATCGTTGATGTTGGCCTCGCCCGTGTTGTAGCCCATGACGGAGTCGCCGACCTTCAGCAGGTGGCCGAGATGGGAGCGCGTGTGAATTGGATTGTCGTTGATGCCCAGCTCCGAGGAACGCACCACCCAAATGTCGCAGAGGGCGTGCTTGAAGGACAACTGGCCCTGGCCGGGATACGTTTTGCGATCCTTCTCCATGATCACCTCAATGTCCATGACCACGTACTCCACCAGCTGCTTGGGATTGCAGACAGCCTCGAAGGGAGCTCTGCGAAATGCGAAAACATAAATGAATGAATCTGCGCCCTTTGGCACGAGGGAAATGTCAATCTGAATTACCTGAAATAGACCTGGGACGTGAGCTCGGCTATCTGAGCCGTCAGGGGATCGATGAGATGGATGCTGCTGGAGACGCGGTTCACCAGGCAGATGGGCGACAGGTTGCCCAGCTGGTGGCGCAGCTTCTTGGAGAGGCAGACGGCACTGTCCTTGGACACGGGCGTCAGCTCCACCGACCACGAGTACTTGTAGTTGTAGTTGTTGCTGTGGATGTCGTGCGAGATGAGACGCTTCGAGGTGGTCACTTTGCCGGGCACCATGGTCAGCAGGAAGTCCACCATTCGACGGGCATGGTTCTCGTTCGCGTAGTAAAAGTCCAGGCCGCCGTGCTCTGGCTTAATGCCCAGCGTGTGCTCGTGCGCCTTGTGCTTGAGGATCAGCTGCTCCAGGTAGTAGAATGTCTTCTTGTTCTCGGCGCGCTGGCGCACTTGCACCAGGCAGCGCCAGAAGTCCTTCGCTTCGGTGCGATGGCAGTCGGTGCACATCTGATTCTGCACAGTGAACTCCACGACGAAGACCTGCTGGAGCACAGTGCCCCCAACGATCTCGCCATGCACCGTGAGCTTGACCTTGATGCGCTTCGAGTGCTGTTCGGTCCATATGAAGCCCGCGTCGACTAGCTTCACCTCTTTAAGTCCCTTCAGCTTTTTAAGGCAAAGCGCCAGCAGCTCGCGCGACTCGAGGGAGGCCTGAATCCACTCGGTGGGAGGCTGCAGGTAGCGCTCGCAGTTGCGGCAGAAGTGCAGCACCGCCTGCTTGGGTATGTTCTCAGTTATGTCCACATGGTTGCGCAGGCAAGTGACGCACATGTTTGCTGGATTCGGTTGAATGGGAACGGCACACTCGCAGCAGAGGATGACGGCGTCGGGGGCGCTCTGGATGCTGCCATCGACAGCGGAGCCCAGGGGGCTGACGCCAGCGTATTCGTGGTCCATGAGTGTGTCGCGAACTTCCCTTTTTCCCTCGTGTACTTCCTAATGACGCTGTTTCTGACGCAGTTGCAAGAACATGTAGGTAAACACGTGCAGAGTACGAAACGAATGCTGCATAATACAGGGCTGCCAACTCACATGGAAAGGGCATGTGAGCATATCGATAGTGCGCAATCGATGACGGCGGCGGGGTGTGGGTGACATGTGTCAAACACACTGCCTCTCTGCCATCACTAGGAAATATTAAAGCAAAAACAATAGAACAGATTTTTTTTTTTAACCGGCAAAGTGAATATTTG
This sequence comes from Drosophila tristis, assembly GCA_018150885.1. NCBI lineage: Eukaryota > Metazoa > Arthropoda > Insecta > Diptera > Drosophilidae > Drosophila > Drosophila tristis. The sequence continues at coordinate 694,329 of JAECWT010000215.1, read as the reverse complement.
ATCATCATGCAGAAGAAACCCATCAATGCCAACGCACTGCTGGACAAACTGCATCGTGGCGCCGTCTACGCCTGCATCGGCGTCACCCTCTACGGCACCTATGTACTGGGCAGCCGCTACTACCACTACTACACTGTGATTCGGCCGGAGAAGCAGCAAATGGAGCTGAAACTCCTCGACGAGGGCGCCCACGACAAGGCCAAAGAGCTGAAGTACTAGGCGAGCGAACAGTTCTCCTGATGTTCTCTTTAATGTTTGTTAAGCGTAATAAATTGTAAGGAAATGTAAGCATTTTCCACTGTAATGGATTCGATACCAAAAATCGCAGCTACTGCAGCTGTTGTTGTTGTGTAATAGGACCAGCTGATTTGATTGCTTCATCAAAGAAGCAAAGGAGGGCGGCATTTGAAGAGGGTTTTATCGGCCGCTTGTGGAAGATCGGATCTGGCCATAGCCAGATGGTCCCACAGAAATCGGTGTCCCTGTCGGGGGCCAACAATGCGCCATTAACAGTCGTGATAATAAATCAAGCGACTAGACTACTCAATGATAGATAGCACAATGGGGAATCAATCAATTTGTGTGGCCACGGCACTCGGCAAATGGCAAGACTAGAATTATGTAAAAGCCGGGCCAAGAATTATGGTTTAGCTGGCAATCAAAAATGTTGCCCGTATCTCTGAGGGGCATCGTGACTGGATCTGGTCGGGTCTGGCTTCCGCTTGCTTAACTTGGCCCGCATCTGCAGTCAGCAGTCGGCAGCCGGCAGTCGGCGGTGATCGGGGATCGGAGACGTCGCGTGCATTAACCTTATCGCCGGTGCTGGCTGGGTCGAGCAACTGCAGCCGAATACTCCACGTACTTGCGCGTATTAACATTAAATGGTACAACAGCAACAACAATAGACACGGGCGTATTGGCTATAACAATGGTGCTGCCACCCACTTTTGGGATGATGTCGAGACGTCGCCGGCGGGGGCTTGTGAAACACCGTTTGCATTTTCCATGCTTCATTTCATTCAGCAATGTTGCCTCCGGCATTGCCTCATTCAGTCCTCAGTCCTCGGCGCCCTCTCCCCAACTCGTCCGCTCGCTCCCATCGAGTTGGCCAATCAAAAAGTGCATTTACAATTGAAGCTGCACTGCGGTCAAGGTCGTCCTTCATTGTGGCCCAAAGCAGTCGGAAATGAGTCGGAAACGGTGACGCGACCTGGCGATACCCTGCGCCCATACTCGTTTATGCAGATCATTCCTGCCAACCATTGGGTTTTGGGATTATGTTTGCATTGTTTATGAACTAATATTGTTGTTCGCAACGAAAGGCTTGGAAAAAGGTTTTATCTGGCAGCTGCAGAATACTTTGTGCCCAGAGGGAGGACAGTGCCAGCATACCCTTCCTCGTGTTGCAGGCGAGTCAATGAGTCGTGCACTTTGGATATTCTTTCGATAAGAGGGAGCAGTTACTTTTTGTTTTGTTTTGCATTTGAAATGATCTCGCAGAGATTTCAACGGCTGGCAGCTTAATTAAAAATGCCAAAACGCTGTAAACGTGCAATTGTTCATAATTCGTACATATGTATGTATGTACGTATGATCGTAGTCGCATTAATATTGTATGTTCGAATGCATTTCCCACGGGGCTTGTGGCATTTCGATTTGGGAGCCCGCTGCTACATGGATCACGGAGAGGTACCTCCCTGCCTCCCATATATGTATGTATGTGCATTAGGTAACTACCTCTACTGTAATCCATACATACATGCGTATGCAATGCGTATGCAATGTAAGCATCAGCTGGGCTGGGTGAAAGTGTCATACGATAGTTGGTCGTCAGGTGATTGTGGCACGCATTGCAGTGTGTCGCCTGTGGATTGTATTGCCAGGGTGTGGGATTCTGTTTGTTGGATTGCACAATAGGAGGCCGCCGCGGCTCCTAGAACGTGGATTTGGATTATAAATTTAGCGGATGTCGGGGGATAGTCGATAGTGGCGAGGAAAAACGTTAGTTGCAACGCCCACTGCCGGATCTGAGGGGATGAGCGGAGAATTGACCTTTTGGCTCGTTGCACGCTGCGCCGCTCCAGCATAAACGATATTCGATTTCAAGCCCGTCCCTCAACCCGTCATGCATTCAATCCCTTAGCTTTAACAATCGCTGAATTTTCAGCCGATTCTCTGCTGCTGCTGCTGCTGCGCTGCGGCCGCTGCTGCTCTGATGCTCCTCTGCTGCTGCGCTGTGGCTGCTGCTGGGGTTGGGGTTTTGCATAACTGCAAATTGTAGCAGCAATGCGCCGTCGGTGACTATAAAAGCGCAGGGCAAGCTCCCACCATGAACAAACGTAGGCCGGCTCCAACCGCGACAACCAGCAGCGACTCCATTCCAGACACAACAAAGTCCCCTCAACATGAAGCACTTGGTAAGCGGGTGAAACAGCGCGAAGATCTGCAGCAGCTCGCCGCCCAATCCCAAAGGAATTCTAACCCAATCCTCCGATAATCTTGCAGTGCGTATTTGTGGTACTCGCCATATGCCTGGCCAGCAGCTGGGCAGCCATATCCGAGCCAGCCGGTGCTCTTCCTGAGGATCCTGCGCAGGATACGGCCGCCGTTGGCGAGAAGAAGACGGAGAAGCGCGGTATCTATGGCTTTGGCCACGGCTACGGCGGATACGGCGGCTATGGACATGGCTATGGCCATGGGTATGGCGACTATGGTCACGGCCACTATGGCTACGGCAGTCCCTACTACGGCAGCTTTGGATACGTGCATACCGCGCCCTACTATGGCGGCCATCTCGGCGGCTACTATCCCTACCATGGGCACGGCCACTACGGCTACTACTAGGAGGAAAGGAAGGCTGGCTCCTGAGCAAGCACGCACCAATCCATGCATACATATTTTTTTTTATCGCTTCACGCCCATCACCTGCACATCATGCAAATATATATATATATAGATGTATCGAATTTTCAGTCTAACGAAAATTAAATAAAAACATAAAAATTTAAAACTAAGCCGTTCGCGCCGCTCTAAGCTGACGGGGTACAGGGTTGATTAACACAACTATCGATACCTCTAGCGAAAAATATATCTGGTCTGTATGTATGCACCAGACATAAAATGTTCCACAGCTTTGATGGCTGAATAAAGACAAATTAATTCTCGCCTTTCTTTTTAATTTAAACTTATACTGAAATAAAGTATAATTTTATTATGATTACCACCCGCCACTCCCCTGTTAAATTTGCTTTCTCAGCGATCTGGCAGCTTCGGGGAATAACTGTTTATGGAAAGCCATTGATCGCTGCAAAGTATATTTTCGTGGAACCACATTTGATATTTTCTGAGCCTTAAAATGCTGAAACGTGATCTGCAGAGCATCACATTGAAGCTGTCGGATCTCAAGGAGTACGACGCGAAGCGCCTTGAGCACAAATTGAAGAACCAGCGCCCCAGACGCTCTGTGGAAACCATCACCGGGGACGACGCGTCCACGTCTGGCACGGCGACTTCCAGCTATACAGTTGGCACGTGCACAGACGCGCCGTCCACTGGCTCGACCACACCAACGCTGCCTAGTCAGGAGGATCTGGCTGATCGCCCGCCCCGACCCACATCTGCGGCAGCCACAGCCACAACGGCAACCACGAATTCCGGCTCCACCGACGATGATATTAGCGTGGCGGCCGTGGCCGACGACAACGACACCATCGATGAGCTCAGCGACGACAACTGGGTCGACATGGATGCGGACACCAACGACGAAGAGGGGGCCAGAGGAGGAGGCTAGACCGGCATTCCAAAATTCCAGATCGATTCTTACGCCTATGCAGAGGGTATTGCAGAGGGTATGCATTGTCCAGATGTTTGCAACGCACCGAATGGGAGGGATGCACCTTAACACAGACAAATGTATGCCTGCAAAATGCTAGGAAACTAATAAAGCCTTTGTGAGAATATTAGTGCTGTGAGGCCATATGAGCTGACTGCTCAGGAACTATTGTTACACGTGAACATATACATACCTATATGTAAAATGTACTATGATTTATGTATTGTGTGGAATTGGCATCGCAGCTGAAGAGTCCTGCATACGGGATCTGTCATTTTGGTTCCTCTCCTTTACAAAAGGGACAGATTGACATGTTGGCCAATTCGTGGTGGGGATTGGGCATTTGTTTTTCTTGCACTGATCATGAGAGAACACAACACACAACGGTGATGTGGATTATTGGACTCAGTGCATCCTCATCCTTCTCCTATCTTCAACCTCAATGGCAAATACCCAAATTTGATTCCTCTAGCTCTTATTGTCTCTGGGATCTGAGAGATGAGCGTTAATTTTTATTCATTTATTTTTGTGCTTCGTGGGCTTTCATTGGGATTTTGGGCGTTGCAGGTGGGCAAATGTAACTATTTTAAACTGACTAAACTCCCCAAAAGAATATGTACATGGCTTAAACAGAAGAGTTCGCCTCTATTTTCGGATGCGCTGTGCAATTACTAAACTCCGTGTATTCCCTTGAATTGATTGCACATTTCTTGGACTAAAATAAATGTGGCATACTTTTCGGATCTCCAAATTGACCAACAAATTTGGAAACTTTTTCGAACGTGATTTTCAGTACAATAAGTTCGATCTGCGCCGAATCTAATGAAAACTTGGCATATAAATTTGTTCCGAGATTTATAAGGGAGGCAGTCAGGACAATCACGAAGGGTAATCCAGGGTATCCTCATACATAAAACATTAATATATATGAAGGTTTCGTACATATTTAATGGGGTCTGATTACAAAATTAAATTTTGATCGCTTGCCAAAAACAGGAGTGAAAATGTGTGCATTTTTGCATTATTATTTATATATAAAGAGTTATCAGCATAGCTTAGGACCTCGTAGCAGGAAGATGTCTCTTTGGCTGCTCTGGCCTTTAGCTAACACTTTTGTATTATCCATTAGCCTAATTAATATATTTAAAATAATATAAAATCGAACAATGTGCAAATTCATATTCGCAGAATTCTCACAAATATTCGGCTGCTCTGGCGTGAGTGGCATTCAAATATTCCCTATATACCCTTAACAACAATCTCTTCAATCAGTCAATTACTACTCGTACAGGCAGGATCGGTCGAATAACAAGGAATAAGATTTACATAAGAATTAACAAGCTGCAACGCTTCGTTGCCTAAAGCCAGCCTATCTTTATTTTTTTGAATTCAATATTTGTTTCGCAAGATGTGCGGAGAGTGCGGCGGGAAGGACCAACTGCACATGTTCCGCCCCCAACAAGGGGTGGGGCATCTTGAGGCGCAGCTTTGCTGTCAATCGCAGACGCCACGCTACCAGCTGGGGGAGGTTACCCAACCTGTTGCCATATGCAGGATTGCCATTTCGTAGTGCCAGAAACGCCTCAGACATGTGGATGCATGTGGCGCACATGTGCGAGCCTGGCACGGAAGCGCAAGGATCCGTGGGTGACGACACTCAAATTGTTAACTCTTCAGTGAACCTCAGGCTCACAATCCACGTGATTCGGGTGCGCACATTTCTGGTGGAGGCAGTGTCAGTGTCAGTGACAGTGGCCGGGGCAGTGGCAGGGGCAGTGGCTGTGGGGGGCCAATGTTGCAGTGGAAAAGCACACTATAAAAGCTCGAAAGCTCGTACTCGGCGCTGCATTTCAAAACGGGACGTCGAGCACGGTTGATTCTGCTGTTTTGTTTCGCTCCAAGTGTGGCCAAAACGCAGCGCTCAATCCTGTCTCCTGGTCGCCGCCAGCCGCCAGTCGCTTCCCGGTTCCCGCTTCTCGCCGGTACGTAAAGTTAAACGGCGGTCCCCGGCTCGGGTTCAGGGCTCAGTCCCAACTAAATTGGGGACAGTTTAAGTTAATTACGCGAACAAATTCGATTTTCGAGCGACGGGTGCAGGTATTGGTGCATAATAGCGCATAAGTATCGGTGTATTTCCGCGTGTGAGTGTGTGCCGTATCGAGCGGCCGTGACCTGCAGCTAAGGATCGACCCGTGCTGGGCCGGGCGCATCACGTGGCACGTGACAGCGAAAAGTGCAAGGGTAAGTTTACGTGGCCCGAGGGATGCCCCCCAGGCAACAGACACAGTTGCAGCGCGGAGCGGCGCGGCACGGCATGGCATGGCACAGAGCCATGTACATTGATATACTCGTAACCACCTGTCATACACACACTCACAGATACGAGTATACAGCGACGGGACTGTTGCGGCAAAGGGACACGGCACACGGGACACGGCGCAAGGCGCAAGGCACACGGCACACGGCACGTGCACCAGCGATAGTACAGTGACGCCTGCCGAGGCCAAGGAGCTGCCGATGCTGGCCATTCAGTTTCAATGAGTTCTCCCGCGCGGTCGTTGTCCGATCCACCTCAGGACCAGTCCCACCATCACTTTATTGATTGTAAGTAAACCATTTTGCAGTTCCTAACATGTCCCCCAGGGGACAGAGAGGCTTTCATTAGCCTGTGCATAATTAGCCCCACACAGCCACAAACCACCCAAGCCACCCAAGCCACACAAACCACTCAAACCACTCAAACCACAGACGTAGGCTCAGCTGGGGGTGCGCGGGTGCACATCGACACGGGCACTCAACAGGTGCTAACTAGCCGCCCACTGGCCTACTGGCTGGCTGCAATATTAATACGACAGAAATCGGGCAGGACAAGTGCATGTTAAATAGAAGGCGGTAACAATGCAAACGACACGACCCGACACGAACCGACACGGCCTGCCACAGAGCCACAGGATGCCCTGCCAGGGCCATCCCATCCCATCCCATTCCCTTCCCGCCGTTTGACTTTTGGTTGGGTCTGGGCCCCTCGCACTTGGCGCCTTAACAAGTTCCTACAGCCAGCCTTTAGGCTGCGTCATGGCAATGCGGCATGTTTCGTGCTGTCGCTGCAGTTGTTATTTTTATACCCCCTACTCAAGCAATGCAGGGGCATATTAGATTCGTGCAGCGGTAAGTAACAGTCAGAGGGAAGCACATACCGTAAAGTACATACGTATATTCTCAATCAGCATCAAGAGCAGAGTATTAGCTTCTCAGATCTCAGAGACACACAGAGCTAGAGGGAAGAGATATTCTATTCAGGGCTTCTGATAGAAAGGATTTCAACAGTTTGCCATGCCCTCATGCCATTTTGCCGTCTGTGGCATCCTTCCAGGCGCCTACTCGTTCTCTATCTTCCTCGTGCAGAGTGCGCCCCCTGGCAGACTGTGATCTAAAAGATCGTTAGCTGGAAAGGGGAAACACAGAGTGCCACCATTGACATCGGTTGTGGTTCCTCTCCTTCTCAGTGTGTTTCCCCATCTCTTATGACAAGTGCGAGCAGAATTGAGAGAGATCCCGGTCACATCCTCTCGAATCGGGTATAGAGGTAGAGCCGCGGCCCTTGCCGCGACTCACGGCTTTCCCACTCGTTGGTTGCTGTCTTTGGGGCAACAGAAAACGGTCTGTGTGCATTTGTGTTCCTTTTGTTATTGCCAGACAATTTACGGCTGATTGCTGACTGCCAATCTTTTTTGTCAGCTAATTTGCATGAGTTTGCTTCCAATTACTATTGCTGCGCTGTTCCTGGCAGCTCGATTCCGCTGCACAATGAGTGACTGACTGGCGTGGCTTCTCCGCTGCTCCGTTCCCAAGAACGGGCCAATTAACAGCCAGGGAAGGGTGTAAATATTGATTGCTGCCGGAACGGAATCCCCACCGATGGGCGGCAAGTTCCCTGAGAAAGGAACTAAAACGATCGATCCGGCAACTGCATTGTTAGTCTCCATCCCATTAATATCCCCATTTGGGATTTCCAATCGAAGTGGTGCCCTGAAACACGAGTATGACGGCAATGGGGACCGAATGTGAGTTCCGTTTTGAAGTGAGGAAGGCAAGTGAATGCACCTATTAAAATATTAAAATAAAATCAGCAAGAGGTGTCTGACACCGATAAGAGGCTCCTCCTAGGTCCCGTCCGCAGGCCAGCCAAAGTCATTGCCCAGCTGCGGATCAAGGGGATATCTAATACAGCTACAAATTACATTCCAAAACCTAATTCTCGTATTTATTTGGCTGCGGATCGCTGAGCTATTGACCGCAACGCGGCTGAATGGAGGCGACAATGGCACCAGCTTATCGCCATCCAGAATCGCCGTAGTTGTCTTAGTCGAACACCCTCGTCGCCATCGCTGACCGAGTGCACAACACATTTTTGGTCATGTCCAGTCGGGGCGGGGGCGCTGTCCCGGCTAATCTCCGCTGTAAGATGAAAAAACAATAACACAATCAATTCTGGAACAACAACAAATGCAGCAAATGCAGCAAATGCGGAATGTTCTCACCGTGACCGGGCGCTGGACAACCACTGGACTGGCGCTGGGACCAGAAAACTTGGGACGGGAAACGGGAAAAGGAGGATGAAAGCCCGTAGCTGCTGGGTGCGAAGATGGCGTGTAAAAATAGCGCAAAGCGTCTAAAAATAACCCAAGCCAGAGTAACCCCCATTGGGGGGAGGCAGGAGCGCACTCACAGCCGAAAGGTGCTCGACCACATGCTGCCAGACTTTTGCCTGCAGCCAGACGGCTTGCATTATGTACGTCTCGTAGCAGTGACCCACCACCTGCCGGAGCAGGAGTCTGGCTCTGGTGAGTTCTCATAGGAACCCGGAACCCGCTTCTGTTCTCTCCGGTCCTGGGCTAGCCAGCCCGCACCGTTCCACTCTATTTAACCGGGACCAGACTCATCCAGCTGTGGCTCTATCTCGGACTCTGCCTAACTGACTATGGGGCGTGGCAGGCCACCCTTATCAATGGCCGGCTCTGGCCACTTGTACAGATTGTCGCACTACGAGCATCGTAAGTCGTTTGGCGGAAGGGGTTGGGTCCAGTGGGAGGAGATGAAGCAGCTCCCCAGCTCTCGAGCGGATAAACTATGACCGATCTGGTCACGATCGCACCTTGTCTGGGCTCTGGGCTCTGGTCTCGTCTTGGGGTCTAGCGCGTCCCGAGTGCTGTGTATTTTTAGCATTAGGTCCATTCCGGTGCCGGGCCAAGTCAAGTGTTGTTTGCCCAGAAAATTATGCGATCAGTGCGAAGCTTGGCCAATTTCCATATTCCATGGTCAGTGCACAGTGGATCAGGGCTGTCACCGGGGGAAGCAGGGATTTCTTCGCCTTGCACTTGCTTTTTCACCACTGTACAGGCATAGCATGGGGAAGTTCTGTCTTCTCTCACACTCACGATGGCTCGTGTATACATGTTGAGATCTCGCAGAACTCAGGAGAGCTCTGCCAACTACTCTTTTGCCCGACCGCCAACTGTGCTTGCCCCACTGTGGAGGCTAAAGCTTCTCCCACAGATACAATTTAAACTTATTTTGCCCAATAATATTTTAGCTGGTCGCGCCAAATGTACTCTAAATGGGAAAGAAACTGCCATTTGACAGCCGAAAGAGTTGCGGGATGCCCGTGTTGAGTTGCCAGACAACATAGGAAAGATATCACTAGGACTCACTCAGCAGAGGATGTTTAAGGCGTTAACTTGCGCAGTTATGCTGTGGGTGAGGTGAGGGTATCATCGAACTGCCCATACACTCGCCCATGTTTGATTCGTATTTGATTCTGTTTAGTGTTTATTAGTATTTGTGCTTTCGTTTACGCACACAATGCGTAGCGAAGCGAGCAAATTTGTTAATTAAAATTTAACACTAAGCCTACAAAGGCGTAAGCATTCCAAATTCGATCAGCCTGTGGCGTACTCCTCATGGAAACACGGTACATGCATACATTTGTATGTGCATATGTATGTGCATATGTATGTGTAAGGTGTTTGCTTGGGTACAACAATAAGAAATCTCAAAAAGGGACAGCAACAAGCAGCAAGCAGCAGCAACAGTAATGGGAATGGGAATGTAGAAAAGTTATATGTACATATGTAGAACTGATAAGGTGTTTATAATTCGAATGCGGATTGAGTCCGATCACTAGCACTCCCTCACCCGCTACCTCTGCACCTTGTTCCCCCCCTTTGTCTATCGCGCTCGCTGTCTCTCGCGCTCACTATCCGCTGCTCTCTGCTGTCGTCCGCTCGCTTTTTCCAGCAGAAGCTATTGATAAGAACGAGCTGGTAGAGCCCGAGAGCGAGTGGGAGAGCGGGTAAGAGAGAGAACATTCGGGAATGCTTTCAATGTTTTCTTCGGCGCTGCTGCCGTTGCTCCGTTGCTCCGTTCCTCCTCCGTTCTGCCGCTCCACTGTTTCCTCCTATTCGCTTTTTTTGCTCTTACACATTTCACATTTAATTTTATTTGGTCGCTCGCTGACAACGACATCGGTTGCGTCTCGTCGCCCTCTATGCACATGAATCGGATCGGATCGCATCGGATCGAAACATACAAAGCCAAAGCTGAGCCAAATCGTGCAGCAGTAGAGCAGTAAAGCAGTAGAGCAGTAAAGCAGTAACCCTTTGTCCAACCAGAAATCCTTATCCTTGGGACAGACTTTCCGTGCAAATATCAAAAGTGCATCGAGTGAAACTGATGTGAATCGATTGATGGCAATCTGATTGCAATTGCTTCCCTACGCCCACCCACCTACCCCTGCAGTCTCTGTGGGACGTACAGGCTGCAACTGCAACTGCAGCGGACAGAACGCGAAACGCGAAAATTGTCAACAAAGTCGTAAAACGATTTGCGCGAAACAAAACAAAACGCAAACAAAACAGGCCAGCAAAGTAATTATCAAATGATCCAATCAAACTCAACATAAGTCCACACTCCCAGCGAAGGAAGCAGAGGCCAATAGTAACGGCACACATACACACACACACACACAGTAACAGTAATACCGTTAACAGAACTGCTCATAACTGAAAGCGAAAGGTAAGTCATCGCCATCCGGGAGGGAGACAGGCGCTCTCTGTTGGAGCGGTCCAGCAACTGATCGGAGCCATATGCAACTCCCGTATCCTCTACTCAGATCTACTACTCTACATAGGGGTATCCAAAACAATCAAATATGCACTCGCCCTGGAAACCAAAACAAAAATAAAAACGAAACGAGACGACACGAAACTAAACGAAACGAGACGAGCGCACTCTTAACTGAAACTATTTTTAAACAAATTCTCAACAGTTTGTTGGTGTTTCTTTTGCTTTTGTTTTTATTTTTGTTTTGTTTTTGGCTTGCTTTGGCCTGCCCATAAGCCACGCACTTTTATGAACGAATGCAGGAGAGTCGAAAGTGCATACGAGTATTCCCTCTCCGCCCACTCAGTCGGTCAACAGGTGGCCTGGCCTTCGTGGAAGGGGAGTGCCATCGACAGCGACTGCGACTGCAGTGGGTGTGAGTGAAGGCTGCCAGGGCTGTTGATCTTGAGGGGTGTGGAGAGTGCTGGAAAGTGGAGCAAATTGATGTTGGGAAAGACCAATACTGAGGGGATCCAACCTGATTATTGAAAAGGAAAGCGCGAAATGTAAAGAGCAAATAAATACGGGAGCGTAGCTTCAATGAATTCTCTTTGGGCCTGACACAGATCGAACAACGAGAATTCAAAAGATAAGGGAATTGTGTACTAAGCCAGAAGATTTATCAGTGCAAAAGACTGGGCTCTAATTAGGTAAAATGCACACGAAAAAAGAAAAGGAAAGTAACATCAAAAGCGATTGGGAATATGCAGTGGGAAAGAATAAGGAGGGCCGGAGAAAAATGGCAAAGAATAGGCTGTAAATTGAAATAGAAGAGGAAAGGGATAACAACTTGTACCTCAAACTGGACTTCACTTGGACTTAAAATCGGGATAAGCGAAATATAACAAAGAAACAAAACCAGAGAAAATAATAAATATTCCATTAATTGTAATTACTGCTCAAGTAAAAGGCTCAAAGGGATCTGATCTGAATGAAAGAACTCCAGGGCAGGAAGTCCCTTATTGTGGCATCATCCCCAAGGGATGGCCACGCCCTGCCATATCATCTCTACTGTGAACACAGAAATCTGGTCAGTGGGTCAGTCGTTCTCCCTGTTTACCTCGCCAAGGTCAGCGGGCAGAACAGCCACTGCCCAGGCGGAGGGGATTGTTGGGGGTGGGCGCTGTGTGCCGCTGTGGGGAGTGACCCACAAAGTGAATCCAAGGCCAAAGCAATTAAAAATCTGTGACCGCAAAATCCGAAATTCATTTAGTGACAAGCAAAGTGAATTAATTTCGCGATAAACAAAGTGTGAACGGCCAAGGAGGTTGGATGGATGGACGGGCGCGCCGACTACTGGCAGAGCGGGCTCTGCCGGGTACTGGAAGGGGGGCGCCACTTACCTGAGGCGTTCCACATGGGATGTACTCTGGGGCGGGTGCAGAGTGCAGTTGATTCACTTTGCCTTTGCTTCATTTGCTTCCCGTATTCCCATTGCATGTGGCATGCAAATGCAAGTTTCCCGCTTACCCGCTGCTCTTCCCACCACCACGTTTCCACGTCTTCCATGTTTGTTGGCACCGAAAATGTATTTATTCTGCTTCTGCTGGGGGTTCAACGACCCACACCGGCCCGGACAACAACCACTTTATCGAATGCGCTCGCCAGTTCCCCACTTCCCCACTTCCCCAGTTGCCCAGTTGGCAGTTGCTGATATTGCGAATTTCATTAACTGCGCACATCTTCGGGGCTCTCATTAGGCTTACAGCCAGCAAGAGTGTGAGGAGGAGTAGGATGGAATAGGTCAAGGCAAGTCCCCGCCCACCACCCACTCAGCCGATGAATGAGTGCACCCACGAGTATACGTACAAAGGGGCACCGAGTGGGCATGTTGGCCAAGTGGCATGTGAAGTGCAGCTATCGCCCAGGGGGAGACTTTGCAGTGCCAGGCGTTTCCAGGCGTTTCCAGGCAAGACAGACTCAAGTGTCAGTGGTTGGGCGGATAAACCAGTTCAGAGACTCCCCACTGAAGCAACGCACATCGGAAGCCGATAGCAGGGCGTGGACTCTGAATGATTCCGTGCTGAATGAGCAGATTCGTGGGACTAGTCCCGAGTGTTTTCTACTCAATGGGAAGTTGTATTGTCCGTTCGGACATGACGAATACAGAGTAGCTCTTATCTCCTCGCAGTGTTGCAAATACTCGCACTTTGCCCATTAATAGAGTGAGTCCACGTACTCGTACAACCTGTGCGAAACTTCGCCAAGAACAATCAAAGATTTCGTGGTTCTGCACTGACTTTTTCTTTGGCAGTTCGTTGACGTATCGCCAATTATTCCCTCGATTCCCACGCACGTTCTGCCACACACTATGTGGCAAGACTAAGAGACTTCTAGTTAGCATAGTTCTATGCTAACTTGCCAGCAGATCGACTTGCCAAATGGTCCATTTATTTGTTTACTTTGTGGTGTCGGAGCAACAGCTTGAACCCAAGTCCCCAGGCATTCAAGCCCACAATAGATACGATAAACTATCCAGAAACATACATTTGTGTGTGCATATTGTTCGTTTGCCTTTATCTGTTATCTGTTGGCTCTCTCACCCGTCGACAGACTGCACCGGAACGCCCACTGGAGCCCCACAGCCCCGAAGTCCAGGCGGCTGCAATCGCAGCAGCTGAGCTCAAAGTCCATTTGATCGATTCCCTGTGAGTTTAGATGATACGCAGTGGCATTAGCTGTGTGTACCCATGCGGGTGGTACTTCGATCTGTTTGTGGCACTTTCCCCTGCCCGTTCCCGTTCCCCGTTCCCAGTTCACTCTGCGTATGCGCAACATGCGGTCAAGTGGCAAACGAGATTAGGGAAGCGACGCGATTCCACTTGACTCAGTGTCATGGTCAATATTTGGCTGAAGATCGCATAATTTGACTTGATAATTCCAACTGATAATTCCAGCAGCTGGGACAGGGGCAGTGGCAGGGGCAGTGGCAGGGGCAGGGACAGGGGCAGTGGCAGGGACAGAGATGCGTAGGTAAAAGTTCAGGCGGTGCTTTGCGGTCTCTCGCTTTAGTTGATTCGATTTGATTTGTTTTGCTTTAATTGCCTCTGATTGCACAAAGCCCAGCGCCGACGAATGAATCATCCGGACTGGAGCTGCTGGCAGTGCGTTTCCTGCTTCGGTTGCCATGCCACACCGCCGGAGACGCCTCCATCTCCATTGTTTCTAATCAACTTCGACTGAGTTTTCGCTTTGTTCTGGCCTGCACTGGATGGCCAATGGCCATTATGCAGTCCGAGTGCGGCCCGATATGGCCCTGGACGCAACTGAAAGCGTATTTGTTTTGTTCGGACTGGACTGGGCTGGACTGGGCTGGACGGGGCTGCTCCTCCTCTCCGCATTATCACGTCAAAATTATCTGGCCGCATTCATTGTTGCAACTTTGGCGCTTTGTTCGCGCTGGTCGCAGCCCGCAACAACAGCCGCCCCACGCGATTAAGCAGCCATGTAAATATGCATGTGAATACGAGCATTTGTGTGGTCAGCCCAGCAAAGAGTCGAGTCAAAGAGGCTTCGAGCAGAAACAGAGCAATAAAAAATACGCGAATAATTCGCACCTTGGCTGGCGCCCGCTTAGAGTTCTCTGCCGTGGCTCAGGGTCCGATTGATTTTGTGTGCTGGCTGGGCAGTACCTTGCCCCGCTCAGGCAGCGGTTCAGGGCCTGTTCTTCGAGCGTTGAATTCGTCTGCTCGCAGTCGGGCTTTACGTGATGAGCGGTAATATCACAAGGCCCCCCACATTGCAGCTCGTCCGTGACTTCATGCCGCTTATAGCTCGATACAGCCACACATACATGTACGTGTGTGCATAAGTATAGAGGAAAGTGGCGCAGCGCACAGATCGCTGGGGGTCTAAATCGCACAGCCAGCTCGGCCCGATCCTCCAGAGGCGAGTGTTTTCGAGCTGGGGCTGATAAGCAAGAGTCGCTGCTCTATAAATGATCATTCATACCCGTGCCCTACCTTCCATGGCCGCGGTCGCTTCGCACCCGGGAGGCTGCTGCAGAGACTGCCCCGGCGACGGCGCGAGGGAAGGCGAAGGCGAAGGCAGTGGCCGACGGACAATGGAAATGTAAGCGGAATCTGCCGAAACAGCCAACCCAACAACAACATTGATAACGCTGGCAGGGGGCGGGGGGGCGCCGGGCGGTGAGATGGGGGCTGTCTAGGCAGGGCAGGGATGACAGTTCAGAAGGTCGCCCGACTGCATGATAACTGCTTTGATTTGGTTTCATTCGTTCGCTTCGCTTCGATTCGATTCGATTTGCATTGCATTCCCTGCCCCTGCCCCTGCCATGAGCATTCTCAGCCGATTCGGAACGGATTCAAATCGGACTCGAGGCTCTGTCGCTTGGCAATGGACACCGACTGGGCATAGCTTCCTCCAAGTCAGGCAGTTGGCTTGGCAGAATCTTCTTCGAGCTGACTTGGGGGCGAAGAGTCCACTCTAGGCACCTGTGGAGGGAGATCTTTGGGATGGCAATTACAGCTAACTATATCTATATAATGTATATAATATAATATATAATATAATATATAATATAATATATAATATAATATAATATATAATATAATATACAATATAATATAATATATAATATAATATATAATACAAGGGAGAAGTGAACACATTTTGCAGTGTATTCTGGCTGCGGGGAGTGCAAACTTTGATTTTTCTTTACTAGCTGCTCAAAGATCGAAAGCTTTTAAGTGTTCCTATGTATAGCTAACTCGATTAAGTGGCATACATATGTATGTATGTATGTATGTATGTATGCATGTACATAAGTATGTATTCACATGAAACTTTTCAAGGCTCTCCAAACATTTTCGAACTTTGAATGAAATTCACAATTAATTGTTTTTGCTTTCGTTCTTCCCATGGTCTATTCTGGGACGTATTTATGTACATGTGTATGTATGTGTGGGGGGGACAATCTGCGCTGTGGGGCACTGACAAAGTTAGTTTCCCGAAGGGTCAATGTATTTTGGCGGAGCCTGCTGATAAGCGCACCACACAACCAACTCAACCAACTCAACCAACCCAAGACACAGTCATCATCACGTGTTTGGGGGGCTTGGGCAGGGGCTTCCAGGCAACGAAATGCGTAGAAAACTCTCTAATTTCCACGTGCTTGATTCCCGTTTCAGTCGACACACCATGCGGCAGCCAGAGAGCAGCTAGAGGAGAGTACGACGCGGCAGAGTCAACAGGCACAGCAGCGCCAGAGTCGGCGGCAGAGTCAGCGGCAGCAGCAGCGGCAGCAGCAGCGGCAGCTCTAGGTCCAGTTCCAGGTCCCTCGGCCGTAGCATCAGCCAGCGGAGAGGCAGATTTGTGGGTGGCGCTGTACAGTTCCCTGATTAGCAGAGGCCTCGATCCGGTGCCCGATCCGAACAGGGCCAGGACTAGGAAGAGGAAGCGGGCCCTTCCGTTTGTGTGGGTCTTCGATAATCAAGAAAATGGTGCATGGACCACCGACCCGGAGAAAATCGCAGCAGCCACAGCAGGAACAGCACCAGAAGCAGCAGAACCAGCAGCAGAGCCAGAACCACAACCAGAACCACAACCAACACCAGACGCAGCAGAAGGAGCAGCAGCAGCAGCACCACCACCAGAAACCATGTGAAATGGATCTGGAGCGGATGCCCACGCCGCCGGATGGTGGCTGGGGCTGGGTGGTGGTGTTTGCGTCCTTCATGATTCACATTGTCAGTAAGTTTGAGTTGCGTTCCTTTTGCCCTTTTGCCCTTTTGCCCGTTGGCTGCAGGGCAACAGCCGGAAGGGCCACAAATTCCATTGCCCGCTTTAAGGGTGCCATAAATCAGCCCCCAGGAACCTTGGAATGGCCGCTGGCAACCGCAGTTGCCACTGCCCCGTCGGCTGCCAGGTATTTTTGGAGAGATTCGCCGGATCGGGGATCATAAATACACCCGAGCAGCCGCTACGCACTCTAATCGCCTCGAAATCAGAATGGCCCGGCCCGGCACGTCCCGGCCCGGCCCGGCACGGCACGGCACGGCAGATTAGGCCACAAGGTCCACTCCGGCTGATACGCCTCGAACCGCACTGCTGATGGCTGATTTAGGGGGGATTGAGGGACAGTCGTACAGCCGTGCAGCCACTTGAGGCGCACAACTATCAATTGGGTGATAATTGTCGGCCAAGTGCCCGGCGAGCGATTCCCCTCCCCAGACCAGCACTGCCGCCGTCCAGATACCAGATAATCTTATCGGCTCGTTTGTGTAATTGCCCGGACACGGGAATAGTTACCGCTGTGGGGGCCCCGGCGTCGGGTGCCCTGATAAAGGGGGAGTCGTAATTAATTGTCCAGCTAAACTGATTTATGGGGCTGTGGCTGGGGGTGGGGCTGTGGCTGGGGCTGGGGGTGGCGTAACTTGAGTGCCCCGACAGGCGCATCCTTCGCCCCGGGCTGATTCGGAACTGATCGTCCTGTATCTCATTGTGTTCTGCTTTGCTCTCGTTCCCCAGCCGACGGGATGACGTATTCTTTTGGCATTTTCTACGACGAGTTCACCGCCTACTTCAACGAGGGCAACGGCTACACGGCCTGGATAGCCTCGATCATGGTGGGCGTTACGTTTTCATCAGGTAAGCCCCCGTCCCCGATCCTCGATGGGGATCATTCCTCGATCTAATTCTCCCCTTTGAATCCATTTTTAATCGCGCTGCGACTGCCCCGCGCAGGTCCCATCAGTTCCTCGTTTGTCAACCGCTATGGGTGCCGGGCGGTGACCATAGCGGGGGCCATCCTGGCCGCCAGCTGCATCATCGTGAGCATGTTCGCCCAGAACGTGCTGACGCTCATCATCACCATCGGATTCGGCACGGGGCTGGGCTTCGGGCTCATCTACCTGCCGGCCATTGTGAGCGTTACGCAGTACTTCGACTCGAAGCGCTCCCTGGCCACTGGCATCGCGGTGTGCGGCTCCGGCTTCGGGACCTTCGTGTTTGCCCCGCTCACGGAGTACCTGATCGGCAGCTATGGCTGGCGGGGCGCCATGCTCATCATCGGCGGCATCGTGCTCAACTGCATCATATTCGGGGCGATGTTCCGGCCCCTGGAGCTGGAGGCGCCCCCCAACACTGCGAGCAGCCCCAAGCTGGCCAAGAAGTCGGCCATCATCGACGAGAACACCACGCCCGCCGAGCTGGAGCCGCTCAAGGTGGCACCCAGCGACCAGTACTTGCAGCTGCCTCAGCGCACGGATGTCCCCGCAGGCGGCGTCACCGGCAGCACCTTGTGCCGCTCCAACAGCATGGGCCACAATCTGAAGCCCAATTTGGTGGGTAGCCCTTTGTCCCATCCCCATTCCAGCAGCCCACTCAACTTGGTCTGTTCTCCACCCACAGAACAATAACTTGAGCGGCGCCATCAATGGCCAGAGCCCCGTGGCGCCCACGAGCCACACCTCTGTGGTGGTGAAGAGCACCAGCAACGACGACATCGCCCGCAAGTGCCACAGCCAGCTGCAGCTGACTCCGCTGCGGGACGCTCATCGGGAGCGCAGCGCCAGCGGCACAATGTACCGCGTGGATGCTCTCTATCAAGTAAGTCAAGCGCCACCGGCACAGGCACAGCCACCGGCACCGGCAGGACTCAACGACTCGACTCCCTTGTTGTTCGCTTCTCCCACAGGGCTCGCTGCACAATCTGCCGGAGTACGCCAGCTCCAGGAACGACCTGAGCCGCTCCATGTCCGGATCGGGAGTGATCAAGCGCTACGGCTCCCTGCGGCAGAGCAATCAGATGGACCAGAGTCAGGTGGGCTACAATTACTGTTTTATTTGATGTAATGGTTTGCAATTCCTCCCAAGTGCGGGGATGTGGATGTGGATGTGTATGTGTGGGGACGCGATGCGATGCGATGCGGATGCGGATGTGGATGTGATGGGATGGGGTGTCGCTTATTCGAGGAGGTCTACGGCTCACGCTCTACTCACGCACCGTCTCCAGCAGCAGTGCACTCAACGCAAAGAGCACGGAGTCTATCGATTCCGGCCAGTAGACGCACAAGCGGCCCAAGTTGCGGGCTTTCCAGGTTTCCAGCAGCACGGCGACGAAGACGAGCATGAATAGGGTAAACACATATTTCAGCCCGAAGACCACAAAGTGCCAGACAGCAACGCCGAACCAGCGCCACAGGCGCTCCGTAATGGTCTCCCTGCGGCACCAGCGGCAGCACTTCGAGTCGAACTGGGTGCCCTGGGAGCGCGTCGTGGCACGGCACAGCTTCAGGCTGCCGATTTGTTTAGTGTCTCGAATCATGATTCTCGCTTCCAGGTCTCTCTCGTTCGTCCGTTGTAGATCGACTGAATGAAATGAATGAGATGTTCGCTACGCGCCTCTGACGTAAAATGCAACTTAACTTAGGTGTACAAAAAAAAAGGGAAAACTAACAAAAAAATTCACATTGTGTGTGTGTGCCTGAGGATCTGGTCTAGAAGTGCTGCCTTAGACAGCTGGCGCCGATCCAGCGGATCAGCTTGTACAGCAGGAAGAGGCGCAGGCCCTGGTAGATGATCGTCTTGCTGCATGGAGAGAGGTGCAGTGGTTCAGTGGTTCAGTGGCTCAGTGGCTCAGTGGCTCAGTGGCTCAGGGTTAGTCACTGGATAGTGGGGAGTACTTACACCGTGAGTATTAGCTGGGAGCGACGCAGGGTGCGCGGATCCTCCCGGAGCAGATGGCCCCGGATGCTGTGGAGCATCTGGCCACTGGCGCGGACCACCAGACCATTGATATCCGGGTCGTTGAAGGCGCTAAAGTGGAACTCGGTGCTAGACGGATGGAGAATCTGGATGTAGCCTCGGCAGCAGCAGCAGGGAGAGCAGAGAGCTAGAAGTGGCCTTACCCTTCGTTCTCCTTGGATATCTCGTCCTTGGCCGTGACCCCGGGACTCTCGTAGTTGTTGAACATGAAGGGCTGCATCACCTCCAGGGTCTGGTAGGCCTTCCGCACCACGCCCATCAGCTGGGGCCGTTGGCCAAAGAGGCGCAGCAACAGGTCGATGAGGAGAGCGGGCAGAATCTGCTTGGTGAAGACGAGGAACTGGTAGACCCAGCGACGGTCCGTGTAGTGGCAGCCGGGCACCATGAGGTTCTTCTCGAAGGCCGCGTCCTTCCACAAGTCCAACGTGTCCATCTGCTCGGCGATTTGGGTGAAGGTGTGCGGCACATGGGTGCAGGAGGAGGACATGTACACGGGCAGCTCCTTGGGCGGCCTGCAACGGAAAGAAAAGCCAAGTTAGGGCAGCTCCAGCTCCAGCCTTCCGGACTTCCGGACTTCCGGCGGGATTGAACATACCCCTTCTGGTACTTCTCGTGGCCCATTTTCGTGTAGGAGAGCATGCTCTTGATGCCTATGTCCTGGGGCGTAATGTCCAGGCGCGTGTCCCTGCCCAGATAGACGGTTTTCAGTATGCCCGCCCCGACCAGAGCGAACAGACCCATGGCACCCATGAGCGAGGGCGAGAAGCCGGGCGAGGGATCATCCACCGCGAACAGAACTGTCGGCCGGAAGTCGATGAGTGAGTGGGAGCTATCGATTTGTCTGGTTTGGATCGTCGTGGACTATGCTCACCTATCGACGGACGGTAGATGATCAGCGGCAAGCGGCGGCGGTGGTCGTTCACCAGCGACTCGGCCAAGTTCTTGGTGAAGGTGTACGTGTTCGGGAAACCCACAATGAGCCTGCGGATCGATAGAGGATGAATCAGGGATCGTGTGGCGAGACCGCTGATCTGTACTTACTTGCGGGTCAGCGCATTGAGCATGCCATCGTCTGGGACCTCGTCGAGCAAGCGCAGGCAGAGCCGCCAGTCCATGGGCGAGGAGTAGTACTTGGGCTCGACGCGCTGCAGATACGGATTGCTGTAGAAGGTGGACACGTGCACGAAGACGCGCAGGTGCGCCAGGGTCTCGGCAAACTTGAGGGCCTCGAAGGTGCCGCCCACGTTCAGCTGCAGGGCCACTCGCAGGGGCTCGTCGAAGCGCACGGTGGCCGCACAGTGGTAGACCAGCGAGACCTTGGACATTTGGGCGGCCATGGCCGGATCGATGCCCAGGCCGGGCAGCGAGACATCGCCGGGCACTGCCACCAGCTTGTCCAGCTCGTGGGGCTTCTGCTGGTGCAGCAGGTGGAAGATGGTGGCCTGGCGCAGCTTGGCCAGCCGCTGCTCGGCATTCAGCTGCCTGCGGGGACGCAGCAGGACGTAGATGCGGCGCACGTTGCAGGAGCGGAGCAGCTTCTCAATCAGCGCCTTGCCCACCACTCCCGAGCCGCCCGTCACAAATATCTCGCTATCCTCGTAGAAGTTCGCCAATGACATCGCCCTGCCGTCCCGTCTGAAGCTCACGGTGCACTGAGCACTTGGGGAGCCCGTGGCTCGGTTTTGGATCAGCCGCCCGTGCCGTGACGTGCCCCAGTGCTCCGCTTCCACTCATTACCCTTCGAATATGCATTGGCTTTCGCCATCATTTGACTAACATGAGCCTGCGCCTGAGCCGCTCACACTGGCCGCTCTATGCTAATGCGCCGTCGGGCACACTTCGACGTGAGCGACACAGTGGACGGGGCGTGTGTGACCTCCGCGGAAGTGGGTCGTCTGTCGATTGATTCCCTGTCGCCATGGGATTCTCTGGGACCGAACCTCTGACTGTAGTCCCCTTGTTATGTCTTATTTTGCCTGAAATGAGCAGGTAAACTCCCCCCTGCTATGCTCCCTGCTCGCTGCTATATCTTGTCGACCTTGCTGCCCTTCCCACTGATATAACTCGGTCCGTGCATTGCAGGAGGATGCCAAGTGCTGCGGGTGCATCACCTGCTCGAAGGAGACCCGCGACACCTTCTCCGAAATGATGAACTTCTCGCTGCTGAGGGACGTGATCTTTGTAATCTTCTCGGTGTCGAACTTCTGCACCAGCGTCGGCTTCAACGTGCCCTACCTCTACATAGCCGCCTACGCGAAGCAGCTCGGAGTCAGCAAGACGCACAGCAGCTACTTGATCGCCACCATCGGCGTCGCCAACACCGTCGGCCGCATCATCCTCGGCTACGTGTCGGACAAGCCGTGGGTCAACCGCCTGCTCGTCTACAACGTTTGTCTGACGGCCTGCGGCTTAGGTGAGTTCATTGCCCATTTCCCTGGCATTCACTTGCATTTTCCCTCACTGCTAACCCTCCTCTGCCTGCTCTGGCTCCTCCTCCTCCTCTTCTCTTCTCTTCTCTTCCAGCCACTGCGATGGTGCCTCTGTGCAAGGACATTCATTCGCTGGCCATATACTGCATCGTGTTTGGGTTCACGATTGGCGCCTACGTGGGCCTCACCTCGGTCATCCTGGTGGATCTGCTGGGCCTGGACAAGCTGACCAATGCCTTTGGTCTGCTGCTGCTCTTCCAGGGCATTGCTAGCTTTATTGGTCCGCCCATTGGAGGTGAGTCCTTCGCCCGACTCCCGACTCCCTCCCTCCCTTGTCCCCCATTGCAGCCCACTCACACTCACTCGTTTTACTCTCTTCCAGGCTGGATGTTCGACCTGACGAGCTCCTACTCCCCGGCCTTCCTCATGGCTGGCCTGATGATCGCCATCAGTGGTCTGGTCATGTTCGCCATTCCGCCGCTGCAGCGCTTTCAGGCCAATAAGGCCGACCACAAGAACAATTCCGAGCACCTATCCCTAAGCTAGTTCAGTGCCAGTTCCAGCCCTGAGCTGCGTTGCTGCTAAACTTTTTTTTGTTTTTTTTTTCCACAAATCTTTGTTAGACTAAGACGTAGCACCTAGGGCCAAGGCAAGTAGTGGCCAGGTAGCCATAGCTATACAAATTGATTATTTATGTACGGGCCATTCGTATCGCCACCCTTCCCCTCCACGCTCCCCTAGTCCGAACGCGCCCAGACACCATTTTGTATCGCTAACTGAAAAGATATGCATAATCGTATAAACTATATCCAACATGTCGTGTAGAAGTTGTTCTAGACTCTAGAGAGATTATCGCTGTTGTTCCACTCCACTGAGCATCTATGAATGTGCTCGGATGAGTGTATGTAAGCACGTAGCAGCCCACATATTGTCTTCACGCAGTAGTTTGTCAGTGTCCACGCTATTAAAGGAAGCTCCTGTGCCACAGCGACAGAAAGCAACCGAAAACCCGTGTTTCGAATCAATGGGAACATGCAAAATGTGTGGGTGAAGAGGTTGCCTTTTCAAACTTTGGTTTGGCAGCAGATGAAGCTAGTCCCGGGGACCCAACACGGCAGATGCCAACAGGGCTCGACAAAACAACGTGCTCCAGAAGCGACTACGGCTTACACTTGTTCAATAAAGAAGAGTTTTCAGTTCAATTTAGCTTGGTGCACGCAGGCTGAATCTCTGCCCAACGACGAAGCTCTGGCAGCAGATCCAGCAGATGAGCATTGTACAATAAGGGTGTGCCTGCCTCTTACACTCGTAGTTGCCTTTCCAGTCCTGCCACCTAGAAAGTGTCGAGCTTCAGCGCGCCTTTTAGCCTTTTGCCCGTCTTCAACGGCTTTGTATTTCGTTGCTGCATTCTGGCCGAGTTTAATAGCGTGGGCAGCCGAGTAGCCTGTCAGCGGCGAAAGATTGCCCTGCAGATAATTGAAGTCAAACGATAATGGAAAGGGAATTCGAGGCTGATGATGATCCTCATCCCGATCTTGGTAATAGACTCTGATGAGAGCCACACGGACGAGGGCAAAAGTTATCACGATGTTGCACTGCGAGTAAATCCAATCACAGCTTTCTCTTGTGGCTTCCTGAAAGTCTTAAGGGATAAAGCTGAGTGTTTCTGTCGGGTTTCGTACTACATATTTGTACTACACATATGTACTGCCAAGGATGCCAGCAACTCGTCTCAAAAATGGGACATGCCGACCAAAGAACCAGTCGGGTACGCGGGTCCTGTCAGATACACGGTACTCGCTGGGCATTTCTGTAACCAAAAAATTGGCATCGTTGCCAATGACTCTGTTCTCTTGGTATCGCTGCTCGCAAATGATAGATTAAATGGCAGGTTAATGCGGCAGGGGATTTTGGTAGGACGGACTGAGGGCTGTTTGATTTATCAGTGCAAAACTTCGACCAAAGAGAGTAAAATTGAACAGGCGAATGAGTGAGAAAATGTTTATTAAATCTGCGCGATGTGTCGGCTGTTGGTCAGTTGGTCAGCGTCCGTATTTCAGGAACTCCCACTCGCGGTTGTCCAGCGGACAGACGTGGCGCGTCTTGAGCCAGCGCGAAATGCAGTGGAAGTGAAAGGCGTGGTTGCATACGCCCCAGGCCACGGTGCAGTCCTCGAAGGAGCTAAGGTTCGGGTTGGCCTGGCACTCTATGCACAGGTCCATGATCGGGTTGCGGCAGATGGCACAGTTGTCCACCACTATGTCCCAGGCCCACTGGGCCACGGCGTTCCACTTCTTCACCACAAAGCGTGCTGGCTTCGCCTGGCAGTTCACACTGCACGAGGGCTGATTGTCGGCGTCCACCTGTGCGCTTTTATCGGCGTCGCTTGCATCAGCGGCAAGCTCAGCGGCAGCCGCACCTGACCCCGCAGCGACCGCAGCGACCGCGTTGTCCGCGCCCTTGCGGGAATCTTCCTCGTCCACGTAGAGCTCATCGCAGCTCTTTTCGCTTTGGTCTTCCATGTTTGTGATATTTTCACAAACAGTAACAGTAATTTGGGCTCTTTTTTTCAAAATATTCAAGTTTTAAGCCAAAAACTTTTTCGTTTTACTCGCTGTATGGCGATCTGATCTGTCCAGCCAAATTTCGAACTTGACCTGGGTTCCGTGGATCACTAGATCGCCTAGATCACATGAAATCGAACTCATATCGTTTTTAGATCCAATTAGAGCCAATAAAAACCAGCATACGAAATATAAAAAACGAGAAGGCACGTGTGAGTCGCTTCTGGGGACGCGACTCTACTTATCCCGTACTCAGTACACTTTTGAGCCAGAAAAACCGATTTTCCCGATTACTTCTCGAAGATCGTGCTGCAGAATGCTTGAATATTGTTCCTTTCGCATTATGCCATCGATTCCAAGGGGCCAACTCCATTTGTAGAAATACACCAAACCATAATTGCGCCCCCAGCGTGCACTGACGTTAGGCCCTGACGGCAACTGGTGACTGGACTGCGGGATAAAGTTATATGGTCAGATGAAAATGGCGGACGCTGCTGGTATGGGACTAGAGATCCCACAATCCAGTCACCAAGTAATGTGCGGCAAGCAGTCAAGCACGGTGGCAGCAGCAGCAGCCTTTTCCTAGGCACAATAGATAGGGCCGTGTCGACCCCTGGCTTAGATTAAAATAATTGCAGAATTGCCATTTTGGAGCAGTCTCCTCAAAAACCTGCGTTGCATTTTTTGGTGAAGTGCAGCTTGTGGGATTAGTTCATAATTTGTTCCGAATTATTTCACACTTATTCTATAGTTATATTTTTGGAAGGAGAAAAACCATTTTCATACCCGCACTCGAAGAGTTAAAGGGTGTATCCGATTTGTGGCTGGTCTAAATGCTCCTAAACTATAAATCCAATTTTCTCAATGTTTCCTTTTACAAAAGCCCTGGTCTGGGTTTGATGCTCTATCAGATGCGTTTGTTTAAGCCAGTGGTCGGCACGCACCCAATCGCATGGTTTTCAATGCAGACAGCAGGCCAAACGGAACATGGCATTGGTGCCAACCAATGTAGCGCCTTTTCCTATACCCATTAGATAGGGCCGTGCCGAGCCTTGGTTCAAAGTTTAAACTATCCCAGGTCGAGGCCCCACTGACTATATAGTGACTATATCGAGTCGGTTAAGAGCATTGATGCTGGGTTTAGAAACACTTTCTTCCCTATGAGTAGGCAGTATAAAAATCCACTGCGCACCGTGGGGATGTATGGGGCTGGAAAATATAACATTCCACAACATTTATTGGCCAACGAATCGCTGACCTGTTGATGGAGGCGACAATTTCATACAGAATCGCCGAATTGGTCTTAGTCGAACAGCCTCGTCGCCATCGCTGTCCGAGTGCATGTCCAGTCAGGGCGGGGGCGCTGCAGCAGCCTATTGCCCCGGCTAATCTCCGCTGAAAGATGAAAAAACAATAACACAATCAATTCTGGAGCAACAACAAATGCAACAAATGCGGAATGTTCTTACCGTGACCGGGCGCTATCATGGCACTTGGGGAAAACTTGGGACGGGAAACGGGAAAAGGAGGATGAAGGCCCGTAGCTGCTGGGTGCGAAGATGAACAGCAAATTACAATAATTTCTGGAGAAACATAAAAGGCGGAATGTTCTTACTTTGACTGGGCGCTCAACTACGAGTGGGTCTATGACTTGGAAATTTGAACTGGAACTGAACTGCGTTGAAAAGTAACGAAAACAAAGAAAACAAAGTGTGGAGCGGGGAGCGGGGAGGCGGGAGCTCCCTCACATTATCAGGAATGACTGTGTGAATTACTTCGCCAGCGACACGAGTGCGGAGCATAGGGCGCTGTAAAAGGTGTACCCCAGGGAGATGATCACCACTATATCTCGCACGCAGTTGAGGCATACAGCATTGAGCTCCTGTGTCGGCTGCACTTGAATGCCCCTCGATACTTGACGGCGCCCCGACTTAATCTGGATGGCTTTTGAAGTTTGCAAAGCTTGCAAGGCTTGAGAGCCCACAACATTAGTCTGGCTTGACTTTGAGGCATGAGTGCACTCAGTCATTCTCTGGGTTTCCATGCAGCCGGACTTCTGAGCGATGGAGGTAAAATCCCCCTGGGTTAGATTGTAGCACGGCGGCGGTGTCTCATTCTCCAGCCAAGGCAGATCTTCGTTTATCAATTGTAGTAGTGGACCGTCGACGATGTTCAGATCGGGCAGTGGGGTGTCCACGACGGGTTCTTCTTTGGGCTGGCTCATGTTAGTTTCTTGTCATTAAAAGTTCGGCCAGGAATGAAATCAAACCTGTGTCGATTGTTTTCTCAGTTTTACTCAGTTTTAACGAACTATGAAACGGAATGACAAGAAACGCCTGGTAACCCACAAGCAAGTGGATATCTCAACCTGTAATCCTGAAGAGTGGAGAGAACCAGGGAGCATGGGCGTGAAATGTGGCAGGTATATTTGGGGATGTGCTAAGGTCCAGATCTATGTCTATTAAGGCAGCTTCCTCGCTGGTCAAATGTAGGTCATGAGCTAATTGTTCTTTGTTTGGCTTGAGTGCTTGCAGTGATTTATGGCTAAGGCTACTTGGATCTATTTTGCGCAGTCGATGGACTCTTGTTTTTGGTTCAGCTAATTCTATGTGGCAGTTCATTTGCATGTCCAAGTCCTTCATTTTGATTCGTTGATTGGCTGTAAGGGTGGACCCCCTCATCGCGGCAAGATTGTAGTTCTCCGCTGGGTAAGTCCGATATGAAAAGCTTCCGATGCTGCGTGGATCCCTCCAGAGTATCTAGCCACAACCATCGTTTCAGCGGACAGCCGCTACAGCGACCCTAACCATGGCTGGCTTAACTTGTGCTCTGGGGCTATGGACCCGCCGGTGGAACTACAAAGTATCGTCAATAATATATATGTGCGGGTATGCAACTGCTTGCATTATTTGTGCCTTCTGGGCAGACCTGTCGTGCTGGTAGTCGCTAACAGTTTGCGTTGACAGCTGGCACAGAAGTGTCAAGCGGCAGAGTGAGTCCTAGCTGGGGAGGGATAGACACATGTACAACATATCCTGGTGTTTATTGGTTTTCTTAAGTGATTACAAAAATACAGTACTAACAACGCACTCACACACTTTTCATCCACGTCCCCAGGCACACAATCATACACGTAAACAGAGCAGGAGGGGGCTCCGGGCAGGCAGCCCTCCCCTCACTGTATCTCCTCGGTGATGAGCTTCTTGAGGGTGCACTCGCCTGCCCCGAGCTTGTGGATAATGGCCAGGATGTCCTCGCGATAGCGGTCCTTGTGGGCCACCTCCTCGGCCGTGTACTGGTCCGCGTCGAATCGGGTCATGCGCCAGATCACGTTCAGCTTTGGCCTCGATGAGAACGTAGTTCGAGGGCGGACAGAATCGCGGACACAGATCGTTGATGAAGTGTATCATGTCGGGGACGCTGCACGAGTTAATCCGATTGTTGATGGTGTTCAGGGCGAAGTCCTGATACCTGGCCATCTTCGAGTGGGGAAAGACATTCTCGCAGGTCAGGCATCGCCAGTCCGGCTGCAGGGTCCGGGTCTGCACGGGTATCACCAAGCCCCGACAGCCCTGCTCCCGGCAGAACAGCGCCGACAGATACGTTCCGTTCTCCTGCAGGGGCGAAACAGAGAGACGGGCTCGATTTAGTTCGGTTCGACTTGGAAATGGCTGATTGGCATTGAGGCTTCTGTTCAGTTGGGGCATCGTGTTCGCTGACCGCCTCTGTCACTTCACGGCGCAGTTCATTCCACTGAAATCCGAACTCTTCGGAACCTTGCAGAACTCCAATTAGAATTGAGTGTGTCATGTGCTTATGGGAATATTATTTTTGGAGGGCAGTCAGGGAGGAGTTTAGCACTGCCAGTATCTGGCTTTTCGAATCCAGAAAATTTAAATCTATATCTAGATTAAAGCTAAAGGTTAAGCAGTGTACATATACTAATCGAAGGGTTCGAAGGGCTCGAAGGGCTCGAAGGGCTCGAAGGAAGACTCTGAGTGTTCTTCCCGCTCTTGTTTTACGCTCGTCGCCAGCTTGACGGTCCCCTTGGCGCCACTCCTGGCAAGTGCATGAAAAAGCATAGAGCTAATTTAATTAGGGAACGCATTTGTGTCAGGTGGCCTGGCCTGGCCTGGCCTGGCCTGCCAACGCCAGAGGCCATTATTCAACTTATCCCACAGAAAGAGCAGCATGACCACATCATAACGAGCAGATATAGATACGAGTACATGTGTATATATTTACTTATGTGTGCATGCATGTATGTATGCCTGTATATACCCCCTTGAGCACATACTCGTATAGGGAGATAGAAAGAAAAGCAGCGACGTTGACACCCAACGTTGGCCAAGAATATATTCTGTTGAATTTCATGCAAAATATTTGTTCGAAATTTTAATAATTGCTTTATAAGTTCGGGCCTCTGGCTCTGCCAGTGATTTCGTTTCGAGGGCCATGCCACTGATACATAAATTCCTGTGTCGACGGGAAGAGAACGTTAAGCGATAATATTCTGAATTTTCGGTATTATCACATGTAACCGTTCGGAAAAGGGTTAATCAGCGTAGTTCTTCAAGCTTCTTAGAAACCAACAGAATTCGATTATGGGGTAGAAAGCTTGGAGTGTTTATAGAGATTCAAGCTTCCGCTGCCTTCAAGCTCACCATAATCCGGACACTCCGGACAGAATAAATCTTCTTGTAACTCGACAAAGACTGCTTCAGTGTCTAAAGTTTAAAGAGGAGCCAAGAGCGGAGCTGCGCTGAATACTCTTATAAAATCTGTTTTGGCCAGCATTAGCTTGCCGAACTGCGCACCCTCTCGACTAAGTTGAAAGACGATCTGACACGATCTGACAGTTACAAACATATGCTAACATGTACATCTGTTTGTCTCTGTTTATATTATTATATGCTCTGAGTTTGAAACTCTGTGTACATATGAATAGTTATTGTTTTAGAACATTGCTAACCATTTGCTCGAATTTGGACGGATCGGACGGATCATAAAGCTGCAATAGGTACTTTTTGTTTTCTAAGACAATCAAATGAGAATTGAATGAATCATTTGTACAGTTCGGCTCCGCTTTTAGCTATACCATACAGTGCGCGCGCCCTAAGATAGTTTCCCTGGCCCCGGTGCCGTTGGGGGACCTTCACCTACTCACAGTATTGTCGTTGCACCTGGTGCAGTCACACATGAAGTGCTTCGTCATCTTCAGGAAGATGCCGCGCGTGAGGTTGCCCCAGAGGAGCTTGGTGTAGGTAGTGGTAATCTCGCCGCCCTTGGGTATGTCCCTGGCAGCCCGCACCACGGCCAGGCGCCCGTTGTCGAAGTAGTGGCTGGCGTTGGGGGTGCACTCGTGGTTCATGATCGCCGTTAGCGGGAACAGGCCCCGTAGCAGCGTCTCCCGGCCGTCGGTGCGGCAGGGCGCCTCAAAGGCGTTCGTGTTGAGCACGCCGACAATGCGGAAAAGCTGATCCATGAAGGGCTTGTCTGTCGTTGGGAAGTTGCGGAAGCATTGTGCCGCCTTGATGATCTCCTGACGGAAACCGCGCTCCGCGTTCGCCTGCATGGCATCCACCAGGTGGCGCTGCTCCTTGCCGAGGTGGAAGACCCGCACGGCGGTGAGGATGCGCAGCGACAGCGGGTTCACCTGCTCCTCCTCAGCATCCGCGTCCTTGGGCTGCCAGCGGCGGAAGTGCTCGCACTCCGCACGGTGCGCCGCCGATCCGGAGCAAGCCTCGCACACGGGCAGCGTACAGCGCTGCTTGCAGAGAAAGCCCTGCGTCGGCAGCAGCCGGTGGCAACAAACGCATGTGCTCAGCTGGCCCTTGCGCGCCGTAGGCCCCACCACCAGCGCGCGTTCCCGGAAGATCAGTTCTCCTGCAGCGATGTCCCGGGTGGCAAACACCCCGCGGCCGGCCACCGTCGAGGCGGCCAGCGTCCAGTTGGGCTCCTCCTCGCGCAGCTCGCCCAGATGCACATCGATGAGCTGGGCCAACTGCTGCGGCGTTGTGTTCCGGCAGGGCGCCATGTGGGCCAGCATTGTGGCCGTTGTGTTCATCCTGCCCCCGTGGTCGTTGTTTTCCGACGTTGCTCGGCGATGTCTGACGATGCCCGACGATGCCAGACGCGGCCCAGGATCGGACTAGCGAGAGAGACAGATATGCACGGACGGAGCAACAGCAACCAACGCGACGGGCGGCAACGCAACGAGTGATGTCGCTTCTCTGGTCTGGCCTGGTCGAGTCGCTCTATGGGAATAGCGACGGCGACGGCGACAGCGACCGCGACAGCGGTGACAGCAGCATGAGCGACGGCAACGGCAACGGCAACGGCGACGGCGACGCCAACGACGCCAACGACGCCGACAGTGACGCTTATGACATCGACGCCCTCGGAGAGCATTAAACGCAACTAAAAAACACAAATTAGAGAAAGCAACAGCAGACTGGGCTGGGAAAGGAGGAGAAGAGGAAGAACCAATGGTAGCAACAACAGCAATGAGAAGATGGTGCGGAGAGTGTGACAACAACAGCAGTGCGAAGAAGAAGCAGGGTACGTACAGAGGTAATGGAACGGAGAAGGAGAGAAAGGCAACAGTAGCAACAGAATGAAGAGGAAGCACTGGACAAAAGCAACATAAAGACGTTGAGGCAGGGGACAACAGCAACAACAGTAATCAAAAGCACACGAAAGGGATAACATCCACAGCCAGATAAGAAGAAAGGAGACAACAAATGTGACGGCAACCGCAAAAAGCTCGTGCAGAAGGGGGAGGTGGATAGCAGGAGCAGTGACAACAGTCAAATATGATTGTTTCCCAAGGCGGGCGACACACACGCACATGAGTACACAAGAACACGAGCACAATGGCACGACACACCGTTCGATTGGGTGAGGGAGAGGGAGAGGCGACGCCAAGCGGATTTTGCTTTTGACTCTTATTCAATTTGTGTTCAATTGGATTCATGTGAGGGCGGAAATGAAGGGGAAGGAAATCCGACACGCGCTGGAGGCAGTGGGCAGTTGGGCAGTGGATGCAATGGGGGAAGGTACGCGTATAACAGGGTAGGCCAGTCCACATATGGATGCAAATTTGGCTACCTGAAGAGCCGGACTGTCCTACCTTATATTTATATGCCTTGCATTGGAGAACACTTTCCGCTCTATCGCCCCCTCTCTCTTTTCCGGTCACTTGCCAGTTTTGTGCGTCGAACACCTCAGCCTGAGGTACATCCCGACCACCAACCACCTCGACCGCGTGCGGTCGGTTATGGATGCCATAAAGCGAAACCATAGGAAAGCTGCCGTCAACCTCGTACCCCTTAAAAAACCTGAGCAGCTAAAGCAAAATTTCCCCTCCACCCAGACCCGAGTATGAGGCATCGCTGACCCACATCTCCCCACTCTGTTCCTCGCCATGGGAGTCTCCAGCTGGTTACGGTGCGTGTGGATGCCACATAAATTAGGACATCGTCGCCGGGCCACGCCGGGACCAGAAGGTGAGCCGAGTCACGTGACTAGGTTGGATGGTTGGCCGGCCGGTGGGATGGTTGCCGTGACTGTCACGCATTGTCACATGTCAGCGCCGCGGCAGCCGCTTCCAGCTAATCATCCTCCCCTTTTAGCCCCTAGACTGTTAACAGGAATACTCTTTGACATAAACTGCCAAGCCTCCAGTACCCACGCCCATATGTACATACAATATAGGCCCGTGTGTTTCCATTAGTTTCGACTCGCAACCAAGCAGCTATACGAGTTCACATACGTACACACAACAGCTATGTACAACACCGATACACCGAGGTACATAGGCGACCTGCCGAACGTAAATATGAAATCTATTTTCATTTTTTACGTGCGTTTTATTGCCCCCAATCGAAGGAAACGAAATGCGAAATATTCCAAAACAAATGAAGAAATTGAAAAATCATTAGGGAATTTCGTGTCTCAGAAGCACTGACGGGGAAATACACTTTAGTGAAGAGTCAAGAAAAGAGCTCCACCAAAGAAATATTTCATAAATTTGAACAATTCCGTAATTTGAGTTTGCGAAAGACGTTTAAAAACTACACCCCGTGAGCAGTACATGCGGAAAAAAATGATTTTCAGAAATTACATAATTCAAGAAAGGCTAAACTAAATTAAAACTAAATAGTATAATAGTATAATATAACAATAATAATAATAGTAGATGTTAAAAGGCAGTAGAAACATTTGGATGGATTGGGCAGAACAAGAAAAATATTAAGCGAGAACAGATTCCATTGAAGGACAACCGCAAAGGCGTTAGGGTATGGCAACCAAAATATGTGCTCGAATAGTTTTGAATATTTCTTCATTGTGTTTTTCGTTTTCATTCTGAAGAATTTCAGCGCAAATATTATATTTTTAAAAGCACACAACCAAAAAAAAAAAAAGTAGGAACTAATTTAATTTTTCTCTTGGCGAGAATATGGCGAAGAACGGGGAAGGGGCAAGGGCATGGGGCTGGGTTTGATGTGTATGTTATGCGATTTATAACTCGGGAGAGTGAATGAAAGAACGAGTGAGGGATGGTGAATGAATGTGTGTGAGTACTTGAACTAGTTGGGTTGCCCCTCCCCCTTCCCCACCGCCAGGCCCACCATGGGACGTTGGCAGATTGCCCAGTGCAAAGCAGATTCGGATTTGGTTATGATGGATTCAGTCCACTGTTAAGGCGTTAGTTATGTAATTTGGCTGGGAAACAAACGCACGTCCAACAAGTTGCCGTTGGATGTGGCACGAGCGCCAATAATGCTTTGTGGAGTTCGTACTATGCACCTAAATATAAACATATGTATATCCATTGGGTATTGAATTTAATTCATGCATTCAGCCAGCACTCGACCAAGAGTGAGTGCTTCCTGCTGGGGCACTTCTGTGAGCCTTTTTTGCGTCTGGCGGCTACTCACTGAGAGATTGTACTTCTTCTGGCGATCCACTGCGGAGGGAATCCGATAAGGCTCACTTGAATCCCTTGATTGCATTGGTTGACTTGGTAAATCACTGCTCCCACATTTATTGGGACTATGCAGTGATTGATTTCGCAGCGGATGCGCTTTTAATTTACACTCTGATGTACATGTATGCCTCACACATATGCAGAGGCGTCTCGAGCAAAGAGGACCCCTTCCGTTCAAAGTTCTTTGACACTTGCCAAGCGAAAAGTTTCCACTTAATTTGGCTTTTGGCTAGAGCATCCCCCTCGGGGAGGCCCCTGCCAGATACATATCTACGTGCACTTCGATAAAGCTATTTTGGTTTCTCGCAGTGATTGCGACACGACTGAATGAACTCGCTCCCAAATTGGATGCCGTTGCAGCTGCTGATCAAGACAAACATCCAAATCCACATCCACTTTCGAGGGAGAACTCACCGTTGGATCCTGGCAGCGGGGACACTGGCACATGAAGCCCTTGGTCATGCCGAGGAATATCTTTCGGACCAAGTTGGACCAGAGCATCTTGGCATACGAGACTGTGATCTCGGCCCCGCACGGTATTCGCTCCGTGGCGCAGACGATGATGGTCTCGCCGTCCTCAAAGTGGTGGCTGGCATTGGGAGTGCACTGGTGGTTTAACAGCCCCGCCAAGGGAAATAGGGCGCGGATCAGTACCTCGTGACCCTCGACGCAGCTGCGGCTTTCAAACGCATTCGTGTTGAAGGCGCAGATGGTGCGGTAGAAGAAGTCGAGCATTTCCTGCTCCCGCGGAAAGTCCTCAAAGCAGGCGGCCGCCCGCTCCACCTCTTTCATGTAGTAGCGGTCCGCGTTGGCCTGCATCGCGTAGAGGAGCCGTCGCTGCTGCTCGTCCAGGAAGAAGCAGCGTACCACACTGAGAATGCGCAGCGAGCGCGGATCGATCCGTTGCGTCTCCTTGGGCTTCCACTTGAGAAAGAGATCGCACTCGATCTTGTGACGCGCCGATTTGCCGCACTCCCCGCACACGGGCAGGCCGCAGCCGGCGGAACAGAGGGCTACCGCGTCCGTCTCTCCCGGCACCAGGCGGTAGCACAGCGTACAAGTGCGCAAGTTGGAGGAGCGGTGCGCCGTCGGCCCGACCAGGATGGTGTGCTCTCGGAACAGCTCCTCGCCCTTGGCAATGTCGCGGGTGGCGAATATGCCGCGCCCAGAGATAGGGGAGTCTGACACCCGCCAGGCGGGCTCCTTGGGCCGCAGCTCCCCGAGATGCAGGTCGATCAACTCGGCCAGCTCCTTTGTGGAGGCGCTGATGGCCATCTGCTGTGGCTGACTGGATAACTGTTGCACTGCTGGCTGCTCCGGCTGCTCGGGATGCTCGGACATGTCGGTTGGGTAATTGAAACTCTCTCTCGCCGATAATCGAAACGCAACTGATTGCGCTGCCAGCAGACTCTGCTCCCATATGGCAATTTTTCGCAGTCTGGGCGCTGTTTTTTGCTCTCTCTCTTCCGGCGGGCTCTATTTATAGTCCGCGTGGCCCTCAGATTTCCCATGCGCGGACTGGACACTCGGATTGGGCTGCTGGGTGGAGGTAAGTGTAAAAGGGCAAGTAGCATCAGTACACATCCCATCAGCAGCGTTTTTGGATTTGCCATCATAATATCGAATGCAGGGAATACCAGTTGTAAGAAGCACGCACACACATATGTACATAAGTACATTGGGGTTGGGTTAAGGATTATAAAAGTAGAATTTTCAATGGTCTCACGGCTTTGAAATGTTCGTTTTGGCTTTGGATAAATAACTGTAAAATTAAAGCCTGATTCGACAACTTGAGGAGATGCAGACTTGACCTCACAGTTGAACGAGAAGGAACGCTGTGAGTCGCTTCTGTGGCCGCGACTTTTCTTTTATTCCCGTACTTAGTCATTATATAAATATGTGAGCTATGTGGAATTTTAAACTATTTTATATTTTACATTTTGCGAGCGAGCTAAAAAGAGAATATTTAGCGGCTGCAGCACTGGATTATTCCGGCTACAATAACACTTGTCGATACGACATTTCCGCTGAGACCCAAAATGATTTTTTCTAATAGATTTTGGGATTTAAATGTTTTTAAAGAATTATGGTTTTTATGTATGGCTTAGTTTTTTTTTTAGTTAGTGCTTCTATTTTTCACATAACTTAAGTATCTTATATCTGGTTGCATAAACCTTGCAGTTCTGAAGAGCTAACAAATGCAGCTATTAATCCGACCTAGACATTTTTTAGCTGCAGCTTAACGTCTGGAAGATATCAAGCTATCAAACTCAAAGCTGATCATTTTTTCCCGAAAGTTTGACTTTAAATAGTCAGGAAAAGTCGAAAAAAAATATTTCTTGGCATGAATTTTTCAATTTGGTATCGTTTGTTAGAATCGATGGATAAACGGCCAAAACTCATTTTACCCGAAAAATACCGTCAGGTACGTTGGTGGTCCAAAATCAGTAATCTTCAGTCTTTTCAGCAAGTTTTAAAAAAAGCAAAGAATTTTTTTAAGATTAGTGATGAATTGGGTGGGTTTGTTACTTCTTTTTACTATTTCTAAAATGGTAACTTGGCTGTTTTCCTTTGTCATTCGAACCAGATTCTCTTATGAGATTCCACACACAGTCGCCCGACATAGGCTCATTCCAAACACCTTAATACCGTCGTTCCATAGCTGAAATCTCTCTCCGTGTTCATCACTAACGTCCCCTAGGTTTTTCGGAAAAAAGTCTAAATGCAGCGAATGGATTTTTAGTGACATTGGCTCAAATTTGTTCATAATTCTTAATTAGGTCTTGAACGATATTAACGTAATAATCACTCTGGCTGTTACCAAGAAAATATGTTGTAGCCAGTCGGAATGAGTTCCAGGCTGCTTTTTCATTCTTTGCCATCTTCGCCTTCTCTTACTCTTGCCAGCAACAGACGTGAAAAAATAGTTTTTATGTAACTCATCGATTCACCTTCCTATCCAGTGCTTTAACAAAATATTTCATTAGTCCCAGCTGGTAAAATAACGTCTTCAAACTTCACGAGAGCTGCATTTTGTCTGTTGTAATTTTCCAATGTATTTTCCTCCCGTTTTGCCAGAGTTTCCTTGAGTTTCAGATCTATCAGTAAAAGGCATTTTAGGCCACAGCGGGAAAAAAGTTCAATTTTGTCGAGTAGTGTAATGATCCGATCTGATTCAGATTCGGCAATCTGGTAGATATGGGCATTCTCTACGACATTGCGTTTTTTCTCATATCTTTAAAATTGTGGATGCCACAAAAATGATTTCGATACTTATTCTAACGCGGAAAAAACGAGAAGGATGTGTAGGAACTTATACTGAGTACGGCTCAGTCAGTAAATGTATATACTGACTGAGCTTATGATTCTTTAGAATTTTAGAACTAAAAACAAAAAATTTTACATTTTACATTTTTTTGCTACATCTGTTATCTACATCTACAGCTTCAACAAAAACTCGATGAGCAGAGCAAATCTGCTTATAGAACTGGGAAATGACAGGGCCTCATCGCAGGGTTTTGTTGCGTTACGGCCATCTTTTTGGCGACTCGTGCGTTCGAGAGTATCTTTGCGAAGTGCCTCCAATTGCCCCATATGCCGCCAGAGTGCACTTCTGTCCGATATAAGCTACTTTGTGATAGTTTTTATCAAGGAAATGATTATGTTTGATTGCATTGGGGGATGGGGGGGTCGTGGACAATGATTACTCATTTTATAAGGATGTTTTTATTGAAAGTATTTATTAAAAAATGTATTTATTTTATACTTGTACTCGAATAGTTAAGGGGTATATTAAAGTTTTGGTAAAAGGTGATGTGTGCAATGCAGAGAAGGGGGCAATCGCCCCGGACGCCTAAAATGTTACCCCTGGGGCAAACTTTTCTTGACAAGGCGCTATCCTAATGCGCTAGAATTGACAACTAATTCTAGAGCCAGAACAAAACAAAAATGTATTCTGAAAACGAAGAAAACGATTCACAGCCAATGGGAACACACACAAACACAAAACACTCAACAGTAGTTGCGATCCCAGGATCCCAGACAAATTTGAGCATGCGCAGAATGCGTACAATCAAAGACTATACAATACCAAGATGCTGCATGAGCGACCAAAAAGCTGTTCTATGGCGAGGCTTACCGGTATGCCCATGGACAGAGGGAGCGCGCGGGGTTTCAATTCTCTTTTCGGCTATGCTTCGTCTCTGACCGCGAGCCCGCTGCCCGACAGCTTTGCCTGTTCGTAAGAAACGAGCCGAGCGAGCTCGAGACTGCGCAGCAGATGCGCACAGTGGGCTCAGTGCCGGATCAACCCTCAACCGGGCCCTGGGCAACCATCTATCTTGTGGGACCCTTTTTTTCACGCCAGCTTCTTTTATTTGAAATAAAAACTTATAAATTAAATGCTTGTTTGATTATTTTGTATTTTTCCCAGTGGCTATTGTATTTTTTATTTTTTATTTGGAGTTTTGTTTTTTCAGCAAAATTTTTCTGTTAGCCATAGGGGTGCTCTAGGCAACTACTAATCCGGCTCTGGACCTATTCCCGTCGCCAGAATTCATATTTTGTATGCCCGCAATTAGCATCCACTACTGCCCTGAGGCGACGCGACATCGACGATATTAAATCATTCATGTCGTAATACTCAGGTATTTTTACCCACTCCTCATTTATGCACTTTATTAGCTCAGTCTTGGAAGTAGGACGATGTTTGGCCACTTTTTTCTTCAGCAATGCCCACAAATTTTCTATTGGGTTGAGATGCGGACTCTGGGCGGGCGTGTCAATGACTTTACTGCAGTTGTAAAGCCCCCAAATGCGACATAGAAACGATTTGTGTTTAGGGTCGTTGTCTTGGTATAGCTTGTATTTGAGTTTGCTGCTGTTTCCTGGATCAACGAAGCCAAACTTTTGGGCACTTCTTGTCAATTCGTTTCTTTGCATATCCAAATAAAACTCTTTCGTCTCGCTTGGAGGTAGCGCCTCCAGAAGGGCTCACCGACCACTGTGTCTTGATAGTATGCGTATACCGCGCTGCTTCACTGTCGAGATCCAAATTTTTGATTGGCAGGGATTGGATGAGAAGCGGGGGGTTTGGCAGGACTAGGATTGGATTGTGAAGGGCGAGGTGGGGAGGGGAAACAGGGCGAGGCGGTTCGTCGGCCCGGCCACGATTTTCTGCCTCCGCGATGGCCTGAGAATGTTACAACCTGGCTGCGGCCCGGTCAACAAATGCTGCCGCCAGCTCCTCCTTCCTTTGCGCCGTCGCAATTCGGCTCGTGGCACGTGCCAAACTCAGCCTGCACCGCGCGACGGTCACCGGCTCTAAGGTTTCGTCTATTTCAAACAGTTTTATCACACGTAGTGCGTCCATTGTAAATTTCCGGTTGAGAATGTTGCCATCCATGTGGTCGGAATCTTCCGGGTCGGAGCGTTGCGATATTGGCTGAAAGCGTAAATAAAACATCAGATTTACGCTGACAAAAGCTGAAATGTATGCAACCTCCCCATGGAGCGCTACCACCCCCATGCGATCAGTAACCCGATAGAGCGTTACCATGTCGGCTGAAAACATAAAAATAAAAAACGACTTTTTCACACATTTTTTTGGTGCGTTTGTGTGCCGCCGCGGAAGCCGATCAATTGTGCATAGGCCACCCGATAGCAAAAAGTTTCTTGCTTTGCACTGTACAAAATTATTTCAGTTAAGCAAGATGTTTTGTGCCAAGCAAAATAAAAAATCATAAGCAAACATAATAAACCAACAAAAAGGTATTCAAATAAAAAATAACAAAACGTAAGAAGAAAAATCATAAATAACTCAATAAAAAAACTAAAGAGTAGTAACAAAACAAAACAAATTAGTGAAGAAAATACTTAGCAATAACAAAATTTAATTAGTGTGTCGTCTGAATTACCGAGTCCAAATCTATTGCTCCTCTGAATTCCTTGATACGCATGAGATCGGTTAGATTTGAATTGCTTATTTTACTTCTGAGCTTGCTCAGAATTATTTTTAGACTAGAAAATGCCACCTCGCAGTTATGTATATGTCGTACCAAACATTGATTAGAGCCTATACATTTCAGCTTTGAGGTGCGGATACTGCATCTAAGGCTTAGATTCTAAGGCGTGTAAAACACCCAACATTAATGTTTTAAAGAACACACCGTATGTAAAGGGGCGACATTGTGTGGCTATGATATGTGAAGCTTTCAATATAGGAGCTGCAACTGGAAACATATGGTGGTGGGGTACTTCAATTTTCGGTGCAACATATGTAAAAAAAATGTTGTTGTAACTCCCATAATTTCAAAGCACCGTCAGCCCCTTTAAGTTTTTTTTACTGAGAATGTTTAATATTGTGATGCCTTTCAATAAAAAATAATGCGCAACGACTTGGTATATATTGGCAAATCAAGCATTGCGCCTCGCCTTCTATATTTTCAAAAAAGAAAAACCCAGAAAAATCATAGCCGAAGGACTTCTGAAAACAAATTGACTCATGGTATCTGCCGCTGAGGCAGGCGAGCAGAATATGAAGCCGGGCAGAATAACG
The DNA here is from genome assembly GCA_018150885.1 of Drosophila tristis. Classification (NCBI taxonomy): domain Eukaryota; kingdom Metazoa; phylum Arthropoda; class Insecta; order Diptera; family Drosophilidae; genus Drosophila; species Drosophila tristis. Next base: position 654,068 of record JAECWT010000215.1, on the reverse strand, counting down.
AAACCACATGAAAGTCTTTACGCTGTACGTGTGCCGACTGCGCTGCCCGCCATTTTTTCCTATGCACAGTGCATACGACCAAAGACTATACAATACATAGATGTTGCATGAGGAGCAAATGCTCGTTCAATTTTCGTTTGACGCTTCACGGTACGGACGGACGCGCGGGGTATTTCTTCCATTCTCTTTTGGGCTAGCCTTTGCCTCTGCTTTCGGCTTCGTAAATGCCGAGGCCCACGTCGAGTCGAGCGACAGAATTACAGCAACAAAATATGACGTCGTGTTTGACGAAGGGAATAGGTCCAGGGCCGGATGAGCCCTGAGGCAGTTGCCTAGGGCCTCCAAATAATGAATAATGTGCCTCCAGATGGATGGGCCGGCCCTGAAAAGTTCGGAAGAATGCAAAAACAGCTACGTTGCTCGAGTTTGGTTTTAAAGGTTTTTGTTTCGTTTTTTTTTTGCTTTGGTTTTTTTGGTATAAAAAGCAACTGGATTTATTATTTATTCCAATGAGCAATAAATTTACGTTTTTTTGATGGCTTTTTTCCACCTCCAGTGTAGCCCATATGGAATGCTTTCCAAGAAGTACTAAAATTAAAAAATCGAATATAGCAAATTTATGCTCTGCACATTTGTTTTTGCATGCTTTTAAAATTATCTGTTTAATACCAACATTTTCAGGACTATTTTCAAAAAAACTACGAAAAATAAAAAATGTAGAAGCACATTACTTTGCCATAATTAATGACCTTTGAAAATCAAAATGAAATTTTTGAAATATGAAAAATGGTTTGATAAAACGCACCTGTATGAATACATAAGTTCTGAGAATCTTGATAATTTTCCGTGCTTTCTCAATATACTCTTCGGACTCCAAGTGTTTTAGAAATCTTTTCCAGCAAGCTGCAAGGTATGTGCTGCACATTTAATGGAGTATATTGAAAATATTTTAGCTTCCTTCAGCAGTGCCTCATCATCCAAATTCTCATCTGATCTATTAGACCCGTTAGTGACATCTTCTGATCCCGAGCCATCACTCAGTAGCTCAACTGCCTTGATCATATTACGTCCATTGTCAGTTGTTATCGCGTAAATTTGTTCTTTTTATACCCGTACTCAAAAAAGAGTTTAGGGGTATATTAGATTTGTGGTAAAAGTGGATGTGTGCAACGCAGAGAAGGAAACGTTTCCGACCCCATAAAGTATATATATATTCTTGATCAGCATCAATAGCCATTTCCGTCTGTCCATCCGTCTTGATGAGCGCCTAGATCTCAGAGACTATTAGAGCTAGAGAAACCAAAATTTAGTTTCCAGATCCATGTGATATCACACTGCTACAAGTGTGTATCAAAATTTCGCCCCGCCCCCTTTCGCCACACAAAGGACGAAAATCTGTGGCAGGCACAATTTTAAAGATACGATAAAACTGAAAACGCAGTATCGTAGAGAATGCCCATATCTGGCTGAATCTGAATCAGATCGGATCATAATTATAGCCAGAATGAAGAAATTCATTTTCTGTTGGTTCCCCCGCCTACTTCAGCCAGAGACCCGCTACTCATTCTCTTTCTCGCTCGCACACTCTGCCTCGTTAAGTACGCGAGAGCCCTCTAGTGCCGAGTGAACTCTTCATTTTTTATAAAAACTATCAAACATTGCTCCTTCAGATTCTCTTATGGAAGTTAGTTAGAAACACATTTTAATTTTTCGTAGTTTTTTTGAAAATGGTCCTGAAAATGTTGGTATTAAACAGATAATTTTAAAAGCATGCAAAAACAAATGTGCAGAGCATAAATTTGCTATATTCGATTTTTTAATTTTAGTACTTCTTAGAAAGCATTCCATATGGGCTACACGTGGAGGTGGAAAAAAGCCATCAAAAAAACGTAAATTTATTGCTCATTGGAATAAATAATAAATCCAGTTGGTTTTTATACCAAAAAACCAAAGGAAAAAAAAACGAAACAGAAACCTTTACAACCAAACTCGAGCAACGTAGCTGTTTTTGCATTCTTCCGAACTTTTCAGGGCCGGCCCATCCATCTGGAGGCACATTATTCATTATTTGGAGGCCCTGGACCTATTCCCTTCGTCAAACACGACGTCATATTTTGTTGCTGTAATTCTGTCGCTCGACTCGACGTGGGCCTCGGCATTTACGAAGCCGAAAGCAGAGGCAAAGGCTAGCCCAAAAGAGAATGGAAGAAATACCCCGCGCGTCCGTCCGTACCGTGAAGCGTCAAACGAAAATTGAACGAGCATTTGCTCCTCATGCAACATCTATGTATTGTATAGTCTTTGGTCGTATGCACTGTGCATAGGAAAAAATGGCGGGCAGCGCAGTCGGCACACGTACAGCGTAAAGACTTTCATGTGGTTTCGTTCTTGATGCAATCATATAAGGTGATCTCGGCGGCAGCAGCAGGCCCTTAACAATACTTACAATAAGTGCGAATGAAACGGATCAGCGCAGTATGTGTGAGTGAAACAACAATAGAGCGTGTGGATTAACCCTCTGATGGTCCATGGGGTTTAAATAGGTTGTTATAATAAAAAGAGTTGATGTTTTTTTATAATTTAATTTTTAATAGTTTTTAATATGAAATTAAGCGCTGTTTTTGTTTTTGAATAGATATTTTTTTGTTTAGACTCTTAATTCTAAAATAAATTCTTATCTTAAAATAAAACCTTTTTATATCTAAATTTATATTAACATTTTCGGAAGCCATTATCAATTTTTCTTTAACGTTTTTTATGTTAAAATTTTCTTTTATAATGTTTAAAAATATTATTTCCAGCTCTTTCAGTTCATTTTTGAACTGTGCAGAAGGTTTTATGAGTCCACCATGCGAGACCTCATCTACGTAGGTAAATGTCGAATTTTCGGCCAACTCATTAGAAAGTCGCAGTTTTTTGATAACATAGCCTGCTAGGTACTCAATGGCATCCTCCGTTAGCTCGTCTAGCTCAGTTTCTGGTGATATGTTGTTATCAATTTCTACCACAAAATCTTCATATTCGTTCTCCTTGTTGTGTTGACTTTGGTCTGCTTGAGTAGTTATGTCTAGGTTCAACCAAGTGTCAGAATTGTCTTCATCAACATTTTGATTGTTTGACAATAATTCAGTATTCTTGGCTGAATAAAAAAAAGATTTAAAAAAAATGATAATAATAAAAAATAAAACATGGTATATCACAAAACAAAACACAAAATACAGAACACAGAACAAACCTATAAACAATCACGATCAAAACTTTTCTGGCTGAAACATAGAGCTAAACATTTGACAATTAGTATTTTTAAATTCAATTATTAATTAATAGTGTTTCAATTTTGTCATACCTGTTATATATTTTCTTAGCCTATACTTAAATTGAAGTGGAGTCGGATGGTCAAACTGTCCTCCTTTAGACCGCATGGCGCCAAAAAAATTCTCCACAATGTCTTGGTTAAGACGACTTGTTAAAATATAACGAATCTCGTACTTCTCCGATAAATATCCATGCAAACCAGGAAGGGATGCATTGTTAACTAAAATACCTTTTTGGAACGGAAGCTTATGAGCTTTGCTAACTATCTCCGTGCGCATAATCTCAGACATTTTAGCCAAAATGCTTCGTTGAACTTCGATTTGTTGGCCATAAGGCTGCGTCGCTTCAATGGAATTTGCTGTTGATAATTTCGAATTGAAAACGTCAAACCAATCATTGAATATTTTGAAGAGATCAGCGGTTTCGCATGCGTTCTCTACTTCATAACCCAACTCATAGCATCGTCTAATGGCGCTAGCGGTTGTATTGGAGAAAAGTTGTGTTGCCAATTTGACCTTCTGTTTAGCCAGCGAACCAATATTGATGTGATTATCGGTAATCTTGAACAATATTGACACATATGATTTAGCACAGTGGCTGATTGTCTGCTGGACTGTCGTCTTAGTCAATCTATTTCCGTTGATGACTAATCCGGAGTGGACATAGTGGTTACGGATCAACTTTACCAGATGGGAGTATCCGAAAAAACAAATATTTTCAATTCTTCATCCGCTGGATGGCTAAACCAGGTCTTTGCTAAAAAAAATGTTTGAAATATCTCTTTGTATAATTTTGTATAAGAAACTTACTCTCCGATATGCCAAGCTCCCTCCATAATCTTTGATTTCCAGCGCCCAAATCAGAAACAATGGCAACAACAGGATAACCTCTTTTGTGAAGCTTATTTATAATTGATAGCAAAGTATCCGCGTCCATTCGAGCATTGAAATCAAAATATACTGGCTGCTTCCAAGATTTTTTCAAGCCACGAGCTATGGACAGTTGAACATAGTTGCTCGGCTCATACACAACATCCGCTGAGGTGTCATACTCGAAAGCAGCAGCAACCTTCATTTCATCGAAGGACAAAACGCAGAGCTTATCCACTTCGGACATTTCCTCATTTTCCATGAGGTCTATCACTACGTCTAGCGTACCGGCACTAATTTTCACATCTGCCAACCATCTATATAATGTTGCCCGACTCAGCAAAGGAAATCCTTTTCTATATATGTAGATGATTGTAGGCACGAGGTCCCGCGGTATGAAGGCAGATGGCAGCAGACATATCTGTTGCATTAAATAAAATTCTCTTCCCTCCACTCTTCAATATACTTATTTGGGTCTCGGTGAAAATTAGTGCTAGAGATTTTTCCAATCCCTCATACTCTCCAAGTTGCTGCCGTAAAGATAGCATCTCCTTCTCCATAAGGCGAAGTTGTTTTCTCAGGCTTTCGTTCTCCATAATTATGTTACGATTTATCAATTTTTCCCTACATTACAAGTAAATTATTGTTTTATTTATTTAAACACGGTTAGCTTACTCTGTTTGCGTGCTCGAATCGGCGTAGCCTAATTTTAAAATTTTTGGTTCAGGCTCTGGGTCTCTTTGCGGAACAGCATCATCATTCAGGCGCCTTCTTTTAAAGACTTGGCCTTTTTTTGGAGCTGACTTCCACTGCGAAGCATTGAAATGAGTATCGCAAATTTTGGAGTTCTCTCCCAGGCTGCAGCCTAGACATTTCTCCCACAATTCTCTTCTCACAACACATTTTGGTGCCTTTATCAATTTCACACCGAGCACGTGCTTGCGGCAAACGCGGCAATATGTCATTTATGTTGTGCACTAGGGTTAAGGCTTCCGAAAAAATTTGTCCGCACCCAACCTTTCACTACAACAAGCGAGCGCGCACTGAACGTTAAGGTCCCGAAACCCGAACGATTCGGCAGCCGACGAGACCACCTTATATAATTGCATCATGGGCCGGACCATCCATCTGGAGGCACATTATTCATTATTTGGAGATCCTAGGCAACTGCCTCAGGGCTCATCCGGCCCTGGACCTATTCCCTTCGTCAAACACGACGTCATATTTTGTTGCTGTAATTCTGTCGCTCGACTCGACGTGGGCCTCGGCATTTACGAAGCCGAAAGCAGAGGCAAAGGCTAGCCCAAAAGAGAATGGAAGAAATACCCCGCGCGTCCGTCCGTACCGTGAAGCGTCAAACGAAAATTGAACGAGCATTTGCTCCTCATGCAACATCTATGTATTGTATAGTCTTTGGTCGTATGCACTGTGCATAGGAAAAAATGGCGGGCAGCGCAGTCGGCACACGTACAGCGTAAAGACTTTCATGTGGTTTCGTTATTCTGCCCGGCTTCATATTCTGCTCGCCTGCCTCAGCGGCAGATACCATGAGTCAATTTGTTTTCAGAAGTCCTTCGGCTATGATTTTTTCTGGGTTTTTCTTTTTTGAAAATATAGAAGGCGAGGCGCAATGCTTGATTTGCCAATATATACCAAGTCGTTGCGCATTATTTTTTATTGAAAGGCATCACAATATTAAACATTCTCAGTAAAAAAAACTTAAAGGGGCTGACGGTGCTTTGAAATTATGGGAGTTACAACAACATTCTTTTTACATATGTTGCACCGAAAATTGAAGTACCCCACCACCATATGTTTCCAGTTGCAGCTCCTATATTGAAAGCTTCACATATCGTAGCCACACAATGTCGCCCCTTTACATACGGTGTGTTCTTTAAAACATTAATGTTGGGTGTTTTACACGGCTTAGAATCTAAGCCTTAGATGCAGTATCCGCACCTCAAAGCTGAAATGTATAGGCTCTAATCAATGTTTGGTACGACATATACATAACTGCGAGGTGGCATTTTCTAGTCTAAAAATAATTCTGAGCAAGCTCAGAAGTAAAATAAGCAATTCAAATCTAACCGATCTCATGCGTATCAAGGAATTCAGAGGAGCAATAGATTTGGACTCGGTAATTCAGACGACATACTAATTAAATTTTGTTATTGCTAAGTAATTTTTTACTTTTTTTTTACTCTTTTTTAATTTTCTTCACTAATTTGTTTTGTTTTGTTACTACTCTTTAGTTTTTTTATTGAGTTATTTATAATTTTTCTTCTTACGTTTTGTTATTTTTTTTATTTGAATACCTTTTTGTTGGTTTATTATGTTTGTTTATGATTTTTTATTTTGCTTGGCACAAAACATCTTGCTTAACTGAAATAATTTTGTACAGTGCAAAGCAAGAAACTTTTTGCCATCGGGTGGCCTATGCACAATTGATCGGCTTCCGCGGCGGCACACAAACGCACCAAAAAATGTGTGAAAAAGTCGTTTTTTATTTTTATGTTTTCAGCCGACATGGTAACGCTCTATCGGGTTACTGATCGCATGGGGGTGGTAGCGCTCCATGGGGAGGTTGCATACATTTCAGCTTTTGTCAGCGTAAATCTGACGTTTTATTTACGCTTTCAGCCAATATCGCAACGTTCCGACCCGGAAGTTTCCGACCACATGGATGGCAACATTCTCAACCGGAAATTTACAATGGACGCACCACGTGTGATAAAACTGTTTGAAATAGACGAAACCTTAGAGCCGGTGACCGTCGCGCGGTGCAGGCTGAGTTTGGCACGTGCCACGAGCCGAATTGCGACGGCGCAAAGGAAGGAGGAGCAGGCGGCAGCATTTGTTGACCGGGCCGCAGCCAGGTTGTAACATTCTCAGGCCATCGCGGAGGCAGAAAATCGTGGCCGGGCCGACGAAGCGCCTCGCCCTGTGTCCCCTCCCCACCATTCCCAATCCAATCCTAGTCCTGCCAAACTCCCCGCTTCTCATCCAATCCCTGCCAACCAAAAATTTGGAGCTCGACAGTGAAGCAGCGCAGTATACGCATACTATCAAGACACAGTGGTCGGTGAGCCCTTCTGGAGGCGCTACCTCCAAGCGATCCACCCCTTAAAGGAGCCGTGCAAGCATCAGGGAATTGGCTAAGCCAACAAAAACGTGCCACGAGCCGAATTGCGACGGCGCAAAGGAAGGAGGAGCTGGCGGCAGCATTTGTTGACCGGGCGGCGGCCAGGTTGTAACATTCGCAGGCCATAGCGGAGGCAGAAAATCGTGGCCGGGCCGACGAACCGCCTCGCCCTGTGTCCCCTCACCTCCCTTTCCAAACCAATCCTAGTCCTGCCAAACTCCCCGCTTCTCATCCAATCCCTGCCAACCAAAAATTTGGAGCTCGACAGTGAAGCTGCGCGGTATACGCATACTATCAAGACACAGTGGTCGGTGAGCCCTTCTGGAGGCGATACCTCCAAGCGATCCACCTCGCCCTGTGTCCCCTCCCCACCCTTCCCAATCCAATCCTAGTCCTGCCAAACTCCCCGCTTCTCATCCAATTCCTGCCAATCAAAAATTTGGATCTCGACAGTGAAGCAGCGCGGTATACGCATACTATCAAGACACAGTGGTCGGTGAGCCCTTCTGGAGGCGATACCTCCAAGCGATCCACCTCGCCCTGTTTCCCCTCCCCACCTCGCCCTTCACAATCCAATGCCTGCCAAACCCCCTCATCCCTGCCAATCAAAATTTGGATCTCGACAGTGAAGCAGCGCGGTATCACATACTATCAAGACACAGTGGTCGGTGAGCCCTTCGGAGGCGATACCCCAACACCCGCCCGTGTCCCCCCCCCTTCCCAATACAACAGTCCTGCCAAACCCCCCGCTTCTCATCCAATCCCTGCCAATCAAAAATTTGGATCTCGACAGTGAAGCAGCGCGGTATACGCATACTATCAAGACACAGTGGTCGGTGAGCCCTTCTGGAGGCGATACCTCCAAGCGATACACCTCGCCCTGTGTCCCCTCCCCACCCTTCCCAATACAATCCTAGTCCTGCCAAACTCCCCGCTTCTCATCCAATCCCTGCCAATCAAAAATTTGGATCTCGACAGTGAAGCAGCGCGGTATACGCATACTATCAAGACACAGTGGTCGGTGAGCCCTTCTGGAGGCGATACCTCCAAGCGATACACCTCGCCCTGTTTACCCTCCCCACCTCGCCCTTCACAATCCAATCCTAGTCCTGCCAAACCCCCCGCTTCTCATCCAATCCCTGCCAATCAAAAATTTGGATCTCGACAGTGAAGCAGCGCGGTATACGTATCAAGACAGTGGTCGGTGAGCCCTTCGGAGAACCGCCCGTGTCCCCTCCCCTCCCAATACAATCTAGCAAACCCCCGCTTCTCATCCCCTCCAATCAAAAATTTGGATCCGACAGTGAAGCAGCGCGGTAGCATACTATCAAGACACGCGGTGAGCCCTTCTGGAGGCGCTACCTCCAAGCGAGACGAAAGAGTTTTATTTGGATATGCAAAGAAACGAATTGACAAGAAGTGCCCAAAAGTTTGGCTTCGTTGATCCAGGAAACAGCAGCAAACTCAAATACAAGCTATACCAAGACAACGACCCTAAACACAAATCGTTTCTATGTCGCATTTGGGGGCTTTACAACTGCAGTAAAGTCATTGACACGCCCGCCCAGAGTCCGCATCTCAATCCAATAGAAAATTTGTGGGCATTGCTGAAGAAAAAAGTGGCCAAACGTCGTCCTACTTCCAAGACTGAGCTAATAAAGTGCATAAATGAGGAGTGGGTAAAAATACCTGAGTATTACGACATGAATGCTTTAATATCGTCGATGTCGCGTCGCCTCAGGGCAGTAGTGGATGCTAATGGCGGGCATACAAAATATGAATTCTGGCGACGGGAATAGGTCCAGAGCCGGATTAGTAGTTGCCTAGAGCACCCCTATGGCTAACAGAAAAATTTTGCTGAAAAACAAAACTCCAAATAACAAATAAAAAATACAATAGCCACTGGGAAAAATACAAAATAATCAAACAAGCATTTAATTTATAAGTTTTTATTTCAAATAAAAGAAGCTGGCGTGAAAAAAAGGGTCCCACAAGATAGATGGTTGCCCAGGGCCCGGTTGAGGGTTGATCCGGCACTGAGCCCACTGTGCGCATCTGCTGCGCAGTCTCGAGCTCGCTCGGCTCGTTTCTTACGAACAGGCAAAGCTGTCGGGCAGCGGGCTCGCGGTCAGAGACGAAGCATAGCCGAAAAGAGAATTGAAACCCCGCGCGCTCCCTCTGTCCATGGGCATACCGGTAAGCCTCGCCATAGAACAGCTTTTTGGTCGCTCATGCAGCATCTTGGTATTGGTAGAACGCATTCTGCGCATGCTCAAATTTGTCTGGGATCCTGGGATCGCAACTACTGTTGAGTGTTTTGTGTTTGTGTGTGTTCCCATTGGCTGTGAATCGTTTTCTTCGTTTTCAGTTTGGGAATACATTTTTGTTTTGTTCTGGCTCTAGAATTAGTTGTCAATTCTAGCGCATTAGGATAGCGCCTTGTCAAGAAAAGTTTGCCCCAGGGGTAACATTTTAGGCGTCCGGGGCGATTGCCCCCTTCTCTGCATTGCACACATCACCTTTTACCATAACTTTAATATACCCCTTAACTATTCGAGTACAAGTATAAAATAAATACATTTTTTAATAAATACTTTCAATAAAAACATCCTTATAAAATGAGTAATCATTGTCCACGACCCCCCCATCCCCCAATGCAATCAAACATAATCATTTCCTTGATAAAAACTATCACAAAGTAGCTTATATCGGACAGAAGTGCACTCTGGCGGCATATGGGGCAATTGGAGGCACTTCGCAAAGATACTCTCGAACGCACGAGTCGCCAAAAGGATGGCCGTAACGCAACAAAACCCTGCGATGAGGCCCTGTCATTTCCCAGTTCTCTAAGCAGATGGCGCATTTCTCTCGTGCGCTAGGAGCTGCCTGACAGTCTCATGTGATTTGCTCTGCTCATCGAGTTTTTGTTGAAGCTGTAGATGTAGATAACAGATGTAGCAAAAAAATGTAAAATGTAAAATTTTTTGTTTTTAGTTCTAAAATTCTAAAGAATCATAAGCTCAGTCAGTATATACATTTACTGACTGAGCCGTACTCAGTATAAGTTCCTACACATCCTTCTCGTTTTTTCCGCGTTAGAATAAGTATCGAAATCATTTTTGTGGCATCCACAATTTTAAAGATATGAGAAAAAACGCAATGTCGTAGAGAATGCTCATATCTACCAGATTGCCGAATCTGATTCAGACCGGATCATAATTATAGCCAGAATTCATTTTCTGTTGGTTCCCCCGCCTACTTCAGCCAGAGACACGCTACTCATTCTCGCTCGCACACTCTGCCTCGTTAAGTACGCCCTCTAGCGGACGAGATGTAGAATCTAAATGGTACATGTATAATCTACATGTTAGATGTAGAATAAACATTTTACATGTAGCTGTAGACAACAGATGTAGCATAAAAATGTAGAATTTCTATTGAAAAATTAAAAATAAGAATTAAAAATAATTTATAATATTTAAATCGTAAATAGAAGTTTTTGGCTGATATTGATAGCCATGATTGAAATATAATTTTCGGTATATTTTATGTTGCTGTAACATATATCCTTTACATTGATTTATTTACTTGAATTTAACCTTCATAACTGTTATTTGCGGTCCCTGTTATAAATCGATCAGCTCATACATATGTACATATGTATGACAATCATAGTCAAGTGCCGTCACACGCACAAAAGGAATACGATTTCTTATCTTTCGGCGCAGCATTTACGAAAACATTAAATGCTGATGTTGTTGTTGAACGCACTTGCCGAGTTTGGCTAGCCACCTCTTTTCCATACATATAATAGCACTAAGCAAATAGTTGCATAGTGCTAATACTGATACTGCTTAACATAGCCAAACAACCTAAAACTAAGATATATCTTAAAATTAAATACACTTATGGACAAAATGATAGGTGTGCTTTTTTTTTTCTTTTTCAACTTTTAATTTCTAGTTCATATCGTCTCTAATCTCAACAAATCAAGGTTTTTTCAAATCCTATATTAATTGTCTTTAAAGAAAAAGTAAAAACAGTTTAACGAACCCTTTAATTTACAAGAAAATTAAATATTTCCTTAAATCCGTCAATTTTGCCTGGACACAATAATAGGTGTACGAAGATAAATGTTTAAATTAAATCGATATTTCACTATTTTAGGTCTTGTTTTATATTAAATTGAGTGTCTGGCAGCTAATACCCGGTATATCCGCCATTATTTTGCAGCGTTTTCTCCATTCGTCTTGGCATGGGAGATATTAACTTGCGACAAGTTCCAAATGGAATGTTGTACCTCCTCTTTGGACAATATCCCAAAGTTGATTTTTATTTTCTCAAAAAGTCTTTCCGACCTCTCTTTTGAGTTCACCCCAGAGATTCTCGATTTAGGATTTAGGTCCGGGGATTTACTTGGCCACCCAAGAACATCCACACTTTGCTCTCGGAACGAATCCTTTACTACTCGAGAGGCGTGCTTCAGGTCATTATCCTGCTGGAACTTCCATAAAAGTGGCATATTAAATAATAAATAAATAAAAATAATAAATAAACTGATCTTGGTTTCGTCACTCCAGAGGAGTATCGCACCAGGTTATATGATCTAATACTAATTTGTTCCTCATCTGTAAATTTGCCGAACGAAGCAAAGGAACCCTGCGAGCAATCCTACCTGGTAGGTTTGCTATTGCCGATCGTCGCCGAACGATTCGTGATGACACAATATTCCCAATTTCGTTGGCAATCGTCCTGGAGGACTTGAACGGGTCGCGTTTAACCAACTGAACCATGCCATCTTATAATTTTTCCCCCTTTCAACTATTTTTTCGATTTGAGATCGTTCATATGTTAAGCCTTCTCTCCTCCACACTGCAGTGACGACCACGGGCCATCTTATAAAATTTTAATGGTTGCTAAGTCATATTTAGTTATATTTTCCTAATACCTTACCTTCTGCAACCAAATAGTTATCTTAATAAGATACAGGTTAATGTTTTGCGTCATACACCTGTTATTGTGTCCAGCCAAAATTGACGGGTTTAAGGAAATATTTAATTTTCTTGTAAATTAAAGGGTTCGTGAAACTGTTTTTACTTTTTCTTTAAAGACAATTAATATAAGCTTTGAAAAATCTTTGATTTGTTGAGATTAGAGACGATATGAACTAGAAATTAAAAGTTGAAAAAGAAAAAAAAAAGCTCACCTATTATTTTGTCCATAAGTGTACTTACATATGTAATTACACTTATTCTCAAGAATTTTTTTCATAAAAAATATAGTTGTTATGGTTTGGGTTTTCTTATTGAGTAAGAATAAATATAATATTTTCATTTATTCCCTAAGGAAAAGTCGAAATTACAACATGAGTTTTATTTTTGAGCAAAAAATAAAATAAAATAAAATTCCAACTTTTGTTCATTTTTTAGGTTTGTTTAACGAATTTAAGCTCCAAAGTTTGTCCATAGATTTTAATGAGCAATGCTTAATTAATGCACCCATACACGAAAAATAGAGGACACAGGATATACTTTTTTTCGACTTTTCCTGAGTTTTTAAAGTCAAAAGTTCGTAAAAAATACCGCACAAAAATGATCATTTTTGCATTTCAATGCTTTATATTTCCCAGATGGTAAGCTGAAATCACAAAGTGTTTGAGCTTAACTTATAGCTGTTTTAATTTAACAAAATTTTTATTTTAATTTAAAAAAAATTTCTGCCAAAGAAAAAAACATACAGTTCCATATCTATCAGAAAAATTCGGTTTGGATCCTTGAGGAAAGATTAAGTTCGATTATGTCGAGTAGTGTAATTACTTACTGCAGCGCCTCTTTATATCTATTTATATTACCGCTGACTAGTGAGTCTCCTTACTTTCCCTTTAGAATAAAATACTACATTGTAAGGGTACAACAAGAAGTCTATTGTTGTATGTAAATTATTAAATTATTATTCCCTAATGCACACCGAGGCGTCAGCCATGGCTCGGTTCAGAATCGGGTTAAATCTAAGGTATAAAAATGCTACAATTATCCAAAGTTAACTACTCCCCCTCTTCAAGAGTGGTCGCCCTCGAGCCTCCCAAGTTTTCTATCAGCGCGTTGACCTGGATCAAGTCCCTCCTCTTCCTGAGTAGGGATCTGATGTAGACGATACTTCCGATGACTCCGCACAGGGCTATTCCTAGACCAAAGGCTAGGATAGGATTCACCTTGCCCGTTGCGTTTCGCTCGACCTCCTTAATGTAGTTCAGATTGTCTTCACTGAGCTGGTGGAGGAATGGTAGGCTCAGGACCGCGTGGTGCCCTGTGATATTCATGGCGGGGCACCGAAGCGATGCCGGGCACCCGACGTTTGGTGTTGTCACGATTCAGGAACCGGGAGCCGTTGATGGTGGCAAAGTCATTGAAGGCGACCAGTTGCGTTCCCGAGGTTTTAACCAACGTGTCGGAATCACAACTGATAGTGGCGGGTCTGTTGTTGATGATGATAACCCCGTCGTCTACTATGGTGACGGGTTCCAGGTGGCTGGGTTGAGAGCTGCAATGCGCCGTGCCCCCAGAGTGTAGTCCCTGCGCACAGGAACCACCCAGAAGGTAGTAGTGGTATTGGAGGTGCAGCCCGTAACGGCCCACACCTGGCTCTCGCACTCGGCTACGATGTTCTCCTCTAGCTGCAGTACTGTACCGTTGTGCTCAACCGGGTACATCATAATCTTCTTACAGGCTAAACTTACTCTAGGATACCCTATAATAAAATGTATAATATAATTTGATTGCAAAATCTTAATGCTGGATACTTCTAACAAGTTTGACACTGTAACCCCTGTGAATTGGTTAGTGAGAATGGACTCTATGTCAGCATGGTCAAGATTAGAAGGGTTTACCAAGTTGGCTTTTGCCAAGGCGATTTTGAGCATTAAGTTCCCCAATTCAGTGATAAGAATTCTATTTCTAGCTAACAGGGTTTCATGCAAATGGGCTGAGTTGATATGTTCCTTCCTCTCTGTGCTAAGAATCTGGTTGACTGTGTTTGTGAGGTTATTTATCTGGCTCTGAACTTTTGAGTTTATTACTATCTGTCTATTATTTGAATGGACTAGCTGTGCTTCAGTAACCTTGATATCTTCTAAGTCGGAGGCGTCTGGCGTGCCGGCCACTATCTTGAGGCCTCCTACCCTACGGTGAATGTTCTGTTCTGTCTGGATTGGGTCAATGTGTTTTTATGAGATCTTGGGAAAAGGTCTGTCATCTGTAATCGGTTCGTCGGCCATGCGGCCATATTCTGATAGGTTTGCTTGTGCCATGAGTTAATTCTCCTTACTAAATATGGACTATTTAAGTAAGTAAAGAAATAAAAATATACGGATATAAGGAAAAACACCATTTATTTTCTAGGCCTAAGTGAACTTATTTTAGGTTGTCCTTTGGCCCTAATCAGTGTGTAAGTAGCTAAAATACTATCTCCCTAAAAGTTCTGTTCTGTCTGGATTGGTTCATGATGTTTTTATTAGTCATGAGAGAGAGGTGCCTCTCGATGTCATCATAGTAATCGGTGAGGGACATATTTCCCTGCCGCGTGGTTGCTAGCTTTTGTTGCTCACCAGTTGTACCCTAATTATAACGATACTGAGATAAACAAAGAGGAAAGAGAAACACACAAAACCACCATACCAAATTTTACACAAATATATATATATATTTAAGCAAAACTAAACAATTAACTTGAATAGGAATTAAAACACCTTAATATCACCACATATAGAACCCAAGAAAACATACCACAACATATAAAATCTTTCTGCAAATGTGCAGAAAAACTTTAGTGGACAAGACTAAGTCCAGATTAGGCCTTCGTAGTAGTACTAGCTTACCAGAAATTAGGGAGGAAGAACCCCTTCGAACACAACCACAAGTAGCCATGGACTCCGGTAACGGATCTGGGTTATCAAGGAACATTAGTCCTGCAATTAGCGGACTAAACAACATAGAAAGTGCTAGCACCTCGTTGAATACTTCAATCAACACAACTCTCAACCCAACAGATATTCTGGCATTCGTTAAACAATTACCTACATTTGAGGGAGTCCAGGGAACCCTAGAAAAATTCATAGTAAGCGTAGAAGAGATAATTATGCTCATTAGGGGAACCGACCAGACACCATACGGACAACTACTTTTGAGAACACTCAGGAACAAGATAATAGGGAAAGCAGACCAAACATTGAATATCCTGGGTACCAGACTAGAATGGGATCACAGCAAAGAGAATTTAAATCGCATGTACGCATGCAAAAAGACAGAACCAATGCTTATTCGTGAAATCCAAACTCTTCCAGAGGGTTTATCCATAAATAAACTTTTCTTCGACATCACCAGAATTAGAAGTCAGCTTCTGAATCTTCCTGCTCACCCCGACAACCAAGGGGCAAGCCCAATGTCAGAGAAACGCCTTTATGATAGCATTTGCCTAAATGCTTTCTTTAATCGGTCTTCGCGACCCCTTTAAACGATAATTTTGGGCCAGGAAACCAGGTACAATAGAGGTAGCTTACGAATGGTGTCAAGCCGAGCAGAGCTTCTATTACCAGGGACTAAACAGGGAGCAGAGCTCTAACTTCAACGCGAACAGAAACAGACCTTACGGTAATAACCTTCCTCAAAATAACACCGGACAGAATTACAGTAGTAACAATAATGCTAGGGGGTTAAACTCCAACCCTTTCAGACAAGGGTCCTACCAGGATAGGAACCGTAACAACAGCGGACAGACTTCTTATAACAATCAGAACCGCAATAATGCCGCACAAAAATTCTTACAATAATAATCGACAGAATGGACAGAATTTCCTCGAAGTTACAAACGATTCTGAATCAGAATAACTTTTCTGACCAGCCTTTAGACGTAATACCTTATAACGAAGAAAATTATGATCAAATACACAGTATAGCATTACAACCGGGCCCCGCAGGTAATAGGGAACAACTTGACAACCACATCAAAACAACGCATCTAAATGATGAGGAGAAACAAGGGCTCCTTAACGTGTGTAAAGAATTCCGAGATTTATTCTACAATGACGATACTCCCTTGACTTTTTCCAATGCAATTAAGCACGACATACCTACTACCGACAATATACCGATACACGTGAAAACTTATAGATACCCGTACATACATAAAGAAGAGGTCCGCAAACAAATTGCAAAAATGTTGGAACAAAACATCATCAAGAACAGCCACTCACCCTGGGGCGCACCTGTGTGGGTGGTCCTAAAGAAATCTGACCCCTCAGGAAAGAAGAAGTGGAGACTGGTAATAGACTTCAGGAGATTAAATGACAAAACAATTGCAGATAAATATCCTATACCTAATATCAATGATATACTCGATAACATAGGCAGGGCCAAATACTTCTCCACTCTAGACCTGGCAAGCGGGTTCCATCAGATAGAAATGAGCCCAAAAGATATGACCAAAACTGCATTTTCAGTCGAAAACGGCCAATTTGAATTTACACGAATGCCCTTCGGACTGAGAAATGCTCCGGCTACCTTCCAGAGGGTCATGGATAATGTATTGGGAACACTAATAGGTTCCCCTGCTTCCCTCCAGAACCACTTAATAGATATTAAATCAGTCTTTCAAAAATTACGGCAAGCAAACCTAAAAATTCAACCTACTAAGTCCAATTTCATCAGGAAAGAAATTGATTTCCTGAGGCACGTGGTCACCCAAGAGGGTATTAAACCAAACCCAGACAAAATAAAAGCTATCAAAGACTTTCCATGTCCCAGAACTACTAAACAAATTAAATCCTTCCTAGGGTTACTAGGCTACTACAGGAAATTCATCAAAGACTTCGCTAGAATCACAAAACCAATCACTAGACAACTAAGAGGAGGCAAATCAGTTATCATAGATTCGGAATTCCAAGAGGCATTCGAGTTTTCCAAAACACTTTTAATTAACGACCCAATCTTACAATATCCAAATTTCGGAAACCCTTTCACTCTCACTACTGACGCCAGTAATTTCGCTATAGGCGCTGTATTATCACAAGGCCCAGATAGCTCAGATAAGCCAGTTTGTTTTGCCAGTAGAACTCTGTCCGAGACCGAAACCCGATACTCTACAATCGAAAAAGAATTGTTAGCAATAATCTGGGCGGTAAAGTATTTCCGACCATATTTGTATGGTAATAAATTCAAAATAATAACTGATCCTTTATTATTATGGCTACAAAACTTCAAGGGCCAAATACCCAAAAAGGTCCTTCGTTGGAGAAGCTGACGCATTTGCGTGAATGATG
Organism: Drosophila tristis; assembly: GCA_018150885.1. Classification (NCBI taxonomy): domain Eukaryota; kingdom Metazoa; phylum Arthropoda; class Insecta; order Diptera; family Drosophilidae; genus Drosophila; species Drosophila tristis. The sequence continues at coordinate 636,430 of JAECWT010000215.1, read as the reverse complement.
ACTCCACAACATATAAACAAAAAAGCATTAGCTAAAAGTTGTTGCAGACGCGTTAAGTACGAATTGAACCGAACATTTGCGTAAACGACGCTAACTCCACAACTTTAGAACAACTTACCATATAGCAAAACCTTCACTCAACACTTTCAACATCCTAAAGCTACTCAAAAGAAACTTGGGACCAATCAACCATGCAATACATAACAACCCTTATTAGGAACAAAATTGCGTAGACACTAACATATAACATTGAACCTTCATGTTCTGATGTGGAAAAAGATAATCCACCATCCTAAAAGACACTACTCAAACCCAACAAAACAGGGATTGGCAATGTACCAAACTTCAACCGATGAAATTTATCCCCAACAAAACAATCCCAAGTAGTTCGAGACTGCGAGGTTTGCCTAACCCTTAAATACGATAGGCAACCTCAGAAGCCACCCTTTGTATTACCGGATATACCAAACGGACCATTGAATATCCTACAAACGGACATTTACACAATTAATAATAACTACCATTTGACAATCATTGACAAATTCTCAAAATTCGCCCAAGCATACGTGTTACCTAATAGGAATTCACTCAGTGTAACAAAAGCTTTCAAAATTTTCATGAGCCAATTCGGCATACCAAAGAAAATTATCCTTGATCAAGGGGCCGAAATTTCGGGTGCCGTCTTTAAAGATTTTTTGACTCAGTATAATATCACACTACACGTCACCTCCTTCCAACAGTCAAGTAGTAACGCGACAGTCGAACGATTCCACTCAACACTGACAGAAATTTATAGAATAGTTCTCAACAAAAGAATAGAACTACAGTTGACACAAGACCATGAAGAAATACTCTCAGAATGCATAATAACCTACAACAATGCCATTCACTCTAGCACAAACCTTACACCATTCGAACTCTTTAACGGACGTACACACATTTTCGACAAAACAGTCAAATTCAACACGGAACATGAATACTTACAAAAACTCAACGAATTTCAAACTTCACTTTACCCTACCGTTAAGGAACAGATGGTAAACACGACGTGGAAACGTACAGAACACCTTATCGAATCAAGAGCAGACCCTCCCGACTTACCAACAGGCAACCAAATATTCCGGAAAGAGAATAGGAGAAATAAAATAACACCTCGCTTTAGTAAACATAAGGTCCTAAAAGATAACGGAATAACACTACACACTATAAAAGGACAGAAAATACACAAACAAAAAATTAGGAGACTCACAAAACAACCGAATACAACATAAATCACACACACCCTTCCCGTGATTACTTATACAAAAACTATTTCTTACAGGCTAACGATAGGCCACGGACAACGACTCATATTCGACACACTGGACAAGGACCAACCACTAGTAAAAGTGAATTTAGGACCAGCTAGGGTAGTAGACTCCTTTAGAATTATAAACCACATTATTCACCTAGACGATTACGAAGTTGCAGCGTACAAAATCAATGAGGTTATTGACAATTTACCAAACAGTGAGGACTTCAAAGATCTAAAACTAACCTTACAAAAAAAAATAGACCAAGTCGCCCAAAGAATAAATACCTTGATCCCAACAAACAACAGATCTAGGAGAGCATTAATTAACGGACTGGGTAACATCGTAAAAATAATAACTGGAAATTTAGATGCCGATGACGAAGTACGAATAAACAAAGATTTGGCAAATTTGCAGGAAAATTTAAATTCAAACACGGCATTCCAAAAAGAAACACTAGTTAGATTTCAGAACATTACAAACAGTATTAACAAAGAGCAAGAAACCATTAATAACTTTATGAATACCTATCAAAATAAAATTTTTAAAGAACTTGATTCCGAACAACAGGATATACAACTCATTCAGTACGTTGATAGAATAAATTACAATATAGATATACTTTATAACCATATAAATAATATAGCAGAAAGTCTACTTTTTACTAATCTTAAGATAATTCCGAAATATATACTAAATCCAAACGAAATCGGGAAAATAAAACAAGCCTTAATAGACCAAGATATCGAAATAAAACTCGAACACGAAATTTATAACATACTGTCACTAGATTCTGTTACCATAAATAAGACACTAATATTCAAGATTAAAATTCCAATCTTTTCTCAAAGAAAATATAAGTTGTATCACCTCATACCTCTACCGGTAAACATAACAAAATATTTACAAATACCCCAATTCATTATTAAAAATAACTCGCAAATTAAAATTATAAACACTCCCTGTATTAAACTAAGTAAAACTTATGTTTGCGAAACCCCAGTACTCCCAACAAACCTTGCTTGTCTCCAAAACCTATTCAACAACCAAAAAGCAACATGCGACACGATAAACGGAGGCCATCAACCACAAATCTTTGTACCGGAAAAAGGACTGCTATTAATACTGAACGTGGAAAATTTAAATATCACGTCGTACTGTCTGCCTGAAAAAATATTTAGCGGATCGATGCTTATACATTACGAAAATTGCTCGATTACCGCAAACGGTACGAAATACGTAGACGCAGCTACAACTATAACCGACATAATTGATGTTAATCTTCCACACATAAAAAACCTTACAACAGTCCCCGCAGCCGAACACCTAAATCTTCAAAACCTGCATCTGAAAGATCTAGAGAATGACCTAGAGGTCATCCAAATAAGGAACCAAGCCACCACCCATCTAACAATTGTCTACGTATTAATAGCAATTTTACTACTTGTCACAATCGTCGCATGGATCGCGAAGAAGAAAACAATAATCTTCGCACTCCCCACCATGGAACATGTTGTCACTCCGGCCATACCCTCGCTATGGCCATCGTTCCAAGTTAAGGGGGGAGGAGTTACCGCCTCCGCGGTTACGTCACCCCCACCCAAACCCCCGCGGACATTGTCTTACTGAACTATGTCGTTCAACCCAGACGTTGGCCGCGTCAGCAGAATCCGCCACGAACTGCAACCCAGAGATTCCGATGAAAACATACTCGGACCCAACATCCGGCGAGGAGCTGACTCGGCGGCTTCGCAACACATACCCAAATACATTATGTACACTAGACCTAAGCTTTGTAGCCTTCAAGTGAAGAGGCATAGGAATAAAAGAACATTCTGATTTTGATACTGCACAGAGACGGATCATTTATTGAACTTCAATCCAACTCCTGCTCAAACCAACAACCAGCTATAGATATCCGAAGTAACACATCCAGGAGGAACCAGGATCATCCCTATCTACACCACCTGACAAGGACTGGTAATTCGGTCTTTGAGTCGTACGTTTGTCAATGTTTGCCGTTTTGAGGCCTTCGATCAAGGATTTCAGGCTATCGTCACTATCGTCGGCACTTTCCCTATCACTCATATGGTGCAAACTGCTGCGTGTAGCACTGCCCTAAGTACTTAGAACACCGCGCTCCCTAGTATTAATCTCAACCGTATTAAAGAACCAAATGTTTCACTTCTAGTTTTATCTTTACTTTCTTTTCTTTTGCTTTTCTAGAAGTCCATTATCGGTGAACTTTTTTTTTAACAGAGTTTGGTTGGCCACAAAAACATTAAAATTCAAACAATTTACATCGGCCACACGATTAGTTTAGTTTAGTTTAGCTATGCACCGGTTGAGCGTTTTGGATCCGTCACGTTGGGCGAGCGGATTCCCTGCAGCCGTGTAGATTTTGTTATTATATTTTCTCTTTCGAGGCGAGGGAGGGCCCTTCAGCCTATTTTTTCCTTGTAGATCTTTTGATGGGAGTGTGGGATTGCCCTTCAGCTCTTTTGACTTCGTTTTCGGCTGCAATCTGTCTTCAATTGTAGCGAGGGGATGCCCTTCAGCTCTTTCCTTGTTTTTAGTTCTTGTATTTTTATTTGGATGTTGCACTATGGAACGTTCTCACTCGTTTTGTGTTGTAATTATTCGGTTGATTTTCCTTGCACTTGGCACTTTTGGTTTTGGGTATTTTGTAGGTTTTGTTTTTTCACTTGGTTACCGCGACGTTCCCAGACTCGCGTTGTTTCGGGGTTCGATTTTATTAATTTCTAGCCCGTTGGGGGCCAATTATTAAATTATTATTAAAAGAACGGGATTGAGTTTAACTGTTTATTACCGGCCACGACTGGCTCGGTTCAGAATGGGGTTAAAACTAAAGTATAAAAATGCTACAATTATCCAAAGGGCCCCCCAGCCTGGGCAGCGCTGCTTGAGCAGCGGTCTCCAGTTTCGCTACGTCAGCGCCTCGCGCGGACCCAGTTGGTCGGGCGGATGTTTATGCAACATAGTAATATGTTGCCGCCCCTTTGCATGCCAGCGCTGGGTCAGCATTCTTATAACTAAGACCCTTGCCGATACCCTATGGCTGGTGGGGAGTGTTAACTAGTTACATACATACATATGTACATATGCAAATAAGTAAATACCTATTTTTAATTATTGTGATTAAAAGTTTCCCATGGCATTAACATGTTTATTCAACGCTTCATATTCATTATCAGTTTTAGTAAATATTTCTTCTTATATTGAACATGACACACACATCGGTGTCATCGGAGACATGTTACGGGCCTTGTGCGGTTGGATAGCAAATGTGATCTCTGATCGATGCCTCTTTGTTCCATATTTTATATGTATAATGTTTTCGGAGTTTTAGTAAGTTATTGTTGAACACAAACATTTCGAAAAACAGGGCTTGGGCTGGTGAGTTATTCTTTAAATGCTTTTGTTAGTATCCTACAAATACAAGAAATATATATATAGATATAGATAGATATGTATAGATATATAGTATATATAGATATACCAGCATGGATGGTGTATAATTCACTTAAGTCGATCTGCCCATACATTCATCTCCGTTTCCTCTAGTTTTTTCTTTTCATTTCCCCTTTACGGACTCTCTTTTTGATTGTTTGATTTATTGCACGCTTAATAATTAATTTTACAATTATCGAAAAGAAATAAGAATAGGAGTGGGCAGCGGGCCGCGGGGAACGGGGAGCAGGAGTCAGGAGGCAGGAGTCGAGCACATAATAAATAGTTAAGACACTGCATATCTGTGTTGCAGGGGAACAGATTAGGTTAGGGGATTAACATTTAATATAGAAGTAGAAATCTTTAAGTTTAGTTTTAGTTTTGTATGTTACACAAGGCACGTGGCACGTGGCAGGTGGCAGGTGGTCCTTCATCCGCTCCAGACCTCCCGGACATGCGCCTAGTACTGGTACCAGGGCTGGCGGCGCACCCATTGCAGCCGATTGCTGGTCTGATCCGAGCGGATCTTGATGCTAGCTCCCTCAGCGGCACGCACCGTCTCCTTCACCTGCAAAACGAAATAAAGAGAGTCAGCGACAGACAGAATGAAAGAGAGACAATCAACATACACTTTGCATCAGATTCTGGGCATTGCCCACTAGCATTTCGGTGGCTTCGCGGTCCTCGTCTGAGCCCTGGGCTCCCAGCATGGTAGCCTTCACAGTGGAGAGGATCTTAAGCTGCGTGCCGATGGTGGGGATGCGCTCGCACACCTGCAGCAGATTGGTACGTATGCGTCGGTCCGTGCACTGGCGCGCCAGCTCCTTGGCGAGCCGCGTCACGTCCTCGGAGGCCTCGGCGATCTTCTTGGCCGTTGCAATCAGTTCCCGCTTGCTGCCACGCGAGTCCGAGAGCACCAGTTCGCTGAGACGGGCCATCAGTATGGCCATGCGCTTGGCGGCCGCAATGATCTCGTTGTCCTTGGACGACCACTGACGCACCTCTTGATGTAGGCCCCTGGCGGCAATCTACAAGTGGACGATAGAATCCCTTATTAATTTTTGTTCAGCTCTTCTTTCAATCCTTTCCTTACCAGAATGGGCTGATTGGCATGCGGCATGGTGCGGAAGACGCCCTCGTCCTCGTCATCCGTCTCCGGCGGCGGCGGGCGCACTGGGGCGAGTCCTTCCCTGGGCAGTGGTGGACGAGGCGGCGCCCGTTCAGCTAGAACGATTTGGGCATGAAATTAAAGCCACTCTATGATCCAATGTACGATCTGAGCCACCACTTACCACTCTGGTTGGACAGGTGCAGGGCACTCAGCTCCGGAATGGGCGGCGGCAGGGATGTGGGCAGCGGTGGCGGCTGAGGCGGCGCAATGGCGTCGCGCACCTCGCGCACGTCCCCAAGTAGGCGCTGGAAGGAATTCTTCCAGGCAGCAGCCGCCGCCGGATCGGCTATGTTGGTTGCCACCAGCTTGGCATCGCCGACCATGGCGGGCAGGGAGCGCTCGAGCCTGTTGGCGGCGGCATTGAGGCGCTCGGTGAAGACTGGATCCTCGGAGTTGTCCGCCTCCTGCTTGGCCACCAGAAGAACGCGGTTGATGAGCCGGGCGATGTTTGAAGTGTTGTCCACCATCTTCTGGGGCTGGCGAGCGTGGATGGCGTCCTCGCACAGCTTCGCGTACACCTGCATGTGCTCCTCGGAGGTCTTTATAAAGTCGGCCGGGTCCGTGGCCTGGTCGCAGAGCGTGCGCATGCGCAGCACTGTGTCCGCATACTGCTGCTTGAGGTTCTGCAGGTGCTCGTCGGCAGCCTTGCTGGCCGGGTAGTTCATCCGTATGCGGCCGGCGCTGATCAGCTGCGGCGTGAGCGAGTCCACCTGGGCGGCGGACGAGAGCAGGATCTCGGCAATCTTCTTGTTGCCGCACGCTCCGCCAGCGGCCACCATCCGCGAGGTCTTCGACGCGCGATCGCTGAAGGCCTGCAAGTTATTGGACTTCTGGTTAAAGTTCTGCTCCCGGCCCGGCGTTCCCTCCGGCAGCATGACCGCCTCCGTGAACTGCTTAAGCGGTGTGCTGACGTCCATAAAGTCCTGCACGATGCGGTTGACGAGCGCGTTCTGGATGGCCGCCTTCAGCTCGTAGAGCTTCTGGGTGAGCTGCTTGGCCGCCTGTTTGGCGGCCGGACCGGAGCCGGCTGCCTGTCGCTTGAGGCGCTCCACTTCGTCGCAGAGCTGCATGATTTCGGCCTTCTGATGGCCGGGGCAGCCCTCGGCCACCTTGCGGCCCTCCTCCACGATCAGGTTGATGGCCCGCTCCCCGAGGCCGCCGTCGTTGATCTCCGGGTGCTGCAGCCACTTCACGGCCTGCTCCAAGCGACCCTGGATGGTGTGGGCCGTCTGCTGGACGCCAGCCTTGTCCACACCAAGCACGGCCTGGTGGACGAGGCCCTGCAGCTCGCCGAGGCGTTCGCGGATGCCTCGGGCCAGGGACTCGGCCTGGGGGGAGCTGCCCTTGCCCTCCTGGCGCAGCTCGCAGAGGCCGTTGGCCATGGCGGTTATCTCGTCAGCCAGCTTGCGGATGGGATAGGAGTCCTGGGGCAGGCAGCGCTCGGAGATCTCGTTGGCGTTGTCGATCACCTGACGCAGAGCCTTCTCTCCGACGCCGCCGCGCAGCGCATAGGGATTGGAGAGCCACTCGTTGGCCAGCTCCATCTTGTTGCTGATGGCGTTGGAGAGCTTCTTGAGCACGGTGAGGTTGTCCAGCTCGCTGGTGTCCTCGTCGTAGGTGGTCAGCTGCAGCACGCGGATGATCTCCTGCAGCTCGTCGCTCATCCTGGCGGCCAGGTAGTTGCGGTTCTCGGCTGCCTCCTCGGCTCCCTTGCCCTGCTGCTCGACGATGTGGATGTAGACCTTCATGCTGCAGATGAGGATGGGGGCCAGGGTCTTGACCTGCTCGAGGCATCGCACCAGAATCTCGCTGTGCACCTGGTGGGTGAGCTCCTTCTCGCGGCCGCCCACCTCGCGCGACACCTTGCTGAGGCAGGGCGAGAGGTCCTTGAGGAACTGCACCAGCTGCTCCATGGTAGTGATCACCTCGGCCACGGCCAGGTAGTTCAGCACCATCTTGCACTCCTGAATGATCTTGCGCACCTCGCTCTCGTCGAAGCATAGCAGCAGCGAGGAGGTGCCCTGCAGAATGCCGCGGCTCCCCTCAATAAGCTTCTTGCGCGCCGGCCCCGAGTAGGGGTCGGCTCGCAACATGTCCGAAGCCTCTTCCAGCAGCTGCGAGGCACCCTCCACGCGGTGCAATGTCGAGGGCATGTCCTGCCGCAGTATCTTGTCGTCCGAGCTGTTGATCGTCTCCCGCCCAACCTTCACCAGGTTGGCCACGGCCGCCGACACCACCTGCACCGGCCGGCTGAGATCGGGCATCGCGTTGCCATCCTCGGCCTCCTCGTGCAGGATGACCAAGCGGGATACCTACATGCGTGGATGGGAGAATAATGGGATGGGATGGGAAGGGAGAAACAAATAAGACTCATTACTCAATGGGCTAACACAAACAGATCTCTCGACGATGTCTGCGGACGAGGGAGGAGAACAAAATGAGGCTCCTTGAGGGAGAAGATCTGCCGCTTTCTGATTCACACAGCTCTGTCGATTGATCTACATTGTGTACAGAGTGCTATCTACTTTCTACTGAAGATCATTGATGACGCCATCAACTGTCCACTCGGACAAGTTATTTAGATTCTGATTTATCAGACGAGATGTAGTCAGATGAGGGGGGAATGTCTGTATGATGTCACCATGGGTAGCAGATCAGCAGACCAGTTCAGTTTTGTATCGATTTATGCAATGTAGAGCTACAGCCCAGTAAGGGGCGAGGGGAGACCGTTCAACGACGATCACTGATCAGCCAGAGGGAATGTTGATCAATGGGAGTGACTGAAAGTGGGTCGACTATGGGGGGAAGTCATATCCAACTGCTCCTTCTCTTTCATCATCAATCCTCTGCCGAAGCTCTGCCGACACTCCCCGAGGGGCCGTTTATGTTTATTCGTGTGTATTGACGAATGGGGGCTAGAACCGTGACGACTATTCCCCTCAGTGCGAAACCCTGTTTCGGTTTGGCATTATCAGCCAGGTGACACAGCCCTTCAGCTGAGCCAATGGATCAATCAGCAACTGTTGTTAGATACGGAGCTCGGTGCGGGAGCTGTTGATCATTAGCACCCCGCGCAATCACTTCATCCGCCCCGAACTAGACCAAAGAAAACCCACTCCGATTTGTCAGCGGCTCAACAGCGTCACTGTTCATTCACAGATGTAGATACGATGAGACATTCCGCTATGGATTGGACTGAGACGCGTGGGTGGCCCCCACAATGTGGCACCACATGTTGCACGGCATGGTAAGGTCACCGGTCTGGCGTTAGACGGTAGGCGTTTTCGCCACTTATATTTTAAGACAGCGACGACATGGCCATTGTCTGCCAGACTAATCTCTCCATTAAGCTGAACTAATCGGAGCCGAGCTGAGCACCAGCCTGAGCTGTTGTACTACATGGGATTAGGAGATTCGCCGGGGGGGGGGGCGAGTTCTGTAGTGGGGATTACACGGCCTTAAATCTGCTTAGCGGCTGCCCCAGACCCTTCAGTTTGTGCCTCTGCTTGTGCTTCCCTTTTTCTTGGGCAGGCAATTGGAACCAATTTCCCTCTAATTAATTAATTGTGTAATTAAGCACCGTCTGGCAGGCCTCCATCGGCCATTCTCCATCTAATTATACACGCTATACGTATGTACATATGAATGTATGTGTAAATATGTATTTATGTTAAGACAAATGTGCATATACATGGATATATATGTATATGTATGCTCGAATCTGTTGTATCAATGTGTTGATTGATGTGCTGAATGATCATTTTTAATTCATTTGTTTGGCAGCCACGAAGCCACCCCACTGCCACCGCCATACACCCAGCAACCACCGAGCGGATGGTGACTAATGCCCTGGGTTTGCTTTTTGGCACGGTTTTCAGACCACAATCCTCACTCATCCGCATCCGTAGTGGCATAAGCCATTATGCCCACACCCACACCCACACCTACACCCACAGAGGTGCACACAGCGGTGGAGCACAGACTAGTGGCTGACTAAGATATTAACCACTGATGTTCAGCGGGCTCTAAGTGGCTCTGCTGGGCGACGCTCACGCGTAACTCTATGCAACAGCCAACCGAACTTTATCATCAAAGCGACTCTCTCTGATTAATTAATCATTAATTAATGAAAACTGTATGTAACGGCAAAATTTGGGGAGATTTTGGCATATAGAAAAACGCAAGCGGTTCAGACGTTAGAATAAATAGTTGAAAAACCATAAAAATACATTTCATTGGCCCCAAGAAAGAATTCTTGTCGTTCCATCTAAAAAAAATAATTAGATTTTGTTGTATAGTGTATTAAGCAGTTATCTATTGTACGATAACTGCTTATTAAACTATGCAACAAAATCGAGTTCCTCCCAAAAATTCAACTATTTGTATATTTTGATGTATTTTTGGATATTTTACGCTTCTGGGTTTATGTTCGTTTTTTGCGAAAAAAAAATGTGTCGATCGTTAATGGAAATTCTTAGAAAATTTAGCTGTAGTTCTAATTGTACATTACTCCGAAATTGATCACTCTGCACAATATCTGTATCCAGCCGGGCATTACACAATTCGTACGCTTACATCGTACAGCCGCCAACGAATCCTGCATGCTCTCGATTGAGAGTCTTGTGTTTCAATATATCAATATGCAATTTATTACATTTTTTGGGCACATGTTGCTACTATTTTGATCGCTACTTTTGGGCAAAGATCGAGTATGCGCCTGTGCCTTGTGCCTATAGCTACACCTACACCTTTGCCCAATTCTTCTCACCTCACCTCAGCTGTGGCGCACCCCTTCTTGTGACGTCCCTGTGTCCAAATTTTGCTATGATTTCATGGTTTGCTCGTCGTAAATGTTTTTATTTTGATGCTTTGTTGTTGGATTCTTTAAACGTATTTTATGCTGCTATTTTTGGAACTCGGCCAAATATCGTCGTCCGCCACCCTCCTACCACGTCTCTCACCGATCTGCTCCTCTGGTTTGTTTTCCTATTTGCCTCTGCTTGTTCTTGTGCTTTGCTTTGCTCGATTTTCCATTTTCATGTGTAGCGTTATTAAATTAAAATTCTGCCTGTCCTCAGGCTCAGGTTAGCTGGCTTCTGATCAACATTTATTATTTCCACCTCATCTATTTTTAGATCCGTTAAGTAACGGCCCCAACAATACCGAAATGAAAGCGCTGAAGGACTTCTTTGGGAGTCGAAGCTTTGCATACCCTTTCACATCGAACGATAATATGTCAGATCGATTCGCCTAAGATCTGGTAATTAATGTACACTTTTACATAGTAGAATGAAGACATCTGATTTCGATACTTTAAAATTATTATTTTGCTAAACTAAATACGGTGTGCGCGATGTCTCCTGCAGTTTAGATGGGACTTGAAGTCTGCGTTTAAGACGAATATAAATTGGAATATTATCTAATATTTTGAATTACGTTGAGTTACTGGTGCAATTAGTACGATTTTGGGATTGGGATAGAACATTTTACTGCTTAAAAAACTGTACAGAAACAGCTGATTTAAACTGAAACGGTAAATTGACAGTCAGTAAATGTAACAAGGGACTCAGCATCATCTGTGTAGCATAATCATTTGTTAAATGTTTCAACAGATGAAAATTATATAGATGGATAGAAAGTAGATGCAGGGACGATCGTTGACTGTCAAGTATCTGGCCACAATGTAAGTACCCTCTCCAAGGGTATTGAAAGATTTAGAGACAGAGTAAGGAGCTGTGCTGATCTTTCAAGTTTGTTTCATCGCATGATGGAAATATACATAAATATATATCTGCATAAATAAATAGATACACATACATTGAATATGTATATATGTGTATGCACGAGTGTGCATGTTGATGCGGAGAAGGGTGGGAGGGTGGTGAGGTTGGCTTGTGTAGGTATATTTAGCATAACATCCAACATATGCCACACAGATGCAGTGCGACGATGGGCTACGGTGGCAGGTGAAAATATAAACACACACACACACTGGGAAGGCTGAGTAATGCATGGATCGATGGATCGATATTAGATGCTTCCAAAGGAAAGGAAAATGCTTTGCTATCTATGTGAATAAGTACATACGTATGTACATATGTATGAATGTATGTATGGGTATACATATTGAACTTTACCTTCTTGGGCGCCAATTTGGACAATAGTTACAGCTAATTGTGTGAAATTCACTTGAAATTAAATTTCAAACCTCAACCTGGGGGACCCCTCTCCCGGATATGTATGTCTTACCTGCTGGGCGACAGGATCCAATATGCTTTCGATGGTTTTTGTGTGAAAGACGGGCATTTTGGCTTCGGTCTTCTTCCTCTTATTGAGATTTTGTTTATATCAAAGTATGTATGTGTAATTCTCTACCTGTAGCGCTCTCTCTCCCTCTTTCCCTCTCTGTATCTCTTTTACGGGGCAGATTTTCTGTGTTTTTGTATTCTGAAAATAAAGAAAACATTGAAATCAGCAAAGCACAGAATTCATCAAGAACAAGATAAGACAGACATCCCAAGAGGTTATCTCTGTGTGGATTCCGGACCCATCCGTAATCAGGCAAGCAATCCACCAATCCCATGAACACTCTTCCAACAAGATTCCCCTACTCATACCGATATCCAGGGGCATTCTATGCGGACTTCGATGCGCGTAATAATCAATTCCCCCTCCCAACAATAGCTCAATCTTTTCGCTGTGAGTGTGTTTTTGCTAGTGGTGTGGTTCTGTTTGGTCTGTTTTGGGGTCTGTTCGTTCGTTCGTTTGTCCGTTTGTTTGGATTTAACGATGACGCATCTTGTGAGCTCATGCCAAGGCAGAGGGATATCGATGGCCAGACTGCAACAACACACACAGATACGATTATACACCCGTATTATTGGTGACGTGACGCATTAGCCCCAACTTGGTCGAGCTGTGGGTCCGCACCCTTTGCGTGCTTTAGTCCCTTCCCGGCTGGCGGCTGGCGGCTGACCACTCAAATAATTGGCAATGGTGTACAATGAAATGTGGGAAATGTGGAACCAGAAAGTGAAATCCCAGCCAAAAGACATTGAAAATACGATTTCCTCCTGAGGCGCGGCCGTGGCGAATAGAATAGTGCGTGGGACAGGTATTCTATTGGCTCTCTTTGTCTCTCTCTGTTGGCTGCCTTTCCTCCGTTCTCCAGGAGATCTGGTATATCTCTGGGTATATATTTCCGGATCTTTGGAACCTTTTTCACGCCCGACACTGCCATGTGTAAATATCTAAATTTACATATGTACACATGTCTGTACGTATTTTTGTACTATTTCTAGAAATACTTTGTGATGCTCGCCTGCCACTTATGGAATTTTGCGTTCGATTGATTTTCGCCATTCGGCCAGCTCGAAATTCATAAATGAATAACAGCCACAGCCGCCGCAAACAATATGTGGGCTGGGGTTTATTGACTTGGGGCTGTTCGCCTATAACCATTTATGGCCAACAAACTGTTGCAACCGATAGGCCAGGCCACCACCGATGGTGACAGCGGAACAGGTTCATCCGATCGAGGGTCACGGCAGCCAGCGACTGATCCCCGCCCGATGTGAAACTATCTGATTCGCCTCAAGGCGAGCCGCTCAGAGGGAAGGGAAGCTCTTCAAGTGCTGCTCATCCAGTGGGGGGCAGGCACCGCTTTTCGTTTATTAATGCAACAAATGACTTCATGGGGGATGCAATAGGCAGTCTGTGGCCAAACTGTGGGCGGGGGGGCGAAATGATCGTTGTCCGGAGGGTGCAGGCACAACAGCAATCAACGCGTGCGTCCCCATGCGCGCTCCTCTTACAGCACACACACACATGCTCCAATAGTTGCCGCTACACCGCGTGTACATACATAGGTACATACATATGTATATGTACGTGAACGCCTGTGTATGCATATTTAGGGCAAATCTTTGGGCTGTGTACAAACACACACGAAGAGGTAGAGGGGGCACGTTTGCTGCCTTTTACATTCACAGTTATCCAATTGTCTCAGTAATTTTTATGGTTGCATATTCCGCTTCTGATTGTGCTTCTGTTCTGGCTCTTTTTCATCTCTTCGCACGAATTATTAATCACAACACCAACACACACTCGCACTGAGCGAGTGACAGCGACAATGGGTTTAGTTCACGTTCACAGATACAAAAAGAAACAACAAAAAAATATAAGAAAATGAAAATACGAGAATAAATAATAAAAAAAAACTGTTTGGGTTCTGCTGGCGGCTCTCTTCCCCGTTCTCGACTATCAAATCAACAACTAATTTACGGAATACGCTCGACAGTGTGTACATATGCATGTATATTCATATGCACATGTGTATGTAAATATGTAGGTGCTGCCGCTATTTACTTTTGTACGTTTGCTTTTCGCTCTGGCCGTCGTCGCTTGTGCAGCTGCGCCCCAACTTGCTTGCCCGACTTTTGAATACTGACAGAAAGATTCCGATTCCGATTGGGGGGCACACACTCATCCAGAGTGCGCCAGCAGCGGTGACGCTTTTGTCGTTGTGTTGTTGTTTCGCAGCTTATTCTTCTGCCTTCTTCTGCTGCTTCTTCTTCTTCTTCTTGTGCTGCTCTCTGCTGCTGCTGCTTCTTCTGCTTCTGCTTTCTGGGCTCCAACATTCTAACATGCTTTGCTTTCCCTTCTCTCTCACTCTCTGCCAAAACATCTGGCCCTATCGATAAGTGATATCGATGAGTATTCAAATTCTTGCAATGATCGCATTTCGAACGGATACCTGAGAAATTAAATAATCCACTGTACGATTGCATAATAGTTGGGCCTCAACGTGCATGCGATCTGTTTGTTACGTGGTACTGGGTTTTCTACAGCCCCAGCCATGTATGTATTTAACGCGGGCTGCACAATGCAACATATCTAGGTAGGTATTAAACACATACCGCACTTCAGCTCAGCTTATTTCCGTTGACTGAGTTTTAGCTGAGCTGAGTTGAGCTGAGCTTCAGCTGGGGCTCGCTCGGGTGCAGGTGCAGGCCTCCGTGCCTTCCGTCTGCGTGAGCGAAGAAGTTCGCACACAACACACAGCCGAAGGAAAGAAACAAAATAACGAGAAATAAAGAAATAAAAGCAGTGGGGAAGCAACTTCACCGAATCCCCCATGCCCTGTGACGTTATTTGCAGGGCACTGAATCCGAATCCCGTCCCCATATCCATGCTGCTTTAATCTGATATTTCTGGTTGAAGATCCCATCGGTGCCGTCCTATCGGAGAGCAGGCGATCGCTCTCCCCGAGTGGTAGGGTGTCAGCGGAGTGCGGCCAAACCGATTTGAGGAATCTGCAGTGGCGAGAAACCACCCACAATCCATGACACGGCCACATCTACAATGGAAATTGTGGGTTTTAGTGGATCGCGACGCGTGCGCGTGCGCATGCGCATACCCATACCCCCATACCCCCATGCCCATAGCCATAGCAATAGGCATAGCTTGGATGTTGGTTCGGAGCTGCGGCACGGAAGCGAAACCAACTGGCGCCGGGCATTCCTCCAGCCCAGCGCCACATTCCAGCCCAGCCCCATCGGCTGACGGGTAATATATAAATTAAATAGTTGCATGGGGCCAGCAACCAGAGCACTTGGAGCCTTCGCAGCGGGCACTTCGTCAGAGTCTTCAACGCCGCATTCGGAACGAAAATCAAGCGGCATGGATAATCGTAGCGTGGTAAGCCAGAGATCGGTATCGAGATCGGGAGATCGCATAGAGGACAAAGGATTATAGCGCTCTTTCTTTGCAGCTTCTGAGGATGGCTGTCGTGATAGCGATGGTTCTACTCTTTGTGTGTGTTCAGGAAACGAATGCAGGGTATATATCGAAGCCGGTTGATGGTTGGGGGGCCGGACTCGAAGGGGCACTCACCTATCACTCCCTACTTGCAGCAGCCAACAGAAGAAGAAGAAGATTGTGATACACGTGCCGATTCACAAGAAAATCGAGAAGCACATCCACACGGTGGTGAAGCACGTGCACCACCACCACAAGCCCCTCGTTCTGAAGGAGGAGAAGAAGGTCATCCACGAGGACCATCGTCCCATCCAGATCCACCAGACCAAGGAGCTGGTACACCACCACGAGAAGCACGACCACCACGACCACCACGACCATCACGACCACCACGACCATCATGAGTACCAGCACCAGCACCAGCACCACCACCCGGTGCCAGTGGAGGTGCCTGAGGAAGTGGAAGAGGAGGAAGAGGAGCACATCCACCACCACCACAACTACGAGCACAAGGGACGAGACGACTTTATCGGCGGCGACGCGAGCAGCAGTGAGGAGCGCTGACTATGTGGCGCCTGCACCGAGTGCCGGGACCCACAGCGCCACCCACAGACTGATCTTTACATGAAACTAACCAAAATAAACTAACGGCGCGCCCTAGATGCTCTTCGGGTTTCTCATTTGTGATTTAATTAGTTGTAGCCTGCAATATTTGTATTTGCTTTTTTTTTGTATTTTTTTTTATAGTTTAGAACGCAGCTTAAGTGTGGCTATGGCGACGATCAGTAAATAACGGATAAAATAAATGAAAATTTTGTAATTTGATTTTGATAACAATTCGATAGGTTGGAGCGCAGCGCTCAAATAGCGGCAGCGATAGTTGGCTGCTCTGCTTGTATCGCAATGCAATGCTCTTCTATCGATAGCAACCAGTTGTCGTCCGTCGGCATATGCATATACGCCCCACCTCTAGGTATCAGACAAGATATGAGAAATCACTCGATGGAGCAACAACAGCAATAATAACAACGGGAAGCAGAAGCAGCAGCAGCAGCAGCACAGCACTTGCCATCGATAGTTTGCCACCTCTAATACTTTGCGAAAAAAGAAAAGAAAAGTAAAACAAAAGAAAAAATTACAAGATTGGATGAGATTTTCGATTTTGTTCGTTCGCTGCTGCATTTCACATTCGCGTTTGACCCGTTGTCATCATCCTCGATCAGCGCAGCCCCCGGCCATAGCACCATAGCACCAGTATCAGCATTGCATTCGCTTTCCCCCCCTCCAAGGCAACCACAGCAACGCCTTCGTCCCCGTGCCCGTTTAAGTGCCGTTCCCAGCCAGCCAGCCATCCCCTTGCTTGCCAGCCCTCCTCCTGCCAGTGACAGTGGCAGTGCCAGCCCTGCCCCCTGCTTAATCAGGAAAACCAACAAACAAACAGACTTCTGACGAATTCTGACTAAGCACAGCGGCAGCTCGAAGTCGGGGAAATCGTCGAAAGAGCATCCGCATCCCCATACATACATCAACAACAACAGTGACAGCTAGCACCGTCGCAGTCGCAGTTTCAGTCGCAGTTTCAGTTGCAGTTTCAGTTGCAGTTGCAGCTGCAGCCACATCCATATCCGCTTTCATCGACCAGCGACCAGGGACGGCTCAGTGTGGATACCCGAGCCTGTAACCGGCCCAGGCAGGCCCCGGCCCCGGCCCCGCCCCAGGCGTACCGCACCCACAGCCGCAGCCACAGCCCACTGGCGAAGCTGTGCGGGGAACAATAGAGATGCAGTATAGGCCACCATGGGTTCGCAGACCTTGGAGATACTGCGCCAAGGCGTGTGGGCCTCGCTGACCGGCGGCTACTTCTACGATCCGCATCAGGGCGTCTTCTGCAACGTGGTGCACCTGTATCTCTGGCTGTATCTGGTCTGTTCGCCCTTTGTGGCGTACCTGGTAAGTCTCTAAAGAATGGCCTCAAACCATTAAACTCCACATCTGTACTCCTCCTCCTTATTCCGTCTCTGTAGTATTTCCCGAGCACATGGCTGACATGGTGCCTGTACTGCGTCATCACCAGCCTCACCATTCTGATGGTGAAGCTGGCCAACCTGGCCCTGCACCGGCTCTACGATCGGGCTCAGACCATGTCCGAGGTGAACCTGAAGAGCCAGTTCTTCAAGGTGACCAAGGAGACGGAGCCCCGGCACGACGACGAAGGTGGCATCGAAATGAAGGTAATACGGCCCGGCGGCTCGCGCATCTCCGTCGAACAGGCCATCAATGAGGCGAGCGAGGAGAACAGCATCATGTCCATTGACAACGTGAATAGTATCATTGGTGAGTCCCACCACGCACCCACCACGCACCACAGTCCCACAGCACCACAGCCCCACAGCGGACTCAACTTTGTCGTTTGCTTGCAGATCTCAAGGTCGATGTGCATCGCAAGAACAGCTCAGAGTCCATCGAGCTCATGTTCTATGCCCCATCCATGCTGTCGGGCGGCAGCCAGCAGGACCAGCAGTCTCTGGCCGGCTCCGCCAGCGTCACAAAATCAATTCGGAGCGCCAGCGCCGCCACCAGTGCCGCGGTCCAGGCAGATCTCTTTAGCAAATACCTCACCGTCTATCCCGAGGTGGTGGAGGCGGCCGGAAGCAGTGCTGGTAGCGCCGACGGCGGTGCCAGCAGCGGCGGCGACAGCAGCAGCATGGTGCCGCGATCCGGATGCGGAGCTGTAGCACTAGCAGCTGGCGGCGGAGTGTCCGCTCCCACGAACATCCGCACGGGGCACCTCTCCCGCAAGTGCTCCGAGGTCTTCAGTCGACGCCACCGACGTCGTCTGGAGCGCCAGAGCAGCCTGGATGCCGCGGCAGCCGCCGCCACCATCTCCCACGACCACAGGCTGCTGCGCAACCAGTCGGACACGATAGCCACAGCTGCCCCCTCCTTCCTGCACTCGCAGCCGGCGGGCAAGGCCCGCGGTCAGGCCAGCGGCAGTTGCAGTTCCCGCCAGCATTTCATAGCCAGCACCCCAGCTGGAGCTGGAGCTGGAACTGGAACTGGAGGTGGCGGCGGAGACAGCGCTGCCGGCTCTACAGCGGTGGTGGTGATTGCCCCACACGCCAATCCCGGCTCCAATCCGGGCCGATCGTCGCGCCTGCAGCGCCACCGCAGCTCCGAGACGCACGACGAGCGCCTGAAGCACCAAAGCCACCAGAGCCGCGGCGGCGGCGGCCTCTTCCAGCCCATCCTGCAGCACCAGCACCAGAACGCGGCCAGCAGCATCGGGGCCCTGGCCGTGATCGGCGGCAACAGTGGCCCCAACGACGTGGAGGACATGGAGCTGGGCCTGGCCCGCAACTCGGGCAGCGGCGGAGTGTCCGACGCCTGCACCCGGGCCCTCCAGTCCTGGATACTAGGTAGGCGCATGCCCATTGACAGTCCTCCCTAATCCCCCATCGCTAATCGCTAATCCAATGTCCGCTCTCCTCGTCGCAGATTCCTCGTCGGATGTGTACCTGGAGGACGACAGCTATACCAAATCGGACCTGGGCATCGAGCAGCCGCACCTGCCGACGTTCCGCCGCTCCCACCTGCACCATCGCTACCACCACCATCACCACCTGCACCACCACCTGGGCGGCGGGGCCATCATCCGCAAGGACCCCACCAGCACCATGTCGGCGCTCCAGCTGGCGGGTGGGGGTGTTGCTCCGCCCGACCCCACTCGAGGATCCACTGGAAGTGCAGGGGCAGGAGGCGGAGGTGGCTCTGGCGGAGTGGCCGCCGGTGGATCTGCCGCGGGTTTGAAGGGACGACGACATTCCAATGCTACCAGCTACCATCCCAAGTACAGCGGACAGGCCTCCAAGTCGGCGCTGCTCTCGGGCGGCGGAGGAGCAGGCCACTCGTCCGCAGGAGCGACTGCCGGCGTAGCAGGAGGGGGCGGCGGCGGCGGCAGTGGTGGGGGCCAGCAGACGGGCGGCGTGCGGAGGATCAAGAGCACCGCCCTCGAGGTGCTCTGTCCGCAGCCGTCGGTGTCCAACCTGAGTCCGCATCCCAACAGCGTGGAGGCCATCTCGGGCCAGCAGCAGATGCGCAATCCCCTGCCCCCGCCGAGCAAGAGCCTCGTCCGGAACCAGCACCTGAACCTCTACACCTCGCAGGGCTATGCGGACGCTGGCCACCCAGCGGGTGGAGCGGGAGGAGCAGCACCAAGCGGAGGAGCGGCAGGAGGAAGCACCTGCAGCAGTCTCTTCTTCGGCAGCTCAAGTGCCTGCGGATCGACGACAGCCCTCCTCTCCGGCGACCCCCCCGTCTACCCCATAGTGGAGCATTCGGAGAGCGAGAAGATCGGCCACGAGGAGCAGCAGCCAGGACACGGGCATCGGCAGGAGAATGGCCACGGCCATGGGAACGATAATGCCGAATGCGATGACGACGAGCTGGACGACGTGCCGATTAGGCGACGGACCCGCGCCCTGGGCTGCAGCCAGACCCACCGCAGCGCCGAGTCGGATGTGGGCGGGATCCTGGCGGACGACGATGATGATGTCTTCAAGGACTTCGACGACAACCTGGAGCACATACTCACGGAGCTGCAGCAGACGCACAGCCAGCTGGACGACCATCTCAAGGGCTGCGACCTCTCTGCCTCCGGCTCCTCCCCCGCCCAGCACCACCAGCACCAGCACCATCATCACCATCACCACCATTTCCACCGTAAACTGGCGCCAGCGGAGGGACTGGGACTGGGCATGGGCATGGGCATGGGCCTGGGATTGGCATGTGGAGCAGGAGCAGGAGCCACTGCTGGCGACGACGAAGACGAGGAGACGGACAACAACACGGGCTCCCGGTCGCCGCTGCTCAGCGAGCGCAACCGGCAGCAGGCGACGCTGCGGGAGATCGTGGCGGACAAGATTCTGCGCCAAGAGCTGACCCAGCCCGGTGGGGGAAGCTCCTCCTCTGCCACCGCCTCGGGATGTGCGCTGTCGTTGGGGCATCTGTCGGCGGCTCAGGGCCATCCAGCCCATCCCCATCCGCATCCAGCCGGCCAGCCCATGCCCATACGCAGCGAGGCGGACTCGGGCTGTCCCTCCAGCGACTGCGAGCAGGTGAGCGCCAGTTCGAAGGACCAGCTGCTGGCCGGCATGGGCATGGAGCATCATCAGCAGGCGAGTGTCCTGGAGCTGGACGAGGAGCAGCCCTGCACCTCGAAGATGGCGGCCAAGAGCCTGGGGGCCATACCCAAGGTGGTCAAGTACCGGGAGGTGGACGAGTTGCGACGCCGCCGCCTCGTGGGCCTGGGACTGGGGTCGGATCAACACGACGCCGCGGGGCCGATGGCCGGCAATGAGCCAACGATGGCCCTGGTCAAGTCGCAGTCGAAGCTGCAGGCCGCCGCCGCTGCCTCCCGCAACTCCTCCTCGTCGAACTCGACGCACAGCATCAGCCTGACGGACAGCCTCACGGCGGACATCCACAAGATGCTCTGGCTGATGCACGGCGGGGCTGTGGACGAGCGCGGGCGGCCCATCGCGGGCATCTCCTCGGACGGCACCCCCATCCCGGCCAGCAGCAGCCTCGTGCCGCCGAACATGTCCAGCGCGCACTTTCAGTTCTACCAGGACGCCATCCAGGCCCTCCAGGGCACCTATCCCGCGGCCAGCTCCGTCGAGCACATGACCCACATCGAGCGGGCGCTCGCGCGCGACAAGCTGCGGCTGGACGCGAAGCTCATGTGCGAGCAGCTGGCGGCCGCCGCCGAGGCCAACTCCAACACGCACTCGCACTCCCACTCGCAGGTGACGAACGCCTCCTCCTCGTGCAGCTCGCAGCCGCTGCCGCAGCCCGGCACGACCCTGGGCATGCTCATGGGCGGCGGCCCCTCCTCGCGGCACGCCTCCACCACCGCCTTCTCCGTGCAGGGGCTGATCAACGTGATCCGGAGCGATGCGCTCCAGCAGCTGCACGACGCCGTCGCGGCCAACGCCAGCCTCCACGAAGCTGCCTCCGGAGTGGGCGTCTCGGGCGGCGGCGGCGGCGGCGGCATGGGAGGAGCAGGAGGCAGCGGCGGCGCAGGTGGTGGCGGCGGTGTGCTGCAGGCCCTCGGCCTGTCCAACCACCCCAGCAACCAGATCAGCCACATCGGCCACATGAGCCAGCCGATGCTGAACGTGGACGGGCACTTTGCGCCCTACTGCGACTACTGGCGCCCCGCCTGCCTGCTGTCCGCGGCGGAGAAGCCGGCGGCACCGAAGAGCTTCTACAAGTACCGCTTCAACTGGTTCGGCCAGGAGCGGGAGTTCAAGATCGCCATGGACCGGCTGGAGCTGCTGGCGCTCTTCGACCGCGACCTCCACTGGCTGCACGTGCTCCTGGCCAGCGTGCTCTGCACCCTGGTCGCCTGCCTGGGCGCGGCCATCCTGCAGCACGACCACTACAAGGATCTGTGCGCCCTGCTCTTCTGCTCGGTGATCGCTGGGGCCCAGTACTCGCTCGTGAAGAGCGTCCAGCCGGACGCGGCCTCGCCGGTGCACGGCTTCAACAAGACGGTGGCCTACTCCCGCGCCATCTACTTCTGCCTGTGCGGGGGCCTGCTGCTGCTGCTGAAGCGCCTCGACACGGACTACGCCGCGCGGCCGCCCGATCCGTTGACCTTCTTCGGGGTGCACTACTCGCCCGCGGACCTGGTCGGACTGCTGCTGCAGACGCTGTACGTCCTGCTGCTCTGCTTCCCCATCATCTTCTCGGTGGGGCTGTGCCCCCAAATCAACACCTTCCTCATGTACCTCCTGGAGCAGGTCGACATGCACGTCTTTGGCGGGAATGCGGCCAGCAGTCTGCTCGGTAAGTAGCCCCCACCCCAGCCGCGCTCTCACTTTAATCCTCTCTCCTTGAAGGTTCCTTTCTGTGCGTCGTGCGCTCCGTCCTGGCCCTGATGCTCCTGTACGGACCCCTGTACGGGGCGCTGGACGAGCAGCGGGGCACCCAGTACATCCTGTTCTCGATATTCTGCGCCATGCTCATCCCCCTGGGCTACCATCTGTCGCGCTGCGCCAGCGACTTCAGCCACCTGTGGCGCCTCATCAAGACCTGCATCGTCAGCACGTATCGCGACGACGACGAGGACGATGACGAGCAACAGGAGGAGCAGGAGCTGAGCCAAGTCCACACGGCAGCGCCCACTGCGGGCACCGCCATCCAGCTGGCCACCAGCACGCCCAAGCGCAAGAGACAGCAAGCGGAGGACAAAGCGAAGGCCAGGGAGGAAGAGCCGCCGCAGGAGGAGCAGATCGAGCTGAGCACGCTTGATAAGCAGCCGGATGAGCAGCAGCAGGAGCTGGACGAGGAGCAGGAGCACGAAATGCAGAGCAAGTCGAAGGCCTCCTCACTGGGCAGCAGCCAGCAGATCGGCAGCAGCAGCAAGCGGCCCATCACCGCTTCCAGTTCGTGTGCCTCGATAGCACAGGGAGAGGCCGGCAACGAGGCGGAGACGGAGGCAGAGGCAGCTCCTGGGGAAGGCCTTCCGCAGCAGCAGCAACAGCAGCAGGATCTGGATCAAGATATGCCCCAGCAGGAGCATGAAATGAGGGACTCCCACTCGCAGTCGCACGAGCCAAAGCTTGCCACAGCGGAGGAGGCCGAGGACAAGATGTCCTCATCGTCGGCCACCAATCCCGCAGACATGTCCACCCTGACCGCTGGGGCTGGCACGGCAACGGGCAGGGAAGTGGAGGGAGAGGATGCTGAGGATGGAGACCACCAGACGACGACACATGGCGAGGGGAAGCAGCAGCACCATCAGCAGCAGCAGCAGCAGAGCAGCAGCCACCCACCAACTGCACCACGGAGGCCAGCGACAGGAGCAGCAGCAGCAGCGGCGGCCGGAGCAACAGCAGCGGAAGCGGCAGTGGCAGCGGCAGCGGCAATGGCAGCGGGAACGACTTGCCCGATCCGCTGCCAAGGAAGCTGCAGGCGACGGTGACGACGCGACTGAAGAACGACCTGGTCGTGATGACGCTGCTGGGGGTCAGTGTCCTGGGGCTGCACTGCAGCACCGTGTTCACCGTGCTCCAGCCGGACCTCAACGTGGTGCTGTACGTGTTCATCGGCGTGCTGGGCTTCCTGCTGCACTACGCCGTGCCCCAGATGCGCAAGCACATGCCCTGGCTCTGCTTCGCCCGCCCTTTGCTCCGGCAGCGGGAGTTCGGCCAGTTCGAGGTGACCAACGCCCCGAAGATCATGTGGTTCGAGAAGCTCTACATCTACCTGAGTGTGCTCGAGCGCAATGTGCTCTTCCCCCTCCTGGCCATCTCCTCGCTCACCGCCGACTCCCAGCTGATTGTCGAGAAGTTCGGCCTGCCCTGGGGCACCCTCATCGTCTCCATTTGCGCCCTCAAGTGTGAGTACTCGCATCCCCCGTCCATCCTCCGTCCATCTCTCTCTAATCAATGCACCTACCTGTGTGCCTCTCTCTCTCTCTCCCCCTCCTTTGTAGTTGTGCGGAACGCGTACTCGGATCCGACCAACCAGTACCTGATCATCATCTTCACGGTGCTGCTGTTCCGCATTGACTTTGCCATGGCCACCGAGACCTTCATCATCGACTACTTCTTCGTGTCGCTGGCCTTCCGCAAGTGCTGCGACTTCCTGCTGAAGGTGAGCCATCCACACAACCCTCCCGGGAAGGAGACACCCTAACTGCCTCCCTCTCTTTTTGTTTTTGTTGGGCTTGCAGCTGCAGTTCATTGTCACCTACATCGCGCCCTGGCAGATTACGTGGGGCTCTGCGTTCCACGCGTTCGCCCAGCCATTCAGTGTGCCCCACTCGGCGATGCTCTTTCTGCAGGCTGGCATCTCGGCGCTGCTGTCGACGCCGCTCAACCCGTTCCTGGGCAGCGCCATCTTCCTCACCTCGTACGTGCGCCCGATCAAGTTCTGGGAGCGGGACTACAACACGCGCCGCATCGACCACTCCAACACGCGGCTCAGCTCCCAGCTGGAGCGCGACCTGGGGGCGGACGACAACAATCTGAACAGCATCTTCTACGAGCACCTCACCCGCTCCCTGCAGCACTCCCTCTGCGGGGACCTGCTCATGGGTCGCTGGGGGAATGTCAATCAAGGCGATTGTTTCGGTAAGTGGCCCCTGACCCCCTGACCCGCGCTCTCCTCCCTCTAAATGGAATCTCTGTGGCCCTTTGCAGTGCTCGCCTCGGACGACCTCAACTGTCTGGTGCACATCATCGAGCTGGGCAACGGCCTGTGCACGTTCCAGATGCGCGGACTGGAGTTCCGCGGCACCTACTGCCAGCAGCGGGAGGTGGAGGCCATCACCGAGGATGTGGAGGACAACGACGGCTGCTGCTGCTGCGACCCCGGCCACCTGCCGCGCCTGCTCAGCGCCAACGCCATGTTCTCGACCCGCTGGCTCGCCTGGCAGGTGGTCGCCGCCCAGTACGTCATCGAGGGCTACTCCATATCGGACAACCTGGCCAGCGCCACCCTCCAGGTGTTCGAGTACCGCAAGGTGCTCATCACCTACTACATCAAGAGCATCATCTACTACGTGGTGCGGAACCCCAAGCTGGAGCAGTGGCTGGCCTCGGGCCCCATCCAGGACGCTCTGCAGCACACGCTGGGCCGCCAGTTCGTCGACCTCGATCCCGTCTTCAACTTCAATCTGGACGAGGACTTCGACTTCCGCGCCGTCGGCATCACGCGCTCCAGCTTCTGCTACGTGTACCTCAAGTGGATCAACTACTGCGTGGACATGCGCCGAGATGCGGCCACCGCCTCCTCCTCCTCCATGGCCACACCAGCAGCAGCAGCAGCAGCCCCAGCAGCCGCAGCAGCAGCAGCAGCAGCAGCCCCGCCAACCACCCCGGCAGCTGCAGCGCAGGCAGTCCCCCAGCATCAGCCACCGCCACAGACTCAGCCCAACTCAACGCCCGCCCACAACGACTCGAAGAGCACGCCGAATCTGTCCTCGCACGGTGGCTCTGCGGGAACGGGCCCCGGCCAGTCCAAGTCGCAGTCCCAGCAGCAGCTGCGCAGCGGGGGAGGAAGGACCCAAACACAGTCCCAGTCCCAGTCCCAGAAGAGTGCCAACCAGGACGCAGGTGGAGGT
Source organism: Drosophila tristis (assembly GCA_018150885.1). Taxonomy (NCBI): domain Eukaryota; kingdom Metazoa; phylum Arthropoda; class Insecta; order Diptera; family Drosophilidae; genus Drosophila; species Drosophila tristis. The sequence continues at coordinate 610,605 of JAECWT010000215.1, read as the reverse complement.
GCCAGTGGAGCCAGTGCCGCCGGAGGTGGTGCGGGAGCGGCTGCTGGCGGGGATCAGCTGAGCGGATCGCACAGCTTCGCCAACATCTCGCGCCAGACCTCGGAGAGTGCGCCCGGGCTCGGCGGCTACGTCACCTACAGGGACCAGAACGTGTTCGTGAAGCTGGCCAAGGCGACGACCACGAGCACGACCAGCGCCGCAGTGACGCCGGGCACCGGACTCCAGGGGCCAGGAGGCGCCTCCTGCATCATGACGACGCCCAGCGGCAAGACGCTGCGCAAGGAGGATTCGGCGACGACGGCCGAGAGGGAGAGGGAGCGGGAGAGAGAGAGAGGCCGGTCCCTCCGCTGAAACTGAAGCTGGCCAGCGTGGGCAAGGACGCGCCGCTGGTGTCCCTGTGCCTGGCGCTGGGCCTGCTGGCCCGCCGCTCCCTGGCCACCGCCTCGCACAGCTCCATGTCGGGGGTGGAGTTCTTTCTGCACGGCCTGCACGCCCTGTTCAAGGGGGACTTCCGGATCACGTCGCCGCGCGACGAGTGGGTCTTCGCGGACATGGAGCTGCTGCACTCGGTGGTGGCGCCGGCGGTGAAGATGGCGCTCAAGCTGCAGCAGGACCACATCACGAACCCGGACGAGTTCCTCGACCCGCACGCCCTCTACGAGGCCATCGACAACTGCTCCAAGGAGCTGGTGATCTCGCACGAGGCGGATCCCGTGTGGCGCAGCGCCGTGCTGCGCGGCGCGCCCAACCTGCTGGCCCTGCGCCACGTGATGGAGGACGGCTCGGACGAGTACCGCATCATCCGGCTGACGAAGCGCTTCCTCAGCTTCCGCGTGATCAAGCTGAACCGCGAGTGCGTCCGCGGCCTGTGGGCGGGCCAGCAGCAGGAGCTGATCTACCTGCGCAACCGCAACCCAGAGCGGGGCAGCATCCAGAACGCCAAGCAGGCCCTGCGCAACATCATCAACTCGAGCTGCGACCAGCCCATCGGCTACCCCATCTACGTGTCGCCCCTGACCACCTCCTACGCGGACACCAACGCGCAGCTCTGCCAGATCATCGGCGGGGCCATCACGCTGGAGACCATCCGGCAGACGGTCCTCGGCTGGTGGCACCGCATCCGCGAGCGGTGCCGCCAGGGCTGCAGCTCCGGCTCGGCCCTCGAGCAGAACTCTGCCCAGCAGCAGCAGCAGAATCCCCTCCAGATGGGGGCCACCTGCAACTTTGGGAGCGGCGGCAGCGTTGTGGGCGCCGCCTCAACGGCCACTGCCGTGGGAGCATCCGCCGGATCCGGAGTGGGTGTGGGTGTGGGCGTGGGCCTGGGCGTGGCTGCTCCTGGCACCGCCAGCAGCACGGGCGGCGAGTCCGGAGAGCTGGCGCCCGTCTTCATCTCCGCCCCGCTGTACAACACCCTCACCGTGAACAGCTACTACGGCGTGCGGTCCGGCAACGGGCTGCCGGGCTCCCTCGCCACCCACAACGGCAGCTACGTGAGCGACAGCCTGGCGGTGGTGCGCGGCGGCCTGGCCGTGATGCCCGTCAAGCCCACCTCGACCACCCTCATTGCGGGCCTGCTGAACCGGGAGCGCGACCAGGAAACGGCAACGGCAGCGGCAGCCACCTCCAGCTCGGGCTCGGGCTCTGGCTTGGGCCTGGGCCTGGGCTCCACCATCGGCACCAGCATCAGGGCCAGCAGCAGCAGCAGCAGCGGGGCGCGCGCCAGGAGCCAGCTCCAGCAGGTGGGAATGGGACTGGGAACCAGCAGCGGCAGCAGCAGCAGCAGGGGCAGGGATCACGAGCGAAGGGCCACCCTGCCCATAGCCAGCGGCGAAGGACCGGGAGGAGGATCGGAGGCGGCCAAGGAGCTGGCCGTGCCACACACGCAGCTGGACCTGGACCACGAGCCGAGTCCGCGCAGCGCCAAGCTGTCCTCTTCCTCGGGCAGCCTGGGACTGGCCATAGGCAACATCATAACCACGCCGGGGGACTATCCCCGCAAGACGAAGGGCCCCATCTGCCTCACCTCTGCTCCGCTGAACGTTCCCGAGCCGGGAGCGGGCCCTACAGCTGTGCCAGCACCTGGAGTGGGAGTGGGAGTGGGTCCAGCAGCTGCAACCGGAACGGCTACTGGCTCGGGAACGGGAACGGGTACGGGAACGGGACCGTTGGCCATTGCATCGGGGCAGACTAGGAAGCCGCGCATTGAGATCTTCAAGAAGGTCATCATAGTGGACGAAACGGGGGTAAGTGATGCACAGCGGGGGGCAGGGGGTGCGTTCTGTACTGATGCGTGATCCGTTTTGCAGATCTACGACTGTCTGGACGTGGTTGGTGCCGTCGTGTGGCCGAGCGAGCTGATGCGCAGCAATGGGGGCCGCCTCTCGTGGAAGGACTGGGAGCCCAGTGCAGGGATGGTGGGCCACGTGGTCCACTGCTGGGCGCCCAACCACAAGGACGTGCGCTTCCGCTCCCACGTGAACCGCTGCGTCTACCTCGTCGAGATCGGGGAGCACTACGTGCCCGTCGAGGAGCTCGGCCTGCGGGAGTACAACCAGATAGTGAGCAGCTCCGACGAGATGGCCAACTCGCGGCGCAGCTCCATCCAGCGCGAGTTCCACGAGTACAACATGCTGCTGAAGCTCTCCGGCTTCACCCCCATCATCAGAGGCCGTTCGTCGTCGTCGTCGGGCGGTGCAGGTGCCGGAGCAGGTGCCAGCAGACAGCAGCAGCAGGACCAGCAGCAGGTGCAGGTGACTCCTCCAGCAAGTCGCACAAGGCCAAAATCCGTGCCGTGAGCAGCAGCAGCTCCGAGGACGAGAGCACGCCCTCCGCGTCCGGCCGTGGCCTGCCCGGCCTGGGCCCTGGGGCAGCCACCGGGCCCCACTCCGCCATCGACTTGATGAACTTCAACACCCTCCTGAGCATGTGGAAGCTCATGGCGGACAAACGGAAGCAGGCGGCAGCTGCCGGCTCCGGTTCTGGCTCCGGCTCTGGGTCCACGGTCCCGGATGCCTTCGAGGGATTCGATTATGTTGGAGAGCTGTCGCCGGAACTGCTCCAGAAGCTGGACGAGGCTGCCGCGGCCCAGGAGCACCAAGAACAGGAGGCCGCTGATCAAGTCCAGGCTCAGGCGCAAGAGGAGCCGCCGCAGGGGATGGAGGAACATGCGGACCAGCCCGATGTGGAACCAGATGCGCCGGATGCGGCGAAACTGCCACTGGAACTGAGACTGGAGGAACTGGAGGAGGTGACTGTAGAAAAGCCAGAGGAGGAGATGCCACCCAGTGGCACACCCTCCTCCCCTTCCACAACAGCCTCTCCTGCCCCAAGCCCTGCACCTGCCCCTGCCACTGCCACTGGCCCGGTCACTGCCACAGAAATGGGCACAGAAGAAAGCGATGAAGGAGAAGAAGCGAAGAGGAGTTCCAGCCCACGAATGGAGTCGGCGGACAATGCGGAGACGGCCACGGAGGCGGCCCAGTCGGAGGAGCCAACGAGAGAAGAGAATGAGATGGAGATGTGGAGAACGGGAACGGGACAACAGTCTAAGGGACGCACCAAGGATCGTGGACACACATGACTATACATATATCTATAAAGATTTGCATTTGTTTGCCAAGCAGACACGACCCCCCCCTCCCCACACACAGGCACTCCCTTAATACATATCAGAGAGAGAGATAGAGAGAGGGAGAGGGATAGAGAGTGTGTGTGTGTGTGTGTGTGGAATTTGGAGCCAGGAGCAAGAGTCCCTGCAATCGATGCGACAACGACAACAGCAACAGAAAAACAACAACAATTGAGAAGCACTTCCAAGAAATCAAAGTAAAGTTTATAAAACGACTGCGTTTAGTGTAATTTTGGTTAACGGTTACCGGTATCGAGTGTATATATATATATATAAGTATGTATGTATGCTTCATATTCGATATATACAACAACTATACATATATGCATAGATATAGATATAGGATAGGTAGATAGAGTACATAGATATATTATATGTATGTATAATGTGTAGATAGGATCAGGGACAGGGAGAGAGAGAGAGAGAGAGGGTGAGATTCGTGGGCGTGTGTCAGTATCGCCTGTATCCCATGTATCCCCCCATGTATCCCCCCTGTGTCCTGTGTGTATATACAAAGGTTTGATTAGCTTTTTCACCAACATCTCTATTTAACCCTAGATATGCTTATATGTGTACTACTGCATACATACCTACACATGTATATGGTATATATGCATACACAAACAAATTTACAATAATTATGATTATGAATTATTAACTAGCATAGGAGGAGGGATGGAATGGAAAGGAAAGGAAAGGAAGGGAAGGGAAGTAGGATGCAGGAGGCAGGAGTAACAATAATTCTATAGAAATACCAACAAACAATTACATTTTTAGTATTACCGAACAAGTTATATAGAACATACCCTAAACATATGCATGTACCTATACATATACATACTATATTCAATATATATATACATACAAATAGCAAAAACAAAACAAACACACAAAAGAGAAGAGCGCAAATGTGGCAGAGGCAGTGACAGAGGCAGAGGCAGTGGGAAGGTTGAAGATTGGAAGAGCTTTGCCTGAAACCGAATCAGTTGCTAAGAAATATTTAACTAATAATTGTTATAACCCAAAAAACAAAAACCAAATGCTTCTCATGCATACATACATGCAAATGTACATGCATACATACATACGAGTGTGTATGTTCTTTTTTATATTTTTGTTGTTGTTCTTCTCCCCTTTGCTAGCCAATATACTTCATGCAGATATTAAGCGAAACTAAACAAAGAATTTATATATATATATAAAATACCTACGCATGCATATACATGTATAATGTGCATAAATATAGTTAAACTTAAATGTTAAACAACTTCCCCCTACCCCTCCCCTCCCCACCACACTCCACACACACACCCACACACACACAGACAAAGCTTACCAAAATAGAAAGCAGAGAAGGGAACCACTGAGCATAGATGCAGCTGAATCACGGATGGAAGTGCAGTGCAGTGAAGCATATGTATAGCGAACAGAACACACACACACACACACAAAAACACACACAACTCCTAGGTGTAAGTAGGCGTTGAAGGTGCATAGCCAGCAAGGAGTAGCAGTGGGTGGGGTAGGTGGTATGTAGGTAGTGCAGGAGAAAGTGGAAAGTGGAATGAAAGCTCTCACGTTGCCTTAATAAATTAGACTGATTTTTTCTACACACCGCATATGTGTATGTAGATTTGTATATATAAATGTAGTATGTGTGTGTGTGTGTGTGTGTGTGTGTAACCAGAAGAACCCTTGAAAGTTTCGCTCCTGCTCATATCTCTGGCCTGCTTCGGGAGGACGATGGATGGGATGGCGGCTGATGGCATCTGTATATAATAATAAGTATAAGTAATGTCTGTATGTTGTATAGCAAACGGAAGGAAGCCTGCAACTTGAACATGCAACACCTACTGATTGATGATTAACTGGGGGGGTGAACGCCGCGATGAATTACAATTACAAATCACAAATTAAATTATACTAGCCAATGGAAGAATGCAGCACACACTCCTATCTATATTACATTATACCTAAATACACACATACATAGTATATGTTTATGTAAATATATATCTACTATGCACATAATATACCAATAACTAGGGCAGAGCTTTGGGCACAGCAATGGCAAAATCCTAATCCCGATTCCAGCCGAGGAGCTCGATAAAGAGAGAGACGGAGAGAGAGATCTCTCACCTGTACATAGTGAGTGGAGTGGGTGGAGTGGAGCAAAGCGAACAAAGTTAACGTTTCTCAGCCAAATTCTGAATTGATCGACCCGCATGGATGTGGATGCATCCCACTACATGGATGTGTAACCCCAATCAATTAGCCAAATCTCTTGCAGACACCCAAAAACAAAAACAAATACAGTAAACAAATACGAACACAGAGTGAATAGTTCTACATAGACATACATACATACATACATAGTATATATGTACTAGATACATGTGTATGGATATGGATTATATTCCCCCATGCCTCTCTCCACCAGCCCACACCCCATTACAGTCTTTTTTTTTTGTTAGTTTCATTTAAAATTTAAAATAAATTTCATATTTATGTATATAATATACACAATACATATACATATGTATATCAATTAAATAAATAAAATATAATGAAACTTGTTATACAAAACAGCCCATTCTCTCGTCTGTTCTCAGGTCGTTGGCAGGGGCTGGGGCTGCGGCTGGGCCTGGGGCTGCGGCTGGGGCAGTGGTGGCCACAGGGGAGTCAGTTCGCTCAGGGCCACATCGTACAGCAGGCCGTGGTACTCCTCGAGCAGGACTGGAAGTACACAAAGGAATGAGCGAAATGCATTTATTGGCAGCTGACATCCTGCAGATGCTACTACTCACAGTTCGGATCCCGCGCCCAGTGCTCGTGCAGGGCCTGGCGGGTGTGGATCTCCTTGGTGATGAGGGCGCGCTTGAAGCGCAGCACCTTGTCGTTGAGGTTTGACCAGCTCTTGGTGAGTGTGGCGGGCGTGACCCTCAGCTTGCCCTTGAACTGCGCCAGCCGGGGACAGATGTCGCCCGCCAGCAGGAACATGCCAAAGTGACTGCGGGGACAAGTCTGGGTTAATATCTGGGGGAAATTCTGGATGGACAGGACAGCAGGGGGGACACTCACCAGCAGGCCTTCTCGCTGAGCGGCATCTCGATCTCGCTCAGAGGAAGCGGCCAGCCAGCCTTGCCGAACGTGGCCTCCACAAAGCAGAAGAGCTTGCCCGACGCGGACTCGAAGCGCGGCGGCGGATCGTCGCGCACCTCGCGCATATTGCACAGCAGAGGGACATAGAGGAGCAGCCATTCCGGCTCGATGGCGGTGATGCCGCGCAGGAACATCTTCGCGGAGTCATCGTGCCGCAGCTCGTACGCCTCCTGGTAGACGATCCACTCGGGCGTCTTCTGCTTGAGCACGGAGGAGGCGTGCAGGAAGGCGGGATCGACCATGTCGGCGCAGTTGTAGGCGTACTTCAGCCGTCGCCGTTCCTCCTTGTCGGGGATCTCAGCCAGCGGCATCTTGCGCGCCACTCGATCCCCCATGCCAGCCAGCAGTATCTGGCGAAGAAAGCGGGCCTGCGAATCGCTGGGCGGCTTCAGCTGCGGGTCCACGCTCAGCTCCACCCCGCTGACGTTCAGGTTGATCTCGTTGGTCAGCTGGACGCGCAGCTTGCGCACCTCGCTGATCGCCTTTTGGCGCAGTCCGTTGCTGGCGCAGAACTCGGGCAGCTGGCCCCTGGAGCCGGCATACTCTGCCGCTCCCACAGCCCGGAGGAGGACCATGGGATCTCCGAGCAGCTGGAAGTTGCCGCTGGCCGCCCAGCGCTGGCGCTTTTCGTGGAACCTGTTAGCCTTGGGGGCCACGTCCTCGGTCCGCTGCACGCCCGTCTCCTGCAGCACCTCCTGCACGGACAGTGCGGCCACCAGGCACACGGTGTAGGGCAGCAGGCCCTGCTGATGGGACAGGGCCAGCATCTTGCCGAAGCGCGGGGCCACCGGGAAGCGGGAGATGACCCTTCCCAGCGCAGTCACTGCCGGAGGGAGATCCTTGGCGTCGCCGGGCGAGCCCTTCAGGGCGCCCAGGACAGTGAGGCGCTGCTCGGCGGCTTGCAGCTGGATGTGGTCGGGCGGCGTGGGGAAGGGGAAGTGGACGACGCGGTCGATGCCCATGGCGCGCATCTGCAGCATCAGGTCGTCGACGGGCTTCTGCTGGATGTCGGGCATGCCGAACTCCATGAACTGGTGCTCGAACACGGCGCTGGAGTACAGCCGGTAGCAGTGGCCGGCGCTGATGCGGCCCGCCCTGCCAGCCCGCTGCTCCGCCGAGGCCTTGGACGTGTAGGTGACCACGAAGGCGCTGACGCCGGTCAGCTTGTCGTAGAGACGCGTCTTCTGGCGGCCGCAGTCTACGACGTATTTGATGTGGGGAATGGTCAACGAGGTCTCGGCCACATTCGTGCTGACCACGCACAGGCGGCAGCCCTCGGGCACGGGCTGGAAGATCCGGTTCTGCTTCTCCGAGGAGAGCAGCGAGTAGAGGGGCAGCACCCAGAGCGGCTGCTTCGGGCCGGAGGGCATGCCGGCCGCCTCTGCGACGCCCAGTCCGTCTTCGTCATCCTGGTCCTCCGCGGACAAGGCACCCTCCTCGTCATCCCAGTCGTGATCCGAGTCCCCCTGCTCGTGCATGTCCGCCTCGGTGTCGTCGCCGGGCAGCTTGTAGTCGTCCAGGTTGATCTTTGGCAGCGACAACTGCGCGAGGAACTTCTTCTTGGACTTTCGGATATTGCGGATCACACGCTTCATATCGAATTCCAGCTCCAGCTCCTTGGGCTGGTCCTCCCCAGATGCATCTTGTAGCTGCTCCTCTGCCCCTGTCTGGCTTTGGGCTGTGGGGGGCCGATAGGGGAAAGTGCGGCGCAGCTTGCGCACGAGCTGATTGACCTCCTGCTGGCCAGTCACGAAGATGAGGATGCCGCCCTCGGGCAGCTGGTTGTGTATCTTGAGGGCCTTGCGGTATGCCTCCGCCACGTAGTCGTCGGGGGTGCGCTTCTGGAAGTGGATGGTCACGGGGAACTGGCGGCACTCCACATTGATCAGCGGCGGGGGCTGCTTGAACAGCCGCGTGTTCTCTGTGAAGTCGCTCACGCGGAGCGTGGCAGACATGATTATGAGCTTCAGGGGACTGCCGCGCTTGTGGCGCAGGGGAACTATGCGCGACAGCAGCCCCACGAGGATGTCCGTGTAGATGCTGCGCTCGTGCGCCTCGTCCAGGATAATCACGGAGTACTTGTTGAGCAGGAAGTCGCTCTCGATCTCCTTCATCAGGACGCCGTCCGTCATGAACTTGATGCGCGTGGCCGGACTGACGTTGCCCTCGAAACGTATGAGGTAGGAGACCTCGCGCTCGGACAGATTCATCTCGTGGGCCACACGCTTCGACATGGCTATGGCGGCCACGCGCCGCGGCTCAGTCACGCCGATCATCTTGTGCTGGGCATATCCCGCCTCGTAGAGGAACTGCGGCAGCTGGGTCGTCTTTCCGGAGCCCGTTGCACCGGCTACAATCACAATGGGGTTCTCGTTGATCGTCTCCATCACCTGCTGCTCCTCCGCGAGGATGGGCAAGCGCAGACGCGCCTCCTGCACTTTGTCCGAGCGATTCACGGGCACGTAAACTGTTTGATGGGTGCATTTGGGTGCGGCAGGAACAGCAACGGGTTTCGGGCCTTCTGTCTTGGGTTCGCGGTCCGCTCTCACCGGTACGGGAATGGGCTCTGCTTCTGATGGAGTGGGGCCACCTGCCACCGGCTCTGATGGAGGTGCTGCTGCAGGCTCATCATCATCGTCACTCGAAGAGGCACTCTCACTCTCCTCTTCGTCGTCTGCGTTTAGGCTAACTATATTGGGATTCCTTCGCTTGGCATCAAGCTCCTCCTGCTCCTCGGTGAGCAGTTTACGCTTGGCTGCCCCCTTGATGGCATTCACACGACTTCCGGGTGTCTTCTCGGCCTGCACCTGAGCCTGCCGCTCCTTCTTCTTGGCCAAGTAGTCGTCCAGAGTTTGCAGGCGCTTCAGACCCACCGTCTGCACCTGGCTGATGGATGTGTACTGCTGCAGCTCAGCGTCGGGTATCTGTACAGTGGCCAAATCTTCCAGCAGCTGGGCGCGCTGTAAGTGCACGGGCGGATATGTTACATTTATATTGTGCGACAGATTGTGGCATCTGTGCTTTACTCACGCCTTCCTTTTTCTTCTTCTTGTCCACAATCGCCTGCAGGTGCTTGCGCTGCTTCTTCGTCAGGATTTTCACATACTGCGCCTTCTCAACTATGGTCTTGGTGGCGCGTTTCTGTGAGGGCAGCACCAAGGCATTGGCCTCATCGTAGCCAGCACCGATGCCCCTGTCCCTGCCACCGGCCACAGAGTCCACATCTATTTGTATCTGCAAATGTTGCACAGTCAGAAAGGCGAGTGATGTGATTTTGATGGGAATACTCGACCTTTTTAGCTGCGGAATTGTCCACAATCGTTTGTGGATTTTGCCGCGCTTTGGCATTGTGAACTTTTTTGCCCATTTTTATGACGCAGTAAACATTTATGTGTATATATATAATATATCTTGGCTATAAGTCGAAAAGACTGGAATTATTGCTTTAATGTTTTATTGTTTTTGAAACATTGAAACGAAATTTCTTGCACGTGTAGGACAATAGCTATGACACTTACTGACCCGATATATCGATACAAGCATCTGGCGACAAAAACATATCCTATCGATATACATCGCAACTGCTGGTGGAGTAGAGGGAGTCCAACAGTAGTTTGTCATCACTAAATTGCTCTCAAATTCGTAACCTGTCAAAAAAGAACTGGATAAATGTTTTATTTAATTGTTAGCAGTGCGTGTACTAACAAATATTAAGTGTGATCCTAACTGGGGATCGTCGCTGTGTGGCCCAGCCGCTTCCGATTCGTTTTGCTCGTTAAATGGTGTCCAAAAATAACAATCAGCAGAACCGGGCAATGTATCAAAATCAGAGCCAGCACCTGCAGCACCCTCACAATGCTCGTGCCGCCGCCGCTCCGTACAGAAAACCTTTTCGTGGGGCACCTGTGGCCGGGAGCAACGCCAATCAAGTGATGTACTCATCGTGCCAGATGCCCAGCGACCCACTCTACATAGACTTCAATAGCCCCACGGCCGCACCACCGACCAAGCCTGCAGCCGGACCGGCGACCCAGTCCCAGCCTCCTGCCCGCCCGGCTGCACAGCCCCACTCCCATACCGGCAGACACCAGGCCACTGCCAGTCCGACAGCCCAGCACAATCCCAAGGCCAAGGCCAATACCAGTTCCGCCCAGTCTGCCGCCTGGGAGATGGCCAGGAAGAAGCCACTCAAGGTTAAACAGCAGCCCAAGAGCAAGCACCAACTGCCGCTGCAGCAATCCTTCCCAGGACATCTGAACGGAAATGCGCACGCAAATGGTAATGGCGAAGGCAGCCACAAATGGCCCCCCAAGCAGCGATTTCATCCCCAACATCGCTTCAACGGCGGCGGCGGGCGGTGGCTTTAACAGACCGCCACAAAGCCATGGCTGTCCACACCACATGATGCCCCCCATGGGTCCGATGAGACAGGGACCGGGCCCAGGACCACGCTGCGGAGGACCAATGCCGATGCCGCCCTTTCCACCGATGCCTTATCCGCCACAGATGGTGCCGCCCATGGCCATGCGCTGCCCCATGCCACCGATGGGAGGGCCACCGCCACCACCTCACTTCATGCGGCACAACGGGCGCGGCGCTCCCATGCACATGATGGGCGGTCACCCCATGCACTTGATGGGTCCTCGCATGCCGCCGCGTGGCATGGTGCCCGGTGGACCCTTCGGCGGGGGCATGAACATGAATGGCGGCCCAAACGGCGGCAGGATCAAGAAGCCGAATCCGGTGCTGATCAAGCAGGTGGTCAAGGGGAAGAGCACCATCAAGACGTTGAAGAACATGGTGAATCAGTATCCGCTCGACAAGCCCTGGGTCACGGAGCAGATCCGCGGGGAGCACGACAAGAAGGTGGACATCGAGAACCGTCTGAAGGGCAACAAGGACGACGAGCTCTTCGCCCAGTTCAAGCTGCAGCGCGATAAGTTCGTGGAGCTGTACGAGGGTGCGCGCGAGGACTATCTGAAGCAGGAGGCGGCCTCTGTTATGGCCAAGGTAAGCATCGAATTGAATACCTGGAATTGATTTCCCCAATGATTTCTGAACTTCTTTTGCAGGACGCCAAATCAGACAAAGACAAAGAAAAAGAAAAGGAAAAAAACACAAATCAGAATCAGAATCAGAATGCCGCCCAAGATGCAGCCACTCCACACACAAGTCTGTAGGCAGACCAACAAATGCGCAACGGAACGACTGGGAGATCCGATCAACAACACAGCAACAGCAACAAGAAGTCTGACACAAATGAATTGAAAACGAGCCCGAAACTAAACACTGAATTTCTTCATCCCCCCATCTGGCCCCACCAAAGAGCTACGCTGCCTATGACGGAGGGATCGAGTGCCAGAGCCGCGCCGATAGCGAGATAGAGCACGCTGCATGCAGCAAAACGATGATGATACCCTACACTAGCCTACCCTACCTTGCCGTACCTTACGCTGCACTGCCCTGCACTGCCCTGCCCTGCCCAATGTTGTTGACTGTCAGGTCCCGTCCCTCCGTCTCGTCACAATATGTTTTTGATTGCGTCAGCGGAGTCGCATTATCCATGAGATGAGCAATAATACGAGTACACCCAGATATACACACAGATCCATACACACATATTCATGCATGCTTTGTACGTGCATGGCATCTGCGAGTGTAGCCATATTTATTATTATTATATTATTATTATTCCCCTCCCCCGAAGAGCATGCTGCTGGTCGCGTGGAGCGAAAGAAACGAAACGAAACGAAATGGCGATAAAAGTAGCCAGATGCCGACCCCACCTGCCCACCTGCCCTCCTGCCACACTGCATGTATCCCAGGAACTGAACTGAACTCCTTGATTGTATTTTTAGGCTCGCTCTTAGAAATCACAAATTAAGATCACTGTAAATATGATTTGCGACTGAGTGCATTCACGGATTGGTCCCAATTAGTATTTTCTTGGTCTTTTATTCTATGCCCCAGCCACAGCCACAGCCCCAGCCCCAGCTCCAGAGCAGCCTTGCCCCTGTATCTTCCAATACCTACTACCTGCCCAACTAGCGATATTAGACGTAAATGCAACCTCTTGTAAATAGACAGACACAATTGCGTGTACGTAGATCCTAACTGTTGGTTAATATTTACACATAGAGAGAACACATGCCCATCCATCCATCCATCCATCCATCCATCCACCCCCCCACACGCACTGGCGTGGGCGGAACCCACAACAAATGGTCGTAACTGTAATTGTCTCGCGCCTGTCCCTGTCCCTGTCACCGTCCCCGTCCCCACGATAAGGAAACGAATTCCAAGAAATAGAGATTTCAATTGAAACTGAAAACTGAAACAAAAATAAACCCACTGAGAGCTTTCCATTGGGGCGGAGGGGAGGGTGTGTGGGTATGCCTTCCTTTTGGCCACTTTCCCAGCCACTTAGCGAACGGAACTTTTGGCCAGCATTCGTAACGTAACCGGCAATTGCGTAAACAGCCATAATGACATCTGCACTTAGCCAAATTGCATGGCCACACCACACCACATCAAATATAAGCCTCGGCCGAGCAGCCATTTGGGGCACGCAGGCCAAGAGTCGACCAGGAACAGGACAACGGACAACGATGCAGCCAGGGTCTGGAAAAGAACCCCAACTGGACACCCACAGCGCCGTGGACTATCACTGGCGGGTGTGGCAGCTGACCGGCCTGATCCGTCCGGCAGGCATCTCGAAACGCCTCTACCGGACCTACTCGATCGGGCTGAACCTGATGGTCACTCTGCTCTTTCCCCTGAGCCTTGTGGCCCGGCTCGTCCTCACGCACAGCATGAAGGAGCTGTGCGAGAACCTGACCATCACCATCACGGACATAGCGGCCAACCTGAAGTTCGGGAACGTGTACCTGGTGCGCCGCCACCTGCGCGAGATCCGCTCGCTGATCCAGCAACTGGACTGCCGGGCCCAGGCGATCGGCAATCGCGACGAGCTGTGCGCCCTCATTCAGGCCGTGCGGACGGCCCGGAACATGTTCCGCACCTTTGCATGGATCTTCGTGTGCGGCACCTCGCTCAGCTGCGTCCGTGTGGCCCTCGCCAGGAGTCGCCAGCTGCTCTACCCGGCGTGGTTCGGCGTGGACTGGAGCGACTCGGACGAGGCGTATGTGGGGATCTACGTGTACCAGCTGTTCGCCCTGATCGTGCAGGCGGTGCAGAACTGCGCCAACGACTCGTATCCGCCGGCCTACCTCTGCCTGCTCACCGGCCACATGAGGGCCTTGAGGTGCGGGGTGGGCCGGATCGGCTGCGGATGCCGGAGCGATCAGCAGAGCTACGATCAGCTGCTAGGCTGCATCCAGGACCTGACGCTCATCCACCGGATGCACACCATCATCCAGCAGATCCTGTCCGTGCCCTGCATGGCCCAGTTCGCGTGCTCCGTCGCCGTCCAGTGCACGGTGGCCATGCACTTTCTGTACGTTGCCGATGCCGACGACCGGCTGGCCATGATCCTCTCGGTCATCTTCTTTGTGGCCGTCACCCTGGAGGTGTTCGTCATCTGCTACTTCGGCGACCAGATGCGCACGCAGAGCGAGGCCCTCTGCCAGGCCTTCTACGCGTGCAACTGGATCGAGCAGCTGCCCCGCTTCAGGCGCGACCTCCTCTTCACCCTGGCCCGGGCCCAGCGACCGTCGCTGATACTCGCCGGCAGCTACATCCCCCTCACCCTGGAGACCTTCAAGAGGGTACGTACTCCCGCCCCTTGGTGCCGCCCCTCATACATACATTTATTTAAGACTTTACGCCTCTACAAGGTCATGCACTTTGCCTACTCTACATTCACACTCCTGCTGCGGTCCAAGTGAGGATGTGCCAGCCAATGGCGATGCGACACCTGGACGGGACGAAGGGAGAACACACCGTAGCGGGCACAATCTTCATACATACGAGTATGTATGCGTGCACTGTACACGTATCATCAATTACGATTCCAATCCTCTATCCGACAAGTGACAGAGTTGAGAGCAACAACTGTAGTAGCTAGCGATATACTTTATTTATTTATTTACAAAACTGTAGCCTTACAGCAGGATGAACCCCACATTGCAATAATTGTTATATCATTATTAATGCAAGGCTTTATTTCTCATTGCACTTCGACCAAATAGGCAACACAACACAGAGCGAATAAAGCAAATATGAAAGGCCTGGCTTACATGTGGCTCTTAATTCGATCTAAAATTGGTGCAAAGGTTAAATCCAAATGCAAAATTCCACGGTATTTATCCAAACGGGGCAAAAACATAAATGATTTTCGCCCTGTGGAAGGGTTTATTTAAAGAAATCCTGTGAGTTCGCTGCCCCTTTTGTCTTATTTTATCTTTACCAGCCAAAGTTTTCCCAGGTGATATCCCTGTGGCATATCCCTTGCGAGAAGGGTGAGGAGAGCTTTCAATATAAAGCAAGAAATAAAGTCTGGATACCTGAAACCAGATTGGTTATGATTTACCCATTCAGAAATCATGCAACAAATACAAATCAAATTAGGTTACGTTTTGGTATGACTGTGTTCTAAAACATCGGAGGGCAGGCTGTATTCATTTTAGAGCAGTCCAACAACAACAGAAAACCAAAAATATCTGCGAAACTCCAGTCGAGCATCAATGTGCCTGATCATGCACACGAAATGTATGTTGTTTTAGCTTTCTCGTGGGGCAAAGACTTGACAAAAGACTTGACTTGACCTGATGCTGGCCACAGTAAAATGACTGATTTAAAATAGGGGAATATTAGAAATATGGGGAACGCAAATTAATGAAATTTCATCGTTCCATCCCTTTGTTGGCGGCGGCTCCCTCTGTTGTAGTTCTCTTGAGAGAATTGATCATCCAATTGGTCGATGATCTTGGGGTTGCTGGCATTTCAGACACCAAACTGATGTTTTATAAACACATTTCTGGCCAGGCGATTAACTCCATGGGCGTCCATTGGGCTTATAAAGATTGCTTTTGGTATTCCTCAGCTAAGCGTAGAAAAAAGCTTGGTCTAATTTGAATGCATAACTTGAAGAGGTGTCCCGTAGGTAGTTCTGCCCTGTCCTGTTGGGCCCCTTAAACTGCAATATTCCACATTAGATCCACTGGAACCTACATATATTGTTGTTCTCCTCTTTCCGCTTTGTAGATCGAATTATTCGTCGCATATATCCACCACAAGTTCCATTCGTCTGCTTTAAGTCCTTAG
This sequence comes from Drosophila tristis, assembly GCA_018150885.1. Taxonomy (NCBI): domain Eukaryota; kingdom Metazoa; phylum Arthropoda; class Insecta; order Diptera; family Drosophilidae; genus Drosophila; species Drosophila tristis. The sequence continues at coordinate 594,590 of JAECWT010000215.1, read as the reverse complement.
ACTAACATGCCACTCCCGGAAGAAGTGTCTTTCCGGCATGTACGCGACCGTTTCGGTCACACGTGTCGTGCGTCACGCGGCTGCATTCTTCAGTCTATTGGGTGGGAGGAGGTCTGCGTTTCTGGCTGGGATCCACGCGCTAGTCTCCGGCTTGGAGCCGCTTGGGCCTAAAGAAAAAATACGTGCAGCTGTATAGTGCGGATAATAAGTTTGGCAATGTCTCCTTTGCACTGAAAGCATCTCGGGAACAATGACAATAAACTCGGCAGGGCAATGAGCAATAATAACTTGAGTATCCCTGCATGGTTGTGGGGCCCCGACTTGGACATATCCATCAACCCACCAGCACCACACAATAACAACGAATCAGATGCCTGTGAGGGTTAGATTCTCTCCAAATGGAAGAGGTGGAACTTTAATGCAAAGTGGAATTAGGGGAAGGAAAAGAAAACAGATTTCAGCCTTCCTCGTGCGCTACTTCGGCAGGGGCAGGTACTGGATCGTCGTCGGGAACGTCCTTTTGTTTCTTCCACATCTTGGCAGCGGCCAGGAGCTTGAGGTTGGGTCGCGCCATTTCGTCCTCGGGGAAAATGTAGTCAAAGACTTCCTCCCAGCCCTCCTCTACGCCATCGTCGGAGACGATCTTCTGACGCTTCTTGATGCGACGCGGCATCTTCTCGAGCACCTTCTGCAGGCACTGGCCATCGTTGGCATCCCGCTCGAAGTCGCGCCAGGCCTCCAGCAGAAGGACGCGCGACTCCTTGTCGCCCAGCTGGCGGAGCATATCGTTGGCCCGCTCATAGACGCGGCGTGCGAGGCGGACATTGAGCCCGGCATCGGTCCCGTTGTCGCCGTGGTTGAGGCCCATCTCGAACTTGGCAAATGACATCCAGACCTTGACGTGTTGAGTGCGCTCCAGGAGACGCTCGTACAGCTGCCGCGCCAGCTCCGTTTCGCCAAGGGCCACCTCGAAGTCGATGAAGGCCTTCCAAAGCAGCTCCGGCATGTCGAGACGAGGCTGATGGACTGCCAGCTCGAAGATGGCCCTCGCCCGCTCCGTGTCTCCCAGGAGGTTCTCCAGCTCGGCAAATTTCATCCAGGTGACGCAGTTCTCCGGTCCGAATTCGAGGAACTTCTCGTAGAGCAGGCGACAGCGCTCGAATTCTCGCAGCTGGATCTCCAGATCGATGTAGCCCCGGAACAGCTTGTCCCGGGGACACATACCGATGGCAAAGCCGAGCGTCTTGCGGGCCCTCTGCAGCTCCTTGCAACGGATCTCGAATTGGGCGTAGAGCAGCCAGACCTTGCTGAAGGTGAACTGCTTGTGGGGCATTAGGTCGAGGCAGGTCTTGTAGATTTGGCGCGTCCGCTCAGTGTCCTCCGCCTCCAGCTCCTCGTAGAGGGCGTAGTTTATCCAGAGGTAGATGTAGCGGCGCCAGTAGTTCTTCTCATTGGCTGGCGGAACGTTGGCGATGGCCCGCTCGTAGGTGTCCCGGATGAGGTCTTTATCGCCATCGGCCTCGATCAGGCGTAGGTAATCGAACCAGGCATCGTAATTGGTGGGATTGGCGGCCACCTCCTGCTCGTACTGGTACTTTCGCTTGGAGACGATGACGTCCTCGATGCCGTCACGGTCACCGTACTTCTTTTCGTGTATCGTGTAGGCCTTGAACAGCTCCTTGGTGCGCTCCTTGGGCAGATGGTCGAGAGCGTACTTGTAGATGATGCGGGCGCGGTCGTGCTCCTTCTGGCCCTCCTCGAAACGTGCGAAGGCGATGAAGAGACGCTCCTCGATGTACTCGTCGCCAAAGAACTCCACAGCCCTCTCGAACACGCGCCGCGACCCATGGATGAAGCCATGCGACTCCTCAAAGCGGGCAAACTTGATCCAGTTCTTGACGTCCGGATGAACATAGACGAATCGCTCGTAGACCTCGCGCGCCCGGTCAATCTCCTTGTAGCGCAGCTCGAAGTTCACGTACGTCTGCCAGGCCTGCTCCTCTGGTTGCCACTCCATCCAGCGTTCGAAGACCTGCCGGGCCCCGGCCACATTCTCCAGCATCTCCTCCATGTAGGTGTACTTGTACCAGTACTGATTCACCCGCGGCATTATGGTCACGGCCCGGTCCCACAGGTTGCGGGCATGGTTCACCTGTTTGTTTTTCATTTCCATCTCGGCGTACTTGAGCCAGATGGTGACGTTGCGGTGCTCGTTGTCCAGGGCGCGCTCCCAGATGGAGCGGGCCCGCTGTATCTCCTGCTGCTGCTCCTCCCATTGAGCGTACTTGATCCAGTGGCTGACTACCATGCGGTTCTTGCGCAGATTGTCCTCGAACGTCTTCCGCTTCCTCTGCTGGTAGTCGGCCAATTCGGCTGGATCGGAGATCTTCTGTTTGGGCGGTGGCGGCAGGATCTCCAGGTCACGCTCCTTGGCTTCGCGCAACAGCTGCTCTGCCGTGATCTGCACCTCGGCCGGCGCCTTGTTCTTCACCTACAACCAACAACAAAATGGTGAAATCCACTGCACATATGGGCGCTCCGTTGACACTCACCTTGGCCACCTTGGGCATCTTCTGTGGCCGCTCCATGTCCGCCTTTAAATGTGTGTTTCCTAACTTATTTCAACAATTGCAACAATTCGCCAAATAAATGCCACAGACAAAGTAGGGATGTGAACTTGAATATACTTCAAGTTAATGATGCTTATCGATATATCGATATATGTATTTTTCTAATATGTATTTATATTTCGGCAACGATGATATAAGTATTGATACTTTTGTTCGATACTTGATATTGTATGTTAAGTTTTTTAAGATATTTAATTAATGGTCATATTCCACCGTACTCCAACGGAATCAAGTCGAACTATCAGATATTAAATCATTATGTTATATACGATAGAGCATATGTGATTCCGAGAACTAGTTCACTGGTTCCCCTAAACTGATGGCCGAACCAAGGCCGTGTGGGCGAAATAAAATACGAAAATAAGGAAAATAAACGTTGATATTGTTTCCGTAGGAACTTTCAAAACATCCGTTTAATATACCATTCGTACAATTGCATGGCTGGACGCATACTAATAAAAATTTAGCGGAAAAAAAATTAGGTCTCAAATTTTGAATTCATCGGAAAATTCTCCATGAATGACCGTTACGCTTCTCAGACTTCTCCACCAGCCAGTGGTTAGGGTTCATCAGATAATCGCTGAAATGGGTGGAAATTATGGGCGATTGTCTATGGCTGATCACAAAACCCACCGATGCTCGACCAAGGCCTGCTTTGTGTGAGCTCGCAGCGTGTCCAGCGATCCGGCCGAGCCACCGTACTCCTCCGGAAGCATTTCCCGTGGCACAAAGGCGTACAGCGATTCCATGCTGACTGTATGAAAGCGTATCTGGAACGGAATTTCTTTCGTATTATGCCACGCCAATGAGAATCTTTGGCGATACGCACCAACTTGAACACCTCGTCGCTGATGAAGGGCTTTACCACGCTCACGATTCTGTCGAGATACGATGGACAGTTGACCATGTGAATGGCCCGTAGACGAACGGGAAAGGCCAGCTGAAGGAACTTTATGTATGCGCGTAGCGTGCTGATGGTTAGGCGCGATATGTGGCGCATGGTGGTCCCCTTCATGTCAAAGATCTGGACCTCGCCTTCGGAGAGGATGCCCGGTCGGGCTGAATCGTCCGGCGTGATGAAGCGACAGTCGGCGACCATGAAGAAGGCGCGCGTATCTTCGGTGTGATGCATCTGTGGAGTAGAGTCTCTCAGTTGTGGCGACACCAGCACGGACTGCGCAGATTGTTCACCTTTGTGGCCTCGAACTCCCGGAAGCAGTACAGGGACACCTTGTAGCCATCCGGCGTGAGTCCTGGGAGCGGCAGTATGTCCCTGAAATGCATACATACACATATATCATCTATCAATCACCGGCCACTATCGGACATCCTTCCTTCTGCAGCCTTAGTGCTTACGCATAATCAAAGGTTCGCTGGCTGTCGTCGTCCAGTGGATCCCGCTTGATGAACAGATGGGGATGACGGTTGCGCAGAGAATAGTTCACCTCGATTAGCTTCTTGGTCTCCTCAACGTCTCCGTACATGCACTGGTAGAAGCGCCGCAGCAGCAGGGGATCTGTGAACGGTAGTCCAGCATTATTGAGTTTATCCGTCAATGACGTAACGCGAGCTGGGCATCGCAATATTGATGTTGATGTTGATGGTGCTGCTATGCCTACTAACGACCTCATTAAGACGTGCTGCGACGTGCTGGGTCTGCTAGGTATGTGTGGTGGCTGGTGGAATGGAGATGGACCTGTGAAGCCGTGGGGACTGGCGTGTGTAGCACTTCTCCCATATTGACGCTGCATTGGCGGCACTGCATTGTTTTCACACCTTGGCGCAGCTTTCCCTGCAGGTTTCCTTACCAATCTCTTGCGGCAGCTTCTCATTTTGATGGAACCACTCAACCAGTTCGTTCAGATCACGTCTCAGCTGTGTACCGTTCTCGCTTTCGGCGCTCATTGCCTCGGCCAAGTCGATTCGTCTTGCTATCGATTGGGGGTATCTGGTATCGATGGCTATCCTGAACTATCGCTGGTCAGGGTGGCGGGCTCCTCTTCCGTTGACAGACCGTTGTGTTGTGTTGTGCTTGGAGCCTGGCGGACAACTGGCGTGGCCTGTGGATTGATTTCCTATACATATCAGATCTATTGGAACTGAAATATTGATTGCTGTTGCTTCTGTTGCTGTTGCGTAGGCGATTAAACACGTAATTTTTAATTGCTTTTCCCCGGCATTTGGCCGTCGCTTAATGGTGCCTAAATATGACTTGCGCCGCTCCTCCAGCCGGGCCCAGTACAGGCTACGCCAAGTACAGCTTCTGTTGGAGCTCAATCTGTGCCGAAATCTGCCTAATCGCCTGGTCGTGTTCTGAATATATGTAAATGTCAGACCGAAACCGAAGCCAAATGGAACGGTGGATATCGATTATTGGAATAATGCGGCTTCATTGTAGTTACCTGTTCTGTATGGTCATCATTGGGCCCGATCTTACACTAAATGAAGGCCATTAGGTCCAATCCGATGTCGCAATTGGACGGCTCATTTGGCGAGTTAATCTTCGTGGGGTGCAAGAATTAGACGTGAGGAGGAAGGGGTGGGAGGGTGGAGGGACTGGGTTGAACTATTGGAATTAAGAGATACTCGAGAGCCATGAGCAGCCCGCCAATCGCTGAAGGTTAAGGCGTATCGCAGCGACAAGTGGGGACGATACCGGCATCGGTTCATCAGGTTAACGGCGAACATCAGTGCATTCTGGCTCACAGTCAGTATGTTGGCTGTGGCGAGCCCATAGGCCACCCAGGCAATGGGCGTCAGCAGCGAGATCGTCAAGATGCTGGTAGCCTGCGACGGAGTGTCCCACTTGTAAAGCGTCTTCATCGCATGGCTCACGATGATGGTGGCCAGCACCATGTAGCCCAAGCGGGTTTCGAGCATACTCGAATCATCCAGCACCGAGTACCACATCAGCACCGCGATTGTTGCCCCAGCAACGAGGCACTTCTTTCCAAGAGAATTCTTCTGACTCAAGGGCACAAACTTGAAGACAAAGGCAATATGAGCAATGTGGAAGATGGCTCCGACGACGTAGACACCCAACATCACGTAGTCCCCGGCGAGGATTGCCAGCCGCAGCTTCAGCACTGTGAGTATCAGCGATCCGAGCAGCAGCTCCGGATTACACACCACCGATGAGTGCACACCGTTCAGCACGAAATCCTTCATGCGGAGGCACAAGTCCACCACGCTCATAATTATGACCGTGTTCCTCAGACTGTCCTGGAGGGGCGACAATGTGGCGGTGTGGGCCTTCACTTCAGTGGGCCAAATGCCAAGTGCTCTCATGAAGAAGTCCATGCTATACTTATCGTTATCGCTATCGGAGACAGCCATTGAATAATTTTGCGAAAGGAAATAGAAAGGGAATGTGTTCACGACGAAATTTAGCGAAATAAAAACAGATACGTTGCGTTGAAGGGTTTAATAAGAACTGATTATATTTCACCTAAACACACACAGAGAGAGAGAGTTGTAGTTTCAGCGCTCACTTGGATACGAAACAAAGGACCATTTTGCACGAAAAAGAAACATTAGCTAATCATAGCATGCGGCGACACATGCGACATACATACATCCATGGCTCCGAGTGGGTTGATCACAGTGGAATATCACGACATTGACCATTGAGCCATCTGCAGAGAGTTGGGTCGTCCTCCTCAAAACCAGGACCAGCGACTTTTGCTCAGCGACGTTACCTTCCAGTAACGCTCATCATTCAGGTAACCGCTGGCGGAGAGGGGAAGGGCATGAGATGCAGCTAGAGGCCCCGGAAGCCTGAAGGGCTCTGCTCCGTGCAGCTTACCTCTTCTCCTTGATGGACCGTATCCCCCCGGCTTTGAGCTCGGCAATGGTGCCAGCCTTGCCCCCATACTCCTCGGGCAGCATATCCTTGGGCACTTGCCTGTACAGGCTCTCCAAGCCCTCGGTGTGGTAATGGATCTGCAATGGGGACAGTCACAGATTATACAGAGTAAATATAGATACTGAGAATCGTAGACTCCATTGGTCGTACCAAGTCGCGCACTTCCTCCCGCAGAAAGGGGGACATCATGGAGATGAGGCGATCCAGAAACGAGGGGCAGTTGATTACGTGCATGGCCCGCAGGCGCGAGGGGTACGCCTCCTGCAGGAACTTCATGTAGATGCGCAGAACGAAGATCGATATGTAGGCCAGATGCCGGAGCGTGTATCCCTCGATGTCGACAATCTGCACGTCTCCGTCCGCAATGTCCGACTCGTCCAGGTCGCGCTCCTCCTCCCCCACCTTTGGCTCCACATCCGGCAGCGTGAAGCGAGCGTCGCTCATCATGAAGAAGATTTTGGTTTCCTCCACCGAGTTGCGCTGCCAATAGATACCAAGAGAGCCATGAGGATACTGATCCATGGATCATTGGCGGAGGTAGAGTACTCGCCGTACCGTGTGTGGATCCATGTCCGCCATGCGGAAGAAGAGCAGCTTGTTCCCCTCTGGCGTCAGTCCCGGAAGTATCAGCAAATCACTGCGAACGAAGCAAATTGGCTCGGATTGGTTGATTTCTCTCGCATCGCTCCCACTCCCCTAACGTCACCCACTCTGACACACTCTGACACTCTGAGCGGTAGATGGATTTGCTTTCCGCTTCAGCACTTACGAGACTCGTAAACCCTTGGCCGTCATCTCGTCCTCCATGTTGCGGTCGATGAACAGGTGCGCATGCTTGTTCCGCATGCTGTAGTTGAGCTCCACCAGAGGCTTCGTCTTCTCCACGTCGTACTGCACGCACTTGAGGAATCGCAGCATCACAATCGGCTCTGGACCAAATTGAAATGGAAATGAAATTGGGTATGATTGGGGTAAGTATCTGTATCTGCATCTGTAACCTTAATGGCAACTATCATCTGAGCGGATCAAGAGCGTGCCCGAGTATGCGCACGACCTTTGGCGCGAGCATTTATTGCCTGGAACCAGCTCACCCCGCCCCACCTCCGCCCATGTCTAATGGCTAATGCGTTGCAAGGTTTAAGTGTGTGTCTGAGTGCGGGGCGTATCTATTGGGTTATTGCGCTGCCATTAATTTCTGCACCTGCACCTGCACCGCCTGCACCGTCTAGACTCTGGACACGCCAATGGCTATCAGTCCGGGCCGCAATGTATCTATCGCTCTTGCTCACTGGTCACTGGTCACTGTTCACTGGGAGCACTCTTCGGGGTAGCTAATCGGACCGTAACGGAGCCACTGCTCGGCGAACCTTACCAATCTTTTCGGGTAGATTCGGATTGCTCTCGAACCAGGCCAGCAGCTCCTGCAGCTTGGCGCTCCAGGCGCAATCGGTGCGGCAGCTTCTAGCCGTAGCCATGATGTCTATACGTGTTTGCTCCGGCGGCAGCAATCGCCAACTAAGTACTCGTACCCGTAGCCGTACCCGTAACCGCCACCAGCCCCACTCCCACTCCCATTCTCGTTCCCGCTCAATTGATTAAGCTAACGAGCCCACACACACACACACAAACACACAGAAACACACACACAAGCACTGTCCAAACACAAGGAACGCTCTCTTCTTCACTGACTTATCCGCTACGATCGGCGAGAGAGCTAGAAAGCGAGAGAGCGAGAGACCAGCTACTTACTCTCATCTCAGGTGAAGACAATTGAGCAACGCTGGCTGTGGCGGGCTGAGTGTCCGTTTCCATTACCGTCTGGATCTGGGATCTGGGGTCTGGCGTCTGGGGTCTGGATTCGACGGAATTGGCATCGAAGGCGAAGTCGCAGTCGCAGTCGCAGTCCGGAATACACTTGCCGCGAACAACATTTATAGATACTTTATTGGAATACTGTATCAGACATCTATATGCATATGGTATAATATAATACACATCCAAGCATGTATGTACATGTGCATGTACAATGTACATTTCCACTTACATGTATATGTATGTGTGTGTTTGTGTATGTGTGTGTGTTGTGTGTTGTTGTGGAGCGCAGCGACCAGCGACCAGTGGCTTCTGGCTCTCATCGGGTGGGCTATCACTGCCGCCCGGAGCTTTCTAGTTTAACTTGTTTGAGGCTTGTGTGTTTAGTTTATTCACAATATTCCCCGTATTCAATATTCAATATTCAATATGCAAGCAGTTGACACCTCTGCTAAGACAAAAACAAAAAAAATTCCATTATTATTTACTTATGTGTGTACTTATACATATGTATATATATATGCATGTATGTATATGCACATACACCCCCCTACCACCCACCCACACGCATTCCAATCTATCAACAACGCTCGCAAAATGGTTACAAATTCTCAAAATGTTAACATTGTTCTTAGACCTTAGGATTTCACCTTGTTACATCAATAACAGCAGCTGTTGCTACACCACCCAAGAGCTACGTACATACGTTTATATGTTTGCATTTAGATCTAAATCTGGAAATGGAATTGGAATTGGAATTGGTATTGGGCATGGGGATATTGGGATATGGCTTATGGGATTTAGTAAGGCCAAAAGATGGCCACGAATCGGGGCAGACAAAACTGTCCCTCCATTATGCACCTGCATGCACATGTATGTATGTATGTATGTATGTTTGTGTTGTATGTTTGTTGGTTTGTTTGTATGTACATATAACACACGTATGAACAACATCCAGGGATCGGCGACGGCGGCGGCGGCTCGGTAAACCTAATCGTAATGAATACACTTAGAAACTACGTCACGCCAGAGGAATACACTGGTTTTGGCTTGTGGTGCGCGTAGCTGCCATAGTCAGCCCATGCCCCCTGCGGCAGATTACAACTACTAGACATAAAATATCATATCATATTACACACATGCGTAGTACATCCTGTCATCGTATCAGATCGTACTATCTCTTAGACTATTGGCTACATTGGCGGCTTGCTGCCGCAGCTGGCGCATATGCAGACATCGCATAGCCATCCGTAGCTGGACACCCACCACGGAAGAAACCACACAAAGCTCTCTATTTGATAGACACACGAGTAGTAAGTATGTACAGTACAGTACACTAAAGTACAGTACAGTACAGTACAGTACAGTACACAAGTTTACGGACATGGAACAACATTATTGGCACTGGCAAATGCTGCAGTTAAGAATGCACACAGATGGGACAGAATGGATGGGGTGGGGTGGGTGGGGCGACCCACTCGGATTCTCCCCACCCATTCCAACATTTGTATATGTATGTATGTATGTATGTACATATGTACATGTAATGCTATGTATATACGATCAATCTTAGTGTCTAGTCGCACGAACGAACTCTAACTGGGGGGGGGACTCAATGGGCGAGAGTACGTCCTGGATGCAGGGGGGCGCGAGTGCCATGTGCCGAGTGCCGAGTGCCCTGCTCGGCTGCTGCATCTCAGAGCGCCAAGGAAATACTGAAATGTACCCTGACTCTTGTCTCTCTATCAATACTGATGGGTTGCAACCCGATCAGGTCGGGGGTGGTGGTGGTCCGGTCGGCGCCAGTCCGTCGGACCTGGTTAAGCCGCCCTCACATGGTGTGGGTGCGGGCCACGGTGCCCCGCCGCTGGCGTCGGGACTAGCTGAAGATGCTCCGTCATAAGCTGATGAGCGTGGCCTTGCGCTGGGCCTCCAGACGGATCTCGAGCGTGGCGTAGGGCGGCACGCTGATCACCAACAGCACCACCAGGGCGATGATCTTCAGCGACTCGCAGAGGAAGCCGTGCCCGGCGAAGGTGATGCCCAGGCCCAGGAAGCGGAGGGCCTGCAGAGGCGCCGACACCTCGGTCACATGGTTCGCATGGTTGAGGGTGACCAGCGAGAGGAGCAGAGTCTCCCACATGCCGTTGCAGGCGCCCCAGGAGGCGGCTATTACGTAGAACAGAGCGCTGTCGTCGTTCGACGGCTTCCAGCTGGAGAGCGCGAGCAGCAGGCAGGAGTGGAAGAAGAATCCGGCCACTGAAACGAGAATGAGAGCGAGAAGGAGAAGGAGAAGCAGGCATAAGCGGGGACCCACACACAGACGACACTCGGCTGGATACCGGGATACCTACAGATCACCACGATGCGCTTGACGTGCCGCAGGAGCATGCTCAGCGTGCAGGAGACGATCAGCTGCATCAGTCCCATGCCAACCATGGCGCCAGCTATCATGCCGATGCCCAGCGAGCAGGAGACGAAGGCGCGCAGGAAGTCGCCCAGCATGTAGGCCTGCTCGGTGCCCACGAAGTAGGCCAGCGGCCCAGCGAAGAGCAGCGTGTCCGTGATGCTGACGTCCCTGCTGAAGGCCGAGCTCCTCTCCTGTCGCGACGCGCCCGCGGAGGCGGTCCCGTGCACCTTGCCCACCACCGCCACCAGCGAAAGGATCAGCGAGACCAAGGAGAAGAGCACGTAAAGCCACAGCAGCGACTGGCCCCCAGCCCGGGCGCCGCTCTCGATGAACCCCACGTAGATGGAGCGCTGCGTGGAGCTGGATTCGGTCTCGTTGGCCCAACCCGCGGCCAGCGGTGTCTGCACCCTCAGCGGGCACATGTCTGCCCCGCAAATCCGCTCGCCGTGCTCGTTCCGGTTGAAGAAGTCCCGCAGCTGGGGGGCAGTCGCGGCCGCAGTGGCAGTCCCATTGCGCGTGTCCCCCGCTCCGGAGCAGCTCCAGTCGCTGCCGTTGCACACGAGCAGCAGCGAGGCCAGCAGGGCCCCCACGATGAGGCCTAGGTCCTGGGAGGCGCGGAACCAACGGGCCAAGCGCCGCACCTTCTGCTCCCGGTTGCAGAACATCTTGTGCTCCTCGTTCAGCACGTCCACGGCGGCCTGCGCCTGCTGCTCGCAGGCGGCCTGGGAGCAACTCAGCCTCCCACCGAAGTGGACGATGAGGGCTGCCTTGCAGCCATTGGCGCCGCTGATGGTGAGGCCCAGCAGCAGGTAGGCCGGCAGCAGCGTGTAAATGGAGGCGTAAATGTGCGACAGTACGAAGAGCATCACCGCCAGGTAGTTGGCCGCCAGGAGCGGCGTGTAGCCGTAGCGGCGCATCAGCCATGCGCTGGGCAGGCACATACCGGCGGCCAGCAGGAACAGGGAGCTGAGCAGCAGCGACCCGATGTCCGGGCCGATGGGCAGCCACTGCTCGCGGTGGTGCCACACCGCATTGGAGCCCTGCAGGGCCATCATCGGCAGCAGCACGGCGTTCATCAGGCCGTGGGCGATGGCCAGGCAGCTGAACTGGCGCCACACCTTCTGGCGCACGTGGGCCGGCACACGGTGTCGGCAGCTCCGGTTGTTCAGCGTGATCAGCCGCCGTATGGAGGTGGCGCCGATCGAGCTGTTGATCGACTCGCGGCGCCGTGAGGCCGCCAGCGTCGCCTGCACCTGGTACGAGGACACCGGATTGATGCGGTGCGAGCGCGTGGATACCGGCGAGGGAGAGTAGGCGGCGAAGTGCGCCTGCAACATAAATAAATAAATCAAGCGTTAAACAAGAGCAACACGGGGCGCGAAGGATTACGCGGCTCAGCGGAGCTTTGCGCCTGACAACGCCCGCTAATCCCCACAGGCTGCTTCCGGCACCCAGTGCAGCACACACAGCCTTGGGCTTCGGCCAAGGCCACCCACACCACCCCTCACCCAGCCACAATCCAGCCGTCCATATGACTGTGTGTCCACTGGACACCCACACCCACACCCACACACCCCGGGCACTTTAATTACAGTTGACAGAGCCGGCAACATGGGGGACTGGACTGGACGGGACTGGACGGGACTGGACTCACTTAATTATTTGTTGTGCAACTGGGGAAAATAATCCGTTTTCATGCTCTGACATTTGCGGGATTTGCCTCTGCCTCCTGCCTCCTGCCTCCTGCCTCCTGCATCTCCCCCTGCTCTGAGCCCGAGTCCGAGTGCGAGTCCCACTCACAGTCACAGTCACAGTCCTTCCTCTTTGTTGACATTGAGCACAATTGAAGCAGAAGCTCAGACTGAATCCGATTCCGATTGCGACTGGGACGCGTGCAACGCGGGGGCGGTCACACCCCACCACACTCAATACGCATTACCCGGTGAGCACTGATTCTATTAATAAATGACGAGTGCCAGCAGGGAGGCGGACACACCACACCACACCACACCATCCACTCACCTCCATCATCTGGTCATCCCAAACGTTCTGGGCTCCGCCCGAGCTGCGGGTACGCAACACCCGATGCCTGGTGGTTAGCGAGTGGCGATGCTGATGCAGATGCTGATGCAGATGCTGGTGCTGGTGTTGATGCTGATGCTGATGCTGATGCGGAGGGACGTGCTGGTGGTGGGAGTGCGTTGTAATCCTCTTCGTGGTCAGCCCCAGCATGGCAAAGCCGCTGAACGTGCTGGTCGTTGTGGTTGCCGTCGTTGTTGTCGCCGTGGTGCAGGCCATGGCCTCCGATTTCGCGGGAGCAGCTCCATTGGCGATGGGTAGATCTCCGTTGCCAGTTCCGGCGGTCGAAAGACTCAGCGAGCCGCCGCCAACTCCCAGTCCGGCCATGACGTAGGCATTGTACGAAGATTGCTGCGGGAAACAAGTAAATGGATGAATATACAGTGGGATAATGACTCCAGCAAGCAGTAACGATCGACAAGGATCGATTTTGAAGCTATCGATTGTCAGCGATTAACGGTATGCACTCACCTTGCGCTGCTGGGCGAATGCGGAGAGACGCTCGCGCTCCCTGCTGGTGTCCCTGGCCCGCTGCTCCAGCAGCAGCTCGTACTCCCTGCGCTTCTCACGCTTGCGCTCGGCCGCCTCCAGCTCGTGCAGATTCGGCAGGCTGCCCATCGCGGCCGATCGCTGTGATGCCGTCGCCTTCCGCTAATGTTATCGGTCTGTGGCGTGGCTTCGCTTCAATTGTATGCAAATCCGATTCACAATCAGTGAGAGAAAGAGAGTGAGTGGGAGTGCGGGAGCGGGAGTCGGAGTCGGAGTCGGACTGTTAGTTCCAATGCAGCTCAGGATGAATCACTGGCGTCCGAACGTGCCGGAAGCGGCTCGTGAGGCGGTGCTGGCATGTCCCCATGCAATGCGGAACTGTCTCGCTGGCTGTATGCTGCTCGTCACCTTCACTGTCACTGTCACTGTCACTGTCGGTGGCGGTATCGCTTTCTTCGTATTCGTCCCCGTTGTGGTGTGCGTGGTCATGGCTGCCGCTGCCGCTGCCACTGCCGCTGCTCACACAGCACAAGCATCCTAATCCTCTGCTCTGCTCGCTCTGCTCTGCGTTTTTGTCTGTGTGCGATGCGGGGCGATGCGATGGATGCGCTGATTTAATTACTTTTTGCGCTGCATTGGCATTGGCGCGGGTTCATTGCCCGCCCCAAGATTTCTCTTGACTACTTCTGGTGCTGCTCGAACACGAAATGCAGTCCAGTCATTCGATATTCATCCCTGGGAATGGAATATGGAGAGTAAATGGTGAATTTTCGGAAGGATCTCGCACCCCCAGCCCTCGCATACGTCTCCCATGCATGCATACATACTTATGTACATACATGACCTCTTTTCCCCACTTGTACATATGTACATACACACACATCATATCCTATCATATCATCAGGTACGTCCCCCCGTTTTGAGCTATCTACACATGTGCACACCTCCCACGCATGCATCCAGTGTACACCCGTGCACCCATACACCCATACATGGACATGCATGGACACACACACCATTCATGCATGTACACTGTACAGACACAGACACAGCCACCGCCACCGCCACAGCCACAGACATGACATGCGAAATTAGTTATTCTTGACCTCAAGGTTCCTGGACCTGTACCTGTACCTGCTGAGCTGTACCTGGACGCACTCCTTGCACCCATTGTGAGCATATTTTGAGCTCATAATCAGCTCAGCTCATAAGTAGTCTTACGCGTTTTTATCGTCCAGAGCTAGCACCCGTTATCTACGTCCCTCCCACAGGCGCAGGGCCCATGGCCCATGGCCTCCGGCCCACCCAGCGCCCTCAATTGTGGCGCAGTTGCGATTCTATGCCACACGCCCTTGGGGGGCGGCGCGGCCCAGGGCTCGCCCCAGCCCAGGGGCAGAGGCAGAGGCAGAGCAGAGCAGAGGAGAAGGAAGGCCACAAAAGGAACAACAACAAATGTAAAGCGTAAAATTTGAAATGAATAACGAATATGAATATTTAAAGGACGAACAACCTTCCGCCGAGCTCTGCTCTGCTCTGCTCTGCTCTGCTTCCATGCAGGCATATCTAGGGTACGTATAGGGTATTATGTACATGCAGCTCCATATGTACATATGTATATACATTGGTACATATACATAGTAGAGACCTTCTCGATATTGGTTGAAGTTCACTTTTCAGGGCCTCCGCTGGCACATCTGCACTTGAGTTCTAGGTTCTGGGTTCTGGGTTCTGGCTTCGGCTTCTGGCTGGGCTGGGCTGGGCTGGGCCCTGTTGCCGCACTTCACTGGGGGCTCACTTTGTGGGTCAGCAAATTGTTTATAAGCCCCCCACCACTGCACCTCACAAGCAACAAAAAGAAGAACCTCAATAGCCGAAAAACCGAGGGTCATTCCACTCAGATTGAGATTCAGATTCAGATTCAGTTCCGTTCAACACAGACACAAGCACAAACAGAACACAATTGAACTGAACTGAACTGAACAGCACACCACAGCACAGCACAGAAGAGGGCAGGGACAGGACGGGACAAAACTCTTTGGTCTCCTTGGTGGTGCCGCGCTCTCAGCCTCACGCAAACTACTCCAAGAATGTACTGAACACGGGAATTAATGCTGCTGCTGCTGCTGCTGCTGCTGCTCCTGTTAACGGCTGTCATCTCGTGCCTTTCGTTGGCATCGCCTTCCTTCGCGCTGACATGCGCACAACTGATTGATGCTGGGCACCACCCATCACCCACCACCCATCACCCTCTCAGCCTTAAATATTTGCACGAAGCGAAGCGAAGCCCCAGCCCACGCCTCACAATCACCCACTGAATACAGGTGGTGGGTCGGGGGTGGATGGGTGGAAAAGCCCCTGCAGGCAGTTGTCCGTCTGTTGATTTAATTTTATTTAAAACTATCTGCAAATTGGCTAACAAACACGTGCATACAATAATGGGATAACTTGAACATTTAGATTAGATCGATCGACCGACTGTGGCGGCGGCGGTACTGCCAGCACAGATTATAATATGTTTGTAGGTATATGTGGGCGACGCGGGGGGTTGGGGGGATACGGGAACACGAGATGCGGTATAGCAGCTATCGAAATGCAGTTGTCATGATGTCCGTTGCCCGTTGCGCGTTGTGTGTTGTCGGGACTCTTGTCAGACATTTGTCTTTGGGGTACACAGTGGATAATCCTAGTGCTAGCAGAGTAACTATGTATGTGTGCATACAAACACACACAAGGTAGATTCAAGTATTTGCCAGTGATGATCCGAAAGTTTGAGCTTTGCAACGACGTTTTGAGCGGGGGTGGGGGCCTAGTCCCGCCGAGGAGCTTCCGCTACCGGGTAGCCAAAGTTGAGATGCAGGTTACACCAGCGCTGATGCTTGCCGCCCAGCGCCGACTCGGCCTGCCGCACCGCCTCGAGGAAGGGATGCGCTCCATAGTCAAACTTGTCCAGTTGTGACTGCAGCTGTGACTCGTTGGCCGCCGTCGCATGGCCGGTCGCAAGGTGGCAGTGGCCTTCAGTCAGCCCCATTTGCAGGCGAACGCACTGCTCCACGATGAACTTGAGCGCGGCACGGCGGTGCAGCTCGAAACAGTCGCGCGGTCCGTACAGAGCCCGCTGCTCCATGCACAGGCGCATGTCGTAGGCAGCCACGTTGCAGCAGTATAGGAAGGAGCGCAACCGCTGGCCGCTGACAGCGCTGCGGTCCATGTTGGGCAGCATCAGTTGGATCAGGGCCTCGGTGTTCGGCTCGCAGGGAAGTCCGTACTCGGCTAGAAGCTCAAGGAGACTGGACAGCTGCGGCTGGGACTCTTCGCTGGGCATGAAGAAGCAGAGCTCGTAGGCGCGACCGAGCAGCACCTGGCGATAGTGATAGCAGCTGTAGTCGCTGATATGCTTGCGCAGGAACTTATCCGTTCGCATAAGCTCCGACTGGAGCAGGCAGGGGCCGCTCCGCAACACCCAGTGGCGATGGGACCAGGCGTGATAGTTGCTGGCACACCGATCGGCGGACCGCTCGCAGATGCTGATTTCGTTGGGCCAGTCAATGGCATCGGCGCCTGCAAATCAAATCGATTAGGAAACCTGAATGCACTGGAATGCACTGGAATGCACTTACTTTGAAACGAGTAGAGCCAGCGGCGGTATGCGAACGCCTCGTTCGACTTTGGCTTGATGGAGAGGACGAGGGCCGAGAACTGCAGCTCCTTGTTTATGCTGAGCCGGTTCTTTTGCACCAGCTGGCGGCGGATGTGCCAGAATGTGGTCACGTCCGGATTGATGAGCAGCGCCACATTTATATACTTAGCCAGGGCATCGCTTTGCTGCTGCTGCTGGAGCGTGCGCAGCTGCTGCTGCGACGTCTGTCGGCGGTGCGAGATGAGGGTACGGTGGGCGTGGTCATAGACATGCTGGGCGCACCACGACTCCAGGCCCAGATTGTGCTCCACATGCACCACTGGCGACTTGTTGCAGTTCGTCTCCTTCGGTATTATCTCGAACGACGCCCTACGACGCAATTGAATTGAGTGATAATTGAGTGAGGGGCGTAAGGGGAGTAAGGGGCCGCTCGGATGCACCCGAGGGCCGAGGGTTTTGAACTTACAGATCGGCGTCCTTGAGGAAGACTGCGTTTATATCGCGTATGATCTTCTCGCAGAGCACTCTCTTCTCATTGTTCAGGTCGACATCCATGTCGTCCTCCATTGCACTAGCGCTGTGGGGGCTCTTTTCCTCTGGCTTTCTGTGTGCTGTTGTCCAGCTTCCTGGCTGCTTCCGTTGGGTCTTGTTGATCGCTGTCGTTTGATTCGAATGTAGAAGCACATTGATTGCTTTCAATTAACATTCGGCTGCTCAATTCCCTGAGGCCTGGCCTAGAGGGGCTCCGGCTTCGGTTAATTAAAGAATCCAGCCTTGGACGAGAGGCGAGGCTATTACGGAGGCCCCACTAGCGGAGCCATCACAACAAATAAATTTCAATTAAAAACGAATTTATTATTCCTATTCTAATAGGCAGCCGGGTGCGGAATGAGAACGGAATCGGGTACGAGATCAGAAACGGTACCGGCCACAAGCCGATTTCGCAAAGATTAGCCCAAAACAAACTGTGGTTCGGCTCGTGCAACTCTAGTCTGTATTATTTGTCACACCACACACTTGGCGCACAATTGCTCTCTGCCCAGTCCCAGTCCCAGTCACAGTCACAAATTGAAGCAGATCCAAATACCAATTAGGAATGTTTAGGGGAGCGACCATATGATGTGGGGACCACTGTCACTGTTGTTGTCGTTTCGTTGCAGTGGGTGGTGTGAGATTTGTTGTTGCTAACATGTGTTTGGCCCTGCTATCGATGTACCGCCTATCGGTATGCTACTGCAATCGACTCTCACAGTGTGACCACAGAGGAGCGGCAAACCGATACGACATTATATTGATAAGTTATACAAATTCCAAAAAACTCACAAGGAAACAATGCACAGCTATGTATGTATCCAATTTAAGCTTCAACTTTACACTTACAACATGATTGTAATCGTCATGAAGAAGTGCAACACACAAACAAAACAGCTCGTTCCCTCTCCATGTTCCACACCTTGCCGCTTTCTTAGATAGTATCGGAGATGTTCCATATAGAAATTACATTATGGTATCAAATGAATGCAAGAATGACCCATCACTAATTAAGAAATTCCGGAACACGTGCGATCGCTGCACGAGTAGTTAAAAATATCAGAATGGACAGCCGGTTTTATGCACTCAATATCCGAAGATATAAGCAGCGGGCACAAGTAGAGACGCCCGACACAATATATTGGGAAAGGCTAGAGGTAATGTAGTCGAGACTATGGAGACAGAACTTTCGAATCAAAAGAACCAACAAGTTTTATTTTGATTTTATTGTAGAAACCAGAGTTCCTCAAGGAGTGCAATACAATCGACTATTTAGACTTTAGCCCCAGCGAACCGGATAACTTTGTCGTGACGTGCTCGGTGAGGGTTCAAATCTACAATTTGGTCACCAAGCTGGTGGTAAAGAACCTGTCAAGGTTTCAGAAGACCGCCTATGGTGCGACGTTTCGTCAAGATGGCCGGCTATTGGCGGCCGGTGACGAAGAAGGCCATGTGAAGCTCTTCGACACCACCAGTCGGAACATCCTGCGAATATTTAAGGGACATAAGGCGCCTGTGCATCGAACCTTCTTTACCAACGACAAACTGCAACTGACTAGCTTCTGCGACGACAAGTCGGTGCGCCTGTGGGACGTGTCCAACGAAAAGGTGGTGAAGACCTACAACGATGCCCACACGGACTACATTCGCGCTGGGGCCATGCATCCGGTGGCGGGCAACATGTTCGTCTCCGGCGGCTACGATGGTAAAATTAATCTGTACGACACGCGCGCAGAGAACGCGATCCAGCGTACTCTGAACCATGGCAGCCCGGTGGAGTCGCTTCTCTTCATGCCAAACGGATCCATATTCATCAGCGCTGGCGGCAACCAGGTGCGTGTCTGGGACCTCATCAGCGGCTGCCGCCTGCTCACGATGATGTCGCAACACCACAAGACCGTGACATGCCTGCGCCTGGGCACTGACGGCCGCCGTCTGTTCTCCGGCGGGCTGGATCGTCATGTTAAGATCTACGACACCACCACCTACAAGACCGTCCACACGCTTACCTATCCCAATGCCGTGGTGAGTCTGGCCGTGGCCAGCGCAGATCAGGCGGTGGTGGCCGGCATGGTGGATGGTCTCATCTCGATCAAGCGCATGATCGTCGAAAACAAACCGAGTCACCTGAACAAGATCCGCGTGAGTCATGCGGCTAAGGAAAGGAAAAAGCTCGTCAAGAAGCTGATACGACCGGATACCTCGCAAGTTGTGGACCACACAATCAAAGATAGGTTCAAGAGCACAAAACTCCAGACCTTCGACGTTCATCTCCGCAAGTTCAACTTTAAAAAGGCCCTGGACGAGGTTATTGCACCTAGTCAGGTGGAAAGGCACCCAGAAAACACTGTGGCCGTCATCACAGAGCTGCTGCAACGCCGGGCCCTGGACAAGGCACTCACCGAACGGCCCGACGCAGTTCTCATCCAGTTTATCGATTTCCTTTGCACACACATGGGCGAAATACGTTTTATGCGTCCGCTCATGAATGCCGCCAGTACCGTGCTCGATGTCTTCGAGGGCAGTTGTGTGTCGTACAGTCAGAAAGTTATGGAAGCCCTGCAACGATTGTCTGCCTCTGTCCAGGCGGAAATCGCACTCACTGTCGAGATGCTCCAGCTGAAGGGAGCCATGGACACGATCATTGGCGTCTCCCTGAACGACAGTGACAGGCCGAAGTCTCGAATAGCCGCACCAAGGGAAGCCAGGATGCAACCGTCCGCGCGCGCCGAGAAGTACGTGATCTATGTGGATTGACAGCGAGAAGGGGAATGAAGAGAACAACTTAGCTTCTGAGTGCCTCTGCTTCTCCAGATGGAGACGGGGATCATAGGGGACCGCCCATTGGTTTGACAATGGTTGATGGTTCATCGAGTGGAGGTGGATGTGGAGTCCACGCTCCACGTTCCACGCTTAGCCATTTAAGGAATAATTATTATTAAGTTTAAAGTGAAAGACGCCCAGATTATATTGTGTTTTGTTTTTTATTAAATACATACTTAAAATGAACAATTCATGATGTTTGCCAATTGCCGATTCGTAATGTACAATTCAATTTTGTCCGCCGTCGTAGGAATAATAAAAAATCAGAGTTATAATGGAGGAGGCAACCAAACTGCTCTGCCCTCGATTTAACTTTGCGTTTATTAATATTCTGCGATTACTATACGATTCTACTTCGTTTACTTTCTCTGCTGGCTGCTGGGTTGCTGGTTGCTCCTTCTCCCTTCGAATGAATCTACATATACATGTACTTACATGTACATGTATGTTAGCTTTACTCGTATCTAAATGTATATTTAGATTAACTGTAGGTTTACGTTATTTTATTTTATGGTACGATTATTTGGAAAGACGAATTTACACTTGAAGTTGCGACGCATCATAGTTCTGTTGTTGTTTTACGCTTTAGCTTACACTTAGTATATGTAAATATATATATATATTTGTATATTTATATGTATATATGTATTTACGTGTGTGTGTGTTTGTTTATAGGTATATGTATGTATATATATATATATATCTATCTCGCTAGATCTGTGCCTTACTTCTCAATGCTGCTCGCACCGATCGCCGCCAGCCAGTAGAGAGAATTTTATATGATTACACAAAATTGTTAAACTAAATAAGAATACAATCAGGACATACGACTTAACTAGTTACAAATATGATGGGCGAGTGGGTGGAGGATCAGTGTTTGTTTGTTTGTTTGTTTGTGTTTATTTTTGTGGCTCCACAATTGTGTATGTGTGTGTGTTTGTGGGTGTGGGTGTGTGTAGGTGGAAGAAGTGAGTGTAAGCGGAAATGAAAATCGAGGAGCCACTGCATTTACAATTAAATTACAAATTACATTCATATACATAACAGATACATATTGCCTTTGCATGTATGTTGCACTCTGTTCCTCCTGCGTTCCTTTCCATTCCGCCTGTTCTTCCAACACTCTATACAAGACACACCATCATGATGATAGAGAGATTGGCATGGATTCGGGGCTAGGCAAGGGCTGGGACCAAAGGATTCCTTGCGCCGTCGCTGCTACTTTTGCTGAAGTTGCGTCCGATTTTTTGCTCACCGCTTACACAGATCATTTATGTGCGTGTTCACTCACACATGACATACAAACATGGATGGGTGCACTTGAAACACAAAAGTCCACAGGCACGTATCAAATTATATAGGCAGCTGGGTATAAATATAAGATTTGCTATACATAAAGAAAATAAAAATAATTGTTTGGAGACTTCCGTCCGTCTGTTTATCTTAGGGCTCATCTAATCAAAAACTGTGTGTGCCAGAAAAAGGGGGGCCAAAGATGTGTGTGCTGATGCTGCTTGTTTGTGGTCGTGGTGCTGGTGGTGGTAATGGTGTGTAGATGCGAGTCCGGACTAGACTGAACTGCCTTAGCCATCCTCCTTGGGCGGTGTGAACCAACCTGCACATGGTCGGAATGGAATAGTTTTAATTGTGACTCTTCCCAAGCACCCAAGCAACCAATGTGCTTACCATTCTTCTCGTGGATCTGCACAAGGGACTTGAAGCTTTGCTGGGCTCTTGCCAGGCTGTACTGGCCTTGGGTCAGTGCCTGTTCATGATGAGACTAGAAGGATTATTTCATTATCTCCTAGCGGAAGACAACACACTGCCTACCTTGGTGGCCCCAAACTGTATCCGCGCCTTGCCCTTGACGAGGGTGGCGGCTATCTGCATGATCACCGCCTCGACAGTGTAGGCTGAGCTCCATCCCTGTTTGGTGAGCAGCTCCATGCAAATGGCGCCGCCGATGAGCACATATCCACCTGTATATGAAAAGAAATCGAATTGTAGTTCTTCTGTGGTCGCTAAACTGGGAAATCGATTGAACCTGAGATGATTGGGTGCACGACGCGGACGAAGGGTGGCTCAAAGGGATAGGTCTCCTTGAAAAGGATGTTGAGGAGTATGCTGTCCTTGCCCTCCTTCTCCTTGAGCATTAGTAGATCACTGTGCAGCGGACTGTCGGGGTCCACAGACTTGAGGCGGATGTTCCACTCGTAGATCGAATCATTCACGAGCTCAATCAAATACATGTTCTTCTTGAAGGCGTCCGATCGATAAATATCACGTAGTTCCTTCATTAGGCGATCGGTTGCCTGCACGGAACCCGAAACGGAACCCTAAATCATAGCAAATCAAAAGAGAAAAAGAGAAATCAAGAAGCACACCAGCCCAACGCCAACGGCAACCTACTTTTAAATAGTCTTGTCTTTGACTTTGACGCAGTCTTTCGAGGGTCGCTAAGTGCTCCACTTCCATGTCATCTTTCTGCAATGATCCGAAAACTGATTAGAATCTGCTCTGTTCTGGGAGCAGCTGAGTTTTGCCACGCACCTTATTTGTACTCCGTACATCATCCATTTCCAATGGCAAATCTTCGTCGCCCTCGCTCTCCTGTTCGCTCTCGCCAATGGGATCCTCGATCTCGTCCTGGTCGGAGTCGGTCTCCTCGTTGCCCCCATGCGACCCCATTTTCCTCTGTTCGCAGCGCAGCGGGGAAGCCGATGGCGGTGGCGTTTGCAATGGCAACGTTAAATTGTCTACATCGGGTGGCAGTGGAACGTTGTGTAATCGGCACAGCTCGCGCAGCAATATGCCAACCTGCAAAATATCGATTTGGGGGAATGGGGGAATTAATGAATGTTCCTATTCCTGGCGGGGCGGTATACCTTTACCTGATTGATCACGTGATTATCACGACCATTTGTATTGCTAAGTATTTGAACAGCATTGGTGACGCTCGTCTCCTCGCTCTCGGCAAACCACACTGGCGGCGATGATGGATACGTTTCCTGTGGTTGCATGGGGATATCAATGATATTATTTGTCTACATATATCGCATTTAAATTTACATGTGGGTGGGATGTGATGTGGGGGTATGGGGAACACTGATGTTGTTGCTTGGGGTGGGTCAAGGCCTCCACACTGCATGTTTGTTCAACTCGCGCTCTCTCTCTCTCTCAGGTGGAATCGTGAAAAAGCAATCGTCATGCCAAACGTTGCCAAAAAGAGAGACAGATAGAGAGCGAGAGAGGAAGAAATAACGAGAACAAACAAGAAAGGGAAATAGCAGGCAGAACAAAATTATAACCTTTAATTAGATCGTTGAACCAAGCCGAGAGCACTGCACAGACAACACAGGCGAAACTCAGGGGTCGCAGGGGAACGCTTGGAGAGCGCCGATCGGGTGCAATGAATCACAAATTATGAAGGTATAGTGAGCCGTCGATGAGCACTGGAGAGAGCATGCCAGCCCCCCCTTACTCCGTCTCCCCTCTTCAACCCTCTGGGGGAAACGCAAGGACTAGCCCAAAGAGAAAACAGCCGATAGAGCGAGACAGGATATGGATATGGAGCGGATGGTCAAAGGGCAACGACTATATTCTATCCCTCTCGCTCTTTCACTGGTCAGCGTGGGAATAAAGGAATAAGCACACCCACACAGCAATGTACATACATACATACATGTTTGCATACACATGCATATGCACATGTGCACAAGAAAAGACAAGAAAGATATCAACGCGAAGCGATAAAGAAACGCGCCGGAAGAAGAGAGAAGACGACCCGACCCCAGCATTGGCAGTCTAGACGGATGGATTGGAGAAAGGAATAGAGTTCCAGTGAACGGAGAGCGCATATTGATTGCATTTGTCGATACAAACTATTGTAGTATGTATGTACATATGTTACAGGTCACTTTCTTTTTAGACATGCTGCTTGTTTTTCTCCCGCTATCAATCGTTGACGAGATTCTCAATAAATTGTCAGAAATTGAGAAATTTCGGGGATTCCTACAATTTGATTGCAGTTAAATATTTATTTACAAATTGTCTGCAAATGTGTCAAATTGATCCACGCTCTAAGCGTTGAAATTAGCTCTCGAATTGGCCCAAAACTGCTAACGATTCTTCTATCAAGATTTTGTTGTCGAACTTCTATCAATACGAGGAGAGAGGAGTGAGTATCAGTATAATATTATTTCCATTAAAATTGATCACCAATCCTAATAAATACTTGATCAGCAGGACAACTTGATCAGAGATCAAATCTAACACCAATATCGATAAGTTCTGAGCTAATTATAAAGGCCACGACGGATACTATGGTTAAATGTGTCACCAGAAATCGTAGCAAACCAAAGGATATATTCCGGATAAAACAATGTCTGGCTGATAAATGCAGAAGAGATCTTTGCTGGTATTCGGTTTTCAGCGAACCATAAGGAGAACCTTTCGGACAAAAATTTAATGGCTGATGAATGGTGAAGTACCCTCCACCGTCTGTAGAGTTATCTTCTGTGTGCCGTTCTACCCTATAGACAGTGAGAGCGGACTATAGAATGTGATATGTATATAGATACAAATGTGGAGTGTACATGGAAGAGTACACAAAAGATCCAAGCTTGGATAAACGCACCATTGGGCAATGGAATGTGAGTAGAGAACCGGACAATAAGAGACTCACACCATAGTCTAGTCTAACGACTGGCCGTTCCGTAGGACTGGAGTGAAAGATACGGTTACCAATCTAAGATACAGATAAGTGGATAGACCCAGCGGCGGAGGAGTGCGTAGGGAAAATTGCGATGATGATGATGATGATGATGATGATTATGATGATGATGGGATGATAAGAAGGGTGCTTTAAAAGAGTTGAACTTACCGTTATATTCGCATGGATGTCGTAGCGCTTTCCGTTCTTATCGATGAACCTGCACAAGAGCTCGTCGACGCTGGAGTTGAGTATCTGAAAGCGGTCGTGATTCTTCGTGAAGATCTTCTCCAGAGTTTTGATTTCCTGCTTTAAGGTGTTAAGGCACGCCATATTGGCGGGCAAGGCAATTGGTCTAGTCTGATTTGGTCCGATGGTGCTGCTGTGGGCTGTCTGTAGTTTCTGCTCGCTCCCACAATGGAGGAGCTGCTGTCCCCCAGGTACGGGTATGGACGCGGAATCAACGATGACAGCAGCACACAACGCACACTACAATGGAAGACAACAACGAAAGAAAGCCAAAAGTCGCAGTCGCAGTCGCATTCGCAGTAGCAGTCGTTGACGCAGATAGTTGTATTTTTTTTACTTGCTGTCGTAGCAGAAATTATTGTTTTGTGGCCCGGCTACTCGACTCCCTTGCTCCTCACCTTACTGAACTCACCGCACCGCACCACACCACACCACTCCACACCAAACAACACCGTTCGAGTTCAGCCTTCTGCTGGTTCTCCTCCTCGTCCTACTGCTTCTCTCATACACAACGGACGCTGCTCTCGCCGTTTTTCGTCGTCTGTGTCGCTGTCGCCCTGTGTGCGATGAGGTTGCGGATGGTCGGCGATAGATGGCGTTTCGGCGCTGGTTCCTACTAAATTACAACAACAATGGTGACAGCTCTATTCGTTGTTTTTTTCTTAGTTTTTCAAACTTTTTATTGCTGTAATTGCTGCAGTGTTGTTTTGTTATCGTTCGGAGGTAGATTATAGCAGTTGTTTGCTGGTTGCTGGTCTTCGTCTCCGTCTCCTTAACAGTCGCTGTCCTGCTCCACTTTTGTTTACTCCTCTCCGGCCTCTGCACCACTGTACGTTTCGGCACTCACACTGATGCTGCGGCTGCTTCTTCTTCCTCTCCTGCGGCGCACAGCATGCGCTCTTGTGTGTGTGTGTGCGTCTCTCTTCTTTTGGCGTTCAGTTTTTTGCACTTTGATTTTGCTGCTTCCTTGCGGCTCGCCTTTCGTTACACAGCTTTGACTTTGACCAATGTCCTGGTCCCGGCTTCAATTCGAACTATGTGCGTTTCGTAGGTATTAGTGAAATAAGACAGAGAAATAGATAGAGAGAGAGTGAGATGGGTAAGCACGTGTTTCACTCTAGCTAATAGTTTCTATCGCTTCAGTTTTAATTCCTGTAACAACAAAAACAACAGTTGCGTACACCCAAGCACACGCACACACACACACACACACACACAGACATATGTACACTTGTCATTGCACTGGACTCTCGCCCATAAACACACAGTACTACGGTGTTACCTCTTTCTCTTTCGCACATAAAGCAGGCCTAACCTACGCAATGATCGAGCAGAAAGTTTTAACAAAAACTGAACTTAAAAACAATCAAACAAATTGTGCCAAAAAAAAAATGTCTCTCTCGCTGGAGTCTTTCTTTCTCTGACTTTTTCTTTGATATTGTAACTACATTCGTATGAATGTTTGTATGTGCACACATATATACATATGTAAATACAGAGATAATTTTTTGGCTGTGGACCGAATCCAAACTTCGTTTCAGACAAAATCGCAATTGTTACAGGAAAAATAAACTTTGAAAATGCCCGACGAAAGCTCAAAGCCACGACAGTCTGATGGGATAGAAAAATGATGGCGAAAGAAAATCCGTCCCAAAGAGGAATTGAAAGTCTGGCAGCCAGTTCGGTCTCAGCCCCGCCACTGTGGTCACACACACACACACCCACAAACAAGCAAACATACATATCTCGCAGACTGTCAAAATCTCTTCGAGGCTCCACTGTGCGCTTGCGGCAGCTGAGAAGCCAGCTGCTGTCGTGCCGTATCATGCATAACCTTTTTTCCATTGGTTTTCAACATTGCATACACACACACACACACACACGCACACATTGGTACACTCAATTTGTAAATAGCCTTTAATTATTTATCAATATTATGTCTCTGATGCACTCCAAAACTAACTTTTGCCAAATGCCCCCACTCCCATCAATCCCATCCGCTCCGCAGACAGCGAGAGAGATGGAAAAGCACAGAACTCCTTTGTTTGCGTTTTATTGGCATTCTCTTGCATCCGCAAGAACACGGCGTAGCAGCAGACACACAAAAAGAAACAGTAACTCCTTTCACGCACCCCGAGAGTTTAGCACAACCAGTTCGAGTAATTTCCAAAACGCCCAGGGTATTACAACGGGCCAAAAATATGTAACTAAAGCCCTCTAGCACAGGCCAAGAAAAATTGTACAAAAAAAAGAAAAAACAAAATAATTCACGCACACACCAACAAAATGTATGATACGAAGTTCCACGCACGTCCGCCCGCTTTACCTTTGCACCACCCCGACAACAAGACGACCTGATCATAGAGATGTGCTATCGCACCAGCCAGTCACATACGGCCCCAAAATTCTGCCACTTGCCCCATCGATTCATATGCCACTATACTATCGATTGTTTTACGAAAGCAGCCCACCAACCTCAGCTAATTGGAATACATTTACCTGTGTTTAATCGGGAAACACTTATGTGGTATATATGCATGTAGGCTTAAACTTCAGCTAGATTGCACAAATATATTCGTAAATTATGTGGAGATATTACGTGGAGGCTGTGGTTAGCAGCTGTGGACTCCTTTCTTGTTGTTATTATTTACTGGGCATGTAGTGTTTTTGGTTCTAACTTTTGTCAATTATGCGTTGATTGGGTGTTTGATATTGCACTTAGTTTAACGATATGGTCTGCCATATGTGTATGTATTTTGGCACTACTGCAATTTCTCGGAATTGTAATATCCTCCGCGGACGTTTGCTTATTGAGATGTGCAATAACTAGGGCTGCACTGCCACTATCGATATTTCGCAGCAATTTATCACTGAAATTTCTCCGCGGGACGTCGGACTAGGGATGCAGCGTCACTATTTAGTGACAAAATCACTTTGTCAGCTCGCAGACATTGCATGGTGTGGCCAGGCGCAAAGTGGAAATATTCAAACGTTTATTTAGGGTAGGGAACCAATATATACAATATGTATATCTTATTTTTCTACATGAAACAGTTAGAACGGTACGGGAAATTGCACCTAGAAACTACCCTGAAAGCAAAGGATATCGAAGGAAATAAAAAGACGAATACAAAGTACTACTTCGGTTTCAGATTT
The DNA here is from genome assembly GCA_018150885.1 of Drosophila tristis. NCBI lineage: Eukaryota > Metazoa > Arthropoda > Insecta > Diptera > Drosophilidae > Drosophila > Drosophila tristis. The sequence continues at coordinate 566,198 of JAECWT010000215.1, read as the reverse complement.
ATTATTTTTGAGCTTGTTTCCTAGTTGTGTCGCCTCTTGTTTATCGCATCCCCTACATACCACCTTCTACTTCCCTGTCCCATTCGTCTACTCCTTGGGATAGATAACGTACATAAATACATACAGAACGAGTATAATATTCATACATGCATATAGACATCTACACTTGCACATATCGCAGATCGAAAAAGGACTAGCTTAAGAGCACAACGGAATGGTTTGGAATTGGATTTCGTTTGTTACATTTTAAATTTTAAATTTTGTGTTTTTGTTTTGTTTTATTAGATTAGAGATAGATTAGCATAATTAAACCCCGACTTTAGCTAATTTGAATACAAAAAATCCGTAGAAATAATTCTTGCCTGGCGCGAAATGTTGTGGTCCGGAGACATGGACCGATCGGAACCCCTACCCCCCAAAAATTAGAAATGTATCAGATTTTCGCATCCCCCTGAAGTTCGTTTCCGCGTCCTGTTTGCCAGTCCCTTCCGTTGACCCATTCGGTCAGCGGCGTCCCGCAGCCCCCGCCCTATGTGCATTACGAACATCCATTAATCGCCAGGTCTCTCCCACCATTTCACGCCCTGCCTTTATCTACCCCTGTGTCGACGGGCTTGGTTTAGAGTTCGCTGTGTGGTGTCTTGGATTCAACTGTGGGCGTGGGTGTGACCTCCGGCTCGGCGTCCTCTGGCTGCTGCCCAGAGTTCTCCTTTGTTTGCTCTTCATTGCCGCTGCCTGCAGCCTCTCCCTCCTTCTTCTCCTTCTCTTTGTCAGTCTCTTTGGGTTTCTTGTCCTTGTCGGCGACCTTGGGCTTCCAGATCTTGATTTTGTTTACCAGATACTTGACCTCGCGGTCCAGCAGGCTCATCTTGGCGGTGATTTCTTTGACGGACAGGCGAATGTCGGCATTGCGTGGGAGCTTCTTCTGGGCGGCAGTCTCAGTCTTGAGCCAGGCACTGCTCTCTTCGATGGCCTTGGCGAGGGTGTCGATCTCCACTTGGGTGTACACGTCTTTCTCGGGATTGGTGTCCTTGGTGAGGTTGCGGGCGGTGACCAGGAACTTCTCGGCGCCGTCGAGCATTCCCTTAAGGGCCTTTGTGGCCTCGGGCCGTTCTTCGTGCTCCCAGTAACGGTTTATGAAGACTTTCGAGAGCTTCTTGAGCTCGTGCAGCTTGTCCTCGTAGATCTCCGCCTTGGGATCCTCGAGATCCTCGTACAGCCACTCGGAGAGCCTGCTGCACTCGGCCAGGAGCTTCTCCTTTTCCTTCGCAGTGGCACAGCTCTCATAGCCATTCTCACTCAGCTTCTGCTGCACCTCGATGATGTGCGACTCGAGGGAGTTGAAGGCGGACTCGAGGCGCACACGCGCCTCCTCGATCTTGTTGATGGACGTCAGCTTGGCCAGCGAGCTGTCGTAGGCGGGCCCGGAAAGGTTGGCCACATACAGAACATGGGTCTTGTGGGCCACGGGAGCCTTAACGGTTACCAGCTTAATGGTGCCCGGCTTCTCCTTGGCCTCGCCCTCTGGGTCAGAGTCCGCAGTCTTCTTCTCCTTCTCATTATCCTTCTGCTCAGCCTCAGCAGGCTTCTCAGTCTGGCTGTCTTCTGTCTTGGGAGTTTCACCAGCGCCAGCGCCTGGTCCTGCCGTTGGCTCCTCGGGCCCAGCCTCGGGCCCAGCCTCGTCCTTGATGTCATCGGTTGAGTCGTCCGCCGTGTCGGATTTCTTGGTGAAAAGCTTGCTGATGGTACTGCCTAGCTTGGCCAAGGTGCTGTCTTCGTCCGCGTCGTCTGGCTTCTGCTTGTCGTAGATGTATTCGACGCCGGTGCAGCGGACGATGCCCGAGTCGCTGAGCTCGAAATATGCCTTAATTCCCTTGTTCTCGACCAGGTCCTTCTTCAAACTCTCCAGCAGTTCTTTGACCTGCCTGATTTCTACGCGCGTAATGTTCAAGCTGCCGATGAACGCGACCGTCTCCTGGCTGTAGCGGTCCAGGTCGCCATAGTTCACATAGAACTCAAAGTCGTCCGAGTGCTTGTTGAAGGTGATAACCTTCTTCTGTGGATAGGGATTCATCAATCCGAACAGGACGCGCTTAACCTTCTTCGCAGAAACGCCGTCTGCGGCCACGCTGTCGAAGACCACTTGGAGGGGATAGAGGACGGCGTCCTTGACGACAAACTTCTTTACCTTAAAGCCCGCGGAGAGATCGGCCGCCTTGTAAACAGCCCCCATGGTGGCCGACTCGTCGGCATTTAGATTCTTGCCCAGCTCCTGCTTGATCAGAGCCTTGATGGTCTCCTGGACACGGGGCACGCGCGTGCCACCACCGAACAGAATCACTTGATGGATCAGGTCGAGGCTGAGATTGGACGAGGCAAGGGCCTGCTCTAGAGGCTTGGTGGTGCGTGGCCATAGATCCGCACAGATCTCCTCCAGCTTCTCGCGAGACACCGGAAGCTTGAAGTCGATGTCCTCCAAGAGGTTCTCAATCTGGGCATAGTGGTCGTTGTTAGCCGACAGCACATTCTTCAGCCGACCAGCCTCCTTGAAAAGCTTGGCTAGGGCTCGGGGGCTTTTGGTCACATCCGTCTTGGTCTTCTTCAGCGAGTTGAACTCGGTGGCCAGATAGTCGCGCAATCGCAGCTGTATCTCCAGACCGCCCAGCGTGCGATCGAATCCCACGCCCAGCACCTGCACCACGGGATTTGTCTCCTTAGTCTGCTTGTCCTTTACCAGCTGGTAGCTCACGACAGCCGCTGACGTCTTGTAGGCACCCATGTCGTAGAACAGATAGTACTGGGCCGTCTCGTTGATCTCGCCGCGATGGAAGACCCCGTAGTTAAGAGCCACCGCCGCGTAATCGTTAATCAGCTGCAGCACCTTCAGGTTGGCCAGTTGTGCGGCGGCCAGCAAAGCCTCCCGCTCAGCCTGGCCAAAGTAGCCGGGCACAGTGAGGACACACTCGGTTATGGTTTGCTGTGTGGATATTTGGGCGTACTCCTTGGCCTTGACCAACATTTGGGCGACGAGCTCTTCCACGGAGAACTCCTCGGTGTCGCTTTTCTTGAACACCACCGTATTGCGTTCCGGATCGCCGACAATGTTGTAGTACGGGAAGCGTTTTCTGCGGTTGTCGAAAAAAAAGTTCCATTAAAAAGTTTCCTCAAAGGTAGGAAGAATCATTCACAGAATGCCATTGTCATTCAAGCTAACTTAAGGCCCTTAAGCACTGACGTGGCCCAAAAGCCGCACACACGTACACACGCACACATAAGCAAAAGCAAACACAAATGGAGGCAACCACTTACCGGTAAAGGTCCACAATGGGATTATCGATGGTCTTGCCGAGCAGATCCAGCAAATAGCCGTATGCCGAAGACGGATCACGAATGCCAATGGTCTGGGCATCCTCACCAACGGTGCGAGCGCCATCGCGCAATGCGATTATGGCCGGCGTCTTGCGCTTGGACTCAGGGTTCAGAGCAATCTCCATGGGCACGCCCGGCGAGACGACGCCCACCTTCATCCACTCTGTGCCCAAATCCACGGACATAACAGCAGCCGACTGGGCAGTGGGCAGATGCAGCACACCCACAAGAACGGCAACAACACACAGCATGAGAATCTGTGTGAGCCACGAGCGGCCCGGACTCGCTAGCAGCTCCATTTTTCTGCACGGAATTACAAAAATTATAAATTTATGCAGACTTAACCACATGGACGGGGAGAGCAATAACCTTTTTATTTATTTCCACCTACTTCTTCCGCTATTCTTTTACTCTTTTTCTTTCTTTTTTTTCTCTTTTTTTGCAACGCAAGCAGCTGTCGGAACACCGCTCCGCTCACTCTCCCTCCCACTGTTCCGATTCAATCGAATCGCTTTTTAAAATAGTTTTTACTTACGTGTCGGTTTGGGTTGGCCTGAGTCTTCAGACAGTGGGGTCTGTGGGATGTGCGCGTCGATTGGAAACGAATGTTTTATGTCAATTGAAGATCCGCAAAGCACATCAATAATTTAACACTTAGGCGAAAGAGTCGCGCCACGTTCAAGGTGTCAGAGGGCACTATCGATAGTATCGATATTGTTCAGGTGTTGAGCGAAGAAGAAGAAGAAATCGTTGACGTGTTGATATTTGATAAAATATACCGCATGAAACTCAGAAATATACCGAAATATATCAGCTCAGTTTCATAAAGCCTAGTACTCAGATCGAAAAACTGTTTGCCAGCAAACAAATATCATATATTCTTCGAGCGGCCAGTGTGTGACCAGAGTGTGCACTGCATTCCGAACGGTTACTCTGCTCAGACAGCTGCTTGGTTTTGTTTAAAGATAATAAAATGCACTTCTTCGGCTGGGGCCGCTCTTCCCCAGCCATATCCTGGGCTCCACAACATTTTATTGGCAAGGTAATGTGTCTGACTATCAGCAGCAGCAGATGGTGACGTCACCCGTGCCGACCACGGGGGAGACAAAATGTTTTGAAAACAATATTTGCTTTATATTTATGAAAATAAATAATAAAAATAATAAATTATAATATCCATATAATTATCATTCATATAATACTGCGTTAAGTAGATTATATTTTTCTTCATTATTAAAATATTTCATTTGGTTTTTTGTTCTCATATTGCAATGTTTGCTTCGTGTTTGCTGGCAAAATATATTAAATTGATATAACTTTCGAGGTGGGTCGAAACATACCAGCAATACAAGCAAATACTTCGGATACTTTCTAGTATACCGATCTTTTGTTTGTTGATCTGAGTACTGCCTTTCGTACAGAGCCTAGAAAACAGTTTTATCGGTTTCATACGAATACCGAGGAAAAAAATCGAAATTAACCCCGCTCCATTTAAACAGTTGAGCACCTTGAATAAAATCGGGGAAAATCAGTATCATAATGTTCCAGCGTAAATTGATATACTCGATCGACAATAGGTAATGATCGGAAATCAAACTCAACAATTTTTATATTCGATTTAATATTAAGCCTAGTACTCAGATCGAAAAAAACACATCGCGACAGAATCAGGGTTGGTACCAACCAAATTTGGTTTCCAGACTCATGTGATATCACACTGCTACAAGTGTATATCTAAATTTCGCCCCGCTCCCTTCCGCCTACACAAAGGACGAAAATCTGTGGCAGGCACAATTTTAAAGATACGATAAAACGAAAAACGCAGTATCGTAGAGAATGCCCATATCTACCAGATTGCCGAATTCGAATCAAATCGGATCATAATTATAGCCAGAATAAAGAAATTAATTTTCAGTTGCTTTCCCGCCTTACCCTGCCAAACACATACTACTCTATCTCCTTCTCGCTCGCACAGAATCTGTAGAATCTAAATGGTACATGTATAATATACATGTTAGATGTCAAATATACATTGTAGATGTAGATATCAGATGTCTTTTAAATTCTAAAACTCAAAAAAATCATGCTCCAAAATGTAAATACTGACTGAGTACGGGTATAAGTAGAGTCGCGTCCCCAGAAGCGACTCACACGTTCCTTGTCGTTTGATCTGAGTACTAGGCTTTACCAACTAGCTAGGACTGTCCGCACTTAACATATAATTTTATCCGATAGATAAATACATTTTCTTCAAGATTGGCTAACTTTGAGGGCACCTTTTTATTGGATTATTTATAATTATTATTTATATTTATTTATAAAATAAGGTTTTAACAAAAACGGCCAAAGCATATCGATGACAACGATATAAGAACAGAGCTGCATAATATTGGCTTAAGGCGCCTACATTTGAATGTTTAATTAAAAATTAGTTCTTTTCGCTTAAATCGCTTTTTGTAAATGAAAAAGTTTTGTTGAAGACAATAATGTAACCCACATATTGACGCTTCAGCATTCCAACGTTGACCGATTTAAATATTTTTACGTACACATATATTTATATGCATTCATATATATGTATGAACATATTGCTGACACGGAGAAAACATATTTTTACGTTGTCTGCTTTTTACCTGTTCAACAATTCTTGGATCGGTCATCAAACTACTCATTTATAATGAAAAAAACACAAAGAGCAGAAGAAAAATACACCCTACAAATATTCTGTATTCTCTAAATGCATATTACTATATAATTTCTTGGGAAATGTAAGCGCTTATCTTTTAATAAACTGCAGATTTGATGTGGATTTGGCTAAGCTTTAAACGAAATAGCGAATAAAGATTAAATCTAAGTGCATTTTTCGGGGTCACAATGTTTGAAAGTGTACGTGGAAGTGCCCACGTTCTCATATAAATAACTAACAGGGTATGAAACTGGTCTACTTGTGATTTTGTCCCGAAACGCCGAGTCAACCCTTAATGTTTGAAGTGAAATGACTTTGAAAAATGATCGATTCTAGCGAATTTAAATAAAATCAAGCCAGATTTTCCACTTGCGAAATTTTTCGAGATTTCGAAATTTTTGCTGATTTGTTCGCTTTTTGTTCATATAAGAACTGCATTGCCACCTGATTTCAGTTTACATTTTTAGATCGACCAACGAGCATGTGCGGTCCGCATCTCCCATCACTCCTGGCAATCGGATGCCTGTTGGCCCTGGCCTCAGCGGAGTCCCTGTCCGACTATTATAGGCAGGACTTCGAGGACTTGCCCATCCCCGAAACCGAGTTCGATGAACGTCCCGCGCGATCGTCGTCAATTCCTGCTCAAGCATATGCCGCACCCGTAATCTACAATTCTCAATCTAGCTATTCAGCGCCTGCGGCTCCAAGTTATTCAGCACCGGCCACCCAAAGTTATTCAGCGCCTGCGGGTCCTAGCTATTCAGCACCCAAGTCTTCTTATTCATCATCAGCACCGTCATCATACTCGGCCCCCGCATCATCAAGCTACTCAGCGCCTGCGGCTCCAAGTTATTCAGCACCTGCGGGTCCTAGCTATTCAGCACCTGCGGCTCAAAGCTATTCAGCGCCTGCGGCTCCAAGTTATTCAGCGCCTGCGGCTCCAAGTTATTCAGCGCCTGCTGCTCAAAGCTATTCAGCGCCTGCGGCTCCAAGTTATTCAGCGCCTGCGGGTCCTAGCTATTCAGCACCTGCGGCTCAAAGCTATTCAGCGCCTGCGGCTCCAAGTTATTCAGCGCCTGCAGCTCCAAGCTATTCAGCGCCTGCGGCTCCAAGTTATTCAGCGCCTGCAGCTCCAAGCTATTCAGCGCCTGCGGCTCCAAGTTATTCAGCACCTGCCACTCCAAGCTATTCAACACCGGCCACACAAAGTTATTCAGCGCCTAGCTATTCAGCACCCAAGTCTTCTTATTCATCATCAGCACCGTCATCATACTCGGCCCCCGCATCATCAAGCTATTCAGCACCTGCCGCTCCAAGCTATTCAGCACCGGCGACTCAAAGTTATTCAGCGCCTGCGGCTCAAAGCTACTCAGCGCCTGCTGCTCCAAGTTATTCAGCGCCTGCGGGTCCTAGCTATTCAGCACCTGCGGGTCCTAGTTATTCAGCACCCAAGTCTTCTTATTCATCATCAGCACCCTCATCATACTCGGCCCCCGCATCATCAAGCTATTCAGCACCTGCTGCTCCAAGCTATTCAGCACCTGCCGCTCCAAGCTATTCAGCACCTGCCACTCAAAGTTATTCAGCGCCTGCTGCTCAAAGCTATTCAGCGCCTGCGGCTCCAAGTTATTCAGCGCCTGCGGGTCCTAGCTATTCAGCACCTGCGGCTCAAAGCTATTCAGCGCCTGCCGCTCCAAGTTATTCAGCACCCAAGTCTTCTTATTCATCATCAGCACCGTCATCATACTCGGCCCCCACATCATCAAGCTATTCAGTACCTGCTGCTCCAAGCTATTCAGCACCAGCCACTCAAAGTTATTCAGCACCTGCTGCTCCAAGCTATACAGCACCTGCCGCTCCAATTTATTCAGCACCGGCCACTCAAAGTTATTCAGCGCCTGCGGGCCCCAGCTATTCAGCACCTGCCGCTCCAAGCTATTCAGCACCGGCCACTCAAAGTTATTCAGCGCCTGCGGCTCCAAGTTATTCAGCGCCTGCTGGTCCTAGCTATTCAGCACCTGCGGCTCAAAGCTATTCAGCACCTGCCGCTCCAAGCTATTCAGCACCGAAGTCTTCTTATTCATCATCAGCACCGTCATCATACTCGGCCCCCGCATCATCAAGCTATTCAGCGCCTGCGGCTCCAAGCTATTCAGCACCCAAGTCTTATACATCATCACCACCGCCATCATACTCGGCTCCCGCATCATCAAGCTATCCAGCACCTGCGGCTCCAAGTTATTCAGCACCAGCCACTCCAGCGTATTCCGCACCGAAATACTCTGGCTACGCCCGAATGGGGGATATGCTGGGCTCAGCGAGAACTGCTTACGGATCCGCCTCGGCCGGCTACGGAGGATCTCCATCCCCGATCTCCATTCCCGCTCAGCCCTGTCCCAAGAACTACGTTTTCAGCTGCCAGAGCGTGTTCCAGAAAGCTCCTTGCAGTCAAAGCCCTTCTTACTAAGAGAATTTTGTTATGGCATTATAGAGAAATAAAAGCAATAAAGTTGAAGAGAAAAAATATAAGTCATTTCGCACCTTATCCCAAGCTCAAAGTGAATTTTTGAAAAGGGATGCTTTTGCCAGGGTCAGCTTTAGGGCGAGGTACCAATTTTTTACACTCGGCTGTGGACACTCGTATCAGGTAGGCAAGATAGAGAGAAAGACTACCTTGACTGTTTTTATACCCGTACTCAAAAAGAGTTAAGGGGAATATTGTATTTGTGGTAAAAGTGGATGTGTGCAACGCAGAGAAGGAAACGTTTCCGACCCCATAAAGTATATATGTATATTCTTGATCAGCATCAATAGCCGTGTCGATATTGCCATGTCTGTCTGTCCGTCCGTCTGTCCGTCCTGTTTGATGCCTAGTTCTCAGAGACTATAAGAGCTAGACCAACCAAATCTTGTTTCCAGAGTCAGGCACAATTTTAAAGGTACGAGAAAACTACGCAGTATAGTAGAGAATGACCATATCTATCAGATTGCCGAATCTTAATCAGATCGGATCATTATTATAGCCTTTCTCGCTCGCACACACTCTGCCCTGTGCAGTGCGCGATCTTTCGCAGAGAAGATGTAGAATCTACGTAGATGTATAATCTTCATTTCAGATGTAGAATAAACATGTTAGCTGTAGATGCAGATGAGTACATCTCTCATCTCAGCAAACAAATTTAAACTATTTTAAAATTCTACATAAATCACAATGCACAAAGAAACGACTCACACGTTCCTTCTCGTTTTTCATATTTTTTTCAGGATTGACATTTATGTAACGGGAATACATTTTTTTACATTTACAGGCAATAATTTGGAAATAAATTGCAAAAAAATCGGTATCAGAATCAATTCTAGGAAAAAAAAAAAATATTAAAGAATAGAACATTCATTCGTCTGCTAAAATCAGTTTTTGGTGGATGATCCTAAACTATTTTACCAGGTATAATATGTTTCATAATATTTTTTTTTTAATTAAAAAAAAATGTTTTTTTAAGCTTTTTTCAGAGGTAGCGCTTCTTTTTTCACATAACTTAAGTATCTAACATCTGGTTTTAATCAACTTTGCCATTCTAAAAAGCTATAAAATGCAGCCATAAATCTGAACACTTTGTAGCTTCAGCTTACCATCTGCTTCAAATGCAAAATGGATCCCTTTTGTGCGGTGTTTTTTTCGAAATTTTGGTTTTAAAAACTACGGAAAAGTAAAAAAAATTGTTTCTTAGGTTTTCTTTTTTTTTTTTGTATAGGTACACTAATAAGACGTCGCTTAAGGCATCGCTTAAAAAAATCTATGAATAATCGGCTAAGCTAAAATTGTTTGAAACGGACTTGTAATTTTAGTTTTACCGAATGCTTTTAGTGCTTTATAAATTCTTATCAGCTCATCGAAAGACGGCTTAGGTTTAAGAGAGAGTTGAAAAAAATACTTATTTCTTATAAGAAGTGTTACAAAGTCCAGAAGTGCCACCACAAAAGAACATGAACAACGAGAAGGAACGTGTGAGTCGCTTCTGGGAACGCGACTCTACTTATACCCGTACTCAGTCAGTTTATACATTTTTGAGAATGTAATTTTAGAATTTTAGAATTAAAAAAAATTTTTTGCTACATCTGTTATCTACGTCTACAATGTATATTCTACATCTAACATGTAGATTATACATGTACCATTTAGATTCTACATCTCCTCCGCTAAAGGGGTCTCTCGTACATAACGAGGCAGAGTGTGCGAGCGAGAAAGAGAATGAGTAACGGGTCTCTGTCAGGTGGGGGCGGGGTAAACAACTGAGAAATCATTTCTTCATTCTGGCTATAATTATGATTCGATCTGATTTAGATTCGGCAATCTGGTAGATAATTCTCTACGACACTGCGTTTTCAGTTTTATCGTTTAATCGCAAACGTTTCCTTCTCTGCGTTGCACATATCCACTTTTACCAAAAATACTGGTATAAGGTTAGTTTAGCCAGTTAAGGATTATTGTTTAACTCCATTTGCGAATAATAATAAATAATACCAGAGAATGGAAACACACTTTCTATGTTTTTGACAACAAACTATTAAACGAAAATTTGAAACACATCGATGTTTTTCCAGCTCTATGAAATTTGGATCATTTCCTAATGGCCGTTGTCCCCAATGGGGAGGCAATGATGTACGTCGCCCAGAAATATTCCGTTCTATTTCTTCATTTAAGAAACAGAATTTCGACCAGCCATGGGGATGTTGCCTTGACGACAGGGCCGGCTTTAGATCGTATGACGCCCTGGGCGTACATGAGATGATATTGGAAACCTTGAAAAAAACTACCCTTGTCGCCAGCATCGCTCGCCCAGCCCTAAAACAGGCCTTGAGGAGGCGTCAAACACCGACCTGGCCATTAATGCCGATTAGTCAATTAACTGTCCTTCATCGATCTTTAATGCAAATTATCTCTGGATGAACCAATAAATTGCAAACCCCAAGTTTCTTTTTAGTTGTAAACCGCCCAACTGTCCCTAATTAATCGCATTACCTGCTCCATTCTGCGCTGCAGAATCTTCGAAACTTGCTCCAGGACGCACATCCTTGCGGCAGACTTTGTCGGCTCAAACGTTGTTGTCAAAAGTTGATAAAAATGCTTCCAAGAGGTAGACGTGTGGGCGCAATGCATAAGTTAAATGAAATACATGGAATTTGTTTATGGTTTTCTTATAGTTTATTTGCAAATCCATCTCTCACGTCCTTCGCTAATGAATTATCACACTAAAAGCAACTGATAATAAATGAGTACAATTATGTATATATGTATATATATATATGTATGTATATGTATCATATATAAATATGATCTATCCTCTATGTATGTATGTATGTATGTTTTTATGTGTGAGTGTGGATGTTTTGTATATTTAGTACGCATGTACATGCATACATACATATTTATGTATGTACATTTGTTCTTTTCCCCCGGTTCCCAGCCCTTTCTTGATTTCTCCGTTTCTTGCGGTCTATATATTTCTTTAAAAAGCACTTATGTATCCTTAAATCAGCAATAACTACATACATAGCTCTACAGGTGTACATATATACATATGTATATAATTATATGTATGTATACATATATAAATACTATATTTAACGCTTCGTGGTTAAATCATTTGCAGAATGAATGCTTTCTCCAAACAAAATGAGAAGGATAATTTGTTCAAGTCTCAGCTTGCCCGTCTTTTATTTTCGATACTACTACCTATCAATAATATAAACAAATTAATTATAAATCGATATGCATACACATACCATACATATGTGTGAGTGTATGTATGTTCTAGCGACTGGTCCATAGATTAAGAGGTATTATTCAGTTGGCAAATCATAAGTCTTAAGCTTAGGTCAGGCTCTTTGTTCCCTCAATGGTGCACCCTCTGGAAAACGAACGTCTGTCTGTCCCCTCCCCGGATCGATTCGAGACTGTAACGGTATCTTGGTAAAATGCGTTTCGGAACTTCTGGGATAACTCAGCGAAAGAGCTGAGCTATTATTTGAGGTGGGTGGAGTGGATGATCGAAAGCATCTAATATCGGATAACGCCAATCACGGGTCCAGATAAAATTAATTAATCGCACAAGGCGAGCGCAGCTATCCAACTAACAGTATCCAGTAACAATTATTTAATACTTACACACATAAGGCCATTGGTGGAACCTTTAATAGATTAAGCGCATTTTTCATGAGATTAATTAAGTGATTGATTTGATAGAATGAAGTCTGATATCGAATGAACGCTAACGACAATCTATCGAATAAGGCCACTAGCGGATTATTTAAGTTATCTATTGCGATTTTTTAAGCAATTCTAATCGAAATCGATCATTAATTCGTTTGGACCGGACCAGTGTTGGAGCTAATTATATGAATATTGGCAGTTTTGTGTATTTATATATCAATTGGATTCTCTCATCGAATTTAACGCACCGTACCGTTTTTACCTTCAGAAGATCCCCCTTTAAATAAAGCAGACACACATTTTTATGCAGATCCAACAGCATGGAATTTATAGATATTTTTCTGAGAACGCAGACTGCCGAGGCTCAATGCCAAACAACGAAGCTCGCCTCCCAAATGGGGTTCAAGTTCGAACGATAGGGAGTGCGATGAACGAGCGCGACATTGGCCAAAAACCGAGGCTAGAGTCCCATCTATAAGCCGGAGTTCGTTGCTCGCCCAGCGATCCAAAAATTTGGCATTCAAAGCGGAATAGAGCAACAACAACAAAAACAAGGAAGGCTAACTTTGAAGGCCGATATTTGAGATATTTTTGCAGATCTGTCTTTCCCATGGTTGCAGAAACTACTAAAACTACAACTAAGGGAATGATTGTGTGGCAAGCTTTAGGTCAAAATTGTAATGCCCTCGGAAGGGATATAGAAATCACACAGTTTGGCTCCGTTTTTCACTTAACATTGCGTTTTCACCAAAACGGTCGGACCCTTTTCAATTTCAGGTGCTCCCGTTTTCGCAACCTTCGCAAAATCCCTTCCTGCTATGTGTAACAGAGATTTTAGTCTGATGTTTCATTGCATTATGCATTGCATTTTAAGCACAAAATAGGCATAAGCTAAAAATTGCTCTGGTAATACTGTCAATTAAATTGTAATGCATCAGTGGGCAATCTTTTTTGGTTTGTTGTATTAAATGCCATTTACTTTTCATTTCAGTGAGAAAAATTTGTCCGTTTTGAAAAGGAAATAATTAGCTTATTGCAAAAACGGGAACTTCAAATTTTATTTGTGATATTTGTAAAATTTTTCACAAGTAAATCGATAGGTTTTTACGAAATTAAAAGCCGGAGCTGCCTGAAAATATATTTTAATACGGAATGCAGTCAACGGAACATTTCAGTGTGAGTGTGTTATTGTGTGCTTTGTTTTGTTGCTCACTTTGCTCTTCAATAAATGTTGACCCCCAAAAATGTATAAGCAATATAAAAGTAACCAGCTTAGCCCTGAGCTGGGTCAGCAGCCGCAGACAACCACAACGATCGGATGATCTCACATAGCGAGCGCCAGGGAAACGATAACGCAATTATTTCGCTCACACAAGAGAAGACCCCATGAGGCTGAAAACTTAACTGGGAAACTGGGAACGATGCAAAATCAGAAAAACATAAAAAAAACAAGAAAAGTATATTTGTTGAAGCTGGGAAAGCACAATTCTACCAACAATCTAGTGCAGAAAACAATAACTCAAATAATATGTTCAATATCCAACTAAATATTAAAGAAATTAAAAAATGCATTTCTTTTTTTTTTTTGGTAATTTTTTGTTGTTTTTTATAATTTATTTTGCCGTTGCAGCGCAGGGTTTTGAATGCTTAGTGGATCCGCAACACGATCAATATAGGTGATCGGTCAGAGTACTATATGTATGTATATGTATAGCGTGTATAGGAATATTAACTAAAAATGGAAATACATATGCATAAGGTTCACTCTAGTTGTACGTACATAGGCTAAGTAATTCTGCTAGTCAATAACACAAAATAATATTAATAGTTGTAATCGTATTTAATAGTAAAGCATAATTGTAGAATTATCAAAAAAAACTTAATTAAACAAAACATTTCAATAGGTAACAGAGATAAATTTGAATCAGAGTTTGGGGGCTATGGTTCTCTAGGGTTCATGTCCCTGATACTATACCCCTGCCTGGCAGTCGATCCGCTCCATGGAACTTTAACTGTTCTTCGAGCACTCGTATGGGATTGCTAGTTGTTTTTGTCTATCGATGCCAAATCAATCTTTGCGAACGTAGGACTCCCACGATCTCTCAGCCTAAGATGGGCTCCCCCATTCGGTGCATCTTTCTCTTTATACCCTTAACATTCATGAGGGAACAGAGCCGATGCGAAGACGTAAAATGAAAACAAACGCGAGAAAACCGCGGAATAGAGAAACGAAAACGAAAGCTTAGGCGAGGCAACTAATAGAAAATTCGCAAATAAAAAAAGGAAAGATTATTTATATATCTGTATACATTATGTGTGTATGTATGTATGTATATAAAATCAATGAAAGCCAGGCGAGCGAAAGTTGCACAAGAGAGAGATTCTCTCTGTCTCTTCTCTCGGAAAGAAAGTGCAACTCTCCCGTTTCTGCCTCTTGCTCTTTAGAAATATTTTGTTTGTTCACTAATACTAATAATAAATGTTAATTTTATACATATATCATAATATTCATGATTTTCTGCATTTAAATTTTTTTTATATTATTTTTCGTGGTTTGTTATCTTTTTTTGCTTTTAATAACATTTTGTGGTTGTATCCCTTTTTGTTTAGTCAAAAAAACTTAAATATTCTATCACAGCCATCTCACTTTTTTTCGGAAAAAAAAATGTTTGTTTCTTTAGCTTATAAATATTGTTGCTTAATTTTTGTGTAAGAATTAATATATCTTAAGATTATGTTCATATTTGTTGTTAATTTGCTTGATTTTCGCTTAAATCTTTTTTTGAATGCACTTTTGTTGGTTTTCTTTCTAAATTTTTTTTGTATGTTTGTTTGAGGCTTGCTTCCATATTTAAAAAAATTCTAATTGCACTTTTTGTGTGTTTTTTTTTTTTTTGCTTGTGTGTTTGTTTTTATCTCATTTTTTAATTGTTAAATTGCTATTTTTAATCAACATTGTTGCAGGTGTCCTCGAACATTTTGCTTCACATATATTCAATCTTGTGATGATTTGATTTTTTGTTTAAAAATTGGGGGAAATAGTAGATTAAAACTAAACCAATTCGAACCAATAATTCCTTATCTTTTTTTTTTTAATTTACACAATTGAAACCATTCTTTGTTTTGTTTTGTTTTTTGTGGTATTTTTGTGGGTTTCTTAACGAAAACTGTTCTCTTTCGTTTAAATTTAGTGACTAGGAGAACGCGTCTTCTATGCATAAACATACATATGTATTTATGTATATATCCTTGAGATGCATACAAATTTTGTTGCATAAAATAATTTTTAAATTATGAAATGAGTGTTCAGAACAAAATTCAGTTTGGTTCAGGAAATATGCAAGAGACTCCAGGGAAATGTCAGTGTGTGGAAGAAGGGGAAGCGGAGAATCTACTGGGCATGACCTGGAATGTGCTTGACCTTTGATTGATTGCTTGAAGTTTTTGATCGGAAGTTCATGCTGAATGGAGTTCTCTGCGTAACCAAAACGGAAACAAACTATTGTCTTACCTACACGAATATATTTATTTACATATGTATGTATGTATATACGTATGTGTGTATGTGTATGCATGCACGATGCATGTATGTATAAGGAGATATACAGTGAAGCTTACAATTCTGTTGCTCTCTTTAAAAAAATAATTTGTATGTTTTTGTTTTGTTTTGTTTTGTTTTTTGTATTTTGTATTTTTTTTTCTCTTTCTTTGCATTTTGACTACAAATTCTTTGATTTTTGTTATACTCTTTTTTCATTTGTTGTCTCCATTTGTTCTTTGTTATCTTTATATGTAGTTATCTTCCTGCTTTCCATTTCTGGAACGCTTTTTCTTTGATTTATCTTATAAAATTTTTGATGTTTCTTTGTACAATCCGCGAGATGCCGCCTGCTCGCGGCTGGCTGGCTGGCTCTCTCTCTCTCTCTCTCTCTCTCTCTGTGGCGCCACCATTTGCTCGCAATGAGTAATAATGGCATCTCGCTCGCTCTCACTAGATGATAGTTATAACCTAGAGATGTGTGTGTGTGTGTGTGTGCTTGAGTAAGTGTGCCTTACATAACCTAACCCTTTGCCTGCTCCTCCGCTCTCCACTCGCCGCTCCTACGCGCACTTGTCGTCATCTTCCAGAGCGATTACTGATACTTTCATGTCTCCAGCGAGGTGACCACCAGATTGTGAAACACACTCGCCGACTCGCTCATCATGGCCGCCTGGCCGCACGAGTCACTGGCGCCGCTGGGGGACGTGGGCGTGCCCAGGCGCAGGGCATCCATTATCACTTCAAAGTCCTTCTGGTTCTGGTTCATGTCGAAGTCGACCAGCTCCAGATGGTGATGGTGGTGGTGGTCGACGGACAGCTTGTTGCGCTTGCTGCTCGGACTGTCCATGGAGGCGCCAGCGCCCGATCCAATGCCCATCCCCATTCCCATTCCCATGCTCATGCCCATGCCCATACCCATGCCCATGCCTACGCCCATACCCATGCCCATGCCCAGTCCGACGACGTCCAGGGGGCAGTCCTCGATAGCGGAGATGAGGCGCTGCGGCGGTATGTAGAACTGGGATAGGGCTTCCCGCACCAGCCGGTCGCTTTCGTCCTCGCTGATGCTGTTGCTCCTCATTCGCTTGCGGGAAGCGGACAGGGAGGCCTTCTCCAGTTGCTCCGCCCCCTGGGTGATCTCCGGGTCAATGAGCAGCATGGGCGCATTGATGGCGCTCAGCTCGCGGTCGAGTATCTCCAGGTCGTTCACCAGATTGCTGCTGGACAGATTTCGCTTCCGGACCGCCGCCGTGGCGGATTGCGCGGCAGCGGCGGCGACAGAGGCGGGCGTGGCCGGCTGCTGGCGCATCGGCTGGTTTTCGATGGAGCACATGGTGCGGCCCGTGGAAGAGCAGTCCCCGTATTGGGATTTGGCGTTGCTGTTGATGTTGCTGTTGCCGTTGTTCGGCTTGGCATCGTCCATGTTTGGCTGGAAGAGATTCTCACGCGCCAATTCCGGACTTCGGCCGTCAGTTCTGCACAGAAAGAGAGAGAAAGTGAAGGGAAAGTTAGTCAAGAGTTGGGCACAAAACACACAGAAAACATGCGGGGAAATTTCATGGCTGCAATGTTGCTCTTTCTGCTTCAATCTCAATTGAAAGGCAGGAAGGAAGAAGAACCCTTTCCGATTTCCTATCTCCCGAAAGTCTTCAGGTATTAATCTGATATGGAACCACTATCGTAGTTCTCATCGATTATTTCTACAAAAGTCGATAGCCCATCAATCGTTTATCGAGCACATATTTCCTCTAATCAATCAACGTCCCTGTCCCTGTCCCCGTCCCGGTCCCGGTCCCTTCTTCCCATAAAAATTGTCACCCCCTTAACGTCGAACGATGTTTTTCCAGCACACCCTCCCAGCCAGCTTGAAGAAGCCTGACATCAACTCCGTTTATTTGATTCTTTGGTAAGGACTAAGGACTCAGGGCTGAGGGGTAAGGGGTAAGCGGTAATGGGGCCATGGGGCCATGGGACCATGGTAGCCAGCGAAGTTTGGGGTCGTCTCCGCTTTTAATTAACTGGGCCAACTGTGTGTGGCACCGCCGTCCATGGCTTTGGTGACCAGCAGCGAAGTAAATTTCAGTTAATTTCTCTTTCAATAAAAGCCAACAGCAACAACTGTCTACCAAGCGAGTCCACACCTCCAACCATCCATATATAGAGCCGGGGAGGTGGAAAAATGCAAAGTAACAGAGCAAGGAAAAGGCCACCCCGGCGCTTCGACGTTGTTGATACTCTCCTGCCGGCCAATGGATATATTATATGAAAGTTCTATGATCATAGCGACTTAATCTACATACTCATAGGGCACATTCGTCCGAGGATTCAAATTCGCTGTTCAAGTTTCCCATAGGCGAACGGACACATTGATTTAGATTTGGGAAACGTGTGATTCGGGATGCGTTCCGTTTTCTGCGTAGCAAATAGCGTAGCATAAGAAGTAAGGGAAACACCCACAAAATAATATTGTTCAAGGAAGGTGGCATGGTGGCGGGTGTTGGGTGGCAGGTGGGTATGCTGTGCAAGCGGGGTGGGGGTCAGGTGCTGGGCTGGTGGGGTGGTGGGGTGAGCACGCATTAAAATGCGCACCAGAGCATGTCAATTTTGACTATTAAAGCGAAGCAGCAGAAACAGCAGTAGCAACAACAGTTACAACACAAGCAATAACTGACAGAAATAATGTGGCAGCAGAGGGGCGCGGGAGCGGCGGTGTATGCCACGGGTGCGCGCCTCAAGGGTGGGCTGAAGGAAAGTGGAAGCGAAGGCAATACATGCATACATACATACATATGTAGGTGTGTAGCGAAACAAGAAAAAACACAAACAAAAAAAAGCGAAAGTATGAAGGAATCTGTGCATCAACAAAACGAAGCAGAGGAAGAGGCAAAACCAAAAGCAACAGTGAAATACGAAAACAAAACAAAAATTGCTCGGCTTATAGAAACCAAAAAAAAAACCAGAAAGCGTACAACAGAATCCGTGTGCAGGCGGGGGGGGTAGTGGCATAAGAAGAAGACGACAGCAGAGGTAAAAGAAGAGGGAACAGATAGGAAAGAGGGGGAGCCAGTGGTGGTGGTGTTGGTGGTGGTGGTAGCCATAGATAAAGGGGCATACAAGAGGGAGGCAGTCCCCATAATCGAATTGCATATTTTCTTCAGCCACTTTCAATGCGTGACACAAAGAGAGCGGCGAGCGGAGAGCGGAGAGAGAGTGAGAGCGGCGACTATGATGTGAGCCACTCTCTGGCAATGCCAAAGACAGTGTAAGAGAGGCCCCACCAGGCGGACCAGCTGGAGGGGCCAGACACCAACCAGCAGCCAGCGAGCCAGCAAAGCCAGCAAGTGAAAAAAGTATGTTAGTTTCATTGTTGCTTTTGTTGTGTTTAATGCTTGTTGTTGGCCAAACGAAAATGGGAGCAACCGAAGCAACCGAAGCAACCGGCGGCAGCAAGAGCAACAACTCGAAATTGAAGCCACTGTCGAAGCCCACAACGAAGATGTACATATGTATGTATGTATGTATGTATGTAGATGAAGACGAGGGGCGGTCATAGACGAAGAAGCAGACGAAGAGGAGCGCAGCGCAGCTGACTGACCAAATGAGGTGCCAAAAGGCAGACCAAAGCAGGGAGAGAGGGAAGCCCGATTGCTGAGGAGCGGACTGAAGGTGAACAGAGACGCCAGCATTGCATTGCTCAAGTGGCCCACAGTGGCAGCGGTAGAGTCTGTGCATGGGGGGGGGACTTTACCCGAGTATGGTGACTAAAATTAAATTAGGAACAGATCAGGTGGAGACTACAAGGAGATTATAGCGAGTGGATCTAGGCTCTAGATCTAGTAAAATCAACTTCATTATCTCCGCGACAGCCGCTAGCCTTCAGCAGAGCAAACTTTGTGATCTCAGCGCACAATTCTACGAACTGACACACAAACACATTCCCCACTCCTTCGCCTGCCCCTCCCTTCATTCAGCATTCGCTTTTGCGGTTTTTATGAGATTATAATAGAAGAGATCATCCTGAATGAGTCAGATATGAGGAATACACCCAACCCACAGCCCACAGCCCACAGCTCACAGCCCACAAGTGATGTACATATGTAGATATTTATTTATGTATGCATGCATGTATGTATGTATGTATAATCTCCAAAAGTGCCAACCACATCGTAGATCGTGACGTAATAAGCCATCGGCACGGGAATGGGCATGTGTCTGTTCGTGGGGCCGAGGAAGAGAGATGGCAGTAGAGAGACGAGACACTTGCGTACAGAAACCAATCGGCTACATTTTTCGACTCTCTTTGACATTGGGAGAGGCAGACAGGCAGACAGACAAACAGACTGACAGGCTCGGCCCCAGCATGCATGTTCGTGTGCCTATGGCTGTGTATGTGCATGTGGGTATGAGGCGTGCGACCGATAAGCAGGCGACAACTGGCCAATCCTTAGGTGTGGTGTGGTTTGGTGGTGGGGTGGGGGGATGGGATGGGATGGGATAGCTAGAGAACACAATTTTCATTATTTGTCCTTCGCGCGGTTCGCCGTCGTCTATCTGTTCCGCCCGTCCCCCCGTCTGACCGTCTTATCTGTGTTTTCGTTTTGTGCACGTTTTCGATGGTTGTCGGTTAAATATGCCGTCGTTTTGCTTCTCCGCTTCTCCCCTCCACCGCCCTAGACCAATGTCGCTGCCACTGCCTCTGCCTCTGCCCAG
This sequence comes from Drosophila tristis, assembly GCA_018150885.1. Taxonomy (NCBI): domain Eukaryota; kingdom Metazoa; phylum Arthropoda; class Insecta; order Diptera; family Drosophilidae; genus Drosophila; species Drosophila tristis. The sequence goes on along the minus strand of JAECWT010000215.1, from coordinate 545,681 downwards.
CACTCTGTTTCCCGCCAATCAAAGCTGAAATTGGGGCATACTTATTACGCGTTAACCTCTCTCTCTCTCTCTCCTCCTCCTCCTCCTTCTCCTCTTCCGCTTGCAGCACCCTTGGTCAACCTTTTGTGCCTTATGTTTGTTTTTACGCCCCCACCCTATTTTTTTTATTTAAGGGGTTTTCAGTTCAAGGCTCTTTAACCGTTTCCTCCTCTCTACCCTACCTTTGTTTGGGCTTTGATTAATCGAATCGAATTTTTGGAATTTTCGCTGCAAAAGGCAGGACGGGAAGGCAAGCAAAGCAAAGCTTGCAGGCGAGGCTTTCTAGGCGGCAATTACATACCACATATGTGGAGGAGAGATCAAAATGGCGGCCGGAGGAGTGCGTTTAGAGGGGTGGTGTTAGTGAGAGTTTGGTACTGCCATTGAGGTTCGGCAGCAGCATTATTTGTAAGTACTGTGGGTTAGGAGTCAGGAATGGGACCCTACCCTACCCTACCTACCCTACCCCCCATGAAGCCAGTGGGGGGGTGAGGAAGCAGAAGTACTGAGAGTGAGAGTCGGGGAAAAGCAAGACGAAATGCTGTCGTCAAACGACAAGTGTACAAAAGCAAAGAAAAGAGAAGCACAAGCACAAAGGGTAGTGGGGAAAAAGAAGGGGTGGGGGTGGGGGAAGAGAATGCGGGTAGGGATGTCAGGCAGACAGTGGCTTGCAGGCAGCAGCGTTCTGGTGCGGTGCGGTGCGGTGCGGAGCGGTGCGAGGGTAAATCGCGAATGTAGGACGCTGTTGGGGGTCATTGCGCGAGAGAGCGAGCGACGCACGCTTTCACTGTATGCGAAAAAAAAATGTGGGGATGGGAGGAAGGAAGGAAGGGGGGGAATGGGGGAATGGGAATTCCAATTTGGGAGTAGGGCGAAGGAGAGCTAAAATGAGGATTGCAGCCACGGAGCATAGGCGGGTGCTGTTGGCTGGCTGGCTTCGTGTCAAAGGCAACTTCATTTCGAAGTTTCCCAAAGTGTTCAGCGTTCCGTTCCGCTTCGTTTCCAGTCGCTTCGTTTGCAATGTGCTACGGAGATGGATTGGATCCAATTCGAAATAAGAAAAAATGGAAAACCTTGACGACAGGCCATTCGCTTGCCCCCAACCACCCCCGCCCCCCTATCTATCCGGCACAGCTTTTAATCTTTTCACTGCCTCCATGACTTAATCATCATCATTTGCATTTCGTGTACACATACATATGCACATGTCTTTACGCTATTTCGATGGAGAGGCAATCGAGTGAGAGTGAAAAGTGCGTATGCCCTGGCTAGGGGGAAGCCCAGCCGAGCCGACGGAACAACCCTTACAAAATGGGAATAAAACGGTGGGGAATAATACACCCGAAAGGAATGCCCAACCAATAATAGTGGATCGCAACGAATCTTGGTAGATTAGATGCATACTTGGGTAGCTACTAGCTAAAACCTGTTATATGTATTTATGTGTGTATGTATGTATTCCTCTGAAAGCACCAGCTGTTCACAAAGAAGAACATGATCTATTTTGGACACACAAAACACTTCACGATTACCGATTACCGATTACAACAACAATAACAAATCAAAACCAGTTCTCAGTCGCAGCTTCCTTCTCGCTATTTTTATCCATCTCCATTCCACCCCAGTCACAGACGGTTGTATCATCGAATTGTTCTAAATATTTCACTCAATGCAGTTGTTGCGAGGCAGACCGAGATAAGGTTTCCCCTTCCATCAAGTGTGTGCGCTGGTGTGCGGGAGGGGGGGAGGCATGTTACCGAATAGATGAGATGCGATGGATGAGATGAACAGCAACAACAATCACTTCTTTTGCATCGCCTGGCGATGACAGAGTGAGACAACAGGAGAGACACGACACAGTCGCAGCGACAGAAAAGATAACACACAAAACAGAAACAGAAACAGAAAACAGAAACAGAAAAAGAAAAAGCAGCACGAACAACAACAAAAACTATAAAAACGTCATCGCAGTCGCGAAATTATTACGACGACGCCGCAAAATGGGGCGGCCTGAGTGGGTTACACAAAAAGCTGTCGTCTATGGGTGAGTGGTGCCAGTGGCAGTGCCAGTGCCAGTGCCAGTGTGTGAGTGCCAAAGAGCATAGAGCACAAACAAAAGAGTGCAAGAAGTGTGAGTGTGAGTGGGAGTGGAAGTGGAAGTGGGAGAGGAAGAGCTAGGTGGTGGTGAGCGGCTCTGGACAGTTTGTTGTGTGGTGAAAGAGATGGGGTGGGTGAGTGGTGATGGATAAAGCAGTGCAGAGCACAGCTACAGATTGGAGGAAATTCGGTAAGCGATTGAATAAGAGCGTCTCGCTGCTGATGTTGTTTCTTAGCGCAATTTGAAGCGTTTTAGCCCATCATTTTTCGTTTGCGAATCGGGTTTTTGCAAGGTAATAGACTCCATACTCTATAGAGCCGAGCCTTAGGAGGCATTCACTAAATGCTTTGCTGGACGGACATAGGGTATTAGGACCAATACCCATTAGTCCACTTTTGTTTTAGAGAAAAAGGAGATGTAACTGTGCAACCGAGCGAAAGTGAGATTTTTCTATGTAGTAAATATGTATATCCAAAGATATCGACAAATCAAAAGGAAAAAAATACATTTCGATTACTCGATCATCATACGATATCAACGACAAGTCCAACTCTTTTTTACCGTCAAAGTTAATTAATTAAGCACTCAAAATGGAACATGCGATTCGATCCATTCCACATTTCTCAACTTCTGGCTCTCTACTTCCGATTTCTCCACTTTATGTAATTAATTTATCGATTGCTGGATGAAATATACAAGGTAATAAACACATCAGCCTGAATATGCATTTTCCAAAGGGGATGGGGTGCAAAAAAATGTCAAACAAAGAAAAACGAGTGAAGAAAAGACAACAAGCAAAACACTACAGACAGAGTCTTTCAATTATAAAGTAGAAACTACTCCAAGTCGGAAAATTACATATATACATACATATACATACATATGTACACATGCATGTATGTATGTACATTTTTTTTTATAAAAATTAAGTATTAAAATTTGATCCAACTCAGCCAAGTAAAAGATTTCCCAGAGTTTCAGACTTAATGAGATCCATGCATTTATACATAAAAAAAAGAGGCAGACAGACAGGGCTGTATTTTAGGGGACAGATGATGGAGGACCTTATGTTACAATACATAATTACATTATTTAATTCTGGACGTCACAGGCATACACATGTATGTACATTCATACCCTTCTTGTACTCGACAAGAGTCCAGGGTATACAAAATAAACGGAAACCCAACCAACGCACGAACACCGCAGCGTCGCTGTCTGAGATAGAGCGCGCTGCCTGTGGCAGTGGCAGTGTCAGTGGCAGAGAGAAAGGGAGAGGCACAGACAGTCGTGACAAGAGAGGCATTGTCCAAAAGGAAAGGCGGGGTGGGGTGGAATTAACTTTGCAAAAGCAAAAACAAAACCGAGCTTAAAGCGTGTGTAACGGCATTTTGTTGTTTGTTTTCTCCGTCGTTTGGCGGCGCGCGAACGAGAAAAGAAAGCCAAAGGTGGCCACTGCCACTGTTGCTGCTGCTGCTGCTAGATAATGTACATATGGATGTATGTACATACATACATAAGTATAAATATGAGAGATAGAGAGGGGCGACAGGGCGACAAGAACAGCAGGTGCTGTGTGCAAGCAGTTTTGTGACGGCATAGGGGCGGTCAGGGGGTGTTAAGCGCCACTAGTGCACAATTTTTGCACCGCCATTGAAGTGCGTGAGCAAGAGCAGAACCAGCTGAATATGAGGGCAAAGTCGCGTAAAGGGGAGTGCAGAGCGAAGAGTATGTAAAATAATAAGAGGAAGGAAAGGAAGGAAAGGCAGCAGAATAGCAGGAATCAAAAGAGACCAACGAATTTAAGGTGAAGCTGCAGCCAAAGGATTTGCTGAAGAAAGCAGCAAGGCCTAAGGAATATGGGGAAGAAGGAATAGAACACGACGAATATGAAGACGAAAAAAAAATCCGTGGAAGAAGAAACTTGAGCTGAATCACAATAGCAAGTTAAAAGTACGCAGCAGCAGCAATCAGTGAATGAAAGTTAACGGTGAAGGAAATGGATGATGGACTAACAGCAACTCTCACACTCACACAAGCAAACATGCGAAACGAAACGATTCTAAATGAAAAATTTCAAAAAGCTGCGCTGCTGCTTTTGCTGTTTATACTCTGCCAGCAGAGCGCCAACAACTGCGAGTGGGCCAAAATGTTTTAGCAGCTGCAGCGCAGAGACGCAGAGCGAAGCGGCAGAGACCGACACCGACGACGACGACGGCGGCGGCGGCGGCGGACGTGCATAAAAGACAAGACAAAAATATAATGATACACAGGCAGGGCAGGCACGGCACACTTATGCTCACTTCGTGTTCGTGTGTGTGCGAGTGTGTTTTTGTTTCTGTTTATACATACATACATATGTATGTACATATTTGTATATCTCTTTTATTAAATACGCTTAAAAAGAAATTAACTATCACCCAAAGGCCACTACTAAGCAAAGAATATGAAGGTTTCGAATCCTTTCGGACGGACGTGTGTGTGTGTGTGTGTGTGTGTGTAAGGTTCAGCGCTGCTGCCAATGCTGCGATTTGGCTAAGAGAGCGCCGCTGGAGTGCCTGGTGTCAGTTGTTGCTGCTATTATTGTGGTTGCTTTTTGTTGCAAGTGGAACGTGATTCCGATTACTTCAACGAGCGCTACGCTTCTTTAGCGCGCGCACACACACACACGCGCATACAGAAAGATAGACACATTCAAAGTAAAACAAAATAACATCCATGTGATATACATATGTATGTATGTATATGTTGTGTAGTTGCTAGAGATGGACCGCGGACCAGGCTTTCAAAGCACGAGCCTACACGACCACAAAACGGAACTAATAATCACAAGCCCTCACAGACGCCTGATGATTCACTCACTATTCGCGAGTATCGGTTGTCATAAATTTATGTACACACATACAAGTTCTATGTGAACGCTGCAGAAAGTATTTCACAATATTTGCGGGGGGATTCCTGATTAGGAAATGGAGCAGACACACAGCGACAGCGCAGCAGTAGCACACTTTCCTATGACTAGACTAGGCAATAGGGAGGGATAAGTCATTTGTATTACTTAATGGACTCTGTCTGAAGTTATATGGCAATAAGCAGGATCCCATCTCTAATAGGATTTGAAAACGACATTCATACATATGTACACATATACATACGTACATGTACGTATGATGTGCATTTCGTTTGCATTTGGTTCCTGTCCTTTCTTGATTCTTGGACACAGTACCTACTGCTTTTATTGTACGATTGGCCCTGTTTCAGATCGTAGCATACATATGTATGTATGTATGTATGTATGTACACAGCACATGAATACCAAGCATTTCAAGAAACGCACAACTTTTCTCAATTGTTGAGGCTTGCTTTTCATTTTATTTTTTTTTGTTTTTCCGTTGCCTGTTTGTGGTTTTATTTAGTTGATGGTCTTTTTGGTTTGGTTTTGTTTCGTGTGATTACGAGCTTGGTTTTCGCTTGACTTTTTTCTTTGTCCGATTTTGCGTGTCTTCACTTTGCTTTTACTTCGGTGTGTCTTTGCTCTCCTTCTTTAGTAGTTTGTCTTTTTTTCGCTTTTGCGTTTGCTGTAGTGCACCCTCCCTATGACTTTGTTTTTACTTTGAAGTAACATTTAAGTAGTTTTGGTTTTCATTTGGTATTTTATACGTACATACATATGTTTGTATGTACATCTTGCGTTTGTGTTTGCTCTTCTCTTTCTTAATTGGTTTGTCTTTGGTTTCTTTTTTGTGTCATACCCATGTCTTGGCCATTGCTTTGGCGTGTCTTTGCTTTGACTTTTCTTTGATTTTCATCATTCTTGTTTATATATTGCAATGTCTATGTGGCTTCGGCTTCGTCTTTGTCTTGCTTATGCTTGGCTTTGCCCTGTCTTTGCTGTTTTTATTTTGCTTTTGCTTTGCCCGTACTTCTTTGCTCGAATTGCCTTTGGCTGACGGCCTGAGCTTGGCCTCAATGTTTCCTCGCTATGAAAATATGCCGCCGCCGCTGCTGTCGCTACCACCACCGTTGTGTGTGTGTGTGTGTGTGTAAACGAGTGCCTGTGTCTGCGCCTGTGAATGTTTTTTTTTTGTGTGTTTCTGTATTCGTTTGTGTTTGTCCGATTGTTTGTCCGTTGTTGCTGCAACTTTGCAATACTCGACTAAGGTGAATGGGAGACGGAAAAGCAGTGGAAGTGGAATGGGACGGGATAGGATGGGATGGGATGGGTGAAAGAGAAGAGGAAGAAGGCTGGTGGCAGAGGAACACAAGTCCTTGTGGAAGCCATATACTACTGTGGTGTGGTAAATCGGGTTTGGTTTACTGCCCAAGCCGTTTACGGTTTCAAAGCGGCTAACTAAGCAGTTGCATCATCCGACATCCACTGTCTGCGCGAGCAATAGTAATCCCAACAGGAGTATTCCATACAAATATAACGTTATGGAAACCTTGCGTTGTACATAACGATTTGAGACAGAGATGGAAACCCGTACACTTAATTATGTATTGCAACGAATCAACCATGTTGAAATAGTCTTGCAAAATGCCCAAGCAATAAGTTCAAGAAGTGCCATTATTCAACACTTAAAACCTCGAAAATTAACCGCTGAAAAACCGTTTTAACAATACAGCAGTAGAATTATTGCTGAAGTGTGCCAGCGACATTCAGTTGAACTCATTCCTTCAAAACAATTTCGAATTCAATTATGTGCTTGGTTATATTATATCACTGATGTAACACGGCCCACGGAACAACTGCTGGTGGGAAGTGGGACTTGTTCGCACAGCGACAATAATACGATTGGAGAAATGTCAGTTGAACCTTTCATCGATTTAAAGCAGGTCCTGGTCCCACCCACAACTAAGTGGCAGTTCGAAATCATCTCACTTTCGATATCTGTCCGTTTAAATGCTGCCTGGCTGGCCATTGGTCTGTGATTAGACACTGCTGAAAAGGGCAGTTGCCACCTCCTGCAGCCACAGGAACCCCCATCAGACACGCGCGCTGACATACACCTGGCACCTGGCAAAGGTTGAAAGTTCATCATGAACCCTACACCTAAAAGTACGCCGCCCACTTTTATGTGTGCATGCCTGCTGGCGTGTGTGTATGATATGCTACCAGACACTAACCTGGGAAGATTCTGCAGGTGACGCAGCTGCTTCTCGCGTCGCAGTTCGTCGTTGAGGCGACAGTAGGTGTTGTTGATGCAGACGCTGCGCCGCAGATTCGTCTCCGAGTCCTTGATGCGCTCCATTTTGTGGGCGCAGAGCTGCAGGATCCGCTTGCGCTCCTCGCGCTGACGTAGCTTCGGCGAGATCATCGGCACGCGCGATCGATGATGGTGATGGCCCATCGGGGGGGAGCAGCGTGGCGGGCCGAACATGTCCGAGTCATCGTCGCTGCCGCTGCCACTGCCACTGCCGCTGCCGCTGCCACCGTTCGCTGAGACGTTTGTATTGGTTGGCAAGGTCATTGTGCGTTTTTATTGCTCTCGCTATATGTGTTTACGAGTGTGTGTTGAGCGTGCAGAGTCGCTCTTTCTCTGCTGAAGACTTTTGATTATGTTTTGGTTTATCGCCTGCTTTGCTGCTGATGCTGCTGCTGTTGCAAGCGACTTTAAACTGCAACAAATATGCTGACAAGGCAAACCACAAATTTTTCAAAGGCGTTTTTGGTTTTTTTTTTAGTTAGTTTGTTTTTTATTTAGGAGGAAGCAACTTTTTGCAACACGCAAATGAGCTAAGCTCCTCTGATGCTGTGCTGCTTGCTGCTGCTTCTTCAGTCTGAGTGGGGAGCAAGAGGCGCCGTTGCTTGCGAGTGTTTTTTTTTTTTGTATTTTGCTTGAGATTTCACTTTGCTGTTTGTTACCGTTAGGTTAGCGTTCTGCTGCTGCGTCTTCCACTTATTTTTTCTGTTATTGCTATTGGTTATTTGATTTGCAGAAATTCAAAATAATCCAGGACTTTTGAATTTCTATTTGTTTTTTTTTTGGCACAAATAAAAGTCATTCAAAACGGTGAAAAAAAAATAACAAAAACATCTCTTCCTCTCGTCTGTCGCCTTATTATTGCAACTGTTCTTGATTTGGGCGGCGAACACCGAAGCACACTCGAAAGGGTTGCGATTTAGGAAAGCTCCGAAATTAGTTCTGTTTGCTTCTGTTGATGTCGCGACCCCGAGTTTCCCCACTGCCGATATGGATAGTTTTTAGTGGGATATATCAACGCAAATTTCTGAATTCAGAAAAAAATTCGACAAGGTTGTGTTGTTCACACGTCCGTGGCGAAAACAATTGTGAGACCATTTTTCCGGGCTACAATATGCCCATTTCTTGCATGTTTCCGACTCATGTTGCTTTAAAACCGGTTGGCGGGTATTAAAATGTTTTCCAATTCTGCTTGAATGTTGCTGTGCAACGTCTGTGTGGTATATACATACCTTGTGGACATTTTCTAGCAACATTTTAGACAGAGAAAAAGAGAGTAAAAGAGAGGAAACGATGCTCGCCGTCTCTTGTTCGGCTCGGCTCGGCTCTGTTCGGTTCGTTTCTTTGTGGCTGTATAAACGGAAGTAGCGGCAGCAGCACTCAGCTTAAAGAGAGCATTGTGAAAGAGAGCGCTCCATCTACCCTACCTACCCCCCTTTCTTAAACACCGTGGGCACAACATAAAGAGAAAAACACAAGTTGACATGGCGTACGTGCCAGAGCGGCTTCTCCCGAACATATGTATGCATTCGTCTGTGTATGTCATGTGTGTGATATGCAAGTGGCGCAAAAGATTTTGGCACCGCATGGCTCTGCCTGTGTTCGTGTGTCCATTTGTAACGGAAGCAAAACGCAAGCACACGCGAGCCTTTGGCCATCAAGGCGACTGACTTGGTGGGCCAGTGGGTGTCGTGGCGGAGAAGGTTAGATAGAGTAGATGGGTGGGCAAGGCTTCGGCCCGCTCTATCCCCCAGCGTCTGTTTTATTCGACTTCTCTGCTCTGTCATCTTTCGACAGTGTCTCTATTACATACAAACATATGTACACTTCCTCGACGGAGTCTTTGTTTTTCTCTGGAAACTCCCTATTTCGCTCTGTATTTTTTTTCCTTAGCATTAGCCAGACACAGTCGCTTCTTCCCTTCTAACTCCCGCCACCATATCTCGTCTTCATCTCCACCATTACTCCCTCTTTTGACTCTTGCTCTTCACCGCTCCACTATCGCATGCCTCTGACCTGACACTTCTTCCCCACTATAAGCATCATATCATCCTCATCTTCTCTCTTTATGCTGTTGCTGGTTCGCCCTCTTCCGTCAAGCTCTTTGTGTTTGTTTTTCGTTGTTTTATTATTACATACATACATATGTATGTAAAAAGTGAGTGGCCTCAGGCCCACCGTTCATTGTTGTGGAGGAGACGACACACTTTTCTTTTGAGTCTTGATCAACTTTTTATAGTTGCGGCCATGTACGCATGTACAATGTAATTAGCCAAAGCGGGATATCTGGTCAATAGTTTCACTTTGCAATTGGGCTAAGTAGATAGAACACACACAGCCACATTTATAGAGTAGCACAGGTAGTGTGAGAGCGAGTGGGAGGTAAAGAGCAATTGCCTCATTGAGAAAACAGACAGAATGAACAAATCAAAACAAAACCAAAATCAGTATCAAAGCAAAGCCTCAAAGCAACCATACACCCCTTCCCTACCCACTCGTCTAGCACATTGACAATATACAGTTTTAGAATGTTTCCCCAACAACAATTCTGAGGTCAGTTTTGGCAGCCATGAGAGTGGTGTGAGTCCAGTGCGCCAGTGTTCGTGTGTGTGTGTGAGTGTGTGCTCTCACACAAAGAGACAATGCAAATTTGCACTCAAACAAAGAGACAAACAAAGATGAGTAAGAGCGAACGAGCAAGAGAGTTCATGAGTGCGTTCGTTTTGAGTGGGGTGGTGTGCTTACGCGATCTTTGTACTACGAGTATTAAGGCGGAGAAGGATGATTGTTACCGTTATTTATGGGGCGACACACTCATCAAATCGCGCTGTTTATCAGGAAATTAAATTCCCCTGAAAAGGGGGAAACACCATAACATTCTCTCTCTCCCTCTCTCTCTCCTTCTCTCTGTCTTATCTCTCTCCATCGCTCGCCGTCTTTGTCTTTTGCATTTCTTGCAATACAAGATCAATTCAAATTACGTAATTAAGCAACAAGCAAACAACCAATTAAATATTTATTGCTTCCAATTTTCTTTCCGATAACAAAAAAAAACTAGCACGAAATGAAACAAAAAAAAAATGAAATGAAACAGAAATGAGAAGATAAATACAATCCAAAGCCACACACACACACACAATCATACATATGTACATTAAGGCACGCGGCTATTACCTGCGTGGCGACAGCGTTGACGTTGACGTTCGACGACGTCGGCGCTGAGAAATCACCGCGATTAATTTGTCGTTTTTTGTTTTTCGTTTGCTCAGACGTATTCTCTTCGTATACATACATATGTACATATTTATGCAAGTAAATACTTTCTGTGGCTTTCTGGTAAGAGTACATCAATTTTAACCTGATATTTTTAATGCAAGTTCGAATAACAACCCACAAAATATGGGCAGTTCCCCAAAGTGGACACCAGTACAAAAAACCTTAATGTCAATAAAAATGCTTTTCCATATTAGTTTTTCTTGATGTCGTGTATACATACGTACATATGTATATATATATACACAATATAAGACCTGGTTTTTTTTTTTGTATATTTTTTATATGCTTATATACTTTGAATATAGAATAAGCAAATTGGTAAACGGATATAAAAATATAAATATTCATAATGTATATCATAATTGACCTCACATTCGAAAAATGTTCCATTAGGGTATTCAAGGTGCGACGTGCAACATTTTTTGTTCTTTGCATTCGCTAAGAAATCGAGATATGGACAAGAGATATGGAAAATATGATGCGCCAAAATAAACTTGAAAGTGTAAAAGTAAGCGAAGTGCAACAATTAACATTAATGCATAACTAGCGGTCTGTGTTCCTCTCTTCTCAATATGTTTGCCATCTCTCGTGACGAGTGAAAAACGCGTCTGGGGAAGCGACTCTACTTTTATACCCGTACTCAGTCAGTACATAAAAATGTGCGCTTAGGATTTTTTACTACATCTGTTATCTACATCTACAATGTCGACTACACATCTAAAATGTAGATTCTACATACACAATGTAGATTCTACTTCTTCTCTGCATAGAAAGAGAATAAGTAGCGTCAGCAGGGCTGGAGGAGGTGAGGGAAGCAGCTGAAAATGAATTTCTTCATTTCTGGCCTTGGTCCGATCTGATCCAGATTCGGCATCCTGGTAGATATGGTCATTCACTACGATACTGCGTATCTTCAAAATTGTGGATGCCATAGATTTTCGTCCTTTGTGAAGGCGAAATATAGGGCGTGGCATAATTTTGAAACAAACTTGAAATCAGTGTGATATCACATGAGTCTGGAAACAAAATTTAGTTGCTATAGATCTTATAGTCTCTTAGAGCTAGGCATCAAACGAGACGGACAGACGGACGGACAGACAGACATGTGTATACTTTATGGGGTCGGAAACGTTTCCTTCTCTGCGTTGCACACATCCACTTTTACCACAAATCTAATATACCCCTTAACTCTTTTTGAGTACGGGTATAATTAAGAGAGATCGCGGAGATCGATCCCCCTCTCCAGGTTGAACAAGAAATCCATTCCTCCCTGCGGCGCACTTCATCGGCTCCGGTACCATTTTGACGCTTATGTAAATACATGCAATCATATGTTAAATATATTAGTTATATGTACATATGTAGGTTACATAAATCACAAGATTGCATATGTACTTACTATGTATTGGGTATAAAAATTGAGACGCGGCCTTGCCGCGGCTCACTACATTTCCGCTCGTTGCTGTTGTTTTTGTATTTTTGTCACATCATTGGTAGGCAGGGTTGAGTGAAAATTAAACTGTTGCAGCGGCAGGGATGACTGTGATGTTTTATTTGCTTCGGCTTTGGCCTCTACCAGCACTCACTCACTCTAGCGCTCTTTCTGTCTCTTTCTCTTTCGGTAAGGCTGTCGCTCTTTTTTTGGCTATGAGCGCGTGCCGTGCTCTCTTTGTGGGTGACAACGGTCTTGCATTGGCAGCAAAGCCAGCGCTTGGGGAGTACAGTGGGATCTTTGCGATAAAAAACGCTTTTACGCTTCTACTTATTACTACTAGCGCATCCATCAGCGCTATAACTCGCCCAAGGTGGGCATGACATAAATGTTTACATAAATACATACATATGTATGTACTTACATATATCTTCGATTTATTTTGTATTTTCTTGTTTAGATTTATTATTTTAATTTGGAAGCATTAACAGATTAGGGGGATTAGCCAGTGACTGCTTCAAAACGTATACGTACATATGTATTTATGTATGTATGCACATACCCATTGTCGAAACATAAATGTGTACTTGTAAAGGTGTTAAGACTTAACGTAAAACAACCCTAAGAAGAACCCTAGAGTACAGCCCTCTACATATTACTTTCCCTAAAGTGCGGCAGTTTTCTTTCAGTTCTGTTCGACTTGGTTCGGCTCCATTCCACTGTGCTTCATGTGAATGAACGTATAAAAAGTGAGAGCGTCGCCTGCTTTTGCTGGCTCAGGCCGCATAAACGAAAATCAATGACTCCAATGCGCCCCGGCTCTCGTCTGTCTCCCTCGTGGGCCTGCTGTGCCATCTCCGACTTCTTTTGCTCCCTGCTCTGCTGCCGCTGCGGTGGGCCTTCCTCTGCAGCCCACTGGCAGCCGTTCTGCTGCGGCGGCGGCCGGCCTCGATGCGTCCCAAGTAGACCCCAAAAGCAGTGCTTCTCGTCGTATAAGCAAGTGATAAATGCTTAGCGTCAGCGGCAGCGTCGTCAGCCTGCGCATGTATGTATGTATGTATGTACATATGTATCTCCGTACTAATGTATGTACATATTTCCACAGGCATAGATACATATGTACATATCCATACACACATAGATTTGTATGTGTCTGTGGATTTGGCTGCATTAAGAAATGACTTTTGTGTGTTGGAGCATTGTTAGATTCGACTCTATTTTAAGTTGATTTCGGTTTGTTTTTTTTGAATTGGTATGATATTGCTTATGCACTCGCAAACTCACAGAAACACACACAGTCTCACTCAGGCAGTGGCATCAGCAGCGCTGCTTTGGGTTTCTTCTTTTTCTCTTCATTTGCCGTTGCCATTTTTACAATCGTTTTTTGTTTTGTTTGTTGCTTCTGCCTCTGACTGGCCTCTTCTTGGTGTTGCTTTGGATGTTGTCAAGGGTATCGACCAAGAGGTGGTTGATTGTTGGTGTATATTGTTGCATTGTCCACACGAATCCTCTTCCTTCAGGACAGAGCCATGATTGCCAGATTGCCATTTTGCTCGATAACGAGGAGTATTACGTATGTACATGAATATGTACGTACATACATACCTATCATAAAACTTAAGATATTACTGGCCACCATTCAGCCTACTATCAGTCTAATATCCTTAGGAATATATTTTAAGATTATGGTACGAGCTACCCGAAGCCAGAACATACAACACATGTTCCAGCAACCTAAGGCACCACAGAATCTCTTCAAAAGGAAAGAAGGATAACTTAACCGAATACAATTTAATATAACGGTTAAGCTGCCAGCATTTGCATTTCTTTCTGCCTGTTCTCGCTGTCACTCTCTGGCTCTTTGTGGTTTACGCTTTTAACATTGATACGTGCCGCAGACAAACGAACACACACATATGCACAGACACAGAGTGTCTTGCGCTTGGCAGGGGGGCCGGAGACAGTTGGGGTAAGTTTGTAATTAATTGCGGCCTTGCCAGACACCCTCTCACCCATCCACCCACTCAGGGCAGCTGCCTCCCTCGGACGCCATGTGAGAAAGCAGACGCCAACAGTTTGTTTTCTTTTCTCTCACTCTCTCTGTTGGTCTGTTGGGTGAAGGAGAGTGGTCGAGGGGGCAATGCTGCGCCTAGTCCAATGCTCCACACTCGCACTCCCCACCGCCCCCGTTCGTGCTTGTTCGTGTGCTGTCCAAAAACGGACAAAGCAGCGGCCGAAGAGAGACCGAAGCAGAGACCGAAGCAGAGAAAGCGCGCTAGTTACAGTTACAGAGAGCCAGAGCCAGAGCCAAAGACAAAGGCAATGGTTCGCTTAACGGTAATTATGCTGGCAGTGGACGAACTTTTTTTTGGGCTGTGGAGAGGGGTGTGACGCGACGTTAATTGAGTGGGATGAGCAGACTCTAAATGTGTAGTGTATCGCATACCTCAGCACACTTTCTTTTCAATCCGATTGCCCTGCAAAGTAACGTATTCAATTAATTGAATTGTGTCTGTTGTATGCCCCTTGAAGGGGGCCCTATTAGTGTGACCAGAAGTTGGCAACGGAAGCAGTTTCGGAACTATAAACGATATGCATGCATCGATATACATACATACATACATACATATGTATGCATGTGCATAGTCCTGAACAGTATAAACTGTTGAGTAGCCACGTCCCTCAGTCCATTGTTCAGTTGCAAAACGGAAATTGTCAATAAAAAATTAACTGATAGCTTAACATCAGTGGTCGGCACCCCACACTGCCATTGACATGTCTAACGTGCGTTTTTGTGCGTAAATCGGAACAAAAAACTACGGAAAATGTTATTGTTCTAAACTGTAAGTGTAGCGCCTATTAGTATCGAGTTTCGTTCATCGATCACTGTACTGGTAAATTCCAACAGGACTTTAAATGTGGAATTCTATATAAAAATTGTATACATTTGTACATATAATCAAAAAACCGTTCTTGTGAAAAATTCACCAGGTCGTAGGAGCAATGTAAGACCATGCGGTCCGATTTTTTCTCCTCACTCCGTGTGACGTACAGATATTGTTTCTGTTTCATGCTGGGACGCTTCTCCCTCTCTCTCGTCGGCTGCTTCTGTATTGTGTTCAAAGTGCTGTCGTCTACAGCTGCTCCTCTTTCTCTTTATGTGTGCTATTCGCTCGCGCTTCAAAGTCGAACAAATGAAATGAGCGAAAAAAAGATCAACAACAAAACGCAAAGCGAAGAGCAAAGCCAATACCAGCAGCAAACGCAACAACGCGGACAACAACAGGTTTAAGCTACGCAAACGGAGCAAATTACAATAACAGAAGCTGCCGACGCGACATTAACGAGAGCCGGCAGCGAAGCAAACGTCGACGTCAAGTCCAGCTCCAACTCCAGCTACAAATAAATCTACAACTACAACAAAGGTGATAACAGACAAAAAAACTAAGGCTCACAAGTAATACCCATGCAGATACATACATACATATGTATATATGAACATGCATACATATTTATGTATGTTGTGTATAAATACATAAGTACAAATATAGTGTATCGGAAACACTGAAGCTTCGTTGCAAAACTCTGGTCGAACTCATAGTACTAACCCCTGCAAGAGTATAACAAAAATCACAGTCAGAGCCCAATGACGTAGTCGGAGGAGAGTCAGTAAAGGCGGATAATAAAATGAAAACACACACACATCCATACAGGGTGTGTATGTGTGTACGTGCGAGTGTGTTTTGAAATTGGCCCAAACGATAAGTCCGAACTGCTGCCAAACGAAAACCAAGTTGACAATAAATTGGAGCACTAGCACTCCACTCACAAGGGAATCTGCACACTCACGTCTATATCCCTCTATCGCACATTGGGCCGGACAGCCGATATTTTTGCATAAATTCGAAAACTTTTTAGAAACAAAATCTTATTTTAATGGTACTTTTTAATAGTGGCTAGAAAAAATGGAATGGAAGAAATGCCACCATAATACTTTTACGGGTATTTTCATCTTGTAGGTTAGGTTGAACTTTTCCATGAAATGCTGCTCAATATTTGGATTGATAACAATAAAAATGCTTGCATTAATTCAAGCTTGATATTTTTCAAACTGAAGACGTATTTTTACCTCAAGAACGGATTAAAACGATGAAAGAAGTAAAAACAGCTATCTTTGACTATCTTTTTTAGTGGCTATTATCTAAACTAACCATAAACCTCTATGAATATATAAATTCCTATCAAATAATCACGTCCATAATAATGCAATACTCAACAAAAACAACTAATAAAAAAAGCACCTTATATGGGCGGGGGTAGTGTGCGTGGTCAGTTGGGTTCGATATTTAGATCAGTATTTATATATGTATATTACTAGAATTAAGTGTGCCTAGTTTAAAGTCTCTAACTTAATTTTTCGAATTTAAGACTAAATTTTGGCTTTCTGGCCCAATGTGCATCGGTATATTTGCATATGTAAATATCTACATACATATGTATTTTTATTTAGTATAACGGAAACACAGTAAGAACAAAAACGTATCTTAATCTATAATCAAAAAATATAATGCGTAAAATATAATGTTAATGTGTAAAAACAACCAATTAATACCCGAATCATCTTCGCTTGTGAATACATATGTATGTACTATGTACATTTTCAGCATAGGCAAATGAAAAAACCCTGAAAAATGTACATTCATATGTATGTATGTATGTGCATATTCGGTAAAAGAAGGAAGGCTAGCGATTCAGATGCCCATTGTTTTTATGGTATTTACATACATATGTGCATACATATACAATCATATAATATAGTCAGCTGATTATGATCAAATATGGCTGAATTACAGCTGGTAGTACGGTCAGCTTTTATTTAATTTCTGTAAGGAGTACTTGTCGGGTGTGGTATACATAGATATACATATGTACGTATGATAATATGCGTATGTAGATTAAAGACTGTATGAAGAGGTATGCATCTGTTTCTTACCTCTTGCCCCTGCTACCACCCACCCACACACAACATGCTGGACAGAGTGGGGAAACGTATTGATAGGCCACTTGTGATGTCATAACTAGCGAGACGGCCATTTGAAAGAAAGAAAAAAGAAGTGCACAGAATGAAGAGAGGATCTTTAAAAGCTGACATCACTTAGCCGAAGAGCGGATGGTGGCAGGGGGAACCACACAAATAGCGATATTAACATTGGCCAAAGCATAATGAGTGCATGTTAGATCTTGCTTATTGAAACAAATTGTTTTAATTGCTTATTTAATATGCAGACAGCAACAATGAAGAGAGCAGAGCAACAACAACAGAAAAAATGAACTGAACGGAGCCCCGCAGCGAAAAATGCACACACAACAGCAAAATGGAATTTCCGAAAATCATAAGAGAGACCACAACTGCGACGGACGCCGAGGTCGCTGGCGTCGCTTCCCTAACAAACGAGCGTCGACCTGTATTCGCGCGGGCTTTTTACGTTTGGATTTTTATTCCCGGTCTTTAAAGGAAATAAGGGTATATTCGATTTGTATAGATGTATGTAACAACAAGGGCTGTATGCCACTTAGTTCGTAAAAAGAAAAAGAGAGAGAGTGATATTCAACGTACGGTGCGGTATGGAAACAGATAGAATATTAGTCACTACATAACTACATATGTCGCGTTTAAGTTAAGTTAAATACATAATTAATAAGTTTACAGTTTAATTGCTGACCAAGTACTGGGTATTAATGATGTCGCGTCACATGTGCTGCGACTCACAACGCGCCGTCTGGTTTTCTCTCTTTCTGTGTTCTATGCCCTTCTCTTCCTTCTTCGTTCCCGCACTGCTTTGATGTTTGTATGTTTGCGGGGTGCCCCCCTTGGCCTAAAGAAAGTGAATACATGTGCATACCTGTGCCACCGTCTGGCTTTGCGGGTATGTGTGTGTATATGTAGTTAGCAGACACCTTCCTCCAGTACCAAAATACCAGAAATGCAGGGAATCCACTGCTTGGATTATCTTCAATAAGTGGTTCAGAGTCGAAAATCATAAACCTATGTATGTACATATGTATATACATGCATATGTATGTACCTTTATATTTGTATGCTTTTAAATATGTACATACATCATCAGCAAAAGTGAGTTGTAAGAGCCAAGAGTAATCAAAATATTTTTGCAGATTCCCGTGACATCACACTGAAAGCTGATGTTTGAATATTTACAATACTGTAAGAGAAGATGATCCTAATGGAAGAGTTTATCTATTCATTTTAAATATTTCTCTTAAATATGTATATTGTATATGTATATACATACAAATATAAAATCAAACCGATATCTTACTCAATGCAGATTTTGGCTTATTTTCGTTTAACAGAACTAACAGCTGATCCTACAGAAAATTCAAAACAATTTCTGGGAATGCGAATATATGTATGTAGTTGTTCTTAAATCCAAATTTCGATGGGTCCATCGATCACCCATGGCTAAATGGGAGCCTGTAATCGATTGCAAAAAGTGGCAGGGGGGAATCTACGAGCAAGTGGTCATAAAGGAGCAATCTCTAACCTCCGTGCCGCAGGAGGTGGAGCTGGAACTGCAACTGCATGCCAGTGCAATACATAGACATAAAAGCCTCTGTATATGTTGCCACTTGTACGTATGTACATGAATGTGTCTGCCTGTGTTTGAGTTTGTGGCATCTTTGTATTGCTGCTGTTGTTGTCAGACATCTCCGTCTTCGTTTCGGGTTTAGAGCGGGGTGTGAAGCAAGGGCAGCGCCAGGCCAACACACAGTCAACAGCTGGCGGCCAAAGCGGCTTTATGGCCATTAAAGCCATAAAAAAGCATTGAAGATGGGAAGAAGTCAGTCGGCTGGCAGGCTGCCAAGCCAAGGCAATGAAAATTGAACAGCGCCAAAGGCAGAGCCAGTGCCAGAGCCAAAGCCAAAGAGCACCAAAAAACGAGCGCCAAAGGCAAAGCCAAAGAGCAGTAAAAACACCGCGCATATTCAGCCAAAGAGCGACGCAAAGAAAGAAGAAAAGACAGAGAGAGAGAGAGAGAGAGAGCCAGCGAGAGCGTATAACTTTATTTGATTTGCGATGGGTTTGTTCTGCTGCTTAAGAGTGTGCGTGAGAGTGGGAGTGGATTGGATCGGCGACAGCGACGGGCCACAGCGGCCTCTTAACGGACAAGCATGTGGCGCTTCCACTCACTCCCTCCCACCCTCTTCGCTAAACTCCATTGGATTTTGCGTGTGTTTTGCTTTGGTTTTTCTTCTTTATTTTCGTATTTTGTTTTATTAGCACTTGCGTGTGCTGCCATTTAGCGCATTTAATTTAATAATTAAGTTGCTGATGAAGACAACGCGGACTCTCTTACGGTCCCTGCTCTACAGATACTGTGTGTGTGTGTGCGAGACAGTGTGAGAGAGTTGTAGGGCATCCGAAAGACAACAGAAATTGAACAGCAATACGTGACATTGAAAATGTATGCTACGCTGGGGATACACATACATAGATACATAAATACACACATGCATGTTGTTGCTGTTGATGTTTCTACTTTGCTTTGCTTTGCTTGTGCGCATCTGTGTGTGTTCGTTTAAGAGGCTGAGTTTATTTCGTGGGGATTTACAATAAAACAAAATTAGGTCTTTCTTAAAAAAAATCTGCACATTTGCAAATGTAAGCAAACATAAGCAGACAAATTTCACATTACGGACAAGTCACCACAGCCGGAAAGAATTGGTTGAAACAACAATCTCTCCTTGCATACATATGTATGTACATACTCTTCTACTCGTAAAAGTCCATTCATAGATACATATGGGTACATACATACCTATGTATGTTCCAAATGTATTAACTTACATATTTCGACTAGGTGCACGCTTGAATACAAACATATGTACATACATACATATGTATTTGAAACATTTACAGTGGCCACAAAACATTGATAAAATGCGAGTCGAAAAAAGAGCCCCAAGGCCCGCCAGACGGAAAGAAATAAAACCAAAACTAAACCATACATACATACAGACATCTTAAAGATGGGTGAAGCTTCAAATACCCTTCCAGGGCGAGTAGTCAACCGATTGAGCTACAATTTGGGAAGCTACATACATATGTACATTATCTGATTATTGGTTATTTTTGATTATCTTTAGAGCTAAATAATTTTCCAAATATTAATCTCAAAAAGAGCAACAGCCATATTGTCTATACATACATACATACATAAGATGCGTTCATACGATTTTTCTACGCATTCTGAATGTATTTGAAAAAAACGGTACGTACATACTCATACATATATGTACCTAGATGGGTCAAAAGAATCATCACCGTCTCTGCAGGGTATAAAAGGCCCAAAAAACCAAAGACCCGTAATTGAAATGCAGCTCAGCTGATGGCAGTGCTGCAGTCATTGCAATGTTCGAAGCGATGCGATCGAGCCGAACCAGAGCACACCGAGACGAACCGAACATGCTTGATTGATGGTTTTACACTGTGTGAGGAAGAGATACATACATATGTACATATGTGCTGTCAATATGTCACAGGTAGATAGGGGGCTAGAGCTGGAGGGTTTGGTTTGCTTCCAGCATGGTCATATCTATGTACATGTGTATGTACAAATGTGTGTCCGGCCAATGCCCCAAATACTTTGCGTCTATAATAAACATAACCTTGAATAATTTTCAACCTTTAAATCGCATATCAAACACATATTTTGAGGCTAATGCCCCAAAAAATATATCTACATACACAAGTATGTGCCTGTGTGTGTATCTCTATCTATATCTGACATTGACTTTAAAGTGCTGACTGAGTCAAAATATTTGGTTAGCGGTTAATCGCACGCCACTCCACTTCCCGCGGTTCGCTAAGAGATTGTGCAGGGGGTCGGTGTCAGTCAAAGCTCGAAGGTATCCCATCGCTGATACCCCGTATTCCCTATTCCCCTTTTACGATTATAAACACACACACACACAAGCAAAAACAATCGCAATGTACATTGACTTGCCAGATGGCGGTCGTAGCGCATTATCCAATATTGGTCAGGGGTTAAGTTAGTGTCGTGCCGGTCATACTAACTTCCCTGCGAAAAAATCAAAATTAGTTTTCGAAGCCGTCGGTCGAACAACTCGGGCACTAGTTGTGAAAAGATTATGTTTTCAAACACACACAGCCAGCCAAGCCAGCAAAATTGGATCTTAAAAGTGTAAGAATCGATAGTTTCTGCCTGCTTCCAACTCAACTGGAGAGCCAAGCTCTCGGAAATATACATACACATGTACATATGATTCTCTCGCCTGCATGCTTTTCCCAAAAAGTTGTCTCTGTTTTTGCAGTTAGTCAGTTAGGTTAGCAAAGTCTAATGTCATATCACCATCTTGAGGGGACAGGGTAACAATTATCTTGTCAACTATCTAAGTTGGGTGGTTATTTTGCACACACAAACACACACACACACACACGCCTGAATACTCCGCCACCTCCACCCGTACTATTCACTCTTTTTACGGTTACACGTGCGCTGTCGTTTGGCCCCTCCCTCCGCCACCACCAACGAACGACCGATGTTCGTTGGTTAGCCTCGGACCAAAACCCGAAACAGAGCGCAACATTTTGCTCGCTCCCGCTCTTGCTTGCTCGTTCTCTGCTCTCCACGACACAACTTTTTCCGATTTAAGTGCTTTGGCTGCAATAGCCACTGGACACCCTTCCATTTTTATCGAAAACGTTGTTTTAGTATTGAGAATGTTAGCAGACATGAGTTATTTGTACTCGATATTTATGGACATGTAGATATGTATTTAAATATTGACTGGTATCAAAATGAACACACATAAAATAACCAATTAACCACTTAATAGTATGTAAAACATAGGCAAACATCTTTACAAGGATTCTTTCAGAAAGAGAAATATTATTTGTCTGACTCCTTGTGCGCACATTGAACTTAAAACTATACCAAAGACTATATTAAATGAATTCAATCGCATTAAAAGAGCATCCAATTTTGAGTGTCGAACTTGACTCGATTTTCGTCTCTCTTTATTTTATTGCGGTTTTGCATTTAGAAATTGATGATGAAGCCGCTTGGCGCGCGTGTTCATGTGTGTGTAACTAAGTGTACATACATATGTGCACATGTACATACATATGTATAGTGCGTGTGGGAAACGTTTTTCCTTTTAAATTGAAACTGTAACACAAAATGTTGTGTGTGCGCCCCTTTTCTTCTCTTTCATTCTCTTTTATTTCCATTGCCCTTTTCCCTCTACCGCGTGTTGGGTTATTGGCGTGAACCAAACATTTTACGGTTTTCTGTTTTGGCTTTCGAGTGTCTCTAAATGCGTTATTCGACTGATTTTTATTTGCTTCCCTCCCCAAGTGGCACCAGGCCCACAACAACCTACTCCTAACAGGTTTCGCAAAACGCATTTTTCATTTTGTTGCAGTACGTGTCGTGTTAACAACAACGAAAAACAGCAACAATTGAGATGAGCAAGAGAAATGCCGGAAGTAAAACGAAGACGGGAGCAGCGCTGCATGTGCCTCTGTTTGCGCCCTGCTCTTCTGATGAGCAACGTCGTTGTTATTGTTGTTGTTGTTAATTTTCATTTCAATTTCAAAGATCAACAAATTATTGCTCTCTGCCTGCGGCTCTGTCCCTGCCTCTGCTTCTGCCTATATCTCTGCCCGCATCGCACAGCTGCGACTGGAATTCCTCTGCTTCAGCTGGCTGCGATGTCCACATCCATTCATATATGCATATGTATATATGTACATACATACATGCATAAATACGTTTATATGTGTGTGCACGAGTCGAAAACAAAGTAATTTTTGTTTAAACATAAACAAATTCAATTTTTCTCGCATTGAGCGTCTGTTGATTTTATTTTGTTTTTGGGAATTTCGGAATTGCTCAAGATCAGCTTCAGGCTGGAATTGAGTGACATGGAGTGGGGGGAATTATGGAATCAATTAAGAAAACCTCGCCACGAGGTTAAAACCTAGTGACGAAAGCATAACAAAATTAAATAAATTTAAACTACATATCTTATTTATTTATAATGTTCGTTATTATTTAGCATTTCCCCCTTATTGCGTATAACATTTGTTGACATTTGTTGCATTGAATCGATCAATTTTTCTGTTTTGGTCCAATGTCAACCAAAACTTCTCTACAACTTTTAAAGTCATTAGATTGGATGGACTGTTTTCAAGAATCAATTTCCTATTAAGGTACACATATATACATACATAATACATAAATACAATGTACGTATATATATATGTATGGACATATGTGATTTCTTAAAATGGTTTTTATATTATACATTTTTTTTGCATTTGGGTCAAAACCTGTTGACAAAGAACTCGCACACGCATTCCCCACGCACAGCGACGGGTCTAAATGGGTTAAATACAATTCCAATACAAAAAAAAAAGCAAAGGAGAGGGAAAAAAGAGAAGAGTAGGAAATAAACTAATAAAATTAAGCAGCAAAAGTATGACAACAACCACAAAACAAACCGCTAAGTTACAACAACACAGAGCCACTCATACGAACATACATATGTATGTACATACATAAGTACATTTCTGTGTACATACATATGCACGTGCGACGATTATCTTGAAATAAGACCATAGCACACGCACACACAAACACGTACTCCAACACGAGTCCATACACATGAGCATTGTATGTATGTACGTACATAATACAGACAAGACACAAAGTTAAACGGCCGCGCAACAATGACGACGCTAACGCCACCGTAGACGTCAACGTCGCTGCCAATGTCCCACAAAGTCATTGCGCCTGAGAGCCAAAAGAGGCGGAGGCTCCTCTCACCCAACAATCCACAAGCCGCGTCTACACGCACAAACAAGGGCGGAAGCTAGCCGACGGCCAACAGCAAAGAGTGAGAAACATACATACAAAACGGCCAGGCCAGGCAAGAGAACGAAAGCAGTAGAAGCAACGCAAAGAGAGCCCAGACAGCTAAAGAGACGACAACGACGAGGTCAAACACACAAACAATTGAAGGAACATATTTTTTTTTGCTTTTCGGCCGCGTGGGAGCTGCTGTTGCTGCTTGCTGCGGCGCTGACGACTAGCGTCTGAAAGTGTGACGAACCATCCGTTTGCTGATGAGGTTTTTAGCTTCCCATTTGGTTATTACTTTTTTATTTGCTTATTGCTTGCTCCTGCGGCCAAAAAATAAAGTAAAAGAGAGCGCATTAACAGCACAGCGCCCTTAACTTCACACAGTGCCCCGCCTGTGTGTGTGTGTGTGTTTGTGCAATTATACTGGTTTTCGCCCGACAATCAAATGTTGCTTAAGCCAAGAGCCGCCGCGTGTCCCTGCTTTGTATAAGTTTTTGTGTGTGTGTCTGGGGAGTGCCATGAATATGTTTGTGCCTCCCTGTCCATCCACCAGCAAACACTGCCTGCTGTGTCATCACCTATGCACCAGCCTCAGCTGCCACCGCCACAGCCACTGCCTCTGCCGTAGCCGCTCCTACCGCTTCTACCCACTCTACCATCATCTCTTGCATTCGAGGTCTCTGTAAAACTTAAACGAATTTTGCACGCTCGTCTCGTTATGTTTCGAACATTGTTTTGTCTGCTGCTTCCGGCTCCCTCTGCGCATTTGGTGCTGAATTTGATTTGGTATTCGGTTACTCTGCCTAATCACAAGACCAAGCCTTAAGGTGGTCAGGTGTCCGAATTCTCCTCTCTTTCCTAAGCGAAAAAGAGAAAAACTTTCTGAGGCTTCGACAGCAGTTATCATCCATTTCGTCTCATAATTAATAATCAACGTTTTCTGTATCAAGCCCTCCAGCTACATACATACATATGTATATACTGACGCTGTCGACACCCCCCGCTACACCATGTCGATGACTGCACTCCCTGGCTGAACACCCTACCCTATCAGTGAATACACCGCCCCAACCGACTATGACTCTGTCTATACAGTATGTATGTATGTATGTATGGATTTATGTATGTTTGTTTGTGTGTGTTTCGCACTCTCTTGGTCGCTCTCTGCGGGCTACACTCGGTACAAAATGTATCTGTACACGTGCTCAGCAGCAAAATTTGTTGGTCCATTGCTAAATATTTTGGGTAAATTATGAATGAATTATGAATTATGAATAAATGATCATATGTAAATATATGTATATTCTTCTAAGCCTTAGAATGTGTGCAGACTCCTGTGATATCACACCATAACAAGTGTAGTTGGTTATTAAAGCCAGAATGAAGAAAACAATTTACTGTGGCTGACTCCCCCCTGCCTTGCCACACCATCGCTTTCGCACACAACGATCGGATTGTAAATCGTTGGTGGAATGTGAGCTAAATAGAGTAGAATTTTAAATAACTAGAGTTCCATGCTGGAAATATTCGTATAGAATATAATATATATATACATCATAGACGAGACAAGCTCTACTTTTCGACGGGTGTACGATTACATACTGGGCCCAGTGTATGCTTGTGTGTATCCGTTCTGACAGCCACGTCGAGGCAGTAAAATAAAGGGCCAAAGCGGGCAAACAATACAAGCGATGACGGAGGAGAGGGGAGTGGTAAAGAGGGTGGGTGCGATGGAGTATTTTGTTTGATGGGACTGGGGAGGGGTTGCTTGTCCCGGTCGGTTGGTTGGGTGGGGGCTAGTGGCGGAGGGTTGTCATTTGTGTGTGCCTCAAACCGGGCAGCAATTAAGCAGGGATTATGTTAAAGAGAGGTACCCCCCGCAGACCAAGTGGGTTGGGTTGGGTTGGGTGGGGTGTGGTGTGGTGTGCTGCGGTGATCTTTGGTCAATGCTATTAGCTCAGCCAGAGGGAAATCCTAAAATCTTCCCATTGCCAATCGTCTTCGATATTTGTATGTACATATTAACATAAATAAAAGGAAGGCTATTAACCCCAAGATAGACTGTTCCTATGCGTATAGTCAGTCGACTATGATGTTAATTTATTGAGCTATGTAAAAAGAAGACGATAAAACCACAACTCTTTACGTGTAGTTGTATTATGTCTGGAAAACCCAAAGCTTATCTCACAATTGAAAGTGTAATATTTACATACCTACAGTTAGCCGTTATTGAAAGTTCTGCACTCCGAGCAGCAAAAAAACATGTCAAAAATTTATCTAATTTTCAATGAAGGATTTTGAGGATCTGACAATTTTGAGGATCTGACAATTTAAGCACTGGAGATCTGCGTTCAGTCACAATATGTATAAATATGTATGTAAGTAACCCCAATATAATGCATTCGAATTGAGTTGAGTGAGTCCGGTGCACACAATGAAACGAGTTTATATGAATGCGAGTGGGTTTTTAGTCTCACAGCATTTTGCATTTAGTGCTACATACATATGTCTGTATGTACATACATATGTACATACATATACATATGAGTTACAATGATGCAGTGCACAAAACGAAATGAAAGAAATGGCAAAGCCAAAGACATTCGAATTGCTTAAATTATTGCATGGCCACCTTTTAATTTTTTCATAGCTACATTAATTTTGGTTCTTTCCTTTCCTTTTGACCTTTACCCTTGTTATTTTACTGCACAAATGTGCATACATACATATATACATATACATATGTATGGCAAAACAAAAATTACATAAGTGCATTCGAATTATTCGAAAAGAACCGCTCATTCTCAATCATTCGTGCTTCTTCGCTCAAATATTGTGCATCCGAGAATCCAACTCAAATATTCGTTATTTTACCATGAAAAGGCCGTCAGCCATTCGGGTGATACAGGTGGACCATCGGCTGAAGGACTGTATGGCCATAGCTGTCCCCTCGGTCAGTCTATCAACCTATAAAAAGGAACTAGGGAAAGCCAAACGCGCCTCATGGCGTAAGTTCTGCAGTGAAATCGAAAGCAACTCTGAAGCTTCGACCCCAACCCTGGGTTACCTGACGAAAGTCGATCAGTCATGGACGACGTCCAGTAATGAATCGCTAAACCTTCTCCTCAACACACCAGAGGAAACCAGACCAAACTACAGCTCACCTCCTTCTGTTGCCCCAAGATCCATTCTGAACCTGCTAAGTCAGGAGAACATATCTTGGGCAATTAAAAGCTTTAAGCCCTATAAGTCTGCGGGAACAGATGGCTCATCCCGGCCAACTGGCCCATTGATTCCTGAGTTTGTAAGGCCAATATGTTACGTTTTAAAAGTGAATATTTCCCAGACGATAAGCTGAAGCTATAAACTGTATAGTTTAAAGTGTTGAATAATTTGCAAAGTCCAATATAACCAGATGTAATATACTTAAGCTACATATTTAAGAAAAGTAGCACCACCTGAAAAGAGAATTTAGCGAAAAAGTATTTTTGTAAATGGTATACATATACATACGTACGTATGTATGTATTCCATAAAAAAATTTCATTAAACAGTTTGGTTCGTGTAGTAAAAATGGTGTTTCATAGTGTTATTAGTGCAATTTTTCTTGCTGTTCCATTTCGCACCTGGATATTTTCTGGATATTGGATGGTGACAATGTTTTGAAACAATAAAGAATGTTTTATATTTCAGTACTATAAATATATATTTTGTTTGTTTTTGAATATGTTGATCAATTCGTAATTGAAGTGTAGCAGGAGTAGTATTTAATTCAATTCATTTTGAGCATTGTTGATATAAATGCCTGGTTTTGGGCATTGGTTTTATATCTTCATACCTCCAGCACCTATTCATCATGATAATACCCGCAGGGTACAGTGAAACTGCGCATTCTGGTAAGACGTCGAGACAGCTCTCATGGCCGGACAAAAGTTCTTCCACACAACAATCTCTCCATGGCTCTCTCCATTAAGTTATACTTTACATATGTATGTACATATGTATGTAGTCTGACAAACACTGCGACGGTGGGTGTCTGGCTTTGGGGAATATCACTGTACATATGTACATATGCATGTACAATGTGAACATACATATGTATGTATATTCTACACCGATACCAAGGATAATCTCTCGGCAACTCTCTCCGCCTCTGTTTCTCTGCTTCTCCTTATTTATCTACTTCTCCTTCTGCTGCTGCTTCTTCTTCTTCTTATCTTACATGTGCAGCTGTTCCCGTTTAGTCAATCGTCAATCACAGGTAGTCAAAGACACAGCACGCACGCACACATGGAGTGGCACAATCGTCAGCTGTTATCACTGCACTGCACTGCATTCGAGAGACACGCTGGAGCAGACCAGAACGTAACATAACATGGAATTGAGCGTTGAAAGTGAGGGGGGCGGAGACAATGCAACAACTGTTATGGCAAGATCAGACCCTGCTCCCCTCGCTCAGAGACGAGACAAGCACTCGGAAGTGGTCGGGCCGAACCGATCCGAACCTCGCAACAAGCACTGAGAAAGGTAAGAAAAAAAGAGAGAGGTAAAGCATCGGACTCCAAAGCGAAGAGAGTGGATGTGTCGGTCGAGGGTAAAGAGAGCCTGCCGAGCCGAAGCATGGCCAGCGACTACGACTGCGACCGAGGCCGAGGCTGTGTGTATTCGACGTCATAAATTTCAAATGCTATCAGCTGTTAAAAATTCATACAGCTGCTGCATGCAGGCAGCATCTCACTCTCCCCTCGCTAGCCATCTTTCCCTTCTCCACACACTCCCCTCTCCACCTTTTGGCACACACAAGCACAAAGTGTCATTGTCGCTGTGGTCGCTCTGGGGGGTTGCTCAGAAACCAATTAAAGTGGAAAAACGCATTTCGTTTCGTTTGCCGACTCTGACGCTAAGGCTGACAGCGACGTCGGCGTAGACGCTGATGCTTCTTATCGCCGTTGATGAAATCATTTTCGACTTGTGATTTTTTAATTGAAAATCACTTTCAATCAGCCCAAAAATGTAGTACTCAACCTTTGAAATGATATCGCTTAGATTTCGGTTTGTATATTTCGGATTATGGGAATTTTTTTTCGTGTGCGGGAAACGCCCCTCTTGGCTGTCTGGCGCAGTGTGCTACAGAGGGAAAACCTCGATCAAGAGAAATGCTTGTCCGACCATGAGAAATGTCTCCCCAAGGGAGCTCTCACATTTGGAAAGTCCAGCAACGACACACTATAACAAATGTACATACATATTTATGTATGTACATATGTGCATAAGTGCTATGTACGTTGGCATCGGATGACAGTATCATATGTAGCTATGAACATACATATGTATGTATCTAAATCTGGTCAGCACTAATATCATTTTATTTATGGTATACGGAATTTTAAGTTTGTTTAAAAAGTAGGTAACGCTCCCTCTTCCGCATTTGCTGAAACACTTTTTCGTAAATCCTGAAAACATAAATTCATTTGTTATTACATTCTGCAAACCTAAAAATGTTTGTACATATTTTCATGCAGAGCTTTAATCATCTTTCCTTCATCTTGGAGTCGTCGAATGGAGCCTTCTCTCCTCCGCAACAGCAGTGACGCCCACGGCCCATCTGATACAATTTTAATGGTTGTTAAGTCCATATTTCGTTATATTTTCCTAATATCTTACCTTCTGCAACCAAATATGTATCTTAATAAACTACAGGTTAATGTTTTGCTTCATATATCTATGTATTATTGTGTCCAGCCAAAATTTACGAATTTAAGGAAATATTTCATTTTCTTGTAAATTAACGGGTCCGTGAAACTGTTTTTACTTTTTCTTTAAAGACAATTAATATATGTAAGAGTTGGAAAAACTGATTAGAGAAGATATGAATTAAAAGTTGAAAAAGAAAAAGAAAAGCACACCTATTATTTTGTCCATAAGTGTATGTATACTTTCAGACTTACAGGAGACTAGGCAGAAACGCATAAAGAGGGACGAGAAAGATGTCCATCAGAGACATAGAATAACATTATTTTCATTTTGTTTAGAAATCTCTTTTGTGATTAGTGATGAAAATATCTGCCACGTACCGAATATTCCACGCCAAGTTTAACCTTAAGGCCGTAAATCGGGGTCGGGCTAGGAGGATGCTACAGTAAAGTCGTTACTTATAAATTGATGTACTGGAAATAGATGCATGCTAATGTACTTGCTACACATGTCCGACCAAAGGGAGCTGTCCGCTTAGAGTGCTGTGCAGCAAGCACTCTGCATGCATTAAAAGTTTCCCGTTCGCACTAAATCAATTGAAATGCTTGGAAATAATATCACCCCACTCGTGTCCACAAATTCCAGGCATCACATACACACACACATGTACGTGCATGCACTGCACTGCTTACCCGTCTAACGGGACGCACTTAAACTAATTAAGCCCCGTGATTGCCGGCCAACCAGAAAGAACAGAGGGGTAAAATGGAAAGCGGCAGGGGAGGGTGATTGAATTAGTGTGCGTGTGTGCGTGCTGGAGGTAGAGAGAACTCCCTCCCGGGTGTTGGGATAGACTACACGAAAACAAAAGCCCTGTAAACGTTTTTGCAGGGCTTCTGCATTAAAATCCAGATGGGGCATACAGCCTACGATTTACATATACAAATGCATTCCTATACTATGTTCCTATACTTAGCAGTAAACGATTTTTATCTAATTTTCGTTTCTAATTTTCTAGCAAAAGTCCTCTTCAGGGTACAATTTTTATTTCTCTGCGCTGTACAACTCCGAAAATCCTATGCCCCTACCTGCGGAGGTCGCACCGCACTGTAGTTAGGAAAAAAACAAGAAGATACTCATACTTTGCCTCCTCCTCCGCCTCCTACTCCTACCCCTACCCCTACTCCTACTCCTACTCCTACTCCAACTCCAGTTTGGTACAGGGTGCAATGGTAATAATGATGATGATAATAAAAGGCTTCTTGCTGTTGTGCTGATGGTCTTCTATGGCGCAGTGGCTTAGCCTCACTGAGTTCTCTTGCTGCCGCTCTATTTGCGTTTAAATTTGTCTTTCCCTGACAGGACAGGCGCGACGCAGAGCTGACGTCGACATCTCCCGCTGCTTCCATGTTAGTCTACTGCGTTGCTGGCAATCCAGGACACAACTGCGTTGTCGTCAGAGCAGGACCGCATCAGGGATGGCCTGCGGGAGGGAGAGAAAGAACTGCCCTCAGTGGAAGGGGATGTCGTGGACATCTACCCGTATGGGGATTCGCAGCAAACTGATTCCATTAGATAAACGATTACGAATTGATCCTGGCCTATACAAACGGAATCGGAAGAGTTCATTGAGGATCGGGATCTGAATCTATCGGATCTGAATCGATTGAAAGCGAAATGCCCTTGGAGAGATTATGTGAAATAAAAGCCGAGGTGCCGAGGCTATTATGTCGAGTACCAGCAATTAGTCTGGTTTTCCGGGGAAGTATGACTACACTGACCCGATATAACCCGGAAAAATGTGATTTTCAAAGGTTTGGTCAAACGGCTGCACGTTTATAGGTTTATAGATGTTTATAGGAAGGTTTTTATACGCAAAAAGGCGTCTAATTAAAGCGCCAATACGAATAACTAATACAAAATAAATTTATTTCGATTTTTCAAAGGTTTTAAGGTACAATAAATTTGGAAAAAATTATTTCAAAATGATTAATTTTAGATTAAAAACATGAGTATTGATTGCTGCATTCATATCCTATCAGAATTACAAAGTTCTCCAAAATAACGCGAGTCATATTAAGATACATACATAGATACATATACTATATATATATATATTTACGCACACACATTCATGTACATATATTGAGATCCGCATGTTTACCTCTAAAAAACAATGCAAAACTATTTTTGTTCAAATAAAACTATCCACAAAAACCCAATAATACATGAAAATCTGTGGAGTCCCAAGAAAAATGCAGTTTTTTTCCAGACACAAAAAAGGACATAGGACATACATACATATTTTACTACCGGTTAAATGTTATAATTGGGCTAACATAGTTTCTCACCGAATCGGTTTTGCTTGCCTAAAACTATTTAATTTACGTGCCTGTGGCTCTGAGAATTGGTTGACAGTATAAAGTTGTTGGCTGTATTGCACTCACCGGGTTTATCATCGCTCTAGGACCTGCCAAGAAAAAACGGAAAGCATAAAACAAAAAA
This sequence comes from Drosophila tristis, assembly GCA_018150885.1. Lineage (NCBI taxonomy): Eukaryota > Metazoa > Arthropoda > Insecta > Diptera > Drosophilidae > Drosophila > Drosophila tristis. Next base: position 513,524 of record JAECWT010000215.1, on the reverse strand, counting down.
ATCCAATTTAAATGAGAAGAAACATGTGAGTCGCTTCTGTGGACGCGGCTCTACTTTTATACCCGTACTCAGTAGTCCATAAATATGTGAACTTATGATTTATGTAGAATTATAAAATAGTTTACATTATTTTGCTACATCTGTTATCTACATCTACATATACAATGTATATTATACATCTAACATGTTGATTATACATGTTCCATCTAGATTCTAGGGGCGCTCGCGCACGGAACGAGGCAGAGTGTGCGAGCGAGAAAGAGAATGAGTAGCTTGTCTCTTGCTGGAGGAGGTGGGGGAAGCAACTGAATATTAATTTATTCATTCAGGCTGTAATTATGATCCGATCTGATTCAGATTCGGCAATCTGGTAGATATTGTCATTCTCTACGTTACTGCGTTTTAAGTGTTATAGTATCTTTAAAATTGAGGCTGCCACAGATTTTCGTTCTTTGTGGGGGCGGGGACGGACAGACGAACGGACAAACAAACATTGCTATATCGACTCGGCTATTGATGCTGATCAAGAATATATATACTTTGTGGGGTCGGAAGCGCTTCCTTCTCTGCGTTACACACATCCACTTTTACCACAAATCTAATACACCCCCTAACTCTTTTTTGAGTACGGGTATAAAAATCGAGTTCCTCGGCATGGTTATTGTTCCTGCAACTCCTTCAGTTTTGCTTTGGCTCGTTCCGTACACGGTTTTTTCAGTTCAGTTCGGGATCTCTTTGGTCTTCTCTAAAATCCTCTCCCCCCATTCAATTGCTTACCATTCAATCTCTCATCCATTCACTCATTTTTCCTTGCCTGCGACACCTATTGTTGGCCGCTGCAGGGGAAAACATGTCCCGCAGGCATACAAACACATACATACCCATGTACATAGCACGTATTCCGCTGTGATGTCTGTCGAGTGGGTCGATTCGCTTTCAAATTGAAATGGTAAAAATATGGATGTAATTATTGCCACCCTTAAATGATGATGGGAACAACAAATGGGTTCGTTCATCTGCTTGTTCAGTTCTTTATAACCATGCGGTAGGTTTTTGAGCTTGACTTGATCTTTGCAACTCACAGGAGGAAACATCATGTTTCTAAAATATGATAAAAATGCGGATGATAATAGATACATTTTTATGTATGCATGTAGGGCCATTTTCGTGTACATAGTATGTAGTTATATTATGTATGTATTTGCATTACTACTATATGTGCACACTTTCCACTTTTGTCCTGATATTACAGACATTTGACACACAATTTCATTACTTCAAAGTTAATCTGCAATTTTTTTTCCAGACTCAGACAGACACTGCTACAAGTGTATTTCAACATTTCGACCCGCCCCCTTCGCCGAAACAAAGAATCAAATCGGATCATTATTATAGCCAGAATATTGAATTAATAAAATTAATTTTCAGTGTCCTCCCCCCATATATAACAGATGTAGCAAAAGAATGTAAAATTTTGTAAAATTCTACATAAATCATAAGCTTTTAATTAGTATGCAAAACTGAACCAAGGGTGACGTTTGTAGATAGCCCTGACTTGTTGATCCCCAAAAGCTTCACGATTCCTTTTAGATCCCTCGCTTTGTAGATTGAATTATTATACTACATATGTATGTATGTATATCTAATACGAATTACCTTCCTCTTATTTAATTACTAATACTAATATAGTATATGGGACAATGGGATAACGCCCACCCTTGGTCGGGCGTCTGTGTCATCTCGTCACCCTGTTCTTCTTCTTGTTATTCTTCCTCCACCTCTTGCTTGGCTCTACTTTCGCCTTTTTATTATGTTTTGTAAAACGAGTTTTTAAACCGAAAATAGAATTCAAAACACGTCAAATTGATTTTCATCTATTTTATGTACAAAACAAGAAAGAAAGAAAACAAAATACGATGTTAAATAAAGCGAATTATGTACATACATACGTATACATACATATGTATGTACGTATTGGGAAAAGTTAACCAAAGAGAAATTGTATGTGCATGCGTACATACATATGTATGAACATACTTTAATGGAGAGAAATGTCAAGCGACACGTTCGTATGCCGGCATCTGGGTGTGTGTGCGTGCGTATCGGGCCGTGTACGTTGCCATTCCGTTCCGTTCTCACATCCCTCTCGGGCACAGTCCTCCTCACTCACACGCGTGGCGTCCGTCCTTCCTAGTTTGCATGCGGAACGCTCTTAGGCGTCGGCCTCCTCTCCCTCCCTCTTAAGCACACACCACACCACACCACTCCCCTCACACTTATTCACAGCAGAGCGGAATCAATCAGCAGAAGAGGTGGGAGAGCGGACTCGAACTCATGTTCGGGCTCTCTCGTTATCTTTAAGAAAACTAAAAGATTATTGGGATTAGCCTTGTCGCATGTGTGAGCTCTGCTTGATGTGTGTCACACCTCTTCTCCTTTTGGCTTTCTCTTGTTGTTGCTCTTGTAATGATTATTCTCCCTCCTGCTGTTTCTGAGGGTAGACTATATTGTAATTATGCAAATGTATGCACATACGTACATATGTATGTATGCACGTGTGTACTTATGAAGGGGCTTGAAGGAGACATTTCCGACGCCAATCAAGTATGGTACAATTATGCATTCAAACGGCTATTTATTCGTTCGCCCCTTGTAACCAGGCCTATCTAAAATCTAAAGTTCAGATTTCTGTCCCATTGATCTTGCATTGGGACAAAGTCAAAATCCACCACGTATCCCCAAAACCTCTGCTCATTGATATTTAAGTTCCAAACCGCACTGAAAGTAAGTCCAACAATCAAAATTTGATTTGATTTAGATTCTAAATACATATATGTACATACTTGCATACATACATATGTATGTACACATTCTATTTTGTTAAAGATCCACATTTTTCTCTTTTCATAAAAAAATATTTTAATTTTCTACTTTGGTCGCCTAATAAAAATGAACTTAACCAAAAACGGCGCGGATATTATTCATACAGACTTCAGGTACTTAAATCAATATTCGAATATTACAGCTTCAGTCCCAATGATGTCTAAGAGTCATCGGGGCATCATTTTCGCCAAGGCATTGGTGTGCACTAATTTTTTTCCGATCGGGTCAACGATTCCCTCGATGAAATTTATCGGATGTACATACATATATATGTATATGTGTATTAGAATAGCAGGTATCTTTTAGCCGAAATGTCGACTATTCCTCCTTCGCCATGATAATAATGTTCTTGTTGTTTTTGTTACACTTCTTCTCCTGTTCTGCTGCTCCTGCTGTTGTCTTGATGGCCCTCCCTCCTCATCGCTGTTCCCGTTGTTGTTCTGACTGTGAGTGCGAGTGAGAGATTTTGATGGCAACAATCCCATTTCCCATTTCCCATTCCCATAGCAACTTGTTGGCCTTTGTCTGTAAACACACAAAAACACAAACATATATACACACACACACACACACACGCATACAAATGTGAGAGGTTGGGTTGGGCTGGGCATTTTTTTCCTGTCTTTCAGCTGTTCAAAGATTGTTAAATATCAAAGGAAACTTCCACTGGAGGAACTGTGTGTTTCCCTGCTCCTATTGAAGATACAATTTTTTTTTTGTATACATACACCCATATGTATGTACATGCATACAGTTTTAGGTGTAGGGTGAAACATAACCGCGGAGTGGGGCGGTTGGAGGGGTCCAAGCTGAGATGAGTAAAAAACATTTGGTCCCCCTCATAACCCCTTATATTTTCAGGTGTCCATTCTCATGTTTGTACAGACATTTTTGACGAAATCTAGTTTTAAAAAGGGTTACAAAAGAGTCCAACCCAATCTGCAGCAGTACGATATATGTATGTATTTCACTTTTAGAGTATTAAATTCTTATTATTTTCATTGCCAAATTTGCGCACAACCATTGACATATAGAACAAAAACTGAAGATCTAGCACTATCCAAGGCAGGAGGCAATGTAAAAGTATTGATCCAAGCAGTGGGCGCAGCTGTGCGAAAGTGCGGGCAACCTGTCATGTGCATAAGTCTCAAAATTGCTGGCTACATGGATGTCTTTGTGAAAGACATACATATCTGGGACAAAGGGGCGAATTTTTTAGCATAAGATATTTTTATAGCCGTATATAGGCGTTTTTATAGGCGTATATTCGATTTGTGGGCGCAGAGAAGGACCCCATAAAGTATATGTATATATTCGTGATCAGCATTAATTGCCGAGTCGATGTCTGTCTACTTGTCTTTCCGTCCGTGTTGCAGGGCTCTAATACAATTGTATATACTGTCTGAGTACGGGAATAAAAGTAGAGTCGCGCCAACAGAAGCGACTCGACTCACAACGTTCCCCCTCGTTTATAGTTTGTATTTGATGGAAGCACTAGACAATCCTTACTATTTGTTCTTACCTCTACCGCTCGACGCATATCGGACTCCATTTCAAAGTTGCCTTTCCTAATCTCCCTGCATTATCCTCGACTTGGTCCCTGTAGGCTCAGATTCAATCCATTGTCAACGCCACCATCGTCCTTTCAGCCCGCGACGCTCTCCTGGGAATGGTCTTATCGGGTGCACGCCCACTCTTGGACAGACACACATACACTCACATACATATGTTCACAGGCAAGCGAGCAGGACACATTTCGCTCAAAAACTAATCTGGCAGAATAGAATTAATTGCGGGCAATGATTACACTAGTCGACACGACATTTCCGCTGTGGCCCAAAATGACTTTTCCTGATAGATTTTGGGATTTAAATTTATTAAAAGAATTATTGTTTTTATTATTTAGTTTTTTTTAAAGAATTTTTAAAATCTGGTATTTTTTAAGTTTTCTTCAGAGGTAGTGCTACTACTTTTAGGAAAAGTCGAAAAAAATATTTCTTGGCATGCATTTTTTAGATAGACGCATTAATTAAACGTCGTTTAAGGTATCGTTTGTAAGAATCGCTGGATGAAGTTGCAGCCGTTTGACCAAAACGACTCAAAACTCATTTTACCTGAAAAAATACCGTCCGCTATGTTGCTGGTACAACTACCCATAAGTAGCTGAGATATAGGATTTCATGCTTTAACCCATCCAACCATCAGTAATTTTCAGTCTTTTCAGTAAGTTTTAATAAAATAACGAACACTTGTATTCAAGTGTTATGTTGGGTTTGTTACTGCTTTTTACTATTTCTAAAACGGTAACTTGGCTGTCTTCCTTTGTCATTAGAATCAGATTCCCTTCTGAGAGTCCACACATAGTCGCCCAACATATTCTCATTCCAAACTCCTTGATACCGTCGTGCCATAGCTTTTAATTGTTGGTGAAATCTCCCTCCGTGTTCATCACTAACGTCCCCTAGGTTCATCGCGAAAAAGTCTCAGTGGGAGTGCAGGAAACGGATTTTTAATGACATATTAGCTTCAATTTTTTCATAATTCTTAACTATATCTTGAACGATATTAACGATGATTACACTCCTGCTGTTACCAAGAAAATATGTTGTAGCCAGTCGGAATGAGTTCCAGGCTGCTTTTTCATTCTTTGCCATCTTCGCCTTCTTTAACTTTTGCTAGCGACAGACATGGAAAAACAGTTTTTGGGCAACTCATCGATTCACCTTCCTTATCCAGTGCTTTAACAAAAATTTAATGTGTTTTAATGGTGTTAAAATAACGTATTCAAACTTCACGAGAGCAGCATTTTGTATGTTGTAATTTTCCAATGTATTTTCCTCCCGTTTTGGCCAGAGTTTCCTAGAGCAATGCTCACTTCTAGCTCTACTATCCCACTTCCACTGTTGTTCTTTATATTTTATGATTTCAAAAAATTTAGCCATTTTTTGATATGTTTCCTTCATACTTTCCTTACTGCTGTCAACAAATAAACTCCAATCTTTGGGTCGTAAGCTTCACCCAGTTGCTTGAAGAGTCCGAAAATGTCGTGGCAAACGCACATGTCATCCCTCGTCATATATTTCCGCGTCCGGAAATGAGTTATTTTGACATCTTCCCTCAATAAAAGGGCGTCCTTTAAAAAAGATCCAAGAAGCTCGGCTTTACTTTTAAAAAGATCCAGGACCCTTACCAAATCGTTAAATTTTGCCTGTGAAAGAGGCTTGCATTTAAATTCTCCTGAATGGTCATTGCTTGAATCCGTTGTTTCATGCGACGAAGACGACATCTCCTCTTTTTTGCGTTTTAGTGGCGAAAGCAGGAAGTGTAAAGCCATGACCAGGTTGTTTCGGGTAACTCCATTTCATGGATCTCCCGATTCCAGTTATTTTGAATGAACAAAACAAACATTCAGAGCCGTGAATCTCTGCTGCCACTTGGCCGTTTATCCATCGATTCTTACAAACGATACCTTAAACTACATACATATGTAGTAGTTGTGCACCCAATTCTGAAAGGTTGATTATTCTAATCAGCCATCAATTGGATTTTTTGAGGTATCGTTGTTTGATTTTCTTGCATAATGTATCCGCACCTCTCACACACCCAAGCCCCTATCAACAAATGTTCCTTCAAGTCAAATTTGTACCTTTGATTCTGCGATGAAAGTGTGTGGTTGAATCAGTCGGCAGGTGTGCTACTTCTCTTTCTTCTGGCAGTCGTGTTGCTGTCCCTTTGCTTCTTGCTTTGTTTTTGACACTTCTGCATATGGTACATACATACATACTGCATACTGCATACATACATACATAGTTGTTCATTAAGCAGAAAGAGATCCAGAAGTAGCGCTGGAATTTTATCTATGTATGACGATGGAGCCAGAAAAAAGAAAACCAGAAGAAATGTAAGTTCATTCTGGCAGTGCAGAAGCAGTGGCAGAGAAAGCAAATGCTGAGGACAGCAGCATCAGTAGAGGCGATAAACAGCAGCAGATACATACCCATGTACATATGTGTGGATGTGTTTGACAATGAACCTTTAATAACCCGTCAAGAGGACGCTGAACGCATAAACGTCCCCATAAATCGAAGTGGAATGAGGTTACAATGCGGGAGAAGGTGGTTGAATAAAAAGGGACTACACACAGAGCGCCCCTATCCACAAAAAACATAGGAAGATAAATTAATAGGCAGGGGGGTTGGGGGAAAGGACGCGACAGACAGAAAGAGAGAAGGACCGGCGACAGACGGACGTCGCTGGTTTCAAAGTTGGCCGGAGGAAGAGAGCGTAGCGCGTGGAGTGCAGAGAGCGACGAAGCCACAGACAAAGCTGGTCAGCCGGCTCACTCTCGCAAACACACAAACACACACACACGAACACACGAACACACGCACGCATCTGAAGAACAGCGAATGCTTGGTGCGTTAAGCGTTACAGTTACATACATACATATATATATATATATACAATTGTATGTATATATCCCTATAAGCCAAATTATAAGAATATCGGGATAATATGCATGCTGGTAGGCAAAGTCATTGTGCAGGCGAATATGAATCATTTCAGAGAGCTATCGGACGAATAATTTACAAGGGTATCAAAGTTCGTTAACCGCATCTAACATTCCATCAACATTGCTGTTCTTTGCTGCTCTGCTGTTCTGTCAGTCCATTTATGTGGTTTGCTCATGCAGCGCTGCTTGACTGATGGTGGGGATGTAAAGTGTCTCCATTTATGTACATATGTATGTACATAATTCTAATGAATAAGTTGCACCTAGGAAACGATTAAACTAGGTAAATTAAAAAAACTTGACTATGTTTTCATAATACAAAAACAATACACGGTAACGCCAGAATTACGAGTATGATGCTAAAACTTCTTTCTCTAGAAAGAACCTCTGGAATCAGAACAAATCCAATTTGGCAGGCAGCGTTGGTTGCAAATTTGGAGCATCATTTTTCCTCTTCTTTTTCTTTAGCAGCCTCACGAAATTTTAAAGGAGCAAAATGAAAATACACTCGAACGAACACACACACACACACACAACTCACACACACAGAAAGGGAGAGAAAGACAGACACGGAGAACATCTGCTTTGGAAAGATGAAAAAACTTTCCACGCTCCAAATAGGAGGCAAGCGAAATGAGCAGAAATATTTGTGTGTTTCTTCCTTCACGCACTTTCCTTCAACGTTCTGCTCATCATCATCCTGTGATGGAGGGTGGTACGGCCAAAGATGTTGACCCTGTATGGATTTCATTGCGGGTAGTTGAACCGCATTTGTGGCGACCGACCCTGCGAATGAGCCTTGACCCCCTCTTAAATGGGGGCAATGATCCGAATTGCTCCAAGGCAAATTCAAGAGGAGCCAGAAGGGCATTGAATTGGGGCTATCATATGGAGGGGGTATGTGTGTGAGGGATATGACCTGATTTGAATTTGCCGTGTTAAAGGAACGTTAATTGTGGCACTTAAGTGGGTATACACACTTGTATGTATGTGTGTACATATGTCGTATCATACGTATGTACATACATATGCGCAGGTAAGTAGGATCTGATTCAAGGATATATTATAAAAGCAAAGAAAACACTCGAAACGGTCATTAAAGAAATCAACTTATGGATGTTCTTGATAGTTGCCACAAAATTTCTGTACAAAAATAAAATAGGTGTACATACATACATACATATGTACATATTTATGTATGCAGATACAAATGGGCATTTTCAAGAAGATTTGTTTCGACTCTTTTCATTTCAAATGTCGTAATAAAACACATTTTTACTCAAACATCAAATAGGCTTATAACTTATAAGTCTAATTAGCCATATAATTAGTAGAAACGGGGATAATGGGGAAATTATTCGATTTCAAAAATACAAAAAAACCAGGGACACGCACAGTACAAAACGAGAGGTTTTTTTTGCGGCCAACGATTCAAACGATGATTTATTTGAAACCTAAGGCAATATATTAATTTCCTAACTCTTTTTTTGCATAACTATAATATGTAAGTCATTAAAAACAAGAAGATGGAATGCAATCGCTACGTGATTTCCCCTGGTTACCAATGCTTACATTCCAGGCTTTCGGTAAAGATATCACTTGTTCAATTTGAAAGACTAGAAATATCTCAAAAATGGTTTTGAAAGTAGTGAGGTGCGGCACTACTATTTCATTGAACACAACTGTATATGAACAGCAGATTTCATGTGTATTTGTCTAGAGTCATGAAAAAGAAGTAAATGGAATGCAAATGCAATGCGATTCATTTTGGTTTTCTATTGTTTACATTCCTGTCCATTCAAAAAGGTATTACATGTTGAATTTGGAATACTGTAAGTGACTTAAAAACAGTCCTGAAAGTTGCGGCACTACTACAATGACCACAGCTGAATACATTTGTATGTAATTAAATATATAATCACTATACATAAAACACTTGTACCCAACCGATAATTTTCCTAGTCCAAAGCTGTGGACCTATGTACAAGTAAAATTTACTCACATCCATATGTACCTGTCCTTCAACTGGCGTGCACTTCACTCCGTGACCTTCTTTATAAAACACTCAACAACTGTTATCGCCACTCTCGACAATCAGCGTTGTCTTAATCTGACCGAGTGCTGACCCCATTGCGTTGGAAAACATTAACAAAATTAAAAACAGTGATCAAAGGACAAATTTCCGTAAAAACTATGCGGCTCCGCAATGCTTGGAAGTCAGCTGTGTTTGAGAGCCGATGGGGAATAACACCACTCACCAAATATCCAAGATACTCGTTGTTTGCATGGATCCGCGAGACTAGTTTAGTGGTCTAGTGGCCATGAATGACAATTTTATGGAAACTCAAAATATGAAAATACAAGCACCTGAGAAGCAGTTTCGTGAATGGATTAACGTGCAGTAATGTAACTATTAACGCAGGATTAAAGTGGTCTAATGTAATTAGCAACGCAGGATTTTTCATATACGTCATAATAAGGTTATTGCCTTTAATTATGAATTAAATATATTGTTCCTGAAACCCTCCTCCTCCTTCCTTTAATAATTATCAATTAATAAATTATAATTAAGTGAAATAGTAGTTTTTATGGAGATCGGAAATGAAAGTTGTTATATTTTATCCATAATTTTTTATTGATTAATTCGCTCCATTTATTGATTAACACTATTAATATATGTATTACAACTCGTAAACTCTTTTAAACAGCCATCCCCAAACTGACTCAATACCATGTTGGAACGTTATGGATTGGGACATTATCCAGTTGAAAAAAAATTATTTATTTTACGTATGAAAGGGCGATTGAAAAGAGGGCTGTCCTAGCGCATGTCAAGGTTCAACTTATTTTATCTATTAAATATTTTTGCAGGTTTTTGGCACCGCGCAATAACGTGAGTTAAAGTTAAAACCCTTGGTTCCATGTAGGTACTTTGATTCGTACGACAAAGTGTTAAACAAAATAAGAAAAAATCAAATATTGAATAGTAATTAGATAGATAGATTACCCATAAACCCAAAACAGCCGATGATGTTTGCTGTGTCGCTTTCAAAGGATTGCAAAGCGCTTAATGCAAGTAAAAAAAAACCAGATGATAATAGAATAAGAATAATATCGATAATATCGACATTTTTTTGTGAACTCATCGAAAGCGCCAAAAGGGAAAGATATAATTATGTAGCGTATTCATTAATTCAGGATTTTAGAAAAATGTTTCATCAAGAAGTTAATTTTCGAAATTTTCAAAATGTCGCTTTCGATTATTTTGGAACATGGGTCGCTTTTATACTTAATGGCGTCCGTTAATATATATTCTGACAGTTACAAAGATCTATATTATAAAAAAAAAATTAAACTTTCCCTGTACCCTTTCAGTACCGGGTATGAAAAGAATTTCAGTTTAAAACTATTCATTTGTTTTAAACTTATATATCAGTCGAATTGTTTACAACAGTTACAACGGTATATTTAGCTTATATCTAGACAATTTCTGATACATTCAACTTTCTCGATTCGCCTTCCTCGAAGCAGCCCATATCGGCCCTGTACAAGATGCGATTGATTTGGAACTGAACCGTGTGCTTGGTGCGAGTGGAATAATTCCCAAACTTGTTACCCAGATATTGAAGAAAGAAAGCGTCGTCCCCAGAGAGGGTCGTGGACGGCACGAGAGCTAAAGAGGAAGTCGCTTGAGCAGAAGGTAAGCTGGTCATCGCCAAGGTCGCTGCAATGGGCGGCAGTGACTGGTTTAGTGACTGTGAGTAGCGCATCTCATCGGCATCGGTCAGTTGGTCGTCTGACAGATCTACATCCACTGCATCTGGTACCTCCGACTTCCCAATGAAGATGCGCTCGAAATGTTGATTGGAGAGCCTGCTACTAGAGGCGTCGTCATATTCGTCGCCCGTTTCCATGGTGGTGGTCATCATCGTAGCAGGTTCCTGCAAAGAATTTAAAAATAAGAGATCAATAAACTGATGATATCATAAGGGAATTATGAAGTAGAGTTTTCCTCGCAGCTAACAGCGACGACAGTAGTTTTCCTATAAGAAAGATGATTCTCGATAAAAGTTATTAGAGTTATCTCCAATAAGAGGGACGATTCTTGATAATTATCTCCTATAAGAAAGATGATTCTTGATAAAAGTCAAGTAATAAGAAAAAGCGGATACCAACTGTGAAGCATGGCGGAGGGAACATAGTGGTCTGGGGGTGCATACATAGGTGCAGCTGAAGCTGGTCGGAATGGTCTTCGTTAATGACAAAAGGGACAAGGACATGTACAATAATATTTTGAGTGAAAATTTGCATCCATTAAATGCCATGCCATTAAACTTGTCATAATCCACAATCTTAATTAGTACTGTAAGAAGCTGAAAACTCCACTATTTTATAGTCTTTGGTACCATTGAGCATGTTTGGGGAATTTTGGAGAAGAGGATACGAAAACGCATGATTTCATTGAAGGAATTCTTTCAAACGGCACAGGTTGTTTAGTAAGACAATTAATAAGACATTTACTGGGCTAACTGTATGTACAAACATACATACTATCGACGCATTTTCGCGAAATTATCGGATGTCACTTTTTATCGAAATTGAGATTTTAAGGCCAAGTTGTTCGAAACCTTATGGTCTCACAGTCCTGCAAAATAGTATGACTAAAAACGAAATAGTTCCGATAAAAATTAAGTTTCAATTTATGCATTTTTTTGTTCGCCATACATAAATTGGAAGTAAATTTGTAATTAATGGAGTGTTAACGTTAATGTCTAAGAGAAAAATATTTCTTTTCATAGATCTGGGCCTTGGGGTTCGCAAATTCTATGCGATGGCTGGCCCAACTTTATTAACAGTAACAATCCAAATTAATTGGTGAAATGGATGGAAGATAATGGGATGCATGTCTTTTTTAATCAAATTAAAAATCATCATAAAAATCCTTGTTCACATGATGCTTATAGCGAAAGCATTTTTTTACACGTAAAAACAAAAAACCAAAGTGGAGTCACAAGTGGACAACGGGTCTGGTGTAATTCTAAGTAATCCTGCGCTCTACTCTTTCTGCTGGTAATTGCCTTCTTCTAAGGTGATATCTGGCTAGTAATCCGGCAATTGGGATTTGTCTTTAATATCTGTTCAACTTATAATGCAAACAATTGAAGTTTGCTAGTTGCAGAAAATCGCAAAAAAAAGTTTGTCAAGGCTGTCAAGGCTGTTTTGAAATAGCCCTCAAATTATTACCAAAGAGTAACCAAATGCAAAAGATATTTTGGGTAACTATACAAAATAATAAATAAAAATAATAAATTTTATGTTTTTAATTTTCAAATCTCTAGAGATACCGATCCGGATTTTTTCGGTTGGCTTCTCTCGAGTCAAAATCTCTAAAGATTTCTGTGGGGTTTATTATTTATTATTCATTGATCTAGCTGGTGTTAAATGAAGCTGTGAAAGCTCAAGCTGATTATTTTTGTTTTTACAAGTAAAAAAATGCTTTCAATAAATATTTTGTTTCCATTATCGTATGTACCCTAGTTGTGTCTAAGCCCATAAAAAATTAGCCCTGTAAAATTTGGTTTTTTGACATACGATACTTTCGCAAAAATGCGTCTATATGTACATATAAAAAATGTCATCCAGGTCCTGCTCGACGTCTTACCATTCTGATCATTAGTTTTTTAGCTGCGGAGGAAAACTTAAACATGGAAGACAACGGCATGGCAGCGGCCTCTTCAACGTCAGCATAGTTGTACGAATCGGCCGGCACCTGGTTCATGCGATTATGTCGTAGCTGCCTCATCTCCATGAGCGTCGCGTATGTGTGGTGGTGCTTCCGTTTAAGATGGCGCATAAGGTTCTCCGAATGCTTGCCGGCCATGTCGAAAAGGCACTGTAAGCAGGTGCTCTTCCGCGTGTCCTCGTTGTACACGAAGTAATTACTAACAGGGTTCGAGTACTTTTTTGGCATTTTATCGGATCGAAACGGGCGACGCGTTGCATTCTATACGACGCTCGAATACTGAATAAAGCAGTCTCAGTTGAGCAAAAACAAAAACCACACACACAGACAGACACGGGAAGAGAGCTGAAAACAGCGTAAGCCAGAAACAGAACCGAACCGAAACCAATTTGCCTCTTATACTCGTACTGAGAACGGTTCGGTGGCGGTTCAGAGAGCGACCAAACACATGGACATACAAATAACGTAAACCGGTTTCAGTCTGTCCGGGCTGTGTGCGAAAAACTAATCAGATCTTGTTGTTTCCGTAGAGGTTTATACTCGGTTTTAGTCGGTTTTTACTCTCAATTTTTGACGCTTCGCTACTCCATAATCAGAGCTCAAGGGTATATGATATTCATAGAATTTACGTAATAGCATGAATACAATTTTTTGCGGGTAAAAAATATGGTTGATGGAAAAGGTAAAAATATACATGTAAAACAAATACAGCCGAGGTTCGTAAATTAGCACCCCCACAAATAAGAATTAGAACCGGCCATTTAAGTGCATTGTGACTGAAATTAGAACCTGTCGTTCTAATTTCTGGAAGATTTCTTTGTTACCTGCACAGTTTTGCCTTTTCGGTTAAAGTAAAAATATAAAATGGGAGTCCCCGAGTTATTCACGGTGAGTAAAATTCGGTCATATGCATGTGTAATGTGAAGATCAAGGTGAAAAATATAAAAAATTAATGAAAAAATGAAAAAAACTAATGTTTTTTGCTGAATTTAAATGTGTTCAATTAATTATACATTAATAAAGAAAAATTGTTTTGTGTTTAAATGATGCTTGCGTAACTACTTTTTATAGTTATTTTATCATGAAAACTTTTCAGATATTAGAATCGCCACAGGAACAAATTGGTTCCTATTTCTGAACTTCAGCTGTACCGTTATCATACTAAATTATGAGTTTAATAAGACATGAGAAATGAAATCATTGAACATTGAAAACAGACAGTTTGGTTAAAATAGCAAAGTTAAATGAGACCAGTAGCCCGCCTTGTACATACATATGTACTATGTACATACGTACAGGCTTTGTTATATCTAAAATATCGCTAAGCAATTCTTTGTTTTCGACTAACGTGATGTGACTGCTGCACTTGGTTGACGTTAATAACGTTAATAGTGTGAAAGCATGCATAGACAAAGTTTTACTTACTATAGTTAGATCCGATGTATTTCGACTGCGATTCAAGTGCTTCCTATTCTCGACTGGAGGATTCCGCGTCGGCCGATCCGGTATGTGCTCGGGGTGAAAGTTCTTGTAGTGACGCCGCACATTACCGGAGAGGAAAATGAGTGTCTTGTCGCAGATCCGGCAACGGCAGCGCTTTCCATCCGGCTGCAAATTAACCAGCGTTCGCGTGTCCATAATCGGTGTTCGTCCCATCCTTGTTATCGCTGTAACTGTAACTAAAATCAATTATTAATGACGTTTTTGTATATAAAAACATTTTACATCACCAATTAAAGCATTCCCATGCGAAACTGGACCATACATACATATGCATGTGTATTTAACTTGGTTAACAATAAACATTTCGTTTCGTAAGCTTATTTTCACTGCATTTTGACTGTCCTGTACTGAACTGCCAGCGAGATTGTTCTCAGTTTATAATATGCTGGCTTTGCATGGCGCCTTTGCAGCTATGTCGAATCAAAGACTATACAATACGAAGATGTTGCAAGAGGAGCAAATGCGAGCGACAACAAAATATGAAGTCTGACTACGGGAATATGTCCAGGGCCGGATTAGCAGTTGCCTAGAGCCCCCCCTAGGGCTAAAATGTGTTGAAAAAACAAAACTCCAAATAATGAATAAAAAATATAATAGCGATAAATATACAAATTATTCAAACAAACATAACATTTTTAGGTTTTTATGTCAAATGAAGAAAGAAGGGAGCTGGTGTGAAAAAAATGGAGGGCCCCAGATTGATGGTTGCCCAGTGCCCGGTTGAGGTTTGATCCGGCCCTGAATAGATCGAGTTTGGTTTTAAAGTTATTTGTTTTTATTGTGTGTATTTACAGTGGGGACTCAGGCGAAAAGAGGTGGCAAAATTAAAAAATATGTGATGAACGCTTTGAATAAATTAATATACACATATAGTAGAACATTTTCCAGAGCTTTAGCGAATCTAATTTTCCAGATAATTTTAGTTTAGGAAATATGAGCAGAGATATGATATGAAAATGAAATGTACAAAAATGTATTGAACCCTTTTTCACTTTATAATTTATCAAGCTGGCCCCAATGTGCGCATCAAAACGAAAAACGAATTTCGGTTCATGCGGCAAAAAATTTTAGAGCCCACACACAAGCACAGTATGTGTGAATACATGGCACACACTCTCATTTACGTAACCTGGAAACGAAACTCAAAACCAACTCAAAACGTTTTCGGAAAATAAGAATTGATAAATATTTTGTCTTGGCTGAGTACACACATACACTTGCAATGCTAGTCTTGCCTTTACATCCCGTCATGATCATGACTCGAGTCAGAGAGAACACACATACAGGCATAGCTACACACGCACACGGTTTATTTGACACAGCAGTGCTGAACTTTATCAGGAAAAAGCCATTTCTGATTTGTAAAGACAAAAAAAGCTAAATATTAGAAAAGCCACAAAAAAGCGTAATTTTGCGTTCACCAATTTTTATTTCTGTAGTATTTTATAGGGTTTTTACTTAAGATTGCCATAAATTCTAAATCAGCATAATTGTCTTCAGGTCGCAATCGTACGACTTGGTCTACCAATCAAAGATAATTTTGGGCACATCATCAAGCTCATCAATTTCAACTTCGATTTTACCAGATTAAACTGGCTAAAAACTCGCTCAATTTCCCGACACGTAGCGAAAGCATTTGAGAGAAAGATGCCAGCTCAAAATGTTTTGAGCCAAATGATCAACTGAGCCATGGCTGCATGTTGAGCAAAAGAGACACCTGCTTCGCTCAACAGTTTAACAGGCAAAGTTCCAAATCTATTTTGTTTGTTGTGTGAAGCCGGTAGTGAACTCGTGTGCTTCTTCGTTTTCGCATGAGCTCGCAGATCACTAAGTTTGGCTATTATTGTGATTTTGCAATACTGCAGTACACCTTATGCTCATCAGTATCGTCCTTTCCCCAAGCTTTAAATTCATCGCTTTAAGCCAAGCACGCGGCTCTTCTGCTTATATTCTTTAGGCATTTCACAAATTGTTAGGTTGGGTTAGTTGCAAATATCGATACAAAAATATGACTGGTCTCATACTTTTGATTCAAGTATAACAACATTTAAAAAAGCGAAAAAGCCAAATAACATTCTAAAAATCCAGAAGTCCCGCTTTCCGCAATTGCCACACTATTCCTCAGTTGTTGAACAAAAACCAGATTTGACGGGAAAAACGGAATCGGCAACACGACACAGCTGCAAAGGCGCTCTCTCTCGGCTCAACCCGGAGAGAGCCGACTGCCCTGCCGAAGCTATCGGCTCCCGACCCGAGGGCCTGGGAGCCAATCGTCCAAAAATTGTATGCAGGCAGTTTTTAGTCGATTTGACGCCTCTATGTGTTGTTTGCTTAGTGCCCGTATTCAAAAAAGAGTTAAGGGGTATATTAGATTTGTAAAAGTGGAAGGGTAGTAGCGCAGAAAAGGAAACGCTTTCGACCCCATTAAGTATATATATATATATATATATATATATATTCTTGATCAGCATCAATAGCCAAGTCGATGTTTGTTCGTCCGTCTGCGCCTAGATTTCAGAGACTATAAGAGCTAAATTCATTTTTATATCACACTGTTACAAGTGTATTTAAAAATTTCGAACCGCCCCCTTACGCCCCTACAAAGGACGAAAATCTATGGCAGCCAAAAATTTTAAAGATACGATAAAACTAAAAACGCAGTATCGTATAGAATGCCCATATCTACCAAATTGCCGAATTTGAATCAGATCGGATCATTGATAGCCAGAATGAAGAGCGTTCAGAGCGGCAGTTCTCTTTCTCTTTCTCGCTCGCTCATACTCTGCCCTGTGCAATGCGCGACCTTTGCGGCGAAGATGTAGAATCTACATTGAGTATGTATAATTTACATTTAAGATGTATAATCGACATTTTATATGTAGATAACAGATGTAGCAAAAAGATGTAAAATAAGATGTAAAAATTGTACATAAATCCTAAGCTTACAAATTTATATACTAACTGAGTACGGGTATAAAAGTAGAGTCGAGTCCATAGAAGCGACTCACGCGTTCCTTCTCGTTTTAAATACATTATTTACCCATTTTAGATATCAATATACATACGTAACTTATGCTGAGCCAAAAAAATATTGTTTTGAAATTTTAATGGAATTAGTTATGTTATCTTGGGCTATATTGTAATACTAAAAATAATTTTTTTGAAGTTGCTACCGAATTAAAAAAATTTTTCAACTAAGTCAATTTTATTTAAATTCTTGTTTTGTTATTAATTTGGAATCTGCAGTAAAATCCATTGCATTTGTATTAATATAATTAATATCATCATTAATCAATTGCACTACTCGACAAAATCGAATTTTTTTCCTCAAGAAATTAAATCTACTTTTTCCGATCGATTTTGGGGCATTAAATTTGTTTAATGAATTATGTTTTTTGTTTGTTTTCAATATGAAATAGTTTCTAAATTTTAATATTATTTGAAAAAATTGACTAATTCATATTTGAAAAATGCATATTTACACAAAAAAAATTTAATTTCTTTTCATGGTAGCAAAGAATAGAATAATTAAGTACGTACATACAGCGTATTTACATACGCTTACCTATGTACATATGTATCATACATCTTCTCATGATTTTATAGTTATCTAAAAAATAACTGAACTAGCTTCTTTTTTTTGCAAACGTGGCAAAAACTTTGTACGCCAACTGTGTCAATTTGAAAAAAAATCAGTTTTATTTTAGTAAAAGAGGACAACAAAAAAATAACCATTCGATTCATAGTTTTTTTTCTTGAAGTTGGCATTTTTGGTACCTCTGTCTTTCTCTCTCTGTTTCCAAAGAGTACTCGAGAAGTCAACAACAAATCTGTTTGGAGAACGGTGTACAAATGAGTGCTTAAGATGTTTAAGGTGCGTCAAAGAGGGAGCAGGACGGCATAAAAAAATTTTAAATTAATTCATTGTTCAATATGCGTATGATAAAACGTAATTGTAACGTAAGAC
This sequence comes from Drosophila tristis, assembly GCA_018150885.1. Taxonomy (NCBI): domain Eukaryota; kingdom Metazoa; phylum Arthropoda; class Insecta; order Diptera; family Drosophilidae; genus Drosophila; species Drosophila tristis. The sequence goes on along the minus strand of JAECWT010000215.1, from coordinate 494,915 downwards.
TAACATAACTTACATATACATATGTATTACCTTGAATGGAAAGTTAAATTAATGGTGGTTTTGAAGTTGGGGTGGCAAGCTTCTAGCAAAGTTTCATAATACTCTGTTTATTTTTTAGAACATGTAGAGCATAACCGTTTTATTTTTTGTTAAATTGTTCCTAAGACGTTCAACCTTTAGTCCCTTCTAGGGTTAATTTTATCAGCAGCGCCAACACAATAATTTGCTTCTCACAAAGCGAGGGCAAAAAGTACAGTTTTGATTGCACTGCGAGAGAGCGAGTGTGAAAGAGAGAGCCATTTGGCTCCAAGTGCGACACGTTTGGTGCAATGGAAAAATTACGCTTGTCTCTTGCTTTACTGGCTTCCAGCGTTTCTTTTGTCTGTGATTGTAATTTTTTTTTTCACTCGGCTTACCTGAGCTTTTCGTTTTTCCTGTGCCTTGGGGTCGTGGCAAAACGACTTCCGGATGTAGCCGCTGGTAATGCCGCTTGATGTTGCTCCGCAGACAGCCAGCGAGGGTCCTATCGCAAAGCACGCAGCGGCAGAAGTTCTTATCGGGGAATATGACCACCAAGTTGGTTACGTCAATGGTGCGCGGACGTCCCATGTGTTAGTCCCAGAGTTAAGTTTAACAAGTGAACTAAACGCGAACTCGAACGCGAATGCAGACTGCCGCACCAAACGGAACGAGCAAAACGAGACGAAACGAACGCCGGTACGAAACACCCGGCCACTCTCTTTCGAGGTGCTCTTTGTTGTCGGAGCTCTCTTTCAGCGAGATGGAACGATGGAAACTGTTTCGAGCACGTGTGTGAAATCTGAGTGTCTTTCTGTTCAAACGAGTTTTTAATGCTCTCTGTGCGGGCAACGCGAGAGGCTCTGAGAAAAAGCCTTGTATGGCAACGCAGTTTCTATTAGTAAGACACACAGCTAAATAAAAACGATTTAAATGAACTACTCGCGAATATTTCACGCGGCTCGTGGAAACATGACGTGTAGGCGCTTTTGTTAAACGGGGTAGAAAAGAGGAAATATGCATATATATATATATGTAACACCCGGTTGAAGTCACCATGCTCATACAACTGTGCATGTGCTGATAGTGTTGAAAGACTGTAGATGGGATGGCCTTCTGGTGCAGCTAATGAAGAAACTGTTCTTATTCTCTTCGGCCTCTTCCCTTTTGCTCACACACACACACTCAATCAAACAAATACAAATTAAGATCCACCCTGGAATTTGTACCCGAAAACCATAACTACGCATAAAAGAGCAGTATAAAATAAAACAAGAAAGGGCGGGGAGGGGCGGCCGCTGTAGACGATTGATACTCTAGCAGATCGATCGTTAGTATGTCATCATACACGGGACGGGAATTGTTCTTTATACTCAACTATTTTATTAAAGCTATGTTTAAATCATCTTATCCGCTTTTACTGGCAGTGGGAATAATACATATGTATGATACATACATACATATGATACACATTTTCCCTTGTTATACCCGTACTCGAAGAGTTGAAGGGTATATTAGATTTGTGACAAAATTGGATGTGTGTAACGCAGAGAAAGAAACGTTTCCGACTCCATAAAGTATATATATTCTTGATCAGCATCAATAGCCGAGTCGATATAGCAATGTTTGTTTGTCCGTCCGTCCCTCTCTCCGTTCGACCGTCTTGTTTGTCGCCTTGATCTCAGAGACAATAAGAGCTAGAGCAACCAAATTTTGTTTCCAGACCCGTGTCATATCACAATGCTACAATTTCGGCCCCGCCTCCTCCGGCGCTTCTGGCGCTACTTAATCTCTTTCTCGCTCGCACACACTCTGCCCTGTACAGTGCGTGATCTTTCGTGGACAAGAGCATAATCTACATAGTAGATGTAGAATATACATTGTAGATGTAGAATCGACATTTCAGATGTAGAATCTACATTGTACAGGGTGGCTATTAACAGCTGTCGCACTTGTTTAAACTTTAAAGCGATACCACTAAAAATCAAACATGCTCAGACGTGCAACCATTATGAATTCCTATTCTTACTTTTATTGGGAATGGAATTCACATATGTACATGTAGTTATTATTTTCACCAGTTGAGGAAAAACTAGCCTTTGTTCAGAATTTACATTTGCAAGGAAAAAAAACGTAATTATACCCGTACTCAAAAACAGTTAAGGGGTACCATATATTGTTTTTTATTCCCTAAAAAACGTAGGCGCTAATCCAAGGATTGTGTGAAGCACTGTATCTCGGTTCAAGGCAACTAGAAGAGTTAAAATATCCCACATTGCAAGTCAAAAATGCACCGTTACAAATTCGGGGATGGTAAGGTTTTCAGGAAGTGAATAAGGAGAAATTGTCCAGTTTTTGGAAGAAAACTTGTTAAAGAAGCCAAATGTTGAGCCGTATGACCTTTGAAAACGTAATTTAAAAATAGTTTAGGATGAAAGCTTGTAAAAAAAACCTATTCGCAGTCTCATTGAGGGTGCAGCAGGAAGGAAGAATTTGACTCTTCGGTGGCACGCAACACGATAAAGACACGCAATTTTGTATGCTGCAGAGAAACCACAGATCAGAAAATGATAAATTGTATCCGAAATCCAACTAATGAGAAAGCAATTGAGAGGTATCAAACTACGATATCTGTTATTTTTCGGGCTACATCCGGGGCCACACATTTTTCCATATTTTCCAAAATCATCTCTTTTTTCTGTTGGGTGAACCGGACTCTATCCTTTCGGGATCTGAATCAATTAAATTTCTGCATATGGGGGTTCATGCTGAGAATATTAAAAAGTCTATAAAACATTGCAGGGATAGATCGAAAACAACAAAAATTTTAACCAAAGAATATAGATTAAAACAAAAATAAGATGACTTTTCAGCGTAAATTTCCCATTAGTTTTCTATTTATCATGAAGATGTAGATGTAGGTGACAGATATAGAAAACAAAAATTAATAAAATATAGTGGAAGTTCGGAAATTAGAACCACTTGGTACATTTTTTTTTTAATTAAAAATTTTAAAATAGTTCCGCAAGCTTTTTATTTAATACAACCCAGTTTTTATTTATTAATATATAGTTAACTAAGTAACAAATTAACAAATTTATAAAAAAACTTTTAGGTATTTTTAAATTTTTTTATTTTTTATTTCGTCCTTTAGTCAACGTACACAAATTTCCACAGGCGTATTACATTCATATGACCGAATTAGTTACACAAAAAAAATATCTGGGATTCCCATTTTTATTTTTACTCGTAAAGGTGGTCGGAATCAAGCCTTCAAGGTGAACAGTCTGGTGCGGAAAACAAATAATTAAATGTCAAAACAAACAAGGGAAATATGTTTCTGGTGCTGTATATAGGATAAATTTATTGTTGGCAAATAGTTTTTTGTTAAAGTCATAACAATCAACAAACAAAACACAAGATGGCCTCCCTGGCCAAGGAGAAACAACTGGCCTCGGATTCAAAATTGCAGGAAAAAAACAAGATTAACTACTAAAAGATGATCACAGTGAGTTCAGTAGCGAATATGAAGAAATGGAAGTGACTGAAGCCGATACGCCTGGATCAAAAAAGAAATCCGTAAAAAATAAAGATGTTGAACAAGTAACAACAAATTTTAAGGTTAGGTGTGAAGAAAAAAAGATGGTGACAGAAGTGTCCGAAATTTCTGGAACAAAATCGAGTATGGAAAAGAAAAGGAACGTAGCTCAAGAAAAAAATGTGAATATATACAGTTGTGTTCAATGAAATAGTAGTGCCACACATCACGACTTTCAAACCCCTTTTTGATACTCTTCCAGTCATCCAAATTGAACAAGTGAAACCTTTTTGGAAATCTTAGAGTGTTATCATTAAACGCCTGAAAAAATCCCATTTCATTTGAATTTCATCTTCTTGTTTTTCATGACTTTAGAAAAATACCCATGAAATCTGCTGTTCAATGAAATAGTAGTGTTTTTTTAGAAAATTGAAAACATCAACGAAACTCAAATAAAAACATATATTTCATGTTCTTCATGTTTCTTGAGCTTTAATATTTAGTTTTTAATCAATTTGGGTTTCATTGCGAACGTGTAACGGCCGAACATGGGTCATTAATCTCTTGCCAACACCTCAATAGGATTTGAGCCAATAATCCTTGAACCACTTGCTAAAACTTTGCTCTGGTTGACGGATTTGCAATTGCAACAACGTATTTGGTATTCCCGCATAAGATTTTGATGATATTAATATCTAGTTGGACATTTGGCCATGGCAAAATGTCGATCTTTCCGATAAAAATTAATTCCTAGCGAGCTTTTATGGGTGTTTCAAGTCATTATCAGGTTAAAATATCCTTTTAATTTTAATTTATTCTAAAGTATGCCTACATTCACAGTTTTGCTCAAAACCATACTATACTCAATCGCCAGGCTAGAAAGTACTAGCTCATATAAACCACCTTTTCCTTCCCAAAATCCAAACTCTTTTTTTATTCCATTATTCGATATCTAAATTGAGCTTGCAGATGGCCTCTTTTTAATAATATATTTTGTCATTTTTTTTTTAGAAATTAATTTAACCCAGCACTACTATTTCATTGAACAGCAGGTATCATGGGTAGTTGTCTAAATCTTAAAAACAAGAAGTTGGAATGCAAATGTAACAGGGTTTCTTCGAGTTTCAAATGCCTACATTCCAGGCTTTCGGTAAAGATATCACTTGTTCAATTTGAAAGACTAGAAATATCTCAAAAATGGTTTTGAAAGTAGTGAGGTGCGGCACTACTATTTCATTGAACACAACTGTATGACAAACATTAGGGACCCTATATAGTGTATGTAGATACAATAACTGACAAAAAAATGAAACAAAAAGATTTACCATTAACCCCATTGAACGTAGTTGTATATTAATGAAACTGAAAGTTGACGGTGTTCTTGACTATGTCAAAGATAGGCTTTGCCAGATGCAAAATTGAATTTAAAAACTCAATGAGTGCCAATAAGTTTGTGATGATTAATTTAAAGAATCATAGTTATGAACATACAATTTTTAATCATTTCGTTTATAAAAGGGGTCTAATTTGTAATATACCAAAATCCATTTCTGACGATTTATTAGCTGAATGTATCGCATTTATGTATCCCATTCATTAGAATTAAAACAAGAGATAAGAATAACAAAGATTTGTTTGTTCCAACTTCATGAGTTAATCTCTTGTTTAAAGGTGCAAAAATTTCTTCGGAAGTTGCATTTATTTATACAAAAGTACCAGTAATACATTATGTTCCCTTTAGTCAATGCTATAGATGCTATAGATTTGGACATTTTGCTCAACATTGCAAGCAAGCGGAGCAAAAATGTTGTAAGTGTTCACGTTCGCATTCATTAGAAGCTATCTGTACTGATGTGATCTGTGTAAATTGCAAAGAAAATCACGTACACTGACGAGCAAAACTGTAAGATTAATTCATTACTCTTGTCATCTGTTTTATGCATGCTAAAGATCTTAGTCTTGTTTTGTTGGTGAATCATTTAACTAGGTGTTTTGAAATTTTGAAGTTACATATTTGATACGTTGCAAGAAATATGCCAAACCAAAATGTAAATAAATTCAAATGTTACAGTTTTGCACTGCGGCTATATTTAAGGCATGCATGCATTTCCCTTAGAATTTATAAAGATGCATGTACAAAGCAAGCAAACTACCAAAGTTTAATAATCATGCTTTAATAAAAATGTACATATTTTTATTTGTGCGCCATGTTTTTGATTTATGTATATGCATAAATATGCCAATTGGCCTATATATTATATCTTCTCTTGCTTTATATAGTTGAGAAGCACAAATACAAGGCCATCATGGCTCAACCTCAACATCTTTAAAATTTATACATATTTTCATAAAAATATAACAACTGTTTTTGTTTAATTGAAAAATTTTTTTAATGCGTTCCTTTTGACTTAATTAGTAAGGATATGTATCAATTTTTTCCCAGCTCCCCATGATATTTTCATTATTTAACTTTGAGTTTTATATTTGAGCGACGAAATAAAACTGAAAGTTTAATCATTATTTTTGAGTTGTATTTTTTTCGCTCAAACATAATTATTATGGATAATCATTAATATTAATTTATAAAAATAATTATTATCAATAATGATTATCCTAAAAATTGAAAATTAAAAATTTTTGTTTTATTCGAATAGTTTATTCTTAGAGCAGTCTATTGGTCTATTTAACTCTTCTGTGCGGCTGCTTTGAGTGGATGATTTTTTCGAGAAAAAAATACAAAAATTATCAAATATTTACGGTTCCTGCTAGTTATACCCGTACTCAAACAGAGTTAAGGGGTATTCCGATCCCATAAAGAATATATATTCTTGATCAGCATCAATAGCCGAGTCGAAATAGCCATGTCCGTCTGTCTGTCTTGATGAGCGCCTAGATCTCAGAGCCTATAGGAGCTAGAGCAACAAAATTTTGTTTCCAGACTCATTTCATATCACACTGTTTCAAGTGCAAATTTTGCCCAGCCCCACAAAGGACGAAAATCTGTGGCGTTCTTAATTTCAAAGATACGAGAAAAACGCATTCGAGTTCCTAGAGAACTAATAAAACAAATTTTAAAACCTTTTTACGAAACACCCCTTTCAAAGGAAGCTGAGTCAGTGTTGCATTGACTTGTAAAAAGTGCGGGAAACATTTCACAGCTTGCAGCTTGAATGTCAATGTGTTCCTATTAACTAAAAGTGTAAATATGGAAAATGCAGGTCAAGGTATGTATATTAAATGTTAATACATGTTTTTAGAGAGTTATGTGTTGTTTTTGATTTATCCAATGTGTTGCTTGAGTGTATTTTTAGCTTTATATTAACAAAGTTACGTCTTTTCTGTAAAATATTTATTTTGTATAGCACAACGAATCACCAAGGTTGAATTAAGATCTTTTTAAACAATAACACTGTGCGACAAATGGTAAACTTTTAAATGGCCATTTCTACTTGACATGTAATTCCAATTTTGCTACATGTAAAATTCAGAAATGTAAAAACAAACTTTGCTTGGTAAAATATAAAATAGGGTACAATTACTAAAAAAAAATCGTACCGTTGGCATTCTTTGGAAAATTTGCCTTATTAGTAGCTTATTTTGTTAAGAATAAATGCCATTAAAAAGTTTATGTCTAAATATAATACCATACCCAATAAAAAAATTAATTTTTAATTTAATAAAGTTAAAGATACATTAAAATTATATAAAACTTCATTTTCAGATATATTCAGATTTATTAAAAATTCCTGTGAAAGGTAATTTGAGTAAAAATGATGAGAGTGCAAGTAGTCACCAAATCGCGGTTTTTGAAATTTAAAAGAAATGTTGGGGTGTATTCTAAGTATGAGGAAGTGATCCACTTATCTCGGCCCACAACCTAATTTTTGTCACGTGCAAATTAAAACTGACTGTCGCACAGTGTAATTATACAATCAAATTGTATTATTGATTTTTGCTCGTTTTACTTCGATTTCGGGAAATTTTACATTTTGCGGGTGTCTATGAGTTCACTCATGCAGCGCTGCTTGAGGTTTGGATCAGCAACAAGCGCGAAGGCAGACGCTGTTAAATTTTATATTTTAGAAAATATTGATGAAAACTATCTCACTGAAGGCCAAGCGATTGCAATTTCAAAGGAACTGAACAATGTATTGCCTATGTAAACAACCACTAACCGAAATGCAAATGCTTGTTGGAGCGATTCAAATAAAATCGCAATTAATCAATAAAATATATTTTTTTAAGCTCAAGCTCATGGGGCGGAAAGAAGTGGTGGTCCAAAAGACTAAATTTTTTTTCCGAAATTCTAGTTTAGTGTAACGAGCAGTCGTGAAAATTTTGGAGTTTTTTTCCCATGTGAAGTGATTGGCACGCACACATTCGCATGAGTTACAGTGCGTTACAGCGGAGCAACAATGCCTTTTCCTATACCCATTAGATAGGGCCATGTCTCAAAAACATATGTACAATGTTTTCGAGACAATTCCAGTATTCCAAATCGAACAAGATACAAATCCTGTATCTTGTTTTTAAGACTTTAGAAAAGTACCCATGAAAACTGCTGTTCATAGAAATTGTAGTGCATAGTAATATACACTAGTAGTACACAAATTCGTAATCTTCTTATTTCCTAGTGTAAGAAACGTCATCAGATAAATAGCAAAAATGACTACAAATATTTTTCAATAGTTTTCAAATTAGAAAAGAGAAATTAGAAAGAGAAATTAATTATTGCATTTCCTAGTGTGGTTAATTTTGTTCCAAGAATTCGGCACAGGACTCTAGTGCTCCCGAAAATTTATTTCGCTGATGTGATGTCTGCACGGAAAGTATAAGAGTTTTCGCTCTAATAGTGGATGTAGGAGGGTGTCTAATGGATTTAGGAAGGTCAACCGATCCATCCCACTGCTGCCATCTGAGAATAAAAGTAATTAAATTGTAAAAATATATACCAAATAACTAAATAAATAAAATAAAATAGAGTTATTTTAATAGACTTTTAGTTTTCCGATTTTGTCCATCGTTGCAATATTAAAAAAAGATAAAGCGAAGGGCGGAAATTCAATATTTGAACACAAGCAATTGGTATACAAATGTACACCTAACTATAGTTATAGATATATGTATATTATGATAGCTATCAATTGTGGCTTTTGTGTTATAGTTATAGTTGTTGAGCTCATTAATTGATTCTTTTCTCTCGTTCCCCTTGGGCACTACATACATAAATACATATGTTACATTTTAGTTTTTAAGATTTATTCCCATTCATTTGGGTTTCATTTCACAAGCTCTTAAAATCAAATTGGTTCTTTGGGGCTGAGTGAAATGAGAGCTGCTTTGGTGCCTTCAAACGACTCCTCCATATGCGTGATGAAACAACGTGGCCAACTCTTACTTGTGTGGGTGGAATTTTCCTGTCGGTTTCTGTTTGTCGAGCTCCTTTTGGGGTTGAATTTATCCTTATAAGACTTCTGTTGACTAGCCAGCTCCTTTTCCTCGCCCTCGCCCTCGCCCTCACTCCCCCGCTCTCTCTCCCTTTGAAGACTGTTTGGAAAAGTCCTCCAAACAAGGGTTTTGCCTTGCAACCCCTCGTGCAAGCGCCTGTAACTGGTGCGGGGTTGGGCAGCTGTGGGTTGTTTGGGTCGGTAAGATTTAGCTGATGTTCTAAGGCTTCGCTGGGAAGAATGAAAAACGTGTGGGAAATGTTCAAGCCCGGACTTTAAAACCAAAGCCGGCTAAGTTAGTCTGGTGTCGTTTATCCTTCCACCCTGCCCTCACCCCTCACCCACTGCAGCACTTCCGTTTCGACCCAGACATTGTGGCCTGTGCGTTGAGTGCTTAGGACCAATTATTCTTTGGGAAAACTATAGGTAACCAAGATTAGTGTTTATATTTTCTGAGGCTAATTACCAAAACAAGTTGCGTATCGTTCTTACTGCGTGCACGAACAGGAATGAATTTTCAACCGGATGGCTTCAAGACACAAAACTTAAGAGTTCTCACAGTCGTGTTGAAACGTCTCAGAGCGTAGTAGTCCATTTTTCCATTTTCCAGCAACATCAAATTCTCAAATGCCTATTCGACAGGACGGCACTCTGTAAGTTTAGTATAGTGCCAACAGTTGACGAGATAGTCGCTCCAAAAAATATAGAAAATTTGTTATTCTTTTGAAAAATCGAAAACAAAAAACAAAATTAATAAAATCCATCAAAATTAATCAAAATTGTGGGGCTGAAGCTGATTTAGAGCTAAAAAATTGAGATACAAATTCATTGTGCGCGATTCCGTAATGGCCCAACGGGGGAAACTCGGCCAGTGGCTTCGGCACTCGTTCTCGAGTCTGAAGCGGGTCTTTCAGGGAGATCTGTCTATCAAGGGCCCAGTGCAACGACCTTCTACTGAGGTAGGTGATACAGCTCTTATCTTGCCGCGAAAATGATTTCCAAGGGGCTCTACCCCAAAACAGGTCAACACTCAATCGCCATCGGGAGAAGACAAGCCCAGCCCCGTCGTTGAAGAGGCAACAGTGCCAGTGACAGTGCCAGTACCAGTCCAAGGAATATCATTTGTTCAGAATCTGTTTCGCAAGGCCAATGCCAATGAGGTGTCCGACAAGATGACGGTTGAAAATGCAATGCCGTTTCCCGAAATAAGTCCGGCTATACCCGCTTGCCGAGAGGACTTCAAAATGCTTTCTGTCCCAAAAGAGGCTTCGATCAGTAAATCGCCGTCGACAAATAACAGGGACAAAACTGGTGCGGTAGCACCAGTTTCCTCAGTAGACCTTTTGGTGGAATTCTTCGACTCGAAGTATGGCACCCGAACTGTCGAAGAAGATTCAATGGAAAGCGCCATTAAAGCAGAAATTCCAAGGGATCCCCATCCCGAAGAGGAAAATAAAAAAGCGAATTCCGATGTGTGGGAAAACGAACGCGCCCGCCGCACTGCGCACGCCGATCGCAGGCTCCAATTGAAAAGGATTGCTCAGTCAAAGAAAATCTGTTTGTCGAAAGGATTGCCCGTGAAAGACGAATTAGTGCAGAAGACCCTGGATGAAAATGGGAAGTCCTCGAAAGCTGGCTTCAGTCGATCCATCTACTACAAGCGGCTCGGCCCCAAGCAATAGTTCGTCAGCAGTGAAGCTATCCAAATTCTAGTCCAAATTAATTCAAAACGAGTAGAGTAGCCCTGAGATTGGCTAGAACTCTGTTCTTTTACCTTCCATCGTTTCGTTTAATTCCATTTTCTTTGTCTTTTCGGTTCAATTCAATTCAAGGCAAATAAAATTTAAAGCTACAGCGAGAGTAAGTAACAGGAGGAAAACCAGTTGCTTCAGTACGCGTAGATGTGAGGGACCTGGGACCCTTGGGGAAATCGTCAGAAAGGCTCATCCTGGGACTGCGGTGAGCGGTGAATACTCTTCCTTTGACCATACAATTTGACCAATGATTTTGGCCCCCGAATTGAAACTAACGATAAACCGACAAATCTACTGGAATCTGCTGTGTGAAAGTGAGCTGCACTGGAAGTGGAGGTAGACTTAATCAATTTATCCCGAACAGCAGATACATTTGTTCTCTGCAGGCAAAATATCATCTGCATCGACCAATCCAGAAGATGGACACCACCAAGCAATAGCAATAGCTACCGAAAAGCATTTGGAGTCGACCAATCCCAGTATCTGCATACAAATTCAGTTTCGGTTAATTTCCAGAGGGTTTAGCGGTAGTGGGCCAAGTATTAAATATGTGAAATTCAATCAAAACTCTTTTAGTGGTCAGCTCTTTTGTGCTAGTACTATCCTTTCAGCTATGGCCGCTCAAATGGAGGCTCGGAGGGATTCCCTTGTGCGTCAGATTTGCACCATCATTAAAATCCTCATCGTCAGCGTTTGTAATCTAATTTGCAATCATCATCCCCCTCCATCCCACCAAGACCCCATCCCCATTCAGCCCGAGTGTCCAGCCCGAGTGTGGGAGAAGTCGAATAGGGTGGCAGGCTGAAAACAGCACGTGGATGGTGGAGGAGTCCCATGCATTTTGCATGAACCCAACCCTCATGCGAACACCCGAACCCTAACCCTAACCCCAACTCAAACCTAACCCAAGCCATGACAATCTTCTTGAATGCCACTCCGAATGGCCGTCCCGTTTTGTGGGCCATAAAGCCAACAATAGAGGCGTCAAATGAAGGGTGGCAGAGGAGTGTGTCCTGACATGAACTCTACGAGCATCAACTCGATATAAGGTTGTCTAGGAAAGTCTCAAGTGGTTCCGTTTCGGTTTCGGTTTCGGCAAAGCAGAGCAAATTGAAATAAGCTGAGGAATCAGTAATATGCATATCAATTTGAACTTCATTTGAACAACAGAATTCGGAAGGTCCATGGAGAAGAGGTTGTTCCAAAGTAGACCCTAATTAGCATATTCACCTCGGGCCTACCCCATCCTCTCTCTCAATCAAGTACAGGTGCAGACCAAGCACACAATAAGTAAGAGTATATTTACGATTATTTGTATAAACGAATATCAGAGGGATGTGTCCATAACAAAGTGGGCATTTTCCTAGACGCATTTCTCGCATTCGCATGTTTATTTTTACAAAGTGCAATTGGAGCGTAGTTTAAATTAGTGGAATATACTAAGTGTACGTGTAATCTATGTGGTTTTAGATGCTGGTGCTTTTCTGGATGCTGCTGCTGGTGCTGCTGGTGCTACTGGTGCTTGGTGCTGGTGCTGGTGCTACTGGTGCTGGTGCTGAACAGTATCTGGATACTGCTGCAGTATTTATGTATGCAACTGTATGCTGTGCACAGCTTGAAAGGGTATCTGCTGGCTAGTGCTAGATTTCTCTTTCAGTTTTCACTTTCAGGGGGAGCGCAGTACTGCTTGAGCTCCGTGTAGTTGCATGGACGACTGCAACAATCGTGGGTGGGCCCGTTCTGCAGTGGCCTGTAGAATATCTCGTCGGGGGAGAACCGCTTGTTGCGACGCCCAAAGCTGTTGGCTGTTCGATGGTAAACGCATTGATTATTTGATCTTGGTAGGACTCTCAGGGTGTCGGCGGGAACTCATGGAAACTTACGATAGGCATCGGCCAGCGAGCGTGTGCGATTTCTGCAGATAAGTTGTATGGACTCGGCCAGGATGTCGGCACAGCGCGTGCGCACCCCACCATCCTCCGTGGTCACGGACACGGGACTGGCCTCGGACAGGGAGCTGTCAGACAGCGACAGGGCCAGCATGACTGCGGCCAGCACTACGATAAGCTTAGACGTTGCCACTGCGAGAATCATCTGCAAAGGAAGAAGGGTTAGGGATAATACTTGAAACAGGTTTCTCAAGGCTTCCCCCCAAGCTTCCATCCAGGAATACTAAAGCGAATCTGTGGTACACTAACAAAGTCATTCAAAACAATTTCCATTTAAAGAATTCTTAGACATCAAGACTACTCGTAAACTGCAGCCTTTGAGCTTCAAGTATGGAACTAAGTTGTTTGGCTTACACCTATTCCAAAACACCTGTTATATATTCGTGAAGTCTGTCATCCGCAATGCTTTTCCGGGTACCTCCACAGATATCGCTCGGTACCAACCGCTTCTCGGTCTTTGGGATGGGACCCCAGCTCCTCGTTTATCAGTGTCAAATATTATTGTATTTTTCAACTCAGATGTTTTTGTCTGGCGCTGGGTCGAGGCTTGGTCTGGTGGCTGGGGGCTGGGGGCTGGGGCTGAGGCCTGATCTGGCGCTGAGGCTGAGACTGAGGCTGGGGATGGCCAGGAAATATTTACATAAACTTCAGTGTTTAAAAATAAACCCAGTCTGCCTCTGAAGCGGCTTATCATTTGGAACATGAGTTCCTTTTATACACAATCAGCAACGGGAGGGAGCCATGGGAGGGACGGGGGCGAGAGGCATGCCCCATGCGGCTTTGTTTTTGTTTGCTTTTGAGAATCAGCTTCCAGCCGCCAGACCCGACCCTATATATAGTATGTGGTTCAATGTTTTCCACTTCTTTCGCGTTCGCGTACACTGCACCGAGTGGGAAATAAACAGAGGCGGTCATCCTGTCCTGTCACACAATTATCATATTTCTGCACCCAAACACTCGCATATACGAAGCGCAGCTTACGGAATTTCGATGGTTTGTTCGGCTGGATTGATCTCGAATGATCCATTTCGGATTTCAATTGAATGTTGATCGGCCTGTCGGAAAAGATGAGTGTTCCTCGAATATCAATAAGAGTCGATGGCGAACGGATCGGATCGATAAGGCTTTCAATTAAGTTTCAGCATGGGATCATTTTTCAAGAAATTTTTCATTGATTCTAAGGAATCTCGATTGAGTCACTCACGGAAGAATTTGGCTCTATCACTCGATCATATCATGTTCAGATCAAGTTCGCAGAGCTACCCATGAAGTGGCTAACCAAGCCTAGCTTAACTAAGCTTTGTGCTACCTAAGAATCAAAGTCAGATATATTCTCTAATATGTCGAATGGAAAACCACTAGCCCACGAATCTATTATTCTTCTCAGGTATTAATCCACATTACTGTAAAGCACCCCCAACAAAAGTAAGCCTGGTTATTTTTACTCACGTTTGCATGCTGCGTGTCCTGGGCGTGGATAGAGTATAGTGTTCTCCTTGTCTGGACCTTGCCTTAGGTTGTTATGTACGTGGATATATGTATGTTTTGTGGATATACGTAGGGTATATATATGTGTGTGTATGTGTGTGTGTGTGTGTGTATATTGTATTTTGTGTATATGCGTGCACTCTCTAGAGTTCTGTCGTAGTATCACTTGCCAAAGGAACTTTCTTTTTGGTAATTTGCAGGTTAATTATTTTGCAATCACACCGTTTCAAAATCACAATCAATTGACGAAAACAGAAAACAAAACAAAACAAAAAAAATCGTTTACACTAACGTTTATCTTTTCGGGGGAGTTCCCTATGTGGTTTGGGGGTTTAGTTATGGGGTTGTATTACGTGCAAAAAAAAAAAAACGAAAATAGTTGGGGAAGCTTCCGTTGTGCGGAAAGGAAAGAACACGATTGCGCACCGAAGCGGATCGACAGGGATCTGAGCTGTCTTTCACTGAGCTTTCGGGATCGATAGGCGATTGGTGCGAGTGTCTGGGCCGCGGCTGGGGCAATCGAACTGTACTCGGGGGGTGACACGGGCTTCTGCTTCTGCTTCGGCTGCTGCTGCTGATGTGCTTGAGTGCTGTTGCTGCTGCTGCAGTTGTTGTTGTTGCATCTCGTGTGGCGTCGTGTCCCTGAGCAGAATTCGATTTGAGTGCGAAATGCGGCCGACGCTAACGTTGCCGTTGCCGTTGCGCTACGATGACGTTTCACGTTGCGTCTGGGCTTGCAGTTGGATGTGGAATTGGATTTGGATGTGGAATCTCAAAAGTGGGGCGCGCCTTGGCCGGCCCGAGCCAACTCAATGTCCGGCCAATGAGTGATGTTCGATGCTCGATGCTCGATGTTCGGTTGCTCGTCATGTGCGCTCTCTCTCAGCCTTTCCTCTCGCTCTGTCCACTCAGGCTGCTCGCATTTTGTGATGGCTCCTTGGCGTTCTATCTGTTCCGCCTCTGTCCCCGTGTATGGCCCGCAAGCTGCGCCTGCTCCGTTCGATCCGTTCGCTTCGTTCGTGCCGCCCTTGCACCCTTTGGCGTTGCCGCTGATTTTGGGCTATCGCTTTCCTTATCACCAGCCAGCGCGCTTTTGTCAAATAAACAGCTGTTGGTCGCGCGCGACACTGACGAAAGCGAAATTCGATTCGAAACTGCTTTACACTTCTCTCTGATCTGCAGGCTGCTCTCAATGGGTTTGTTTGCCCGAGTTTGTGGTTGTGTGGCTGTGGAATTGTTGCTTATTTTTAGACATCAGTGCGCTATAATTAGACTGCGATTGGAAGCTGTTTGCGCTGCTGCTGTTTGGCGGTTATCTCTCTTTGTCCCACTCGTTTACTCTCGCTCTCTCTCTTACTGTGTGTGTCGCTTTCGTTCTCTAGTTTGGCCACTTCCTGCCGTTGGCTTTGCAGTTGCTGTTGCTGTTGCTGTTGCTGTCACGCATCCACATCCACTCCATCCAATTGAGTGCCTGTGTGTACATATGTGTGTGTGTGTTCCAGTTGTTCGAAGCTTACACTGCACCAAAAAATAAGTGTGTTATAAATGTTCAAATGTTACACTGCCTGACACTCCAATTGCTCCAATTGTTCGAAGCCCCTCAGTGACTTCAATTAAGTGAGTGCGTTCGAAGCTTTCTTTCACTGCCTAAAATTGAGTGTGTTCTAATTGATTGTGTCTCTCACTTCCGCTTATTTAGCCTGCTCTTCGTTTCACTTTCGTTGCACATTCGCCTGGAATCCAGTTAGCTCCGCTCTGCGTTTTTTGTGGAATCGGTTCGCGATTGAGAGGAATATGATCGGATTGGATTGCTCACGTTCTTCGTTGTTTCACAGCCAAATTGAAAAAGAACCGTTTAAGTGCGGCCAGCGCTCCGCGAAGCCGAAGCCGAAGCCCCGCTCTTGCTTGCCGTCGTCGGCAAGTCGTATTCGTTCCATTCGTTCGCGTTCGGGTGTGCTTCTTATGAACGGTACTCGAGGAGTCCAAGGTATACTCTATTCGTGGAGATGCATGCAACAGGCATAAGGAAAATATATGTACATATGTACATACATACATACATATACATATGTATGTATGTACATGGGATTCCCCTGAAATAATTATGATTGTTAGCTTTTCTAACAGACTGAATGCCTGAATGGGATAAATATCATTGAGAACCGTCAGAACGAGTATACTCGTACATACATATGTACATACATACATAGGTACATAGAATGCGTTTATGTACGTTAAGTGGGTATCCCTATGTTCGTAATATGCAGTTAAATGCAGTTACAGTTACAGTTACACTGCTTCCGGGCCCATGGGTATACACACGTAAGTGCACGTGAAAGCCACGTCCAGGGAAGCAGCCCAAGCGAACCCCGTTTTAAGCGTAGAGCCGCATGTTTTGGTACAACACAAAATAAAGTAAACAAAAGTTATGAAAGAAAACAAATTTCTGGCCATGACACATCCATCCAATCAACTTTGGGTCACTGTGGTGCCACTGTATCTGTATCTGTATCTGTATGGGCGGGATTGTGTGTGTTCAGCATTAAGTACGGCCGGGTACACTGACAGTAACATTCACGAGATTGCCTTTGAGCAAAGTATGTACATATGTATATGTGCATGTAAGTAGTATCTGTGTGCGTGCCGTGCCCATGTGCGTGTGTGCGTTATCTGGCTGAGAATGACAAATGCAAACAGCAGCCACAGAAACAGCAACAGCAACAGCAACATAAACAAAAGCAAATAGAGTGAATCCATCGGAACAACATCATCCCTCCCGATGATATGTCAACGTTCTATATGCAGCATTCGTAATTGCCACATTTTGGGTATTTTTATTTTTACCTCTTTCAAGGAAATTCAAAAACAGATTTTAAGTAAAGTGCATCAGTATCGATCTAGCCAGTATTTTGGTTTATTTATTATACATATGTACATACATACATATATACATACATACGTACACATTCGAGTTGTATTTTTGATTGGAATTCGCTTCACTGATTGTGGACTGTGAACCGCAGTTACTTTCGATGAGACTGGCAGGGGAGACTGGAGCGCCTGTGCGAGATGATTACAGATAATTGGCATGGGCATTCCTTCCTGACGGTCTGGTCTGGTCTTGTCTGGTCTGGTCCTTGGTCTGGGGTTATGGCATGGCATCTGGCTGGGGTCCCATGTGTATACGTATACCCTACATATTCTACGGGCGATCTGGGGTCTTGGGCTTCGTCAGATAATGTCTGTCGATAAGACTTGTTGATGTTTTTGTTGCTTTGGCGTTGCGGCTGCGACTTCGACTTCGACATCGACTGCGATGTAACTCCGAGTGCAGCGTGGAGAAGGCAAGGCGGCGGAGCAGCATCAGAAGATGAAGAACGGAAACCAATGGGGCATCGTCGCATCGTCGCATCGGAGGGCGTGGAGCGTGGGGCGTGGGGCGTAAAGCTGTGAAAAAACCGTAAACAACGGCAACGTGTAGTCGACGTGATCTAGTTTTCATTCGAAATAAAATATCCCTATTTTTAGCATTAATCTCTCTCGCGAGGAAAACAACAGAGAGCGAACGAGAGTTGCTCCGTTCTAAGTCATCTGGAGAGATAAGCCGTCTTGAGATCTGGCACTTCGTTTCGATGGGGTTGGCTATGGTGGCAGGGGAGGATTACTTTGGAGGGATGAAGATGAGGGATGATGGCATACGCAATGCGGTCCAAAGTCCAAGGTGGGATGGCCCACGGAGGAGGCACGCCGCGTCAGGGTCAACGGATGATTGGTCTAATGGGATTTATCGATCAAAGCTCCACAATATCGATAGGAGGGTCGATAGCTGACGATAACTGAATGACTCGCTTACAGGTTTTTGCTTCATTAGTTTCACAGTATACCCATATAAATAATCGATTAATCGATTAATTGATAAAGTAACGCTTTGTTCGCTTATCGTTCGTAGATACCTAATGTTTGGGGGCCAACACAGAGCAGCATTGTGGACCCTCATCGAAGGCCGCCTGTGTCCCAAATCGATGACTTGCGAATTATCGATAGCCAACACAACGATGCGATCACAAGAAGAACCAGAGCTTCCTTGGTTTTTTCCTCTATTCATGCCCCAGCGCCTGGCGATAAGCCACTTGTGGGAGGCCCCACTGAGCTGGCTGGACTCCACTTATACTTCCCCCTTGCCGACCAAAACCTCCCCTCCCCCACCGAATGGATGATCGATCGAGCGAATATTGTTTACTTGTGCTAAAATTGGATCTCCATTGATTGACATGTGCGGCAGGCGGGCGCCAACAACAATCCAGCTCAGACGCAGATTATTGACCCAGAAGCGTGGAGGAGGTGATGGCTCAGCCTCAGCCTCTGTTTCTGGCTCTGCCTCTTGCTCTGCCTGTTGCTCTGCTGGTGTTTGTTGTTGATGAAACGCCTAGACATCGGCGACAACAGTCCACAATCTTAATTATAGCAACAAAAACAGAAACAACAGCAACAACCCATCGGATTCCCATTAAAGCAAACTGAACTTTGCAATTAAGTTGCAAGTTCCATGAAATTGAATGGAAGTACCTCAAAATAGCTCAAAATAGTGCGTACACGGCTCATCGCAGTTCGGTTGGGTAGCACAAGTCCTTCATATGATATCATAGGAATTTTATCAGAGGCAAGTACATATTTACGCGGGTATGTGTTATCTTTCTTACGAATTTACTCGGAAATTTAATTCCCGCGAAAGCTCAATTTTTGTTAATGTTTATTTGAGCAACCACAACAAATGTAGTATATAGAAGCTAGTATAATAAAATAAATATAATATAATAATAGTCATGTTTTTGTATTTGAGAAATAAATTAGGCAAATAGAAGAGGAGTACCCACTCCGAGTCCAGGGTAAACGGAAGTACATAATTAATAAATTAAAAAAATTAATACGATTCCTTAGATGCTAAGCACCGTCACCGAAACCGCCCCTTGTAGATCTTAGATCCTCACCTTTGTACGAGTATTCCGATTCCGATTCCAATACAATATTTGCGTTCCCGCGAGCGATACGAATAAACACCAAATTATCGCCCGATGTCAATAAACTGTCCCAAGCGACCCACAACGCGACCTGTCCCCAGCAACAACAGGATAGCGATATATATATATATGCATGTATGTATGTACATATGTGTGTGTGTGGGGTCACAGACCACCAGCGGGCATAGACACACATTTTTGTGGGTCCAAATGGCTTTGAACCATTCGGCCTGACGGCGGTGGTGTGGAATGAAATGGGATGGGAATGAGGCTGAGACGGGGACTGGGACTGGGGATGGGCATGGGGAGGCGAACTGTTCCCAATGAACTGCAATCGGTTAAGAGGCCTCAAGGTCAATGTCTGGCCCAAAAAACAATAGCAGGCAGAGAGAGAAAAAGAGTGCGGTTGGAGCAGCCAGAGTCAGAGATGGCAAAAACAGTGATGACAAACTTCCCCAAGTGGATTGAAGGTGCATATTCAAAGTAGTAGCTTCATCCCAGAGCCAACTCTGCACACCGGACTAGGAATAATATCAATGATGATAAATGATTCTGTTCCCGTATAGAAAGAAATAATTCTTTAAAAGATCTACCAAATAGTGCACCCAAAGAACAGGATTTATTTATTTTGTTAGCTTTTTTTTTACTTAGTTCTTTGGGATTGATTCAACATCTACAACAAATGACACATCTGTGAACAGGTGAATTACCCCTTAGTTGATAGTTAAGGTATTCAGGATTCCTTCTTTAGCTCATTTTATTCGAACTGGTGTTGGCTCGCGTGCCAACAGGAATCAGGAATCCGTCGGAATCTGTGACCCAGAAACGGAACCAAATGCCATGCCCATCTCTAATCTCTAGCGAGTGCGCCCAATGGCTCCGCTCAGTCTCCGCCGTGGCGCAGGCTGGGATTCGGGGCCTGGACTAGGGGGGGGTGACCTGTCTGGACTCTGTCTGGCGAGGCGCGGCCTTGAACACGCCCACCACACGGCCACCGCTTGGGGCCGTTGCACTCTCGCTTCGTGTGGTGCCGCGTGTGGCTTGGCAGAGAGCGAGCGGGTGCGTGTGTCCTGTTGACCTTTCACCTCTCAGCAAGCGCTTGCTGCTTCTCCCCCATTTGCCGCGAATTGTTGCCCCGCCCACACGCACTGAATTCGCTGCGCCAGCAGGCAGGCCAGCGATTCCACAGCGAACGAATCACTTGAGCGGCGCGTGGACGTGGACTCAAGTAAACAGAATCGACTATATAATATTTATATTCATATCTGGGGATTCATGTGTGCGATTAGGAGCACGATTTCAAATGAAAATAAAATATAAACAAATAATAAATGAAAAATAAAGAATAAAAAACATTAACCGCATTTCCAACGAATCCATTAATCATTCTTTAATAATTGAGAAAAAAGCAAATGCGGCAGATCGGATACACAAAACGGGATTCCTACAAGGCAAAATCGGTAAGCGGATACAGTGCGTTTCATGGTACTGCAGCCATGCAAAGCCGAATGCAGCGAAGATCGGAAAAGGAGTTTGATCGAACACAGAAAAACAATAATAAGATAAATACAGTAGGTGTCAAATCCAACAATGGTGTCATTTATTAATGCTTTAGCAAAGGTCTTCGTATTCTAGCTTGCATTTTCGAAGCTACATTTTGGTACCCTTCAACTGAAGTGCGTGGACGATTTAGAAATAAGCATATATTATATTTATATATAAATGTTCACATGAAATGCACTTACATACATAGGTATGCATGTATATTTACAGAACGCAATGTGCACATGCATATTTGTGTGGGGCAGCAATAAGTAGTCGCAATAATAATTAATTAAAATTGATTGTCCCGCGATTAGCCCCAGAGTGTCGGCAGAGTGCAGCCCCAATCCCAGGATGGGAGCAGAAGGGTTAGCAGTTTATGGCAATCCAGTTGCCGAATAACAAATAAATAACAAAACATCATGGGGCTCATGTCAATAGTAATCGACACTTTTCCTGCTGAATTTATTATGGAACCCTTGTTTCTTTCGGTTAATTTGAAATGGCATCGATGTGCGATGCCTCTGATGCCTCCTCTCTTTCTGCTAAACGTCTTTTGAATTTTTGAAGCTAGTATCTTGATGGGCCAAAGATAGTTGAAGGGTGTGTAGTCATGGGAGAGTGCAGATCGACAGCACAATTCAATTGTGCCCCCGAGCTCCACATGAATTTTGATTCTTTGATTGGGCGTAGCCCAATCACCCTGAAGTGTGTGCAATCACGCGAAATTTTGGACGCCGACCAGCCTGCCCAACTGTACCCCCGAGCAGCATGTGGATAGACTTTTTCCTAGTTGACACCTGGTGGGCGTGGTGGAGGGTTGGATGTCGAATGTTGGAGGGACCATAGCCGGGCTGATTGCCAGCATTGAAGACTTCCATGGTCAGATGTTTGGCCAAGAACTGGGCCACGAATTCCGCGGACCCTCGGTTGTAAGCGGAAGCTTTGCGGTTACGCTTCTCAAGTGCCTCCAGGGCCAGCCAAATTATGGGCTGACTGACGGGCTCGTCGACTCCCAAGCGCGACATGGTGAAGTTGCTCCGACGGCGGACCGAGTAACCTCTATCGTAAGCCTGAAAAAAGAAGTCCTCATCTGGCTCCGATTCGCTCAATTCTGGTGGCGAAATGGAAGTGGAAGATGCAAGAGCTGTGGTCGGGATCGTGTTACCTGGATCTTACCTGGCTCCTGCTGTGCAGGCGGTTGCTGGTTGTTTGGCTCGACTCGGTCCAACATATTGGACGGATTCTCTCGGCCGGCCATTTCAAGGGCTATCATTCGAGGGTGTCGCGAGATATGACCGGAACGGTGGTGCATCTCCCAGCGGGCCCAAATTTGTGCCGGCGACTGAGCTTGGGCCGGGCGCTGGCTCTGAGCCTCGTCTTCTGTTCCTATGCTGACTGCACTGGGTGACCACAGTGACAAAAGTGCGCGGATCATGTGGTCGGCGTATCTAGTTGGGGCCCGTTGTGAAAAATTAAACTTTATTTTTAGAGAGGGCGAAAAACAAGTAAACGAGAAATATTAACACGAAAGAAAGCAGTTCTATCACAAAGGAGACCGCACACCCAATGGCTCCTGTGTATTTCATATTTTACTTCCCGTTCAAATACAAACTCAAATCCCGCCCAGACTCAGCGCCATCTGTGGTGCTGCGCTGGGACTAACTAAAGCTAGTGTGCGGCGGCGGTGGCGCTGCTCTGCTGTCTGTCGCTAGCAGCACTGGTCACAGCTGGTAGCTCTACAACACTGGCCCCAGCTGATGCACGGCGAACGAAGCGGCAAATGCAAAACAAAAACAAAAGCCAATAAAAATTACGAGAAAGGAATTAATCCATTGATAATTATATTCTTATTGGTTTCCAAGTGCTTGTGGCCATTTAATCCGCATAGAAATCGATCAATGGGTGTGTAAGTACGCCTCCATATAACTAAATACATACATATACAGGTATATACTATATGTATAAGGTTAAGTGCATGTTTTACTACGTGCTGGCGTGTAGCAGACTGTTTATCTGTAACGTGCCATCGAATTTTAGACTCTTCGTTGGACTGTCGTTAGAAGTTAATCCAGCCAAAGCTTGAGGACGTTTGCTTGCACTTTCACTGGAACGAGCTGAAGCCGGAATTCGACATGGAATTGTAAACAAAAGAACCTAAATTACAATAGAAACGCAAAGCAGCTATTATCTTATACTGTGTAGTTCCACTCGAACTGGCAAAACTAGTAGCAACCGCACAATGTTCGTGGTGCCCTTGTTCCTAGTTCCTTCCACCTTATCGTCGGGACTGATAGATCGTTTATGGCCAGTCGGTGATGCAATACATGTACATAACAGTAAGCTCTGGCAACAGGCGAACCCCTCTACATGCTGGGGCATGCTGCATTCCACGAAGGTTGCCCCCTTAAATGCAAACCGGTATGGAGCAAGAGCGACAGGCTGCGGGGTGTGGTAGCTGTGGCGGGGCTTTGTTGTACTGTGTGTACTGTGTGTGGTGAGGCGTGGTTCGAGTAAAGAAGGTTCAAGAGTTTTGCCTGGAAGTGAAGTGCGACGGCGGCAAGGTCGAGTCGTTTCGTTAGCCGCACACAGACACATAAAAACCTGGTCGAGAGTGGAGCACACGCACACTGAAACGCAGTGCATGTTGTACACATGTACGTACATGTTTGCACATGTCTGTAAGTTTGTGTGTGCGTCGAACACTGCTGCGATAGAGCCCCAATGTTTCCACTATCGAAGTTGTGCGGCATACGCGGTTCGCAGTCCACGCTCGACAGACGTGTGCTTGTTCTCTCTCTGTCTCTCTCAGCCAACGTTCTTGCTCTCGCCTCGAACATCGCCGCCTGGTCTCTGTCGCCTGTTGCCTGTTTCCTGTCACCATCGCCCATCGCCCATCCCCAGCAATCATCGTCATCGTCATCTCATCTTCATCTTTTTGGCGAACCTGTTGCACGCTCGCTCTCCGCTCTCTCTCATTTTCTCAATTTTGCTGTTGTTCTGTTCGTCCGTACTTCTCCATGTTAACTGGAACTGGAAGGAGGAGTGTTTGTGGATGAACCGAAGATAGGTGAGTGGAAGAGGGGAGGCCATATGACTAGTGACTACTCAAAAATGAGTGCATACCCGCAAATACATATCTTAGTTGCCAAAAGATATCAGTAACGACCGGAACTTGGGCGGTTTTCGGGCAGCGACTGTCAAGAATCTTTTCGCAACCACACAAAAAAACCCCAATGACTCAGCGCCAAATCGAGCAGTTTCCACAAATGAATACTTATACATTCATATGTACATATGATGTATCTATGCAATTGTGTGAACTATAATCCACTGATAATGATGGTAGTGAGCTGCATTAATAATAAGCTACGCTAGCTGTTAAACAAAGGAAAGGCCTTGAGCAGGTACTAATTATAAACTGTACTTTCAGGTGGCAGCCCTGCTATCGTCAAGCTCTGAACTTGACCAGAACGAGCATTCTAAGGCAAACCGTCCAAGCCAGATCACTCGCGCCGATCAGCTTGCAAATAGTCACCGAGAACAAGCATCAGAGGCACCTGCAGTGCCGACGTCGCATACACACAATGGGATCCATTAACTGCAAGGAGTACAAAACGACGGGCAATGTCACGCCCAAAAAGGAACAATCCACAGGTATGTATGTACATTCATACATATGTACATCCCGATTTAAATATGTAATTATGATCCCTAGTGTTGCGATTAATGTATTTACGTGCAGAAGTGTGACACAACACTGCGAATTCAAACAAGTTTCTCTCAAAAGGATTGAGTGTTTCTTTGGCAGATATGTACATACATTGTATGCATGTAAGAGATATAGTGATTCGATCTTGGGGTCTTCTATCTATTCACATGCAGACATACAAACATATTTACATATATCCCATATTGCCGACCATGACAGGGGGAAAGTCATGTTCCTTTCCCCACTCACACAAGGTCTAGTTGAGCCGACTCGAAACCGACAAGACAATAATGGTCTCAATGGAATGAGTGCCGTGCCTCAGTGGAAGTGGAGAGCGCAGTTTTATTTTTTCTGCTCGGCCTTTCCCATAACCGTTTGCGGTCTCCAGCTGTTAGTGACTGTTATCGGCATTCCGTCTGCTTTTGCCCGCTGCCCGCTTCCCCTCGACCATCTCTTTGCGACTAGCTTACATCTTCACCCGCGACGTCAGCGGTCGCCATTCGTGCTATTCGCCTGCCAGCTGACGGTTGACGCTTGACGGTCACCCCCGAGCAGAGCTCGAGCTCGCATCAGAGAGAAAACCTACAGCTTTTTGCAAATCCTTGAGCAGCCAGAACTTTCTGTTCGTCTGTCTAATAATATTCGGTAAAATGTTTGCCATTCTTCTCGTACAATAATTATTGTTTTTGCTTGCTTCTCTTGTTGTTTTCGGTGTTACAAATTGTTTATTTTCTTGCTGCCATTTGAGTCATGCTGGTTAGACAAGGCCAACCGGTTTGTGTGGGTCAGCAGCCAGTGTGTGTGTGTGCGTTGGTGCGTGTGTGTGCGAGAGTGAGAGAGCGTGTCGGAAGAAAACGAAAATCTAAAATCATTCCTAATTAGGGACATTGGCACATCAATGTGGCAAAGGGGCATAGTCGCGTACAGTGCAGCGAAGAAGTTCACGAACAAGTGCGCCATTTCAGGGATTGGAGGCCTAAGTATCCTCTCTCCATACATGTGTATACGTATCTTGGGTACTCATTGCAAGAGTTGAAAAGAAACGGACGAGTAGATCAGATATTTGTATATAGCGGGGAAATATCTGTATTTATCCACGTAGAAAATGTTACTAGCTGCATCCCTGGAAATTTCCCTGTGCGATGAAGCAATTTTTGATGATCAAAAATTGAAAAGGCAGCATGAAGCGAACAGCCCTAAGAGGTCATCCCTTATTCAGCCCACTGTGAAACGAGCCTACATTTCAAATATGTTTGACCTTCCTTGGCTGAGACGTGAAAGAGTCGTGCAACGCAGAGAGAAGCAGTCAGAAGCTTCTTTCCACTAGCTCGCAATGTTTCAGTATTTGATCGGTCGACTTTTTCGCACTGATGATGACATGGATGACTGGAGGATTCCCTTTCTTGCGTGCGAGCGTATCAATCATCAATCCCCAATTGAAACCCAGGCCAGCGTGGGCCCAAATTAGCGAGTCACGGAGGCCCCTAATCAAATTGCGAGCGACTTTATGGCTGGGCGAGATATCTCTCTGGTGATATCGAGCGAAAACTCGTACGCGTAATAGATATGCAGGACACACCCGACCCCAAATTGACGATAAGAGTACGGGGGGAGTTCAAGTACAACCATATCTGAGTGGGACAAGTGGAGTTACACGCTTACAGGTGTTTTCGCTGGTTTCTCCCGCTCTTTTTTTTATTATTAGTGTTGATGACGTAGCAAAGTGTGGCGATGACATTGGAGTAGGTTAGATGAGTCAGTGCAGAGTGCTGTTGTTGGGGTCATGGGGCGTCTCTTTCCGTTGCCAAGTTGCGGTCTGTTGTGGTCGGGAAAATTCAGGCAATCAATCAGCTGGCCCTCCGCCAATCCACACGATTATCTAGACGTATCGATCCTGATGCTTCGTTGGGCTCTTCGTCGCGGACAAGAGTTCGAGTCGCCTGATGGCATTGTCCAGAAATTTGCGCTGCTCTTGCAGCTGCGGCAAGAGCTCCTCGGCGGTCAGTACCTGAAGCTTGGCGGCGGATGATCCCGATCCAGATCCTGAGGCGGATTTCTCCGACTCGGTCCAACGGTTACGCAGGCCAGCGGCCGACGGTCGGAGCATGTCCAGGACCCGCTTGATTATGGAGGGACTTCCCTGCTGCTGGGTCTGGTGTTGCTGGTTCTGCCCCTGCTGCTTGTGGTCCTGTCCATTGTCAGTGGCTATGCTGCCCTGTGGGAACTCCGGCATTGTAAGCAGCGGTGTCCAAAAGAACGAGCCGAGGCCGGAGGGGGCCGGGGTGGCTGGTGGACTGCTGCTAGTCGGGTGGCTGTCCAGCTGCTTGCCTTGCTGCGCGGCAAAGCGTCCGTCCAGTCGCTCCAGATGACGCTTGAGGTCGTCCAGCTTGTGCTGCAGATGCTCAAAGTCGGCGGTCAGATTGATGGCCAGCCGCTGGGTGCTGCTGCTCTCCTCCGAGGGGCTGTAGTTGGAGTTTGCCCCGTCAATCCCATGGGCCGCCTCCAGGTGGTCGATTTGCAGCCGCAGCTGCTGATCCCGCAGCTGCAGATCGTCGAGCAGCAGCTGCGTCTCCGTGCCCAGCGGCTGCTCTATGTAGATGCGCTCGATCTCCCCCAGAAGCCTTTCCCTGTGACTGCGAAGCGACTGTAGCTCCAGCTGCTGCCCAGGATCGCAGGAAGACAGGCCGAGGCACAAGGCCAGGGCCAGGGCCATCAGGGCGACGACGAGTTCTGAACACGACCAAGACATTTTAGAGACTGAGGAGTCGATCCCATACCAACCGCTTTCTACCTGAGCATCTGGCATAGCAGGCATAGCAGGCAGAGCAGGCATAGCACCTACTGACTTTCCCCCATGCCCTGCCCTGCCCAGCCCTGCCCTACCCCTGTCCCATTGTTCAGTTGGAAACTGGAAAACTAGAAAAATTTTTAAGTGCTTCATCCGTTATCTGCCTGTCGTTAATTTCTTCTTCTCTTTCTGTGCTTGTGTCTCTGTCTCCCAGGTGGTGCCGTGGGTTCCTATCAGTCCAAGTGCAACAGCAGCAGCACCAGCAGCAAAGACACGAGTATGCCAGCCAATGCCAATCAGCCGAATGTCGTCGAGTACACGGACCCCGTGGCCGTGTGCAATGTGTCCGACCTGAAGGAGAACGAGATGAAGCAGGTGGACTTCGACGAGGACACGCGCGTCCTCCTGGTCAAGCAAAACGGCCGCCTGCAGGCGGTGGGGGCCAAGTGCACCCATTTCGGGGCTCCCCTGAACACTGGCGCCCTCAGTCAGGGCCGTGTGCGCTGCCCCTGGCATGGCGCCTGCTTCAACCTGGAGACGGGCGACATTGAGGACTTTCCCCGGCCTCGATTCGCTGCCCTGCTACAACGTGGAGGTCAGCTCCGAGGGGCAGGTGATGCTGCGGGCCAAGCGGTCCGATCTGGCGAAGAGTAAGCGGGTCAAGAACATGGTGGCGCGCAAGCCGGAGGATCAGCGCTGCTTTATTGTGGTGGGCGGCGGACCCTCGGGTGCCGTTTGCGTGGAAACACTGCGTCAGGAGGGCTTCACCGGCCGCCTGATTCTCGTGAGCCGCGAGAACTACTTGCCCTACGATCGGGTCAAGATCTCCAAGGCCATGAACCTGGACATCGAGCAGCTGCGATTCCGCGACGAGGAGTTCTACAAGCAGCACGACATCGAGGTGTGGCTCGGCGTCGGAGCCAGCAAGCTGGACACCGCCCAGAAGGAGCTGCACTGCACAAATGGCTACGTGGTGAAGTACGACAAGATCTACATTGCCACCGGCTGCTCCTCCTTCAAGCCCCCCATTCCGGGCGTCAATCTGAACAACGTGAAGACCATCCGTGAGCTGGACGACACAAAGAGCATCATCGCAGCAGTCAGCGAGACGACTCGCGTTGTCTGTCTGGGCGCCAGCTTCATTGCACTGGAGGCGGCCGCCTCCCTGGTCTCCAAGGTGGCCAGCGTGACCGTGGTGGGGCGGGACAAGGTTCCGCTCAAGGCGGCCTTCGGGGAGCTGATCGGACAGCGTGTGGCCCAGCTGTTCGAGGAGAACAAAGTTACCATGCGCATGGAGAGCGGCATCACCGAGATCATTGGCGACGACGACGGCAATGTGGTGGAGGTGCAGCTGGCGGACGAGACGCGCATACCGTGCGATCTCCTCATCCTCGGCACCGGCTCCACGCTCAATACCCAGTTCCTGGCCAAGTCCGGCGTGCGGATTAATCGAAATGGCTCTGTGGACGTCACCGACTTCCTGGAGTCGAATGTCCCCGATGTGTATGTGGGCGGCGACATTGCCAATGCTCACATCCATGGGCTGGCCCACGATCGCGTCAACATCGGCCACTACCAGCTGGCGCAGTACCATGGACGCATCGCTGCCATCAACATGTGTGGCTCTGTGAGGAAGCTGGAGGCCGTTCCGTTCTTCTTTACGATGATATTTGGCAAAGGCATCCGCTACGCCGGCCACGGCTCCTACAAGGAGGTCATCATCGACGGCAGTCTCGAGGATCTCAAGTTCGTGGCCTACTTCGTCAACGAGGCCGATACGGTTACGGCTGTGGCGTCGGTTGGCCGCGATCCCATTGTGGCCCAGTTCGCTGAGCTGATCTCGCAGGGAAAGTGCCTGGGCCGCGGCCACATCGAGAATGTCGAGAACCGCGAGGCCTGGACGGCCAAACTTCTGGAGCCGCTGCCTCTGGTGCGCTAGAGGTAGATCAGCTAGGAGCAGCTTCCAGCCCCCAACAGCTCTCTGGAGCCCCCCGCTGGCCTCTGCCTGTGTCTGTGCCTGTGGCATGCAACTGCAAACTGCAAGAGATTTGTCTTTATATTTTCTATGCAATCGTTGAGGTATTCGGTGAATGCCTGTACACGTTCGTCATGTACATACATATGTACATGCCCATGCATACATACATACACACATACATACATATGTTCTGGAGTTACGCTAAATTTGTTGAGTTTTGTACACTACCGCCGCTGGTCCATTGACTGGGCCCAGGACCAATCAGATCACCTTTTCCTTGCCTTAATCAAAGCGAACATGTAACAGTCATTGTCGGTGTAGATTCACATATATTAATACCCCCAATTTTCTACTTGTAAACAACACCACCCACCCAACAGCCCACCCACTGTAACCCAATCTACCTGAACAACGTTCGAATTTGAAATTCCAAAATTAAAGTATTAAATACAATGTAGACGCAACAAAAGCAAAGGCCAATTGCCTACCACTGGGGGGAGATGTGTTCGGGCGTGCAGCCTGCTCCATGATAACTCGTTGGAATCAGTCTGTCCCTGAACGATAAGTTGGTCTGTATTGTATACAGCGTAAATGGCCCGTTGCAGGATTCAGTGTAATCCTGCTTAGCAGACAATGGAAAGGACAAACTGTCTGCAGTCTGTGAGGATTATTTGTTTGAGATATTAACGGTTGTTGGTCATTGATCAACAATATCGCGCCCCGTGCAGCACTGTCTCGTCGATAACAACAGTTCCTATCGATAGTTGTGCTACTATCGGCCACGAGATGGCAGCGCTGTTCTTCAAATATCCAAAAGGTGGCAACTGTTTACGCGGAGCCTGTGTGAAAGAAAAATTGCAATTTTTTCCCAATTCACACACACACCACAACACACACAGACACACGCACTACACCAAAAAAGAAAAACAGGCGAAAAACGCCCAATAAATTCGTGTCGGCAGAAGAAGTGCGGCAGCACAGAGAGTACAACTCCAAACGCAAAAGCAAACCGAAACGGGCACCAGCGAGAGCCAAGCACCCAACTGCACTGCAACCGGGACGGACGGACGGAGCCACAGCGACATTCCAGCCGAGCTGTGACCGAGCACAGCACCAAGAAGAAGAAGAAGCAGAGAAGGGAGGCCAATTTACGTTTATCAATTATGAATTTCCTGGGCTTTGGCCAGTCAGCCGAGATAGAGATTGTCTTCGATGGCGCCGAGCACAAGACTGCCGAGGTCAAGGGTGAGGACGGCAAGGTGGAGAAGATGCTGCTCTTCTACGACGGCGAAACAGTGTCCGGCAAGGTGAGAACGGAGGAGGCAGCCACTGGGAACAGTCGGTTGTGGTTGTTGTGCAGATGCGGAGGGGAGGCGTTGCCTTGGCTTGCCTTTATCGGCATCGCTTGTTCACTCACTCGCTCACTCACTCACTCAGTCCAGCAACTAACTCAGTTCTTTCCACTATCTGTATTTCTGTATCGTTTTCCGCTCTGTCGCTCGCGGCATTATCTAGGTGAACGTGACGCTGAAGAAGCCGGGCAGCAAGCTGGAGCACCAGGGCATCAAGATCGAGTTCATCGGACAGATTGAGCTGTTCTACGACCGGGGCACCCACCACGAGTTCAAGTGCCTGGCCAAGGCACTGGCGCGTCCCGGGGATCTCATCCAAAACAACAGCTACCCGTTCGACTTCCCGAACGTGGAGAAGCAGTTTGAGGTGTATGCCGGGTCCAATGTGAGGCTGCGCTACTTCCTGCGCGCCACCATCGTGCGTCGGATCAGCGACATCACGCGCGAGGTGGACATCGCCGTGCATACGCTCTGCAGCTACCCGGAGATGAACAACCCCATCAAGATGGAGGTGGGCATCGAGGACTGCCTGCACATTGAGTTCGAGTACAACAAGAGCAAGTACCACCTGCGGGACACAATCATCGGCAAGATCTACTTCCTGCTCGTCCGCATCAAGATCAAGCACATGGAGATAGCGATCATCAAGCGCGAGTCCACCGGGACCGGCCCGAACATGTTCAACGAGAACGAAACCATCGCCAAGTACGAGATCATGGATGGGGCGCCGGTAAAGGGCGAGAGCATACCCATTCGGGTCTTTCTCGCCGGCTACAATCTGACGCCCACCATGCGCGACATCAACAAGAAGTTCTCCGTCAAGTATTTCCTCAACCTGGTGCTGATGGACACTGAGGATCGTCGCTACTTCAAGCAGCAGGAGATCACCCTGTGGCGCAAGGCGGACATTCCCCGCTACCACGTCGCCCAGCATCAGCAGCAGCAACACCAGCAGCATCAGCACGTGCCGCTGCATGCGCCGCCACATCTGGTGAGTGGCCCGGCGGCACCCACAGTCGCCCCCTCCCTCATCAGCACCAGCACGGACAGCGGCGAGGGTGCGGCCACAGCCGGATCTGGCATTGGCCTTGGCGTCGGCGACGGGGTGGCCAGCACCGAATCGAAAATGGGCCTATTCACCAGGGAGAGCCCCAACCAGGAGTTTAGCCAGCAGCAGCTAGACTCTCCACTGCCCAACTCGCCGCCGTTGACGCCGCTGAACGAGAGCCCGGCCGAAAGAGAGGTCCGAGTGGAGCCAGCGTCAACGCCAACACCAACGCCTACGCCGGCGGCTGAATCTGATCCAATTGCAGTTTCAGCTTCAGCGACATCGGCACCAGCACCAGAACGAGGGATGGGCGATGGGGCCGCTGCGGCCACTGCAAGTGCCTCGCCCATTGCAATGCTGTCCAGCTCGCCGCCACCGCTCCCGTTGCCGCTGCCCCGTTCGGATGGCGGTGCGGAAACAGCGACGCAGGATGCCCCGGGCGATGGACTGGATCTGGATGGCGTGCCCACTGACGATGCCGAGGTCACGTACCCGGCGGCTGCGAAAAAGGTCAGCGCTTCGCCTCTGGCCGCCGATTGAGAAATATGCGTGGATGGATTGCCACGCACCGGATCGGATCGGATCGGGCTGGGAATCGGAGTCAGAGTCGGAGTCGGACTCAGCTTGTAGTGGAATGGAGGAGCAGGCAGAACTATTTACGTATATAAATCGTATACAGCAGAAGTAATAGCAGCAGCAGCGGTGGCAGCAGCAACAGCAGCAGCAGCAGTAGCGGCTGCGGCAGCAACAACAGCAACAAAACAAGCATACATGCATCTATTTTTTTAAAGTTAATTTAAAATTGTTACAAAATGTTTTATCGAGGTTATGCGCATCATTTACACCAAATCAACCAACAAAATAATCAAACGAAAAGCGAAGCATAGAAAAAGGAAGAGGAAACCCAGACAGAAGCATAGAAAGAAAGAATGAATGAATGAAACCTCGTAGCTACATATGTATATCCATTCTCTATCGATGTTAGAGATAAATTCTATTGGTATTATTGCTAGACACGATTGATGTTGAACCTGGAGGAGAGATCAGCGCTTGTTAACAGACAAACCCCCGGACTTAAGTAGCACCCAACCCCACCCATCCGCCATCCCACCCCGAACTACATATATATGGATCCGATGCCATTTTCCCATCCCAACTCTGATCATTCCCTCACAGTTCGTTCCCACAGCGTTTGGGCGTTTGGAAAATCTGATTTTTCAATAAGAGACATACATACATGTTGAAAGTGCTTTCTAAAAGTGAGAATCCCTGAAATTGTGCATTAAAGTAATCAAAGAAACGAACTCTAATACAAAAAAAAATATCACCAACACACACACTTGCAATAAATTTATAGTCGGATCTTGGGAGCGGAGCTGCTGGGTGGACGAGCAGAGCAGAAGGAATCTGAGCTGAGAGCGACGTAGAAATGATGAAAAATGTTACATGCCTTGCATATGTACATAACACAGCTCATATACATAATATATACACATATATAAATATATATATACATATACACACACATTAAAATGCAATTTATCGAATAAAAATGACACCAAGAAGAGCTCTAAACACGAAATCGACAGAGACAAGACTACATGTACTGTACTGTATGTACATAAATAGGTATGTATGTATGTCTGTTCCGGTGTGCTTTGGAGAAGGCGTGATTCTTCGCCATCAGCTGTAGTGGATAAACGCAAGGGATGGATGGGATGATACAATTAAGCTAGGTTTCACATCTGTTCCTTTATAATATCTGCCTTAAAATATCCTGTGATTCGATACGCTCCAGAAAGAATTTCGAAATATAAATGTCCCAACAAAATGATGAAGAATATTGTAAATCATGTGAAAACTTCTCCAGGAACAGTCGCCAGGAACACTCGGGGGGGATGCAATGCACCCCATGCAGAAGCTCTTCGCTGCGCTTGCCTGGAAGCCAGTATAATTACATAATTTCCATATACATGATCTACATTTAGTTTATAATTAATTTAATGCATCGTGAGGGTGGAACATGTCGGTCTTAAGCTAGTCCCAGGTCTCCTTGACCTTCAGGTGATTCAGACGCTCCTCGATGGTCACATGCGGCTTCATTTTGCGCATCGTCTGCTCATCCGTCCACTTGGCCACCAGCTTCTCGCGTTTCTGCAGTTCCTTGGCATGGCCAGATGATTGCTCCTGCATAGATTGAGAGAGTGAGTTTGTGTCTGGCTGAGATTGAAAGATGCTGTTCACTCACCAGCGTCAGGTAGGGATGCCGCAGGAGGAACATGATGTGCTCCTGTCGCTCGTATTCTCGGGTGAGCGTATCCATGGCCCGCTTGCTGACCGGCTTTACCAGACGGCGCTTCCCGCGGAATATATGTCCCGGCACAGTTTTCTTAAAGAAGTTTATCAATGTCAGGTGCATTTTGCGGGGCTGCTTCGAGTGTTTCAGTTTTTTTCTAGGGAAAATGGTGCAGCACGTTAATATTTCTGTTGCACAAGCGTCAAACAGCTGATGGATCTATCGACCTATCGATGGCAAATGTTTTCAAAGAAATTTTACTAATATGGAATTAATTTCAATAAAATATGATTTATTAATATTCATTTTAGTGGGTTTTCTTTGTTTCATCTATGTTTTTGATGTTATTAAAGAAATTAAACTGTCAAGCAGCTGAAACTACTTTTACAGCACTGAGCCGGTTGCGATAACCATAACAAGTGGTAATCGGGCAATTGCCGGTAGTAAAGTTACCGAACCGAACCATTTCGGCCCTTTGAACATAATTTCGATTTGAGCAAAATGAACTTTGCACGCCTGCGGTTCCTAAGGAGCCTTTGCCAGCCGCGCCAACACTTTCAGACACAATGGCAAGGCCAGCGCTGGATGACCACAATCACTAAGCCGCCAGCAGCAGTTACAGAGGAAACGGACGCTGCCACAAAGAAGCCTCAATCAGCGACGGTCCAGGGCCCATCACCCAGTGTGAAGCCAATGCCTTTGGTGGAAGAGCGACTGGAGTCGATACTGTCGCCCATTAGGACGCGGATAATGCGCAAGAAGCGGCTGGCCACCGACGAGCTGTCCGCCCTGGGATTCCTCAACACACGAGGCTATACCACGGCCGAAGAGTACAATCTAGAGGCGTTGCAGGCGGCCCTCAAGGAGCAGAATCTGTACGAGACAAAGCGATTCTTCTCCACAGACAACCTGGATGTGGAGCAGAACGTGCTGTTCGTGGCGGCCAAGTACCCGACGGGACAGCAGCCACGCGAGATATTTTTCTTTCGCGAGGGGTCCGTTGTCTTCTGGAACTGCAGCGACATCGAGATGAACAACGTGCTGATTTTTCTGCGTTCCTTCGAGCGCGAGTCGTACGTGAGTGCCCTGGTCCACGGGGAAAGCGAAGTGATGCCCTACACCTACATCCCGTCAGCGGCCGTCGATGTGGAGGGCGACCTGGTGGCGGAGAGCAGCGACTTCAATGCCACCTCTCGCGCCTTCTTCCAGAAGGGCAAGTTCTTCGTGACGGGCGACAGAGATAGCTTCCTGTACAAGTACACATTCTCCAATGCGATGGCTCAGTCGATCAAGCTGGGCATGTGGGAGGCGACGCTGGACCGCTACATCGACTCGATTGAGCACCTGACGGAGGACCTTAAGCGGGGCCGACGGCTGCGCATCTCCCGGGCGGCCATGCTGCGCAAGACAGGCGAGCTGTTCGCCCTGCGCCACGTGATCAACCTGTCGTCGGATCTATTGGATGCTCCCGATTTCTACTGGGACAGGGAGGAGCTGGAGGGACTCTATCTGCAGGTGTGCTCCTACTTTAGCATTTCGCGCCGCACCAAGGTGATGAACGAGAAGATCAGTCACTGCGTGGAGCTGGCCGAGCTGGTCTCCCACAATCTTAATGACGCTCACCACATCCGGCTCGAGTGGATGATCATCATCCTGATCATGGTAGAGGTGGGCTTCGAAATTTTGCATTTCATTAGCGACAAGGGCGAAAAGCAGCAATCCCTGGAAGTTGTCCCACTCTCCAGTCAGTTAGTCCCTAAGTAGCGTGTATGCTGATTGGAATAGACTCGTTTGTTGTTTTTATAATATATTACATGTATTTTCGCCAAAATATAAATATGTTAAATTAAATTAACCGTCTCTTTCCTTTCTATCGATAAGTAGCTTTGGCGCTTGCCAACACTTCTTTTCTATACAGAGTGCTGAGTGACTCGGTTCTGTTCTTCTTTCAGTAGTTCTTTCCGACAATCGCCAATATAAAAAACTACCAAGGTACTCTGTTGAAGTCAACTCAAAATGATTTTCGTTTTCCATTGTGGTTTCCATAGTCTTTAAATGTTAATAATTTAAAACAGAGCTAAGAGTGCAAAAAGAACGAACCGAACCCCATGCTCGCGGCTCAAAGAACCAGTCCTTCGAACATTTGCGAACCAGCTGAGCCACCTCTGAGTTTTGGCGGCATTTGTGCGCAGTAAAGAAAGGCAGGAAGAGACTGAGACCTGAGACGATGGAAAACGCACTCTTCGCCAATGTGCAAAAGCTGTACGATCACAGGCTTTACGAGTCCGTCATCCCAGCGGTAACCACATCCTGGAAAGTCCATCCATGTCAGCATATGTATTCAATTTCTTGTGAATCCCCAGGCAAGCCTGTTGAACACTTTGCTGCAGAACGATCGCAATGTGGCCACGCTGGAGATGGAGTACCAGGTAATGCTCTACCTGGCCAATGCCCACTACAAGGAGCGCCACTTCCGCCTGGCCTACCAGCAGCTGGAGTCTGTGCTGCACACACGCCGCACCATGCTGCGGTACAAGAGCGCTTGCCTGACGGCCATCGAGATTATGAACAACCAGTTCACGGACGTGGAGCTGCGCTACCGCCTGGCCGTGTGCTACAAGGAAGTGGGGGAGCCAGGTAAGGCAATCAGCACTCTTCTAGCATTGCCAGCAAGAACGCGCACGCCGCGCATCAACATGCTGCTGGGCCGGCTGCACCACCACGCCTCGGCAGGCAGCAAGGGCAAGGCCGACGCCGTGATGGCCTACAAGGATGTGCTCAAGGAGTGCCCCATGTCGCTGAAATCCATTGAGGCCCTGCTCGAGCTGGGCGTGGATGGCATCGAGGTCAACTCCCTGGTGATGAATGGTGAGTGCGCTGCTGCAATCCAGTGCGTCCCTATAATCCACTACAATCCTATCTCCGTTTCTGCCTCAGCTGCTTCTGCTCCCCGGAACATCGATTGGCTGAGCACCTGGATCAAAGCGCTGGCCCAGATGTACGGCTGCAAGCATCTGGAAGCGGCCAAGACCTTTCAGCAGCTGAACGATTCCACAAGGCTCCGCAGAAACGAGCATCTGCTGGTGGAGATCGGGCGGTGCCTGTACTACTACGGCAACCATATCCAGGCAGAGCAGTACCTAAGCACAGCGGTCATGGCCCATCCCTACAATATGGAGGCCATCAGCCTGCTGGCCGTTGTGTATGAGCTGAACGAGCAGAGCGCCATCGAGCAGGAGAAGCTCTTCACCCAGGTGAGCTCCGATCGGGAGTTCAGCCCGGCCCACTGGTTCGTCCACGGCCAGAAAATGTACAGCGACGCCAAGTACCAGCGGGGTCTCACCTTTGTTGAGCGCTGTCTCGATATGGATCCGCGCCACGTCGAGGGCCATTTGTTGCGGGGCAATCTTCTCATCTCGCTGCAGCGATACCGCGAGGCCATCGAGGCGTTTCGCAACGCGCAGGGACTGGCCCCATATCGCTTCGAGGTCTACAAGGGGCTGTTCCACTGCTATGTGGCCCAAAAGCGCTTCAAGGAGGCGCAGACCATGTGCGTCTGGGCTATACGCAGCTTCCGCACCTCACCGCGCAGCTACACGGTGAGTGGAGGAGAAGGATCAGTATCCCATCCGGACCGAATCGGACCGTTTTGGAATCACGCCTTCATTGTGTGCCTCTCATTTATTCATTTACAGATGTTCGGACGAACGCTCTTCCACTCAACCAATCCGGTGGCCAAAAAGAGTGCCAGAAAGTTTGTGGAGAGGTCGCTGAAGATCGACTCCAGCTACACTCCGGCCGTGGCACTGATGGCCGAGATCTGTCAGTATGAGGGCGCCACCAAGGCGGCCATCAGGCTGCTGGAGAAGCAGGTGATCAACTACCCGAATCAGAATCTCTACACCCTCCTGGGCGACATATTGCGCATCGAGAAGGAGCCGATCAAGGCTCTGGACTACTATTATCGCGCCCTGAGGTGAGTAGGAAAGCGACCGAAAAGCCACCGCCAGATTGGTCTGCAATCGAATTCCTTTCCAGCGTGGACTCGAACTGCGTGCGGGCCATAAATGGAATTAACTCTCTAAAGCTGGGTGGCTCAATGGGAGCCAAGGGAGAAGCCACAGCCACAGAGACAGCCAGGGGAGATGGCAGCAATGGAATGACCACGCCCACGCCAACGGAAACGCCCAACCAGGAGTGTCGGAGCGTGAACTGCGATGAACCTTTGGAGACGTCTTCCGAATCTGGGGCGAGCCACAACAATGGCGAAGCGGCTGCCGTGTCGGAGCCCTTTTGGATAGATGCCGATGTGGAGATGCTCAACAACGAGTGATCCAACAGCTCGCTCACATCCCACATAACTAGTTAAGCATTTTTTTCTGAATGTTAATCATAATTTTAAGGATAAAGAAATTGTTTAATTGTAAGTCCACCCCGAAGATGATCAGTGTTTTGAATTTGCACTTCGTTGTGCGGGGCAACACCTGGAACTAGTTCGGAAGATCACTTAAGCACACTGGCACACACGCATCAGCTGTGAGCTCAATCGATGAATCAAAAGTCGCGGGCTATGATCTAAGGACATGAAATACAAGAAAAATAGTGTCGATTGTCGCTGACCTCAGATACATGTTTCCATTAATGATATGCATATGCCACCAAAATATGCATATTAATATTTTCGAAAGTCCAAAACTATATTACCAACAAATATATTATCAACCAAAAAGTAAATATCGATATATCGCAGCTCTATCATTAACGCAAAAATGAGCTCTCTCTCTCTCTTGTTTTTGCCTTCAATGGGAATTCCCAATTGGAAATTTTTTCGCGCGCAAAGCGGACGGAATCACCGAATCAAATACCAATTTATCGTTGAACGTTCAACGTCTGCATGCCGTTTCCGTTATGCGACCGACTTGCCAACGGCATTTTTTGTGTTGTGAATTTTTTTGATTTTTTTTTTTGGCAAAAGTACCTGCCACCCATGCAAACGAAATATTTTCAAAACAGTTATTCCGCGCTAGTCGAACATCGAGCTACAATCTACCCAGTCGTGGGTCCGAACCGCGTTCTGAATGGACATGTGCCCGAAATTCGAATTCTAAAATCGAAATCCCCAAAATTCTTTGTGCATATTAAACAACGATATACAGTACTATATTGATACACATGTTTATATTAATATGATTTAATTGTATTCGGTTTCGACACCATTGTTGTTGTAATTATTGTTCGCGTGAAAGTTCGCTCGGAAAAAAAAACAATTTGCATAAATTTACTCAGAGATCGCTGTCGAGAGATCTGAGATCTACGAGTATCAGAGGTTGGTTCAATTCTTTAACAGCTTTATGCACACATATTTTATATTGCAATCATTTATCACAGTATTATTCATTTCCGTTCCGAATGGCGTCAGCCTAGCGGTCCACTTTATCCTTATCCAAGTTTGTAGAGGGTTTTATATTTTGCCCATGGGCTTGCATGTATATGTACTCTATCCGCTTCACCATTAAAGTACATCTTGATGTACATACATACATTGTAACCGTGTCCGCTTGTCCGTTAGTTTATCAGCATAGTCTGAACAGATCACTATTTTTGATACACGGGATTTCCATACGTGTACCAGGGTAATACGATCACTAATAGTCTTTTGTCAGATTTCTGATAAATGACCAAAATCGTAATTCCATATCAGGCAATCAAAGGAACAATAGAACTGCCCGATGTTGTGCCTTATCAGTTACGTTCACCATTTATCATCACTTACTATTTCGCGTTTTCGCAAGCAACAAAGCGAATGGAGAGGCAGAGAAGATGTGATGCAACGAAAGCTACGAGTAGTATATATGGCGATTAGTTGAGTTGATTTTTTGTTGGTCGGTAAAGAAATGATCAGAGCAGAAGAGCACACGCACACGAGTACGCCAGAGATTGCTGGCACAATCTGGACGAAGGGAGGGGGGCTTGTGGTGGTGTCGGGACTGTGCCTCCATATCAACATCGGGTGCAAGCAAAGCAATATGTTAATACTCGTATGTAGTGCTTTTATCAACACAAAACAGAAAAGTTCTATCTCCATACACGCACTTGTTGATTGGTTTGCTGGCTCTGATTTATGTACATACATACGTATGTATGTACTGTTGCTGAGGGTATGCTGATTTTGCCAGATGCCTGCATGCAGCTCAGAAAAAAAACATATGTACATATGTATGTACAAATGTAGTTACTTGATAAGCATCCACGGCGTCATTTCCGTGTGTCCGATTCATTCAAAAAAAAAAAATATTCCCTTAGAACCACCAAAAGATAATTCGAACAGAAAAGTGCCAAACTACATACATATGTATATGTATGTATGAATGTAGATTCCATACCAATGATCTCTCTCCAAGGGCATCAGAAGCTTCGGCCTTCAAAGACACCCTTCCCTTTTTTGGCTCTTTACTTTCGTTGCAATTTCCCTAGCCAGTTTATGTGTGAATTTTGTAGAACTTGGCGGATACGCAGATTCGTCATGTCAACAAAAAATGGTATGGTGCAGAGTTCTCAGTAGGGTTCGGGCTGTCTTTGGGTTCTGCTTATTTGGGCTGTGTTGTGGGGTGACTCGTGCGACGGGAGTTCCAGGAAATTGAATGATGAATAAAATTAAAATCTGCTGCATGCCATAAATTTACTACACCCGCTCATTCGCTCATTCGCTCATCGGTCGGTCGCCCCTCAAGATTTTTGTTTGTTAATTGAAAGCAATAATCCATAAAACTGGGCAGGATCCCACATGCATACATATGTATGTACAAATTTATGCTTATGCATATGTGTTTTTGTGTTTGTGTGTCAACAAACAATTTACAGCTGTTTACGCCTGTTGGACGCTCTCAAAGAGAGCGCAGAGTGAAAGAGGGAAAGAGAGCATTGCAGTTTGGTTGAAATTCGATTTGAGACGCAGTAAATGCGTGAAACTGATAAGAAGAGAGACTTTCCGCTGCACTCTCCCGCAGTGGAACGAATTTACTGATAAATACACACATATGTACATTTGTACATATGTACGTATGGAGGAAAGAGCTGGGTCCCACAGTCCCGCTGCTTCCATATGCTCCGCAGGGCATGGGAAACGCATGCGCCCTCCATTCAAAACACCTCCCGAACCCCTCTCTCCCGGCAGATAGCGTTTATGGATAACAATAATATTCAGGAAGAGTCTCGAAACCAATGCACAGTGGTTGTCGCAGCGAAACCACTGACTAAAGTGTCAACATTTGATGACAATTTGCCAAACAGTGGTACTCCCTGTTATGGATTTGATTTTCACTGTCCTTCAAAGAGTTGACCACATAACAAATACATAATAAATGGGTAGATTGTACATATGTACAAATGAATGTTCTTTAGAACGCATTCTTTTTTGGTATGAAAATATTTGTGCCCAAAGTGTTCTCTTCGCTGTTGATTCGCTGTTTGACTTGTTCACATTCCACTGTGGGAACCCAATTATTCCTGCTTCATTCTGCAGATTCACGAACTTATTTGATCGCTTATGTAGTAGGTGAGCCTTAATTTAATTCTGACTGGGATTTTCTCGATCCACAGGGAATAGTGAGAGACTTAAAATTTTCTTGGTCGCAAATCGCAGGCGCTCCACTCTGCGCCCGCACGTACATGGGTCCAACTATTGCAGAAGTGCTCTCTGGTGCTCCTGTGTTGCGGTCTCTCTTCCAATAGTTGGGCCCAGGACTTGCGCGGAAGCTGAACAGAAGAACATTTGCAGCCCAGGAGCAGCAGCAGCAGCAGCAGCAACCCTCTTGTTTGGTGTGGCTGAGATGTCGCCGTCAGTCATATGGTCGCCGCGTGCTGCCGTGTAGCGGATTCCCGGAGTCGCTGTGTTGCGGTACTTCGTGTCGCGCGGTCTACGTCCTGGGCGCACATCAACTTCCCCGGCTAATTTATTTTACCTTTCCGTGTCGCCTTCTGGTTCTTCTTCGGTTTTCGGTTTAATGGGTTTCCCTTACTTTTCTGCAATGTGTTTTTTTCTTGTGATGTGGTGTGAATAGCCAATAACAGACGCTGGCTGCTCTGCAACTACGCCTGCTGCTGGCGTTTTGGCACATTTACCGTTATAATAACGTGCTTCCTTGTCTGGACTCCGAAATTTCGGAGCCAGTGCCGACGCTGTCACTGTCGCTCTCGCTGA
This sequence comes from Drosophila tristis, assembly GCA_018150885.1. Classification (NCBI taxonomy): domain Eukaryota; kingdom Metazoa; phylum Arthropoda; class Insecta; order Diptera; family Drosophilidae; genus Drosophila; species Drosophila tristis. The sequence goes on along the minus strand of JAECWT010000215.1, from coordinate 452,787 downwards.
CTCTACGGCTGCCACCGCAGCCACCTCTGTGTCGCTGTTCGGGTCGCGTGCAGAAAAGTAAGCGCAGAATAAACCGTAAATATTAGTGCCGTTTTTTTTGTTTTGTACATTAATTTTTGCCAGTTTTGCCAGTGTATTGCCAGTGTGTGTGCAGGGTGTATGCGTGTGGGAGGGTGGCAACCATCGATTTGCGTGTCGCGCATTCAAAACAGCCAAATTCAAAAATCAAAATCGAATCAAAGTTAACGGGAAAACAAAAGAAATCAAATGCCAGAAATGCGATTTCCTTTGATGGAAATGTGGGAGATAGAGAGAGAGAGAGAGGCACATAAAAAAACACACAAAAACAATGAAAATTATTATTATTATTAGGCAGAGTTTTTATTGGAAAACTATCGTTGCATCTGTCTATCCTTGGCTACATACTATTGTACATACATTTGTACATATCTATGTACATATATAAAGTCTGGGATTGCCGTCTCGTGTCCTCTTTGTCGGAATGTGCAGCAAGCCAAGCAGCAGGCCATCGTTTTCGTGTGTGGCGTGTCCTTGTTCCACAAGAGAAGGTTTCTATACCGTACACGGGATACCCTAGATGGGGGCATAATAATAGGAATGGTATACCCTCCATCGAAGCCAATGGAGCAGTTGGAGTCATCAGCTAAGAGAAATGGCAGCTTTCAGAACTTGCCCAGGACAAGAGCCACAGGAAGGCAAAATTAAAGGAAATTATTCATCAAAACTATAATGAAGATCCATATAAGATTAATATCTTATGCATGTATAGGTATATATGGATAGTCCATATAATGCTATTGGTCTGTGAAAAAGATCGAGTCAATCGATACGCTAGTACTAAGTACTAAGAGATTCGACTACTGTCAGTGTTGCACTTCCTTGGTCCAAACATGTGGCGCATTTAATTATAATTCCACATGCAACAGAACCCCGAACCCCTATAGCAGCCCCAGCCATCTCGAATGAACTCCAAACTCTGGCAATAATAATACTCGATCTGAAGTTTGTCTGAAGTTTCCACTTACAAACAGAAAAACGGATAAATGACACATCACAAGTAACGAGGTACATATGGGTATCCATATGTATGAACAAATTGTGGGCGTAATCAATATATCCATAAAGTACATACGAGTACATATGTATATTGAATTTACAGACAAAATAACTGAGGGATCATCGGAAGAAGAACCACCTAGGGACCACGACATAGACCTGTTATATGATAATTATCGCAGAACTTTACAACTGTATCGATAAGGAGGCAAATCCATGAGCAAAGAGAGCTATTCCTTTTGCTGTAGAACGAGATAAGATAACAATGGGGACTGCAGGGCAACTATAACTATAGCAATATAACTATAAATACATACTGGCGAAAACTTGGAATATCTACGAGTAAGGAGGTATCCGTGAAACGATATTGAGGATATAGAGTCCGCACCCAAGGAAAGCAAATTGAGAAACATCGCGAAAATTGTTCTGTAAAGTCTACGAATAAATTTGCGTAATTAATTTTGCTTTGGGAGAATGTTCCCAGAGACTTTTAGTCATCTTCAGCTAAATAGAATTCAATGAGAATAGGAACGCTGTGACAATGAGACTTCCTTTGTTGGCCAAACTATTCGAAGGCCTTTTAGGGAGAATTGCAATGAGTCAGATCCCGAGTACTGCCGCCCTCCCACCCACCTGGTGCCCATGGGGCACCTCCTCGCTTGAGGTGTTTTGTTGCCTGGCGATTGAGTCACGTCAGCTGTTTCGTGGCAGAGAGAGGTCTGACCTTGATGACCGCATGCGCGGGCATTCGTCACGCACTCCTTGTGTCCGCCCCCTCGCTGAGAGCAGGGGCGCGGGAGGGAGTTACCGAAAAGGTCAGCGCAATAAGCGCAATATTTTATGCTCGTATGTGGCATTGACCTTGCCCAATTCCCAAGTACCTGCAGTTTGCAGCCGCAGCGTGGAAACTTCTGGAGAACCGTGGGCTCTTTCGTGGGAAAATAGTCGAGCGAGCCACCAACGCAGAAGGTGTCGTCAATTTACGGCCCCTGGGAGGTGGTCTGTGATGATCGAGTCACTGCCAGGGACACCGTAGGCCTGCCTAGTACCCAGCCAGTGAGGGACACAGGCACGGCACACCCAATGCTGAGGATTGGTATTGGTCTTTCGGTGGAGTGGAGTGGAGTGAAGTGGAGTGTCGTTCCGTGTGATGTGATGTGTTCTGTTTTGCTGTTGATGCGGACATTTCGTGTTTGACGCTTATTATTTTGTGGTTCTCTTTGGCACTTCCGCTTGTCAAACATTTGTCAGCTTTTAGCTTATTGCCAACTTCTGTACCCACCGATGCCACTCTCTGTGTCCCGCTGCCGCTGCCGCTCTCGCTCCCAATGTCTGTCTCTATGGCTATGTGCGATTGCGAAACAAACCTACACCGAAACTGAATCTGAATCTGAATGGGAATCGGAATCTGAATCTGAATCGGAGACTGAAACCGGGACGGAGTCAGGTCCGTCTGGTCCGTCTGGTCCGTCTGTAGAGCCCACCTTTGGCGGCGGGCCTCTCGGGCGGGTTTTAGTTGTTTCTTTTCGCTCATTTCATCGCATATTTACGTAGGCCATTCGAGCCAAGTTAACGCCTTTATTTATTGACTTATTTGTTTAGACCACCACCTCTACCTACCTCTCTCCGTCTCTCTCTCTCTCTGCCATTCGGTACGGCGGGGTACAGTGCGGTACAGCGCGGCACAGTGCGGTGCGTGTGTGTCGCTCACTCACGTTTCAATGACAAAAAGCAAATAAAACTCCATTTACCGTTTTCCTACTTACGTTTCTGGTGATGTCACACACTCGCCACACGGGCCCACCATCACATCGTATTATAGATTCATATAGCAGTGCCATATACCCGACCATCCAGCATATAGCCATCATCTACACATGCACATTGTGTGTAAACGACAGCTTTTCATTCTCGATTTCCTTTCAGCTGGGGAAAATCACCAGAGAGGAATAAGAAACCGGAAAACGAACCACTTCGAGAGACATCAACACATCGAATCGGTAAGTTAAGAGAGTTGTTTATGGGTCTTTGGGGTACTGCTATCCATAGTCTAACTGATAAAGGATCGGTCCAGCACAACTTGGTTGGGGATCAGTAGTGCAGATGCTCGCACCTGATTAGGGATTGTGATGCATCAGAAAAGGAGCATAATAATAGTACGATGTGCCTCAATTCTTCGCTTTTACGACGGCGCTCATACATGATGCATGATGCATGATGCACGATGTATGATACATTGTGCTGGTGCCAGGCTTTCTTTCGAAGAATCAGTGATAAGGAGAGTCCTTCTATTAAATGTCTCATTCCAGAGAAAAAGAATCCCCCACGAGCATCTCTGAGCACCACAATCTGCAGATGGCTTAACGCTTGGCGAAGATCTGCCACGATCTAGATTCTAGAAAGAAATGCGCCCACCGCCCCCCCACTTTAATCACTTTAATTCTGGGAAAGCTGTCGTGCCGCTGTCGTGGCATGAATCATGCCATTCTGTGGCATCGTGCTCGTATCTTGGCGTTGATAAAAATACAAGTGGTTTCGTCATACTCGACCAAGATGACGACGACGCCGCCTCTCTGTACTATACACCAAATATTTTTGGGGGATTATGTCGTAGGTCAGGGAATCAGAATGTGCGAATGAAACGAATGCTCGTTCGAGTGGTTATGAATGGGCAGAGCGCCAAAAGAAATGCGTGACTCACAGGCGCGAATGGCGGACTGCATTTTCAGTTTCACTTATCGAGAGTTTATGTTGATCGCCTCAATTGGAATTCAATTCAGCAGCGAACGCTTGACGAATCGATAAATCGGGAAAACGTGGCGCAAAATTCATTCACTGATCGCCAAAAGTGACAATCGATCGCTCTATGGATCGACGGATGGATGGATGGGTCCGGAGGCCGGAAAGTTGATTCGTCATAGCCAGAGGGACCCGCCGTCTTCCCCCACTACGAGCATATTTCAATATTATTTATGATTATCCACTGCACGATCGTACGGCTCCCAGTTCCTCCGCCCAAAATGGACATCACAAGCGACGCACAGCAAAGTGCCACCCCCACGTGTCTCCACGACCATTTCCATTCGGACAGTTTATTTATTTATTTCAAAGGGAGGAAGACGAGTGTGTTTGGTGATCGCCACGCCACGCCACGGGTCACGAAAACGAACAGGGAGAGTGAGAATCGATCATTGGATCAGCTGACAGTTGATCAAACAGAGATATCACGGATCGGATAGCGTCGGATGGAATAGAGAATGTTGCCTGTAGGACTGTAAACCATCAAAGTTCTCGGAACGATCGTCATATTTCATAACAAGACAAGAGAAAGGGGAATGAAAACACAAGGCTGATCATTTGTCAAGCAGAAATTAGATCCCTGGAATGGTATTTGGACTGCTGCTGCTCCTGGCACAGCTCAGGTGGAATCTAATGGTAGATGATCTTCTGGATCTTCAGCTCTATTAAGTCAGCGTTCTGGAATATATAATCACTGAAGATATTAGCAGATCATTTCGATTTTATGGCCCTGATAAGTGCAATTTTATTACTCTACTCAATAGTCCAGAGTCCGTAGGTCTCTTGTCTCGTGTTCGTGGCAGCCACTGCACACATTTCAATTAATTTCACACAGAGACGCATCCATGTAAGTCTCATCTGCATCTCCAGCCAGCATCTTCAGCCACTTCACTTGGAGAGAAAGAGATTCCCAGGCCGGGCGCCTTGTGAATTTAGTTGTTCGCGCACGCAATTTGCTGGCTGGTCGGCTGATATGTTGAGGCTTTGTGGTCATGAACCCGAAATGTAGTTGCCATTTTATTTGTTTATTAATTGCTGAACCCCAACTCCGGGCCGCGCATATGGCATGCTGCCTCGCCAGCGCTTGATGGATGATGCGGCTCCATCTCCATCTCCCTCTCCGTCTCCGACTCCATACTTCCATGTTTCGCCGTCATGTGGGCTGTGGGTGAAATGAAACCATTGAAGTTGTCTGCCGACGCTAAGGCGGTTTGTCCCTGATGACAATGAAATGCTAAAGTTTCACTTGGTGCCACAGCCGCATGTGGCGTCCCATCCACTTCAACCGAGCACCGAGTGCCATGCGATTTCATATGGTGATCCACGAGACAAATATTTGTCCGCAGATTCTTCAAGCCATGAAAGCAAAGACTTTGACGATTGTATGATCCATGATCTGCGCACTGAAAATTAATATTTATTCTCCTGGCTTACGGCTTTTAGAGGTACTAATCTTTCGAGTGATCTGCTCTTCTCGATCCAGAGATCTTCGACGATCTTCGCAATCCCTTAACCGCCTGATCTTCCAGTTATATGTCTGATTAGATCAGTGATCATTGCCTGATCTTCTGCGATTATCTCTTCTCTGGAATATCCTCAGTTTCGATCCGAGGTTTGGCATCACCTTGCGGGGGATATTTTCGCATCGCAAAGCAGGCGTGAAATCATTGCTATTATGATGGTTGTTATTCTTTTTGCTCAGCTACAGCCACGAGCATTATTATCAAATTAACGCGACGTTTCACAGGCCAGGCCCATTATTTACTTTTTACCAGTGGAGTTGCCAGTCACCAGTGGGGAGGAGTTTGAGGGTGCGGAGTGCCAGAAGCCGATTAAATGCTCTCGACAATTGTCGCCTATTAACAAAATCAACTCGGATGCGGGCCGATGGTCTGATGGCCCTAATCAAAAATGTATTTATGAGATACGGCGACACACACACACACACATGCACGGGTGGAATATCTACATTGTTTGTGTACTGTTTAGTGGGTCAGGGGTACAAGCGGTGCGTACTTAAATTTCATTACATTTAATGGCATTTAGTCATCAAGGGATTTTCGTTGTGTTTCTGGCTGTTGAGGCTGTGCTTGACGGAATGATGAATGATGAATGATGGCGACAACCAAACGATCGAGTGTCCGCCTGTGTTGTGGTCCAGTGTCCAGTGATCAGTGATCAATGATCAGTGGATCAGCGAATGCCAAATAGTTGCGCAGGCGCTCCACCAACCCACAGATGAACCAAAAACCTGATGTGCCGCAAAGGTGAAGACAAATTGGGCAGCTTACATCATGGACTAGCACTCGTGAACTCGTGTATCGTATGTGTGTGTGTGTGTGTGTGTGTGTGTTTTTTTTTTTGTTTTTGTTTTTTTCTTTTGGCATATCCGAAATTATGAATCGCGCAAAGGCTGGCGGCGGGCAATTAAGAATTTCTGTCTTTAGCTTTGGCTTTAGCTTGGCCTTTAGTTTTGAGTTTCTGTTTGAGTCTGGGTGGGCGCGAATGCCAGTGCCAGTGCCAGTGCGAGTGTGTGCTTTGTGGCTCATTAAGTGGCTCAAATGGCAAAACTGCTGGCCGGAACAAGCCGAAAACCAAGACATGGAATCGTACGGGCAAACTCAAGCCAAGAATCATTATGTCAATGTCAGATGTATCTCCTCTCTCCATTTGTCTAATTTGTTGTTTGAATTACCTCATGCCTCGCCTCATACCTCATACCTCAGACACAGACACAGACACGACAGACCTCTGCACTTGAGACTCCCCCCCGATTCTATTCTCGGAGATTTTGCAATCTCCGCGCTTGAGTGTGTCAAGTGTCGGTTCTGTGCGGTTCTGTTCTGTGCGGTTCGACTCTGTTCTCTTTTTCAATTAGTTCTGCGGACCTGTGCTTTTCCCAAGGTTGCAGGGAATTCCCCATCCAATCCAACCCAATCCCATCCCTTCCCATTCTATTCCCCATTGTTCTCTGATCTCGAGTGATCTCTCTGATTTGGCTGATCACTTGGGAAAAGGATCTCCGGCAGGGACTGGCATCCCTATGACTTGGCACTCCTCTACTCCCGAAACGATCGATCATCCAGGATGCGATCCCCATGCGAGAGTGTGTGTGTGTGTGTGTGTGTGTGTGTGTTTCTTTAATTACTATTACTATCTTGAGTGCATAATTTGTGACCAGATTTACCAACTTCTCCGAGATGTGTTTGGATTTCCGATGATCGGGGATCGGTGACGGTGATGGGTGATCGCAGATCGCAGATCGGAGATCTTTGTGCGCCATGCCTGTGTATGTGTGTGTGTGTGTGTGTGTGTGTGTGTGTGTGTTTTGGGCCATATGGAAACGATCGCCTAGCTGCAGGGTATAATTTTTTGTGTGCTGCGTGTTCGTCGTTCGCCTGATTGGCTGATGTGCTCGTAAAAGCGTAAGAGCGTAAGAGCGTGCCTCGTGCCTTGTACCTGGTGCCTGGTGCCTGGTGCCCCACCTCCTCCAGCAAGCAGAGATCATGCAACTTTTATGATCGCTTTAATGTGGCTGCTCCTCTTCTCCCCTCTTCTCTCTAGTCTGCTCTGCCCTGGAGCTGGAGCTGGATGGATACCCTGATTGACCGAACATTAGATGGATCATTTAATTTAAACTATTTATGGATATTTTATGGGGTGCGATTTGCATTGGCCAACTTTCCATTTGACAAAATGAAACTTAAGCTGCTGCTGCTGCTGCTGCTGCTGCCCCTCAGTCTCAATGGGTTTCGATGAATGGAATTCCGCTTAACGATCTGACGAATGATGGGGAGATCGCAGAGTGGGCTGCGATGAAGGGAGATCCAAAGAAGAGGAAAGAATGCAGGAAGACTTGGAGAATGGAGAATATCAGCGAAGGGAAGCGCTCGCTGCCCCTTTCCTATTCGACTGGAGCTCTGACTTCCGGTGCAGGCGCCATTATCTATCCTATGTGCCACAGGGCAAACACAGGCCATATGGTGACATGAATCAAAGGCAAATACTCGATACTGAGGCCCAGTCCCAGTCCCAGTCCCAGTGCTAGTCACAATTCCCCGCAATGTGCGAGTATCTCCCTAGCCAAAGAGTTATTTTTTATCTTATCTAATGTGTTTACGTACGATTTCTGTTCGATTTTGATATGGGTAGCGTTTGGTTCATGGGGGAAGGTGTGTTTACCAGACGACGACGACGACGCTGACTGCTCTGCTCTGCTCCTCGATAAATAGATACGGGTGGTACGAGAACGGGCACGCGAACGCGAACGCGAACGGGAACTACATAGTACGAGTATCTGGGTGCAGAGTTTACGAGTTCATATAGCCAGATGTGTGCTCGTGCGAGTGCCCGAGTGAGTGCACGCTAGCCCAATTGTTGATTCTGCTGTCGAAGAAGATCTCCATCATTTGCAAAGAGTCCGTCCAAACAAAAAATAACAACTTTATTTCTAGCTGTATCTGTATCTGAATCTGAATCTGTGTCTGCATCTGCATCTGAATGTGTGTGTATGTTTTTTATTGTGTTTACACTTGACTCCATCATGCTGCCATGCTGATGCTGGGGCATGGGAGTGGGGCCTGTGGACTGTGCACTGGGGATTGGATCGTGTTGAAAAGTCTTTGCAATTAGCACGCTTTCAGCGCATACCAAGCACACACTTTTGGGTCAAGGTTAGTAGCCCATCCCCAGCCACAGCCACAGCCACAGCCCCAACTAATGCCGCTGTGGCTGCAGCACCCAGCACCCAGCACCGATTAGACCCGATCAGCCCTAGTCCGTGCCCATTAGCCATCATAGAAATCTATCCACCTTTGTTCATACGTATGTACATATGTATGCATGTATTTTTCTTTCCATTCATCCATCCATCCATCTAGCTGTTTTCGTATTTGTTTCTTGCTTGCATTTGTTGGCTCTTGATGCGCTCCGTGGGCGTAAACACACGGCAAACAACTTCATCCGTGGTGTCTCGGAATACGACGATCGAGACTGGAGATCCCAGCCAGACAAGAAGTTGTCCCCGGTTTCGATTTGGGGGCCCTGCGCTGTTGTTTTTTTTCCAGTCATTGTGGGCCACAATGTTTAGGGAATGCTCATAAAATGCAGAAGCCCCTGGAAGTCGAGACAGTCTCTGGTCCCCACTGAGATGGTTCAATGTACAAGTCAAAAGTCGATTGAATCCGTAATTGAAGGAAGCGTCCTTAAAACGGTTCCACCAGCAGCACATTCACATTCGCAGATGTTTCATTGGAACCCAACAATTGGGATTTGGGATCCCGACTGATGTGTCCGTTCGCCTAGGGGGAATTTGTACCGCGAGCCAACGAGCATCATTCAACAGAAAGAGATCAACACTGTTGGCTGTTGGCTGTTAACTGTTAACGGTTATGCTGTTATGTATTCATATTTGTATATCCAATTATCCAAATGATATATCTTCTGAGTTCCTTAGAAACGAAGGGCCATTTCGTCCCCAATGTGGTTGCCCTTCCGTTGTTTCTCTTTAATTCTCTCTGGCATGATGGCGGCTTGGCTCTCAATTCAATTCAATTGAATGCATTCAAGGGACCTCTGCGAATCCGTAATTGGAAGGGAACGAAGACAGTGCTGAAGATGGAGAGAGAGAGCGAGAACGGAGAACTGAGAGAGGGAAATACGGATGGAAATGAAAATGGAAATGGATGTGGATGTGGAACTTGAAGTCAAAGCCGCAGTCGGAGGCCTAACCCCCGTATAAAATGATTGTGAATGGCAGAGTCTCGCAAGATGCACATATGTACTATATACTTGACAAGCCTATATATACGCATATGTATATAGGGGATATATGCATGTGCATGTGTATGTGCATCTACTCCCCCCACCTACTTGCTTTGCCCTCTTCTACTTTCATATTTTGTATGCTTCACAGTTCCCTGCTTCCCTGGTTGCCGGGTTCCTTTTCTGCTCTCTTGTGACGTTAATTAGAACGATGCACCATACAAGGGGGGCTGCTGCTGCTGCTGCTGTCGGAGGGACGGCTGCCGGGAGGATGGGGCATTGCAGTAGGGTGAGGAGCAACACCAGCAGCAGAAACAGAAGCAGCAGCAGCAGCGGCAGCAGCGGCTTCTGTTGGATTAACGGCACACGTGTCCGCATCTTGCGCTTATTTATTACCTTTCAGCACCGACCAAAAGAATTTTCCCTTTTCTTCTTGATGATTTTTTTCCTTATTTTACACATTTTTCTGATTTGATACCCTCTCTCTGTCTGTGGGCCCAGTGGCCATGCTTGACTGAGTGGGCGAGTAGGCCTATACATGCGTGCATATTTATATGACTTAAAGAGTATTCTTGGAGTTTAGCTTGGACAATAATTAATCAGCAGATGAAAGTAGACATCTCTATTCAAATTTCTGTCTCATTCCCCTTCGTGAAGTAAATTGCGGGAAAAGGGTAACAGTGTGCCAGTCGGCCATTTCGGCTTGCTAGATTAATAACTTCTGAGCGAATAAATATATTTTGAATGCAATCGACTTTGTTTAAGATAGAGTACCTGATGCAATGATGTCTAGACGCTATACCATAAATACCCTATACCCTAATTTTATTTATATTTTATTATACCCGTACCCGTACTCGAATAGAAAAGGGTTATATTAGATTTGTGGTCAAAGTGGAGGAGGAAACATTTCCGACCCCAGAATATGAATAGCTAGAATGAAGAAATGAATTTGCAAAGGCTACCCCACCTTCCAGCGCTGCAGGGCTACTCATTTTCCCACTCTCGCGCACACACTCTGCCTCGTGCAGCGTGCGCCCTCGGTCGGAGGTGTAAGAATAGAGCTAGCACAGAAATTTAAACAGATGAAATATTTAAAAGCTCTGCATAAATCAAACGCTCACTTATGTATGTGCAGATACACTGACGGAGAATAAACGTCGAGTCGCGGCCACTGAAGCGACTCACAACGTTCCCTCTCGTTTTAAAAATAAAAACTGTTTTATTCTTTTATTCCACCTTTTGCTACCTCTTTTCGATTGAGGCCTCACTGTGCGTCGCGGCATGTCCCCCCCCTTATTTGCCACTCCTTTCTTTCACGCTCGTTTCTAATGAATCGCATGTCGAGAAAACGATGCTGCAGCCATCGTTCAATGCTCTCTTTCTCTTTCTCTGTCTCTCTGTCTCTTTGTCTCTACCACTCCCTCCTTCGAGGCGGCGGCGTCGGCCCCGGCCGAATTCTTTCTTCTTCCGTGGTGCATTCCTTTCGTGCCAAAATAAATGAAAATAAAAATACAACTTTTGTTGAAAGGTGGCACCCGGGGAGATGGCAGCAACAGCAGCAGGAGCAGGCAAAGGCAAAGGCAAAGGCACAGGCACAGGGCAGGCGATCCACTGAAGCGAAAAGTAGAAATTGCTTTGCCCTGGAAAATGTCCGCACACACACACACACACACACACACATGCACACATGCACACATAAATATTTTCCAATTGAGCAGACTATGCAGTTTATTGGTTTTCACTTTTCAGCCCTTAAGCACTGCCCTTCTGCCACCCCATCTATCTATCCCTCCTACCCAAACGATGCCACCGCATCGCATCCTCATTCCATGCCATGCCATTCCATTCGATTCCTTTCCTTTCTTTTCCTTTCCTTTCCATCCCACCTCATCTCACGGTTCAGATCTATGCTGCCCCTTGGGTCGTTCATAGCTGTTGCAATTTCAATTGCATTTATGCGGAATGAGGGATGTGGCATAGGGGGGATGTGGATGCAATTTCCAACAGCTTGTGGGGAGCCTTATTCCTACTTGTTCCAATTACCGGAAATTATCGTTTAACGCCGTTCTGGTAACTCTGAAATTAGACTAAATCTAGTACGGAATTAACTGGGATAATCCTTTTTCTGCCTTTATCTGTTCGTATATATGTACGTATGTTAACCTCTTCTGCACCCCAATTTGATATCTGAATCGGTGCTATTGCTATATCGGTATCGGTAGGTACTATTCACGTGTGCGGGATTTGAAATAATTGAGATTGAATGGGAGGCTGTTTGCCAGCTCTGATTGGAGCATCGATTGGCATTTTCTGTTTTTATTTTTGTTTGTTTGTTTCGGTTGCAGCCCCTCGCAATCCCTCCGCCCCCTTTGGCTGCGGCTGCGGCTGCTGCTGCGGCTGCTGCTGCGGCTGCTGCTGCTGTTCCGCCACTTGCTGGAGTTGGCCAAGTCTTGTTGGCCCTGAATGAGCCGAATGCCATTTGGCTTCAAAATCATTTGCTAAAACAGTTTTAATTGTTAGTGACTGCAACTTTGACAGCGTCTGGGGTCTGGCGGGGGTCTGCAGTGCGTTTTAACATTAATTAACAAGGCGAGCGGCGAGCGGCGGGCTGGGGCTGGGGCTGGGGCTGGGGGGTGACCGGTTTTGGGGTCAGTAATGGGTTAATGTGAGTTTGTTGTCGCAGATTTGTTTAATTACGAGTCTGCGCCCCGTCGAGGCGGTGGGTGTTCGTGCGCCGCGGTGCCACATTGTGGGGGGGGGGGTACGTGGTAGCAGGGGGTGCGGTAATGGAGGGTGCTGGGGGGGCGGGGTGGGGTGGGGTGACTGCTTCAGATTCGTTGCGCATGCGCAGCTCAAGAACAGCAGCCGCAGCAACAACAAGTTGCAGCAACTGTCAATGTCGCTGCAGCAACAACCATGAGTTACCTTTGACAAAATGCCGACACTGTACTTCCCCCCCTTCCCCTCTCGCATATGGCCGGTTTAAGACCTCCCCCCCTCCCCGCCCCACGTAACCGTCTGAAGTCCGCGAGTATTTCGATTCGTTTCAAATTGCAAAAAAAATAAACATACTCAAAGTGCATTAAACACACACAAACACACACACCTGCAGAGGCAGAGAGATGCAAAGATAAATTAAAAAATAAGTATACACATACATATGCATGTATGTATGTATGTATGTATGTATGTATGTATGCACAACTAGCAACTACAGTGAAAACTCTCTGCAGCGAAGAGCCAAGGTTATGGTTGCAGTTGTAGAAACAGTTTACATTCGTATGTATATTTACACATTGAATAGTCAAAATAGTCAAGCGAAAGATCGCTCCAAGTACTCAAATAAAATAGTATTAAAATAGTATTAATAGTATTACAAATCGAATATTTATAAACGAGAAATAAGAATCGATGATCTGGGTGCTACTTTCCTTCGGTATATCATCGCATCCAACAGACTTCACACAACGGGAAAGTTAGTTCAAGTCTTGTCCTGTGGAGTATTACGTATATTACTGTTACGAATGGTTTTCTGTCCGCTCGCCTATGGGAAACTTCCACTGCGAGTCAATTCCGGCCATAAATAAATTTAAACTGATGAAGTTTATTGTTTGTACTGATTTTTCTTTTATTTATATACATCTAACAGGTAATAATAAAATTACAAGCTAGTAAATTTACCGGAACATTGGCGGCATGAGGCCTTCAGTCCCGATTGATGCAAAGCATTAATTAAACATTTTAACAGAATATTTACTATACTATTTGGTTAGTATTTAATTCGGATGTCATCTACTGCTAACTGACTGTGGTTTGCTGAGGCCTGTTGCCGATATTTGGGATATCAATATCTATATAGCAAGATGTCCGCTCAAGGCACCACTCACTGTACCCTCGGTCAGATTTATGTTTGTTATCAATATAAAAAGCATTTTTCCTTCTGCTTCTTCCAATCGCATTTGCATTGGCGCATAAAATTTGCATAAATAATTCCATTTGTGCGACGGCAAGTGAATAATATGCACAGCAGCAGCAGCAGCAGCAGCAGCAGCAGCAGCAACAACAGCAACAACAGCAGCAGCAGCGACTCAAAACTAAAGTGAGTGCAATAAAAGTGATATGCAGCACCCCTCGTCAGTCCCACCTGCCACAAGAGACGCACACTCTGCCCTGCTGGATGCCCATGCCCCCCCTTGCAGTGGCAGTGGCAACGACTCCATCCGGTTGCAGTGGCATGGGGCAAGGCTCTCAAGTGTGTTTGCGTCTTCATTTTGGTGGGGGGCAAACGTTGACAGATATTGAATTTGGGGTGGGAGTGCTATGCCACGGAGGTGCCGTGACGATGAGGCAAAATCATTGCCAGACATTGGCCCAAAGGGGAGATGGAGATCCCATGGGGTTGGGGTTGGGGTTGGGGCTGGGACTGGGACTCGGGGTCTCCCTTAGATCTTGCTGCGCTTCTCTTCAGTTGTCATTGGGCCCTTTATGGACTGCCCTTTTCTATGACACGTGCATTTTAATTGGAAAATACCCCTCCCGTCTAGCTGCTTTTCTTCAGATTCGCAGCGCAGAGTGGGAAGCACTTCAGACCCTAAAAAGGACATAAAAATATTCTCGATCGTGCATATATATACATATACATATGTATGTATGTATCTACTGAGTGTGCCATCTATGAATGTGAATTGTGGGGAGATGGTGAAACATATTTTTTGATCGGAATATGCTGGCAGGATCCATCCATCGAATCGCCATATCTTTTAGCTGCCATGGTAACGGGGGATCTCCCAGCTAGATTGTGTGCACAGCCCAAATCCCCAAGTGTATGCTTTGTCACCTGCTGTACTCCTTTGCTACCTCTTCAGCTTCGGGGCAGCAGTCTGCTCAATATTTTCTCTCCTATTTCTGGCACCTCAATTACGTTCCAATTACGTTGATTTGCTATACGGATATATTCGAGCTGCATGCCATGCCGCCTCTTTCCTCACTTTGTATCCCTTTAATCCGCTGATAGCTGCTCGCCTCCCATCCCCCTCTTTGCCTTTTCCCTTTTTTATTCGTTCTGCTATGTAAATTAACAGTAACTGTTCCCCCCCTCTCAACTCTGCGCAGCCCACTAAAGGTCACGCCTCATTTTGAGGGCATTGCGAATTCTTTGTTCACATTTATCGCTGCGCAGTTCGTTTGGCCCGTTCCCGTTCCCATGCCCATTCCCGTACCCGTACCCGTTCCCGTTCCTCCTATTCCCATTGCCGGGAACCAGATTATTATTAACTACCCCTTCGCGTGGATTCAAATAGTATATAGCAGAGAGTGCATACATATGTATGTACTAATAATATCCATAGCAATATTCATCTGGGGGCAGTCGCTAAGTGCTGCTGTGGCTCGCTCGGACAATTAATCGATTAGCCAGCCGGGCGGGCGGGCACATTTATTTCGCATTTCTTCCATTCAGAGCCAGTCTGCCCCGCCGCTCCGGACCCTGTCGGGATGGTGGCGCCGACGCTGTTGTCGCCTCTCCTGTCACCGCATTAACGATCGCCCGGCAATTTGCCAGTGAAATATGACGGAACAATATGATACTCGTAATGATGCACTGGGCGTTGGTCAGCCAATATGGGTACCGATATGGTGCCTATGGCTGTGCCTCAGAGCCCAGCACTCGGAGAATGCGCGTTTTGCATGCGAATGCCAAATGATCGAATGCCTGAGTGGCTGAGTGCCTGAATGCTCGATGGTCAACGCGGAAATGCCAACTCGTAGCTATGGTAGCGAATGCCAAAGATCGATCTGGAGCAGAAGCAGAAGCAGAAGCAGCAGCAGCAGCAGCAGAAAACTCTTGCAGACAGAACCCACGAACTGAGAAGATTTGCCATAGATCGATGCCTCAGTTCCAATGAACTCTGCTCCATTGTGGATCACTCCGCCAACTGCTACAACAGCTCCCCTCTGCAGATACAACATACATACATATCATACGAGTATTTTTCAATGGAATTACTTAATCAGACGTGAGCTCCATCGGGGAGATCAGTTTTAGAGTGCACATGGAGCGTGGTTGGGCCCAGTTGGGCCGATGATCATATCAATTGATGGTCAAGCTCCTCCAAGTGACAGCAATTGTCAAGCTCTTCGAGTCAGAGGGATCTGAGGAGTCCACGATTAAAGCGAACTTATTCTGCGATCACTGATATATCTCTCCAAGCGATCTACACTCTGATGGATATCATCATTGGGCCATTGATCTTTAAACGGATATTGCGTGTCAATATTCCCAAGACGAGCAATCTCCAATTGGGTCTACTCGTAATTATGGCCCCCAATTGCTAATTGCTCCCCCCCCAATGGGCACAAGTTCATGTCGCGTCGCTCGGAGTGTTGTCCGAGTGTTGTCCGAGTGTTGTCCGAGTGCTGTCCGAGTGTTGTCCGAGTGTTATCCGAGTGTGTGTCAAAGTTTGGATGATAATGCGATCATCTTGTATAATGATCGTGCAATGGACTCGATTTCGGTCCGCGCCGAAGACCTCATCAAAAACTAATTGATTGTTTTCCCTCCTTCTAACCTTCTACCCTTCTACCCATCTACCCCTCTACTCCTCTGCTCACCTGCTGTGGTTTTCATGTTTTCATTTCTTGGTGTGGTTGGAGGAGGGGGGGAGGTCTCTCTATTGACATTTTTGTAAGTCCACTTTAAATTTAAATTTCGAAATCGAAATTGAAACTGAAACTGGCCCAAGATCTCTGTGTTTTTGGTGTCTGTCTGTTTTCGTGTTCGGTCGCTCATTGGTCTGGGCCATTTGACAAGCTCTTCGGCATTCACGTTCCCCCCGTCGCCCGCTGTTTGATTGCTGGATCATTATCACTATGGCTCTGGGGGTTAATGATGATCATCATCATCATCAGATCGATCGCACTCTGATCAATTTTAATTGCTGCGACTCTCCCAACGGGCGAGTACTCCTCCTTGAGGGCCCAGTCGTAAATTAATTTAAAACGTTTCCCACAAAATCGAAAGTAAATTCATTTTCAATTTCGTCGTTTGCACAATTGTTGAATCGCGCAATTGCGCATGCGCAGCACTTGTATCTGTGTATCTGTGTATCTGTGCATCTGTGTATCTGTTTATGTATCTCCATCTGCTTCGCTTCACTATCTGTGTCCGCCTCGTCTCCCCTCTGACCCTGGCCAATCGATTTGTCACTGGAAAGCCCAGAAGATCTCTCGCAAAGATCGCCGATAGCCGATAGCCGATCGCTGTTTGTGTTTGTGTTTGGCTGCTTGCTCTGACTAAAAAAAGACAAACACTAATTAATTGTTCTAAATATGAGACAGAAATATCTGGCAGAGGCCGCCTCAGAGGAGGTCGCGGAGGAGACAGAGACGGAGACGGGAGAAGAGACAGAGACAGATAGAGAGACTGCAGCCAGAGATGAAAGACCTCTAATATTTGTTTGCGTTGTCTCGGTTTGCTTTGGAGCAGCAAGGTTAGCCATAAATAGCCCTGGGAATGAGACTCCAAAATAGCCCAGGCGGAGCCGAGGCGCGGCTTGGCGTCGATCAACATTGCAGAGAACACACTCTTTGAGGGAACTGGCTGCCCCTTACAGTGGCAGCTTCACAAACGAGAGAATATATATATAGTAAAAGTTAATGAATATATATTCCATAGGTGCTGCAGGGAGAGTCCCTCATGGGTCGCTCTCCGATATTTCTGGTGGGAACTGTTCGGATCTTTGGGGAGAACATTATCGGTGGGGCATGTTCAAAGGAGAGTGGCAGCACCGCATAGACGAGTGTTTAAGCCTGAAGACGCATGTGTTTCGACGGGTAATGATGATCAATGGAACTAATAAACAACAACAGTCAGTCAGTCGACAACAAAACGCCCAGCACTCATGCCGGAAATTGTAGAACGTGTTTATGCCACAATTTCAAGTTGTTAAGCCACGCACAGACGACAGACAATGCGTCAGACGAATACGGCAACGACAACGGCAACGGCAACGACAACGACAACGACAACAAAGCTGCGCGACATGCGTGCCAAAGCAGATGTACAGATGCACAGATACACAGATACACAAATCCAGTGCTGCAGCGGAATGCATCTACATATATATATCCCAGAGAATGCGAACGAGAAGGAGAAGGGGAGGAACAACCGTTGCAGCACCCTGAGAAGATCTCTAGTCAAGGGTTTCCCTCATACCTTCACACCTCTGTCTCTGCCCCTGCCTCTGCCACTGCCACTGCCACTGCCACTCTCTCTCTGCCCATCCCCTCCTTTGCACTCAGGTGCGATTGCTAGAAAGCGAAACTATCCCACAGATACTACTCTCATGCATGTACGACTTGCCACTACCACTAGCTCTGCCTCTGCCACGCTCACGCATCCCACTTCGAGGGGAGCGAAGTGTTACGAACTGAACTCGATTCGAGTTCTTCATTCATAAATTCTCCATTCAGATTTGGTACGTTCGGATGGGATGGGAGATCGTTTCATCTGCAGATCACGTGCCTGCTATCAAACACATCGCATGAGCACTCTGCGGACAGTGGAGAGTGTGGAGCGTGCAGGGGGGAGTGGGGAGTGGGGAGTACCCTCGTACTCGTGTGTAGTTGGTAGTTGATTGAACCGATTCGTAATAACGTGGCCAGACTCACGATCGAATTGAGTTGTTTATGGAGGTGGCACGCTGACATCAACGCCTCAAACTCCACCGCCCAGGCCCAGGCCCAGTCCCAGGCCCAGTCCCAGGCCCAGCCCTCAGGCCCCTGTTCACGCCTCGCGCCTCCCTAAGACCAATGCAAAGTCCAAGTCCAACGCGATGTCCATGTCGAAGTTTGGTTTGTTTTCCTGGTCGCTCGATGCATAAATTGGAGTGATCCATTGCCGTGCGTGCTGCATATCAATTATTACTTGCTGGCGAGTGTATTCCCCCCAAAGAAGTTCTCTGGGGCCTACCTACAGTGCGTCTCGCCACTGTAGGACATGCAGGGTTGGCATTTGGTAC
Source organism: Drosophila tristis (assembly GCA_018150885.1). Taxonomy (NCBI): domain Eukaryota; kingdom Metazoa; phylum Arthropoda; class Insecta; order Diptera; family Drosophilidae; genus Drosophila; species Drosophila tristis. The sequence goes on along the minus strand of JAECWT010000215.1, from coordinate 434,128 downwards.
CGATTAAACCTCCGACAAATATGTAGACTTTATTTATACCTATGTATAGTTAAGCTACGGCTCCCAGGGAACTCCCATCCCCTAAGATGTGCTCCAGTTGAGGTCCATACCCTGTTCACCGTGGCCTGGTTCGGTTCCTCGGCGGACGCATTGTGCGTTTTGGCCATTTGGCACTGACCTCGTTACACTGCTGCTCATACGCTCAGATGCTCGGATCGGATCGGATCGGCTCAGATGGCTGGCAGCAATCAGGCCGTAAATGGTTAATTAACAACAACGCATAACTCTCACCTGGCCAAAGCAGCAACCATAGGAATGAGAATGGGAATGGAAATGGAAATGGAGGTGGAGACAAAGCCAGAGACAGAGACGGAGACAAGAGGCTTTATGGACATTCTCCAATTATGTGCAGGGGTCCAGATCCAGTTCAAGTTCCCCTTCAAGTTCTAGTTCTAGTTTTAATTGTCGGTCTGGTCTGTGGATTTGCTTTTGCTGTTGCTGCTGCTGCTGCTGCTGTTGCTATTGCTCTTGGCCTCGGTTTCCATTTCAATCTAGATGACTTTTGTTCTTGGGCTCTGTTTGTTCTCTGGCATTGTCACTGGAGATGAAGATGTTGGCAATTGTGTCACACCTCTTGGCCACCATAGGAGTGTCTCTTGTCTTGTCTTGTCTTGTCTTGTCTTGTCTTGTCTCCTCTCCGGTCGCATGGCCAATGTCAATTGTCATTAGATATTCGTCTCCTTCATCCTCAGAACGGACAGCTCCCACCACCCCAATGGCATTGGTCACGCTCTGTCCGTCCAGCTGCTGGGGCTGGAGCCCAGAACTGGGCTGTAACCCTAACCCCATTGCTGGGACCTCATTCTAAATAAAGTCAAGATGAAGCGCCCGTTAGCGTTGACGGGAGATGTAGATTTCAATTACAAATCTACATACATATATTTGGAACCTATTGAATTGGTTCCAAATTAAACAGAAAGTCATAATCAAGGGGGGGGGGGGGGGGAGAAAATTTTTTTTTTTTTTTTTTTTTTTTTTTTTTTTTTTTTTTTTTTTTTTTTTTTTTTTTTTTTTTTTTTTTTTTTTTTTTTTTTTTTTTTTTTTTTTTTTTTTTTTTGTGGGGGGGGGGGGGGGGTGGGGGGGTTTTTTTTTTTTTTTTTTTTTTTTTTTTTTTTTTTTTTTTTTTTTTTTTTTTTTTTTGGGGAAAAAAGGGGAAAGAGGAGGGGGGGGAGGGGGGGGGGGGGGGGGGGGGGGGGGGGGGAGGGAAGGAATTCTTTTTTTTTTTTTTTTTTTTCTTTTATATTTTTTTTTTTGGTTTTCCCTTTCTCTTTCCCCCTTTTCCCCCCATCCTTATATTCCCCTCACTCCTTTTGAAAAAAACATATTTACGTATGTATGAATGCACATGCATACATCCATACATCCCATACATCCCATACATCCCATACATATGCATCCCAGATTCCTTATTCGTGTTGGAGGGTTCGATTGATTCCCACTTCCCGAGAACTTTCCAAGCCAAAAGACTCCTCTCAGAATGGAATAATTTATGAGGCATGGACCAATACACACACATGTACATGTGTATGTTGCACATACATACACACATGCATAAATCTTGTGGTTTGCATATAGAAATTACCGAACGAATCGAACACATTTCTGCATAAATACTGAAAAATTACCTTTTTGCGGATTCTTTGAAAAGGTCTCTCGGCATCACCTCCACAGTCTTACCCCCTCTACCCGTCGCCCTTGGGAGATGGCGACGGCATTAAGCCTGATTAGGCAGCTCTTCACCCAAAGCCAAAGCCAAAGGCCCAAGTCGGGTCGGACCGGATCGGACCCGTCCAGAAAGAAAGCAACAGCAACAGCAACAATAACGAGAGAGAAAAAACGTTAAGTGACGGCGAGGCGACCAAAGAAAACAAAAGTAAACCCGACACAAGTTCAAGGTCAAGAGCAGAGCAGAGCAGAGCAAAAGCTGCGCTTCAAAGGTGTGCTTCACACACACACACACACACACACACACACGCGTGCCCAGGCAAACGAAAGGTGAACGCAAGCGATGGAGAGGAGAGAGCAAGTGAGCGGGCGGGTCAGTGGCTGCCTGGCTTGAGATGTGCAGCTGCGTGAGGAGAGAAGTTCGCAGTCAGCAGAGGCAGCAGCAGCACCGCCACCATAACGACAAGAAATGAAGGTTAGCTTCGAGGGTCGATGCCTTGATACCCTTTCGGTTGCTTCGCTTGCACAGGGGATAGGAAGGGCTGCGTTGCGTGTCCAAAATCTGGTCAGAAGCATAATAGCCTCTGCCAGGGTATAAAGACAACAAATGAAATGACTGAGAAAAGCAGCACAGCATCTTGGAAGATACGCCGGCAGCAGCGCAGTCGTCGTCGTCGTCATCGTCGTCATAGTCGTTGCTTTTTTGTGGCCATGGTTAATGAAAGTCAGAGAACGACAGAAGAACAGAAAGACAGAAAGACGGACAGGCGAGGCTGCGAGGCTGCGTGGCCGAGACGAACATTAGAAGTGGCGAGGTAGAAAAATGCTTGCAGTCGCCGGCTTTGTTCCTCTCCTGCGGTCTGCTACTGCTTCGCTCCTGGTCGCCTCTGCTCTCTGCATCCATCAGTCTGTTGCTTTGCACTCCTACACCCTGCAGCCGAACCACTCTCCACCGCTCTCCTTGTATACCCTTCCCGCTGCCAACTTCTAATTTATTACTATTACGTCACTAAGAGCGTGTGCATTTATGTACATATGTATGTATGTACGTACATATGTGGATCCATCTACTAGATCTACAGCATTTCTGGCTGCTGCTCAATGTAGTCCCCCCATCGACTGATGGATATCACCCGATGAGATTTCTAAGCAGTTCAATGTTTGGTTGGCTTCCACTTCCACTACAGTTGGGCTCTCTTTCGACTCTCTTTGGGTAGGTCATTGCAGTGGTCGCTGGTGGCGAACCCAAGTCTACTCCCCCCCTTCTCGCTCCCTCTCTTACTCTATCTCTCTCACCTCTGAGGCAACCCACACTGCGCGATTCCGACGGACTGCGCAAATGACTTTGAGTTCGAGTCTCAGGCTGCAAGCCGCGGACTATTTCTATACCCTTGACGCGAGGGTGTTGTGATAACTCTGCAGACCCTTTGTTATGCTACACAAAGAATATACATATGTACAGACAGACATATGTATATATCATCTGATCATAAATCCGTTTATAGAAACTTGCTCATTTCTGCAGATAATTTAATCTAACAAACTGCCGCTTAATGTATTCTGCCATATGTATTTCTGTGAAATATAATTCAAATTAGCAGGGGGAACGTAAGGGTATGAAGAGCTTCGATCCGTAATACTTTTAGCGCTGCCTCTGTCTCTGTCGCTGTCGCTGCCACTGCTGCTGCCGTTTTTGTTGCTTTTGTCATTTAAAGTCTAATCAAAACATTTGAAGTTACTTAAGAAACCTACGCAGACTTAAGTTGCGTTTCTTGTTTCGAATTCGAATTCTTAACTTGTCGCAGCTTTGTCTTTGTTCGCGTCTGTCTGTCCCGCTGTCTCTATCTCTGCCAGCCTGTCTCCGCTGCTGCTGCTGCTCTGTCACTGTCTGTATTTTTTTTGTCTGCTGCCTGCTGTTACAGTCGGAGGCTAAACACATTGTAAATTAGGTTTCTGCGACATTTATATGAGCAAAAAAGGAACGTCTTTAAAATGCCCTCTACTCCACTGATAGTTGGAAAATCATTTGCTACAAATTTGAGAGTGTGATGCCAGAAAAAGGTTCGACTTTTAGCCATGGAAAGATCATCATTATTTGGATTAATATTTTAATGTGCCTACGAGTAAGTGTGCAAACCAGTCGACTCGGCCAATAATTCTCATCATTGGCGTTAGAATATTCTGATATATTTAAGCAGGTACATATGTACATTTATATTATTTATTGGTGTATTCATTTGAGACAAATTTAGGAGGTTTATCCCTCAAAGCTTACATACCACAGCACTTCTTCTATAATCTGCTCTCCCCACGAGTTGCGGACTTTGTCCATATGTAACATGTTAACACCATATGCATTCTATGTATATACTATATTCATACGTACATATGTATGTATGGTACAAAGACAAGTTGTGGTGTTCTTGAGCTTTGTGGAGCTAAGTTTGCTGTTTTTTCTTGTTTTCTTTTGTTTGTGTGTGTTTTTTTTTTTGGTGTTTGGTGTTTTCTTTGCCCTTTCAAATGATACAACAGCTTCGGTGGGCTACCATATGGCCGTGTGATTGGAAGTTTGATCTACTTAGGGCCAGACATGAAAAAGAGCGACTTGTACATACACATGTACATATGTGTACCACGAGTTCTATGCATGTATTGGTTTGGGCTAAATTGCGCTGGCTTTCCGCTGCCTGGGTGAGTCAGTTTCGTGTGAACTTTAGTTCTGGCGCCGTGCCAATAGACTGCCGTACTCCCTCTTAGTCAGCCGCAACCCCACTCCCACTCCCACCCCACTCCACCAGCGTGGAGCTAGTCCAAGGTCGTCGTCCTCCTACACACGCTTCTCACTCCATCAAAGGCCCAGAGCCCAGAGCAACATCAGCGACATCGCCCATCACCCATTCTTACGAGTAGTAAATGCAAATTATAGACAAACATACATACATACTTATGTACATATGAATGTGTATGTACATAACTATACTTACAGTGAAAGCTCGCGGAGACGAACACCCGTCCAAGGAGGCATCCATCCATCCAGCGAGAGATGATGGAGATGCCCTCCATTTGTTTAATCCTCAAATGACTCGCACCAAAATCCGTCTGCAGGAGAGAATTCACCGCACCAAGAGAGCTTATCCTGAGCGTCCCACACTCTGTGATTCCACACTAAAAAAAGAAGTCATTAGACAGGGATGGGATCTGGCTGGGTGCACGACGAAAGCTTTTAAAATGAATTTCTCTGTGACTCGAAATGAACAAAGGGAGATGTCCACTCCATGGAACTGTCCACCCAGACGGATTTTACTGTCGCTTTACTTCTGTGAAGGCGAACTACAAAATGGCGTTGCCTGTTGTCCTTTTGTGTGCCTCTCTCTATTGATTTTGCTGTGAATGCCGAAATGAGAGACAGAGCGGGGACATAACTTCGCCAAGTTTACCCTACTCGTAATGCGCCGCCAAGATACGGCGCGGGGTGGGTGCGGGTGCGGGTGGGGCGTAGAGTGGGGCATTTATGGTGACGATGACAGTGATGATGCCTGACGCCTGGTGCCTGATGCCTGATGGTTGATGACAATGCCAGAGAGGAGGAGAGGCGACTCTTTCCATATGGCAATGCATCAAGAGACAAAAGAAGAGGAGATGCATGAGGAGCAGCCATAAAAGGAGACAAACAATCATGTGTGTGTGCCTGTGTGGCTGTGTGTCTGTGTGTGTGTGTGCGCATGCAAAAGAGTGACTGGGAGAGGGGGGCGGGGGAACTCCAGTCAAGTGCTGTTACCATTGTTGGCTCAATGGCTGAAAATGGATAGATAATAACTTGTGAAAATAACATTTGCACTTGGACGCGATTCGAAATTGTTGCTCCATTGGGGGGGGGGAATGGGGAGCACTCGCACTCATGCTGGCACTCGCATGGAGAGCAGAGCTGCAGCCAGGGGGATTTCTTCTGTCAAAATCATGGTCCATGGTGCACGGTCCATGGTTCATGGGTGATTTCTGTTGTTGTCTTCGGCACTGGAATTTCTGACAGATGCGAGTGCATCAAGTTCAGGCCTGGCAATGCTGCGCCATGGAGGGAGCGCTGGACTGTGTGGGGGTGGGGGTGGGGTGGGGCGTTGTGGTGTGGGAATGTTGCTGCTCGAAATGAAATCGTTTCGATTGTCGCTTCAAGTGTCATTGAACGTTTGGGTGGCAAGAAAAGGGAGATACACACGAGTGCGAGTAGGGAAGCGAGGCGGGTGTGAGAGATGCGGAATGGAGTGGAGTGCAGTGGAGTGCAGTTCCCCCCGCACCCGCCACACCACTTGAAACCAAATGCGACTTGCATTTCTTTCTCATTGGATCTATCGCGTATGTATATCGATACTCCCCCACCCACCCCCTAGCCACCCGTCCAATACATGCATTGTGAAACTTTATCGCATGGCCATGGCCCCCACACCACACCACACCACACTACAACGATCCCCCATCCCATCCCCATCCCCAGCCCCATCCCCAACTCTATCGCTGGCATGGCGTTTGTAATTGTTAATTGAAAAAGTCAACAGCCGCGGGGGAGGGAAAATGGACTTCGTTGCTTTTATAACATATTTTCCATACGGTCTCTCGATCACTTTTACTGTCACTCAGCAATTCACACATTTCGAGGTGTAAATGAAAATGGAAATGGAAATGGAGGAAAGCCAGCAATACCGTTGTTCGCCCTCCCCCCCACCGCATCACAAAACTTTCGCCTAGGGCTAAGTGGGGAAAAAAATGAAAGAATGAAAATTAGGTAAAACCCAACAAATAAGAGAAGAAGGAACAACCAAAGAAGTTAAGGAGTAAGGAAAGGGAAGGGAAGGGAACGAAGGACTATACATATGTGTATGCAGAACTGAGTAAAAGAGGAAGGGGGAATGCACATATTTGCATGCCAAACTGTGTTTTAGAGGGCTAACCGATTCGCACCTGAAGGGATTTCGTTGTCCCACAGGGACCCATTCCAGAAGCGCTGCTTTCCTTTCCTGAATGCAAATCCTAGATTTTATAAATACTTATTTATGTTCACATAAAATTAAAAGGAATTAAAAGGATCATCAGCAGCAGCAGCAGCAGCAGCAGCAGAAGGACGTTCGGCTGGGTGGGCTTCTGGTCGGTTAGCTAAGGGACAAGACAAATAGTGATGGAAAAAGAGAGAGTCTGCATACAAAGTACAATATGTAGCATGTGGAGGGTACATTGCAGTGGGAGTGACGCTGCAGTGGTCACAGCTTCAAATGGGCAAATCGGCAATTGCCGAAGACATTTTGAGGCAAATGCAAATGCAATTACCGGAGGAGCTGTGGCAGAGGAGCTGGAATGGGAACGGGCAGGGGAATGGGCAGGGGAACGGGCAGGGGAATGGGCAGGGGAACGGGCAGGGGAATGGGCAGGGGAACGGGCAGGGGAACGGGCAGGGGAATGGGCAGGGGAATGGGACGGGCCTTATAAGCGAAATGATGTCGACGCATCCTATGCTATTTATACGAATCTGTTTGCTTGGCGCTTTTGGATTTTTTAATTAAATTCACTTTCAAAAATACCGCTAATCAGTCGAACAAAAGGCCGGCCCGGCGAACATTTGCATATTTGTTTGTCTCGAATGAAAATGGCAACAAAATAAAGAAATATCCCAGCAGCAGCAACAGCAACAACAGCAGCAACAGCAGCAACAGCAAAATCACATAAAGTTGCGATGTCTTTGCTGTCATTCTCCCTCCCCCTCAGCGGGGGGCGTGGCTGTGAATGGATTAGATTGATCGATCTGGGCAAGCAAATACGAATGGATTACATACATACATATGTTGTGTGTGTGTGTGTGTGTGTGTGCACATATGGGATGAATATTTTGCAAGTCGATGAAAAAGTGAAATTCCAGCAGCGCCATCCGCGAGATGAGATGCGGATTTGCCAGACCCCCTCAGGGGGGGCTACAATTTCCAATCAGCTGACTCCATTCCGCCGCTGACGACCATTCATCGATGGCCCATCATCATCAATGGCACCAAATTAGCCAATGCAGCCATGGATTTGGCTGTGTGGTCGATCGATTGGGGGATCGCTGATCGCTGATCGCCGATCGCCGATCGCGGATTTGCAGATTTCGGATTTCGGAACGCGCATCTTGGGAGAGTTGGGAGAGCTGGGAGAGCTCGTTTCGAACACGTGTACATACACATGTACGTGTGTACATGTGTAAGCGGTGCGCCTTAATTAAGACCAACCCCATCGGGGAATGAGGCTTACGCAAGTGGCTAATGTTGTTACAACCAAAGCGAAGACCACTGCGAGACCCAAACAAACAAAAAACACAAGCCCCCTGCGAGCCAATTCGAATGCTGTTCCCATTCACTGGCAGCTCTTTTTCGGGACTGAATACGTAATCCAGATCAATCCGCACGGATTTCTGGCCCCTTTCCTTGGGAGTCTGCCATATGTTTTTCTCTTTAGAAGTTTCAGCCGTCAGCATCCACGAATATTCCGCTTAGATCTACTGACTCTGATTATTAGATCTACAAAAACTTTATTCCCTTGCTCCTTCCACTGTGTAGATCAGATTATTCCATGCACCAACCATTTAGGGTCCTATGGTCGGACTTCCATTCCCTCTACCACTCCCTTCCTCTTCTTAAATCACTGATACCAACATACCTTCCCGTAATTAGTACTATTCCTTGGCTATCTTTGCATGTTTAGCTCTAACTTTCCTCGACTTTTAGTCTAACACGCGTCGCGCGTCATGCGGCTGCGCCCCTCGGCCGGTTGGGCGGGAGGAGCGTTGCAGACTTCGGCTTGGTGTCGCATGGGCCACTTGATGGTGCAGTCGTTGCATATCCACGTCCAGACATTCCTCCAAGAAATCGCATTGCATCGACTGATAATTCCAAGTCGAACGCAACACCAGTGCCTTTTTCTTGGATTTGGCTAGGGCCGTTCGCTTATGGGAAATGTACACAGCGCATCCACGTTATCCAAGCGATTCGATGCCAGAATCTGCCAGAATCTGCTGCTAATGAAAGTCGTGTGTTTGGTTCCATTGGCGGAGCTCCTGCCGGTCGCATTGGGGCTCACAATTTGCACACTCGCTTACCTCCCATTTACTATTTAATATATTCAGTGCAAAGTGTTCCCCGATTTCCCACCCAGCTCTTTCCTCACTGCATTTCTGTGTACTATCTGTTGCCTTCCCTCAAAAGTAGTCCCATAGGTCCCGTAGACCTTCTCTTTAATTATAATTATCGAACCTGTTCGCTCCATCTTGTCTCTCGCCTTCCAGGCCTTCCCTTTCGACCTGGCTGAGGTTAATCCTTTCGATAAACGCCTAGATAGGCCATGCGTTTTACGACTATTCCGCCAAGGGCCGGCCGTGCCGTGGCCTTGTGGGCCCCAGTCCCTACCTTTAGATTCCCATAATGGGAATGGGAATGGGGATGGGATGGCAATTGGGAGCCAGGCGACATTAATCTCGTCGAGCTGTTCCCAAGTGAAGTTCACAGTTCAATTGCGTTTACCGCTAATTAGTGGCCGGAATTGGAATTGGAAGTGGAATTGGAAGTGGGACTTGGGGCTGCAGTTGGGGCACGCCGCACTGGGCGCTGGCCGCTGGCTGCTGGCCGCTGGGGTGTGAGCCATTAACCTGGCGCCCAATAGCTGGCCACCTTTCAGCCATGTCTTGAGGTTTCTGCCGTGTCTGCGAATGGACTGGGGCATGGGGCATGGGGCACGGGGCACGGGTCTCTCGCTGCTGGGCTTGTTGGGGTTTTTTCAAGTAACCGACGACTGCCGCGAGTCACTTTTATGTTTTATTTATTGATTTTATTTGTATAACTTTTGCAGTTGTTGCTGTCGCTGTCGCTGTTGCTGTTGCTGTTGCCGGCGGCAACGTTATTGTTGCTGCGGTTTTGCGTCCCATAATTATGTCAGCTGCAGTGGCACAATCATAAATTTTCGCTCTTTTTCCGCTGTTTTTCAGTGCTGCGATGCGGCGAGGCGGGGCGGGGCGGGGGGCCATAGCAGTGTAGTATATTACGGTTGAAATGTCTGCAAAATATTTGCAATTTATGATCTACTCGATGCCAAACTGATTTCATATCGTACATCATGTTGGGGACTGGGGGAATCGACCCAAAAGAACACACTTTAATGCCAGTTTTCCCATCTAAATCCCTTTGCAGAAGCCGAAAGAACCGAACTATCCGAATTATCCGAACCGAACCGAACCGAATCGAGCCGCGATGCTGTGGCATCCACTGAATAGCGAGAATCCTGCGTAACACTGCTGCATCCGAAGCCAAAGCGCGAGCCAAACCGTAACAGAAGTTTCCAATTCTTCGAGGGATTACTGCCGCAGGAAGAGGAGACCATAGCCCGACCCCACACACCGCACACACCGCACACCATGGCCATGTTGGAGGCACGGCCGTACAGGCCCTTCAAGTCCAGCGAGGAGTATCTGGAGGCCATGAAGGAGGATCTGGCCGAGTGGCTGAGCACTCTCTATCCCGAGCTGAGCATCAATGCCGAGAACTTCATGGATCGGCTCGACACGGGCGTGGCCCTCTGCAAGGTAGGTCAGAGTGGGCGTAGGGGGCATAGGGGGCAGGCCCAGTGGGTAGGCCCTAAAACAACTCACACTTTTCCAAGTGTTAAAAGCCCAACGGATTTCCATTTCATCTTTTATGCTTCCATCACTAAAAGGCTTCGCCCTCGCCTGCCCCAGACTCCGCTCCACTCCAGGCGGCGGGAAACGGGGTCACTGGGGGTTCATTGAGCCAGAAGTTGCTCTGCTCTGCCTGTGCATTTGCATTTGCATTTGCTTCTGCCTTTCCTTTTGCCTTGCCCGTTGCCTTTGCCCCTTGCTGGGGCATCCTTGCGAATGGAAATGAGCCACTGAATGGGCTCCGTGGCACTGTGGGTGACACAGGTGGCATTAAGTCGAGCACAAATGCAAGAGAATGCCTAAAGGAACAGGCAGGCGGACAAATGGTTGTTGGAGCGGTCTAATAAATGCACAGGCAATGCACCTCTGTACCCGCCACTCAGTCTCTATAAAGAAATGGAGTCTTGCGATGTGATCTGTGCCACCCATGCAATTTGCATATTTTACACGTAATTACACGGAAGCGCCGAGTGTTAATGCTGGCGCTTCGTTCATCCACTTTCCATCTAATGCCCACTTGATCACAAGTCTGGAATATTTTAGCTGCTTCCATTTTCCGCTACTCCGCTGCTCCCCTTGCTGCTGGGTGCCGCACACTTTAACCACCACGAGACGAGCACGAGAATATCCTTCAAATCTCTGAGCTTCGGATATTATTAGCAGAGCGGATTCCATAATCAGGGCGTGGCATGGAATGCGCCGGAATGAAGGAGGGAAAGTCCATAAAGTCAGCATAAAATATTCCTGGAGAGGTTCTCGGAGGAGACAGTTTCGAACTCTATTTTTGGGATAGTCTTCCGGCATCGGACGCCATAGCCGTAGCCATAACCGTCTCGATCCGCTGGTGCCCAGTACCAGATTGGGATCTGGGATAAGTCAGGGTCAGGGTCAGGGCATCGGCTCTCTGCATGAGGGAAGAGGATCGCACGCAGCAAGTATGGGAGCCCGAGTCGCGGAGAGTCCCTGAACTCGGTCTGTGCCCAGGAGGAGAATCTTCCGGACTGGTTCGAAGCGCAAAAGGAAAACAAATGAAGCCGTTGAATTAGCATTGAATTGATGTCGTGGTCCTGTGAGCCACTGCATCATTCGCGGCATTCCCAGATGATCGGCATCGCCATCTCGGGCGTGTTCGGCTGTCTCGCCTCGGTCTTGGTTTTGGTTTTGGTTTTGGCTTCGTCTTTGCTTTGGTTTGGTTTGCTTTGGCGTTTTCTCGGTTCGGTTTGGCTTGGCTTGGCTTGGCTTGGTTTGGTTGGGTGGCACATGCCATAAACACAACCCCTGCACTGCTCTGCCGTGCCCCCTGTGATTGCGGCGCTGAGTGGCGCCAGTAGCACCCGACATCGTCACGCTGGAGGCCAATAGCAAGACCTCAACCCGTAGACAATTTGTCTTTACTTGTTGTTGTCGATGTTGCAGTTGCAGTTGCAGTTGTTGCAGTTGTTGCTCTTTTTGCAGCAGTTGTTGTCAGACAGACGTTGTGGATTTGTATCGGCAACGAGATCGCAGAAGCAGCCGCCGAAGCAGCCGCCGCAGCAGCAGCCGCAGCAGCCTCATCGTGTGGTTGCCCTCTTTGGGGTCTCCTGCTGGGAGGCAGCATTGTTGTGGCAGATGCCGCCTCGATGGTTTCTGGTTTTTTTCCCTATATTTTTCGGAGTGTGCTTCGTCTGGGTCCACCGTTCGTTCCTCCAAAAGTAAAAACGTGTAAGCGCTGGCGAGAGGTGGCACTGCATCGCCGTCTGTGGCCGGCCGAGGAGGGACCGTGGCAGAACATTGAAGACTGCCAGAATGGCCATCAATTAGTGTTCGCCGGTGTCGTCGAGGAGTTCCGTTCCTGTTGTCGGAGGGAGTGCTGCGCGCCCGTGTCGCGCTCTGCATGCTCTTCCCCAAAGCTCACAAACAATTAGTTGGCTTCCTCCGGATAGTCGGTAGGGGCTCAGTGAAGGTTTCTCCCTACTGTGCCATTTTTCCCGGAGTGCACTCGCTCGTTCCTTCGATGGGGACTCCATGGCAGGACGTCAGTGGCCTGTGCCGAAGCTCTCCGCTGCCGGCGCTGCCACCAACGTCTTGCCGCTGCTCCGCCCCGGACGATTGCTCGATGTGGTGATGGATATGCGTGCAGCATAATCATAAAGTTGCTTTGATCTTCTGCCTGTGCTGTCTTGAAATAAATGAAATGACTCAGACACGGGCATAAATTTTGCATAAGCACACACAGGGGCCCGTGGGGCAGCGGGACAGTTCGGGACAGATCGGAACGGATCGGGAACTGTTCGGTGGAGCTGGGGCTGCCGGAAATGTCGCAAGCATAAATATAATTTTTGATAATTGTGTGTGTCGCGAAGCGTTAATGGAACTTTAATTGAAACTCAACGACAGAACGGAGAACCGAGAACCGAGAACCGAGAAGCGAGAAGCCTGCTGCAGGAAGGAACTGAACTGAACTGCAGAAGAGCTGCACATTGATGGTGGTGGGGTGTGGTGGGGTGGTGGCAAAGCAAATCTCCTTGAACGCTCCGCTATTCGGCTACAGCGATTTGATGTTGCTGTTGATGTCTTCATCGTCTGGACAAGTCTCGTAATTTCGGCTTGATGGCCACATCAGCACCACCATCTCCGCCAGCTAGCACTCCACTTCACGCCGACTGCACTGAGGGAAAAGTGGAGCAAGTGAAGTGATTCGGGGGGCAATCGAATGGAATTAACATTAACTTTAAGCACAGAGATAAATATTTGAATTTGGGGGCTGTTTTCTCGCGGTGTACCAGCCCGGAGGCCAATTAGCCAAAGGAGATCGTTAGTCGTCTCCGGCGACTGGTCATTAGCGAATTGTCTTAACGATCTGTACAGCCAATTGCCTGCCAATTTGTCTAGTTAATTATACGAACTGTCTATAGTTAGAATAGCCCTCTCCTTCCACTCCATTCCACTCCCACCGAGTGTGCACATGAATGTGAATATAAATATGCATTTGACAGTCCATCAGCCCCTGTACATTTCTGCGTATCCGCCACCGCCACCGCCATCGCCACCTCAAGATGATTGCCCAACTTTGTTGCTTTTCCGTGTCTGTCTGTGTGTCTGTCTGTCTGTCTGTCTGTCTGTCTGTCTGTCTGTCTGTCTGTCTGTTTGTGTGAGTTCGCTTGTTGTTGTTTTTTCTCTTCTGTATTTTTTGTTTGGCTTTCGTTGTCGGCGACTAATTGAATTTGATAAAAACGCCAGCGAATGCTTTTAATTGACCAAACACTCACTCACACACTCGCCAATTATCCGCTGATAACCGAACGGGGGCAGATAATGCGTTTCCCCAGTTCCAGTCGCAGTCGCAGTCGCAGCCATCCGCTTCGATTAAATAACGCTTATGGAGTGGACTCCACTCCACTCCACTCCACTCCATTTCCACTTCCGCAACACTCGAATGTCGAATGCCGAAACTCACTCCGTCTCCGTGTCCGCGCACACAGCACACAATGCTCCACAATGCTCCACAATGCTCCCCAATGCTCCCCAATGGCCAATGCGAGTGCGCTCTCCAATCAAGCGATGGATGGGCCCAATTGAAGGCGCGTCATGGTGCCAGGCAGGCAGCCTGGCAGGCCTGCTTCCCTTGAAATGAAACTGGGAATAAACAGAGCAACGCCAGGTGGAACTCCAGGTGGAACTCCGATCCTCAGGATCCGATGGAGGATGGAGGAGGAGCATATTTAATAGCCACCGAGGGATCACAGAAGTCTCTCCAACAGTGATACAAGTGCCAAGGAAACTGACAGTCGCTGAAGGATTCCTTTGGCTATTGGCTGGGCTCCTGCCGAATCTAGCATCTGCGATCTGCTGATGACGATCGTTGCCCGCTGTCTGATACATACATACATACATACATACATACATATGTACGTGCATGCACATAATGTACATATTATATGGGTCACGTCACCCCTGCTCCGCTGATTGCTGAAGTTATTCGGCTGTTGTGCCAAAAGCAAATGGAAATGAATCAAAATTCATTAGTGCTGAATTTATTGTGTGATCGAATATCTCTCTCGGATCCCCATCGGGTGGGCTGATTGCGCCGCAAAGGGGTGTGCAATGTACATGTGTAGACCGCTGCCCAATTGCTGTCCGAGTGGCCAGTGGTGAACACAGGTGGCTGCCAGCACAGGGGCTACAGCTGAGCCGTCGCGTCTCGTCGGGCCGTGAGGTGGGGGTGGTACTGGGACTGGCTCTGGCTCTGGCTCTGACTCTGGCTCTGACTCTGGATCTGTGGCTGTGTCTGTGGCTGGAGGTGAGGCCAGGCCGTGTCTAATCCGATTTTGACTTTATTAACGCTGCAATTTGTACCGACCACTGGCAGGCTGGACGGGAACTGCAGTCAGAGTCAGAGTCAGAGCCAGAGACAAAATGCAAAAACTCCTAGCGATTATTATTTATTGCTGCGAGTGCTGGCCCCGGCAATGCCCCCATCCCGCGCCACAAATTGTATGCTAATCGCTTGGACCCAAGCGGACCCAGCCAATTGGCAGCTGTCTGAAGTGGACCTCGGCATGGACCTGGACCTGAAGCTGAAGCTGAAGCTGGACATGGACATGGACATGGACCCGGTGCCATTTGATTGTTTTGCCTTTGTGTGTGTGTGTGCCGTGTCAGTGTGTCTGATTTATGGAGTGTCGCTGACTAATTTGAACTCTTCGGGGGCGTTTGGCCGGGAGTTGGCAAATGCCCATTCTAGGGATGGGAGAGCGTGACCAGAACTCGCCGAAGCACTCACGATCTGTGCGCCATTGGGCGATCGAATCGATCTCTAAATTTAGAATTCTGCCTCTTCCTCTGCCTCTGCCTATAAGCGGAAAAGGTCAGAGGAAAAGCGAGCTCGTGGCAGCCGGGGGACCGGGGACCGGGGACCGGGGGCCGGGAGCCGGGAGAAGTCTGCGTCATTCAGTCAGCACCAAAAAGGAAATCGATAGAACAATCGTTCGATTCGATTCGATTCCATCTACAGAGTGATTCATCGCTGGCAAGCTCTGACTCTGACTCTGAGTCTGAGTCTGGCCACACTCCATTTGCTTTCACCGACCAATCACGAGATTGAGAGGCATGTGTGCGCCACTACAAGTGCCAGCCAGGTGGAAGGGTGGAAGGGTGGAAGGGGAACTGGAACTAGACTTGCACTTGGACTTCAAAAGGCAAGGCCGCCTCCGCCCGGGTCGCCTGTTCCCACGCAGCTCTGATGCGTGGCTGGCTGGCTGATGGACTCCGCTGATGCCACCAATTGTCGACATTCGGCAGTCGGCAGGCGACAGCCAGTGCCAAAACAGTAACGATGGCAACAAAGGCAACAACGCCAACAACGACAACAACGCCAACAAAGCGTTTCGCATCCACAAATATTGCGAATCGAGAAACCAAATATGAAAAGCCGCACAGCAAACAGCAACCCAACAGAAAGCAGAGCCACTGCGGCCCGTCCGTGTGGGTTGTCGTGTCAACGTCGTCAATGTGCCAAGTCCAGAGCCCAAATCACAAAACTCAAAGCCCCAAAGCCCCAAAGACAAGCCAAGCCAAGCGAAGCCAAGCCAAGATCTTGGAGTCACGTTTGCTTAATAAAATTAATATTTACATATGTTCCGTATTTACACACAACAAATGCCCCAACCCCAGCCCCAGCCCCAACCACAGCCCCACCGCCAACCCGCCAACAACGACAATGACAACGACGCCGACGCCGACGGCGAGGCAGACTCCAACTTTGCCTCCGTTTTGTTTGGCCAAAAGTGGACAAATAACCAAATACACTCGGCCAGATCCAGACGCGGCATGGCCAGGCAATTTGCACGATCGGAGCGGAGATCCCCGGCAAGCCAGCGCCAGCACGCACCATAATTCGTCCGTGATGATATCTCTCTCGCTCTGTCGTGATCCGTGATCCGTGATCTGTGATCCGTGATCCATGGGAGAAACTGAAAACGAGCCAGAAATGCGGCAAGCTGTGCGATTCATTCAGCGTCCGATTTGGTAAAGGACTCGCACGGCAGCTTGCGAGCCATTCGACTGTCTGCGACTTGCCAAGAGCATCCCCTGCAATCACCCTGCAGCAACAGAGCAAATGAATCGATCGTCATCCGATCCCGAAGCCAGAGATTGAGGAAAAACATCGCCACAGTTCCTTCGACAGCTGCTGGATTAATGTCACAGATCAGTTTCCCGAACACAATTCTGATCTTAGTTCTGAGATACTTGCGGAGGAGCTACGGTAGCTGTGTCTCACTGTGGCACTGTGAAGCTTGGCTGGAAAGAAGATGTGCAGATGTACACTCGTAAAGCTATATTGGGCGTCACCCCAATGTACATTGTCTGTGTGCACAGAAATCGCTAATGGATCTGCTGTCCAAGAACTCAGATCCAAGCATCTAAGCCATAAACTCGACATTTGTTGGCCCGTTTCTCTATTTTTTTGGCTGTCCCAAGCAGGAAACACACCAAATCGGACAAATTGGACAAGCGCGACAAACAGATCTCGACATTTGCAGCTTGTTCTGACTGCGGCTCTGCCTCTGCCTCCGAGTCCGAGTCCGAGTCTGCCTCTAACTCTGGCTCTGGGCTCTGACTCTGAGTTTCTGAGTTTCTGAGTCGGTGTCTGTTTCCATTTCGATGTATTTCTATTTCTGTTTCTGTTTCGGTTTCGGCTTGGGCCTCTTTATCTCCATCTGTAAATCCATCTGTATCTGTATCTGTATCTCTTGATGTTGTTTCTGGTGCTGTGAGCGAGACTGGCGCTCTCACTTTTGGGGGCGAATACTTACTCGAGCACATGGACATGGACTCTAATTTGGCCAGAGTCTGAATTCAAGTTTATAACTAAATATGCGCCAACTAATAGGTACAACTCATTGTGGGTCGCTCTCGGTCTAGGGGTGGTGGGGTCTCTCCCTCTCTCTCTCTCTCTGTCTCTCTGGTTCTGTCTCTCTGTCTCCGGCTAACCTCGATTGCGTTTGCCACATTTTTAACAACTTCACCCACATTCAAAATTCGTTTTGGCTTTGGCCCCGGCGACAACAGCAACAGCAACACCAAAACCAGTTCAGTTCGGTTCGGTTCAGCTTTTGGTTTTTGGCATCGAATCTTTTGCCAGCTCGGGCTGTAACCAAATAGCCATCTAACTACAGAAATACTTCTGCTCTGGTTATTGTTATGGCCACACTTTAACGCCTTATTAGCCCTGTGAGGGGTTAAGTGCGGTGTGTCAAGGGGCGTGACACATTAACAAACCTGTGTGGAAGCAAAGAGTTCCCCCTGCAGATTTATATTTTGGGCTGTTTCTGGAGAGCTTTCTATGGAGTACACTTGGGCAAAACCCATTTCGATTGGTGGAGCGATCCAGCTGCAATTGCAGCTCATCGGAATAATAATCGGTCGAGTAAAGATGTCAAGTAAACAAAATTGTACATAGCTCAACGATTGCTGCTGGTCAAGAACACATGTCGGTATATTCATATGTACATATGCACTTAATGGGGTAATATTATAATACCCCCGCAAGGTTATATCAAATAACACATCCGTTGGCGGGGCAGGGGGCTAATGAGCTTGGGGCTACTAGAATTTCCAGAGCACACCTCGACTTCCCCTCGAATGGCCCAAGACATGAGCATTATTACCTTTTGCATTCGTTCCGAGCCGAACCAAGCGGAAGTTTCCGCTTCTGCGTTTCCCCTGCAATCGTCATCGGTAATCGCACTCTGAGTGATCTCATCGAGAATTATCGATGCTGCTGATCGGAGATCTTCTCGCCAATGGCCCAATGGTCGCGGCGGTTTCCCACACACCGAAAGAGCAACAAACTTTTGTTCAATCTGGAAACACTCGTAGAGAACAGCAACAGCAACAGCAAACAACCGACAACAGACGGACTAAACAAAAAAAAGCCTTCTATGGGCATTATGGAAATACCGTTAATCGTCGCCAGGCCAAGATCAAAAGACCTCCGAGCAGGTGAGCGATAGTCGCTCTCAGATCGATGGATCGATCATTGTGGTTGCTGTTGTTGATTCGCCTGTTGCGGCTTTTCGGCTGTTTCGGCTGTTTCGGCTGTGCAGAAATCATTTGCAAGCGAATACATTGATCGATCTATCATTGCCACAGCCATATACGATTATATGTACATATGTATGATGTGGGTAGAGGAAGTCGTCGTCGCCGCTGAGAACCTTGAACCCCAAAGAGACAACAGACACAAAAGACACAAAAGAAACGTTTGAAATATGATTTTGAATGGGCCGTGGACAGTCGCTGATTTTGATTGAGCTCTGAGCGGAGTGGGACACGGAGTCGGAGTAGGAGTGGGGCGTGGGGCGTGGATCGTGGGGCACCGAACTTAGATGAGAGCGGAGCAGAGAGCTGCTAAGAGCTTAGAGCGGGAAGCGAAAAGCGGAGTTGCTTTGTGGGACCAATCGATGACGGCAATCATCGACAATGCGAAAACAGTTTGAAATCCGCTTAGCAGACCACCAGCACAATGTCTGTGTGTCTGTGTCTGTGTGTGTGTGTGTCTATGTAATTGCACATATCAACTATTGTGCGTTATTTATTTATTTCAATTTGGCCCTTTGTATACCCTTGCAGAGGGCATAATAATTGCGACTAGGTGAGTGCCAAGCAGAACAGGAAGCACATCCAGCCCCTCAGAGGACTACATACATATATTGTTGAGCAGTGCTGCTTCGTTACATATCGGTTATTCCCACCAACGAATTACCATCGTACCGCCATTAGACGAGGAAGATAAAACACACAAATACGTGGCTAAAAATTAAATCATTAAATATGTATGTAGTACACATATGTGTACATATGTAAGCCATACAAATCGGCAAGATCTGGAAGGGTATACAAAGTTGCAGCGTCTTTATCGAAAAGTTTTTTGTGCAAGTTTTATTTTCGCAATGTCATTTTATTTATTTGTGTTTTTTCGGCGCGCTTTAATTTTTTTTTATTTAATTTGCCTTTTGCGGAAGCAAAAAATTGCTTTGCACTGACTGCGTCGCTGTCGCTGCTGCTGCTGCTGCCTCTGTCGGCGCCTCCACAGCGCCCGCGCTTACCGCTCAGCCGTTACGGTTATAATGCGACAGAGCTTTTTTTTGCAATTGCTTTAAGCAGTCATGTAATGTTATTAACGCCATATTGACACACATTTTGTAGCAGGTCAGGCGGGGCTGGTGGGGCTGGTGGGCGGAGAAAACTGCAGGAGGGGGGAGGGGACGGAAATCTAAGCTAATTACGTGACGGCAGAAACGTAACGCATGCAGAGAGCAGAGTACCTGCACCTGCAAGCCTCTCCTGCCTAGCACACCGCCCTCTCATAGACTTCTTTCCTTGTGCGCCTTCTCTTTCTTGTTCTTCCTCTGCAATCTGCCCATCCATCATACATACATACATATGTGCATCATACATCGCATCAACGTCACGTACACGCGACGTGGGGGGCGTGGCCAGATTGAGTGGCGGTGGCCCACAGGTCGACCCACTTTCGTCTCGCTCTGGCCCTCGCTCTCGAGCAGCGCGAAAGAAGAAGGAACACTAATAGAAGGAGGCGAGATGCAAACGGATCAGCAGAAGGAGAAGGAAAAGGAGAAGGGGCCGAGAAAGAGCAAGAGCGAGGCTAAAGTCACGTTAATTGCTTCAACACTTGACTCTGAAGATGCGGATGCGGATGCGAATGTGCATGCGGATGCGTATTGGGGACTGTGTAGCGGGCACGGAGAACGGGATATGGAGAGCTTTAAGTTCTTTGGCATTTATTTGCTGGCCAAATATCGCTGCTCCATCGAGACAGCACCATTATCGTCCATAAAAATCCACTGGCACGTGCCGCACTGTTGATGCAAGAAAGTTTTGATGTCATAATACCAATTTGCACCGCCCCATGCCTCCTCCATCCACTTGCACTCTCCATCTCCATCCTCCCTGCCGCATCAGTCGAATTTCGAAAGTGAAAAGGTGACGCTGCCGCTGCCGCTGCTGTGGGGGGATTATCAAATATGCATTTCATTTGCGTCCGTCCATGCGTCTGTCTGTCTGCCGCTGTCGCTGCCGCTGCCACTGACGCTGCCGCTGTCTATGCATTATTCAGAAGAAGACACAACAAACATTTCAGAGTGCTCCTCTCTCGAACACGAACCCGCCAGTCACACGAACACAGAAACACACCAAGCGAGGCAGCGAGGCTTCGGTTCTAAGCGAAGCTACGATGCTCTGCGCCGCGCTGCTTCTGCTGCTGCGGGCAGAGACCAAAGGGAAACGAAATGTTTAGCACAGAAGGAAGACCACTTCGAGTGCCAAACCCTTTGGTTTGATACCCTTGCGGGCACATATGTATGTGTATGTGTGCACATCGGTTGCGCGTTTCTCTTTGCGTTGGCCACTTCAACACGGGGTAGCAGAAATATCAGAGATAGGAAAGAGCAAGCAACTAATCAAATGAGCTGAATCGAATACGCTTCCTTCTTCGCGTTGCACCCATAATACCCTCCGCGAGGCAAGGGTATGATAATGCTGCTCGTGGGCAGCGCAGAAGCAGAAGATGATGACGGTAGGGGAGGGGGGGATGCATTTAACGCCTCTGGGTAGCCAAAATGTATCGTGGGCGTCGCTGTCCCAGTTGCCGTCGCTGCTTACCTTGCAAGATGATAAGAGCCGAAGATGAATGACGATGGAGAGGCAGAAGAGGAGGAACCATCGGATGAGAAGATCGACGCAGCGATACCCTAACGCAGGGCCACCAGAGAAGGACAAATCTACTGAAATATTTAGTTCGCCTCTCTCCTTGTTGTGGCCAGAACTGATATGCATACTTTACAATTAGGCTGTTACCTCTGTCACGCCCCTGCACCACCCTACTCCACATTCCGCAGCAGCAGCGACGTCAGCAGAAGAGCAGCGTCATGGATGTGGTTGCTGTTGCTGCTGCTGCTGGGAATGCCCTTTTTTGGGGCTAGGGTATTATGGAAAGGTGAAACAATAAACACCAAATAAAGCATTTGTCAGATATCCATAAAAGAAGCGGTGGGAAGGGGATTGGGAAGGGTAAGGAATGGGAAGGAGAGGGAGAAGCAGAAATAATAATATTGTTTAAATATTAAATTATTACAACAAAATGTGCATAAATGAATATGGAATGATGCAAATGGAAGTGGAAATGGAAATGCATGACACGTCGAGACACGATTGCCGCTAGTGCTGGCAGCAGCAGCAGCAGCGCAGTGCACTGCAGCGCATCGCATCGCCTCGAATATGGGATTCGGGCCGTGGGGATCTCGGATCTCGGATTGCGGATTGCGGATGATATAACCTCAAACGTCAAATGTGCCAATGGCAAATTGTTGTGGCAGTGTGGCACGACAGTGGCTTGAGAGGGGGAGGGGGCGAACTTTTCAGAATTAAAGTAAGGTGTGCAGGGCAGGGTGTCCTCTCTCACCTCTTGCCGCCCTTGTGATGGGAAAAGGTAAGCGTGACCCATCTGTAGTCAAATTCTGCTCCCAATTTACCGTCTCTTAATATTCTGTACTGGCGTTAATACTAGACGTGGGATGTGCCAGTGCACCAGTACACAGGGTGTACTGTACATATAAGTGAATCGTGAAACGAAAAGCACAACAACAAAAAAGCGCAGTCTCGCCCATCTCTAGTCGCCCTCTGTGCTGAATTCACCGTTCGACAAAAAGAGCAGAAACAAAAAACAACAAAAAATCTGTCGATATATCGGCCCAACGTTGATCGTTCAACGACCGATGGGGGGCTGTGGATCGGCAGGGAGACACTGTGGGGCTGTGGGCCTTGGGGGGTTGGGGGTTGGGGCAGCCCAGAAATGTCGTGCTATATTCTTAGGAAGCTTAAATAGAACCATTTTGTAGTTTTGTATTTTTATCTTGACTTTCACTCGCGCCGCGTGCTGAAATTCGCTGTGTCTGTGCTCATTGGGTATTTCTGTTGCTCGTTGTTGCAGCACGCGAACTATGTGCGGCAGGCGGCAGAGGACTATCTGGCCCGGCGACAGGCGCGCAACAAATCGATGACACGCTCGATGACATCCGGCCTGGCCGGACCGATCCTGGCCCTGGGCAACATCCACTACCTGCTGGCGGCCAAGAGCGGCACCTTCTTTGCTCGCGACAACGTCTCCAACTTCATAACTTGGTGCAGGTGAGTTCATAGTTCACGGTTCACGGTTCATCCGTAGCTGCCAATCGATACTCAAATCGAATTCTCAAATCGATAATCCCTGCAGAAAGAGCCTCAAGATCATCGAATGCCTGCTGTTTGAAACGGACGATCTGATCATGCGCAAGAATGAGAAGCACGTGATCCTCTGCCTCCTGGAGGTGGCCCGACGAGGGGCCAAGTTTGGTACGTAGTCTGGGGCTCTAGGGATCCGATCCCGATCCCCCCACACCCCTTAAGGGATGTCTTATTCTCTCCGTCTCTCTTTCAACAGGAATGCTGGCCCCCATGCTGGTGCAGATGGAGCGACAAATCGATAGGGAGATCGCCGCCGACATCAAGGCCAGTGGCGTCGCCAACTCCTCGGACAGCGGCACCCAGACGGAGGCAGTCGCCTCCAGCTCGACACTGAGCAGCACGGCCACATCCACGACAATAACGACCACGACTGTGGGCTCGGAGACGGATCTGTACGACGACAGCGACGACTCGGAGAACGAAGACGATGCCGACGAGAACCCCATGCTGATGTACGGTCCCCAGCCCCAGATAATCACCAACGATCTGAAGAGTCTCGATGAGATGGTGAGTGCGATCAACTGTTGCGAGTGTCTGTGCCCAAATATGCAACGAGTCCCTTCAGTCTGAACAGAACTGCTCTTCGCACAGACCCCTCCTCTCCGGAGACGACGCTTCGAGTAACATTCGCGCTACATTAGTGTGGAGAGCTGCGAGAGCCTCTTCCTTGGCTTCCCGTTTGGTTTACCTTTGGGTTTTCTGTGGCGGGGCTATCTATGGGTCTTGTGTCCCAGTCCCAGTCCCAGTCCCAGTAACAGTTCCTGTTCCAGTGCCAGTGTCCACTTCTTTGGGGGTTTCTCTTTTTGCATGTACAAAGGCACATACATATGTATGTACGTGTGTCTGTATGTATGTATGTGTGTGTGTACATATTTACATTTTGTTCATGGCCCAACTCACGATTGTTTCGCCTTGCGACCGTATCGACCGTTGTTGTTGTTGTGGTTGCTGCTGCAACTTTTCTCAAGACCATTTTTAGCCATGGCTAAGTTTCCAGTTAGGAACTTGGCCCAAAAGCAGCTAAACAAAAGCCAACCGAAAACCAATCTAAGGTAATCTGTAGTGGGCCTTCGCTGGGTGTCTGTCGGGCAGACTGTAGGGGATGGATGGATGGGATGCCAATTTAGGGGGAGCAGACAGACGGACAATGTCCCATCGCCAACAATCCGACAATCCGACAATCCAACAATCCGACAATCCGACAAACAGTGCGGCGCGGCGGCAGTCCGTCTGCCATGTTGAGATGTCAAATTAATTTGACAAGATGTTCCCCAATGGCGTCGTCGCTGACGATGTGCCAACAACAATTACAACAATTGCGATTGTCAATGTAATTGCAAGTGTGACGACAGCAGCAGCAGCAGCAGCGGCAGCGGCCTCCGCCGTAGCAACAAAGGATGAGGATGGATGGGGGATATAGGATGGGTGATGAGGTGATGAGGTGGTGAGGTGGAAAGACGCAGGACTGGCGCAATGGAAATCACCGACGTCCAAACTAATGAAAGCCATGCAAACATTTCCTCACGCCGCCAGCAACAGCAGCAGCAGCAGCAGCAGCAGCAGCAGCATGAACAACATCTAGAGACGATCGACAGCTGGGGGATGGATAGATGGTCTTGGCGTGGACATGGACATGAAGCAGCGCCACAAGCGGCCCGGGCGATCCTCCATCCTCTCGACTCGATCATGGCAGAGTGGAGGCAGCCAATCTATTTGTGCGGCAGCCACAGCCGCTACATCGGAGGTAGCCACAGCAGCCAAATCAGCAAATAGCCTCAACAACTTGTCGAAAATCAAATGATGTGCCACCAACAGCAGCAACAGCAGCAGCAGCAGCAACAGCAGCAGCAGCAGCCACAACTGAGCAAAAGGAAAGGAAAGAGGGAGAAAAAGCAAACCAGCCACGATCATTTGTCGACTCGACGCTGCAGACTCAGACTGAGGCTTTGGCACGTCCGCATCGCTGTCTGTCGCTGGCCTGTTGTCCGCTGTCTGTGGCAGTCCGTTGCTGCCGTGAATGTTGGTGGCATGCGATTTATGGCTAGGCCAGGATCACATCGCCCCATCGCCATCGGCCAGCTAATCTCGTATGCGTCAGAGTCACGCCGATCCTCGATCTCTGGCAGAGATGCGGGATTCCCTCCGCCCCTCCCCAGGCTTCCGCTCTCCCCCACAGCCACAAAGATTTATTGTCAGCAGCTCCACCTAAGCACGCATCCAGAGCTGCCGCAGGAGTTGCAAAAGTTCAAAGGTGCAAATGCGTTGCCCTCCCCTACCCTCCCCTCCTCACCCAACTCCCTCTCTCCCTCTCCCCCACTCTCCCTCGCTACCCTCTTCTATACTCTGTCCTCTATACCGCCCATCCATCTGTCTGGTCTTGCAACAAACTACAGTAGCAATGGGCTCAGCGAAAGAGTTGGATCCAGGCTCCAGACCTCAGACCTCACAGCCCAGAGTCGAAGTCGGAGTCGCAGTTGGAGTTGCAGTCGGGCCAAGTCGTCATTTGTTGTTTGTCCGCTGCCGCCAGTTGGGACGGACAGAGTCGTCAGGCTGAGGCTGATGCTGCTGCTGTTGCTGTTGTTGAAGCCCAGGCTGGGGCACAGTCTGGCTCCCATGGACTGCTTGCCTCTCCCTAGGGCAAGGGTAGCCCCTCGGCCGCCGCTCCGCGGATCATTTGTTTGTTGGACAATGGCAACGCGTGAATTTATGCAGTGAAAAACTATTTGGTGACCCCGATGATCGTCATCGCTCGTCGCTCGTCGCTGGATCAGCATCAGCTTAGGCTTCAGCCTCAGCCTCAGCCGCAGACTCAGCCGCAGACTCAGACTCAGCATCAGCACCAGTATCAGCATCAGCTCCAACTGCAGTAGTCGGTCAGGCAGTCAGTCCGACCACTGGGGTCAGGCTTATGCAACGCCGAGGGTCAGCGTCAGCCCAGGGGGAGGTTGCCGGGCGGCAGTAGGGTGGCGGGTGGCAGGCCAGTGAACAGACTGACAGACTCGCTTTACGGTACAGTGCTGCCTGCCACCCAGAACATTACGGCCACCGAATTATAGCTCCAAGGCTGATAGGGCTCACAGCCCAGGCTACTATACAGCAAGCTATGTTATCCTGGCTACGACAATCGGGCATTTGGCATATCGATGCGTTAAGAATCGAATCAGTAATCGATTGTATAGCGATAAGTATCGCAAACAGCTTTCGCTCATCGAAGGGCTCATAGCATTCATAGCATTCCTTTGCTCGTAGATGTTTTCCAGTTTTAGTCGCGCACTGTCCCTGTCCCTGGCCCTGGCCCTGGCCCAGTCCCTGTTCCTTGCATATACTCGCATACATATATTTGATTCGTTTGCAGGTAAGAGATCTGGTAGAGAAGTGCACATGCCCCTCACAGTTTCCCATGGTCCGCGTGTCCGAGGGCAAGTATCGCATCGGCGACACCAAGGTCCTCATCTTCGTGCGGGTGAGTATTCGTGGCTGGCCGAGAGGCGGGGAGTGCGGGAGGGGAGTCGCTTATGTTGTGGTGCCACTTGCAGATACTGCGCTCCCATGTGATGGTGCGCGTGGGAGGCGGATGGGACACCCTGTCCCACTACCTGGACAAGCACGACCCCTGCCGGTGCAGGGCCCAGCACCGCAGCTCGGTGGCCGCCCGCCTCATCCCCCGACAGTCGCCCAACCACAATCCGAGCAACGGCATCGAGCTGCACAAGGCTCAGGTGATATTCGAGCGGTGAGTGGTTCGAAATTTGCAGCCTCCTCTCTTCTGGGCAGAGCCAATGATACGATTACTTACTCCCTTTCGGTCCTCTCCCTCCACCCAGTTCACCGCCCGCTGCGCGACGCGTGTTCAACAGTCCAAGCTGCAACGGGGGAGCAGCTGGAGGAGCCACAGCAACCACAACAGCAGCAGCAGCAGCAGCAGGAGGAGTGGGAGTGGGAGGGGGAGCTGCACAAGTGGGCCAGGCCCAGCAGAACGGCAACAGCCTCTCCCCGAACCCGGGAAAGTACCGGAGTCGCAGTCCGACACCTCAGCGTAAATTCCTCAACGGCATCCAAAGCAACGGAATCGCGGCAGCCACTGGCTCGTGCGCCACGGCCGCCGCTCCAGAGCAGCAGCTGCTGGGCTCGCCTGGGCTGGCCAGGCGCTCCATGTCGCCCAGCCCACGGCGGCTGATCGACATGCGCAAGAAGCAGAGCTCCCTGGACTCGTACAGCAGCGGGCCCAAGTCGCTGCCTGGCGGCTACAGCTGCTCCCTGGAGGAGGCCGGAGGGGGGGCGGCGACGGCCCCTTCGTCTGGGGGAGCCCCGGAGCAGAGCAGCTCGAGCAAGTTCGAGAACATCAGCGACAACGGGAGCGAGATCAGCGACGAGGGCTACCGCAGCCTGGGCGTGATCCAGTCGAGTGCCCAGAAGCGCGAGTCCCTGCACAGTCAGGCCTCGATGGATGACGCTGAAACCAATGGTGAGTCCACAGCCTCAGATCCTCACCCTTACCTCACCCCTCTAAGCCCCGAATCCCTTCCCCCCTTCCGCAGCGCGTCTCGATCAGACGTCCAGCGACTCGCAGATCTCGCCCTCGGATGAGCCGCCGGAGAAGGCGGCTGCGGATACACTGGAGGAGGAGGAGGACATGAATGGGCAGGAGCTCGACGCGGATGCGGACGTGGACGGGGACGTGGAGCAGGACTACTCAGTGTGCGATGGCCCCCAGTCGCTGCCGGCCATCCTCAGTCCGCCGAAGATGGCGGACAAGTTCGAGCAGTCGGGCGTATTCATCACCGACGACGAGATTACCGTGGACATGGCCAAGAGCCCGCCCTCCCCCAAGCCGGAGGTGCAGCAGTCTCCGGCGCTGCTCAGCAAGATCCCCCGCTCGCCCTTGGCCCAGCGCCGGCGCAGCATCGACAACAGCACCTGCGGCGGCGCTGGCGGCAGCCTTCAGGATCTGAGCACCCGCTCCTCCGTCGGCGCCGGCCCACCCGCTGGCTTCAATCGCAAACAGCCCGTGTACCGCTCCATGCGCACCCGGGCCACAGCGGCCACAGCGGCCTCGACGCCCACGCCCACGCCTCCGCCACGCGCCTCCCGGCAGGCCTCGCAGCTTCCAACGGTGCGGGATGTGACAAACACCTGGAGCGGTCGCACTGCAGCCGCCCCCAGCAGCTGCAAGCGGCGGCCGCAGTGCACTCCAGACAGCTTTGTGGCCCCCGCTCCGTTTGAGCGGACCGGCAAGGGCCGATCCTCGCAGATCCTGTACGACAGCAACGGAAGGAGGGTGCGCGGCGGATGCACCAGCTCCCTGACCACTTCCCCGGTAAAGAACCACGCCTCGTCCCCGCTGGCGCAGCAGCTGCTCGAGGCGGCCAGCAGTGCCAAGAACGATGCCCAGATCCTCGAGAAGATGAAGACACTTCTCTCCCGATATGCGGCCGGCAATCAGGCGAATTCTGGGACAGCAGCAGCACCCGCAGCAGGAGCAGGAGCTGGAGTCGGAGCTGTCAAGTCCCTCTCCAATGGCAAGAAGACGCCCGTGTACGAGGACTTCACCACGGCGTGGGTTCACAGCAATGGCAACCTGGAGCGCTCCGAGAGTTGCTCGCCCCCGGCCAAGGCTCGTTCCAAGCGCAGCTCCGCGGCCAGCTCATGCGAGAGCAATCAGTCCACCACTGTGGCGGGAGCGGGAGCAAGGGCGGGAACGGGTGCGGGTGCCGGATCGGGAGCGGGAGCGGGAGCAGCCACCGTGGTATCGCCCAGACGGGAGAGGGGTATGTCCAAGATCCCTGCTCCGGTGCGCCATCATACAGAGCTTTACTAGCAGCGCCGGAGGACGCCAAGCGTCCGTATCAGCGCTCACGTTCGTGTCCGTGTCCGAGTCCGTGCCCGTTCAACCGCCTCCAGCGCCAACGTCCGACTGCCTCCGAGCGTTTTCTGAAAACCTCCCAAACAATAAGCAGACGATGGGACGCGGAGCAGCATAGTGGAATGGAGTGGAAAGGAAAGGAAAGGAAAAGGAAAGGAAAGGAAAAGGAAAGGAAAGGAAAGGAAAGGAAAAGGAAGGGAAAAGAAAAGCAAAGTTGGGGTTGGGATTAGTCCATAAGTTAGGTTAGAGCCAAGCTGGAATTGTCGCTGCTGCTGCTGCTGTGTGTGTGTGTGTTTGTATGTGCGCAGAGCAGAGGATGGAAGTGGAAGTGGGAGTGGAAGTGGGATGGAATGAATGGTCGGAGGACCCGAGATTCCGCTCGGGGATGCTAACCCAAAGTGAAAACAATTTGCAGGCCATAGAATAGTTAAAATGTTCAAGCTAGGATCGGGATAACAATCAGAATCAATCAGTTATGGGGGCGCAACCAGACCTATCTCATTGACAGACACATTGGGCACATTGCTGCCCACGCCCGGCCACAAACCGAACCACAGAGCCCCAAATCAGCACGACCCATCCCTTCTTGTTATAGACTCAATCTCTTCCACGTACTGCCGTACGATACTCACTCGTATAGTCCCGTATGCCGTATAATCCTTAAACTCTAATCAGACACCTGTAAGCTCCGTCTATGTATCTCTCTCTATATATGTATTTTTGCATCTTTATCTGTCCGTATCGCATATGTAGATATGTCTCTTGGGATGGTGTGAATCGGATTCGGTCTGTGCTGAAATGGGGCGGGATCGGATCTAAGATATATATATATATATATGTACTCGTGTTCGTACACCAATTAATGCAAAACAATACAAGACTCGAGTAAAGTTTTAAATGAATTTTTTGGTCTAGGCATAGCAGGAACTTTTAATCCAAATATATAAAAATATATCGAATACAGCAAGTCTACACAGTAAACACAAATATATATATATATACACATACATACATGCATATGTATGCCTATAGATACCATATACATACCACACAACATACATGCATGCATAGTTTTCTAGAAATTTTTTAAGGAGATATCTTCCGCATAGGTAGAGGAGCAGGCAATTCAATCTTCTAATTCGATTCGTAGGGACACATTTACATGCTACATACATACATATAAAAAAGGAAACATTTATTTTTGTACGCTAGCAGGGGATCCATACCGAGATCCTCGGATCGATAGATCATTGTGTGAGTGCTGAGGCAAGCCGAAAGCTTTTAGAAAACTTCACTTTTACAGCATAGATATACAGATATATTATATACAGACATACACATGCACATATATGTACATACATATGTGTATATACATAACTACATGTAGACACATCCAAATGGAGATGCCATTGGAGGAATAAAGTCCCTAAATAATTTGTGGGCCCTTGGGCTCACACAATGCACACGGAAAGCTCTTCCACAGCACACACCCACACACACACACACACACACGGCATACCTGTGTACAGTGCGTTTCAAGGCTGTGGGACACGTGCTGGACTGGATTCGTTCAAAGTTCGTTGGAAGGCGGAAATCATTGTAAGCTTAAAGTCCTTCTGTGGCGGGGATCGGTTCAGTCCCGTACATTCCCACACATTTTAAACACACATGCACATGCACAAGCACACTCGCATACATAGATACAAATACAAAAACAAAACTTATAGAGCAACGGTCACAAAATGTATGATGACAGAAGAGAGAGCGAGAGAGTATGGTGAGCGGGTACGGATGGATGGATGGATGGATGGATGGATGAGGATTGGAGGTCTTCCCCAGGAATTATATCAAACAAGATGCATATGCATATATGCATACATGCATATTATGATTATTTTTTTTTGTTTTAGTTATAGCAAAGTTAACATTTAGTTTAGTACATCGTACCTATGGCATTAACAATGTAGATTATAATTGTGTTTTCCTATTGCCCACACACATGTTGTATAGTTTTTACATATATATGTACATATATATATGTACTCGGATAATTATCGGCCTTAATAACACACACAACATTGGATTCGTTTCTGTTCCATGTCCCCGCTTGGTTTGGTTTGAGTTCTTCAGCTTTGTAATAGACAGACACCAAATGAATTTACGTTTGAATTTGAATGGATCGATACCAATTCTCGTACTATAGGATCTAGGGGAGGGCGCGCGCGAGCAGCGAATCGCTACCAAACTAATGAGTAATTGTTTAACAAAGAGCACAGTAACAATTTAATTGTTTCCACCCACACACACACACACACACACACATACACACATGACAAATATATGCATGTATATTTGGCAGATTGATCCCCGGGTGTACAAGTAATTATAGATAATCCGATGGGTGGGAGGAAGACCCTCCCCCTCTCCACCCTCAGCCACAGTACGCAAATTCAAATGCAAATGCATCCCGGGGCCGTTCGAACATTATTTTGGGCAATACATGCATACATACACAAACATACATACATACATACATACATATGTATGTATGTACATATATAGTATACACAGATATGTACTATAATGATAATGATATATCCGAGAAACATATAAAATGTATTTTAAATACAGCTAATGGTAATTATCAATTCATTTCGAAAGCAAACTAACTATTACAAATGGAATACATTAGACCACGAGAGTGTGTTGTACTCTAGCTCTAGAACAGCAGCAACAATTGATTTTAATCACAAGAATTTAATTAATAAACGCCTATATACAAATATATAAACCAACAGACAACAGACAAGGAGCCAAGTCTTTCAATCCACAACTTAGTTCCCACACTCGGGGACTTTATTTATCCCCAAATTGTAAGTAAGTATCTGTAAGTATGTATGTACCTACTACTACGTATGCATCTACGGAAAGCAGAGAGTGCCCATTTATATATATGTGTGTATATGTGGGTATGTATATATTGTATGTACATATCAAAGCCGCCCTTGCAGCAGTACGAAAATATAATTGGGTGTATGTATATTGTTTATTGCGGCTCGTAGTTAGAGTGGAGCGGAGCAATGGACAGACGACAGGTTTGGATGCAGCCTTATAGGCCTTAAAGGTCGCCGAGTGCGTCGAGACCACCTCCGCCAAACTCCTTGCCCATGCGCGACTTCTCCTGACTCTCGGTCCAGGCCTTGGCAATCATCTGCTTCGTCTTGGAGTCGCCGTCGTTGTACATCTTCTTCATGATGTTGACCAACGCTGATTCTGGATTCTCGGTGTCCTTGGTCATTTCGGTATCCTGCTTCTGCTTGAGGCGCTTCTGAATGGAGGTGAGCACATCCCAGTTCACGCCCTCCTCGGCCTTCTTAAGATAGATGGCTACCATGTCGGTCTTGATCTTACGATAGCTTTTATCCACATCAATCGCGTGCAGAAGATTGTTCACCGACAGACCAAAGTCTTTGCCGCTGAGGTCGCGCACATGGAGCTGCAGCGAAGTCTCGGTGTAGTTGACGGTGACGGCCTCTTCGGTGCAGCCCTGCACGCCATTCAGTGTGATGAAGAGCTTGACAAATTTGGCACTCTGGTCCCATCCGTAGTCAGTAAGCTCATGCAGATATCTGTGGGAGAGGAGGAATATTCAGCACAAGGAATAGCTTGTCCCAAATTGAGGCCTTTGTACCTTTTAGCATCGCTCGAGCCAGAAGCCTGGCGCTCGGCGGCCAGACGTGCCTTAATCTCCAGGTTGACAATCTCGCGCTCCACCTCTGCCTTTCCTGTGGTGAGCACACCTTTGACGCGGGCGCTTTTGGCCTGTTCCAGCAATGCAGCAAACTCGGCCGCATCGGATTTTAGCTATTTTTATGGGTGGTGGCGAATGAGAGTTAATTTCACGTGGACAACGGTTAACGACTGAAGAGTTATTTTGCTCACCTGTTCCATCGACATCGCACAATTTGTTAAATATTGCTTTACTTAAGAGATAATTTGGAATTTTTTTGGAAATTTCGAGCAATTTCACTAAACTGACGCCGGCGCCTTTTTGTTAAGAATGTGCCATAAAATGACAAACGCCTCGTGAAGCACATTGGCTATCATCGATTAATATCGTTTGTATTCGCTCATATCGATGGAGACAGAGACAGAGCTATTCGTAGTATATTCTGTTTTCGATCAGTTGGCAGTTCTCCGTACCTAACGGTGCTCTTCCAGTCATCGTCTCGTCTCAATATTAGTGTCTGTATGTCATGTTACTAAAAAGATTAAACTCTTCTCAGATCGACATATTTGTGAAAAATGAGTTTGGAAGACGAAAGCTTTCCTGCCGACGAGCTGTTCGAACAGCTAAACAGCGTGGGCTCAGGTGCTCCCCGCCAGTTTAAGAGTCAGTTTGGCGAGCACGATCAGCCAGAGGCATTTGAGCGCAATCCAGCGCCATTTTTAACCAGCGACTGCTCTGATGAGAGTTCGTTCATTGATGCCGTTAACAAGAGCGCCAAGACCTGTGTCAGTGACCCGGTGGGCCGAGACCAGGGCGAAGAAGAGGAAGACAAAGGTAAGCAATCACGTGCCTAATCCTTCCGCTCCGTTCCCACTTATCGTTGTGGTTGATGCAGATTTTGCGGAGTCCGCCCTAGCGAACGGCAATTCCAAAGTTCAGATGGGCAGTTCCCGGACCAGCAAGTCTGTCTCCTACCAGGACATTCACTCGGCGCACACAAAGCGGCGCTTCCAGCACGTGACAAGCAAAGTGGCCAAGTACATAGCGGACATCCAAGCCGAGGACCAGCAGCGTCGCAGTGCGATCAAGATCAAGTTCCAGCGCCACAGCTCAATGCCGGAGTATTTGACGCCCACATCCAGAACGCGCGGGGCCCACTTCAGTGTGGACGAGCTGCACAATCTGGACGAGTCTCTGGATAACAGCAGTGCGGGAAACATGACCGATACCAAGACCCCCAACGACAGCTACGAGCGCCTCACCGAGGTGGAGCGCCTGCAGAATGACAAGGAGGACCTGAAGGTCGTAAAAGAGCGCCTGGAGGACGAGAAGTTGCGGCTGCAGGTCTACAGTGACTTTCTGCAGACCAGGCTGGACGAGAAGGCTATGGAGAACTTGCAGCTGCGGCGCAACTTTGATGTCTTGCGCATTGATCTGACCGACTGCCAAGAGAAGTTGAAACGCAATCAACGTTACTCGCTCCGCTCCCCCAACTTCTGTCCGCTTGCGAGCGTCCCCAAGGCCACGCAAACCGAGCAGGACTTGCTCTCATTTGCCCTTGCAGACAGCGCTACGCCGCTCCCCGACTCCAATCCGAACAATCTCACCTACGACAGCAGTGCCGGTTCCATTGAGGTGGCCCTGCTGAGCGTGGCCCCTGCCGCCCGCAAGCCAAATACCGGAAAGCCGAAAAAGAACATCCAGCCGCTCTCGCTGGACTTCAGCAACGACAGCACAGAAGCAGAGCCAAATGGAAATGGTGAGTACTCTCGAAAGTTATTCCAGCCTTGCTATTACGTCTCTCCCATCTTTACTCTTCCTCCCAGTCGGTGCCTCGACGGGTCACTCATCTTCCCGAGCCGTCACCTCCAGACTGGCCGCGGCCCCTAACAACTCTGAGAGCAGCCACCCAAGCAGCAACGACTCGGCCATCGAGGTGGAGGCCCTCGATTTGCGCTCACCATCGTACCATCGCCAGCCCCAGGGCAGCATATACCCGCCGATGCAGGATTGGGTTCACAGCGACGGCATCTACTATTTCGATAAGCGCAACAATCGCGTCATCGAGGTTCGGTCTATAAATTTAAGTCAGAATATGAGTTCCAATCTAGATCAATCCGGAAACAGCGAAAGCAACCTCCTGGACCAGTCCCACGTGCCGCCCGGGCACAAGAGAACTTCCATGGGCTCGCGCATGCTGCGTTTTTTTGGGCCTTGTGTCCGCTGCACTGACTCGAACCAATCGGTCAACGCCAGCAGTGCCACCTACACCATTGGCCTGCCCTTGCTGCGCGAGGAATACAGCGGTCGCCACACCCACGCCGAACGCTGATCTATATACAAATGTGTCGCTCATCAAATATTCGTCTTGCTTTCTTTCGTTTTAATTATTGTATCCAAATTTATTATTTTATGTTGCGTAAGGTCTTAATGTAGCCCGCTCTTTTAGCCGCCTGATTGGCGGGAGTATTCCGTAGTCCACAATATGTGTATGCATGTAATCCAAATTGAAATTCCAGTTTAAATATATGTATATTTTCGAATATTTGGACCGTTTATATTTACAACTCGTTAGCAGTCCGTCCAGTCTCGTCAACATACTCGATATCAGCATCAGCTGGCGCGCCTGGTGCCTATCGATAGCCGATAAGTGCGAAATGCAAATGCAAGCAAATTCTGCTCGGGGCCACCGCAGAAAATACCTAAAAACGAAAGCCGGACGAGAACGTTGCGTTGCCGCCAACGCTGCGTAAATTAATTAGATAATAGACAAAGTGCGGTCTCAGTAGATGTTTCCAGTCTTGCAAACGCTGAAAATCGGCCAAAGCCAAACACCACCAAGTCGCAAACGTCACGGGCGAGACGCCACCGCTGAAGAAGAGTGGGCAGTGAGCGAAGGGTGGCCCAGGCGGCAGCCGGAGCCGGGGACGGGGACGACAACAATCGGAAGCTGAAACTGAAGCACATCCAGAGACGAGACAAGTAAGTAGGCCCTACAAAATTGTGCCGCACGGCAGGCGGCACGAAGCATGTCAGTTGCAGTTGAATCTCTCGACAATTCGGTCAAAAATTTATTGTGTGCACAGAAACACATTAGAGTAATAGAGCACCCACTAGGCCCGAACCATTTTAATTCTCGAACAAAATTTTCAGTACACAAATATTTGGAGCACAACCGATAGATTCCTTCTCTAGACACCAAAACACTAGACACTGGAAAATACTTGAAAAACGGCAGCGCTGGACGTCGCAATCCCCCAAGCATACACGCACGCGTCGAACACATACACACTCTCTGGGAGGGCTCTTTGCGAAAAAACTCGTCTCATCCCGCAGCCCCATGGACTAAGTCGATGAACAGCAACAGCAGCAGCCCACTATTGCCACAGTAAGGTACTCCCAACCCGGCCCAGTCCAGTCCAGCCACAGACCCAGTAGTTGAATCCTGCAATGGCGGAGCGCTTCATCAAGCACGAGCCGATGGCCGTGCACCAGCAGCATGTACAGCACGCGCAGCATGTCCAGCACAACCGCAAATCAAAGCAGAACACAATCCAGTTTTACTCGGGTACCAGTCCCATCGTCCTGGTTAGCGGTGGCGCCGGAATTGGTATTCACGCCAGGCAGGCGGCTCGCCTGGATACGCCGGCTAGAGTCAGAAACCCAGTGACTAAGCTGCAGAAGCAGCTCAGCCACAACGCCAACAGTAATGATAGCGGGCTAGCCGTGAAATCTGTCCCCAGCCAGCCCCTTTTGGAGCAGCACAGAGCCACACAGCCGACTGTGGAGCAAAACGGAGCGCCCGTCGTGGAGCAGCAATTGCCGTCTGCAGAGAAAGCAGGAGCTGTAGTGGGAGCCGTAGTTGCAGCTGAAGCCGCACCGACATCGAGAGCGGAACTCGATATGGCCACAGGCGTCAGATTGATGAAGCTGCGTAACAAAAGCGAAGGTATGTACGGCGGAGCTGTCTCTTTGCCATCACTTTTGTGGGGTTGCTCTCGGTTGTTTGGGAGAGCTTTAGTGCGCATTTCCGAATCTATTTTCGGGCACAGCCTCCTCCCGGTGTGGTGCGGGCGTTGGCGACGTGTAAATGAGTGGGACCTGTAGAATGTGTGTGGGCCTGGATTAAAAATCCCCACTCTTGTTTCTCTCTCCCCCACAGATGCCATCACTGACTTGCTGACGCGCATCCCGGACGTCGGCCACCTGTTTGACGTACAGAGCCGGATTGGCAACGGCACCTTCAGCACCGTTCTGCTGGCCACGCTCAAGCGAGAGGCGAATCTGCCGGAAAGCATGCGGCGCAAGTTCGCCATCAAGCACCACATACCCACCAGCCATCCCGACCGGATTATGAAGGAGCTCCAGTGCATGACCAAAATGGGGTAGGTCCCAGCAGAATGCCTCACCGCCACACACACACACACACACACACAGACGCACTACCTTCCCACTCAACACCTACGTTGTATCCACATATGGGGGGTGGGATATATAGGTATAATGTCCCTAGCCCTGGCTGGCCCTGCCACCCAGTGTGGTGGGTTGGTGTTCGTTTTCGTCCTCGCTTGCGTCAGTCGTCGGTAATCGACGTCAGCCGGTAACCGCCAGCCGCCGCTTCGCAATCTACGTCATTGCAATTTATTTAAGTTGGCAGCCCGAACGAACGAGCGAGAGACGAAACGAAACGAAACGAATGAACGTTTATTGCACTTTCACACACCATTCACGTGCTCATTTACAGTTACAATGCTGGGCACTCTGTCTGCTTGTCCGTCTGTCTTGGTCTTGCACTGCCCTCGCCATCGCCATCGCTCTAGCCGCTGCTCTCGTTGGCTCGTGCAATGGACAAAAATTGTGAATAAAACAAATTGATGGGATGCAAATGGCATATCCTAGAACCTCAGCAGCCGATTATTGATCCAATTGGGCTATTGGGCAGCAGCGGCAGCAGCAGCTGCTGCTTTGAGATTAGATTAGACATAACGTTTCGATGGCTAAAGGCCCGACGCATACCCAATCCGTTCCATACCGGTTCGAACCGCCTGGCGCAAGGCTATCTCGTCGACGGCTGAGACTGGGGATGGGGATGGTCGGGTGAGCTGACGCTGACGCTGACCCAATACCAATACCGCTCATTGAGAGCGCTCTAGTTGATGGTGTGGACAAGAGGGCCGAGACAAAGCGGTCGCGTGGGTGGACGGCCAGTGTCCGTTGCGATGACTCGCTGTACGGCCGGGTACATATGTACATACGTGCATGACATTAGCCGGCTGCCTGCCTCCTCCTCATTTTCCTTCCTAAGCAGACGACCCACGGCGCTTTTTGTCTATTCAAGCAATTTGCGCAAATTCCGTAGCCCAATTGCGTCACAACGACGATAATTATGACTAGTCATGCCGTTTGCTCGCGTATTCCCATCGCTCATCGCTGTGTGACGTCGACGCGCTTCCACCGACAGGCAACGCACACTGCGAGAGAGAGAGAGTGATTGGGAGAGGGGAGTGTTTGTGCTTCTTTGGGAGTGTGTGTGGGCGTTTTTGTTTTGTTATTTGCATGCAAACCGATGCAAAGCAGAGTCCGGGGTGTGCTAGAGCAGATAGAGCGATATGTTGGATATAGTCCCTAATCTACTGCCATCTCCCTCATTTTCATTGACAGCGGAATGGACAACGTCGTCGGAATCCACTGCTGCATGCGATGTGACGCCTCAGCAGCCTTCGTGATGCCCTACATGCCACACGACCGATTCCATGACTTCTACACCAAAATGGACGTGGCGGAGATCCGGCTGTACATGCGCAACCTGCTGGTGGCCCTGCGCCACGTCCACAAGTTCAACGTCATCCACCGGGACGTAAAGCCTAGCAACTTCTTGTACAACCGGCGTCGCCGCGAGTTCCTTCTGGTGGACTTTGGGCTGGCCCAACATGTCAATCCTGCGGTCTCGGCCACGGGCACGGCAGCAGGACAGCAGGAGCAGCGCAACCGCCACCCTGGTGGGGCTGGTGGCCCGAATAGCAAGCGCTTTAGAGACAGGGAGACGGAGGCACTCCAGACAACAGCTGCTGCTGGCGCTGCAGCGGTGGCCGCAGTAGATGTTGGCCTGGGCGGAGCAGTCAAACGCATGCGGCTGAACGAGGAGGGCGGCTGGGGCAAGATGCCGCTCAAGCCGGTCAACGAGATTGCCCATGCCCAGAACGAGTCGAAAGAGGTTGTCTCTCAGGGACCAGAGGCACAGCTGTCCACACAGCACACCAACCAGCAACAGCAGCACATGCAGCCTGAACAGACACCAAGCTCTGCCACGGGCACAGGCACAGGCACAGTCGTGGGCACTGGCAACACCGGCAGCAAGTACAACACAAACCGAAGCGCCACTGGATCCACGAATAGTGCCAAGTGCTTCTGCTTCGCCAACCCCTCGGTGTGCCTCAACTGCCTAATGAAGAAGGAGGTGCACGCCTCGCGGGCTGGCACCCCTGGCTACCGTCCACCCGAGGTGCTGCTTAAGTACGCGGACCAGACCACGGCCGTGGATGTGTGGTCTGTCGGCG
The DNA here is from genome assembly GCA_018150885.1 of Drosophila tristis. NCBI lineage: Eukaryota > Metazoa > Arthropoda > Insecta > Diptera > Drosophilidae > Drosophila > Drosophila tristis. The sequence continues at coordinate 395,285 of JAECWT010000215.1, read as the reverse complement.
TGATCTTCCTCTCGCTGATGTCATCGGTTTATCCGTTCTTCAAGGCGCCCAACGACTACATAGCCCTGGCCGAGATAGTCACCATCTTTGGCGACCAAGAAATACGCAAGACGGCCTTGGCGCTCGAGCGCATGGTCACCCTCAGCCAGCGTTCCCGTCCGCTAAATTTACGCAAGCTGTGCCTGCGCTTTCGCAACCGGGCCATCTTCAGCGATGCCAAGATGCTGAAGAAGTACGAGGCCCCCGACGGGCAGTGCGAGGTGTGCAAGAACTGCGACCAGTACTTCTTCAACTGCCTGTGCGAGGAGAGTGATTATCTGACCGAACCGCTGGAGCCCTACGAGGTCTTCCCGGCCTCCGCCTACGACCTGCTGGAGCGCCTCCTCGAGGTCAATCCGCACAAGCGCATCACCGCCTCCGAGGCCCTGCAGCATTCCTTCTTCAACTGCCTGGGACAGGGTCAGAACTCCCAGTCGGGTGGGGATCAGCAAGTCGCCAGCACACCGCGCAAGGCCCGAACTGCTTCCGCCAGGCAGCTGACGCGTCGCCGTTTCAACAATAGAGCCGTGTCAATGGGCATACAGCCGCTGCAGCAGCTAGAGATAGAGCAACAGCTGCTGTATCCCGCCAAACTGGAGGAGCTTCAGACGGTGCTCAACAAGCTGTAAAGCTAGTCGTTGCCTGTACATTGTATATAGCCTATACACCCCCTCCAAATCACTCACCATACAATATCTGTACATACAGCAATCATCTCAGCTTGTTCGCTGTCCAGGGCGCGCATCCAACGCAACAAGCACCTCAGCTCAGCCCCACACCCGCCGCCCCGGCCACGTATACTTACCTCAAATTTGCTTCTCATTTGAATTTGAAAAGCCGTCTATCATATACTCAACTCAAACTCAAACAAAGGAAACCAAAAAGAAAGCATGCATACTATACACACACACACACACACATATACACATACACATATATATATATATATTTATAGCAGTGTTAACCATGAACAATAGGAAAGGAATACCAAAAATTGAAAAGGAAATGATAAAAGTGAAATATTTTAAAGGAATACAATAAATATAATATGAAGTTTATACATACATATATGTGGTAGCAGAGTATTTGCATCGCACCCCTCCCTGTGCTCAGCAGCAGCAACCGGCCTCCAGAAGGATGCTCACGCACCCCCCTCACTTGGATTTGGCATGAACTCTGAGCTATTACGTCTACATATATGTATACTTTGTTGCATAGTTCGAATAGTTATAGATCACCCCTCCATCTATGTATATCAAGCACCCTGTGAACGGGCATACATACATATGTACATATATATAAAAAAGAGAATATATTTATACGATGAGAATGTACCGCTCAACAATTGTAACTACTATTTAAGGGGCGGATCATCCAGGTTGGGTTATATTTAATATCGCGTTTCCAAGTGTTCATATTTATTACATTTCATTAACAGCTTCTTAGGTTTGCTAAGTTTCCATCTTTTGGGGTCTGCTGCGCGTCGCCCTGTCCGGATTTGTGCCTGCTGTCGAATCGACGTCTGTGGTTTCCAGTTTCTCCTCAACTTTGATGCGTTTGCCGGCGATGACCTCCTCCTTTGTGGGCTGTGTTTCCATGCCACGCTTCTTGGCCTTCTGAAAGCTGCCACGTCCAGCGGCACGCTCCGACTCCTCGATGCTGTAGGGCTCTATTTCAAGGGCCTTGAGGCGGCGCTTATGAACTTTGGTGCGAAAGTGCGCCTGCATGGCTGTGTCATCGATAAAGTACTTGGCGCAGTGCACACAGTAGAACTGGGCAAAGCCGGGCTTCTCCAGGTCCACGTTTTGATTGATTAGCTCGCCGCTGCGGGTGCGCAGATCGTCATCAATCTGGTCCAGATCGCGGCGGCGGTTGCGGACGCGCCAGCGACGTTGCAGGTGCGTATCGCCATAGTGCATCTTCTTACGCTTCGTTACCATTCCCATATTGAGGCTGTTTTATTCACTTTTTGTAGTGCGAAATGCGAAATGGATATTTGTTTTGATTTCGTTCTGGCCTGCACGTGTTTTTGTTATTGCCTGCTCGTATGGACAGGAACGGATGCTACGGGCTGAATAAGGAGTGCAAAAGGCCTGAAAAAGTATTAGAAGAATAATGATATATAAGATAAAGAGTTAATGTGTTTGTTATCCACACCTGCTTTGCCAATAAACAACGTTTTCTTTAATTTACTACGCAAAAACATTCGCCCCGCTAGTCGTTGGTGATGGAAGGATGGAAGCAGTCACGATAGTGCTGGTATATCGATAGATCGAGGCAGCGGACTGGTCACACTTCGACTGAAATTTTATCTATTAATTTATTTAAAATTCGCTATTAAACCAACAAATTACCGTTTTGATTATTAAATTTAACACAATTGGCAATTCCTTTTCCAATGGGTTCATTTCTAACATTAAATCTTCCCATTGCAGATCTTTTTGTGTCATTTTTTAGTGCCATTTTGTGCAGTAAGTATCGCGGTTTTGAATAATAAAACATATGTTTGCAATTAATTTATCAACAATCGTACGAACAAGTTGTCTGCGGGCGGACGTCGTGCGTATATTGTTTTATCAAAACGGCAAAGACAACAAGTAAGCCATTACAGTAGAATAAACAAAAGAGCTGGACAATTGCAGCAGCTTGATAATGTGCAAACAATTCTTCATCCATCGATACGCATACAACGGCAATGTGCACACACGCACATGTGTGATTAAATAACATAAAAGTGAAGCTGTATTCGTGGAAATAGCTCGCGTTTATTTAATAATTATCGTAACTAGATGGATGTTGTCGCAGAGGCCAAAGGGGGCGTTGTCAACTAGTGGAAATCGTGATGCAGCCGGACCACTTTATGTGATGGCTGCTGGGGGAGGCTATTGCCTTTGCTACTATTCCAAGGGAGGCTATCCCACCCACTGGAATCCAGAGCTATGCATATGTACACACATATGTCTATAATATTTATGTTGAACGATAAAATGATATGTGCATGCTGCTGGAAATATACTGAACAGTTTCTGCACTAATCTCGTGGTGGGGTCGTTCCGCACACATTTTTTTGCTGACAACGATTGTAGTTTGTGGATTTTGTTAATTGTTGATATTGTTTTAGCCACACATTCCGCTGAATCGGTACGTTCTTGCCGGGTTTCTCGCAGAATTGGCAGCACTGAAACAACATCCAGAATTTCGCACCAGCTGCTGTAAGTATAGCGACCAAAACTACAGTTACAATTACTGCAAAGCTCTTATCGATAATGAAAGACGGAACGAAACGTTTGCATGCCGATTACGATTATCAGTGCTGCGATCACTTATCAGCGACTCGCCATTGAACCGTTATGCGTACAACTACACACGCATGCGTGCGCTTGTGATTTCTTCGTTTCTTTTGATTGATTTCAATTTTAGATCGCAGCTCGCTCTGACATAACATTCTTGCCATCCGCCTTCTCGTGTCCCATTTCCCTGCTGCTCCATTTGCATCAACCGAAAATAATCGCCGTAGCTGCTGTCTCTGCATGCCCCGCTCTCTATTGCCTTGTCTCTGTCTCGTTTTATCTTTATGCTCGATTCCATGACATTTCGCAAAGCGATTGCAATGGTACAAGAGATCAAATGTGTATGTGTGTGTGTGTGTGTTGTGTTGTGCTTGGTTTTATGATATGGAAGTGAAAAATGTATGTACGTTTGTCTGACTGTCGGGAAGTCTTGCAGCATTCATTAATTTACTCTGCCATCAGCTGACGCAACGATGATAATTCCTGGGGATGGAAGAGATACCTACATATGTACGTACTTGACAGCGAGAGTCTGCGAGGGAATGAGGAACCGGTTTCACCCGTCTCCACCTCTGTCTGCGTTTATTAAACCTATTCCAATATCTATGGAGTTGGACCCCGACAAAGCGAAGCTCTACGAACTATTGTGGAAATTCAAGTAGCCAATTGTTGTGGAGCTGCACTCTTATGGAGTGCGCTGATTTCGTTATCCCTCTCTAAAAATACCGATAAAGCTCTCTTTCTCTCTATGACACTCAATTTCCCTTTCATTTTGCAGTCTTTGTCTGGGCCAAATCGAAAGCAAACCAAACCAAACGATACAATCCAATCCAACCAGTTGGGCCGGTCAGCGGACCACGACATTCCAAAGCTAGCCTCCGTCCAGCATTCCCAAACATATCACATACAGATGCTCAAAGCAATATCATAGAATTCATTGCCCTCACCGTCCTCCAAAGTGCAATTGTCAGTTCAATTATGCTCCATTGAGATTTTCCCAGTAAGGCCTCGCGCGCACTTTAGCTGAAAGGGAAGCTGAAAGAGGAGCCGAAAGCTGGATGGGCACACTGTCGGCTGAGTTGAAAGATGATCTGGAGATGAGGATCGGACCACTGTATCATATCGCGGCCATAGTAACGAAATATTGATGGTAGATATCAGCACTCGGCTTGCTGATAAAAACAAACATGCTTGATCGATCAAACAAAGCTGAACGGATCTGGGCTAGCTTTCAAACTTGTCAGCACAGCTAAGTCAGCAATGTGCGCACTTGTACATGTGCAGTGAGTTTGCTTCCTTCTGAGATTTTACAATGTTACGACTACAGTGTGCGCGAGACCTAAGAATCTCCATGTTTCAGATGAGATTTGAACGGGTTTTCCCCATTTAATCACTTCCTACGCTCGTCTACAACCTAATTATAAAAGTATGAGCGAGAGAGATAGATAGACAGCAAGTTGTCTAAGTATGTGGCTGTCATTTTCCCGGAATCTTACAGTCTACATATATAGTATGTATTGCCAGCAAGTTCCCAGATCTGGGTTTTTCAACGGTACACATTTCGAGTGAATTAGCATGGAGCGTTGATTGCAACCACCACTTCCTTCACGCTCGATAGCAGCCAAAATTTGCGGTAAACTTACACTCCCAGCATTGTCATCATTCCAATCAGATAGTTTCCCATGTCTGCGGTGGCCTGGAACATTTTTAATTTTTCACTGATTGCGGAAGGGCTAAGCCTTATCATAGTTGCTGCTGTTGCTTCTGCTCCTCTGATATGGAGGCACCACAGACAGCCGAATAATGCGGTGAACCACAATGCAAAAAACGCGTAAACGAAATAAAAAGAGTTACGAGTCGAGCATTTCTGTGCCTGTGTCTGTTTCTGTTGCGTGCTGCCATTTCAGAACCAGAGCACCAGCCCTTCGATACGTTGACCGGACTGGAAGAGCCTTCCAAGCGGTGAGCAGGTATAGAATTCTCTCCATCTCTGTCTATCTTCATCTTCCGATATGGTTGTCGAAGGGGGTCGAAGGGGGTCTCGGCGCAAGGTCAAAAATAACTCGGCCAAAGCTGAACCAGCCTCCATCTCCCGTTGGGAGGTACGTGGAGTTATGCCAGACATTTCCATTTCGCCTCGCATTCGAGTCCCCCACAAAAGAAGTCGACTGGTGAATGGGAATGGGAAAGGGAATGGAAATGGGAAAGGGAGAGATTGTCTTTCTAATTGAAATCTGAGTGAATGCGATTTGGGTTGGGTCGACAAACACGTGTCGTGTCGAATCAGTTTTAATGGCAAAATAATTCAGGTACGCAACTTTCTCTCCGGTACCGCAGACAATAAGCGCAGATCAACGATAATCCACGATCAGAGCCACAGCGAAAATGGACCACGCCCATCACAGTTCGCCCAACGTTGGTAAGTACTCGGGGATAAGGGGAAACCCAAAGAGGAGACATGGTAATGTAATCGCTTGTTCGAACAGATCATTCCATGCACCACGACCACGCTGGCATGCACCACGACCACAGTGGGATGGATGCTGCTATCAGCCCCACCACCACCACCAGCACCGATCCCACGACCCACGACATGCATGCGGGACACCATCACAGCGGCGGCGGTGGAGGTACGGGCACTGGCATGGAGCATATGATGTCCATGGCGGTAAGCAACGCATCCCGTAATGTGGCTTGAAGCTCCGATTGATCTCCCTCTCGATCTGCTTGGGATAGTTCCACTTTGGCTACAACGAGACGATCCTCTTCTCTTGGTGGCACATTGATACGGTGGCCGGCCTGATTGGGTCGATGATCGCCATCTTCCTGCTGGCCCTGCTGTACGAGGGGCTCAAGTACTACCGCGAGTATCTGTTCTGGAAGACGTATAACCTGCTCGAGTACCGCCCGGTGAAGGGACCCCAGCACAATCCGGAGGCACCGCACCTGCCCTCCGCAGCGGCGGCTGCCCCATCCCCAGTACAGTGAGTACCATTCCGATCCCGAGATTGGCTTCCGTGTTCCGTTACCTGTTCTGTACATATATTTGTCTCTCCCGGTTGTCGCATGCTTGATCTTTGTGCCCTGCTTTGTGGGCTCTGTTCCTGTACTTGTTGTAAATATTAATTTTAATGCTTTCTTCTTCTTTCTCGTTTTTGTTTTCGTTGCCGTTATCGTTACCGTTACCGTTTTGCTCCCGCTCTTGTGGGTACCATCATCCGCATCCGCAACCACAACCACATCCACATAACCATTATCCGTACCGCACCACGCGCCGCCGTTCTCCATTTGTAAATCCAATCCGCCAAACACGCTCATTCTGACCGCTTTCCCATTAAACGTAATCGCTGATTGAACTGTGATATATTGTATTCCGAATCTGTAACTGTATCTGTATCCGTATCCGTACCTGCATCTGTTCACTTGATCCGCGAACCCGAACCCGAATCCGAATACGAATCTGCAACTGTGACACGCTTCAATCGATCTTTTAGATACGTTGGCGAAGTTGTGCACAAGCAACCGTAAGTATCGCTGTTTCAGCCCTTTTCCAGTGCAATTTTCTATAATTATTTAATGCTACCATCTTAAGTTTATTATGTATCGTATTACCCAGAGCTCAATATGTTTACACGTTTCACGCCTGGGGCTGACTCAGACGTCTACGTCTGTCCGATTGTCGATCGCCAGCACTTCATCAGAAGTGCAACGATGGCTAACCGAACGAGCGGACACACCTGTTTCCATCCCAGTTGATTAAGCCCACCCGTATTGGGTGACACGTCTGCCACAGATTGTGCCAGACTGCAATATGTAAATACGTATGACACATACACCTGTAAAGTGCACACACAGTAAAATTAGAATGTACGATACGAGGCCGACCTTAAACGAAGTCCTAACCCTAGTCTAGTGTAGATTAGCTTAACAGCGACACATCGAAGGACGAGCTGAACTGAACTGAACTGAACCCACTGGAATATCGATCCCCTTTCTGTTCCGTTCTCTGCTATTCCGTTCCGTTTTGTTTTCGTTTCTGTTTCAGTTCTTGCCTGTCATTCTGAGCTTCTTTTCATCTTTTGTCCTTCCATTTTGATGTGATATCTAACTGCGACTATCCTTTCCATAGACCCTCGATGCTTTCGGTCAACCATCTGTACCAAACGCTGCTTCACATCCTGCAGGTGACGCTCTCCTTCCTGCTCATGCTGATCTTCATGACTTACAACGTCTGGCTTTGCCTGATGGTGGTGCTGGGCGCGGCAGTGGGCTACTTCCTCTTCTGCTGGAAGAAGTCCGTCATCGTGGATGTGACTGAGCACTGTCACTAGCAGCGGACCAGCCCGGACCGGGGCAGTCTCCGGTGTCTCACTCAGGAGGAGGAGCTGCCCGCAATCTAGATGGATGGATGGATGGTGCTAGGCTGGAAGGCCCGGATGCTCTCACACATGCACATAAAGACACACTCACGCCCTACGCCCTGTCCTGCTCCTTGCTACTACTCTTTAGGTATTAGTCGAACTCTGGCAAGTGCTTGGGCACTGCCTAACACACTGCCCCACTCGTTTCCAGTCAGGGCTGGGCAACGCATTGTCCAAAACTGCCGCACTCTTACCCCTGGACTACTTCGAGGACAACTGTACAATTTCCTAGAAACTCAAAACAACACTGAACATTTAATCAGCGCATAGCCTTTCGAAGAGGATTTAAATGGATGTAGGGTAACGATTAAGTTGAAAGTTGAAAACTGAACAAATTTTTCGGAACAAGAATTTAGAGAGCAAAGTGGAAAAAACTGTAGATACGCGCAAAATCAAGGCAATAATTTGTACAGAACTCAGTCGATATTTGTTCGAAAAAATAACAACATACACAGATAATTCATAAAGTTTCCAATCCTGCGCCCCCAAACAAATATTTTTTATCAATCTTATTATTATTATACCATTTTGTATGCATATTATATTATTATTATCAATCTTATTATTTGGTAATAAAATCAATTTTTTTTTAATACCATTTCGTTGTGTTTGGTTCGTTATGTTTGGTAACCTGAAAGACATTTTGTAATAATATCCTTAAACAATATCCTCGATACTAGATGGTATGTACATGTGTTGGAAGTCCAATAATATCTTTAGGTGACACAGGGTGTCCTTGACAACGATTCCTTCTGCATGCATTTATGTGTTCTACTCGATAGCCGGCGTTGTAGTCAAGAACAAACTGTATTTGATAGGACAATTCAATTCAGTAAGTTGTCAAGTGGAAACTCAATTTCATCCCGCAGGCCAGTTCGACTCGAAAGCCAAACTAGATCACAAATTTCTCTCGCTCACTCTGTCTGCTTTTCCCCTAAGCTGCTTTAGCCTAAAGTCTGGTGAAGTACTACCATAATTGACTGTATATATGCACCATAAGATATTCGATAGCTTGCTCAATGCGAAACTCTCTTCAATTCGAAATTTCAAAGCTCTATGACGCTTACGAATGGACCTGTAAATATGTGGGCCGTACAGCTGTTCATTTTTTCATACACCACACACGTACATGCATACGTAGTACACTCCTCCAGCTGATGATCGGTGTGCATTAATAGAAATAGATACATACGTACGTACATTGTAGATATTAAAAATATAAAGCAAATACATACAGTAAAAAATGGCAAACAAATTTATAAATGACTATTATTATTAACATTAAATTCACCACATATATGTATGTACATATATACATAAATAAATATACAGCAAAGATATTGTTAAAAAAAAAAGAAAGCTAGCATTGGATTCGGGGGAAACCTGGAAATGGGTGAACGAAAAGAAAACAACAGATTGGGGACTTTTTCGGGATTCGTTTTGATCTTTATTAGAAAATTATTGCGAGTCTCACTATTTAGAATGTTGTATCCTTACTCATAGCGTACGTAAATCATACTTAAAAACATCTTTACATGACTACAGGCGTTCGATCGATAGATAGATAGATAGATAAATAATTATTGATTCGTTAGGCTCTACATAATTGTCCTCAAACTTGATCTTTCCTCTAGGGACAGGAATGGGGATGCGCTTAGCCACGGAGAGATGGGGATTCAATTGAATTGATTAGTTTGCTAAATGGTCGTAACCAAAATGGGGAAAAGGAGTTAGTTAGGAAGGGCGCTCCAGCATTCACAAGCGCACCAGATCGGGCAGGTCGGAAGGGAAAGGGCTTTAAGCCTATGGAGTCACTCCATAGTAGATCATGGGTCATGGGGTTCTGGTTCCGCCTGTGAAGGCTAGTCGTTATGTACATATCATTTATATATTTTTTGAATTAAGAGTTAAAGTGTGCACCCAAAAGGCAGGGACGCTGATATTGTGGAAGATGCGTGGTAGGGATCAGTGAACGGGGGTCAGAGTCGAGGGCTGTATATAGTTATAGATGAGAGAAATAGAAATTCACCTCGTATGTCTCATGCCTAATAAAGTTCTACGCGTTTTCCTCTCTTCCGGGATCAGAGAATGGTGGATAGTTGATCGTGGATTGCATCCAATTCAATTTGTAGATTTGTAGATGGAGCGACGCGCGGCCTTGTCTGTCGTGAAGAAACATTTATGTGGGGGAGGTGTGGCATAGAAGTTACCTGGTGGGTTCTTCTTTCTATCTATACATATCTCTCTCTTTCACTTTTTCTTTCTCTCTCCTCTCTCTCTTGACCCCAGATCCAGATCCAGAGTATTCCGAATGTTCCTCCGGCTCCTGGAATGTTTGAGAAAGAGTTGTGTGAGTCGGAGTGAGCATTTGATCAGCGATTGATAGGAAGAGGGTTGTAGATTGGACAATTGGACTGGAGATCAGTTGATCGATCAGTTATATATGACATACATACATACATATATCCATATATTTGTATACATATGTAATGTTTTTGTGTGTGTGTGTGTGTGTATCGGGACGGAAAAAAAGATGCAACTCTGAAGGCTTTACAGCAGCTATGGGGGAAGGGAGTGGTTTGTGGGGTCTTTTCTGATCACGTACACGCACACACACGCGCTCATACACACACACACACACACACACACATAAATGTACAATTATTCACTTTCACTGGTCAAGGGCTCTTATTAGCACATTTAGTATTACTTATGTGTAGGTAGGTACTTATGTATATTATCAAGGTCTGGGGTCAGTCACAATTTACCTGTGGATGAGTGTGGGGGGAAACTTGAGCATACGATACATACATACATACAAACACATGTATATACGATAACATATGTATATGGCACTCTGGATATGGTACACATAGAGGACGTTTGCTTTCCCTTTCTCCTGCTCTGTTTCTGTCTCTGTCGCTGTCGCTCTGCACTGTTCGCTGTCTCCCTCTGCCTACCATCGCACGCATTGGGGCACGCTTCATTGATTGATTCATTAGATTTTCATTTTCATATTCATATTCATATTTATATTCATTTGCATTTGATTTGATTTGATGTGATTCGTCAGTGCAATTACCTCGTGTGTTGGTGTTCTTCTAAAGATTCCACCCTTTTGGAGGGAATACTTTTCTTGGGGATGGATACTTTGGGTATGAGTATGTATGTGGAACCAGGGGCGGATGGATTAGGGCTCTTGGATTAGTTGCACTCTTTGGGATGGAGAGCACAAGCACAACGGCGGCATTAAGGGAAGAACAAACATGAAGCATCAGGCGCTAAGTACGTAAATAGATACATACATACATACATACATACATACATACATATATATGACGGCTATCCGAAGTATTCTCTCGAGTACCCTTTCCAAGTGGATGTGGAACATGCGATAATATTTAAGTAGTTGCATGGAATGGAATGGAATCGAATGGTATCGAATGGTATCGAACCATCTCAAAGGGTTCTGTTTCAGCTTCGGGTTCGGTTTCGGTTCCGGTTCAAATACGAATACAGGAAAGGGCATCAAGGGCACACATAAATGTCCAGGAATGTTCGGTCTCTCATTAATCTGCTTGTGCGTCTCCTGCTCTCGGGAAGGGGACTACGACTACATACCTCCGAGGGACGACGACCCACACAATGCTCCATATTCAGTTCTAGCACATGCAATCCGTTTCTCAATATAGACACATACATATATGTATATGTATATGCATATATGTATATATAATATATATAAACATTCATATGGTTGTGTGTGTGTGTGTGTGTGTGGTGTGTGTGTGTGTGGTTGTGTGTGTGCCAGTGTTTGCGGTGGAGTGGGGATTGCATGATATGCGTGGGTGGGTGAGTGAATCTGTATCTGTTGGGTTAGTTAAGCGCAAGTGGAGATAACGGAATGACTTTGTAAATACCTGTTTCAGTTACTGTTATGGTTTCGGCCAAAAGTCAGCCAAACATCCTAAATATTTGTATGTACATTTTGTATCTGTCTGGCGAGCACTCTTTCAGTCACACACACATATGTATGTAGGTACATATGCATAGAGATTGCACGTACTGTCCGCTACAAACAGATGCCCGCCCCTCAATTAACTAAATCCCTATACTATTATCTAAGAAAGCAGTGAAACGTAGTCCTGTTTTTCATTTATTCTATGAGTAGATACATCTATGTACACACGCACGATCTGGTAGATGGATGATCACCATGGCCAACCTCAGTCAATGTACTCTTTTCGTGGGGATAGAGTTTGATGTTTGTCTCCATTTTCAATGAATCTATAAAACAAATATTCATGCCTCATGTCACTCTCTATTTCTATATACATGTACGTACAGCTGTGGTCAAAATAATAGTAGTGCCAACATTTCATATATCCCCAAAAAAAGGAATTACGAGCACTTCTCCATAGTAATTTTAGTTTTTCTAGAGACTACCTTAATTGCAGATTGTAATAATAGAAAACAACTCAGAATAAACCTCATCAACATTTTCAGAAAAAAATTCAAATGTTTAAGTACCTCTAAAACGGGTCGGTCAAAATAATAGTAGTGCAACTTTTCATAAGAGACTACGGTCTAACAAAATTTTCTAAGAATGTTCTTTATATCCAATATTACAACTTTATATTCGAAGTTTGCTTTAAGATTTATTTGAGTAGCCTCTGTTAGCTCTATCGTCTGCATGACGCTTTGGCATGGAGCTAACTCAATTAACTCAACTACCTTCTACAGAAATCGTCCTCCAGGACCTTTGTAATACGTCCCAAAGTTGATTGTGTTATCTATTAGACTTTTCCCCCTACCATAAAATCATAAATTCTCTATTAGATTGAGTTCGTGTGATCGATCCGACCATTCCAATGAATTTACTCTCTTTGGCAACTTTGCGGCTGTCCTTCGGGTCTTTCTTCTCCTCGGATGTCCAAATTAGTTGCATATCCTCAGATGCATAAGGTAGAATAATTTCGGTCGATATTTGAATGTATAAATAACCATCCAATATGTTTTTAACACATATAATGGTCAAATTGCGTAGCTGGAAAATCTCGCCCAAAACACTATTTGCGGTGCTGCAGTTTTTACGGTTTTTAAAGTATATTTTGTGAGAAGTTCAGAAAACCGTGGTCGTCTTAGATACTAACGAGATACCAGGCTACAAAAAAAAAACAATTTTAAACTAGTTCGAATATAAAATATTCCTCCACTTTTACAATGGTTAGTTTGGGTGTTCCACAGTAAACATTTTTCCTTAGATTCCTTAAATTATAATCTTAAACGCTTCCTCTAATGGTTTCAGTACTAGTTTCAAAACTAAACATTTTTTTAATGCTGCAGCAGGAGCAATTTGGTTGCACCTCACCTGTCGTAGTGGTTGATCCACTGATATTTTGACGAATAACTTCCTTGATCGCGTGTTTTGCTTTATGGTTCTTATTTATTATCATTTCTGATCATAATAGCTAAACAACCAATACATTAGTATTAGTATTAGCATTTCGAAATATTACTTTCCTTCCGAAACGAATCCTTTAAGCACGAAGCCTTCTTCGACCTAGAATGTTTGCCACGCCCCATGGCAAGCTTGAAACTGTCAAATAAACCATTCAAGTTTTGTTTAACAACAAAAGTTTTGCATTAAATGCTGTAGATTTCATAAATTTCGGTAGAACTACTATTATTTTGACCGCAACTGTACATATGCATGCACATCTACTTTGATGTATGTATGATCCTCTCTTCCCTGTATTGAATGAACAAATCTATGGGGATAGCTCAATTATTTCTCCATCCGTTTCTATACAATTCCCATTCCCATTCAATCAAGAGTGAAAATATTCGGCGGTTTCTCTCTCTCTCTCTCTCTTATTCCTATCCTGTTAAATCTATACTTCACATGTCATCTCAGTTCGGTTCGGTTCTGACTTTACAATTCATCACATTAGTGCTCAAGGCTCCTCTTTCTACGGTGTAAATGTCGTGTTTGCATTCTGCCTGTCTGCGCGGTCTTTGTTTCTGGTTCAGTTGCACAATGGAGAGTGGAGAGTTTACATAGTTATTCTGGTATGTATGCGTACACAGGAATCATTTATGTATATTTAAACAATATAGAGCTTGTGGTATTTCTACGGTGTGAAGTGGTACGGTACGGTACGGTAGGTGATACCGGGAGTAGCAAGTGTTCGACTCACCTCATTGGCCTTGCTCTGGCAAGGATCTGATCTCGCCTGCCAGTTCACTCTCATTCACTCTGAATCTGTTTCTTTTTTACTGTTCTGATACATGTTACTTGAAATTTTGTTAATTATTTTTGGGGTACCTCGATGGTGGTGTTTCTTCTTCGGTTTCAGTTTCGATTTCGGCTGCAGCAGCAATGGGGAAGAGACGTAAACTCGGGCACATTGCTTGTTTGTGCTTGCTGTGGATGCGCGGATGCGTTGGGTACATTGGGTTAGCTACAAGGACCGCGGATACTGCTGGGCTCGTGTTGGTTTTCTCGGATTTTGGTGTGCTTCTGCATCTTCTTCTTCTTCTGCTTCTGGCCTAGAGTTTCAGCTTAAGTGCTAACCGTCTCAACGTTTTTGGTCTCTAGTAGCGGCTGCGGCTGCGACTGCGACCGTGTCGCTCGCGGCTGTCGTGCCGATAGTGGCTGTGGTTGTGGTGCCTGCTCCGGTTGCTGTTGTTGCTGTTGCTGCCACTGCGCGAGTACGAGTGGCCGTGGTGCGACTTGTGGTGATCTGAAAGCAATCAAATATTCAGTTGATCCAGAAATACAAAGACGTCGAGGCTCCCAGACTTCACTGAAACTCAGACTCCGTTCGAGTCAGAGTGAGAGCCCCACTCGCTCACTTACGATGTCGCCTGTCTGAGGTCTGGCGGTTCTGGACATAGTCACGACTGCGCTCCCGAAAGTCGCGCGGCTCGCTGATGGAAGGCCATCGGAAAAGAGAGACAGAACAGAATAATGGTTAGCACTATGGCAGGCTGATGAACAGTCAGAGCGGAATCTGGTTACCGTCTATTGTCGTACGAGTTAAAGCGCTGGCCCCGACCCTCACGCCGCCTTCGCTCCTCCTGCTCGCGTTCCTGCTCGCGCTCTTGGTCGCGCTCCTTCTGCCGCTCGTCGTTGATTTCTGCCACCGCGTTGCGCACCTTAGAGTAGCCCAGGTGCTGTTTTCCCATCAGATGGTCTTCAATGCGCTGCTGAGCATCGCCCACAATCAGAAAGGCGCCACAGATCTCGCACACCTTCATCTGCTTCTCGGGCAGGGCTTCGTGCGACCAATTTGACTGCGACTTGTTGTCCGTATTGTCCGACTTGTTCTCCCCATCTGCTCCTGGGCCTGCTCCACTTCCAGTTGCCTCTGAGACCATTTCGGTTGGGGAGGCTGCTACGGCCATGGCTGCTGCTGCTTCGTCGGCCAAATCGGTGGCGGCTGGGTTTGGGGTTGTGGTTGGGGTGGTGTCATGGATCGCTGGGACATCGCTGAAGCTTGTCCCAGGACTGGCCATGGGATCGTCCGCACTAGTCGGGTCTGGGGCAATCATCTTGCTGTTTGCCTTTCGGCTGGCATCGTACTGCTGCAACAGTTGCTCCTTCTCCTCCTTGACCTCCTCGCAGAGCGTCATCAGATCCTGGGCCTGGTCAACGTCACCACGGATGCCAGCCTCTTCGGCTTCCGCCAACAGCTTGCTGATGCGGGCATTGAGAGTGTTCAACTGGTCCTGATGCTTGCTCACTTGCAGCGACGGCGGCGGCTGATCGCGCTGCATTAGCTGCAGGCGCTGCTTACCCTTTTGGATCTTTCTGTCCACGTCGTGCAGCATCACGTTGCAGAAGCGAAGGAACTCATCCTCGTACTGGCGCTTCCGTGCCGGACGCGCCTCCTCGTACAGATGTTTAGCCTCCTCGTCGTGAATGCGGGCGCAGGGGCCGAGATCGGCACGTGTGTTGATGAAGAGATCGTGCGGGCAGAACTTTACGTTGTAGAACTGACAAAACTGCAATGAATACACATGTAGAAGGAATAACGTCTGCAAGGTCAGCCAGGCCCCACCACATATATAAATACATATACATATGCATATGCATATGTATATATATATTACACATGTGCGGGGATGACTGGATATGATATTGTAGCCGGCAGCGAAGAGGCGTCCATAGCACGAGTGCGAGTGGAAAGTCTAATGCCGCAGACAGCGCACACTCACCTCCGGATCCTCCCAGTTCACCTTGAGTCCTGCCTCCGAAGGATGCAAGTTCCGATTGCGGCCCATTAGCTCATCGAGCATTTGTCTGGCAGCGTCCACCATTTTCGCTATCTTCCCTGGTGGACAGGGCCAATGATTGTGGGATTGGTAGCGGGAAGGGGGCAGGTGGTGGCAATATAGTTTAAGTACTTGGGGCAGGTAATGTGGCCTCCGTTTCAATTTGACCGAAAGTCGTGATCTCTTCCCCCGCGCTGCAAAATATTTCCCAGTTTTTTTACCAGAGAATCAATAAATTTGACGTCTCCTAGAGGTGTAAAACCATCGAGGGCACTATCGATAGTATCGATATTTTGCTGATAGTCTCTACTATCGATGGTTTTGAGACTATCATGATAGTATCGAGCTTCAGTCGTTGCGCTTTTAATATGTTTTGGATTGACTGCTATAAAATACGAAGACCTATTTGTAAACAAATCGACAGGTGGCATCTAATTTTTACAATGGACAAGTTCCTAAAAGGTTTCAATGGTTTTTTAATAATTATTAGAGCTATCACGATAGTATCGATGGTTTTTTCAAAACATTCAAAACTATCGATGGCTCAACTATCAATCGTTTGACAGCTATAACGTCTCCACAGTGTAACCGCGGATTTGTCGATAATATACCGTCTGACCCTCAGATATATACCAAAATATTAGTTAAATTCTAGGGATGGTACTGTTGACTGGTCTGGCCATCTCTGTGGCAGCCTCGTGCGCGAAATAGCACGCAATGGGCGGCGTTGCCACTCATTGCTCCTGTCAAGCGAGGTTGTCAGAAAACGGCGCCAAAATTGGCAAAAAAAAAAAAACTCGCAGCTGTAAACATTACTAATCTTCGCATCGCATCTGAGATTTATTGCGTTTGCATTTAGTTTAGACAAATACAGAGCTAAGTTTTGAGTAGAGCCATGGATGTTGCAGATGCACAGATCGGTCAGCTACGCGTCAAAGATGAGGTGGGCATACGCACACAGAAACTATTTCAAGATTTCCTCGAGGAGTTCAAGGAGGATGGCGAAATCAAGTATACACGTCCCGCCGCCAATCTGGAGTCGCCCGATCGCTGCACCCTCGAGGTGAGCTTCGAGGATGTGGAGAAGTACGACCAGAACCTAGCCACGGCCATCATCGAGGAGTACTACCACGTCTACCCGTTCCTCTGCCAGTCGGTCTCCAACTACGTAAAAGATCGCATCGGCCTCAAGACGAACAAGGACTGCTATGTGGCCTTCACGGAGGTGCCGACGCGCCACAAGGTGCGTGATCTGACCACTTCGAAGATCGGCACCCTCATCCGCATCTCCGGCCAGGTGGTGCGCACGCATCCCGTCCACCCGGAGCTCGTTTCGGGCACTTTCATGTGCCTGGACTGCCAGACCGAGATCCGCAACGTGGAGCAGCAGTTCAAGTTCACCAATCCCACCATCTGCCGCAATCCCGTTTGCTCCAACCGCCGCCGCTTCATGCTCGATGTGGAGAAGAGCCTCTTTCTCGACTTTCAGAAGATTCGTATCCAGGAGACGCAGGCGGAGCTGCCCCGCGGCTGCATTCCGCGTGCAGTTGAGATTATTCTGCGCTCCGAGCTGGTGGAGACCGTGCAGGCTGGCGATCGCTACGACTTCACTGGCACTCTCATCGTGGTACCCGATGTTAGTGTGCTGGCAATGCCCGGCACCAAGGCCGAGTCCGGCTCCCGACACAAGCCCGGAGAGGGTATGGAGGGAGTCACCGGATTGAAGGCCCTGGGCATGCGCGAACTCAACTATCGCATGGCCTTCCTGGCCTGCAGCGTCCAGGCTACCACGGCGCGCTTCGGTGGCACAGATCTGCCGATGTCTGAGGTCACCGCCGAGGACATGAAAAAGCAGATGACGGACGCCGAGTGGCACAAGATCTACGAGATGTCCAAGGACCGCAACCTGTACCAGAACCTGATCACCTGCCTCTTCCCCTCCATATACGGCAACGACGAGGTGAAGCGCGGCATTCTGCTACAGCTGTTCGGAGGCGTGGCCAAGACCACCATAGAGAAGACCTCGCTCCGTGGCGACGTCAACGTCTGCATTGTCGGCGATCCCAGCACGGCCAAGTCGCAGTTCCTCAAGCAGGTGTCGGACTTCTCTCCACGCGCCATCTACACTTCGGGGAAGGCCTCATCGGCGGCTGGTCTGACAGCCGCGGTGGTGCGCGACGAGGAGAGTTTCGACTTTGTGATCGAGGCGGGCGCCCTTATGTTGGCCGACAACGGCATCTGCTGCATCGACGAATTTGACAAGATGGACTTGCGCGACCAGGTGGCCATACACGAGGCCATGGAGCAACAGACGATCTCGATTGCCCGCGCCGGAGTCCGGGCCACGCTGAATGCCCGCACCTCGATCCTGGCCGCTGCCAATCCCATCAATGGCCGCTACGACCGTTCCAAGAGCCTGCAGCAGAACATCCAGCTGTCGGCCCCGATCATGTCTCGCTTCGATTTGTTCTTCATCCTGGTCGACGAGTGCAACGAGGTGGTGGACTATGCCATTGCCCGGAAGATTGTGGACCTCCACTCGAACATAGAAGAGTCGGTGGAGCGGGCCTACAGCCGCGAAGAGGTGCTGCGCTACGTGACCTTCGCTCGCCAGTTTAAGCCGATCATCGGCCAGGAGGCCGGCAAGATGCTGGTGGAGAACTACGGCCATCTGCGGCAGCGCGATACGGGCACCGCCGGCCGCAGCACCTGGCGGATCACCGTCCGTCAGCTGGAGTCTATGATCCGGCTGAGCGAGGCCATGGCCAAGCTGGAGTGCTCGAATCGAGTGCTGGAGCGGCACGTCAAGGAGGCCTTCCGTTTGCTGAACAAGTCGATCATCCGCGTGGAGCAGCCTGACATCCACTTGGACGATGACGAGGATCTGGACGTGGACGATGGCATTCAGGATGATATGGACATGGAGAACAACGGGGCTGCGGCCAACACTGATGCCGATGCCTTGGACACTACCGGCGCCGCCACTGTCCAGAAGAAGTTTACCCTCTCCTTCGAGGACTACAAGAACCTATCCACAATGCTGGTGCTGCACATGCGTGGCGAGGAGGCCCGCTGCGAGGTTGAGGGGAGCGACTCTGGCATGAAGCGCAGTGATGTGGTCACCTGGTATCTGGAACAGGTCGCCGACCAGATCGAGTCAGAGGACGAGCTCATCTCGCGCAAGAACCTCATCGAGAAGCTGATCGATCGCCTCATCTACCACGACCAGGTAATCATTCCACTCAAGACATCCAACCTGTCCAGGATAAAGGGCCCGGCAGAGGAGCAAGTGGACAATGATCCCCTCCTAGTGGTCCATCCCAACTACGTCGTCGAGTAACTCTCTCCACCCACATCCATCATCATATTCGTATCTAGTTTTTAGAATAGTGTTTTCTCTTCCGTATTTTCCGTATTTTGTTGCACCCATTTCTTATATATGGGTTAGATATGTAGCTCTGTAAGTTCCTCTGAAGCACACTGTTAAGTTTAGCTCTATTTAGCTCTAAGTTTTCACCATTTTCATTAGCTACTGGTCGTCCTGGGTCATCCAGGGCGGTCGATTTGCAAATCAGTTCTTGAATTTTTGTTTCTGCCTAATAAACGTTCACCGACAATTAATTAATTTTCGATTGCATCGTCGCTCATTTCCAAGAAACATGCATATGCATGCTCGTACACATTCGATTTCGGGGATTGGTTTCTTTTCAGTTTAATTTTACAGATGCATGGATAAATTGCCTATGAAGTAGAAGGGACTGAGCACCGCAGAGCCGGCGAACGGGCGAGTAAATCCCCCAAACAGTTACTTCTCAAAGGTGTAGTGCTTGACGCCATCAGCCGGATATTGCTTGGCGGCCACGGGACGATACATTTTCTTGTCCTCCAGCCAGTAGTAGAGGGCCAGGCAGCCGGACATGACGCCCACAAAGCTCAAGACATAGTACGAGGTGCTATAGCGAGGCTGCTCGGCCTGTGAGTAGCGGTCTTCGCTGTACAAGTCATGATCCGCCGAGATCTGGAAAAGGTATAATGCAAATTTATAGATATTGTCAATGTTTTCCCGCCAATGTGACTACTCACGGGCTCGTGGAGGTTGCGCTTGTGCTCGGGATAGTCCCAGGGATAGTAGCTATCCTTATTCTCCACACCTAGGCCTCCGCCCACCTTCGGGTAGTCGCCATAGCCCAAGCCGTCGTCGGCATAAGGCTTGTACTCTTCTGGCAGAAGATAGTACTTCTTGGCGGCCGCCTCGCGCTCTTTCTCTGTCTTTGGGAATGGGGCTGGCTTGTAGTCCTTGTTCCATCCAGCCACTATGCAATAAGAACGAAAGTACGGCTGTAGTGTAGTCTTTCACAGCGTACAAAAGTTACGTAAACAAAACAGAATGCCGGACCCACAGATGTCACATTTTTCGACCTAGGGAAAACTTACTGCTGCGCACCATCTGGCGGGCCAGGGCGGGATTAGCTGCACACAATTTATGTGCCAGGCACACAGACTTCACAAACGCCGACATTTCGAGCTCCTTTCAAAAAATGTAAAGTTTTTCTCTTACAGCGATTGGAACAGTAGACACAGCTCAGCTGTTCTGGAGATGGGATTCGTGCCGATAGGTTTCTGCGCGCTGATAAGCCTCCTCGATGAGGCGCGTATTCCACTGCACTTAAAGTTGAGACTAGTGACCAGCAATAGAAACCCAGCAGGCAGAGAGAGTGAGAGGTGAAAGGTCCGATTCACTTGTAAGTACTAGCAACGGAAACGTTTTGGGACGTTTCGCTTGTATGAATATGATACATATATATATTGAACTAGCAGACCCGCGTGCCTCGCTGCTTACTAAATGCATTTAATGTTTAGGAATTCATCGAAATATACATTATACAAATATAATATATACTATACAATTTTTCATAAAAATAGGTATAAATAACGTACTCTATCATAAAATTCAAACACACATTTTTAGACCAAACTTTATATTTTTGTTCGATTAATTTTTAATTTTCGAGAAACCTATTTTTAAAAAAGTAAAAACTGTTGTATATAAACAATGCCACATACTTTGGCTATCATTTAAAAAATCGCATGCAATTTGGTGCCGCTTACACACCGATTTTTTTCTACAAATTTATAGTATAGATAAGTATTCATATAGCCCATTCTGTATGTCTGTCCATCTTCTTTGTTGCGTAGCTCTCAGAGACTATAAGAGCTAGGTTTCACACTCAAAAGTCAATTTAAAACTTTCAATGTTTCAACTTCTTCCTTTTTAAAGCCATAGTTTTTTCCAGGAATAAGAAAAGATAAATATTCCGTCAGAAATATCGACATACGTGATCAGATTTGTACAATGGTCTTGAAACACACAAACACACCACAACCAGCCACACGGTTTCTTCACCTGGTTTAGAACATGATTGATGTCGAATTACAATTTCTAGAGTATGCTTAGTTTAATCCTTGCAGAGTCCAGTTTGAAAAATGGCGTAACACACGAATAGTACTGAACAACTCACACCCCAGAAGAGTTGGGAGTGGATTAAAGATTTAAGGGCACAAATATATTAATTTTCTCTCTCTCACACAACAACCTTTTCTCACAAGGTTTTTATATTTGGTCTCAGTTCCTGAACTTGTAGTGTACTGGGAATACGACCACGGATTCCTCATATCAAACGTAAACAAATGTACCCAAACGACATGTGATGGCGAAAAGTTCGCTTGCCTTTTCTTTACACCAGTATACAGCGTGAAATGTGCATAGATTTTAATAAATAAATAAAACAATTATTAGATTTAAAGAATTATCATATCGATAGTCGCCAGCACTATCGGAAAATAACACCCGCGCACCTTTTTGTTGTTGTTGTGGTTGCCTCGTCTGAAGAAACAGCTGCACCTGGGGAGGCGAAAGTGATAAAGCAGCGGCAATATTTTAAAAAATATTAAACATTAAATATATTCGAAAAGATGGTTCTACCTTTACTGCAACGCTCCACGCTTCGCGGCGTGCAACAGTTAACCCAGCCATGGGCCGCGACTGCCTTCAGCCTGAGAATGGTAAGGATCGGATGGGTCGGCACATTGGCGTGCCGTGCTGCATAGCCCTCCTTCTTATGTAACTTCGCTGGCCAAAAAGAAGTCCAGCGCTGCCGCTGGCAGAGAGTAATCCGAAGTTGTGGGTGAAAATGTGAAATCGCAAAAAAAAAACCGCTTACCTGCGTTTCGTAATCGCCCCTGTGGGCGCTGATACAATGGAAGTCACTGCCTCCAGGCCCTGGAATAGCCTGAAGAAGTTTAACGAAAACAGTTTCCCGATTGGAAACATTATGCCACTTGTGGATTGCAAATACTTTTAGTCTGTAGTGCAATCTGACTTGGTCCCAATTGGAAGGCAGTCTGACACCTTGTGGACTCCGTTCACTTGGACTCCAATTGGCATATTGATTTTACACACTACGAAATTGTTCGCTCTGTGGTGGTTCTCGTTCCACTCTTTCGCACTTGAACATGAAAAATAAAGCAGCAACAACTTGTAAAACGAGTTGTAAGCGAGAGAACAAATTTAGCAATGAAATTCGCTGACAATTCTAGTTTCGGCAATTCAATTCAATGCAAACCGGTTAATTGTATATTTTAAAGTAATCCAGTGCCGACACATGCTATACCCTCACTGTTCTATGTGTTCCACATGCGATAATCCTGATAACTGTTAATAATGAAGAACTTGGGCATAGATTCCACACATACAGACACACACAACGCCCATACATACCCAACCATACATTTATGTGTGCCTGTGTGTGTGTGTGTGCTATGTGCCAAAGTAAAGACTCAGCTGATTAGCAAAGTGCCCCCATGCCGGGCAGAGTCTTCACTCGCCACCACCACCCGGCGCCAACCTCCCTTCCAATCCATGGCCGCGCACTGCTTGAGAGCGCTGTCTGGAATTTCGCGCTCCGACAAGGTTTTATGGTCCCACCTTATCTGCTCTCAGCCAGTAGGAACAGTACATCAACAGCAGCATCAGCAATCACAGCCATTTATAATCCGAGTGCTCGCCATTTGATTCAAGCAACTTATCTCCTTCGCAATGGTCAGAGCAACCCTCCCTCCCATAGAATTCATCCATTGGTATTGACGTCAGAGTAAACTTATATTATTTCCAATCCTTCCAGGCCTCCCAGGAGTTCCGAGTGGAAAGCGACACGTTCGGAGAGCTGAAGGTGCCGGCGGACAAGTATTATGGCGCCCAGACGATGCGCTCTCAGATCAACTTCCCCATTGGCGGGACCACAGAGCGTATGCCAGTAGGTCTTTCACCCAGCCATCTCTTACTCTTTTGCTCCCTATTTCTCCACTATAAGTCTGAAAAATAATTTCACAGAAACCTGTGGTGCAGGCAATGGGCATCCTGAAGAAGGCCGCAGCCGAAGTAAACAAGGAATTCGGCCTGGACACCAAGGTGAGCGAGGCGATCTCAAAGGCCGCCGATGATGTGATCTCGGGCAAGCTGTACGCCGATCACTTCCCCCTCGTGATCTGGCAGACGGGCTCTGGCACCCAGAGTAACATGAATGTCAACGAGGTGAGTCTCTCCGATCTTTTGCCATTTTTAATGCCCAATAGACCAGTTGTCCTATCCTCACTGCTATACAAAATTCATGACAATTATTCCGCAGGTGATCAGCAATCGCGCTATTGAGCTGCTGGGCGGCAAGCTGGGATCCAAGACTCCCGTGCATCCAAACGATCACGTGAACAAGTCGCAGAGCTCCAATGACACCTTCCCCACGGCCATTCACATCTCCGTAGCCCTGCAGCTAAACAACAACCTGAAGCCGGCCATCAAGACACTGCACGACGCGTTGGTCGCCAAGTCGAAGGAGTTCAAGGACATCATCAAGATCGGTCGCACCCACACCATGGACGCCGTCCCACTGACGCTCGGCCAGGAATTCAGCGGCTATGCCCAGCAGCTGGCCTACGCCCAGGATCGTATCGATGCCTGCCTGCCGCGCGTCTATGAGCTGGCGCTCGGCGGCACAGCCGTCGGCACTGGCCTTAACACCCGCAAGGGATTCGCCGAGAAGTGCGCCGCCAAGATCGCCCAGCTGACCAGCCTGCCCTTCGTGACGGCGCCCAACAAATTCGAGGCTCTAGCCGCCCGCGACGCCATGGTGGAGGTGCACGGGGTACTCAACACGATTGCCGTGAGCCTCATGAAGATTGCCAACGATATCCGCTTCCTGGGCTCGGGTCCTCGCTGCGGCCTGGGCGAGCTCTCCCTGCCCGAAAACGAACCCGGCAGCTCCATTATGCCTGGCAAGGTGAATCCCACTCAGTGCGAGTCCCTCACCATGTTATCCGCCCAGGTCATGGGCAACCAGGTGGCTGTAACCATCGGTGGCGCCAACGGACACTTTGAGCTGAATGTGTTCAAGCCCCTAATAGTGTCCAATGTGCTGCGCTCCATTCGCTTGCTCTGTAAGTACATGTGTACATATAAGGAGATCTTGTTCCACTCTTTTGCTAATTCTCGTACGGTGTACTTCCATTCCATTTCCATCCGTTCCAGCTGACGGCAGTCGCACCTTCACCGCCAATTGCGTGAACGGCATCCAGGCCAATCGCGAGAACATTGCCAAGATCATGAACGAGTCCCTGATGCTGGTGACGGCCCTCAACCCGCACATCGGCTACGACAAGGCGGCCAAGATCGCCAAGACGGCACACAAGAACGGAACCACCCTCAAGGAGGAGGCCATCAACCTGGGCTACCTCACCGAGCAGCAGTTCAACGACTGGGTCAAGCCCGAAGAAATGCTGGGACCCAAGTAGGCACTCGATGCTACTCTCGAGTGTCTAAACTTTATGAACTTTGTGTTTTTTTTGTTCGATAGACCAGTCCCAATAAATCGGTTGTCGAATTCACTTCGAAATTTCCTAAAAATTAAGTTCAACTTTTATAAACCAAAAAAATGTTGCTTGGTTCCCGCATGCTGGTGGTCGGCAAGTACTTTTCCCGCGGCCTCAGGGTCTCCGCGAGCCTCAGTGGCAAGGATGTATGTTCGAAGGAGTACATTGATTGGGATTTGGCTAAGACTTATTGGCATTTCAGGGTAAAAAGGGCAAGTCCAAGGAGGGAAAGTTCCGGATGGAGAAGGACACCTTTGGGGAGCTGAAGGTGCCTTCCGAAATGTTGTTCGGGGCACAGACGATGCGGTCCAAGATCAACTTTCCCATCGGCGACATTGGGGAGCGCATGCCGGTAGCTATGACAATCCCCAAACGAAGTCCTCTAGAGTCCTCCCACAGCTAACGTTTCGACTCTCTCATTGCGCCGATCCACAGATGCCAGTGATCCAGGCCATGGGCATACTGAAAAAGGCCTGTGCCGAGGTGAACAAGGATTACGGCCTGGATGGCAAAATATCGGACGCCGTCTCCTGTGCCTGCGACGACGTCATCTCGGGCAAGTTCTACAAGCGGGGCCACTTCCCGCTGGTCATTTGGCAGACCGGCTCCGGCACCCAGACCAACATGAATACAAACGAGGTGACCACACAGCATCTTCGGGCAACGCCCTGATCAGTCCTAACTGGCGCTCCTTGTCCCCCGCAGGTCATCAGCAACGCAGCCATCAAGGCGATGGGCGGCGAGCTGGGCTCCAAAAAGCCAGTGCATCCCAATGACCATGTAAACAAGTCGCAGAGCTCCAACGACACCTTTCCTGCTGCCATCCACATCAGCGTGGGCATGGAACTGAACGAGCGCCTCATACCATCGTTGACTCATTTGCGGGATGCTATTAAGTGCAAGTCGGAGGACTTTAAGGACATAATCAAGATTGGGCGCACCCATCTGATGGACGCCGTGCCTCTGACCCTGGGTCAGGAGTTCAGCGGCTACGCCCAGCAGCTCACCTATGGCCTTGACAGGATCAATGGGTGCCTGCCGCGCGTCTACGAGCTGGCCCTTGGCGGCACAGCCGTCGGCACTGGTCTCAACACCCACAAGGGATTCGCTGAGAAAGGTATCCAAGCGCATTGCCGACCTCACATGTCTCCCCTTCGTTAAGGCTCCCAACTTCTTCGAGGCTCTCGGCGCTCGCGACGCCATGGTGGAGGTGCACGGAGCACTCAACACAATTGCTGTCAGCCTGATGAAGATTGCGAATGATATCCGCCTGCTGGGCTCCGGTCCGCGCTGCGGCCTGGGCGAGCTCATGCTGCCGGAGAACGAGCCGGGCAGCTCGATTATGCCTGGCAAGGTTAATCCCACTCAGTGCGAGTCCATGACTATGATCTGTGCCCAGGTGATGGGCAACCAGGTGGCCGTAACCATCGGTGGCGCCAACGGACACTTTGAGCTGAATGTGTTCAAGCCGCTGATCGTGTCCAATGTTCTACGCTCCATACGTTTGCTGGGTGAGTGCGGAACGGATCTTCACCAGTGAGTTACTAAGGTGGTGCCTCCAACTCATTTCTTTTTCCTCCGCCTGTGCTTGCAGCCGATGGGAGCAAGAATTTCAGCAAGAACTGCGTGGAGGGCATCAAGCCGAACAATGAGCGCATTGCGAAGATCATGAACGAGTCCCTGATGCTGGTGACGGCCCTGAATCCTCACATTGGCTACGACAAGGCGGCCGCAATTGCCAAGACGGCGCACAACAATGGAACCACCCTAAAGGAGGAGGCCCTTAAGGCTGGAGTCACCGAGGAGCAGTTTAAGGAGTGGGTCGACCCGAAGAAGATGCTGGGCCCCAAATAGTTTTAATTTATTCTCATTAAATTTATCCGTTAGCTCCAATAAACATTAATTGCAATATTTTCGATACTTTCTCTGTGTCATCCATCCCATCTCTATAGCCATTCATTGTCGATAGATATTGCAGCCCTGGTACTGCCAGCGACAGCTGTATTTGTGTTTGTGAGTTTTTCTTTGTCCCTATCGCAATATTATTGCTTCGAAGAGAGCCCAAGTCCGCAAGAATCCGAAAATATAAAAACAACCTGTGTCTTCTGCATTGTCAGCAACGTTTTTACGCCCAGTGCACCGATTCAGTGAGTCCTAGGACTGTCCTCGATTATCTAACGACAATATCGATGTATTAGGAAATTTTGGCTTTGACTATGTACCTATGTACGTTGTATTTGCTTTCGAACAGACCAGAGTCAGAGTGCGGTGATTCTAGTAGGCAGAACAACAGACAACAGATATTTCAGGCAGGCAAGGGGATTTAAAAATTTACAATCGAACTAAAAAGAAAATTCTATCTAGCACCACACCATAAGAAAATTTGAACCCTTCGTTTCGCCACCAAGTTGATTACCTTTTCCAACCTTTTTTCGGTATTGCAATTGGTTATTCATGGTTATTTTTACGTCGCAAAAACATAAAACACACACACACACTCCAGACTGCAGCAGCTGTTTGTAGACGAGCGATATCGATCACACGCACCCTCAACCTACATAAATGAGCAACATTGCGTTACCATCGTACCCTTAAGAAATTAAATTGAGAAGGGCAGGTGCGTGGTGCGAGGCGACAAACACAGAGACGGACGCCCCCGCAGGCGTAAAATAAAATAAAAAAAAAGGTGAGCTCATGCCGGTGGGAATTCAATTTTCAACCGATCTCATCCATTGCTGTTCGCAGGCAGTAATCCGGCCGTAGAGAAAAATGTCTGTGAGACTGTTGACAGTGCGACTGATCAAACATGGTCGCTACATTCTGTACAGCTATTGTCGCCGTGATATACACGCCAACATTTTGGAACCAAACCCTTTGAAAACACGCAGCAAGCGAGGCTTTCCCCTACCATCCTCCGCCGCCAATGTAGCGCGGGTAAGTCCACGAGTACAAAGCGAACTTGCATTCATGGTAACCGATTTGATCCGTTCCTGCAGAACGCACCACAGCAGGTAGCCAGGTCAGCTCCACCGCCGGCCAGTGTTTTGCCCCGCAATGGCGTCCCTCCCGGCGGGAGTGGGCTCTTTCGCATCGGGCAGCATGCACGCAAGCTCTTCATCGACAACATATTGAGTCGCGTGACCACTAACTACTCCGAAGAGCTCCGCAAGCGGGCCACACGTAAACTATTCTATGGCGACTCGGCTCCTTTCTTTGCTCTAATTGGAGTGAGCCTCGCGACCGGATCGGGTGTTCTCAGCAAGGAAGATGAGCTCGAGGGCGTTTGTTGGGAGATACGCGAGGCTGCTAGCCGCCTGCAGACCGCCTGGAACAAGGACGATATCTCTGAGACCCTCAACAGCAACTTCACTATCGACGACCTCGAAGTAGGATCGCCCATAGCCAAAGGCTGTGCGGCAGTTGTCTACGCGGCTAACTTCAAGAAGGGCCAAAGTACATCTGCCTCAGATCGTGGCAATCCTGAAGTGCCCCCAATTACATCTGTGCATTCAGCAGCAAATGCGTCGACTGCCTGGCGTCATGAGATGATGTCGCCGCTGCAGAATATGTCCCGGTTTGTGCATAATTTTGGCGGCTCTGTGGACAACATCTTGAACTATAGCCAGCCCTCGGCGGCTACCGATTTTGTGGGCGCTCTGCAGCGAGAACAGGAGCGCGAGTCCGTCCCAGAGGATCAATCACAGCCTGCAGGCTTGTCCACTGCCTACAATATGGTAAAACCCGATGAAAATATCTGTTCTGACCTACATTGAATACTTTTAATATGTTGCCCGAACAGAACCCACTGGTGGATATCAAACTGGAAAGCTCCATCGACACCTATCCCCTGGCCCTCAAGATGATGTTCAACTACGACATCCAGAGCAACGCCCTGTCCATACTGCGCGCCATGTACAAGGAGACGGTACCGGCCCGCCAACGCAAAATGAACACGGCAGCCGAGGAGTGGGAGCGCCTGCTGCAGAACCAGACACTTGTGCTGCCACCGCACCCGAATATCGTGTGCATGTTCGGCTTCTTCTGCGACGAGGTGCGCAACTTTCCCGACGGTCATCTGCTCTACCCGATCGCCCAGCCTCAACGGATCAATCCACAGGGCTATGGCCGGAATATGTCCCTGTATTTGCTCATGAAGCGCTACGACCACAGCCTGCGCGGCCTGCTCGATAACCAGGAATTGAGCACACGCACTCGCATCCTGTTGCTGGCGCAAATGCTGGAGGCTGTCACCCACCTCAGCCGCCACGGGGTGGCCCATCGCGATCTAAAGTCCGACAATGTGCTTATCGAGCTCCAAGATGACGAGTCGCCCGTGCTGGTTCTATCCGACTTTGGCTGCTGCTTGGCGGACAAGGTCCATGGCCTGAGGCTGCCTTATGTTTCTCACGACGTCGACAAGGGCGGCAATGCTGCATTGATGGCGCCAGAGATTTTTAACACGATGCCGGGTCCGTTTGCGGTGCTAAACTATGGCAAGGCCGACCTGTGGGCCTGTGGTGCCCTGGCCTACGAGATATTCGGTATGCGCAATCCCTTTTACTCAAGCAGCGGAGGCCTCGCCCACGAGCGCGGAGAGCTCACGTACTCGCTACGGAACAGCGACTACAAGCAAGAGCAGCTGCCGCTCATGACCGATTCGTGCCCGCCGCTGCTGCAGCATCTGGTCCACAACATCCTCAATCCCAACCCGTCCAAGCGGGTCAGTCCGGACATTGCAGCCAACGTGGTCCAACTCTTCCTCTGGGCGCCCTCGAACTGGCTCAAGGCAGGCGGCATGCCCAACAGCACCGAGGTGAGTCTGTCTCAGTCTCTTGCTTAATCAAAAACTCAATCAAATACCGATAATCACTTCGTATCGGTAATTCTTGTCTCTTGCAGATCCTTCAATGGCTGCTCTCGCTCACCACGAAGATAATGTGTGAGGGACGCCCCCCCCTCCACGTGGGCACCGGAAACATGAAGATGGACGGTGGCATCATCGGAGCCAGCACGGGCGGACGAAGAGCCTACGTGGAATATCTGCTGATCTGCAGCTTCCTGGCACGCGCTCGCCTGCGTCGCGTTCGCGGCGCCCTCAACTGGATCCAGAACGTGGTGGCCCCGTAGGCCCCCGCGTATGCAGATGTTTCGTTTACTTGTTACTCTGAGAAAATCAAATGGAAAAGCGTGTGATACCTATATTTTACATATGTATTTATAAACAATTCGAAATTAACCGCACGCCCATAATCTCCTCTATTGGACGCCTGTCCCCAAGCTGGTGATCAGGCCCATCAGGTCCTGGCTTTGGTCCAGGAACATCTTTATCTCGGCAAAGTTCTCTCGACGCGGACTCATGTCGATGAGGTTGATATGACCGCCGTTGCACTGAACTGTCACAGATCGCTTGCCGTCAAAATCGAATTTGTAGAGAGTCTTCGAGTTGGCGTCGAGTATGGGCATTAATGTGCAGCCAAGATTATCGAGGTTCTGCACTATGCAGGCGAAGGCGTCCCCCACATGTTTCTCATTACCTGAAGATCATACAGCTAATATTGTAAGGGGTTTATGTGAACTTTTGTTGCTTGTAACCTACCCAAAAACTGTATGCGCATTTGGAGCGCTTGCTCTTCCAGCTGGGCTTCCTGATAGTCTTTGATCAGCTTCAATGTGCGCTCGTTGAAGGCGGTGGATGACTCTGGCCAGGACTTGACCTGTTCGATGTTCTCATTGGTATCGTTCACGAATTTTATAATATGCTTGTGAGCCCCCTGGATTCTGTTTAGCTCCTGCTTCAGCGATTTTTTGTTGATGTCTTTCATTTTGAATCGGCAATTGTGTTTGTCGTTCATGAACGATCACCCAAAAAGAACTATTCACAGGAGTGAACGAACTGTTATTCAGTTCACGATAATCGTTCTTTTTTGTTCACCAACTGAAAAGATATTAACCGATTTTGGAATTAAGTCTGGAATTTCTAGCTTGCTTAATTTTATACCCGGTACTCATTTCATTTATTTATAAGGAGATAAAAACATAATTTAGCTGATCTGAGTACTAGGCTTAGGGAGGTACTGTTGATCAATTTTCGACTGAGCGAAATTTTTATCGTTTCCATACGAATATCATCCCTGATTCGGTAGGCTTGAACAATAACAAAAATATAGAAATTATCGAAATATGAACATAATTTACATTTATTTTTTAAGGGTCAAGATGAACGCTGCTTACGCACATTTTGTGGTCATAGAAAGAGCAGGTAGCCATGTGCATTAGTCCACCGTCTTCGGGCAAACTTGGATCCCAGTCGGCGCCATAACAAATGCTCGAATGTTCATCGTATGTGCCAAGCACCGTTATTGCCGAATCCTTCAGATCGAGTTGAACGACGCTAAAGTTCTTGTACATGCAGGCGGCCAGAATGACATCCTGTCGATTGGGATGCGGCTTGAGGCGCCAGATGCCACCCCCCAGATTCACTTCGGCCAGCGAGCGTTTCATGGCGCGCGTGTCGAAGAGACGCAGCTGCTCGTCATAGCTGCCCGTGAGTAGGTGATGCTCGTGCTGCGGATGGCTAAGCAGGCAGGTAACGCCTGCCTGGTGCGCCCTATTCGTCCACACACGCTGTTCCGTGCGCAAATCATGGGCCAGGAGGAGGCAATCGTCGCCACCACTGTACACGAGATGCGGTGTCCAGCGGTCGAACGCACAGGTCCAGGCTTCAAAGCCGTGCGCATTCCATGCGCTCAGGACGAACAGCTTTCCCTGCGGAGTGTAGCGCAAAAGGGTAATGTTTCCTTTCGAGTCCGAGACTACTATCTGCACTGCATCTCCATCGCGCTGCCAGTCCAGGGCCAGAGCCAGTGGGGCCTCAGCAGTTGACTCTGCAGCCGTCAGACCTAGGCACGTGCGTCTTTGCAGCTGCTTTTCATCCGCCAGCAGTTCGTAGATTTCTACCTCTCCCAAGGCGTTGGCTGTGGCCAGAAGTGGGCCACTGTCGCTGCTCCATGCTGGTAGCCACTTCATGTCCAGTATGGCCGCCGTCTCAATGCTCTGCAGACGCTCCAGTGCTCCGCTCCCTGCCTCAAAGTGGTAGAGGTAAACGCGTCCCTTGCGAGGGCGGTTCTTGGTGGTGGCTTCGTCGTCCTCCATTTGAACCAGCTGGTAGGTTCCGCAGGCAAAGTAGTGGGCATGCTGATCATCCTGAGCACACCACTCCACCGAATCGGCTGAATATTCTGTGTCCACGCTGTGCAATGTTTTGAACCTGGCCATTTTTAGAGCTGGCAAAGAGTTCGAATCGATTTCGATTTTGTGACGGCTATCGATAGACCCCATACACCCAGCACTTAAGAAATTTGCATTTCTTATTAGATTTATTTGTATTTTTTGCTAATTTAAAAAATTAATAATTAATACATACATCTACTTAGTGATCTGGTTACGCGCTACATAATCTGGATTAGGATTAGTTGATCTCTCTTCACATTTAGCTGTGCCCTGGGCTCTCGTGCAGCACCTTTTCTCTGTACGATAGTCTAGTCGTGAGTGCACTGCAGGCGCGCTGCTCCTCGATGCTTACATTTCCTGAGGGGATTGAATTCCTCTCCACATCTGCTCTGCTTCCGGGGGCGTCAGTTTCCTTTTGATTGAGATAGGGGTTGTGGGTGAATGGTAACTGTGGTTTATGCTTTAACCAAAACCAAGCATCCTTGGGTAAACATATACATATCCGCTCGTCTTGTCCAGTCCCTTCCACTTTTTACACGGACAAACAAAATATTCCACAACGAAAAAAAAAACACTCTTATTCCTAGCTATAGACACTGTTTCGCACGGACATCTCCGTCTTGCGGAGCCCCATGGACGTAGCGATTCATTCACCCTCTCTACGCCACTGCATAACCGCTTGGATCGATCGCTTTTCTAGCGATTCATGGCGCGACTGTGGCGCCTTCTCGACTCTCATTTGGTCTTCATCACGATGATCGGCTCGAGTATCTTCAGCATGTCGTTGTTCTCGGGTGCCCCGGTGCCATTGCCACCACCACCGCCAGCATTGGATCCACCACCGGGACCAGAACCTCCTACTGTCACTCCTGCACCGCCGCTGGCAGCGGCATAATCCTTGACAGTCTGCAGCTTGCTGTAGCCTTGCTGGTGCTGGCCGAGGGTCACCAGGCGGTGCTGCTGATTGAGAACGATGGCCTCATGATGGGGATGCTGCTGGAGGTTGCCGGCAATCTGCTGGATCTCGTGCTGCTGCAGCTGAAGGGTCGCAAGTTCGTCGTTGGAGCCATCTCCGTCCAGCTGCGAGTCCGACTTGACCACCGTCACGAAACTGTCGCCGGACCCAACGCCTACGCCGTCATCCGTCTCGTACAGTTGTTCCGAGGTCTCCTCCTCCGTCTTGGCACGGAACTCGCCGCTGGCAGAGCTGCTGCGCGGCGTGTGGCTGCGCATGCGTCGCATCCGAGCGTATTCGGCCTGTTTGGAGAGCCGCTCCTTGCGCTCATCGTTATTTTCAGTGGCCCGAATCTGGGCGCGCTTCAAGCGTGCCCGCTCGCTTAATTTCTGCAGGCGCACGGCCCGCTGTTCTGGCGTCTCGTTCGCCCGCACCGCCCGCTGGTGGGCTGCCATCTTGTCCAGGCGTAGGCGCTTCTCATCCTCCGTCTCGTACTTGTTGGGGCCACTGCGTCGTGGCGTGCCCGGCGACCTGTTGTCCCCGTCCGCCGTGGAATGTACATGTATGTGGGGCAGTGACCCTCCAAGATCCTGCTGTTGCGTTGGCTGGGAGAGGGGCCGGCCCCGCCTTGGAGTGGTGCTCAGCTGGGGGACGGCGAGCATCTGGTTTAGCTCCTGCTCCAGCATTGTGTTTACCTTCAGCTGCTCCTCGCCGCCCGAGTGGCTCACCATTACGTTCTTTCTCGGCCTTCCGCGACCAACCGTCGCCACGATCTGTTCCTGCGACTGCTGGGGTTGCTGCTGCTGATGGCCCAGGCTTGTGACGGTCAGCGTGGGGTTGGTGGAGGTCGCCGTGAGAATGTTGTACTGGCCCGTCGAAGTGGGACTGCTCCCGCCGCTGGCACTGGCAAAGTGGACCGGGGTGAAGGGCGGCGGCACTGCGCTTGGTCCGATTCCCAGCTGGAAGCCATTGTGGTACATGGGGTAGTAGGCGGTTGTGGTGGTGGTCCCGCCGGCTCCCCCCGTTGACACAGCCCCCACCCCGGCCGCGCTCACGTTCGACGTCGTCACGGTGGTGCTGGCTGTATTGGTATTACTTGGAAAGGTGGCCAGGTAGGGGAACTGGTTGTAGAGGGGCGTTGCTTGTCCCGCCGACTTGAGGACCTTCTGCTGCTGGTCGCCCCCGCTGGTGGTCATGATCACCTTGGCCTCATTTTGTCCCAGACTAACAGACCCGCTGTTCTCGCTGGTCCCGCTCGCTCCTGTGGAGGACACCGTTACCGTTCCAGGTGCTGCATTGTTGGCCGACTGTCAATTTTGGTTTGATTGTCGGTGCAAGTGGGACAATAAACGGAGAGAGGGAGAGAGAGAGAAAAAGAGATAGAAAGTGAGGTTAGATCAGCTGCCTTGATCACTGCTTGGTAAAGGTGAATGAATGAGAGAGAGATGGTAATGATATTGGCGACGGTGAAGCAGCGCGAACACACACACACACCCACACACAAACACATAAACACGCGCGAGCAGCCTTCGAGCAGCGCGAGAGAACAACTGTTAGAAAAGCTCGAAAGGACATTTATCCTGCATTTCTTTCGTTTCCTTCGTGGAAATTCAAAATCGAATTAAAAGACACTTTGTTTAGATTTGGTTCTTGTTGGTAAAAGTTTCTTGATTTGTTTCCATTTTCATTACATCTCTTCTACATTATCTACACTCTAAATTGTTAATTAATTAATTTTAGACTGTTCTTACAACCCCGCTCACACCGGTCAGAGTTTATGTTTGTATGCGTGTGTGTGCCTGTGTGTGCGTGTGTTAGGTGAAAGCGAACAAAAATGACCAGAACAAGTAACCAACAACAATTAAAAAACATTAACAAAACGGAAAAGTGTCAAATTTGGCGAGGGTTGAAATGGGCCCATGGGTCGACCATCGACCATGGGTCGATGGCCCATTCCCATTCCCGATAAGGAACAAAAAAAAGCAACTCTGACTCCTGCAGCAGCTCTGCCTGTCCGACTGTCTGTCTTTCTCGGTCTGTCTGTCGTGTATTCAATTCAGTCTGTGTGCATCGAGTTCGAGTTCGAGCTTGAACTCGAATTCAATTTCGATCTTTGACTGTTGCTTGTGGTCTGTGCTGCGGTGTGTGTGTGTGGGGAGCTATCGACGACGGTATCGATCTACCCGATCTCTGCTATGGCTGCTGCATACGCACCTGAAGTTCCTGCTTCTTGGCGTACTTGTGCGGATACAGTTCCAACGGACCGGAAGCAATGCTGAAGTGCGGCACGTGCGCCTGCAACAGCTTAGGTCCCTTGCCCGGGTCCTCGCCATAGATCTGCTGAACGAATATGCTGCCCTGATCGCCGCCACTCTCCAAAAGAGTGGTCGTCACCTGCTGTTGCTGCTGGCCGGCAATGGCGTACCGCTGCTGCACCTGCTGCTGCTGTTGGAGCTGTTGCTGTTGCGCCTGCTGTTGGAGCTGCTGTTGCTGCTGTTGGGGGGTTTGAGGCTCCTGCTTGAGTTGCATGGGCGGACGAGCGATGCCATGGGCGATGAACATGCCCTGGCCGTTGAACGCCTCATAGGTGATGGCCGAGATCGAGTGCTGCATCTGCTGCAGGTCCTCGCCGACAGCCTGGGGCGTGCTGGCACTGCTTCCGGGTCCTGCTCCAGTGCCGGGTGCGGGCGTGCTCGATGACTGAGGGGCGGATACCGTCGTAACGTTTGCCTGGTTTAAATTAATATTATGTTCATTATTACAATTGGCTGCCGCCGCTGCGGCGGCTGCTGCTGCTGCTGCAACAGCCAACACCTGCTGTTGCTGCTGTTGTTGTTGCTGCTGCTGCTGGGCGGTCGTCGTTGCCGTTGACGATGAGGAGGACGTCGTCGTAACCACCACCGACGACACGGCACCGTGCACATGCTTCAATATCTTTTTCTTTTCTCTGACCTTTTTGGCGTAGTCGTTCAGCTTTCTCAGTCTTTCCTTGCGCTCCTCCGTTGACTCGTTGGCGATCCGCTGGCGCGCCCGTGCCGCCATCTCGGCCAGCCGCAGTTTCCGCTGGTCGGACGACTCGCTGGCCCTGTACATGCGCATCCGCTCGGCCAGCTTGGACAGTCGCTTCGACCGCTGATCGGGGGACTCCATGGCCCGGCGCAGCCTCTGCCGCGCCGCATTTCTTACCAACCGCATCGCCCGTTCGATCTCCGACTCGTTCTGGCGCCTCTGCCGGTTCGCCTCCGCATTGCGCAGCAGCCGCTTCCGGTACTCGTCTTCGCTCTCTCGCTGTCGTCGCTCGCGCATTCTCTCAGCATTTCTGGCCAGGCGGCGCTGGCGGGCCTCGGGGCTCTCGTTCCAGCGCTGTTGATGCGTCGACGTTCCGGTGATTGAGGCGGAGCTGGCACTCACGCTTGACGTGGGCCCTAACGGCGTAGGCGGCGGCTGCTGTTTCAATGACAGGGGTTGCTGGTGTGTGTAGGCGGCGGGTAAACTGAGCTGCAGCTGCTGGTGCTGGAACTGCAGCTGATCCTGCTGCTGCTGGAGATGATGCTGCTGCTGTTGTTGGAACTGGTGCTGCTGATGATGCTGTTGCTGCTGAACTTGTTGCTGCTGTTGCTGCTGCTGCTGCTGCTGCTGGAGCTGTTGCTGGTGATGGGTGGAGAGGGGTACCAACAGCGCTGAGGGATGCTCAATGAGTAGACGTGCATTGGGTCCATTGATAGCCAGCACATGGGTGGCGTACTGCTGCTGCTGCTGCTGCTGCTGTTGGTGATGGTCAAGTGTGGGCTCTATTTTTATCCCATTGGGATCTGGTTCCATTATTGGTCAAAGCCGGAACAACAATCGAAATTGTCGTCTCCCTGGTCAACAGTGCTTTTGATGGTGCGGCTCCTGGCAAATGTATTTGGACTTGGATTTTGATTTCGGTTTGATCTTCTCGCGACTGCTCCTGAGATGCCTCATCTAACGGCCGTAACTTGGTGAGTCGCTCTCTCTTTCTCTCTCTCTCACACTCTATCTATCTATATCTTTTGTGCTCTACTTCTTCCTCTGTGTTTGTTTTGTTTGTCGTTTCCGATTTTTGTCGTTATATAAAGAAATATGTGTGCGTCCGCTCTCTCTCTCTCGGTTTCCTACTCATCGCTCTGCCAGCCAGTTGTTGATTTCTCTTTCCGCTTCTTTCACCTCTTTTGCGCATTTGTCTCGTCCGCCTGTCAATCAATTCGCAATACCTTTCGAAACGATGATCGTCCTCCTCACGTCCTCCTTACTTTACTTCCAATAAGATCTATCGTTGTAGCACATGCAAATATGACGAGAATACAAAATATATCTTTGATGTGGGAATAAAGTTTTGGGGGGCAGACGGGCTTGCGTCTGCGCTAGCTTGATTGCGCACCTTTCGCACCCAGCGTTGACTTCCGATTTTGCGTAATTGCACGGTGAATGATAGCTAGGCGCGCGCGCCTTTTTGTGCGATAATTGCTATATTTTTGCTCTTTTCGGTTTTTCTCTTTCCGCTTCTTTCTTTCTTTCTCAGTACTAGTTGGTGCGTGCCGCGGATGCTTCTTCTTCTTATTCGATTGTGAGTGACAATTGGCGCCGCCGCTGACTGCCAGTGACTTCCAATCCAAGTGGTGGGGCTTCCAGTACTTCCAATCGATTTTTCACATGATTATGTGTATATGTACAGCCGCACATACACACACACATACACTCTCCCATGCACGCATACACCATCAACTGGCGTCTGTACTCGTGTGTGTGTATTTTTTTCTGTCTATTTTGCATGTGTTTCGAATACAAAAATGTATTCTGCGAGTTTCCACTGATTTAGGTATTGCGTTAATAAAAGAACAACTCAAGCGTTCCGTTCTGTTGTTCACTAGCCGATGATTGGCTGGCTGTCATCCGGCATTTCATCTATAAAATTGCACATCTGTTAGGGCTCTCGGTCGCAGATTACTGGCTTTATTCAGGGGCCGTCTCTTTGCCACATTTCGCATTGCGACGGCTAACAATTCCCGGTACTTTTTTGGTTTACTTTTGGATTGTTTAAGAACAACGGAACGGGGCGAAAAACGCGCAAAATTTCCGGCTAAAACGCGCAGTCAAATGCAGCGCTGCGTCAACACAACACATATTAAAAAATGACCACAATTGGATGGGAGTGTGTGTGCGCGTGTCTGTATATGTGTATATGAGAGTCGCGATTCGAAGATCTGGCAATTCCATTCCAGTCACACACAGTACAGATATTGGACGCCTGTTATCGATAGATTGGCGCGCAATCGCTTAACTTATCGCACACCACTGTGGCGCTATCATGCGATTCTATTAATGCTTATTTAATTTCCTATTTCATTATAAATGATTATTTTATGAAACACCCCGCCACAAGTGGCATTTTCAGACTGTTAATTGCTAAACGCTACATTTAAAAATTGTGAATTCAATTTTATTCAAGTATATTCGTTTTGTTTTCTCATATCTCTTTTGTTGTTGTCTGGGTTTGTGTTGTTCTCTTGAGTGTATATGTATATTGCAAGTTACAATACGCAACAAAATGTATTTAATCTTAAGTTTACAATAAAACAATTGCTAAAAATATTAAGACACAAAAACAAGGAAAACCAATTTGAAATTTCGACTAGAACTTAATTGTTACCTTTATTAATAATATAATGTTAATATATCATTGTTTTTTTTTTGTCTGTAATATCCTTCAGTTCAAAGGAAACTTACATTATTTTTGTTTGTTTCTGAGAATTTGGGCTTTTGGGTGTGGATTGTGGGAGAGGGTGTGTTTGTGGATAAAGTGGAAGGATTGCGTGCTATAACAAAAATTGCGTTATACATAATGCCTGGCAACGGATCATTTGTACAGCTGTGTGTATCCACATATGCCCCAGTCAAGTGTGTATGCATATGCGGTCCTTATGTGCCCGTCAATGTCCGTTTTGGGTTACATGGTTACACACTACAACACACATATGGGGGTTGGTTGTTCTGATGGCGTCTCAAGCGCTAGGGTGCCCCACGAGAGTCGCCGTGTGCCAATGTGAATGAGAATCCAGCCACAACTGCCATGATGGGACTGGGACTGACTCCACTAGAGTTTCTCTAGTCGGTTAACCGTTACAAATGCGTCTGCATTGTAAAGGGGGTAATTCTTACACAGCTGAAATGTATTTCTTCACCTTATTGCAGCTAGATCGGATCAATATATCAGTCTGAATGACAAAACATAGTTTAGCCTCCCCTCGCCACCTGTTAGACGTTTAGAAGACACTCCTACCACTAATATGGCGGTGACACTTGTTGCCTTTGCCCTCCCCTCCTGCCACTGAGCACCACCTTTGGACGACATCCATCCATCCCGATTGCCATTCTCAAATATTTATGTACAGTTCAGTGAGGAACCCTAATATGTTGTCATTGTAGGGTTGAAGCTCCTTCTGGCTTTTTCGTGCATGCGTGTGTGTGTGTGTGTGTGTGTGTGAGTATGTGAGCTTTTGAGTGACGTGACACATACATTTATGTGTATGTATGTATGCATGGGTATGTCGTGTGTGCTTATGTGTATACATAGCTACATATGTGTGTATGTGTATATATGTATTTATATATCGTACGAATATAATGCATGCATTATAAAAATACTTTACTTTTTACTTTACTTCATCATGTTAAATGTTAACTTAAAAAAAAAATTGCCGGCCCTATATCTATGTAAATGTGCCACCGTCGTATTCCATATCATATTCAGATCCTGCCATCCATCCGCCTCCTGTTTTCTCACTTTCCTTTTGGATTCCCAACTGGTTTCTGGTCTCTCTTCTAATCCTGGTTTGCTCTCGCTCTACATACATATGTATACAATATATATAATTTATAGATGTCTAAAACGACGCCGATGATCCTCTAACAGCACTGAATCCGCTCAACCGCTCTCTCCATCTCTCTCCTTCGCACTGCTTATCTTTCTCTGTGTTCTTTTCTTTGTCTGGAGCCAGCTCCAAAGGTTTGCCGTGCACTGATTGCACCGCTTTTACACAGCTTGTCCCACTGCACTTGCACTGCTTCCCCAGCTGATCCTCTCCAGACCTGTCTGTCTGTGTATGTGTGTATTTGTGTGTGTTTACCTCAGTTTCTCTGTGTGTGTGTGTATGTAGTGTTAGTAGCCCTTAAGCCGATCCGCTAGCGGCGGCTTTATGACCTTGGGCGCACTGGCCCTCGCCACCCGCATTCGCTCCGCCGCCTTCGCCAGCCGCTTTTTCCGCTCGTCGGACGTCTCGCTGGCCCGTCGCAGACGCTGCCTGGCGGCGTTCTTCATCAGTCTTAGGGTTCTTTGTACTTCGTTTTCGTTCTGGCGACGGACGCGATTCGCCTCGGCATTCTTGGCCAACCGGAGGCGGTACTCCGCCTCCGACTCCTTCGAACGCTTGTCCCGCATCCGAGCCGCGTTCCGTTCCAGGCGGCGCTCACGGGCCTCGATCGATTCGTTGCTGCGCCGACGGGCCGCCTTTTGGGCGCGCGACGATTGCGACAGATGGCCACCGCCAACGCCGAGCCCGACTCCAAGGATCCCACCAGCACCACCACCGTTACCACTTGGGCCGCCGACAACGACAACTCCCGTGGAGAGATGATGGTGCAGGGGATGCGGCGTCTGCTGGTGCTGCCCGCCAACGTTCTGTTCCTGCGAATGCTGCTGCTGCTGCTGTTGCTGGTGGGGATTGCCCGCCTGCTGCTGCTGCTGGAAGGTGTTCTCCAAATTCAGGACAGCCGCAACGCTGGCAACGCTGTTCCCCGCCGAACCCGAACCGGATCCTGTGCCCGCTCCTGGTGTAGTTCCTGCACCGCTCCCACTACTAGCTGTGGCAGCGACAGACACGGAGACGGAGGTTGTTGCAGAGGCTGCGGCTGCGGCGGCCGCTGCGGTTGTGCTGTAGTTATTGTACTCTATGAGGCCCCGGTTCGAGGGGTAGAGATGGTGCATGGGACTCTCATAGCTGAGGTACTCCGGCTTGATGAAGAAGGGGTCGCGAGCGGTGAGCGGCGCCGTCGGCGAGTTGAGGAAGTACAAACGGCTATGGTGGTCTGTGGTTATGCTCCCTCCGCCTCCCACACCCGCGGACATCGAGGGATTGTGCGCTGGGCCGCGACTCTTCCGTTGCGTCGTTGGGGATTGGATTTGATTCAACTGGATAGCGATGACAATGTTGATGGCGCTCTCTGTTCCCGATTCCGGTCACGCTCCCAGCTGCCAGCTGCTGAGATTTATTTCGTTTCTTCGTTTTTGGATTTTGCAAATTTTTATGCCGATTTGAGGCCGCGTTTTGGGAAAGCACAATTAACTGGCTAAAAAAATGTGGCGAGTAAACAACAAAAGCGACATAACTAATCAATATGGAAAAAAACTTCCAAATTCTGGTTGGAAACGCACCTTCCACGACACTTTCGGCTCTGGCCTGCGCGCTGTACACACACACACAAGCACACAACACACACCACCACGCATGCACCGTATTCGTGTGGAAGATTTGTTGGCGCTCGCTTCCAGTGGATCCAGGGTGGAGAACTTTCCACTGGTCGAAATATCGTTACAGCCGGCACAAGCTGCACAGGGCTGCAATACGTAATGTGGCAACGTTGGCACGTAGGCGCGCACGTATCGCTGGTTTCAATTGCATTTAAAGGTGCTGTTATCGTCAGTGCTCGTGCTGCTCGTACATACACACTACTGATCTGATATTAATTAAAATAGGATGTACATTAGAGTGCGCCGAAAGTCCAATTTTTTTGAATTTTGCGTTTGATTAAATTTGGTAGAAAGTTGTTTTCAGGGATTCAAAAACGAAGGCTCCCAAATTTTTTTTAAATCGGGTAACGTTTGACCCTTGGATCAAAATATTCGCTCCTGGCCAAGTTAGGCAAAATTTGGTTGCATGTTTAACTCAGGAGTCTATACCAAACAAAAAAAACCTTTGATAGACCGTGAGTTATAAAGAATTTAAGTGCAAAAACTAACTGGCCCTTCTTCTTCTGTTATTTTTTAAGGAAATTTCCAAGTTTACAATTTTTTGAAAATTTTGTATTGGCAAAACGGATATTTGACCGACAAATAGTTATTGCACGTAAATTCTTTGTAATTCACGATTTATCATATTTTTTAGCATAGTTTCGTAAATTAAATTGTTGTATTGATACCCAAATCGGGCTGCCACAACTGTTAAGATGAATTTTTTTGTTTTAGCCCTGACCAATTTTTTCAGATCTAATTTTGAGGTTGGCTTAAATAAAAATTATTTATTAGAAGAGCACAAGCTTAATTACCCTCTTAATTACAAAAATGTCGTATGATAACACTAGTCGACACGAATTTTCCTCAAGGAACAAAACCAACTTTTTCTTAAAAATTTGGGGTTTAGAATGGTTTGATATATATTTTTTTGAAAACTGTTATTTTTGTAAAACTTTTTTCAGAGGTAGAGCTTAATTTTTTCACGTAACTCTAGTATCTTACGGCTGGGTGTTAAACACTTTGTGATTTCAGCTTACCGCCTGGGAAATGTAAAGCATTGAAATGCAAAAATTATGATTTTTGTGCAGTATTTTGTACTTTAAAAACTCAGGAAAAGTCGAAAATATTGATATCCTGTGTTCTCTATTTTTTGTGTATAGGTGCATAAATTAGGCGTCGTTTAAGGTATTGCTCATTAAAATCAATGGAGAAACTTTAGAGATAAAATTCGTTAACCAAACCTAGAATATGAAAACAATTAACAAAAAATACCCTATGGAAGGTTGTGGGCCCAACTGCCAATTGGGAACAAAGCAAACGAAAAGGGGTTGTACATTTGGTACCCGATTGGCACCATAATTCTTTAAAAAATTTGAAAGTGCCATATCTATCAGAAAAAGTCGGTGTGGATCCTTGAGGAAAAAATTGTATGCATATTTTTATCTTCTCGCACAACCATAACATATTTGCGCCAACATTTGATTTTTGATCTACATATTTTTGTTGTTATTAGGATATATGTACAAAATTTCGTACTCCATACAATTTTGTTTGTTATGTAGCAAGTGTGTTGTTACCCTGTAGTTACCATGTAAAAAAAAGGGACACCTTGGATGACCTTCTCTGTTTAAAACTTAGTTTTATGGAATCCAAAAGCTGACAATATGAAATGAAAAAAAAAGATATTAACGAAATTTTGCAGCTCACGGGTTCTAATAATAGGTATCAGGACCGGGATAAATGTATATATAAAACACAAACATGTGCATGAATAGATAAAAATCATGTCAATCTAGGATAAAATCATAAATAATGTGTCAATGGAGCTTGGAACAAAACATTTAACATCAATTAAAAGAAATAAGGTATACAAAAGTACATACGCATAAAAAAAACTTGGTTGACCAGCAACACTGACGTCACATTTAGTCAACATTTACGTTTAATGCTTTGGCCGCTTTTGTTTGAACCTTAACATGTAAACAATCCAATGAAAAATAGTTCTGAAAACTAGCCAATCCTAAACAAAATTCATTGAGGAATTGGATAAAATTATTTTTTTAGGGCTGAGAGGGCCATCTATCTAGTAATATTAAACTGAATATCAAAATTGACGAATTTCATATCACAAAATATCACGGTATGGCAGCCCGCTGCAACTACGAATTGCACGAGTCTGGCAACGACACAAAACGACAACACATTCGTTTTATGTTGTTTTTGTTTGAACCTTAATATGTAAATAATACAATAAAAAGGACTTCTGAAAACTTGCCCATCTTGTAGAAAATTTATGTATCTACCGGATAAAATTATTTATGTAGGGCTGAGAGTCGCAGCTAGCTAGTAATATTAAACGGAATATCAAAATCGAGGAATATCAACGTTGAATGTTTTGAAAAACAATCGATACTATCGTGATAGCTCTAATAATTATTAAAAAACCATTGAAACCTTTTAGGAACTTGTCCATTGTAAAAATTAGATGCCACCTGTCGATTTGTTTACAAATGTGCCTTCGTAGCAGACAATCCAAACATATTAAAAGCGCAACGACTGTAGCTCGATACTATCATGATAGTCGCAAAACCATCGATAGTAGAGGCTAGCAGCAAAACATCGATACTATCGATAGTGCCCTCGATGGTTTG
The DNA here is from genome assembly GCA_018150885.1 of Drosophila tristis. Lineage (NCBI taxonomy): Eukaryota > Metazoa > Arthropoda > Insecta > Diptera > Drosophilidae > Drosophila > Drosophila tristis. Next base: position 350,967 of record JAECWT010000215.1, on the reverse strand, counting down.
ACACCTCTACTTGAACTGCGCGAGCGAACGTGTTGCGCGCGTCGTATTTTCTCGTTTGGCTCTGTCTCGCCGCGGGTCCATTAAAAACAATAACTAAACTTAGACTAGTAGCAGCAACAATATGTGTGTTTCATGTTGCCGGAGCGTACTTTTTTGCGGTTGCACATACACTTGCATACACTAATGCGGCAAAAATAACGGTGTGTTAGCAGCGCGCGTGTGACGGGATTTCAGTTCCCGGGAGTTTCCCCCGCCGTCTGTTCCAGTTCTTTTTGTTTGTTTTTTGACAGTGTGGTTTTACCGTTAGCCGACAAATTCAATTCTAAGAAAAGGCAACGGAAAAGCTGAGAAAAATAAGTAAAATAAGTGGATGTAAGATGAACGAGTAAGAAAAGAACAAATGTGAATAGTAAAACGGAACGAAGAACGATGTTTGGTCAAAAATTTATATAAGCATACAGCATAATTTACTATCCACAAACACTCACACACACACACACACAATGAGAGAGAAACGCTCCTAAAACGACGAACAATAAAAAGTACTAATAAATTCAATTTTACACATTCCATTTTTTTGATTCTGTTGTGTGTGAAAAACTATAAGATAGAGAGAGAGAGAGAGAAACCAACGGCAAATAACAAAAATCATAGACTACGAACTACGAAGCAAAAGCAGAGGAAGAAGCCGAGTAAAGATAAATACACAGCAATTTCCACTAAATAAAGGTATGTGCGACTTTATTATTATTAACTATACAAAACACACACACGTACACATGAACATATGTATATGTATTACGAAGAGAGACGTAGAGTGCGAAAGAGATGGCTGTATATCATTATTAGTTTAACTCTTCAATTTATGATTGTTATTATTATGGCTTTGGCCTCTCTCACTCATTCACTCACTCGCTCCTTGTGCCGCTCTCATTGCCACCCACCCCTCCCCCTGGTCAACGTTGTATGACATTCCGTTGCTCTGCTCTCCGCACATGTTGTATGCTCTCTCTACCTCTCTCCTTCCTGCCTCTCTTTCCAACACTCTCTCTCTCTCTCTTTCATAGTTCTTGCTGCCTTTCCTATTAACTACTATGTACATATGTTGTTCACTTGAGAGCACTGAAATAGTTACGTTAAATCAGTGCGTTAACTCTATATGAAAGTATGTGTGTGCAAGTGCATGTGTGTGTGTGTGAATGATTACGATTTTGATACACTTTGAAAAGGCTAGCACGATTTTCACACTTTGCCAGCTAGCAATAAATTTGGGACTCTTTTACATACAATTTAATGAAGTAATGAACAAAATTTCCAGGGGGCTTAAAAATGGTTTACAAATCACATCATGACACACGTCTTAGACCATCGAGTGCTATGTCGCAACTGCATGAATCAATTTATAACTCTATAATAGATTCGAGACAGTACAAAAATAATTCTACCAGATTAAATAACAATCTTTATAAAATCTCCATATTAATACTTATCGTAAACTTGATCTCTTAGTCTCTATAAACCTAAACTACACACATTATGGACATACATTTATTAAAGTGAAATTTTCTGGGGTATTGTTAGCGAAAAATTCTACACTTTTAAAATAGTTCGGCTATGGGTAGTAGGGCTAAATCTGATCCAAATCGTTTCGTATTGTAACAAAAGCTCCTTACGAAACAATACTAGTATATTATCAATCCACATAGCTCGGATAAAATAAGACAATACCATCTATTAAAATCTCCATTTGGACTTAAAAATTGTTTTTCTCAAAGGGTATGATAGGGTTCGGCGCGATGTATCTTCGAAGATAGTCTTTCATTCTGGTTAAATACAATGCCTATGAGAATGCTTAAGAAATACTCGTATACTTACATACATATTTAAGCGCAATTGTATCTGTACCTGTGTGCGTGCTGGTGTTTATTGTTCTTTCGTATTTGAACAACCTCTTGATAAAATAGAGAACAACAACCACATGCAATGTACAGTCGCTTAGGTTTAATATACAATACAATACATATGTACATATGCATGCTTATATCTGTAAGGGCCTTTTTCCATGTGTTTGTGTTGTGTGTGCTTTGTACATACATAAATTGAATGAAGTGAAATTTTCTGGGGTATTGTTAGCGAAAATTTCTTCACTTTTAAAATAGCTTGGAAATAAATCGAAGTAGAAACAAAACAGCCACGAAAACCGTTACTGATCAAAGCTCGATAAGTTCTCGATTTTACCAATACTTTACTTAACTCACTTATGCAACATGTGGGGACTGGATATGGGGAGTCAAGCATGTCCGCGATCAAGTCCAGCAAAATTAATTATCTGTCGATGGAAGATTTGCTGCTGAATGTTTTTCTCATTAGTACTCATAAGTACGCCTAGAGTACTCGGAAAACACACATAAATATGTATGTACATTATGTTTGCTGAATTCTAAGCTAGCGAAAATTAGCGTACTTGGTATGTACATACATAGCACTAAAGTAAGACAAATAAAATACCGATTAATACTAGAAAAACAACGGATGGTGTATTCATTTTATAATTCATATACTTTAATAATTTATAAAGAGATACAAATCAACATTTCCCATTTATTTCCTGGAAGTATTGATTTATCCAATGTAGGCCACATCAGTCCCCAATTCCAAAATGAATAAAATCATAGTTGTGTTGCCATTTAGTCCTACTAACAGTTAAAAAGATATATTTTTTGCAATCAGCTGAAGTGCTCAAATTTTTCCCTGTTTTCCTGTCCCTGAAGTGCGGGTAAGATAGAAAGCCCATCTGAAGACATTTATAACTTATTTACAGAACTTTTCCTGATCCTGCTTGATCAAACAGCACCACTTATTGAACGTAATCGATGTAGAGCTTACCATTAAATTTCCAATACTTAAATACATATGTAAAAATGTATGATCTTGATTCGGCTTGACTTTCTAGTACCGAGTACCGGTTTTCTAGAGGAAAACCCATTCCCATGGCGTTCCATTCCATCCCATTACTGATTCTGATCCGTATGGCAATTCGATGTATCTAAAGGTTAAAGACTCATTTCAGCTGCAGTTATTGTCCTGCTTGCCCTCTTAGTTTTCGTTAGAACCTCAGTGAGGGAATTCCCTTTTTCAGCACGGCTCCTGATCCTCCTGCTGATCCCTTCGCCCCACTCACACTCCAGCTTTTGCGGCTGGTATTTGCAAAGAAAAAAAAAGCCACCAAACAGACGTCAACCCATGTTGGTCGCGCGCTGCACATATTTGTTAACATTACCATATCCCATTCCCCCGCCCCCATATTCTTGTACCATACACCAAATCCCATTTCCAAGCCCTCGGCTCCGACTCCGATTCCAACGCTGCCTCCACCTCTGACTCAGAAACAACAGCAATGATGCAGGCACACACCTATTTATGTTCCCGCACACACACTTGAAGGGAGAGAGAGCGGAGAGCGATATGCATATGTAACTATGCGAGAGTATCATTAAATGCAGATCTCTATAAAAGCATAAAAATGGTAAAAAAAAAGGAGCACAGCGAGTAAGCAGTTGAAGAAGCAGAGAAGTAACATGTTGGTTTTTATTTTGTTTTTGTGCGCTGCTTGCGTTCGAAGTTCGAACCACAATACTTGGTACATGTGCAGGCCCACTCGAACACAATCACACACAAGCACACACTCATACATACTTATGCATGTATGCATTACAAAAGCCAAGCAACAATCCATAATAATCTTCCCGTAATTTATAGTCCAAGACAATTTATGTAATTTACAAATACCAAAAACGAAAGAGACGGCAATGGAGAAGGCTAGCACAGCAAGCAGTGAACGACGAATGGGAGCCGAACAAGAGCGCATGCAACGTTGTTTGCTGGTGGTGGTGGTGGCGCTGCTGCTGCTGCTGCTGCAGCCGCTGCCACTAGCGATAATAACAATAACGAAAAATGCAATAAAACGAGAGAAACAACAACGTAAGCGACACACGGCAATAGCAATAACAGCTACAACGTACTAAATAAACAATACAACAAATTTGATCCGAGGCAAACACACACACACACACACACACGCAGATAAAAATGCATATGAAGAGAAAAATATGTATGGGCATATGTACTATGTATGTGTGTGCAAGCAGAGGGAAAAAAATGAATAAAAATACGACAACCGTAAGTGCAGCAACAGCAATAACAACTTCAGCCAGGCAGCAGCGCTGCGACTGCATTAACAACCTGCAAACAGCGACTGCTTTGACTGCGCAGCGGCGACGGCGACGGCGCGTATACAGAAAATGTCGTTTCTTTCGTAGATTTTATTCGTTATTGTTATTGCTATTTTTGCTTTTGTGCTGTTTGCTTCTCAAGTCTTGTGAACGCATAAAATAACCAAGGAATAGTTTAAAAGGTATGACTGGCTGGATACCCTATCTAATATCGAGAAGGTTGAAATATGAGTTCATGTGAGATTTGAACGGCTTGCTTATGTACATATCTACAAATCTGCATAGCTTTCGAAGATTGAAATGAGCGTTAGGAAGCGATGTTACCCACCATGTTAGCAAATTATTAAGAAAAAAACGGTCGTTTCAAGAAATAATAGCAAAACGTTAAAATTAACTATGTACATATGTGTTTGTCTGTTTCCCGCTGTCAACTAGAGAAACGCCGATAAAAAGAAACTTATAGATATTCATTTAATAACGGCACATACAGATGTGTATATACTATGTATACATATGTACATACGTGCATAAATATGTATATGAAAAACACTGCTCTTTGATAACAAAAAATCGTTTCCGATTCCTTAAACTATGTCCAACATGTCCTGGAAATTGTTATTCACTATTTGAGTGAGTCAGTGGGCTTGGAGCCAGTGGGCTGCATGAGTATGATATAGAAGAGCTGTATGTAATCTTTTCAGGAATTTGTGAAGTCTTTAGGTGCAATGAAAAGTGATTCATTTCAGTGGATGGGGGAGGATTAGAGATCTGCAGTTTTCAAATGTTCGCGTGTGTGTGCCCATACACCCGCTGGTACCCCGCATATCAGAATTGTCTATAAAAGACTTGAGAAAATGTACAACTTGAACCCATAAACTCGCACACACTCACACACGCACACACACACACACACACTCATAAGTAATTGCATTTATTGCACGTGCTCTCCTTTTCTCTCTCTTTCTGGCTCTTAACCTCTCTATGCTCTCTCTTGGTCTCCGTCTTTCTCTATTTCTCCCAGTTGAGCCAAGAACGAAATGTAAAGCGATACAAATATTTCTCAAGTTGTAAACTTTTCTATGCTGCAGTTCCTTGTGGCTTCCGCCCCGTTTCCTCCCGGCCGTAAGAAAAGCCAGGCATCCTCTGCTCCAGCACCCGCCCCCCATTTGCTATCAATCAAGCAGCGAGCTTTTGTGGTAGGAGTGAAAGAGAGAGAGAGGGATAGTGAGATAGAGATGGGGGGAGCTCTCTCTTTCAAGCAGAGTTCTATTTTTGCCAGTGCGCGAGTGAGACGGAACTAAGAGAGAGACAGAGCAGAGTGCATCATGCTGCATATGAAACTTGTCTTGTTCTTGCCAGCCAGCCCGCTGGTTCTTGTTCTGCTTCTTCTGCGCGATGCTTTCTGCTGCTGCTTGCGTCTGCTTGGTTCTTGGCTTGCATCTTTGGCTTATCTTTTACGGTTCTGCCATTGCCAGAGCCAAGTTTTTCATCTAGTTTTTGTTTTTCGTTTTGCTTTACCAAGCATCTTTTTCTTGGTTCCAGTTCTCTGTGCTGTGCATCTCTCATTCTCTTTCTATTTCTCTCTCTCTCCGCCCACACGCATCTCCATTTGTGGAAGCGGTTGGTTAACTTTGGGTCTGGTTTCTCTATTGAGGATATTCCTCAACCCCATCATCATTCTCAGCATCATCGTCGCCAGTCTTATCCTCAAAATTTGATTGTCAGCTTTATGCGGAGCAAATTTCTCATCTTCTTGTACGCACTTCCGCTGTTTGTTTGTTCTGCAGAAATCGTATTAATTTCAAAATTTGTGTTTATTTATTTTGTATTCTCTGCGGGGCGATATAAATCCATCCCCCCTTTATTTATAATATACAATATGAATGTACATAGATATGTACATATATCTGTATATATTTCTGTATGTTTGTACTTGCATGCATATGTATAATTTAATTTTGCGGTCATTATTAGATACTCGTTCATATGTATGCATGAATGTCTGTATATTTCGTGGTATACGTTTGGAAATCGATGCGTCAGACTGGTCTTGTGTCCTGGAAATAGAGAAGTACATATGCATGCACATGCATACTCGTAATTGTATGTGCATGTTTGAGTGTGCATTTCCTCACACAGATCCACAGGAAAACAACTATAATCACTAGATTCCCTTGTGTGCGAGTGTGTGTGTCTTCTTCCGGAGTTATTGTTATTACAAGTACACGTAAACTTATTGTTCACGTCGCATATTGTCGTGAGCTTGTAATTACCAAGTCGCCTCGCCCCCGGAACCAGCCCGGCAACTGAACCATCCCCTCCCCTCCTTTCACTAGTTTGCCTGCCATTCCATCATCTTCCCACAAAATTTAATACTTTTGCACATATGTATATATACATACATACATTTGTAAGTACATTTGTAAATATATGTATGTAAGTACGAAGGTTTATTAGAGATATTGTACATACGGCTGCAATCATGGAAATATGTAGTAGAGCCGCACCTCACTTTCAGGGCTATTTTTGAGATACTTTCAGTCTTTCAAAGTCTTTAGAACGCCATGGAATGCAAGCATTAGAACACAATTCCTGCGCCATAGAGTCACATGGATGCGCGACTTAGGTTAGCAAAAAAGCATGTGGGCTGGCCTGTGTCACAGTGACGAAAAGTAGTTTTGTATTAAATGGTAAGATAGACTCCAAAGAATATGTTTGGCATCAGCAGAACTCCGATTACCACTCAATATCATGAAACAAATATCATTGGGCATGCTTGGCTGAGCCTTATGGAGGCCACATCTCATTTGAACTAGTATCTTATTGTTTGAAGAAAAATATGTATGCAGATATACTTTAGAATACTTTACAATCTTATTCCAGTTGAAAATTGCATTTTAATTTAATGCATTTAAATTTGCATTCCCAGCTCGCTGGGAATTGGTTTTTATCGCAAAAGATCGACGTTTTGCCATGTCCAACTCAGTCACTGCATTTTAATCCCATATCGATGGGGTAATGTCAAATGCATTGGAGCAACTGCATAACTGGTGCACTCTTATTGCAAATTTTCGGGCTGAACAGACTGAATTGAATGATCCACTAGAAAAGCACTCCTTTTAAAGCCAAATACATACAGTTGTGTTCAATGAAATAGTAGTGCCGCACCTCATCACTTACAAAACTTTTCTACTTTTCCCGAGTTTTTAAAGTCAAAATTTCGTTAAAAATACCGCAAAAAAATCATTGTTTTTGCATTTTAATGCTTTATATTTCCCAGACGGTAAGCTGAAATCATAAAGTGTTTGGGCTTGGCTGCTTTAATTATCTTTTCAAAATAGCAAAGTTCTTTACAACCAGACATAAGATACTAGGAGTTATGTGAAAAAAGAAGCAATACCTCTGAAAAAAGCTTAAAAAAATACCAGAATTCAAAATTATTCTGCCATAGAAAAAAAAATATTAACATACCATTTTTAAGCCCCAAATCTTTAAGAAAAAGTTGGTTTTGTTCCTTGAGGAAAACTCGTGTCGAGTAGTGTTATTGGCTCAAATCCTATTGAAGCGTTGGCACGAGCTTAATGACCCATGTCCGACCAGTGCCAGTTCGCAATGAAATAAAATTGATTAAAAACTAAATATTATAAAGCTCAAGAAACAAGAAGAACATTAAATATATGTTTTTATTTGAGATTCGTTGTTTTTTCCGATTTGCTAAAAAACACAATTATACATATCATTCAGCATATTTCATGGGTATTCGGCTAACATGACGTAAAACAAGAATATGGAACTCACATGAATAGATATGTCTTCGGTTTTCTAGTGCTTGCATTCCAGTCTATTTAAAAAGGTTTCATTTGTTCAATTTGGATAACTGGAAGTGTCTCAGAAAGAGTTTTGAAAGTGATGAGGTGCGGTACTACTATTTCATTGAACACAACTGTGTGTATGTAGAAAATTAGGGGAACACGTTTAAGTTGAACTGCCTTTCAGATCAATACAAGTACATACATATGTACGTAGGCTGCTATGTACGTTTCTGGTCTAGGTAACTTTTAGCCTGATAAGGACCCAATGGTCATTTGCATTAAAAAGTTAAGTATATTCTGGGAAAATCATCTCAGGAAAAATTGAAATTAACACATAAAAATGTCTGTGTCATGATTTTCTAGTATATTTTATGTGCATTTTTTTAGCCAACAATGATTCGATCAGCTAAGTGACCCTTTTATCGATGAAGCACCATGCATTGCCAATGTAAAGAGCTGGTAATGTGAATTCAACCGTGGACGTCCTTTGTTGCAGGACGAATTTCGCAAGGTCGTTTAAAATTAGTTGTGCCACAAAATATCGATGCTGTGCGCGAAATGATTTAGCAAGATCGTCATGTCACATGTCATGTCACACACTGAGATTGAGGTACAGAGGAAGTTCGGAACCTGTGGTTATAATTTCTGGAACAATTTTTGTATTGCCCACACAGTTGTGCCCTTTTGGTTGAAGTAAAAATGAAAATAACACGTAATATACACGGACTCACTATCCACAATTTCCGCTGTTCGGAACTTTAACAACAATGAACCCACCATCACCAAAATCAGGGATCTGATCTCCACAAACCCCAAAAATCAAACTCATGTGGACACCGGGAGATGCAGGAATCAATAGAAACGAATAAGCAGATACGGCAGCGAGACTAGCAACAACAAGAAAGAAATAAACAACATTGTCAATACGACAAGCAAATTAGCACTGAAAAGACTCTGGAATGAATAGAGCCACCACTTCAAAACAATAGATCCGAGGAATACCAATAACAATAAACAACTACACCAGATTTCGACTAGGACACACAAAATTAACTCACCGCCGCTTTGCCCATATTGCAAAACACTTACTATAGACCATTTCACCAATTGCCAATACATCTTTAACCAATTATCCTCCCTACAAATTCCTACCCAAAAACAAATGCTCGCAGAGGTCAACACAAAAAAGAAAGACAACATTACAAAACTTATATCTAAATTAAGAAACACCCCAGAAATCAACTGGTTCTAATTTCCCAACTTCCACTGTGTCCTTCGGAGTAAGTATGACGAACAGTAATAAGATTTTCCATGATCCCCTCGTGGTAACAAAGGTGTGTTCGCGTTAGATCCCACACAATTTAAAAATCGGCCAAAAAGATGCTCATGTCGTTTGGGGTAAGAAAAATACGATCATGGTGGTTTAAAAGCTGTGTATAATATGTAGAATCATGGATACATTTTCGAAACGAACCATTTGAAGTCAAGTGGTAGCCTGAAACTGGTCAACAACAACTGGACACAACGAAACTTTTTCAATAGAGAAAAGTAGCATGATCAATTCTGTGTGGTAAATAACCATTTTTTGGCCGGAAGTTTAAGAACAATCGAGGAAATACTTTAATATCACAATCCGAGCTCTCACACATCGCCCCAATCAACAAAGTTTTTGAGCACCCAAAAAATCAAATCAAGGGGTTTTCTGCCCTTCTGATCTAAAAAAATCTTTTTGTTCCCAACCATAAAGGAAAATTGAGTGGCCAACGTTTTTTAACGCCGAAAGTGGCTCATTAGTTGTGCTTTAGAGATACTGTCTTCTGAGTGCTGAAAGTGGTGAATGTGTCAAAATAGGGTTTCATTTTCCTGAAGACTATTTTTACAAACAATAAGAACCAATAAGCCAGATCTTCGACTGACAGCACTGTGGATCGTAATTTATGAATATGTTTTATCTTATCTCTGTCTTTGACTAGAGAGATCTTGAAGTCTAATGGAATAACACCATTATCACTTGCAAGCGATGCTCTCAAAAATAAGCATTATTTGTGAGCATCAATAAATCGTCTTTATTTGCCTGAATCTATGGATTCATTAGAAATGGATTCATTCGTAAGATAAGGAATGCGGAAAAAGCCTTTAGGTAGAACATACCGTTTACACTGATTCTCATACCTATTCTCATATCAATTCTCTAATTTGTATTATAAAATATGTACTTATGTATGTACATATGTACAAAGTGATAAGAGTATTTTAGCTAGCGAGGGTTGAGCCTATTTTTAACATTATCAGAAAGTAATCTGTTTTGCAAATAATGTTTCGAGCACGATATTGCTCTTGGAATATTACGCAATTTACGACTTATAGTTGCCGCTTTCAACTCCTGCAATCCATTCGAAATCTGTTGAAATTTCACCCACTGATTGAAATCCATAAAATTCCCAGCTTCATTAAAAATAATAAAAATATAAAAATTACATTAACCAGCGTGGCCTGGCCCCTTATTCGTCAATTGACAGCTAGAGAATTTAATACTGTTGAAATAGTGAGGTGAAACAATCAAGGTTTGTGCTGTTTTGCCCATGATAATGCATTGAATTTATCTGGATGAATACTTGAACTGTTGTTCCATTAGCAATGATCGCGCCCACCCACCCCATAGTTTCCCCATAGATGTAATGTTACCCTGATAAACCCAATTTGTTATGCAAGGCCAGAGCAGGAGGACAGAGGAGTGCTCAAGCAGGGCATGAAGTGACCCTGATCCCCCTAGTGAGTCTGCTGCTTCATGGATGTGCTGTGCTCTTGCTCTAACAATCACAAATCTCTAAGAATTCTTGTGCTTCTTTTATTATTTGAAATACTTTCTAAGTCAACGACAGCATTTTAAATTGTATCTAGTACTCACACACACACACACACACACATGTGTACACAAACACACGATACACACATTCACACAGATACAATGTCATCCGCGCTCTGCGAAAAATTTTGCTGAAACTCTTCAAATTCTGCTTCTTCAGCATGTTCTTGTTCTTCTGCTAGTTTTCTGTGTACCTCTGTAAGTGTGTGTGTCTGTGTGTGTGTGTGTGTGTTCTATTCCATTCTCGTCCGCAAATATTCTCACAAATATTCCCTCCACCCACCGCCCTCCCATGGCCCCTCCACACCCATCCCACTTACACCCCCCATGACCGCTGTGTAGGTTCGTGCGGTGTATAAATTTTCTGTGGAACTGTACAATAGCTAAAATAATCATAAAAAAAAAGAAAAAGAAATAACAAAGTTTTTAAGTCCGTCTGTATGTGTGTGTGAGTCGGTTCGGTTCGGCTCGGAGGTAAACCAACAAAAGCAGTGCACACATATCTGTACATGCATACATATGTACAGTATGTACGTATGCATCTGTACATGTAGCTTTGCATGAATATGTGGGATAGTAAGTGTAAGTAGCGTGTATTTGCTTTTCTTGTCGACTGCTTCTTCTTCTTTTGCTTGCTCTTACTGCTTTTGTTGTTTCTGTCGTTCTCTTTAATAGTCGTAGAGTCGTTCGCTGTCGTCGGCTCTCTGCTACGGCTGCTCGTCGTGGGGTTGGTGGGCTGCTGCTGCGCCGCTGCCGCCACTACGACTGCGGCTGCGGCTTTGACTTCAACACTCGATATCTCTATCTCTGTCTCTTGCTTTTTGAATCTAAAGTTTTGTTCTACCCTTTCCAGAGAATACTGTGACTTTCAGCAAATGTTTGCCACGGAGAGAAGGAAGCACATGCGATGCTTTCCCCTTTAAACTTTAAATACTTTTGCAAATACCATACTCATACATATATGTATATATGTTTATTATCTACGTATCTATCTATGTTTGTATTTGCATGCATATTTAATATTTTTGTAAATAACTTCAAAAGTGGATACGAATCGTTTGTAGCTTCCAGAGAAACGATTTACCTGCAAAGGGCATTAAAAGCTTCGACCTCCAAAGCTAACCATTTTTGTTGGTTTTTATTTTTTTCTGGAAAATTGAAGCAGAAGCAAAATATCTCGAGTTTCTTGACTTTTCTGCTGTGCTACCTCCTCTCTCCATAACGTGCTGTGGTTCTCTTTCTGCTGGGCTTTTCCTCTCTTGCCTACGCACTGCCTCTCTATCTCTCCTGCTCTCATAAGTCATGCATTTTCTTACCTCTTGTGGTTTTTGCTGTCTTTGTTTTTGGTGTATTTCTTCATACATACATATGTGTAAAACCGAGAATACGCGACGGTTAGATCTACCTCCCCTCCCCTTCCCATGCCTCGCGTCACTATTTTCATTGTCTCGTCTTTATATGGGTTCAATTTTATTTAATTTCATTTTAAACTTTTAACAATGTCTGGCTCTGGCTCTGCCTGTGACCATGTCGGTGCCTGTGACTTGGAATGGTAATTGATAGTGTTGGGCAGAGTGGTGGAGCGGAGTGTGGTGCAGGGATAGAGAGCGGAGGCATGTAGCTCCATATGCGGGCCACTTACAAACCTGGAACTTATTCATATCTCTGTGTGTAGATTTTGCTTGGTTTTAGTGTCTTGGGAGGTGCAGATCGACGGCACAGAGGTGTGTTGCATGGTGTGGTATAGTGAGGTGAGGCGATCAAATATACCTACTGGCATATTTTCAGTTTCGAATCTATTTGTAGTGCTGGCCTATAGCCTGCTATTGTAATATAATATACCTTCAGCTCAAATTGAACCGTAAGTAACCACCCTGGTTGGGAAAGCAGTGTGGTGTGGGTGGAGGAAGCAAGCAGGAGTGTTGCAAGACGTAGACTCGTTGTTCAAATATGTATTGCAAATTGGTTCCAGTTTCCAGGTCCCTCTTCCCCCCACCACGATTCCTTGAATCTTTTTTTCTTTTTCTACTTCTTCTACATCCTTTTTCCCATACAGATTCCGATTGCAAAGAGATCGTTCTCGTTCGCAAAAGATCAAAAAAGAAAGAAAAAAGATTTCAATTTGCCAACTCATGTGCCTGGGATATGTATGCATGTATGTATGTATGTACATATGCAAGTATGTACATGTACATTCGTATTGCCTATCTCCCTCCCCTAGAGCCACTTTCCGCAACGTTCCACTATTTTTGTAACTGGTTGTGAATTTTTGCATTCCTGAACTTGAATTTGTTCCACGCATTTTCTATTTCCGTTCATTCACCTTGTACGCTTTATGAAAAGAGAAAGAGAGAGAACTTTGGAAGAATGGATGGAGAAGCAGAAGACGAAGACTTGGCTGAGAGGAAGGACGAGAATAGAAGCTTGAATTTATCGCATCGCGTGTAATGGAAAGAACAATGGATTGAGAAGAAGAACATTGGTTGACATGGAAATAAAACATCCACAGTTCGATGACTTGTTTTGTATTATTTGGAATTCTTTGGAATGTTGAGAGTAAAAAGATGAAAGGAGAAGATTATTGAGGAACACTATTAACAATTTCAAAAGATCGAACGACGATCTGCATATGGATCTGTAATTAATGTCTATTTATTTTAAGGACATACATAGAAGTAAAGCCAGAATAATATGATGGATATGCATTGGTATGGTGGAAGAAGGAACATTAATAGTTCGATGACTTTTTAAGATTAATTGATCGAATTGATTCTAATGTCATCGATTGTAAAAGTTTACTTGATTTTCCAACTAGTTTACCCACTCCCTCTCCCCACGCACAATCAGAATGTGTGGACAGAGGGATAGAGGGAGAGAGAGAGAGGAACAGAGAAAATGAATTATCGTACTGTTATGTACAAATGTGTGTGCTTTGTGTTACCTTCTACCGCTGCCCAAGCCCTACCCTTCTGTGGTTCTTTCTCATAGATATATGTATGTAGAGGTTTATTTCATTTCATTTCGTTTCGTTACGATTTTTCTATTATTATTTGTTTGTGTCTCTCTTGTCATTGTATGTCTTTCTTTGTGTGTGTGTGTGTGTGTGTGAATGTTATTTTTTAGTTTCGACTTGTTTTCTTTTGTGTAATTTTATTTTCGTGTCCGTGTGTATAACTGTGTGCTAGTGTGTGTGTATCAAGTTCATAAACTTTTTGTATGCGGCAACGGCAGTAAGAATTGCTTTTTGTTTTTTCTGGAATCAACACAATAAATATGTATGTACATACGTATCGTATGAATGTAAATATGTATGTATGCATGTGTGAACCCGCAAGGGGAGTAAAAGAGAAGCAGCGAGTGTGGTTGTCACTGTTCTGTGTATGTGTGCACACACATTCATACATACATATGTATGTATGTGGGCATATTTCTTAGTTGTTAACTTTTTATTTAGTTTTCTTTTACGTTTTGTGTTTCCATCCTACTTTAAAGTCAGCCCCATTCCCTCCCCTCGCCATTTTCAGCTCATATCATATTCTGTTTTGTGCACACTTTTTGTTCGTTTCATTATTAATAAATAGTTTTCTTTCATTTCAGTTTACAATCCACTGCCAGGCGATCCAGTCGGGACCATTGGCTCCATCAATCTGTTCTTCTGCGCCACTTGTTGCTCCGCCTCCTCTACTTACCACCCAAACCACGCAGCATCGCGCAGAGAGAGGCGTCTGGCGCGTGAGGGTGACAACTCTGGCATGCAGTTGGCTGGTAGCTGGTCACACTCCAACTCTTCCGTTCGCACAGCTGACGACGACCCCACCAGCAGTATCACCATTCATCTGAAAAGGAGACGGAGCCGGAACCGGGGCCTGGGACTGGAGTACATTCACCATGGACGACGAGCTATGTCGTATCTGCATCGGCTCTCACGCGAGCGGCAGTCCCATGCAAATGATTTCAATATTTGGCGAGGACTCGCTCTGGCAGAAGATAACCACACTGGCCGACGTCCAGGTGAGAGCAGACTAAAATTATCTGTTTATTTTTTGTTCGAACCGAGAGAGCTCGCAAGCTTAGTAAATTAACGATAATGTGAATCTTAATAATGGGACAGAAAGGACGAAATGTGTAGATAGACGCCACAAAAAAATTTTGTTTACGTGAATTTGTTGGTTTGTTTTTGTGTTTATTGACTTGGAGAATATTAAAGAAAACCTAACCAACTTTCCTGTCTATTGTTTTTAACAGCAAATCTTTCGCAAGCTTGCATTTACTTACGTCTATTAAACTTTTTGCGTCCGTTGGCGACCGTTATACTTTTATGGGTATTTTCATTTTTTAGGTTAGGTTGCATTTTTTTCATGAAAGGCTGCTCAATATATGGACAGATTACAACAATATTCTTGCACTGATTCGAGCTTGATATTAATAAAACTAAAGTCGTATATTTAACACAAGAGCGGAGTAAAATTATGTAATATCTTGCGAAAATGCTGTGAACTATTTAAAGTGAGGCATTTTCAATGGCTATTATCGACAATAATCATATGTATA
Source organism: Drosophila tristis (assembly GCA_018150885.1). Lineage (NCBI taxonomy): Eukaryota > Metazoa > Arthropoda > Insecta > Diptera > Drosophilidae > Drosophila > Drosophila tristis. The sequence continues at coordinate 335,506 of JAECWT010000215.1, read as the reverse complement.
TGTATATACATGAATATATGTTTAAATACTCATCAAATAATCACGACAAATATGTATGTAAAATTCGGTGAATACCTTACGCTTGGTGCATAGTTAGAGGCATAAATTATGTAGTCCCAGCCCCACTGCAGATAGCCACAAAGTGAGCGCCAAAAATCGCAATTGTATTATCTACATTAAGGGCATCAACTATTTTGGGCCACTATCCCCCCATTGTATGTACAGCTGTATATGTGTACGTGCGTAACTCAAGATTATGTGCAATGAAAATGGCTCACCTTCGTGGAATATAAAAAATCCAAAGAAACCCAAATACTGGGAAGATATTTAGAAACTGTTTTTATTATTCATTCATATTCATTTTCTCATGTACATATGTATGTACATACATGTGTACTTATTTTGGCATGGCTTTTTCATGGCTTGTATTTCTTACGCTTTGCTCTACCCTCTCGTTCTCCCTCCACCAACATCACATTTTGGTCATTCTTGTTTATTTGTTCGTTTTGATTTCGGTTTGGATTTGGGGTTGGGTTCGGCTTTGATTTCGTCTCTGCTTATTTTATAGAATTTTCTGTTTTTTTTTTGTGTTATCTATACATGTATGTATGTACATATGAATACAATTTTGTCAATCAAATATTTCTCAATTTTTCGCCTTGTGTCTTGAAACTGTTTTGCCGCTTACACTAAATTTCGTATTTCTTCGTTTCGTTTCTTTAGCTTCGGCTTTTGTAAAATAATTTACCGTTTGAATTGCTATTTGTGTTGGCTCTTACTTTTCCCCTTCTTCTTCTACACACACACACACACACACACACACACCTACAAATGCATGTACATATTTGTATATTTGTTTGGTATTTTGTTTTTGCTTTTGTTGTTTGTATGTATAATTCATATGTTTGGTTTAATTCCAAACATTTTTCTTTTCGAAGAGAGCCGAGCCATGCCTCCTCTTCTCTCTTCTTCTCTCGCTCTTCTTGTTCTTCGGCCTCCCCTCTCTTGATTCCTACTTTACGTTAGAGTTGACTCCAGCTTAGACGTTCGTTGGCCCCGTCCGGGGCCATTGGGTGGGGTGGCTTACACGCTTACACGCTAATACACACATACACTCACACATAGCATGTGCTGCTTGGGATGGGGTGGGTAGCGAAAGGGCGTGGAACGTAGCGTCTCCTGTCCCGAATGAGAGTCCCCCAGTTTCCATTCAAATTCATTTTGCATTCTCATATTTATGTTTTATTTGTGAAATTTTACACCACTCCCCCCCCACCTATCGGTCGGGCAACGTTCTAGCATTTTGGAAGTGGGGGTACTGGCTCCTGGCATTCCTTCTTGGAAGATCTGCGATCTGTTTTGATCAGTTGTTTGATTTGTTCCACATTCCACTTTTTTACAGATCACCAAGAACGACACATTGCCGCAGCAGGTCTGCGTGGACTGCGCCAAGACCGCAATCTCGGCCTGCCTGTTCAAGAAGAAGTGCGAGGATGCGGACAACTTTTACCGCCAGCAACTGCTGCTGAAGAAGATCGACGGCGCGGAGAGGCAGAAGACGGGGGGAGGAGACCACCGAAAAGAGGATGCCGGAGGGGATCGGGCCAAGAGCCGAAGCTGCAGCACGGCCAGCAGCAGTGGCACCGCCAGCGGCAGTGGCAGTGCCACCGGGAGCGGGAGCGGAAGCAGCTCCTCCAGCAGCAGCTCCGACGATGACGAAGAGGAGGACAATGACAACGCAAATGGCAGTGGCGATGACAATGACAATGATAATGATAATAATAACGGGAGCGTAGCTGGGGAGGCGCAGACGAGTCTACAGAATGGTCATGGGCATGGCATTAATGGGCACCTGGTCGAAGATGCTAATGATGAGGATGAGGAGCAGGAGCAGGAGGAACGGCAGTTTGACCTGGATGATGGGCAGAGGCCTCTGCTCGAGGACGAGCAGCAGGATCAGTCAGGCATTGAACTCAGCAATGGGGTGGTGCTGGGGGATGGGGGAGAGGATTTGGAGGTGATGAACCATGAAGAGTCACCCGACCACCACGACGATGGCGAGATACCCGCCCACGACGGTCACCCCAAGGAGCGGTTCGACTTCAACTCCATACGCCTGATGCAGGAGTACATGCAGCACCAGATGAACAAGTTCCCCAACGGGGGCGCGGGCTTGCCAGGCCACGACCTAGATCTCGACCACCAGCACGAAGTGGATGAGGACGACGATGACGAGGAGATGACACTGCCACTGATTCCCGAAATCGAGCTGATTACGCCCGGCGATGATTCAATGATCGGCCCAGACGCCGCCGACCACTCGGAGGCCATTGCGGCGGCCAATGAGGCTGGACAGGTAATGCGCGGGCAAGGATTCCAGTGTCCGCACTGCTACCAGACCTTCGACATGAAACAGATCCTTAAGGCGCACATGCAGAGCGTCCACGGCGCTCCGGGGCCCGTCTACGAGTGCAGCAATTGCCGCAAGACCTACTTCTACAAGCGATTCCTGGAGAAGCACATCCGACGCGGTCGCTGCGTGAAGAAGCGGCGCAACCAAACGTAAGTGGCAGCAACGTGCTCTTCGAATTCCGGTAGTAACCGTCTCTGCGTCTCTCTCTGGTTTTAGTCGGCCCATGCAATGTTCGGACTGCCATGTCCTCTTCCCCACGGGCCACCATCTGGGCTGGCACAAGCGCACCGGCTGTCCCTCCAAGGCGGCCAAGATGTGAGTGGTTCCCCAATCTGGGCGTTCCTGTGCCACCTTTACTGACTCCCGTTTCTCTTTGTACCCTTGTACCCGCAGGCCCCTGCAGCAGCTCTTTAAGCAGAACATTGTGCAGTTTAACAACTTCCCCAAGCGGGTCCCAGCCACTGGCGGAGGAGGTGGAGGGGGAGCAGCCGGAGTAGGAGCAGGGGCAGGGGCAGGACCAGCACGTAAGCCCACGGCTCCGGATCTTCACGTGAACAACCGCAAGTGAGTGTCACAGGTTCTCCGACATTACCATTACTCGACTATATTTTCCCGATACCTTTCAGGCTGGGCTTGGTTAATAAGCGGAAGGGGCGGACCCGCATCAAGCTGGACGCCAAGAAGATCGCCCTGGCCAAGCAGCTGATCCTGCGCGAGGCCACCACCACGGTGATCGCCAACGAGCTGAACATCTCACGCACTTTTGCGTGGCGTCTGCGCAAGAGCCTCGTCAACGGAGTCAGTCTGCACGAGCGTGTGGTGGACCAGGCCGCTGAGGAGCAGCTCCATCAGCACCAGCAGCATGTCCAGGCGCTCCAGCAGCAGCAGCAGGAAGAGGCTGCAGTCGCTGCAGCAGCTGCAATCGCGGCAGCAGCTGAGCGGGAGCGGGAGCATCAGCATCTGAGTCTGCCCTATGGCCATCTCGGCCTGGGCCTGATCAAGGAGGAGCGGCAGGATAGCGAGGACGAGGAGCAGCAGCAGCTGCACCCTCAGCATCAGCATCAGCACCAGCACCAGCTGCACAGCTCGCTGGTCTTGGGCGACGAGTGTGGGGCGGATGAGATTGGTGCAGAGGAGACGGCAGGCTACATGGGCGACGAGGATGCCGTGTGCAGCCTGCTCCACAATGGCTACGATATGCGCGCCCAGCTGGAAGACCCCGATCCAGACTCTGATCCCGTCGAGCACGACTCCTATGAGGGCAACGAGAACGAGCGTCATTCCAATGCTGGCGGGGCCAACTCTGTCTTGCTCCCGCCTCCGCCATTGGCCCTGGCTCCGGTCCAGGTGCCAGTGCATGTGCCCTCGCGACCCACTGTCGAGGTCTACAAGCGCCTGCTGGCCGAGTCGCCACATTTTCCACATATCGTCAACGCCCAGCAGTTGCAGCTACACCAGCAGCAACAGCATCGGGAGCAGCTACAGCATCAGCAGAAGCCAGCCCACAATGGAGCAATGCCGTTGCTCACCCGCTATCCGCCCGCCGCCATGTAAGTCACAGTTTTGCATCTGGAGCACAAGATGTGAAGAGCACGCAGACAGAAGGGGGAGAAGAAAGCTTATAATGGAAGAGAAGTAGAAGTACAAGTAGAAACAGATAGATTTCATCTCGAGCGTCTCTTTAAAGCATCTCTTTAAAAGCAGTTCCAGAAAGCAGTGCATATCAAGCAAGCAGTTAACGCCAAAAAGAGAGACTCGAAGCAAATAAATATCAAACTCAGATCAGGGAGTGCAACTAAAATCCTTTTCAGGATAAGCTGCAGTAAACTGCTGGAGAGAAGCATCTTGTGCCAAAAATTATTATGTTAAGTAGGCACTTCCCTACAAATGTACCTAAATACAAGCATATCTACATATGCACAATTATATAAGAAGAACCTGAAGAGTAGAGTTGGGCAACGAGTGTTCACTTTAGTTGAAAAGTTAAGTTGCTCACTTTTAAGTGAGTGAACAACTCACTCACTTTGCTCAGTTGCTCACTTGTTCACTCACTTTTTCAGTTTTTCCCTGTTTAAGATTAGTCTGCGATACACAAGACAAAGTTACTTTGCAGATCTACACTTTGTCTTTTGGGCGTCAAAATGATCCCAAATCGAACTTATTTTGCGTTTAATTTGCATAGTGTTTTGTATTAAAATTTTCAAAATCAAAACAAAGACGCGACGCGACGCTATAAGAAAAATGGCCACACAGTTCATAGAAACAATGTTGCCACCGTGCTGACGATTTAACCGTTTAACAAGTGGACCGAATATGTATCTAAACAAGTGAACAACTGAGTGAACATGTGAGCAACTGAACAGAAATGTAGTGAACATGCTTAGTTCACTCAGTGAAGTGAACAGCTCTTTTTTGTTCACTCACTAATGAGCAACCCAACTCTACTGCAGAGCACATAATATACTCGTCGGAAGAAATAGAAGAAGATAGTTACATATGTATGTATGTATTGTATAATGCAAAACAATTAGTTTTAGGATGCAAATAATTTGCAATATCTAGTGTATCTGGTGTGCTAAGGACCTTTCCCCTTCGAATTGAATTCTAATTATAATTTCCCTCTTCCCGGTGCAGCCATGCCCTCCCCGTGAACCTGTCCCTACGCTCCATGGCCCACATGAACAGCAACGAGAGGTGAGTCCACAGTGCAGTTCCGTGAGGGATTCCCGCTCAAAAATCCTTTCTCCATCCCTGCAGCAATGGCAGCAACAGCAGCAACACCCCCGTCGCCGTCCCCGCGCCCCATGCAGGCGCGACTGCAACGCCAGCGTCAGCCTCAACTTCAACAGCGACAGGGTCGGGGTCTGGTTCTGGTTCTGGCTCTGCAAAGAAGCCGCGCAAGCCGAACGTCTTCATCGATGACGAGAAGTACGCCATGGCCAAACTGCTGGTAGCCCAGAATTCCTCGACCATGGAGATAGCACGAGCGCTCAACGTATCGCAGATGACGGCCTGGAAGGTGCGCGATGCTATACTAAAGGGCGTGCCCCTCTCCTATCGTAACAAGCGCACCGACGGACGCCTTTCAGCGCTAGGCGACGAGTCGCGCGTAACTGAGCTGCCTTCTGCCAAGGAGCAGCAAGCGCAGGCCCAGCAGTTGGCCCAGGAGCAGGAACTTCAACAGGCACACCAGCGTCAGCAGGCCCTGCAGCAGGCCCAGCAGGAGCGGCAGGAGCGTCAGAAGGGGCTGCAACAGGAAATGCAGCGACAACAACAGCAGCAGCTTGAACAGATGGAGCGCATTAAGCAGCAGCGCCAACGGCAGGAGTTGATCCGCCAGCAACAGCAGCAGCAGCAACAGCAGCAACAGCAACAACAACAGTTGCGTCATCAGACGCCAGCGGACACATCACACTTTCAACAGCAGCAGCGACAGCTGCCACCACCGAAGCTGCCGCTTCCGCGTCGCCGCCTGAAGGCCGCCGAGCGGGAGCTACGGGACAAGAATATCACCCGGGAGATACTCGAACTGATCGAGGAGGATAGCAACATCCAGTACTGGAAAGTGTCGGCCCGTCTGGCCGAAAAGGGCATCAACATTTCGCCGTCGTCCGTCTGCCAGAAGCTCAAGTCGATGGGTATTCATCGTCGCTGGAAGCCAGGCGACAAGCCCTCCATTCTGGCCATCAGCCAGATAAAAGCGGCCACAGTGGCAGCGGCGCTGGCAGTCGGAGGAGTGGGAATGGGCGTGAGTGCCAGCAGTGGAGGGAGTGGCGGCCACAACTTTGGCGGAGTCGATGATGGATACGAGCAGCAGCAATTCGATATGGGCGGACCACACTTTCTCAGTGCCTTCACGCGATGAATGAATAGAGCACAGGCGCAATGCCATCACCTGGCACCTCCTGGCATGCTCTGTGCACCGCCCCCGCACCGCCTGGCACAACTGCACCGCGCCGCATAATTTTAGGTATTATAAATCTTGGATAGATCGGCACAATTTGTATTTTTTATAAAGTATTTGAGGGACAGAGGGAGGAATGCTCCCTGCAGCATGAAACATGAAATTGTATTCAATATGAGATATACATAGTTATACATATGTATATGTATATGTATATGTGTATGTGTATGCATAGGTATAGGTAGAACTAGATATATATGCATATGAATATACAATATATATGCTAAGCATTCCTAGAATGTCGCACACCCACTAATTCACACACAGCCACACTTGTGCACATGGCGTGTTCATTCCAGGGCAACCATTTCCGCGCTTCATGTGTTTTTCCAGGCAGCTTCCTCTTCTACAGAGAGACACACACTTAGTTATTAGTTTTGATCATATATTATTTATATTCATTGATGGCATGTCGCCGTTTGTGGGAAATGCATTCAAAGATTCGCATTGCCAATTTTGTCCATTCATCAGTGGACTTCGCCTCCGCACGCATGCAGCTTATTCAGTACTGAACTTAAATTTAGTTAAATTAATGTATCAAACAACGGAACGCAAGAAAACAACAGACAGCAGAACAGACAGCAGAACAACAGGAAACAGAACAAAGCAAATGAAGCAGAACAAACAGCAGCAAGAGACACGAGCAGAGGAGAGATATACATATAAAGCGGAACATGAGAAAGCTAGCAATATAAGTGCAATTAAAACAAACAAAAACTAACTAAAGATAGGAACACAGATAACTGTATCTTAAAGATAATAGCCAGGGTGACAAGAGGGAAAAGAGGGGAGGAAGGAAAAGGAAAAGAGGAGAATCCATACAAATTCATTAATTTTGGCTAACCTGAAATAAATCCTTGAGCTGGAGCTTTTTCTCTACTTTTTAAGTTTATCAAACCGTATCTAAAACTCGTTCGAAAAAAAATACCAATAATTTATCGATGATTAATGTGAATTGCAACCCCTATGCGACGGCCATCACTGACTTAAGTTCGCTGCTTGCTGTACGATCGTATGCCAATAGACTTGGCTATGTGTCTTATCTGAGAGACAAAGATAGCATTACGCGGAACAAAGATGAATGAGTTAGTTTGGAGTCTTAGTTGATCTACTAGATTGTTGCATTGCATAATCTGGCTGACCGGCTGGAAGGCATCGTTTCGCCACAAACAGTGCCCGGTTTTACCGATCGCCAAAAGCTATGCACTGCTTTTCAATAAGGAAAAACTTTCAAGTTGTTCCTCTGAAGAATGGCATGCACCCTCCGCTTATTTACGTCAAAACATTGATCGAACAACGTACTGCAGAATGTCAGACGTACTAAATACTCGTATGCACTTGAAACAAATTTCAAACTGAACAAAAAAGAAAAAAAGATCATAAAAATCTATGCCACTGGCGTCTTCATTTTGTAAAACTCTTTTTTCATACGTACATACATACGATACATAAACTCCCTCTCAAACGTCTTTCTCCTCTTCAGGCACTCCACATTGTGTGGTTTTGAAATTAGAAATTAGAGCAAAAAGGACACCATCGACTTGACCAGTACAAAGTACAAAGCACTCCTGCAGCACACAGTGTAACCAGAAACACATTTGAATGCAAATATATTCAGATAAACTGCACTCGCTTGTGTGGAAATTCGGCATTTCCATGAAACACTTTCGTGTAGTGAATTGGTTTGGTTCATTGGTTTTTATTTAACTCAATGGAATAATTGTGACTTCTTTCAAAAGCAACCTTGTTTAATTCTGGATACTGGTCCTGGATCATGTGTGACCTGTGAACTGAGTTCTGTATACCTAAATAAAATACATACTATATAGCAGTATTCCCCCATAGGTTATTGCAGTTTTCCCACTTTTCAAATATTGCAATTTGACTAGAGAACATTTGTAAAAACTGATTTGCAGCACGAACTTCTGAACTTTATTAACGATACGATAACTGTGATTAGGATTGATTACATTTGTATAAAATATGAATTGATAAATTTAAAATGGAATACCTATGTATATTGTTTGGCCTTCTTAAAGAACTAATTGAATATCTACTAGCTCGCAGAGAACAGTACTTTAAACCTATGGCCCCTCTTCCTTTGCCCCCCTCATCGAACAAGACATAATAACAATGTTAATATTTATAGCCAATTATTAGTTAAAAGAGTAAAACCACCATAAAAGAACAAAGCAAAACGAGAGTCGTAGAGCGAAAGGAGCGTAAGGAGAAAGCAGATTATAGCAAAACTCAGATCCTGTATTTATTTACAGCAAAGCTTAAAATTTATATATTATAAACATTTTTTGTTACAGAAGAATATGCATTTTCCTGCGATTTATTTTGTACTACATATACGAAAGAAAAAGAGATAGATAGATTGAGAGAGAGAGAGAGAGAGAGATAGGAAAATAAAGAAGGAAAGCAACAGAGAGAGAGAGAGAGAGAGAGAGAGAGAGAGAGATAGAGATAGCATTGAAGAGAGGTTCATATATATTTATGTTGACATATTTTTGTAAAATTTGAAATTGTAATTGCTTTTAGCACAGTCATCAGCAATAAATCAATCAATGACTCGATCAAGATCAATGAATGATTCCCTCCCACACACACATGCATGTACACACGCATAGTATTTTATATATACAGTATGTACTATTTACATATTTACATATATGTATGTGTATATGTCTATTAAAAAAAAACACTACACATAATAATATCTATTTATGTGCAACTAAATTAATGCATTTTTGTTTTTTTTTTTATTATGTATATTTATTAGTGGAAGCTCGTAAAATTAGGATTAAAAACAATTGTATTGCGTGTTTTTGTTTTGTATTAAATGCAAAAGTGAAAACGTACATACATACTATATGTTAATGATACATACATACATACATACATATGTACGAAATATAGATATGTATATTTAGAGTCGAGTATATGTAAGGATCCACTGGAAGCATCATCAACAAATAGAACTGACGTGCCTATGTAGCGATTAAATCACACACACACCCCACACCCACCCCCACACCCACACCCACCACCACCACCACCACCACACCCACATACACAAAACCCCCACACCGAAACAAAACTGATGTAATGCATTAATAATCATTCCAAAATGTCATATAAATGAAATGAAACAACAAACAATATATTTGTATACATGAATCTAGCAGAATATATATATATATACATATATGATGAATCATGCCTCCATACATACCTATGTATATTTTTTATTAAATATTCCATTTCAAAAGATTTGCGTTTTGCTTGGACCAAAATTGGTGTCCCCAATGTACACCCCCAATCAGGACCCTCAGATTGTAAGCCCCTCGGATTGGACCACAGCATTTTCTTAATTGTCGAATAAGAATAAGAGAAATGTTTGCCAGGCTGTCCAGGTCCTGGTAGAAGGCCCAGGTCCTTGTAGAAGGCGCCGCCGAGTATGCGGTGACGCCTCCCCATGAGTGCAGAACAGTTGCAGAGAAGGTGCTGGATGCTCTCTATTTCCTCCTCGTCGCTGCAGCTGCGGCAGAAGTCATGGTGGGGGGCAGTCTGTACCTAGTGGCCATGCGGCCGATGACACAGTTCCCCGTTAGAACTCCCGTCAGTGCTCGCACCCGACTCTTCTTGAAGCTTAGGAGAGTCTTGGTGCGTTTAGGGTCATAGTGGGGCCAAAGCGAGCGAGAGATCTCGCAGTTGGGTGTGGTGTTCCACCTCCTGTCCGATCTCGTTCTTGCGCGGCCCATCATCTGCGAGATGATGTCTCGTAGTGGCCTCCGTATAAGTCGGTATGACCCGGAACCCACGTGAGTGTGATTGAGTGCGCGCTGATCTGGTTTAGCGCCTCTGCTTGTGGTCTTGCAGGATACCAAGGCTTTGATGGCAGCCTGACTGCCGACGCAGATTGCTATGTTCCTCGGAGGTATCTCCAAGGTGTATACCAACTTAGCCGCTTGCCATACTGCATATATCTCCGCCTGGGATACACACCTTCCTCCTCACGGAGTATAGTGGCGTGACCATGAGGCGATGGCTTGAAGAACTGCGCGGCTAGTAGCCTAGCTGCACTTATCTCGCCTTGCACTTGAGGCCTCAGTGGTACCATCTATGGCATGCCAGAAGGCTGCCCATGACTCCCTCTTCGCCCACCTACAGGTGTTCTTGTAGGTATGGAAGCTGCGGCGATACTCGTCCCAACTTTCCTGTGTGTTTGTCCCTTTTGCTTTGTTGAAGAGTTTCCCCGATTCCTTTCTGACTTCGCTCAGCTCCCGTGTCCAGCCCGGGTTGTGATTGAACCTTGGGGGTCGGCTGATCGGGCAGGATCTGAGAAACGCCTTCTGTGAAGCATTAGTAACGTTCTGCGTAGCTTCCTCTAGTACTTCCCCAGAGGGAGTGATGGGCGTTCGCGTCACAGCCCAAGACCTCCATAGGCTCCTCCTCTGCTCCATAAACCGCAGCAGGTCCGCCGATGGTACACTTGAGTGATGCAGATTAATCTGAACCACCTTCACGCGGACCTGGGGTGTCGCGGTACTGCCTCCGCCAGGGTGCCCATACCGAAAGATATTCGGCAGTCCATTGCAAGGAGTTTGGCAAGGCTTTCCTGACCAATACTGATCCGAGTTCCTTGCCGTTCCCTTGCTCGCGCTGTCGCCCTTGTGATGGTCCAGTCAGATATCACCAGGATCCGGTTCTGTGCCTTGTTCAGAACGAGTGTGTCAGGCGGTCAGGATCTCCGATTCTGCCTTCAGCTAATTGACGTCCGATATCTTCCCCTCTGGGTGACTTCGGTCGATGATGGCTACCTGCAGCTCGGCCGGCGATCCTAGGCTGGCCAGAATGTCCTCTGGTTTCGCCTTCTTCGGCTCGGAAGCTTTTGTGGAGTCGTCCGTCCTCTGCTGCTTGAACAAATTGGGACTTTCGGCCCATTCTAATGTACATATCCTATTGATCCCATCGGGAAACCATACATATGGTAAGAAACAGTGCATCAGCATTTCAATTGGGACTGTATAATACCAGGCATTGGTGGGTTTGGTCCCTTCCAATGTCAAGTCAAGTACAAGCGAATTGAGGCGATTCCTCCCACCTGCGGGCCCAAGAAAACCCCCCTCGGGGAGCCCCACATTACTATACCCGAATTTAAATAGCATATCCGCTTTTCCATTGGGACTGCGGGGTTTTTCGATTCAAAGAGACGGAGAGGTTTGTTGGAGCTGCTAGCCAATCGGTTCCCGCATACTGATGAGCCATTGGCGGATGAGTGGATCGACTATGTGAGGTGCTCTGAGCGAAGCTTGGACCATGGGAGGGAAACTTTATAAATATTGTTCTGAGCAGATACTTGTAGTTGAAGCTAAAGAGAGAGATGCTGATGAGTAATGGCATTTTTACGAGCGCACACTTGAGCTTTTATCTTGCGGATTCCTGGATAATTTAGATTTCCTCCACGTAGCTGGGCACCCAAGTGCCCCAGGCTGCGGCGCTCACCATTCCTCTAGCTCTCTCGCCCTCGCTCTCTGCCACTTTCTGGCTATGTGCATTTCTCTCTCTCTCATGCTTCGCGTATGAGTAAGAGGGATTTTCCAGCAGATGTCATGCATATAATTGCAGATGCCCTAACCCGAAAGGAGTGATGCCTGGTTGCTGCACCTCGCATACAATACAATTAATGCACGTTTCAAAGGTAAAAAGGCGAACTGCAGACGGAAAAGGAATAAGCCATACCCGTAAATATGAAAAGTACCAACAAGTAACCAATTAATCTTCAATATTTTCGCATATTAATTTCCATTATTTATTGGAAACATACTCGTATGTACCTAAGTAAAAACTAACACTTGGGTTGCTTCGAATGCGTTCCCCATGGCGTATGGGTGATATTTTGCTGGCACTTTTTGTTTCTTATTTTTCACTCGTGTGTGGCTGAGATGAAAAGTCTTGGGGCATGCATTTTGGAGCCTATTGTACCTGCTGAGGCACGTCTGACCTCCCAGCCACGGATATCAGGGTATTCAGGTGTCTCATGTCATGCTTGACGAGCTTCTCCGGCCCATTGAGTAATTAATAGTTAATACCTGTTCGCTGATTCTGTCTGGCATGCCCCTGATATTGTTGTGTGTATAACTCCCCAGAGCTGAAACCCCCAGATCTCCCACCCCCATCACATGCAATGCAATTGCCTGAGAGCCGCTGAGGGCCTGGAACGATGACGACAATGCCCAGCGCATCATCGATACGATTCCACACCGTTCCGAACAATGGACAGCCGCGAGAAGATTCTATAAAATGAAACACAATCAACGGATCCACGATCAGTTGGTCAGCGGCTTCATCAAGTTAAGCAGAACAGAACAGAGCGAAACGAAACGAAACGAAACGCAACCGTACGAAATTTGTGAGGAGGAGCCGAAACAGCAACTGAAACCACAATAGAAACTACAATGAGGCACTGGAAGCTACTCGGCTGCTGGGTGATGATCCTAGCCATCTGCGTGGGTCTTGTCCAGCCCTCGCTGCTCCAGCTTAAGAAGAAGATCCTCTTCGGCCATGGCGGCGGCGGCAACGGCGGAGGAGGCGGCGGCTGGGGCGGCGGTGGTGGTGGCGGAGGCTGGGGCGGAGGCGGTGGTGGTCATGGAGGAGGCGGCCAAGGAGGTGGCAGCCTCATCGACGTCTATGTGGTGAAGCCAGTCTACAGCGGCGGCGGTGGCCACGGAGGAGGCGGCGGGCAGCAGTGGGGCGGTGGCGGCAATGGCGGCGGGCAGCAGTGGGGCGGTGGCGGCAATGGCGGCGGACAGCAGTGGGGCGGTGGCGGCGGAGGACATCCTTCCAGTGGCGGAGGAGGCGGAAGTGGATCGTTTGCCAGCAGCAGCGCCAACGCCAACAGCTACAGCTACGGAGGAGGCGGCGGAGGTAACCACGGCGGCGGCGGCGGCGGCTGCAACTCGTGCGGCGGAGGAGGTGGAGGCGGTGGCGGTGGCAGCAATGCCTATGCCAAGGCCTCGGCCAATGCCTACGCAGGCAGCTGGTAGAATTCGGGATCGAGGATTCAGAAATAAGGCCAGGATTCAGGCCAGTGAATCCGATCCCTTTCTTTTTTTTTTTTGTCTAATATGTAAGCTGCTTGTGAATAAATATATCGAAAAGCAAAGTGAAGTGAAGCTCGGCCAATGGAGGACCACGCATCCGACCATGAACTGACATCCGTATCCTGCAATTTACATTGGGAATTCCCAAAAACCGATCAATTGGGTGGAGTTCTGTTGGGCGAAACGATCCGCATCCGTCAATGGACACAAATGATACATAGAACATGAGAAGTCAGAAAAGGAGAACAATTAGAAGGTCCACAATCAGAAACAGATTGGAAGTAATGTTATAGTCCATAGAAAATAAAGAAACTGACAGAATGGGAATCGAAATACGATTAATAGTGGATGGAAATATGGAATACGTATTTAGACACATACATAAATACAGTGGGGATATAAAAATATACATTTGTATTTACAGTGGCGAACATGTTCACGATACAGACTTTCCTCTCCCATAAATTATCAACGAAGCAAGACAGTAAAACAAATTGATTATCATTTGATTCGTAACAAATTGGGGTACAAACTGAGAAAAACATCTACAGATATTGAAATGGTGTTGCGTGGCTGACCTAGAAGGGCTGTTCCCTACGTACTATTTCCCAGGGGCTTGATATTAGCCAATCGGTGGTGTGACTCCCAAAACCGCCAGCCAAAATTGGCAAAAAATTATTGATGGACTCAGATGCTCGACTAATGACGTCCAAAATGAGAAAAAACAAGCTGCTGACACCAAAAGGGTGCTTCTCTGGCCAGTAACAAACATGTTAGCCAATGGACTGCAAGCAGGGCGCTGCATCGCTGCATCACAAAGGATATGTTTCAGCTGTTAAAAAGAAAAACCTGCATTGTCCGATAATAACATTAAAGTATTGCTTTTCTTTTGACTGAAAACGGTTTGATTTGGACTCATCAGACCAGATAGCCCCTTTTCCAATAAAACTAATCGACAAAATTTAACTTTTTCTTCCCGCTGTGAACCAAAATGACTTTTTCTGATAGATTTTGGGATTTACAAAATTTTTATAGTACTTACTCTGTTTTTTTATGCACTTTGCAGTTCTAAGAAGCTGAAAAATGCAGCTATAATTCCGACCCAGACCTTTTGTAGCTGCAGCTCAACGCCCGGAAGATATTAAAGTTTCAAATTCAAATTTCATCATATTTTTGCGGAATTTTTTCTCGAAATTTTGACTTTAAAAACTCAGGAGAAGTCGAATACAAAATAATTCTTTGCACGCATTTTTAGTTTTAGATGGACGCGTTAATTAGGCGTCGTTTAAGGTATTGTTCATTAAAATCTATGGAGAGACGATGGAACTAAAATTCGTTAGCCAAACCTAAACCATGAAAAAAAAAAAACTGCACTACGATTAATAGGAATATCATAAGAGAAGATAAGAGAAGGGGAGAGCGAAAATAGGTGCAAGTCGTGAAACGTGCAAAAGTGAGTGAATGCGGGGGTGTTTTGGTTTTTGGTTTCAAACTTTTTGTTTCATCCGATATGTTACTTTTTTGTACTCCAATTTGTTCCGAATTAAATGATGAGTATAAAATAATTAAATCCGTTTCAATATCTTGCTTCGTTGATATTTTATGGGTGACGAAAGTGTGTGTCGTGAGCATGCGCTCCCTTTTGCTTGCCACTGTACATAGGAATCAAATCTGATGAGGAAAGAACGAATCGATGGAGTGGAATGAGGACCAGCAGGATCAGCAGGCGCAGGCCCACACCGAGGTTCGGATGCCATCAAACTTGTTTCTCCTCGCAATGTGTTGTCGTTGTCCGCTCCTCCCAGCCCCTCTGCTTTCGCTCTGTCTGTCGCTCCCGCCGACAACCCCGTAGCTGTTTCTCGTTTTCGCAAAAGTTAATAATGACCATGCCCACATATCTGCTGGAAACCAGTTTTCCCTCTCTCTGCTCTCTTGCTCACTGTCTTGCCCCTCTGCACAACCCTTCCATCACTCCCTCTCTCTCTCTCTCTCGCACTCTTTACTTCTCTCTCTATCTGCTTGCATTTTCTGGCTTTTGGCTGCGTAAAAATGTAAACAAGAAAAAGGAAAACAACAAAATAAACAATGAATAAAAATACTAGCGAAATATCAAAAAACCGAAACATCGAAAAACGTGTTCGAAAATGCTGAAACAACTTTTTCAATTGGTGAAAGATGCATACATACATATGTACATATGTATGTATGCTTATTTCTCTGCTCTTTTCCGTCTGACTTGGTGCGTGGGAGAGTCGAATTTGAGCAACTGTCATGTGAGCTGGAGAAGATCAATGACGGATCATTGGAGGATCAATGATGTACGAGTACGATCTTCCGTAGATCACTTGAAGGTACTTAAACAGGAATACAGTACATACATACACACATACATATGTACATATATGGAGCCAGAGGAGCCTCTTGAGTAGGACGTCCTCTTAATGGGGCTTGATAACTTACAGACTACATATATGTACCTTTGTATGTATGCAAACTGGAACGTGCAGAAGCTTTGGCGAAGCAATCGTCCATAGATAGTCCATGGGGTATCATTTGAAGATTATTGCAGGATAATTGAACTACGATCTGTCATGGATCAGTTGGGCGTTGAGCCTGGAAAATCATTAATCAATCAAACATTAATTCAAATTTCCCATAAGCGAAAAGGTTCATTCGATACGAAAAGCACGAGCAGGGAACATTCACCGCGAGTGATTCTGGATTGATTATTTGCGAACATCCATGTACCCGTATCTACACATAGAGGTTGAATAAAACTACAACGGTTTTTTGATCGAGTGGCACCAACAGCAACCAAACTTTAAGTAAATAGTTCCACATCTCATGCATCTACATAAGTATGTACATCTCTACACATAGATGTCAGATGTCCACTAAAGTAGGGTAGTAAAGTATCCACATATCTGTCTGTATCTGTATTAAGGCTAATGTGAAATGTCTACCACGCCCCTTCCGCAACAAATCCCGACAATCTGTGGCAGATATGGGAAAATCAAATACGCAGAAATTCTTGCTGAAACACGGTCTGATCGGACTATTATCACAGCCAGCATGGAGGAGATAATTTCCATTGGCTGAATACCCTGCCACGCTGTCGCTCTCCTGTCGCTCCTCGTCCACCGACGCCCCCACCTGGCGGAGTTAGCGAGATCAAGCGGAATGAATACGGCTATACATATTTTATAAGCTACGTACATCATAAGATTACATAAATGGAAACTGTTTATTGGGTGCTATACTGGTTTTACTCAAGACGCTCAAGATGCTCCTTTCAGCGGACCCCAAAAGACTCCATAGACACCAATTGTTTTGTTTCCCATTGCAGGAGATACCTGCCCCAATAATACCCTCCATAGAATCACAATAAAATGGTTTTCCCCAACTGATATTCGGTACTTTTGAGGAAGATCATCTCTTCGCAATGCTCTCTGAACAACATTGTCATGTTCATATCTTGGAGTGAAGACCAAAGCCATTTAAATACATACATTCGAGTATATAGATAATCGAGAGAGAACGCCTCGAGGCCTAATCATCATCATTAACATTTCGATGTGGTAGTGCTCTTTGCTACCGAGTCTCTTTCGTTGCAATTTGATTTGAAAGGTTATTGATCGATTCGCATCCCAGATTCTTGACAACTTCTTCACCTTCTTCCCCCACAGCACTCCCATCCCATCTCATCCTCCGTCAGTGGCCCCGGGCCAGCAGCTGCAGATGAGCCGGATTCCTCCTCCATCTACTGGAAAAACTCGTTTCTGGTTTTCCTCGAGCGTTGAGTCGAAACGTGGCCTCCTTGTCCCCTTGTCTCCTCACTGCCTTTGCACACTTTTGAGAAAGAGGGATCACTGAGTTTTCATCTCCTCTTTTCTCTCCTTATCTCTATCTCTCACTTTTGTTTGGATAAAGTGAGCTTTTCCTTAAATTGGTAACAGGTTTTTGGTCAACTTGGCCAATTGCAAGTCCCCGTGTATTCCCTCTGCCCCCCGGCCTCCTCGGAGTGCAGAAAGTTTTTCTTGCAAACGCATTCCGGGCGACACATATAGAGGGGAGAGACAGAGACAGAGAGATAAAGAGTGATGAGGTGGAGTGGAGTGGAGTGGAGTGGAGGGAGGTGTCGTGAGTGTCACCACTTTGTTACCGTACCCAGTTCCGTTCCCATTTCTATACCCATTCCCATTCCCGTTGCCGTTCCAGGCCATTGGACGGCATTCCAAGATCCAGCTCCAGTTTTGATCGAATTCTCATCGGCTTGACTCTTCGAGTGCAGCTCGTCCGAAAGGGGCGTGGCGATCGGCCGTTACTAGAGCGGACTGCAAATTGGGAAAAACGGAATTAGAAAATAATTGGAGAAAGGAGCTATTAGAGATGGGGCAACGGGATGGGGATGTCCCAGGGTGGGAATGAAGAGAAAGAAAACGAGCAGAGAAGGGAAATCAGTTTGAAATTTTCTTTCAGAAGGCACAGTCACAGTCACAACTGTAAAACCAGTTGCGCGGTGGAGGTCCTAAGTGGCTGGCGATCATTTGACATTTTGTCGCCTTCCACACACTCGTGAGCTGGAACGAGAGGCAACAAGAATAAAGCGAAAGGCCAAAGCAACTCATGCTCCGAAGAGGCGGTGGGGGAGGGGAGTCGACTGGCACACGCACGAGCCGCGGAGACTCGAGACTTCGGTTTCGTCAAAAGTTAGCCAGTGGAACGTCGAGAGAGGAGACGCGGAGCACAAGCACGATCGGCCGAATCCGAAGGTAAACATGGGAGCTTCAAGGGAGAAGCGGGGCCACACGCACGCAGCAGCAAAGGCTGGGCTGGGCTTTGGCACAAGAAACTCATAGTGGGATGACTAGGGGGGTACTAGGGGGAGTTGGTTGAGATAAACTTGCGCACGCACGAACAGCCAAGCCAAGACTTCGGCTCGTCTTCGTCGTCGTCGTCGTCGCTTCGTTCGTGTGACCGCAGCGACTGCGACTGTGACTGAGGCGAGCCAAAACCGCACTTGCCAGTCTTCGGTCCGAGCTCAGTCAAGTCGCATTCAGAGAAAGAGGCGCAGGCGCAGCCGAAAACGAAAACGGAAAAACAGACAGCGACACAGACACAGTGTTGATAGAGTCGTTCTTTCTCTGTCCCTCGCCCAAGAGACCCAGACGAACAGCTCGAGTCGCGAGTGTGGCACCGCTTTTTGGACCAAACTGTGCGTGAAATTGGTAGACCAAATCCAAAATTAAAACTGAAATCGAAATCGAAATTAAAACCTCCAACACAAAATATTAAAACAGAAACCGAAGAACCGCAACTCAAAGGCAGCTTCCAGTCGAAAGCTCCAGCCAGAGTTCCAGGCTGGAAACCCTTTTGGGGCGTGTTTGATTTTTTTTCCAGTTTAATTTTTTGCTGTGCTTAATGCTTAATGTTAAGTTAATAAAATTGTCTTTGATTCGATTCGTTTTAGCCAAAACAAACAACGAATTTGAATTTAACATTTGATCTTGCTGAAAAGGTGAGCTGCTCCAAACCAAAACCATTTTTGATTAAGTACGTATTTATGGGGGACATTTATTGGCCTTAGCTTGGTCCCAACTGGTTGTTAACAGGGTCTAAACTGGTCTAGGAGCTTGGCTCAATGTCAATGTTTGTCTTTCAAGCAGTGGCTATCGATTGTTTCCCCCCTAACCGACTTCAATCTCCGCCCGCCCAATACTGACGGCCCCCCTGTCCATTGTCTTACCATCGGAATTTATCAATTATCTGCTCTGCCCGTATCTGAGGAATACCAAAGAGAGCTTAGATCTGTCTAAGTATGCGAAGAAGCAACCACATTCTTTGGGACAGTTCTCGAAAACTTGCGAATGTGAGTGGAATGCAGAATGGGTAGCCGAATGGAATGGATATGAATGGATCATATTGTTCGAGTATCTATAGTCTTGAGCGATCTGTCAGTCCTGTTCTGTAGAACGTCTTTTATCTCCGGTCGCGGTCGCGGTCCGAATCCCGATACCGTTCCCGATATCGGTCCCGCTCTCTCTGCCCTATCTTCCATTGTGTGCTTATGTAATTTATGGTCATCCATTCACCCAACCGATCCCCCAGCGGTTCTCTCTCATCTGAAATTCCATGCATGCACACACGACCCACAACGATAACAAAAAGAAGAAAAGACGTCTTAAGGTCATTGCTCAAAAACATTTAAGATTCAGACACAGATTCTGTTGCAGACGCAGTCTGCAGTCTCTGCTTCGGATTGGGCTTTTTGTCTTAAGACTACTTACGACTTTTGTCAGACTTGTCGACTTGGGAATGAGTTTCGGGTTGGGTTTTATGGAGATAGAGAGAGAGAGAGAGATGGCTCTCTGGCTCCGAGTCGGGGGTTCTGGCTGGGCTTCTGATTTAGACATCAAAGACAGACCTCTTCACGCCCGAGTCTCTTCGCTCTGGCTCTTGACTTCATTTGAATTGACTTGACTTGTCTCGACTTGTCGTGACTTGACGTGACTTTATGCGGGCTAATTGAATGCCATGGAATACTCTAGCCAATGGTCTGTAAAGGGGTTACTCAGCTAACTGAAGGGGCTGGTCAGTTGTGGTTGTTGTCGTTGGGGGTTGCATAAGATATCCCTATGTCCCTTCATTCTTGGAAGTCATGGGCGAAGCTCCTCTGCACGGGGCGGGGCCAGCACTTACGATCTATCCGTCCCGAACAACTTCACTGACTCTCTCAGCAGTGCATCGACGATTCGCTCTCAGATTCTGCTCCGTCTCTGAAATTGGTTTGTATTCGTTTCTGTTTTTTGTAGGTTTTCCAAGTCTTATGCTCAGGCGAACGGAATTAGAGGGCGGGGTAAGAACAGGTGAGTGGAGAGATCTGATCTGCAGGTAGAGCCTAGCCTCTAGCCTCTAGAGTCGAGTCTGCAGTCTAGAGACAGAGAGATCACTTACTCGTACAAGCTGCCCAAGCACGTGTGAGTTTTTCGAGTGTGTTTTTTCGCTTCTATTTTCTGTCTTGCTGGCTGGGACTGGTCTCAGTCTCAGTCTCAATTGGAACTTTATTGGCTTTCGGCTAGCGAGCGAATACTTATGTACATAACACATACATATCTATGTACATACGTATGTACATGTATGTATCTTCACTTTTGGTCCATCCTGGTGGGTCACAGTCAACTGATTCCCATGTTTCCCCCAAAGAGAAAGCGATTTACCGATCGAACTGGAGTCGGATGGATTTTTGCGCAGATTGGCGCTGCCCTATGTCGTCTGCCTGGCCGGGGATCGATCCTAGGACCAACAGCTAACGAAGTTCAAATCCGGCAAGACAAAAGTGAAATTTAAAAAAGTAAAGAAAGAAGAAACGAAACGCAAACACAAACACAAAACCTGAACAAACCCGACAAAAAACTTTGGACTTGGGCTGGGGACGGGGATGGGGACTATACAATAATAATTGGTGGAAAGAGCCACAACAGCAACACCAACAGCCACAAATAGGACGCTTGAGTAGCTGGCACTCGGCCCGATATTGATCCAATCTAATCCAATCCAATCCCATCCACCTCCCTCCGAGCCAATCCACCTCAGTCCAATCCATCCATTCCAATCCAATCCAATCACATTAAAGCAACAACACAAACCAAAAAAATTAATCACTAATTAACCGACTGCGATCAAGAAATACACTGCCACAAAAGAGTATTGTGCTTATTGTGGGCAACACTGCGAGCACGAGAATGATCCTACTTTAAGACTAGACTAGAGTTATCGGCATGAAAAAACAGCCAACTTAAGTGGGGCTAGAATATTCCTTGCATCCGCTGCTCACGCCTCTTCAGAGCCCCGAGCCCTGAAAGTTGATGGGTTAGGAGTCCCCCCACACTGAACGCACTAAACGCACTTTCTGATCTCGCTTAGAGTATAATTTTGGGGTCAATTAATGAGGATTGTCCTGTGGTCCTGACCTAAGAGCAAGGGCATTCCTAGTTTCGTTGTTCATCGATATTTTACGTGCTAGCTCCATTCGTTAATCGAATCGAAATGGAAATCAAATTGGCCTCCGCGGAGCCGCGGAAAACAGAGAGAGAGAGAGAGAGAGAGAGATGGCCACAAAAGCAAACAATTAGGCATGTACAAAAAGAGAAATATGATTAAAATTCCCGGGGCATACGCAGATCAGACCCCACACTCCGCCCCAACCTGTGTGTGCACCTGTGTGCCACCACCAAGAAAGGAAAGCGATCGGAGCAGAGCAGCGCCAATCGATCGACAACGAATATGTGTGGTTTCAAATATTTTTGCAATTATATTGAAAGTGTTTTCGATTGTTTCGCTTGCGTGACAGAGCTGGATGACAGGTGTTAATATTAATGGGAGTGGCATACGATTAAATATTGCCATTGCTGCTGTTGATAATCATGTTTGATTAACGTTCAAGTCAGCGCAGTTTGAGCCGAGGTTGTTCGGCTTTTTGAGGTTAATAACTAAAGGGAGTTACAGTAATATAAAGTGAATAGATTCCTTACCAGGGAAACAGTCAGCAAACAGTTCCGAAACATCTAGACTTGTGAGAGGCAAACATCTGTTATTATCTCTTCTGTTTCATAACATAACATGTTGTATATACAATGTTCCTACATACATACATATGTTTGTACGCATAACGTTATGGTGTACCTTTGAAATAGCAAAATCGCATCGAACAGCTAACGAAACTGATTTCATTGTTTGTCTAGTTTTGCAGCGCACAATAGAACCCAATTGTTCAATCAATATTGTACTAATAGAACTTTATTATGATTTTAGCATACCATCTTATGTTCCGTGTAGCTGTAGCCGCATTCCATTCGATTCCATTCCGTTCGTTTTGTTTCGTTTCGTTCCGTTCTATTGCATTCTGCTTTGTTATCAATTGGTGCAGTGCATTTTCTCTCTTCTCACTTCTTTGGAATTTGAAGCGTGACAATCGTGACATTTGCGACATTTCTCTCTCTCTCTCTCTCTGTCTCTGGCTGTTTGTCCCGTCCATAACTTCTTCGTTTGCCATACGTCCTGGAAACATACACATATATGTATGTACATATGTATGTGTCCCACCTGCCCTGGTGGGTTCCAAGCAGTATATTCCAAGCAGTTCCAAGCAGTATAATATGCAGATACAAGATGCAGAGAAGGCAGTGCAAATCATGGCAAAAGGTAAAGCAAAACAAAAACAATAAAACTTGCTGTGGGGCCAAAAAGGAGAAGAAACAGAATGAGCTGCTGGTGTTTTTGTAGCAGAAATAGCTTTGAAAGTGGCACAAAGTAATTTTAATGCTGAATGGAGCGTAAAGTTGTTCAACTGCAATTGCAGTGGAGTAAGCTGTTGCTGCTTTTGGTTTTGGCCAACAAAAACAAAAACAAAAACAAAATCAAAACCAAGTGCAGACGGGCAGCCAGAAACACAGAAAGACAGAAAGACTGACGGACCGACACATGACGACATTGCATTGGCTTTTGTTTCACTGATTGTTTTTTTGTTACCAAACCTCCACTTGTTTCGTGTGCTTTTTGGACCGACGGAATCAGAATGGAATACATTTGCATAATCAAAAGGAATCAAATCAAAGCGAATGCCACCCATCGAACCTAACCGAATCAATGAGCATCTGCAAATTGATCGTAAAGTGTTTAAGTTTATTGATCTACCTTGCTCCCTTCCACACCCTGCCTACGGCCAACCAACCAACAACAACAACACAACCCGCACCAGCACCAGCACCCCGCGGAATTTGCATCAGAAAGCGGATAGAGAGCCCAAAGCGGAGACGGATAATGGCCAGGGAAATGCGGTGATATTGGTAGTAATGATTATGAGGTAATGGCCAAGAAGAGCTAAAGAAATGCTTAAACCCATTTCGATGACAAATTTAAGCCTCCGATTGGTCAATGGAATATGAGTGATATCCAAACCGAATCGAATCCGCCACGAATGGGGGAAAAGAGTGTCTGCTCTTTGGAGGCAGCGTGAGAAGACTTGCCATTACCTCATCGACTGCAGCAGCCACCCCAAGATTACGATGATGCCCTCCCTGTATGATGAATGGGGCTGACGCTGATGTGAGTGCAGGTGAATCGAATTCGAATTCAACTTCAATTGCAATGAGTGCATTCACATTGAAAATGCAACCGAAAAGCAGAGTGACAAAATTCCCAGTCAGTGATATCTGAAAATAAAGCGAATCGAATTCCACTGTTTCGAGGGAAAATTCATTTCTAACGCAAATCGATCTTAAGGTACGTAGCTTACGTCTGCGTTACTTTCTTGTATAACCTGTGGATGGGAGTCACAAATAATTCATCAGAATATTAAAAAGTCGAATTCATTCTAAGAAAGATGACAGAAATGTCTATTAGTTCGAGTGTTCGCCCGTGGAAGAGTATCCACGCTCTGTATGAATTTATTTAAATTGAAAATATATTTGAAACTCCTATGACTACATGGTTCTCAATCAATCCTCCTTCCACACCCAAAACAACATTCCTATTGGGGGCAAATGGTGTCATCTGCTTTGCCCAATAGCCCCTACCCCACACCCCAAACCCCAAACCCCGCTGCCATGCTGCCCACTTAGAGAGGCATTCCAGTGCGCCATCACTGCGCGACGCCCGCGCTTAGCTCACCGATTCGCGGCGATGATCTAATCTGAAGATGGAAGAGAAATGGAAAACAACAGCAGCAGCAGCAGCAACAGCAGCAACAACAGAAACAGCATTTGTAATGTTTTACATTTGAACTTGAAAATGATGCTGAGTAGTGGAGTAGAGGGGGGAGGAGTTGCAAAGTTGGATGGGATAGTGGGTGGGTGAGAAGTGGAAGTGGAAGTGGAAGTGAAGAAGGGGTGATGTGATGTGGTGCTGACAATTACGCTGCCTGCCCTCTCGGAAGTTCCAACTGGAAGACAATGCGGCATAATCCGACGAAAATGGAGTTAAAAGAGGAAAGCGCAGATGGAAGATGTATACCGAGATGGAGATGGAGATGAAGATTTTTGTGGTTAACAGTTGGGGAAAAGTTCATTGCACTTGAAATGAAAAATTGCTGACTGTTTATAGCTGTTATTTGTCATCGTTGCTGTTGTTGTTGTTGTTGTTTTTGCTCTTGTTGTTTGTTGCTGACAAAATTGGAGAGGAGACAAAACGAGGTTTGTATCTCTGTCATTCTCTCTCCTTCTGTCAGTTGCCCCCACCTTGAAATATCGCAATTCAATGACTTGGGAAATTTGTTGTGTGGCTAAATTTAGCTGCTATTGAAAAGGAAAGTACGAGGCACATACATACCTACGTTACATTCGTACGCAAATTTACACAATTTTCACATTGGTATATTTTCATGCAATTTTTACGAAGAGCAGTTCTTTGGACGTTGTTTTAGGCCTCTTTTAAAATAAGAGGTTAACAACAAATTATGTGGAATATAAGACCATATTAATCCAGCAAAGAAAATAAGCATAAGTAGCGCTGTTGAAAAGAAAGCGTAAATATTGTCTTTTACGGACGGAACACTTTTTCCATCAAGCCAAATTGTGTAAATAAAAAGTATGAGTGTATTTAAAAATCTTTTTAACCTTGAAATTATTAATTTTTTACTTACAAAAAATGTATAAGATATTTCATTACTATTATACATATAACATGCTTGGGGCTACCTGTATAGGCCTATTTAAGGCCCAGGTTCAGATTCAGCAGGTGAAAACCCGTTAGAAACACCTACTAAAATTCTTGAGTCTTTATGCCGTTACGGACGTTAACACTCTTTCCCAATAGTATTTTTCAAAACTATGTGTAATAAAGATCTTTTTTTTCATCAGATTGAACTGAATAAAAAACTCTGCTTATAAAGTTATTGTTGAAAACAAAATTGTTAAAACTCATTCTGTTAAAATACAAAAATACAAAAACAATTTTCCATTGCGGACGTTACACACAGTGTACCCATTTCTAGTTCACATTTTTTAATATATATTACATAACTTACAAGTATGATTTGTATTTTAAATAAAAGACAATTAACCAAATTTTGAGCTTTACCAAGCGCTCAATGCAGAAACGACTGTTTTGCCCACTCTTTCGACCATGGAAAATACCCATTTTTTACACGAAAAAATGTAAGCAAGAGGAGGCGTAGGTTAGCCTCTGCCAAGACCAAACACACAAGAACATATTATCCTTTGAAGCTTGAATATGTATCCTATTAGTCGATTAGCCAACATTTGGATTTTGGACAACTTTAAATTTCTGCCTTTGGTTTTCGGATTAGCCCGCACGAATGTACATATGTATGTACATATGCATGTTGTACATACACTCACCAAAATCTGAATCGCAATTTTTAACCAACAACCTCAATGCAGCCCAGTCCCATGAGTGCAGGCATGTCATTCCCTCAGGGACCGAGAGCGGGATGGCTAGATGGGTAGATGGAACTGGTACTGGCGCTGGCTCGTGTCAGTCCATAAAAACCGAAACTAAATACCAAAACAGAAAACAAAAACGATTGAAATTCAAGCCACCTACACACAGAGCGCCTCGGAGGAAGAGACCGAAGGATAGCCTAACAAATGGAGGGAGAGAGAGAAAACAAAGCAAAGCGAAGAAAAGCAAAACAAAATAAAATACAATTTTTGCATATTTTCACCTTTTAAATGCGGATCGGTAGCGGTGGCTGCTTCCAATACCATCTTTCGGTATTTAGGCCAGCCTAAGTCCACCGAGGTGGTGGGGGCGGTGGAGCTGGAGGGCAGGGCTCGGACTCTGGCCAAATTAGCACTTGAAGTTGGACTGAAATGTGTTAAAGCGAAATAGAAATCTTGATCGCACCTGAACATGAAATGCAAAGCAACAGGCAAGAGCCAACAGTCCAATACAAATGAAACTACAGCAGAAATGCCCCAAAACAGAAACGAAAACCGATTCCAAGCCAAGCCGCACCTCACACACAACACACAACACACACACCACTCATGATCGTACGGCTTACGGTAAAAGCGAGTGGGAGTGGGACAACAACACACACACACACACGAGAGTGGTCTGCCTGGAAGAGGGAGGAGTGGGACTGAGGGCAGACACCGTCGTTGAGGTGCAAATTAATTAGGGCCATTCCGGAGTGGAGTCTCGATTTGCCTCGTTTCGGTCTCGTGTCGTTTTTGTTTTTTTTTTTGTTTCTTGTTTTGTTCGTTTTGTTTTCGTCTTGATTTCTTTGATCGATTCTTCAATTATGGCAATTAGCCAACAATTTCGCTTTGCATGCGCCACGAATGCGGCGAAAATGTGCAAGCAAAGGAATAAAACGAAATCAAAGAAGAAAGACAGAGACAAAGACAAAGCCTAAGCCAAAGACAGAGACAAGAAAGGGGCCAAGCTGCAATCAGATTCGGTTTCGGCTGCTATCGGATATCGCAAATCGAAGTCCACATTTATCGCTTAGTTGGTTTTGAATTTGGACTAATTTGCAACGCCTAAGACGTCGCGGGGCTGCTTCTCAAGCTCCGTATTCCACAAGATTTGACTGAATGACTTGATTAACTCAGAAGATAAAATCTGTCAAGTCAAGCTTAGAACAAAGCTTAAGCCAAACGAGAGCATGCGTATACTATGTTTGTATATATGTCATATGTAATATGTTTCTATTCCGCTTCCGGATTAAGGTGGTGGTGGGTGGGTGAATGGTTCAATGCTGATAACCACAAGGGTTCATCAGATGTTGGCCGGCACTGGTGGGTCACAGTTTGTTGGCACCTAACAAAAACAATGAACTTGCTTATTTATTTAATTTGCCTTCAATGTTTTGGGAACAGTGTAGAGTGTGGAGTGTGGAGTGTCTTTGTCTTTTGGTTCACCGAGAAAAACTTAGAAATTAAAACGGTCAATGGATTGCTTGTCAACCGGCACTAAGTTTGGGCTTGAAATGGCTTTCTCCTGAAAAATATCGGAGGCATGAAGGCATGATGCTTAAGCCGCCTAAAGATCGGCAAATAGAAATGTTTCCTTGCATATCTCATGGCTCGACAACACTATTAACAGGGTTCAAACCCTGTTTAGTGGCCAAGAAAATAACTTCATTTATCTGCTGCCCCATGAATCAACTTGAGTCATAAATCAAAATGGTGAAGCTTTAACGAACTGCATTCATAATCATCCATTTCCAAATCCCAAGCCACGAATGAATCGATTCGCATCGGATCGGATCGGATCGCATCGAATGAAGCTCGCGGACAGGTTGCTGCTTGCCCCCATGCGGCGTATACGTAATGTGGTTATAGACAGAGTCGCAGTCGTGAATATTGCACGAGCCTTCCTTATGGGCATCGATCTCACGCCATTGGGATGCCAGGCCTGTCCGTGCCCGTGCCCGTGCCCGTTCCCGTGTCTGTGTCTGGGTCTGTGTCCGTGTCTGTGTCCGTCGCTCCGGACCGTCTGACATACATATTTGGGTTGAATGTTAACAGAAAAAGTGTTCAAAAAGCGACGAGACGAGGCAAAAACAAAGCAAACACAACACACAAGCTAAACTCCAACCGAAACGATGAATGCCTGCCTGACCGCAGCAAAATCGGCAAAGCAAATGTCGCAATTAACATATTTCTCATACCAGTATTGTGTATGTGAGTACACACACACATACATATGTATGTGTCTGTACGCATGTATGTACTCGTAATATAAGCAGGGGCCTTGGTGCAGGATGCTTGGAGAACAATGAACAATACTCGCAGCATTCTGTTCGATTTTCTGTTCTGTTCGTCACCCTGAGACGAAATCATTGTCATCGGACTCTGAGTCGGACTCTAGTCTCAGGTTTTGAGAGAGATTTCTGTCCAAGCGAGTTCCAGCTCCAGGTCAGAGCAAGTAAGGGATCAGGAATACTTGTGTATCTTTGAGTATTCCATAAGCTAAAATATATTTATGCAGGGAATGTTTTTTATCCCTAATTGGCGGACACCAAAACCTACTTGAACCGTGCATGTCCGCCCAAAAGAGCTTTATCTGAGGGAGATATTCAGTACAGATAAACTCGTACTCTCGCACTCGGATAATCCATTTTGGCCCGCTGTATGGGCCATCGTCGGGCAAGCAATGATGCGGCTTTATGTGACATTTCAATTAGCGCAGTGTCGAGACCTGACATCAGCATAAAACCAGTCAAAACTTGTTCAGTCGCGGCCGACGTGCCACCACACTAGAATACCCGGTACTCCGTTTCTTCCAACAAGTAAATGTATCTCCATTAATGTACCTACGTACGAGTATCTCTATGAACAAACTACGAGTACGAACGAATCCCACGGGGTGAGATGATTCTCAATAAGTCTGCATTTTCGGTTATCGCGGATGCTCCACCATTAATGGAGGAGGGAGGGCAAGGAAGTACACCACAGTGCTATCACAGGAGTCTGCACACAAAATCTTTTATCTCCAGACCTTACAGTCTCTGAGAACTAAGCGGCAAACAAGAAGGACACACGGCCATGGCTATATCGAGTCGGCTATTGATGCTGATCAACAATTAATGTACATACATATGTACGCACCTTTTGTGTTTTTTGGGTCAAACACGCATCCTTCTAGGCACCATAAATATCCCTGGAATCTGGGATCTATGCATACCGGGCACAAACAGTCCAACTATTGTTGAATCGCAGCTGGGAACGCCAACATATTGTATCGAGTGATAAGTAAAGATATAGGCAGATTGGCTGTCGGTTGATTTTAGCACTGAACGCGACTGCTAATCGGAGCTTCAGTCAACGTGCCACTGTGCGGCACGTTCCCCGCATTCCGGGCCATTCGACTCTCTTCATTCCATGGAGATAATTGCGGGTCCGGGCTCATTACTGATACATTCAACTGCTGCTGTCACTGCCAATGGCTAATGACACGCTTGATTCAATGATTCAGTGATTCAGTGATTGAATGATTGACCGATGGCAGTGCTCTGGCAGGCACTGAGCCAAAGAGCAACGACTGCCATTCAATTTGGGTCAGGCGACGGCGACTGACCAACGCTCGACTCAGCAGCTCAGCAGGTGTATCTCAGGTGTATCAAGATTGTATCTGATGCTGCTGCTGCTGATTGACAGTAATTAGAACTGGCGGACAGTTGACATAACTGCAGCACACCAGCGCTTGCGCAACACACAACCATTCGACGGCCATCAAGGCGACTCCACGACTACCCACTTCTGGCGCTGCAAGCCGTCCAGCAAGCGAGAGCCCTGAGCCATGCGCCATGAGAGATGGAGAAGAGTGCCAGCTGTGGAACATATGTACATGCATACATACATATATATTTATCGATTTTTTATATAGGAGCTACATATGGGAGGATCGGGATCATGTTGTCGTATCTCTTGCTTGCGATTTACGAGCATGATTTGTTTCCATCGAAAATCCGTTCACTCTACGAGTATCATGTGTCCCATCGACTTGGCTTTGCTTTGCTTTGACTTCTGACTGCTGACAATCGGGCATCAGTTTGTGGCAAGCGCCACAATATAATATTTTATACCAATTTACCGCCATGAGCCACCTCGGAAAGCCGAAGGCGAGGCCAATGCCTTTCAAGACGTACGAAGGGAAGAAGCCTGATATATACGAGAATAATGGAGGCACTGTTCTCGCCATTGCCGGCAAGGACTTTGTGGTCATTGGCGGGGACACTCGTCTGAGCAGCGGCTACACAGTTCTCTCGCGGACACAGTCAAAGTTGTGTCCTCTGTCGGAGCAGATGGTGGTGGCGACCGCAGGGTGCTGGTGCGACGCCGTCTCGCTGACCAATCTGTTGAAGGTGAAGAAGCAGGGCTACGAGAGCGAACACATTAAGATCATGAGCATCGAGTCCATGGCCCAGATGCTCTCCGTCGTCCAGTACCAGCGACGCCATCTACCCTACAATGTGTCCCCCATTTTGGGTGGCATCGACCTGGACGGCCAAGGGGCCGTCTTCGCCTACGACTGCATCGGCCATTTCCAGCGCGAAGTCTATCGTGCTGAGGGGACCGGCGGCGACATGCTGCAGTCGGTGCTGGACAGTCAGATTGGCTCCCCGAAGGCGGATGCGGATCTCCTAACCAAGGAGCGTGCCATGGCCATCGCCAAAGATGCCTTCATCACGGCCGCCCAGCGCGACATATACACCGGCGACTCTGTGATTATCAACACAATCACCAAGGATGGCATTGCGGCCGAGGAGATGGAGCTGAGCAACGATTAGCTGCAATGTAGTACACCATTTCGTGGGTCGGGGGCACACAAATATCCCATTTAACGGAAAGGCAGCGGTATGCAACACAATAATTAAATGCAATGGGAGGTTCATTGGCTCATTGGATCAGTGTGATTTTTTTGTGTCCAACTTGGGGGCCCATGCAGCTGCAAATTTATATTTTCCACTGGCTTTCATTTCTTTCATTTCGAATATCACTTGGAGCCGCTGTCGTTGGTCTGGTGGTTGGGTTCCGTTGATTGTTTATTTAATTACGCAACTCGGGGCGGATGCACCGTCGCCGTCGCTGCAGTTGTGGCTTGACCAAAAGCGATTCCAATTCCGCTTAACCGCCTCCCCGTCCCACCGCTTCCTCGCCCAAATACCGACTGCCAAAAGCAGCAACCGCAGCAGCAGATACTCGTATGGCCAACCCCATTTCCGCATGTCAACTGGGCAACAACTGCTTCACTTCACGCCCTGCCTCGCCTCGCCACAAAGCACATTGGTGAAATTTCCCAAGCAGGAGGCAGCCCGCTTCCAAGCCACCGGAACCTGGATGGGTCCAAAAGCGGCTTGGAAAATATCCCGCTCGACTAACTGCACCCGCGGCCCCAGTGGGTGGATGGGGGATCCGGGTCCCACTTACTTGTGTAGAGCCCTGCATGAGCCGGCAGCAGAGTTGGTTCGGAGGGATTAGCTCTTTCGCTCAGTTAGAATCGGTATCTCAGCTTTCCCATTCCACCAAAACGATCGCCCAAAACGCTCTGAACGAAGCGGGTAATCGTCATTTTTACGGTGCTGGATCCGAAAATTCAGGTGTTTTTCTCTCTCACTTTCCATCTAAATCTTTCGGACCCAATACCGTAACAATTACGATACCTGCTTCGTTTGAACTCCGTAGACTGTTTTGAGAGACATTTTCAGGGCAGCAGAACAGCTATCGGTGCTCACTAGTTCGGAGTGATCCGAATCTGAATCTGACTGAAGGAGGAATTCGTACAGATCGAAAGCATTAAAGAAGGCGTGAGTATAGCTGTGATCTTATGAATACGGTACATCACAGCTGACTCCCTCTCCGTCTCCGGCTCCGTCTCTGACTCTGACTATCCATCGAGCTGAGAGCTCCGGCTGCAGCTGAGTGTGCTCCAACTTTTACTTTGGTTTATTGTCCACCTATGTACATAAGTATGTACATGTGTACATATGTACATGCATACGTACATACGTATATAGTATATGGTATGCGTTCCATTGGTGTGGCGCGTGCAGTGAAAAGCTGAGAGGCACGTAGACATAATTTATTGCCAAATGCATGGAAGACTCGCTCGCACTGGACACGCTTCGCTGGTCGCATTCGTGTCGTGTCCGTGTCCGTGTCCATGTCCATGTGTGTGGAGCGTCATAGATACCATAGATACTTGCTCCTCTGCCACCACTTCACTCCTCTGGCACTCCTCCCGAGCGAACTTTTCGATTTCTTCAAGGGTTTCGGGAGGCGAGGCAGATGGTGAGCCAGATGGCGAGCAAGAGGGGAGAAGAGAAGAGAAGCGGCAAGACAGTAAATAGTTGAAAAGTTTGAAGAAAAATGTGCAATAATTAAAGCGTTTTAAGTGGAAAACGAAAGAAAAGCATTGCAAGGCAAGCGTAAAGTTGTTACCAGATGCGTCGGCAGCTTAACGAGTATTAATTAAAGTGAAAATGCCACGAGATCGACATGGATATGGATATGAATGTGGATATGGATATAGATACAGATACAGATGCAGCCCATGCCCATACTCATACCCATACCGATAGCCATCCAAAGATTGGAGAGTGCAGTGTTTGGTTACCCAACCAGGCCCCCGAAAAGATGACAAACCTTGTGCACGGGGGAGAGTCCGCCCCAGGGAGTGTCCGTTGGTTTGAGAAAGCATAGATAAGATATCGATACTGCCTATGGTTACGGGTATATACGTATGTATATGTATGTTGGTAAAACAACTTAAGCAACAACAACTCAAGCTCCACAATAAGGAAGACTGCCTCTACATATGTAGATATGTACATTCATGTGTCCGTCGAAGGGGGTGAGAACTACAACTAGAGAGTTGTGGTAACCGAGAAGCAAAGATAGTCTAATAATTATTTTTATACCCGTACTCAAAAAGAGTTAAGGGGTATATTAGATTTGTGGTACAAGTGGAGGTGTGCAACGCAGAGAAGGAAACGCTTCCGACCCCATAAAGCATATATATTCTTGATCAGCATCAAAAGCCGAGTCGATATAGCCATAGACGCTCGCACACACTCTGCCCTATGCAGGGCGCGACCTTTCGCACAGAAGATGTAGAACGTACATTGTAGATGTAGATGAAGATAGCAGATGTAGCCAAAAATGTAAAATGTAAGATATACTAAAATTCCACATAAATCATAGTTCAAAAATTTATATACTGATACTCGTCTCGGTATAAGAGTAGAGTCGCGTCCAAAGAAGCGACTCACACGTTCCTTCTCGTTTTTAATATCTTTTCACTGACTTTTCAGAGATGTCATAATGGAGCCAATGACCATGCTGGTGTTGGCCTTCCAGCTGCTGGCCCTCTTCTCGATCGCCGGGGCGCTGCTCATCTATCTAATCTGCAAGGTGCGCGAGGACAGCGAGGCGGCCACCGTTGAGGCCCAGCCGAGCCGGGTGGTGCTGGTGACGAGCGCGGACACGGCCCTGGGACTGCAGCTTTGCACCCACCTGGCCAACAAGGGGTGCCGCGTCTTTGCCGGCATGAAGGAGGCGCACGATTCCCTACCCGCCAAGCTCCTCTGCGGCTGGATGAAGATCCGCGAGTACAGCGAAGAGCCCATCGCCGGCACCATCATCCCCATGCGCCTAGATGTGACCCGAGAGGATGTGTTGCGCGAGGCCACCGTGGCAATGGGCGCCCACCTGAACGCCGACGAGCGCGGCATCGCCGCCGTGATCAACACCAGCGGTAGCGTTTTCCGGGGCCGGGTCGAGTCGCAAGACGTGCAGCAGTGGGAGCACATGCTGAAGACCAACATCCTGGGCACGCTGCGTGTGGCCAAGGCCTTTGTGGGCTTCCTCCGGCCTACGCGCGGTCGCCTCCTCTATCTGGGCGGAGCAGGCGGCACGCGGACGGGTTCAGCGCTAACGGGCGGCGAGGGATTGGTGGCCTTCAATGCATCGCGCGTGGCCGTGGACAAGTGCGCCGAGGAGCTGCGCAAGGAGCTGCAGCCGTACGGCGTCAGTGTAGTGGCGCTGGACACCTGCGGAATGACAGCCGAGTCCCTCTACAAGGCCCCCGTGGCACAGAGTGAGTTGAAACCCTCCATCTGCAGCTCCATTCCCCGGCATCAATTAACATTCTCTTTCTTTCCTCCATAGCGATGTCGGCGAGTGCCGGAGCACCCACTCAGTACACGGCGGACGTGCTGAGTCCCAGTGCCCTGCAGGTGATCGAGCGGGCACTGTGGGACTTTGCCCCGCAGGAGCGCTATACGCTTCTCACCCACAACAAGTATCAATTCACGTTGCCATGCCGCTCCTCGTTGCGTCTCCAGCGGCCGGCAGCTGCAACCGAGTCTGCGACGCAATCCGTTTAAATCCGCGCTTTGTCTCGGTCTCGGTCTCTAGCTTCAGCTTCAGCTCCAGCTCCAGCTCCAGCTGCCTCCTGTACATACGTATCCCCGCTGCATTCTCTTCTCCTGCTCCTGCTGTCGTCTAACAACGCTAACCATGTTTTTTGTTTAATGATATTTCTTCCTTTGGAAGGCTTTTTATACATACATACATATACAATAATATATATTTTTTACTCGTTTTCGCATACACTTTGACGGTGCACTTTTGACGGACAACAAACATAAGCACTGAATGATACGAGCAATGAAAATAAATCTTTGTGCTAATCTAAAACATTCGAGTGGTCTAGGAATTCTTGTGCGCTTAGTTCTATCGATGGATTCGGTGGAAGGGCAGTGCCACCCGTCCACTATTCATACTTGGATATGAAGTCGTAGCGCAGCACGGAGGCGGGATACGACTCGCCGGCTCTTGCCTTGAAGCACTCGGAGGTGCGCGCCGGCAGGTGGACGAGCACGTCGGCCCCCGCAATGCTCTGCAAACGGCTGCTGATCTGTAAATCACAGTAATAATATAGAATAATAGAGTGTCAGTCGGGTGTCTGATGAAGGGTGCGCATATACCTGATTCCCATTGACGCTGGCATAGAGTTGGCCGTTTTTGGAGGTCACCGAGGCCCGGACGTACTCTGGGCGCGGATCCAGGCTGAGGTCTTGCGACAGCTGTCAGAGAAAGAGAGGAAGGCATAGGCTATTAGAAAATCAATTCGGACGCCTTTCGAAGAGTATTCAGAAGGCCACTAGGCCCTTGCTCGTGCTCTCTGGCTTAACAACCTTCTCCTTATCAGCCGTAAACACTTATTGAGAAACAAACCGATAAGGCCACTCAGGAGCAAACGTATCGCGTGAATGAAGTGGGCTGGGCTCTGACGCTACGGCGGCGACAGATACGACCTACAGCAATTTATGCATGTTCTAGAACTATCAATTCGGCGGGGGATGGGGCGGGGGACAGCCAATCAACACCTGCGCCCGCCCCGACCCAGTTGACTGTCATAAGCAAGCGTCCGCAATTTCGCCATGTGTTTAAATGGCTGTAGCGCGCACTCGTACCTTCACTTGGATGGTCGCCAGGGGACACTTGGTTCTCTCCCAGCCGGCGGACCAGCGAATGGCTGGTAGGGCAAACAGATGGAATGTGACAAAGGCCGAGACGGGATTACCCGGCAGCCCAAAGAAATACATATTGTCCTTGCTGGCAAAGGTCATGGGCTTGCTGGTGGTGGGAGAAAGGAATGCTTTAGTGCGAGAGTCGGAGCGGATGGGCCAAGGAAATATCTGCATACCCTGGCTTCATGTTGACCCGGCCGCAGTGGATCTTGAAGTGGAGATCCTCCAGCGCTGTCTTTATAAAGTCCTTGTCGCCCATTGAGACGCCGCCAGTGGAGATGACAAATTCCACCTTTTCAAAGAGACTGACCAGAGAGGCCTTGGTGTCCGCCAAGCTAAAAGAGAATACATAGATGAATGTCAGTCAGCCAGGGACAGCGATTGAACGATTGAACGTCACTTACTTGTCGCTCACCACAACGGTGCGCACGCAGTCGAAGCCAAAATAGAGTAGCAGCTCCTCCAGCATGGTGGCATTAGAGTCGTAGACCTTGCCAGGAACAGGCAGCTCTCCCGGCGAGAGCAGCTCGCTCCCCGTGGAGACGACGGCCACCTTGGGCTTGGGTAAGCTCTTGGATATGCCGACAGATGCTAGCAGAGACTGGATGACAACGGCTGACGAGTCCGCAGTCGGGAAAATGGCATCATGGATGCGCAAATCGTTACCAATGGGACTGAAGGCAGTAGATCGGAGTGAGTTGAGTTCTTGATGCTCTGATCGATGATAACATCTACTACTCACCGCACATCCAATTCCGCCAGCGGCTCCACCATAATCTCCACCAGACTCTCTTCGCCGTGTTTGTCGCGACTCACCAAGAGGGTGTCCTCCACCTGGACCACGCAGTCCGCTTGGTCTGGCAGTGGGG
Source organism: Drosophila tristis (assembly GCA_018150885.1). Taxonomy (NCBI): domain Eukaryota; kingdom Metazoa; phylum Arthropoda; class Insecta; order Diptera; family Drosophilidae; genus Drosophila; species Drosophila tristis. The sequence continues at coordinate 299,145 of JAECWT010000215.1, read as the reverse complement.
CCCCCGTATTTATCTTGAAGCACTCATCCTCTTGCAGAGGCTGTGCACTGGGCTGTAGAGGGAAGTTGTTTGGATTAACGCTTCTTGTTCATGGCTTCTGACCTGCTGGGCAAGATGTGGATACTTACCGCATCACCGGCGGCTATGAAGCCCACGACACGCTTGCTGCCGGAGAAGCCGGTCGACTTCATGGCATAGCCATCCTTGATGGAGGCACGGAAAGGTGGTATATTCACCGGCGAGGTCGTTTTCCAGATGTCATTGTCCAAGCTGCTTCGGCGTTGGACCACTCCGAGTATAATATCCATGACCACCGATACGGGGAGCATTGGAAACGGCGAGTAGCGATCCCTGCCGTCCCCAGATCCTGTCTGGTGCGGGCAGACGTGAATCTGGGCCTGCACAGTCTCTGTTCCCTGAACCTGGGCATGGGTGCGTTGCACCAGGGCCAGGTCGTCGTTGATCAGATGGAGTGCATGGGGCAGTAAATCCTTCACCGTTGCAAAGCACTCGGCCACCGCCTTTTCGCTCCCGGGGAAGTTGAGGATCAGTGTATCGCCAGCGATACCACACACTCCACGCGACAGAGCCGCGAAAGTGGTCTTCTTCAGCGAGGCCAGGGTTATGGCCATCATCAACTGTGGGCACTCCTTGTCCAGCAGCGGCTTGGTGGCCTCGGGGGTCACATCGCGTGGGGCAAGACCGGTGCCGCCCGTGGTAAAGATGACGCCAACATCCTTCCGATTGATCCACTGGCGCAGCTCGTTCTGAATGAGGTCGTTTTCGTCGGGCACAACGCTGGCGATTGCCTGGGCATTTCTGAAGGCCTGCATAATCTCGGACACCAAACGCGGACCGCTGCGATCCTTCGCGCGGTCTTTGTAACAGGTGTCACTGACTGCCACACATGAGAAATGTTGTCGGAGACAGCTTGGAAGGACTAGGAAGCTACTTACCTGTTAAAACACCGAAAGTAATGGGATCCATTATGTCATTGGCATTACTCAGCGATGGCGACTAATAGCTAATGTAGACTGCGCTGCTCGTTTCCAATTAAATTGTTTGAAAAGCGTTTGGCACGCCACTTGTCGACTGCTCGACGTGCTGGCGTTTGGCATTTTTAGGACGTTTCGACGCGCCACCAATCCGGTGGGTGTGCACACACTGCCGCTGCCGTTTAATTTCAGATTTTATATTACGTTTACGGAATTGAGCACTAAAATATGTAATTACTTGAGTCACCCCGCCATAGATTGATCCAAATAAATAGATTGTTATTTGTTTTAATTTATACTATACTATAACGATACAAAACACAGCGTAACAACCGACCGAGACCGACCCGACCAATGCCGGTGCCGGCTTTTACTTCGCTGGCTTCTCTCCTGTGGCACGCTCATCCAGCGGGTCGTAGCCGTTGGCCATCTTTTCCTTGAACTGCTCGTATGTGCGCTTGCGGTCAAAGTGTTTCACCCACTGGCCGGGACAGGACTGCTCGAAGGCCTTGCGCAAATCTTTGCAGGCGCTGGGCACCTTTTCACCGCTCGTGGAGCTGTGTTTAGGCGCATTTTCGTCCAAGCACTTCCAGTACTTGTCGCGCGTGCTCCAGCACTTGGCCCGCTCTGCCTTGTCCGGAAAACCCATTGTGGAGGTGTTTTGTTGTGGATCTTGGTGGCCGTCTGGTCACGTCCCGTTCGCTGTTGTCGTAGTTTTGCTTGTTATGCGGTTCTTTCCCTGTGACCAGGGCAATAGATTAGTGGGGTGTGGAGTGCCGAAGCAGTGCAGTTAAAAGCTAAAATTGATTCAATAACATTAAAATTATATTTCCAGGAAAAATCACCGCAAAACCAACCTCCAACCTCAAAATTACAAAACAAAACATCTGTGGACTTATCGATAATATATAACGCCTGACCCCCAGAAATATACCTTCTCATTTTCAAAATATACTGTAAATATACCGAGAAAATCAATCAAATTGGCCCACTTAAGCCCTCTATTTAAATAGGTGAACACCCTGAGTTAAATTATGTGTGTACATATTTCTTGCAGATCCTTTCCAGCCATGGGCATTAGCTTTCCTAGATCTCCACGGCAGTGCCCACGCCCAGCTCCACTACCAAATGTGGCGGAAACAGCACTAAATGCCAAACAAGAGGCGAAAATCGAAAATAGTAAGGAAAATTGTGTTGCACACAACACTCACCACGCGCGAAATTTGAATGTTTGCTTGCATGAAAAGTACTGGTGACTTGAACACTGCATTTATTATTTATATTCTTTATTAATCGGAAATGTTTGCTTTCGGCAATGTTTGTTGCTCATATTTATAACTATTTATTTGAATTATTTAAGTTCTTATCCTTAACAGTAACGTGGTTGATTGCAAACGAAATGTGCCTCTGCCTGCTAGGGATTTTCATATGTCAGCGAATCAGCAATTTGTTTAAAACGATAAAAGTTTAGGTGCGTAAAATTGTTCTTAAAATGCCTTTCTTTGGAAAGAACATCCACTACATCAGTGTCGTGTCGTACAAAGTGTTCGAAACTTAATTCGTAATTCTATTAAAAATACAAAAAAAAAACTCAAGGAAAACAAAACAAATAAATCGCAGATTCTGTGACAGAAATTCTGCGTTGGATAACAATTGAAATATGTGAGTTATGCTATAATTTCTATGTGTGTGTGTGATCTCCGTTAACTACTCGTACATACATCAAAATCTTTGCTTATATATTGTTACACAAATACGTATAGAAATCCCAGTCGAGCGGTCGGGGTGAAGTGGGAACGCCATAGAAGTCCTCTTTGCACCCCGACCTTATGGCGGGACTGGGTAGAGGATGATAGAGGGGGGGATGGGCGGTCCGCTATGACTATGTCTGGACATGGATGAATATGAACTCTGAAGCCCTGGCTTCGATTGTACGGTTACGGGTGGGGGGTGGTGGGGTAGCAGACATGGATAGTCTGGAGTACTCATAACTTACAGTTAAGACTACGTATTCCTATTGTCCATACAAACATTTACGGCTTATACCCATACGCATGATGTACGGATGTACATATTTACATATGTATGTATGTATGTATACATCAAACGTAAAAACTCAATTTCCTAATCTATCATCTAATTGTGTGTGTATGTTTGTATGTATGTATGCAGCTCATGCACGTGGATCGTTTGGGAAGGGGTGGGGAACGGGGTGTGGCACGAACTTAAATTAAGTATTTTTTGCAGCATAAGTATTCTACAATTTGCACAGTCAATTCTTTCGTGTGCTTCAAAATGCATTGCACTTTTGTGATCTTGGTCGATTGATACCTGTATAACCTGAAGCCATCGCGCGGGTACATACATACATATCTATATATATATATATATATATTTATGTATGTTGCATATATGTATAGGTAGTACTGGGTTCGGGCTCGGGCTCGGGGTGAGGTAGGGCGGGTAGAATTGGGGACCTTTTCCTTGAGGCACTTGTGGCTTGGCAAACTGAAAACTCTAAATACAAATTGTCAAAAGTTCTGATATGGATCGGGAATCGGTTCGCAATTGGGGCCTAGGAATGTTGTGGGGGGGCTTGGGGTGTGTTTCTCGCTCACGAAACCAGTTAGCCCACATCGAATCTGTTATTGTGTGTGTGTGTGTGTTTGTGTGTGCGATTATGGCTAAATACAAGTATCGTGTACATAGTATGAATATACATAATATATATGTACAAAACAATCATCACTTATTTATCTCTTTTTTTGTTTTCTGTTAACGACTATCAGTACTTTACCCTGCTCATATACATATGTATGTATGTATAGACTGCATACATCATGCTATATGCTACATGGTTTATGGTATATAGATATTATTTCATTTTTGATTCATTCTGCTTATCTGGTACACATATAAATCTACTTTTTTTGCAATGCAATATTCATATGTTCTCTATCAAAAAATGGTCTTCTCTCATGGTTTCGCTTTAGCTTTTGAAATTTGTTCAGATTATTATTGTTACATTCACGTGTCTCTCGCGTACGTAAAATGCGGTTCACAGCTGTACGTCTTGGGGCTTGTATTTATACTATGATTAGCTATGAAACGCACTGTAGCTGTAGCTGTTACTTCTGCTGCTGCTGCTTTTTGATGGCTTAAGGCCCAAGCCATATTTTCTTCCGCAACGATTCCCACACAACTGAGTATTGTCCGGCTGACTCGCTAGCTCTCTCGCTCTCGCTCTTCTTTATGACTAGATGCGCTTCTCTCCAATCCAGTCCCTGAATTAAACAATTCCAGCCACGCACACACCGCAGATAGAAATATTCATATATACATATATGTACATAAATAGGTGGCCAGGAGATGAATACGGGTGCGATTGTAATGGGGCCTGCATATGTGACAGTTTTCCGCACTTATTGGTTTAGTTACTGTGTCTACAATAATAAAAATACAATAATAATATTCATGATACAAATAATGGAAACAATTGCAAAAAACTCAACCAAAAATAATAATTAACAATCATTTTACATTTAAAAAAAAAATTAAATAAAATGCGTAAATCATGAAACATTTGGCAGTCGAAGAGGCCCTACAAACGGATGGGTTCGCTGGTTTGGCTGCCTCTGATTTCGATTCATGATTCATGATTGGTAAGGATATATACATATAGCTATATCTATGTCAGTGGTCGGCACCGGCACGGGTCATGCTGCTGCTGCAGTTGCGCTGATGCCGCGCAATACAATATAATTTTACCGTTGTATGTTGATCCGTTCTCAAAACGGATAAATGTTATTGTATTGCTGCCGACCACTGCTGATCTATATTCATATACATATATGGCGATCTCTTGTTGTGGCTGCTGGAGCTACTGGGAGCTGCTGGGAGCTTCTGGTGCTGTGATGCAATGTCCTTGGTGGGGGCTTGTCGAGGAGGAGCTGCAATCATGTCAAGCCTAAGCCGTATCCGGCTCGGCCGACTCCGCAGCAGCTGCCTCTGCAGTCGTAGCCTCAGTAGGCGAGGCATTTGTGCTTGGGGATTGGTTGGCATACTTGCAGGAGTCCGTCAGGCACTTGCAGCCAAGAGCGGCGCGATGCTCTGTCCGCCAGAACTTCTCTCCGTAGTCGTAGCTGTGACACAGAAGAATAAGAATAACTTAGCGAGTTGAAGCTTTTTTAGAGGCCGGCTAATTGGCTAATACTCACCAGATCTCTTCGCCGGCATCGATGTCGCGGCAGGCGAAGAATGCGATCTTGGGGAAGCGGTAGTCCTGGTGCTCGTAGAAGACGCGCACGGCCAGCACATTGGGCTCGCATGAGTGGTTGAAGAAGCGGGTTACGTTGCCGTAGTAGTTGGCATCGATGCAGTGCCCGTGCTCCAGGTCGAAGTAGTAGCTGTCATCGGTGCGCCGATCCGCCTCTGGGGCGGTCAGAATCTCTCCCGTGTAGCATGCCACGAAGGTGCCCTTGGGGACGTTGGCAAGGGCCCGTACGCCCCAGCCCTTGGCCGGGTCCTCGCACTCCACGATCTGCAGCGGCGTTCTGGTGCCGTTCTGGACCACGCGATTCTTGCACGACAGCTGCCAAAATAATAAACGAGAATGAATGACGACAGGCCGGATCGGAGAGCGGAAAAAGAGCTCACCTGGTTGCAGCCGCATACATCGTTGCACTCGAAGATCACCGCCGGATCATCGTAGTTGAAGTCGGACGTAAGGCGGCTCTCGGCCGTGTACCAGTTCTGTGAGGAGGCTCCATTGCACTGGCACTGATCGCTGCTGCAGCTATCCAAGCAGGAGCAGATGCGCATCTGGGAGACGCGACGGTCGATCTGCACCGAGTTCTGCTGGATGATGCAGTTGGTGATGTACCGGAAGTCGGGCCACATCAGTGTGTCCGCCTCATCCTCGTTCTCGGACATCGTCAGCTCGTTGCGCACCGCCTGAATGGGGCGCGCCTCCCGCCCGTTTGAGGCGTCAGCACACACCACAAGGGTGCGCAGGCCCAAGGGCCGAAAGCTGCGCATCTGCATGTTGAAGCCGACGGTGCGGCCGCACTCCGACTCCTCGTTGGGTATGCAGTCGAAGGGCAACTGCTCGGCCTTGTTCTTCACCATCAAATCCGCTCCATTGGCGATGAGGGCGATGCACATTCGGGTCACCGAATGACGGCAGGCAATGTGGCTATGGATTTGTTTCGTTTGGTTATTCTCTTCCTGCTGCTGCTAATGACGGGTAGACGGGGAAGGGGGAAGAGGGAGACTGACTTACAGCGGTGTATCGCCCTCCACATTCTGGACATTACAGTCGGCCCCTGCCTGCAGCAGCACCGTGATCGTGTCCAGGCCATCGTTGTGCAGCGTCGACCAGTGCAGTACCGTGTTGTTGTCGTTGTCGCAGATGTTCGGATCCGCCCCCTGGTTCAGCAGCAAGCTGTGCACAATTATTTGAATTATGACGGGAATGCCCTCAATTGTGGTCCACAACGGCCTCTGGGCGCAATCTGGCCGCACTCACCTAACAATGTCCGTGTGTCCGAGCTCAGCGGCCCAGACCATGGCCGTCCATCCGCCCTCGTCCTGGGCATCGATGAAGCTCAGGAAGTTGGTAATGTTCCGCGACGCCTTGTAGCTTTCCACGATCATCTGCGTGGCCTCCACGCTCCCCAGCTTGGCGGCAATATGCAGACTCGTCTTGCCATCGGGACCCTGCGGGGAGGGAGGACACAAGAGACTCAAATTAAAGCTTAAAACCCAAGAATGCAGAGAAAGAGCCCTTGATTACCTTGATGGCTACATCGGCACCGCACTGCAGGAAGAGATTGAGCATGTCGCACTTCTCGTTCATCACTGCGCACATCAGCGCCGTCCGCAGCTCGCTGTCCACGATGTTGACAAAGTCCTGGGAGCTGGCCCCCTTGCAGAGCAGCAGGTAGGCCATCTGCAGGGTGCCCGAGTGGGCCACCAGATGCAGGCAGGTACCGTTCAAGTACTCCCGGATCGGTGTCAGCACATTGAAGTCCGCAGCTATCCGAGGAGTAGCCGAGGGAAATGACATGTTCACTAGAGCAGAAGAGGAGGCGTGGGAGCAGTGGACTCACCTAGAATCTCGGCCACCCGCTCCAGATCATCGTTCTGCACCGCATAGTACATGTCGCGGGAGGTGAACTCCGTGGTCACGCGCCCGCTGGCCGACACCACGTGTCCCCGCAGAACGACATTCATCACCGAGTCGGGGATCAGCTGTTCGAAATTGATGGTGTTCATGGTTTGACTTTGACTTTGACCCTTGACGCCGCGCGGCGTTCCGTTCGCCTTCGATCCGGAGGTGGAGCCTGATGCAGCGGAAGAAGCCCTTCCCTTGGGCTTGGCGCTGGCCTTGCCGGGTCCCGCGAACTGGGCCAGATGCGAGGAGGTGGTCAGCTTAGCCGGCTTGCTGAAAGAAGAAGTCAGCAAGAAAGATGAGCCCTGCCTGCTCTGCTCTGCTCTCCACTCCGCCAATGCACTCACATCTTGTACTTTTGGGTGGCCAGAAAGACGGGCAGGGTCTGACACTTCATGGTCACCGTGGAGGTGCGTTCGGGCGTGTCCAGGCCGCAGTGCGGGCACTTGAGCACCAGCATGGGGCTGCTAAACTTGCTGCCTGGCACTGATCCTGATCCGCCCGGCTGCTGCTGGTCATCGTAGGGACTGTTGAGGATGAAGCGCTGGGCGCAGTCCGGATGAAAGAAATGCTGCTGCTTGCACAGTACAAACTTTCCCTGAAATGTGGATGTGGATTCGATTAGTATGAGGCGGAGGATGTCCCTGCATTGTTTTGTCTCTCACCTGCGTGCAAAATATGCCGCAGCCGGCGCAGCAATTGTGGGCATAGAGGCGCTTCTTGTGCTCGTCGCAGAGGATCATGTAGCCAACTCGCTGGCTGGGACGGAGCAGGTTGTGCACCTCGGCAGGGAGCTCGTTGCAGCAGCCGATCTTCTGCTCGTCCACATTATCGATGGCACAGCAGTAGGAGGAGTCAGGTGCGTTTCGGGCGTAGTACTGAGAGCTCTTCTGGCACAGGCAGAGGCACTTGGCCAGTGCCAGCTTGGAGGTGGTGGGAATAGCATCGGTACCCGCATCGTCTAGGGAGGCGGGCACATCCGCTAGAATGGACCTGTTCAGCGAGTGGAGCTGTTCGGCGTCCAGGGCTGCGGATCTTCCTACTGCCTGTGACTGTGCCTGTGCCTGTCCCTGTCCCGCTCCAGCCCCTCCACGAACGGCCACGCGTCGTGTCAACTTCGCTGCGGCTTGGGGAGGATGGGATTTCAATGGAGCCACGGCACCTGCCACTGTCCCTGTCCCTGCCGCTGATGCAGCTGCAGCTGAAGCTGCTGCAGCGGCTGAGGTCGTGGGCAGCTGCTCCTTGGCGGCGGCATTGCGAAGACGCAAGGTGACACTCGGCTTGCCCACCTGTACGCGGGTGGTGGGCACGAACTCGTTGTCCGTGTTGGAGCTGTCGTTGTCGGAGGCCTCCTCGCTGTTGTTGCGCTTGAGGCCGAGGTGCTTCAGGTGCTTCTCCTTCTGCTTGGCCAGCTTGCGCTGCTGCTTCTTGTTCAGCTTGCGCTCCTCCGGGGAGCGGTTCGCGGTCAACCTGGCTGCCTTGATGTCGCAGAGGAACTGATCAACGTCCGGGCTGGGCTTCACGCGGCTTTTGGCCAGCAGGGCTGCGCCCGAGTTCTCAATGTCGCGCAGCGACTTGGAGAACAGGCGCTTCTTGATGGCACTCGTCCCGGCCGGATGCTGGCCCCCATCGAATCCGCTGCCATCCGACTTGTCGCTCTTCTGGCGCGACGTGGAGGAGTTGGATCCGCCGCCGCCGCCTCCCCCGCTGCCGGACGGCTGTGGCGTTTCGAAGTGAGAGTCGCCCTCAGCCGCTGTCTCCCAGTGGGTCATGCGTTCGATGTGCTTCGTCTCGAACTCACAGCGCAGCTCGTCATTTTCCAGAATCTTCGGCGTGGGCTTGATCCGTCGCTTGGAGCGCTTCGGCAGCTGAACCTCGGTAGAGGCCATCCCCATGCCTGCCCCATGGGTCGAGGGCACGGTCCGCTTGTTCCCATTTATCAGGGGAAGAGACATGCTGGAGTTGGCGCTTCCTGACGCGGATGCCGAGGTGTGCGGCTCCGTCTTGGCCACCGGCGGTATCTTGGCCTTCCGTCCGCGCTTCTTGGGCGGCGTCTTCTCGTCCAGCACGGCAGCGGCGCCCGCAATCCCGACCAGTTCTGGCAGTATCAGGTCGGCCGTCGGGGCCAGAGCCTCTGTCTTGACCTCCTCCCAGGCGGAACCGTCCGCGGGATGGCGGTTGCCCAGGCGGACGCTGCGTCGCATCCGCTTGGCATCAGCGCTTGGAGCAGCCGTTTCCCCTGTCTCCTCCTGCTCCGTCTTCACCACCACTAGCTCGTTCAGTGGCTGATCCTGCTGCTCCTCGGGCAGCCTCCGCTTGCGGCCAGGCTTCCGCTCGACGACTGTCTCCTCGATGAGTGGGGGCGTCTCGCTGGATGGGGCCGCATCCGACTCTGCATCGGTTTTGATCTTCTTTGCACGACCTCGTCCCCGCTTAGGTGCTGGCGGGGATCTCGTGATGGCCACGCCGCCTGAGGCATCCTCCGCTTGCGGCTGCTTTTCTGGCTCCTTCTTCACATTGCCCGCCTCGCTGCTCTCCTCCAGAGTTGGGCTTTCCTGGACATTCTGCGCAACTTCTGCCTCCGCCTCTGTCTCAGTGGGCGGAGCACACTCAGCAGCAGCCTGTGGCTCCTCAGCGGTAGCAGATGTTGGAGTGGGTGTGCCCCTGCTGTTGCTGGGGATGGAGATGGGGATGTGGCTGTCTGTGGGTCGAGGAGTGCGGCGCGAGCGCCGCGCACTGCCAGGCGAAGCTTGTTCCTGCAAAAGGGATGTAGATAAGGACTCATTTAATCCTCGAGCACCTAATTCATTCGAGCACGCACTTAATCGTCCCGAACGGAGTCTAGGAGTCTAGGAGGGAATGGTAGCCCTTGGCTTACATGGTTGCCCCGGTAACGGCTCCAGCCAAACAGACAGATAGGGGCAGGATGGAGTGGGCCAATACATACATACGTACATCCAATATGTATGTATTATCGAATTGTAATACCATCGTCTGTAATGCACTATAGATTCTTGATCCTTGAACTGTTGTGGTAGTATTTAATGGAGGATATCGTTAGCCCTCTGGCGGCGGGTTGAAAATTCCTAGTCTCTGGTGGAATCAGTTTCTTAAGGTGGTACATACATACAAACATACATGTGTACATATGTATGCATCTTAGCTGTAATTTGTGCGTCGTGTTGTAGATCTAGTAACTTGCGCTGCGATCAAAGAGCTTTAAGCTCGCTGGGGCTGTGAAAGCTTTTCTTTTTTCTTGCATCGGACATTTGTTGGAGCTAGCTCCCCCTGATAACGCAACAATCCAATCAGATACACAGACAGTGCGCGCACAGACACATGTACAGTTGCATCCCCTCCTCTGCTACATGGAAACACAACACGGGGAGCCCCCTCTATCATCCCACGGGGAATGCCCACTTGCTGCTGCTCCTGATGGCTAGTCGTCAGCTACCCCCCACGATGGCACATCGATGAAATAACCGTAAAACGGAAAGTGAATCAAATAAATGGAGCGGAGCACACAGGCTGAGGCTCGGGTTTGAGGAAGATACCCACACACACACACACACACACCTCATATTCTGAATCCAACACACACACACGCGTACTTATATACATACGTACATTTTTATCAGCACTCGCCGCGGCTGCTGGTATTTCTGCTGTCGCTTCTGCCTGGTCGCTGCTGCTGTTGCTGCCAGCAGTAGCAGCATTCATCAAATTCGAATCTGTTGCGTCAGCGCAGCAGTCGACGTCTACGCCAATGCTGGCAGAATTGACAACAAGTGGAGTCGGAGTTGGAGTTGGAGTTGGAGTCGGAGTCGGAGATGATGCTGTAGCTGTGGATGTGGCTGACGTTTCTGGTTGTGATGGGGATTCTGTCGCTGCCGCTCCTGCTGTTTCTTCCAGCTCCTTCTGCTTTGGTGCCGCTGCTGCTCTCCGCTCTGGCAGAGGTTGATTCCTATCCCTCGCAGTCTCAGTCGTGATGCCTTCCGCATCCTTGCTCCCTGGCTCCCTTTCCACTTTCACGGTAATTGGGCTCACGTCGGCTGCCCCGCTTGTTGCCTCTTCTGTTGTGGCTGCGGCGTTGTCATCGCTGCCATTGGCGGGCGGCTCCTGCCGCGCAGCTGCCGCCTCCCCACCAGCGTCATTACCAATGCATTTCACTTCGGCACTGCGCTCGTCGCCCTCGGCTGACGAAGCTGCTTCGGCGGGAACTGTGGCGGGTTTCTCCTCTTCTTTAGTCTCTTCTGCTGCTTCTGCCTCTGTCTCTGTCTCTGCCTCTGCCATCGCCTCTGCCACTGCTTCTGTTTCGGTTTCTGCCGTCACTTTTTCTGCCGACTGTGATTCTTTTATTTCGTCTTCCTCTTCTTTAGCTGGCGCATCCTTCTCTGCTGACGCTTCATCTGCACTCTGCAGGCCTTCCGGTGGTGTCGCTGCTGCAGCCTCCGCCTCTGCCACTACCGCTGCTGCAGCTTCTTCTTCCTCCAGCTTCACGGCCGCCGCGTCAACCACATCCGCCAGCAGTTCCTTGATGTTGTCCTCAATTTCCTCGGACGGAACCAGTTGCACTGCCGAAGTGGCTGCCACTTTCCTTGGCTTCTTTTCCTCCTCCGCACCTTTCTTTTGCTTTGCCTGCGACTCCTCCTCTGGGTCACTCTTCTGCTTGGCCTGCTCCTCCCCCTCCACCTCCAACTCTTCGCAGGCACGGCTCTGCTTCTTGTCCTTGTCCTTGCAGGCAAACTGATTGTTGGCCAGATTGCGCCACTTGAGCGTCTTGTCTTCGGCCAGGTCCAGATTGAGCAGCGTGCCCCCCTCCGCGGTAGTGGTGGCGCAGTCGCTGTTGAAGGTGCTGGACATGCTGTTAAGCAGCTCCACAAAGTCCGTCATCTTCAAGGGCGAAAGTGGAGCACTGCTCTTCTGTGTCCCTCTCTTTGAGTGAGGAGCAAGCTCCCCTTTCTATGCCTCCTGGGCTCTCAGATTTTTCTCCTTCTTGAATTGTACGTTCTGCTCTCTCTTCACTTTGATTAACCTTCCGTGGATCCCTTTTGTCCGCTTCTGAATTCAGTAGTGGCACTGCTGGTGCTGTTGCAAAATATGGAATCGGAATCAATATTAATTTTCACCACGCAGCCTTCGGCAGCAGCAGCGCCACGGGCAGCGTCACTTCGCAGAACCTCCCTGCGAACAGCGCTGGCCAGGCGAAGAGAAGCCATCACATCATCATCACCATAGCATTAACATCGCATCGACATCCACATCAATATGGTACTCGGGGGTACGGTACTAGTGTGGGCTGGCTTCTCCAGCGATAAGATTGCCTGCCTTCGGCGCTGCCACTGCCTATGCTTTTGCTCCGAGGTGAACCGAACCCGAAGCCGAACCGGGCAGAGCAGCGCGACGCGACGCAACGCAAGCAGAGCTGTCGAATTTATCTATTTTGCCATCGCCTCAAGAGCTTACCAAGATTTTTTAATTTTTTGTATTCCTATCACTTTTACGCGAGCCGAAAATAAGAATGCAAATTGCAATGAAAAGGAAATTATAGTCGTATGGATGGTGCCTGCCTTCCTTGCCCTCCTTCTATTTATCCACCGTCACAATGGAGAGAAAAACCAACAACAAATAAACAGCGCCAACCGAGGCAGCGACCGAGACCGAGGCGAGGCGAAGCAAGCGCAGACGTTGACTGCGTTTTTGTGTCAAAATGCCGCAGTTAGCTTTTAAAGCGTGAGGGGAGTTACACCGCGAGGGGCATGGAATGGGTGGTGTAGGGGGGCAAACACGCGACGTGTTTTAATCGTTCACTACATAAATTAAGGTCCAGCCTTCGAATTATATTTATTGAAAATGTTTCCAACAGTTTTCCAACATTTTAGGAAAGAGAAGACTGTTTTGTACAAATCGCTATGCTGATTAGCTCACGTTGATATTTTTTCTCTTCTCTTGTGTGCTGCTACTGCTGCTGGCGCTGCTGCTGGTTAGACTACTGCTTTTGCTTCGTCTGCTGCTGCTGCTATTTCGACTGCTGCTCTGTTTGAGCGCAGTTACAACTTGAATATGACTTTGATTTATAATTTTCAGCTGAAATTTTTCAATGCTCCAAGTCCAACAACATGCTCTACCACCCAGCGGTATTGCTTCCATTCCTCAGTGGATGCAGATTTTTCGCTGCTTGGTTTTTACTACCACACATCGACATCGACGGCGACAATCAATTCGCGAAACTCACACTATTAACCCATCAATGGACACTTGTCTCTGTTTCGATTTCAGCTATTTCAATCATTTGTCTGCCACATTGAAGCACAATTAAAATAATTATTAAAAAATTATAAAGAAAAGCACTCACACTCAAACACACACACACACACGCACGCACGCACACGAACGAACACACTCCCACCGACAGAGAGACGCACGCACGCACATACTTTTTTGTGTTTTTTTGTGTTTTATGCCCGCAGTTGGCTGCGCCTCATGGTAGAAATATTAATAAGGTACGGCCCAAGGTACAACAATAAAAGGTATGGCCATCCTATCCCGCTCTTCAGTGTCTTAAGACTTTTCCACCCTCCCTCCATTTCCATCACAAATGTGTACATGAACGCATGGTATGACATATTAGGTGGAGCGTCAGCTTTCTGCGGTACCTTTTCATAATCCGTCCATGGTGGACTCTTATGCACTCGAAGAGTGCTATTTCAGTTCCTGTGCTAAAAAGTCTGAAATGGTATCTTGAAGAACCACGAATAATGTGTTTGAAATAAAAACTTCAAAATAACATGTTTTTAGGTGTTAAAGTCGATCATATTTATTTTCAATGTGGAGAATCATGTGGATTATGGCCGTAATCCGCTCGTTTAGTCTTACCTTACTTTGGTCTTACAAACTTACCAGTTAGCTAGTAGTCTGGCGATACACTGGTATTACAAAAAATGATGCGATTGCGATTACTTGTTCGGGCAACCGATAAAACCGTTATGGCGGTAATTTTGTAATTTGTATCTTTGGGGATGGGAATTTTAACCAATACCTTTGATAATCTTAATCTAATAATCTTTGATCTGAGGCTTAAGCCTAGTACGACTGATATTTTCCACTAGCTAAGACTAGGTATTTGAAGGCAGTGTGTTGGCCTAATATGTTCTATGAAGAAAGAGTCCTGGACATGTGTCTTTACGTAGGGAGTGAGGGACTGTGGCACATATGCAATGGTTATTCCGGCGTCCCATCTGCATGCGCAGTTTTGGATTTTTTTTAAATATATTCTTGAAGTATATCTGTTGCTTCGTTTCCTTTGTTTCTGGCTAGCGATAAGTAAGTCAAATCATTCATTGTTATATTGAATATACTGCCCTGTGGCGGCCAGTCTTTAAAAGTATAATTGAATTAACAAATATGTAATACATTTTTAGAATTTATCAAATTGAACTAGACCTATCGATATACTGATAGCGGATACCAAATCTGGTATTTTCTGCGAATACTGACTTTGGGATGTCTGTGAGGCGCTAGTACATTTTTGCGTTTTGCCTGTGAGTTTTCTCACGGTTCCTTTGAAGTCCAGTACAATAGAGCTGTCAAACGATTGATAGTTGAGCCATCGATAGTTTTGAAAGAACTGCCTATCGTGATAGTATCGGGCTCAAATAATTATTAAAAAACCATTGAAACCTTTTAGGAACTTGTCCATTGTAAAAATTAGATGCCACCTGTCGATTTTTTTACAAACGTGTCTTCGTATTTCATAGCAGCCAATCCAAACATATCAAAAACGCAACGACTGTAGCTCGATACTATCATGATAGTCGCAAAACCGACGATAGTAGAGGCTAGCAGTAAAATATCGATACTATCGATAGTGCCCTCGATGGGTTGACACCTCTACAGTACAATTATAACTACTAAAATAGGAATTATTGGCTGTATTCGTTTACATAAATGCACTTTCCTCCCGTATGCCACTCTCGCACACGTGACCAAACACACGAAAACACACACACCCACACACAAACAAAAAAACAAAAACAAACACAGAGTACGGGGAACAACAAGAGAATGTCAGAAGATGCGCATGCGCGGCCGCAGATTGCTTCCAATTGTTTTGTCGCTACTCATCATCGTTCTGCTGTGCTTCAGCTACATTTCGAATCATTTGCGCGACTCCTCATCCTCCGTGCCCGCCGACAGCGATGAATTCCTGCTCCAGCTGCCCGACGACACCACATCGGCGCCCAGGCTGCGGCCCCCAGCCGGACCTCTGTTGAACCTCACCGACTTTGACTATCTGCTGGCCAGCGATGTTTGTCGCCGTGCGGACAAAGAGCTTCTGGGTGAGTGTTACAGCCTTTCGGAGTCACCTAACTTGTGTCATCTTGTGTCTATTCTCGTCTGCAGCTGTACTCATTGTCACCTCCTATGCAGGCCACGACTCCCTGCGCGCCGCTCACCGTCAGGCCATAGCACAGAGCAAGCTGGCCGAGATGGGGCTGCAGCGGGTGTTCCTGCTGGCTGCCCTGCCGACCAGCGAGCGTTTCCTCACCCAGGCGCAGGTGATCAGTGAGCAGGCCCGCTTTGGCGACCTGCTGCAGGGGAACTTCGTTGAGGACTACCGCAATCTAAGCTACAAGCATGTAATGGGGCTGCGCTGGGCGGCTGGCGAGTGCGAGGGACGCACCAAGTTTATCATTAAGCTGGACGACGACATAATCTACGATGTCTTTCATCTGCGCCGCTACCTAGAGTCTCTGGAGGTGGGCCAGCCCACGCTGGCTACCTCGAACACGCTGCTGGCCGGCTATGTGCTGGACGCAAAGCCGCCCATTCGCCTGCAGGCCAACAAGTGGTACGTGACGCGACAAGAGTACCCGCACCCCCTCTACCCGGCCTACCTCTCCGGCTGGCTGTACATCACCAACGTGGCGACCGCCACCCGGCTCGTGGCGGAGGCGGAGCGGGTGCCCATCTTCTGGATCGACGACACGTGGGTGACGGGGGTGGTGCGAGCGCGATTGGGCATTCCTCTCGAGCGCCATAACGACTGGTATTCGGCCAATTCGGAGTTCCTCGACTGCTGTGTGCGTGATCTCAAGCAGCACAATTTCGAATGCGAGTACTCCGTGGGGCCCAACGGAGGCAATGCTAAGCTGCTCGTCGAGTTCCTGCACCACGTGGAGAAGTGCTACTTCGACGAGTGCACCAAGAGGCCGGCGGGCAAGTCTCTCAGGGATACCTGCGTGGCGGCGGCCAAGTCCCGTGTGCCCGAACACGGGCTGGCCCAAGTGAAGCCTATCAAGCTGAGATGACCTCCGTCCGGTCCACTGGCCACGGTCCACCCAGCAGCTATATTTAGACCACCTACACCCAACCATCCGATTGTATCGAATGTATCCTGGCGTCCGGGATATCCTCTCATGGTACTCAATGTAGTTTTTATTTATTTTAAGGATCGCAATATCATCCACGTACCTCCAGTCTTTTAGTTTATTTAGGATTCTTCCGAGTGGAAATTCCATCTCCCCAGCCAGCGAGCTGCGGCTTCTCGTCTCGATTGAGGAGCGGATCAAGCATTCCCCATGCTTGTAATGCTTGTAAGTGAGTTGGAGAGGCAGCCAACATGGTGGCACCGTGATTAATTCCGCTGACCCCTATAGATTATGACCAGCTCACAACAAGCTCACGCCGCTTATCTACTGCCCAAAAAAGGAGACGAGCTTTCCGCTAACCGGGAACTCCGCAGCACTATCCATTCCATAGTGGGTTTTGGAACATCCACTATCCTTATATTTATGACGTACCAACCCACTAAATATATTTATGCGCTGTCCGTCCCGAACCATAGACTTTAAATTTTTGCAAGCCCGATAAAATCATGACAATAAATTTGTTGCCCGTTTATACGGAAGATGGTGGCTATTCTTGTGATTATCGAGCTATGCACACTCGCACATTGTAGTCTTCATTGCCAAGTAACTGCAACAAGTTCGATCATCCAAGATGCGATTTTCATTTATTTGACAATATTTCTCAAGTATTTTATAATAATTCGTATGGACTCATTATACCGGTTCCCTGTAATGGAATTGTGCTGCGTGAAGAAAAAATCGCAGAAAATCACAAGAACATCTAGCACACTGCGGAACATAAAAAAACAATCGTGCATGGCAACAGGGTCTGGGCAGAAGAATTATCCGGCGGGACTCTGTTAGTCCTTTCAGATGATTTCAGGAAAACACTTCCTGTCCTTCCACGTTCAACGTACGCCGATGAGATAAACGCTTCCCTAAAATTATCGCCACTGTGGCGTTATTTGGAAAAAGTCCAAATAAATATGCGCGTCCAAATGCAACAAGATCAATTCGCGGACACATTTTCAAAACAGTTATTGGATAAAGGCGATGCAAAATGGCGATGGCTGTTCATCAAATTGCCCGCAAAATGCTCTTACTGAACGCATATTCCCAGAGGTACAGATAGAATACATGAATCATGCGTGGCTGGCAGTAAGAGCCATTGTTGCATCAACAAATTTGACGACGCATCGCACAGTGAGCCTCAGCCGAAAAGAGGGGTCAAAAGTAAAGAATTTTATGAGCTCTTTGGATAAAATGAACATAAGCTTCTAATAGAGAATTTTCCAGAGCTTTCAATAATCTAATCGGTAATCAACCACGCACTATAAATGGTCAAAAAAAAGCTATCGCTGGTAAAAAATCACATACAAACTCGTATTTTAACCGGTTTTCGTGCAAGGTGGCGTCAGAAAAATTGGTCTAAAAGCCAAACAAATCAAAAGATCAAAAAGCGAACAAAAAAAATCTCGGGACAATTTGGGGATATATTTTCTTAAAGTCAAGTTAAAGTGCAAAAAAAAACCAAAAATGAAGTCAATAAGTACTAATGATTTTATATATTTCATCCATTCATCCAGAGAAAGCTTTAGCTTAAGTTTATGAGATATTTCTTTCAATGTATATGACTATTTAAAAAAATTTTGGAATAAGTTAATAAATATATATATACATATACATATATGTACATATACATATATGCATATATTTTTGTTTGCAAAGTGGAAAAAAACAACAACAAAATTTATATGTTTTAAACTTATATTAGATTAAAAACAAAGCTTAAAATTATTTTGTGTAGTGAAAATTACCATTAATCCTTC
Organism: Drosophila tristis; assembly: GCA_018150885.1. Classification (NCBI taxonomy): domain Eukaryota; kingdom Metazoa; phylum Arthropoda; class Insecta; order Diptera; family Drosophilidae; genus Drosophila; species Drosophila tristis. The sequence goes on along the minus strand of JAECWT010000215.1, from coordinate 280,799 downwards.
CTTATCGATGCAAAAACCGAAAGTCTAGCATTTAATGCACCGCAAACAGGCAACTTTTACAATTTATTGAAAAGATTCTGGACATTGTAGCACCATATACACATGCAGACTAATTTTTGAAATATTTTCCTTTTTAAATGCATAGCTCCAGTGAGAATAATCGTTGCATACTTTTTGCATTAACCATACCCTGAAATATTAAAAGCGGTTTAGTTTATATTTAGATTGCATTCCCATATCATAATACAAGGAACTGTGTTACAGTGGCAGAACAGCAGATCTTGAAATTTCGTGCTCCTGTTCTACGGCGAACTGTGCGGTAGCATCGGATCCAATGAGATTAAATTTGGCCTCATCTGAGAATATAATGCGTGACTCAGAACACCAAGTTGATTTCGAAAATTTAAAGTGTGATTATAGCAGGAGTTGGAGTCCTTGCAATTAAAGTCACCTTCATTGGCCGACGTTAAATAAATAAATAATAATAATAAATAATTGCGGCACCTCGGATGCTATCTGAAAATAATTTTTAGCCCGATCCTGAAACTTGTTTTTATAATAACACGTTATATTCTTACGCCATTGCCAAGGCTATAGCCAAAACGTGGAGGAACGTTGAAACGCTTCTGTTGCCGCGACTCTACTTTTATACCAGTACTCAGTCAGTATAAATGTACAATGTATGTACATATGTATGTGAGCTTATGATTTGTGTGGAATTTTTAAATGTTTTATCAGCTTACATTTATTTTGCTACATCTGCCATTCAAATCTACATCTACAATGTGGATTCAAAATTTCCTCTGTCACTAATTCTGCACAGGGCAAAGAGTGGGCGATCTAGAAAGAGAATTATTTGGAAGGGGGTGGGTTAGCAACTGAAAATTAAATTACTGCGCTGTGGTACTCCAGAAGTAACCTTGACAAGGCGCCTTTATAAATCTATGCCGAGCTGGAGACATAAATAACTTTTCAGATACCGTCCGGAATCCTTTAGGGCAGTGATGTATGAGGGAACCTTCATTGCTGGTGGCCACACGGTTGATCAGTATAGGATTATCCCCATTCTATTTATACTCGTAGAAGCCATTGCTCTGGCGTCCATCTTCATCTCCCCCCTCCAGTGTGCAAACATATGTACATACATACATATATGTAAATGTATTCGCATACGTATACGTATGTATACATACATACCCTGCAGTTCTCATGACAAAATTCATATGAAAAATTGTTCGACGTCGACTTCGCTGCCGTTGACGACGTCGACGTCAGCAGATAATTTTGCCAAGCTTCACTACTGCTAACCGAAACGGATGTGTAAGAAAGAGAAGCAGATATCCATAAATTTCTCTCTCCCTCTTACTTCTAATTTTTGGGTGCCTTCGTTCGACTCTCACTCTTCTACTCTCGCCCCTTCTCACTCTTTGTTCTCACTGTTACATTATGCCAGAGTCAAAAGCATATTTTTGGAGAAAAAAAAGTACCGAAAAATATTTAATGGCGCACCTACTTTTTTATACTCTTAAACTTTGAGCGCAATTATTTACTTCAATAATTTATAGCCTTATTATTATTATTATTTGGTAGCCTAATTAAAAGTACATTGTTATTAAAGTCTATTATATAATAATAGTAGCAATATCATTTAAACAAACTAATTTTATATATAGGTACTACCATATTTTTAATCTTATTGTTACCATGATTAAATAATAGACTTATATAACTATGTAAAAACTAGTTTGCTAAATTCTATTTATTTATGTCCATATTATTTCGCTGGTCAAGGACAAAAGTATCTTATAGTCGGATATGTATCACAATCAAAAGGGTACGCGTCAAAAAGGAGATTAAATTGACACGCGTCGAGAGGAGATGAAACAAAAGAAACAGTAGCAAAGCGGTAAGGAAAGACAATTAGTTTTTCGTTGCGTCTGGCTGGGGTTGTTTTGTCTCCGTCTGAGTCTACAAAAAGGGTTTTTTTTCAGGTTTCACGATTAACTAATTTAGGTAAGTGAACTAAGTGATAACAGTGCGCGTTTCTACATAAGTTTAAGTGTTACTTGGGTTTTAATAAAATCTAAAATGCAGAAAGCAGAATGCAACACAAAATACGTCTAGAACATTCTAGAAATGTGTTAGCCGAGTGCGTCGCACATAGGAGCCTCAGTGGAAGGGGGTGACAAAAGTCAAAGAATTTAATGAGCGCTTTGGATAAAATGAATAAACCATCTATATTTTCCAGAGCTTTCGAAAATGTAATTTTCAAAATATTCGGTATTCATGTTTAAGAGATATGAGCAATCAAAGTTGAAAATTTTTTCCGTTTCATAGAAAGTTCTAGAGAAAAATTTTGACTTGCAATGTTTAGGGGTTGCTACCACGAATAGAAAATACACTTTTTTGGTCATATATAATTTTAAAATTCGTCGCTTTTTTAAAATAATATTGATACTTAGACACTAGTTCATTTTAATAATAATAATAAGCTGAGGTTGATATATTTGGTTATGCAATCTATTTGCTGGCAAAAATTGATTAATAAAAAAAAATTTTTTTTCAATTTTCTTGTTTTAAACTTTTTAATCTCGGTAGCAACCTCTAAACATTTTTTTTAAATAAAAATAAAAACATTAATATACTAATTTAACCCAAGATACAAAAAGTAAAGGGTGTTCCGTTTAAATTAAAAAAAAAAAAACATTTGCTCAACCTAATACCCTATTTTGCCTGTTTTTCGTTTGTCTTTTCCTGGTGAAACCCAAGTAACTGAAGTAACTTTAAACTTATTTATATTATTTAATATTAAAAAAATTAATTTTTTTAATTTACAGGTTTCGACATGGTTGGTCCTCGTCAGATTCGTAGACTAGTTAAAAGGGAAAGGGATCAACTAAGGGAAAGGTTGAGGGCAGTCGAAGGCAGTCAGAACAGTGTAGAAGTTAGCTCACAAGTTAGCCCATCACACAATGAGCAGGTGATATCCGTATTGACAGGTAAGTTTCTAAATCAACACTGACAAAAATATGGAATGGTAAATAAACATATATTTTCATATTGAATCAAAAGTGGCATATTTAATAGTTCCATTAAGTACAATGTATAATGTTTTTTTTATATAATTGAATTATGAAATATGACACTTTTTGATTCAATATGAAAATATATGTTTATTTACCATTCCATATTTTTATCAGTTTATTTATAAATTATACTTTTTCAAAGTCATTTATTATTTATATTTTTACATTTTAGAAGAGATGAAGCTGCTCCGTGAGCAAAATGCTGTACTGATGAAAAAACTTGATGTAATGGCGGAGAAGCTCGCAGAAGCCACCGCCCTTATCAAAGTGAGCGTAAAGGTGGAGGAGGTCCCGGCTGCTATGAGCTTGCCAATAAAGTCGGAGGAGGAGCTCGATCGTTTTGAGGAGTCTTTGACTCCTCAGATTAAAGATTTCTACGTAAGTACCATTAAAAACTTCTTATTAAACTTCTGCAAGAGCTTGCAAATTTTACATAGTCTCAAACGATTTATAAACATACTTTTTTACATATTTACAGATAAATAAAGTTCGGAAGATGCTTGGAAGCTGCCCACTATCAAAATGCCTTAAAAACATAATAGATGAAGACACCATTAAGTTATACAACTTAGATGGGACATGCGGGAAAAAGCGGCTCAAAAATAGAGCTGGGATTTATTCGATTCTCAAAGGTAAGACTAAATACATCATATATTGCTTTTTAGCTTAAAATATATTACCTTCAAATGTTAAAATTCCATAAAAATAGAAAGAGATTAAAATATTTTTGTTTTATAAAATTTCAGAAGCATTAGAGCAGATAAATCCAATAGACTCGGCGGATAGGTCAATAAGAAAGGCGATACAAAATGTAAAAAACAACATCACAAAGAAGAAGACCAGAAATAAATAAAAAATAATATTGACACGTAAAATAAATATAATGGTTTTTTAATGAAGTTTTTGTAAAAGAAATATTTTGAAAAGTCACTGGTGACTTCCCATAGGACATATATTGAAGAGTCCCGAGTGACTTCCCCATGGACAAATATTGAAAGTCACGGAATTGTCCTATATGAAATCACAAGTCACTTGTGATTTCACCTATGTCTTATACGTACAGTGGATAACATTAATATTCGGTTTTTTTTTTCAACTTCAAACGCGAATAAAATGTATAAAACTAACAAAAACAAAAATTGAAAAATGGTATATTAATGGTATAGTAATGGTATATTAAAAATCCTCGACTTAGTGCTCAGGAATTGACGGCATAACTCTTTGCCGACCACGGAAAGACCGTTTCAGCGCAAACTATTCGGCGTACAATAAAAAAGCAAGGGTACAACGGCAGAGTCGCTCGGAAAAAGCCTTTGCTGTGTGAACGCAACCGAAAATTAAGGAAAAAGTTTGCCCAGGAGTACTCCAAAAAGGACCAAAGCTGGTGGGATGATGTTATTTTCTTAGACGAAAGTAAATTCAACCTTTTCGGCAGTGACGGCAAGACCATGGTTTGGCGAAAACCAAATACTGAGCTGCAGAAGAAACACCTAAAGCCAACTGTGAAACACGGCGGGGGAAGTGTGATGATTTGGGGCTGCATTTCCACAAAAGGTGTTGGCAATCTTGTATTCATTGATGGCATAATGAACCAAGACCAGTACCTCAAAATTTTGAGAGAAAATTTGAAGCAGTCGGCAGAGAAAATGGGTATTGGCAACACATTCAAGCTGTATCAGGACAATGACCCGAAACATAAGGCGCAAAAAGTCAGGTCTTGGTTACTTTATAACTGCCCAAAAGTGTTGGAAACGCCGCCCCAATCGCCTGATCTCAATCCTATTGAGAATTTGTGGAGTGAGTTTGACCGGCGTGTGCACAAAACGCCAATATCGTCCATATCCGCCTTAAAGGAACGGCTTCAGGAAGAGTGGGCTAAAATTGGCCATGAGTATACGACAAAAATTATAAAAAATATGCCAAAACGTCTTGCCGATACCATAAAAAATAATGGGTATCATACCAAATATTAAAGTACGTTTCTTTTCTAGATAAAATTGGTTTTTTTTAATTATATAAGATAATACCGAATATTAAAGTAATGCAAATTTTGAGTTTTTTTTTTGTTTTTGTATGTTTTTGCTATTAATTTGAAATAAAACCCTAATATATGTACCTCTATGAAAAGGTAATATTACAAGCTTTAATATACCATTTTTCAATTTTTGTTTTTGTTAGTTTTATACATTTTATTCGCGTTTGAAGTTGAAAAAAAAAACCGAATATTAATGTTATCCACTGTATAAGTCAAGTCATGAAATCAAGGGTGAATTCGGTGAAAATGTCATATGAAGGTGTCACTGGTGAATTGTCCTTAATCACATGCCAACTGCCAACGGGGGAAGGAAACACGGTTGCTTTGTCATTATCGTTCTTTATTATCATAAATAGATTTAAATTAAATAAATGCAATACAATTAAGCACAATTTCACTTTGTTTCTATGAAATTACGTTTCTTGTTCTTATATTCCTTTTGCTTTGACCGGCGTTCTTAGTTTCGTTTCTTGATTGCTTTTGTTTGCTGTTTATTGCGTACCTTTTAAAATTAAATAAATGTGAGTGCGTGTGTTGGGTGTGAAGGTGTGTGTGTGTGTGTGTGGGTGTGTGCGTGTGTATATGAATGTGAGTGCTGAAATATGTAGGTGTGTGAGTGAGTGCGAATGTGCGCTTCTGCGGCCGCAGTCTCTATAGAAGTTACAAAATGGCATCTATCCCACCGCTTCTCTCTCTCGCACTCGTGCGGGCCCGCGCGATGTTCTGGGATTCGCCCTTTCGTAACTTTATAGAAAGTACGCGCTCGCAGCTTTTTCTTAATTTTTTTTTTGTTTTATTTTCATACTATTCGCATTTTTGAAATGTGCACAGCAAAGCTCTCTTTGCTTCTCCTACTTCTTTAGCTTTTCCTCGCTTCGTGAAAATTTTTCTCTTCCCTTCTTTTTTTTTTTCGTTTTAGTTTTTTTCTATAGGCAAACATCTCACGCCCTAAGTCTAAATAAATATAAATAAATAAATTGTATATTAAGTATATTAATGTGTATATCAATTAAAAAAAAAAACAAAAAATTATACGGTTGTCATTGGATGATGTGGTGGAGGGGTCACTAGTGAGGGGTGAGTGGTCAGTGCTGTGTGGTGGGTGTGCGGTGTGTGCGTGCGAGTGTGGTGTCTAATGGTGAACTCTGTTCTGCTCTTAAGCTTCGCTTGCAGCAAAAGAGCGGGCAGAGACAGCTTGGGCAAGAGAGAGACAAAGCGATAGCTAGACCTGCACAGTTATAGTGGTAATAGTGTGATGTGTGTTCTTGTGTAGTATGTATTTGTTTTGTTGTATGTTGCAAGGAGAGGGAGAGGCCGAGTGTCCGAGTGTGTTGTGTGAGTGACAATTTTTACTGTGTATTTTGTTTTTGTTTTTGTTTTCTTTTCGTTCTTTCACATTTTCATTTTCACTTTTAACTTTTTCTGCATTTGTTGTAGTTTTATTTGTAGTTGTAGTTTTAGTTTTCCTTCGTTGCTTCCTTGCCTTCTTTCGTTCTGCGTCTGAGGACGCTTAGACTTATGCTACGATCTTGTGGGGCTGCATCCACTTCTTCATGTAGTAGCAGAACAGGGTGGAGATGTAGAGGAGGATCATCAGCGCACAGGTCACAGCCAGCGCCAGCACCGACGTCTTCGTGGGGCAGGGTTCGATGATGGTCACAGTCTTGTCTGTGAGGGGGCAGAAACGGGACGAAACGAAAGGGCATTGAGGTTAACTTTCCTTTCAGTTTGAGGCGAGGCAGGCTTACCTTTGGCAAAGTCTGTGCTGGGATCTGCCTTGAAGAATTCGCGTTTCTCATCGCCAAAGTCCAGGACCAGAATCTCCTGCGAGATGTTCATGGTGGTGTTCTTGGAATCATTGCTGAGGAGAGAAGGCAGAAGAGTCAGAGTCAGAATAAGAAATGCCTGGAATGTGCAATGATTTTGGATGGTTGTAGACTCACTTGTCGATCGAACGACGACGCCTCCTGCCTAGCGACTCGAAGGACTCCATGTTCCATTCACAGACGGCCGGCTCACAGGGGCCGAGGCAGTACTTGACATTGCACTGGAAGATGACGCCGTAGCTCTCGGTGAAGCGAAAAGCCTCGTAGGTGGACTGCAGGGCATTGCCGTCGGCGGTGAATCCAGGGAAGATGGTGGGATCAGTGGGGCAGCCGTCGTCGTCGATGATCTTGAAGCTGGTGCGGGCATCCTTGGCCATGGCCACACACGAGCGGGCGAAGATGCCGTAGGGAGCTGCGGAAGAGCATTTATTAGAATTCACTTCGCACCCACCCCACCGCCAGTGGCGTATACTCACTGTCTTCGGGTATCTCGATGCGGAAGTTGAGGCGGTCCCCGATGCGCACCGTCTCCACCTCGCGTTGGCGCGTGTCCAGGATGCGGATCCTTGGTGGCGGCGCCTCTGGCGACGAGTTGATGTGGATCATATCCGGGTCGCGGATGGGCATCATGCCGAAAGTGATGTTCTTCGAGCTCATGTCGTATGTGCACTTCACCTTGTAGATCTTGTCCGCCTTGGTCATCACCACGCTGTGGTGCTGCAGCACCACCGTGTTCGAATAGACGCCAGTCTGAGGGGAGATGGAGATGGGGGTTTGTGATTAGCATCTAGACACAACAGAAGAGGGTTCCGTGTTCCGTGTTCCGGGCTAAGGGCTCCTGCAGAATCACTTACCACGCTCTGAGTGTTGCAGTCCTGTCCGATCATGGTCAGATCCAGGCGGAAGGCGTCCGAGTTGATCACATCGATGTTGCAGGTCTCGGAGCGTCCCAAAGCGTAGATGCGACCGTTGAAGGGCTTGTTGGTTCGCACCTGGACCGCGATCCTCGTGTCCTTGCAGTGCACAGAAACTAAGGGGGAGAAATTAAGGAGGGGAATCAGCCGAGGGTCCAGACAGATGGAGAGATCACTCACCATCGTAGCAAGTGCCAGTCTTGTCGCAGTTGACATCGTTGCGGGTGAGGTTGGTGAGATTGGGGTCCTCGATGGTGTCCAGGCTGACGGGCAGCGTGTCGATCTTGTCGAGGGTGCCTGGGGGAGAGCCGGGCCCGGAGGCGGACTTCTCGCACTGGTTCTCGAAGTACTGGCCGATGGGCTCGCCGTGGTCGATGAGGGGGCGCTCGTGGTTGAGGTAGGTGGACGGGCCGTCGGGCAGGGTTTTGTGGTCGAGGTGGTACAGCCGGCAGTTGTACTGGGCGCCCTGCGGCTGGCCCAGGTAGAGGAAGGAGCGGCACAGGAACTCGGACTCGATCTCGCAGGCCAGGCGGCAGGCCGACTCGGAGGTCACCTGCAACTCCTTGTCCGTGTAGTAGTGCAGGCCGACGTACTGGGCCACCTTCTCCTCGGAGACACCCATGCGCTGGGCGTTGGCGAAGGAGCGCGTGTTCTTGCAGGCCTGGGCCGGCTTCAGGCAGAGGTTCTCGAAGTAATCGGTGCCCTGGGCGTCCACCAGCTGCACGAACTGGCCGGAGCTGCGTCGGTCCGAGTCGCTCAGCACGCACTTCATGTTGTTGTAGTCGTACTCCACGGAGCGGCACACGAAGCGCTTCTCATTGAGGCAGGCGGACAGGCAGGCCTCCTTGGTGCTGGTGTAGATGAGGGCGTTGTCCAGTCCGCGGATCACCTTATTGGGCACCCGCTCGAACGACCACGGCCTGTGGCACACGTTCTCGCTGCGCAGCTGCAGCTTCACCATGTAGTACATGTTGGCCGACCGCTGGGGCGCCGCCGAGGGGTTGGCCGCCGAGGAGTCGTTCTGCAGCTGGCAGTGCGTCTCCTGCGAGGGCGACAGCGGATTCACGACGAAGCTGAATGCGGCCGCCTGGCAGTCGGCCTCCTCGCGGCACCAGCCCTGGCACTCGTACAGCGACAGGTTCTTCACGCTGTAGTACGTGTTGCCCGGAAAGTCAAAGTCTGTCAGCTTCTCGAACGCCATGCGGGCCTCCACGGCGCCGCCGGGCAGCGCCACCAGGAGCACGGCCATGGCCGAGACCATCATCAGCCCCATGGAGATCGTGTGTGTGCTGCGAGCGGCCCTCCCGCTGATACTGCTGCTCGGTCCTGACTGCTTTGCCATCTGCAAGAGGTCGGAAAGAGGAATCTTGGCTTAGTTTCAGACTCAGTTCAATAGGGACAGGGAAGGGGAAGGGGAATCCATTCCATAGTAGAACCAATGGAAGGGAAGGAGGAGCTGGAGCTGGAGCTGGAGCTTCCGTTGGGTGAGTCCCAGGCAATTCCTCGACGAGATATGGAGGAGGATAGGGATGAGTGAATGTGCTGAAGGGGCGAGGCAACTCTCTGCAGTTCCCAGCCAGTTGAGGTGCAGAGTCCGTGTACCCCACTCCCCTTGCACGCCATGCCTTGCCTTCCCTGTCGTTCCGCTCTCTAATCGCGACTGCTGACAGCCTCCATTTGAAAGGTGGCCAAGAGAGAGGAGTAGCCAGAAAGAGTAGCCAGTGGGAGGGGCTGCATTAAAGAGGAAGCGGGCCACGAAGACGATACAGTTGCATCCAGCTGCTGCGAGCTGCACAAGTCGCTACTTCCGCTGTCGGCTCGGCCCATTACACGCTTAACTAAACGCCGCACCACCGCACCGCCGCACCGCCGAACCACCGAACCACCGAACCAATAAAATCTGTGGCATGACCAGTATACCCCCACAGTCGCAGTGGCGGCAGGGATTACCATTACCTGTGGTCAGCTAGGTTCGTTGGCTCCCAATAGACATCTTCCCACATCGACAGCCACAGCCACATCGACTGGCTGAGTGAATGCAACTGGTGAGACTTTAATGAGCTCGCTGGCTGGGCTGGGCTGGGGCTGGGGCTGGGAATGGGGAGAGAGAGGAGAACTTTTGTTGACGATCTGCGGTTAGAAATTCTAATGTCCCCCCACCGATGGGGTAGCCATCCCGCAGCTCGTAGTTCCCAGTGCTCTGCCCCGCACCGTCCCGCTCCGTTCCCAATCTCCTTCCAATTCCAGTCGCAATCTCCGGCAGCACAAACAGCTTTTTGGCATTCCTGTGGTTTCCATTCGAACGGGTAGCAAATTGCTTTCTGCGGATAGCCATCCCAAGCCAAGCAACCCATCCATCCATCCATCCAATTGACCTCAGTGCGCATGACGGTTCAGCAGGCTGACCCCGCTGGCCGAAAGGGGCAGCGACGTGGTCCCATGTGCCCATGTGCCCATGTGCAAGTGGGTGGGTGGTCACACGCGGAAAGGGAAATCAAATCGATTGCCTTGATTGGAGGGAACACTCGAGGGAAGTAAATGAGCTGTGCATGGAGCTGTGCATGGTAACAGGATAGGGAGCAATGCGTACACGTAGCAAGTGTTGAAGCAGCCAATCTCCCAGTCCAACCAGTATTTAGTCCCTCAGCAACCTCTCGGATTGGGCGATGGAAACGAGAGATTGAACAAAAGAAAGAGCATCAGCGCACCAAGCGGAAGGAAGGAAGGAAGGAAGGAAGGCTTCCCTCGAGTGGATGCGCATCTCCGGCGGGTGTCATCAATCGTACACCAATTCGGCTAATTATATGAACAAACACTCGACCAGACACCGTACACCGTACACCATAGACTCATTCATTCATTCATCCCCAGTCATGGATTATTTAACTGCATTCATTTGCATTCATTTCTGGCTGTTCCTAGCTCTGGCCCTGGCTCTGGCTCTGGGCCCATCCGCAAATGGACAAACCAAACTCTTGCGGAAGCTAATGCCATATGTGTATGTACACATGCCTGCATATATATATATATGTATGTATGTATGTATGTATCTATGTATGTGCTTAGAGCAGCATTTAAGACGCAATTTATGGGTTTTTAAACGAAATTCAATGGTGAAGGGAGGGACGGGGCAGGGAGTGCAGCTAGTTCCAGCCCAGAGGCAATTACATTTACATATTCAATTCAATTTGTATTGCGAAAATTGTCCAGAACGAAGCAAAACAGAACAGAAGAGAACAGAACAGAAGAGAAGAGAAGAGTAACCGAAACTTGGAGTCTTCTCTTTCAGTGCAATTATTTCAGGCATACGAGCAGTTCGAGCAGTTCGAGCAGTTCGAGCAGTTCGAGCAGTTCGAGCAGTCCTACCTTTGCCTGCTGTGATTATAGAGCCCGGAACGTGGCTATTACCCACAATATTAGCTGGCGGTCAGTCGCCCAACATGAGCTGCAAATGGGCAATTGGGAATGGAGGGAGACCCGCCGATAGGAGCTGATAGGCAATCGGGGAAGGATAACCCAGAGATGATAGCTGAGAGTCGATGATCGGGATATGGGATATGGGATAGGGGGAGGGAGAGGGAGAGGGAGAGAAGACAAAGGCCAGTGCCAAATGATGTTGTTGCACCGGCGTGTCCGATTGCAGGGCCAACAGCAGAGCTGCAACACAGCATGCGGACAGAGCAACATCTGCACCATCAGCAACATCGACAACAACGACAAAGACAACGACAAGAGCAACAGAAACAGAAACAACAACTGAAGCAGCGACAGCGACAACAAATGTTCAGCTGTATGAAATAGGTGGCAAAGACAGCGGAATGCCTGCTGCATGCCACAAATCGCATCCTCCTCTCCCCCAGCCTCCTGCGACGAGCACGACGGGAACTGTAACGAGAACAACCAGCAACAGAAATTGCAACTGCAACTGCAACAAGTCCAAGAGGCAGGGGACTCAACGGGAGCCGATCTGAAATATTGTTGTTGGCCAGACTCTGCTGGGGCAACTGCAGTTGTCCTGCACTCCTGGGGCATTCAGAAAGGGCACGCGAATCTGTAGCACAAGCTATTCGATTATGCCAAAATTATATCCTATAAGTATATTATATTATTATAATTATAACTAGTAATCCATACACATATGCGCATAGCTAGTCCCGTACATTCTATGGAGGAACTTCAGGTATCAACTTGATGTATTTCGATTCCAACAAGATCGGCGCGTAGGGTGTACCAAATTCGTTGCAGAACTAACTTTCTCCGGGCTAGCTAGCTCGCTAACAATACATACGTACACGTGTACATACATATGTGCACTCTCAAATTTCCAAACTGAATGCCTGCTCTCTTGGAGGTTAGCTCCTCGAGACCCTATAGAGGTTGTCCCGACTGGGTGTGGACTGGACAGCCCCACAGCCCCACCGCCAGGCTAGGTAGGCCAAAGGAAGTGCATTTGAAGCGAGAAGGAAACAGGGGAAACAGAGCCAATTACATGATCCACAGGGTAGTATACGAGTATATGGCAGTGATCGGCGATCTGTGGGGCTCGATAAGGCCGATCGCCCTGGACATATCCGGCTGTTGACGTCATTGTGGGGCTGCCTCCCGAGGAGGAGTGCTGCGATTGCCGGCTCACGAGTCTTGTTATTTATAGTCGCTGCCGAGGTTTATTTTTGGCCTCCGACCATGATTCCCCGCCCTGATTCGCGTCCTTGGACCATTTCAAATTTGAGTGGATCGTTCTGGGATTTGGTGGTTCCTGCAATTACAGAAACCCTCTGGAAGGGGCCTGCCGACTATTGCTATTGGGTGGGCTAGCCAGCCAGCCAGCCAGCCAGCCAGCCAGCTAGCCAGCCAGCTCCCTGAAGGTCACACGCCATGCCAACTGTTTCGCTTCCCATTTCAATGCTCTCTTTGCTAATTATGGGGTGGGGTGGGGCATGGGTGGGGAGGGGAGCAGCGGAATAGCAGCAGATCGATGGACTGGCACTGACTCGGCTCGGCTCGGCTCGGCTGCGCTGCGCTGCTCTCTCCCCATCAGCTGTGGCCGCCTCAACTGGTCAATGGTCAATGGTCTTTCCTCACCGCTCTCCCCCTGTCCCAGTCCCTGTGGCTGCCCCAGCCCCGCCCCTGTCCCTACCCGTTGGGCACTGTGGCCAGTGGCGCGTACTTCGGGTTAGGCGCTGGAACCCGGCAATCAAGAAAATTTGCAGTTACGCTCGCTGGCGAGGAGAAAGGAGGAACGAAATGGAATCGAATCGAATCTAAGGGAAGGGCGTTCATTCTTTTAGCGGTTTTGCGGAAAACGAAGAAGTACACCCAGAAGCAGGAGGAGCAGGAGGAGGAGGAGAAGGAGAATCAGTTGAAGAAGCAGCCACACTGGACTAAAGGTTATCATTAGGCACGCTTACTTCTTCTACGTCTTCTTTGCCTCCTTCCGCCTCTGCCACCATTGCCTCCATTGCCTCCACTGGCTCCACTGCCTTCTCTTCCTCCTCGTGTGATTATTTTCGCTTCCTCTTTGGCTGCCTTCTCCTTTATCTTGTCTTGTTTGGACCTCTAATTACGCTCAAGAGAATGGCAGTTGCATCATAAGGAGCCCACGAACAGCGCGATGGGGGGAGAAGCGATAGAGCCAGCGCTGGATTTCGTTAGAGAGTGAAGGGGAAAAAGAAACCCAGAAAGGTCTAACTGTGGGATGGGGGAGCTGCTAAATATTAACTGATCGGTGGGCGCAGCGAAGGGGATGGGGAGGGGAGGGGAGGGGACCCCCAGTGAAAGTCCCACAGATGTGATTATGTCAATTAAAAAAAAGTAAAATTTCTTCTTCTCATTTCTGGCCTGGCAAATGAACGAAGAATGAGGAGATACCAAAGAGGGGAAAGTTTGACTGTCATCTTTCCCACTCCCACTCCCACGCTATACGGAAGAAGACTCTGTTGTACATATGTGCATAAATAGTACATAGATAGTATATAAGGCGTGGCACTGGAGTCTCCTATTTAAGACCATTGCGTGGCATCGTCGACTCCCTACCTACCACCCTACCACCCGCCATGTGCCGCCACGCCACTCTCTCTCTCTCTCTCTCTCTCTCTCTGAGTGTGGCTACAGTCAGGGGGCACATCCAATTTGTCAGAGATGAGGAGGAAACAGTAAATGCCAAATAATTGGTCATGCCAAATGCGATGCGATTTGGTTGTCAATCAAAACGAAACGCAATGAAATAAAACAAAATATTGCACAGGCAAAAGGAATGCCGCAAGGCGCAGGGGGTCAGGGGGACGGCACGGGACGGACCAGCCATTCACTTTGCATTCGATGTGCACTTGTTCCACATAACCTCTCCAAGTGCCTCGCACACGATCCGATCGAATCCGAACAGCAACAGTCGCAGCCAGCCAACGGAATTATGAGCGTGCACATGTGTCAGTGTGAACGGATGTCAGTCTCTCGGTCTCTCCGTCCTCTCTTTAGTTCTCTCGCCAGCTTCCGTCCCTTTCCCTCGCTCGCTCTCTGTCTCTGCCTGACATCTTTGGTGTGTTTGCCCTGTCCACTCGATCAATTGGCGAAACTGCTTTGAGTATCGTAGATACCGGCAAGAGGAAATGGTCTTCAACTAACTAAAAAAACATATTGAAAATTAACGAGAAAGAATAGAAAGGAAGCTTCAAAGGCCGCATCTTTTGATACCCTCGAAATGATGGATCTACCAATGGCGGCTATTTGCAATGGTCATCTGAAAGTGACCCATCTATTTGGCCCAGCTGTGAATCAAGGCACACTCGAAGGAACAAATGGCCACAGCTAAGCAGACCAGTCTGCTATTAATAGAAGATTCAATTCAACATGCGTCTGACAAAATAGCAGCAAGGGTATCTGGCAAGGGTATCGAAACCAGAGAACAGAAGAGGAAACCTTTTCATTTAATGCAATTTGCTGCCGCTGCTGTCCCTGTCACAACACGCGAATGTGAATGGGAATGGGAATGGCGGTAGGGGGGAACAGAGAATAGAGAAGAAAGAGTGAGTGAGAGAGAGAGAAAGAGAGAGAGAAAGAGAGAGGGATCACACTCAATCACTTAGCTGGTGGCGGCCTCCCCTACCCCCTACCCCAACCCCTTTCCCATGCGGCTCACACCTCTCGCTGCATTTGCAATTATGTAATTTTCAATCATCGCCAGGCCTAAAGATGCGCCCCAAAGACGTGCCAGCGAGCCAAGTTGAAGCACCTGCCATGCGTGCTCACTCTTGTCGCCTCTCTCTTGTGGCTCCCCCCATACGCAGGTGCCTGCCTGCCTGCCCCATTTCCTTCTATGTGCATATACACATATATGCATGTACATACATACATACATATGTGTGTATAACCATTTCTGCAATAGAAGTGCGAAGAAGTAATAATTGCTATCGAACAATGAACGCGGCCAGCAGTTGCTGCCAGTCCCACATCTGCACATCCACATCCACATCCACTCCACTCCACTCCACGTATTTCCCATTTCCACTCTGGACTGTTCCCATTCCCGGCCTCAGGTGCACGACTGTGCTGCGTGCGTGTGTGTGTGTGTGTGTGTGTTTGTCCAAACGAAAATATTAAAAGTCATAATTAAAAAAGTGGAGAGCTAGTGGAGAGGGAGCGAGGGAGCACCGATCAAAGAGTGAGCAGACCTTCTGAGACTGGAAAATTGCATTGGGATTCTGTTCAGCTTTAATTTAGAGCAACGGCTTCTGCCTGTCTTCCCCTCTCCGGCAGCGCTTCCCTCCTCCACCATCTGCTCCTGCTGCCGTGGACCGAGAGCGAGATGCAGCTGCGCCTCGGTCAAGCGCCATCTATTAGTCTGCACTGAGCTCTCGAGAACCGTTACAAATTTAACAGAGTTGACACCCACTTCGAGGCAGACAAAAGTTGATCAGGTCTGGCACAGGGGAACCAGAGGGAAATGCTCCTTCACACCGGGAGTTGCTATGGCAGCTATCCGATTTGGTAATCCGCTTTGGATAAAATACGACTGCCATCTGCTTGCACTAACTAGCTAGTCGGGCTTAGTCGCATGTTTCTGGGCTTCTTAAACATCTGTGCTAGATCATCATAATACCCATATACTCGTTACTCGTTACTCGTACTCGTTACTCGTACATATTGGGTTATAAAAACACAATCAGGTTTCCAGCCAACATTCGAGCTCAAGCTGCAACTGGCCTGGATCCCTGGAAAGCTTGGAAAGCCTGGAAAGCCTGGAAAGCATGGAAAGCGTTGAATGCCTGGAAAGCGGCATGGACCGAGAGAAAGGTTCCCCAATACGGGGGGTGCTTAGAGGCGGGCATCCCAGGGCGGGGCCATGTGAAAAATAGATGCAGCTGCCTCCTCTTGCCATTGTTGTTGGGGTTCTGCGTTCTGCGTTCTGCGTTGTGCGATCTGCTGGTGCGCTTCTTTGTCTTAAATTTTATTTTTATTTTCATTTTATTTTTGTTGTTGTTGCTTGTGTTGTTTTTGTTGTTTGTTAGAACCGGAAATTTATTGCATAACAAGTTGGCCGAGCAACGATATCCTCCTCTTTGGTCTTGGTCTTTGGAGCTGCCTCAAGGTTGTTGCAGCACACTAACACCAGGCTACACCTGGACACATGTGGCAAGTGGAGAGTTATTTGAAAGTGCTGCCTCGCCGTCGCCGTAGCCATTGCCATTGCCGTTGCCGTTGCCGTCGATGCAGGCAACAAGATATGCAACATGAGCAAAGGAATGAGGAGGGTATGGGGGCATGGGGGCATGGTATGGTAAGGAGTGGGAGCCGAAACGGGTGTGGCTCTCTGCCTCCTGTTCAGGCGCTGGAACGTGCAACGTGCAACATTCAACAGAAACGATACCAAAAGAAACTAAACATTTCATAAATTCTTGCCACAGAATAAATGTTTTGAATGGCTTTTCCGATGGGGCTTCTCCCCGATCCAGATGCGTATCGCCGTGGATGTACGGGGTGGAGTGGACCCAGTCGGGGGTGGGGAGACTCTTGTGCTGTGTGCAACCTCCATACCTTCATATCCCTCCACCCCCCTCTCCCACTGCTCGCGCTTGGTGTGTTCTTTTTGGCAGTTGTCCCATCAATCGCTCATTGTCAGATTCATTCTGCCACAAAGAGGCAGGGAGTCAGTCGGGGCCCCAATAGAGAAAGAGATAGCAGAAAAAGCAGCAGCAGCAGCAGCATGGAGAGCAGAGGAAGAGAAGATATCGCACTGCTTGTGCGTGGAAGCAGAGTGATGGGTAATGGGCAATGGGTGGATGGTCGCCGCCGAAGCTCTCTGCGCTTCGCGGAAGTTGGCCAACAAAAGCCATTAGCCCAGGCGGAGATGGAGATGGGCAGCGACTGAGGCTGAGGCTGAGGCTGGGGCAGGGCCTGAAGCTGAAGCTGAAGCTGAACCTGAACCTGAGCGATTGGGGCACCATCAGCAGCAACAACAAAGAACAGGAGTCATTAGAGGTGCATTTGAGGCCGCGGAATGTGTCCGAGAGCCCCAGCTCGAAAACTCTCTCAAAAGAATCCAAGATCTAGCTCCGACTGCCACTGCCACTGCCACTGCAACATCAACATCAGGTCTCGAGTGCCAGGCAACAACGTTGCATGATTTATGGCAATTATGAGGAGCTACAGCTACAGCAGCAGCAGCAACAACATCAGCAACATCAGCCTGCCACGATGACAAGGGAGCTGGGGCAGTGGCTGGGAAAGGGGCTGTGGCTGTGACTGTGGCTGTGCCTGTGCCTGTGGAGATGGCCTGGCCAGAAGAAGCAAATGAACTGCGATAGCAACTGCAAGTGTAGACTTCAAAGTTTCAGCAATTAATTGCAATTGCACTCGAGCGGCCCAAAAATGTGGGCATGGCCAAGCCAGGCCAAGCCAGGCCAAGCCAGGCCAGGCCAGGCCGGTATTAGCATTGGAGGCAGTGCCGCCGCGAGGAGAGTGCCGCCAGTCCACCTGGAATGCTGGGAAGTTGTGGAAAAACTGTCTGTTGGAGTCATCATCACTTTGAGGATCAGTGCATCAAGAGGAATGCCAGTCAGGGGGAGCCGTGACAGCCGAGACCCCAGATGGAGCGCCGAGGGGAATCGGAGACCTCCACGTGATTGGTATTGAAAGAGAAGAAAAGGTGATTTTATAGGTGCGTACGCGTGCAATATGTAGGACGGCATGGGATGGGTTACTCGTACTTTGATCTACCCGTAGGATCCTTCAGCTGAATCCATTGATTCATCCATTGATTACCGAAGAGGCAAGTGTTCAGAGAGTAAAGTGTCGTTGGCCAATAAGAATCGCCTGGATCTTTGTTAGATCAATCTTCATTAGAAGTCTCTGTAGAGAGTGGTTTTGAAATGCGGTTTCAAATTCTTCTTCCTCCTTTTGCAGCTCCCGCGAACCATCGTCCATCGATCACCAGATATGGGGACACAGAGATGGAGAGCTGCCAGGCGTCATAATCGTAGTGGGGATCGGCATCCCTCTGCGGCGCTTTTCCGCGTTGACATCTCTGTTCAGTCTGCCGGCAATCTGCGAGTATTTTTAGCCAACTATGATAGCTTGGACATGTATAGTACATCGCTCATTACAACAGGCCTGACACCTTGCCTCAACAACAACCACAGCCACGACGACGACGACGACGACAAGTGCCTGGACCGCATCTGCATCTGTATACGGATAACACAGTTGGGTGTGGACTGGAGCTCTGTGGGCAATTGGCGCTAGACAGGCACAGCAACAGCAACAGCCCTAGCCCCAGCCCTAGCCCTAGCCCGGTCCGAGGGCCTCATTAAAAATATTTGCAATTTAAAGAGGAAAACAAGCTGGAGCCGGGGGTCTGGCCTCAGCCTCGGCCTATTTTTAAATGCAAAACTCGCGCCGTCACACGACAAGGCAATCAGGACATGGAAATAATTGAATGCGCCACAGCCACAGCCAAAGACCAATACGAAGACCAAGTCCGCGACCAAGACCAAGACCAAGAAGAGGGGCACGGTGGGGTAGTGTGTCAGCCACAGAAGCAAGTGGAATGGCAAATGGCAACAGATGAAGATGACCAATTTGCTGCAACATGTTTCAAGGGAGCACAACAGAACACAGCACAGCACAGCACAGCACAGGGAGGACAGAGGACAGAGGAAATGCCCGGCAGATAAGCAAATGTAAACCAACTTGCATTAGTGCCACTGCCACTGCCGCTGCCACAGCCACAGCCACAGCCACCTGCCACTTGCCCCACCACCCTTCCGGTGCCTTGGTTTAAGTGGCCCATTGTGGCTCATTTTGTAGTTTGTGCAATTTTAAGAACAACATTTAATTAAAGGCAGCAACAAGAGGAGCCCGAGCTGGTTGAGTACGCGACGTGCCCCCCGATCAACTGACTCTAATGCAACATGTGGCACCTGCTTCCCCCCTCTCACTCCCTCCCTTAAACTTTCCTTTTCTGTACATGTACATGCATATATACCCATGTACATACATACTCGTATATATTCAAACAAAAACTAAACTCTGACACAAAGCGAATGGGTGAGGGAAAGCCTTCGGGAACAAGGGGCGGTATGAGGAGAGGGAGAGAGAGAGAGTGACCATGACATTCCGTAGCACGGCAATCCGTTTCATTCCATTCCATTCCATTCCGTTTCGTTCCGTTTTCTAACTGTTTCCAGCGATTAGGCAAATCGGTTTGGCCAAACGCGCAAATTGCCAACATTTCTCTGTCAATTATGGGCCATTATTGCACCAATTAGACCCGTCCGTCTCTCCACTCCATCTCCACTCTCCACTCTCTACCTTCTCTGCATTCTCTCTTCTAAAGATCTGTGTCTCCTCTCGTTCTCCTCCCAAAGGAAATACTAAACAAATTGAAACGAAATTGAAAGAAAGTTGAATGCAAATTATTGTGCGTAAATTTATCAGAGAAAGAGCCAAAAGAGCCACACATGTATACTCGTGTATGTATGGGGGGCTGCGAGATAGAAGCAGAAGCAGGAGCACAAGTAGAAGCCACGCCATTAAACAAGCCAAACAAGAAGATGCGGGCCAAGAGAGAGCGAGAGAGAGAGAGAGAGATGGATGTGGGGAGGGGGCTTGCTATTTGCTATTTGTTTAAGTTGGCTTTAACAGCTTGCGGACGTTTGCCGTTAGTTGACCTGGTTAACAGCGGCCAACTGTCAGAGAGCCAACCAGAAAGACAGAGAGAGACAGAAACAGATGCAGAGAAAGATAAAGATAAAGAGAGAGAGAGAGAGAGAGAGCGAGAGCGAGAGAGGGAGCGACGAAGAGTGCGAGAGATATCTAACTACGATTTGAATGCTCAAAATTTTAATACTGGCAGATGGCAAAAGGTCATCCATCCATCCATCCATCCATCCATCGTCGTTCCACCACATTACATCCTCTCCCCAGCCCACACAAATTACCCGCAACGCACGTATTTAGATAGATGATCAGACCAGGCGGGAACAGGAGAGGATTGGATGGGGATGTGGATGGGGATGTGGATGGGGATGGGGACAGGCTATAGGCCAAGCAATAGAGAATGCTGCACTGTCATTAGTCGGCCCTCGAGCCACTTGGAGATGATCATCCGATAATGCTGTTTGCTCAATTCACTCCTCACTCTTCACTCCATCCGCCCAGCCATCCTTTCCCCTGGGACAACATGGTTGCATGTTAATGACGCACAATTGCAGGGCCTCCACATCCAAATCCACACCAATGGCTAAGTCCCAACGCATTGGAATGCCAGCATTGGCCTCACTGGACTGGACTGGTCTGGACTGGACTGGCCCCCACGTCTGTCGCATTAGCCGATTTAGTTGCAGCTCGGTTTGCGCCTAATAGAAAGAGACACCACAGACAGTGTGGCTTATTAAGTTGATTGGCCCGTGATTCGGAGATTCGGAGATTCGGAGATTCGCTGATTCGGTGATTCGGGGGAGCCACATTAATGGAGGCGAGGGTTCCTCCTTCCTTGAACATTGATTTAATTTCTAGCATTATGTTGCCGTAATTCCTGCCAACACTACCTGCCACTTCATAGCCTCTTTCCCCGTGTAATACTGCATTCATTTGATTCCCAAGCAGTGGACAATCACTTTCGATGGGCCCTCCTCTGAGATGACTGTCCCATTTGGGGATTGATCGAACAATCGAAGTGAAACTCTTGCCTATCTCTCATGGGATGAGGCGTTGACCACTTGACCGGCCTGGGCGCAGGTGTGGCAGAGCAGTTTCGATAGGATATTGGGAATGTGCGTTGTCTGACGTGCTCCCACAGCCACTGATCTCAATTAAGGGAACGGAGAAGCCCACGTGGAAAGCGGTCACAAGAAGTAGGCCAAGTTCTGGCGGCACTCAAGCACAGACACACTCGCACACTCACACATCGGACAGGCACGAAAAGCGGACGTCGCCAATGGCGGTTTGGGAGCAACCGTGTCAAAGATTCAGCTGTTGATGCAACCACTTCGGCCGCCTCTGCCACTGCCACAGCCTCTGCCTCTGCCTCCGCTTTAGCTGTAGCAATCAGCAACAGAAACAGCTTTAATCGCCTGTGCCTGTGCCTTTGCCTGTGCCGCTGCAGCTTCAGCTTCAGCTTCAGCCCCCAGTCTGAGCCATGCAAATCCGTTCAAATGCTGGTATTGGATGTGGGTCAGGCGGATACTCATTTGGTTGGCGCTGTAGCGGCCCCTGTCCAGGCCAGCTCGGAGTTCGGAGCGGCCCAATCTCGGACAGAGCTGGCACTCCCCTCCCTCTATCCAGCTCCAGGTGCAGCAGCGCCGCACTTGAAGTGTCGGAAAGCTGTTGGGAGGTTGGCTAAATCAAACCAGTTCCCAGTGTGAGAAATGCATCAGCTAATGTCCCTCCTCGCCAGACTCGACTCGCCTCAACTCGAGTCGTCTTCTTCTCTCCCCTGCCCATCGCTACTCGTCACATCCCATCCCCTATCGCCGCTGAATTGTCACTTCTGTCTCTCTCTGTGGTCAAATGAGTTTCTGCGGCTTCTGGCCTCTTCCCGCCTCGGTTGGCTTGGTTTCCTTTCTGCCTGGTTCCGCTTTTTGTATGGCTGGCTGATGATTCTGAACATACACACGTTTATGAGAAAGGAATTTCGAGTATTTATGCTAAGCGTTAGACGGAGGAGAGCTGCCACCCTGAGCTGGCCACAGACAGAAAAACTCTTCTTAATGAACTCAATTTGAAGCTGGCACATAATTGCCTTGGAGCGTTTGGCTTCAGCTGTAATCAATAGGCCATGTGCCCATAAATATGCAGGTTCATACAGACATACATACATATGTATGTATCTATGTGGTATTTATCTATATGCATTTACTCCTAAAATAAATATGCGATTTTTAAATATAAACATAGTAACATTAAATATGTAGAATTCACTTTGATTCAAATATAAATTTATTAAAAAGGCTTTTCTAATACGTTCGTATTTAATCTAAATATAATTAAATATATTAAATTTGTAGTTTAATATGTTTTTTTATTTATATTGAATATTATTATGACTTAATTTCAAATCAAAGGGAAAACTGTTTGTTTTAAAAATTCCCTTTTATATTAAATTAAATATTTATTGTATTTCTTTTAGCTATGTTTATATATATTTTTGATGTCCCTCGTATTCCCAACTGGTTCAAGCTGCTGCCGCCTTGAATACAAATCTCAGGGCCATTATTACAACCCATACAGTTCTAATCACGCCATGAGGATATGAAATGTGGTCCGCCTCGGCAAAATAATAGCTAATTAATTTAAATATGAAATATATTCAACTTTAATAATGAATATATTTTAATTAAATATGAATTATATTTAAAACACATATTTTCATATTAAAATCAAAGTGTAAGTGCAGAAAACTTCAATTTTAATACAATGCCATTGTGGCGTGCCATACAAATTTAAATCAAAGTTAAAATATTAAAATATTAAAACTTCAGTACTTTTTCTATGGGTGTGTGTATGCATGTATGTACATATGTACATTTGTACATCTCGTCCATTGATCACCTTTTCTGTTAGAAAGTTCGTACTGATAAAAACCAATTTGCCAAGTAAATGTAAGATTTGTTTCTGTAGCTCTTCGACTGTCTCTTTTGTTAATTATTTTTACTTTCCCCGTCCACTCCGCCTCCTCCTTAATTGATTGGCGACCAACCATTGCCCAGTGGTCCGATCTTCTTCTCATTCTTCGGCTCTTTCCCAAATTTTCACCGCAACTATTTCATTTTCTTTTCGTCTTTAATTGCCGCCTGACATTTATTACCATCTCTTCTCCGCTCTCTTCGCTCTTGATGATGTTTTTCACTCGAATGTGGAGCGACCAAACCAAAAAAATACTCATTATGCATGGTGCAGTGCCAACTGTACCCCTTCCCCATCCCCACCCCACCCCCACCCCCATCACCAGCTCCAACCACCTACCGCCTCTCTGGGCTACGTGCCCTGTCAAAAGGCCTTTGTCGAAAAGCCTTTCCTCCGCATTTGTCGCTTGAGAACTTTTCATTTTCATTTCTTTTGGACAGCGTTTTATGTTTGTTGCTGCTGCTGTTGTTCGGGGCTTGGCAAAAAATCCAAAAATTTATTATGCGCATCGCTGTTGGCACGACCTAAGACAATCTGCCCCACAGACCTGTGTACCAATTTCGCTCAAGTCCAAGAGTGTGGAGTGGGGAGTGTGGTGAGGGGGGAGACCAGGCCTCCTCATTCACATGCCACTCAGGTTCGGGCTTTGACTTGAAGTGGGAGCGTAGCGGAGGGGAGATCGGAGAGCAGCAGCAGTAGAGATCGTGGCATGCCAACATGGGGGACTCTGATGGGGAGCTGGAACTGTGACTGGGACTGTGACTGGGCTTGCACCCTGGTTCTGGTGCTATTTGCAAGTGCTGGTTGGTTGCTGGATCGATCAAAACTATCGTATAGCTGTCCGTCCCAATCGAACGAAAAACAAGTCTCCAAGTCTCTTGCAATTATCTCCTGGCATGTGGAATCTCTCTTCATTAGAGCCCACTCTCTAGTTTTCTGTGGGTATCTTGAGCATTTTACGAGTGTTACTTCTTCCCCAGCCCAACTCTGTGTTAATGGATCTCGTCTCACGATGCGGCCTTCTCCATCCATCCAGCCATCACCATCAGCCACACGGTGCTGTTGCTGTTGTCATAGAATAAGCCAAATAGATCCGGTGGACTCCGTAGACGCAGTAGAAGAATCAGTAGAAGTACAACCATGGCCGTCACCCTCCGCCCATCTTATTTCTCTCTTGAATGTTGTCTGCATACATATTTCTGTAGATATGTATACCCTCTCCGATGATAGTTATGTTATTATATTGCTCTCATAGCCACGATTGATTTTCGAGGGCATCAAAGGCTTCGGTTTCGGCTTCGGCTTTTGCTTTCTGCGCGCTCTTTTTCCTCTTCCGACAATGACTTTGGTACACACATGCATACATACTCGTGCATACATATGCGCACGTACACATGAACACAGACATTCCGCTTGCATGCTCTGAAAAAGTGTCCCTCTCTCTTTCGCTTCCCCACTGTCACGGTCTCGCTCTCGGTCTCTCCACACACACACACACCTCCACAGTCGCTCCATCTCTTTTCTTTCCGATTCGTGCACGACATGCAGAGATTTCAATAAATAAAATGAATTCGGTGAAAGCGAGTTTAGAACCCACTCGAGCCATGGAAGGGGGAAGGAGGGCAGAAGTCGTGTTGCTGCTAATGGCCATGCCACCGCTCCTTCCTGCCCCCGCTCAAGCTCCCACGAATCTTCCGCTACATCAGAATTTTGGCATTTTCCCATGATCTTTTCGGGATTCCTTTTTATGGTTTAAACGCGCCTCACGCGCCAAACGCTGCTCAATCATAAATCAATCAGAAAAATAGAGGAAGAGGTGAGAGCAAGAGAGCGGGGGAGATAGACAGATATCGTGATGTGGGGGGACAAGAGAATCCCGATAATCGGCTTAGATTAATTATAAATCAAACAAAATCCGCAACGAAAACAACATTTTAAAACGAAATGGAAACTTTTGCAGTGGTTTTTTTTTTGGGTGAAATTTGTGCGCTTACCTTATTCTTGCTTTCGATTTCTTCGCCGTTTTCTTCTGCTCGCTGTGAGAGTCTGAAAGTGGAAAAGAGGAAGTAAAGAAATCAATAAGCTGTTTTTGGAATGATAAGCAAATAGAAAGCAATTTAATTAGAGAGCAGCGTAGTTTGACATTTTCTTTGGCATGTATTTCTTATGTGCATTAAATTGCGATCCTGTCCCAGAGGTTCCGTATGAAATGTGCATACATACATACATATTTTGATAAATGTCTATGTGTGTACATACATACATATATATGAATGCTAATGCTGGAAGATTATTCCAAATTGTGCTTAGGAAAAGGCGCTGGCGCTCACCTACACGTGTATTACAGTAGTTTGGACCAATACAATATTCCGTTTTGCCTGCTGCAAACGCACACAAACGCACTGCAAAACATGTGCAGGTGTGCGTGCCGAGCGCTGTTCTACATTGAATGAAAGTTTAATCTTCATGTTAACAATGCATCGGATGGAATCCACTTCTGTCAAAGAATACGAGTATTTTAACTATTTTTTTTTCAGTGCATTACAAAAACGGCAAAAAATCGGCGGAACGAAAAAAAGGCAGAAGCACAAGCAGCAGACGTTGGGCCCGCATCCACAAGATGTCGTGGCAGAGGCAGAAGAAGAGCGACAAAGCGACAACAACAAAAATGTCGCGTTATGGCCCGTGTAAATTACCGTTACTGGATGACACACGACACGTCTCAGAGACAGGGCGGTCGGTGGTGGGAGGTGGGCCCGAAGAGGTGTGCGGACGGGGACGAGCAGTGGGTTTATGGGGGCATGCGGCAAAAACTTTTGACCGTAGCGGAGCGACAGAGAAAGAGCGAGATAAAAATGCAGAAGCGGAAAACCGAGTAGTGGCAAAGGATGGTCGGGGGCGAGAAAGTGAGAGATATGTACATGTATGTATGTACATAAGGGGAAAGAAAGAGAGAGGGTGAGAGAGAGAGAGGCAGGGAAAGAGGCATGGGAGTGAAAGTCAAGTCCACGCTCAAAATGCAAACTGATCCCCTAATGGGGTTTCCTGCTAGCCCAACCGCAATGTAGAAAGGGAGTAGATCCATCTCCAATGGACATCCATCCCAGACCACACCGCATCTTGGGCCTCTTCTTCCCTGATACTCCTCCCCCCGCCCAGCCACACAATCATTTCCATAGAGAAATCCATCAGAACAAAGCCAGAATCTGATTGGAACTCCGATCGAAGCTTGCACATCGCACAGTTCCTGATCGCAACACAGTCCCGAGCCCACTCTGGAAATCACATTATCTAACAGTTCTAACGGTATACTGCGGCTCATCCACAGGGCCAGCTTTAGGGCGGGGCGAGTACAACCTGCGCCCTGTGCGCGAATTTTTCGGGGCGCCAAATTCACGACGGGGGCTATTTGTTTTTAAGGTTTCAAATTTGTTAGCCTCATGGCCAATGTACGTTTGGGTGAAATACTATTTTATTATTTATTTTAAATATTGATTACAATCCTCGAACCAGAAGATCCATTCTGAACTGATTTTTTCACTGTTCTAGTTGATACGGATCCCGCTTCTGTGCTGCAAAGGTTTGAGCAGTTGAAAAATCACGCCATAAATATATCTATATATTTTTCTGCCCTCCCTACTCAGATTCCCAGATTCTATAGTTTCAGTTGTGAAAATGTCGGGAGTGAAGCACCACTCTCGCAACTAAAGGGGACTCGGACAAGGCGTACCTCAGAGCCCGAAGCGTAATTTTCGTACAATTAATATTCCAGAAACTTGATTACAATAGAAAATTAAAAAATCCACAGCCCCTGGCTACGAAATGATAGAAATTATTATCAAAGAGCGCCTCGTTTTATATAAGCCTTGGGCGTCACAGCATCTGAAACCGGCCCTGCTCATCCATGGCCCTGCATAAATTGTGGTCCGAGGGCTTCCTCGGACCTCACCAATGCCAATTCCAATGCCTGACCCCCACTTCCCTCCAATCTCGCGCTAATCATGGTCTCTTGACCACTTTGCAAGTCTTTACAATAAACAAAAAAGCAAAGAAAAGAAAATCCAACGGACAAAAATATGTTATGCATGGCAATTTTCCATTTTGAGGTCTCCGACTGGGGTTCGCTGTTCCTGTTGTTGCTGTGGCTGCTGTGGCTGGTGTTGTGTCTAATGTCATGTATTATCTCGGGGCCAGGGAAACCCCAAGTGTCCAAGCCGGCCCAACGACCATGGATGATGGTCTAGAGTCCAGCTCCGAGTCCCAGTCGGATACACAGTCCGAGGCCTTGGCCATTGTCTTGGCGGTGGGCAGGGCGCTAGCCAAAAGTGAAATATTTCAAACACCAAGTCGTGTCGCATTCCCAGAGATCTCCTCTATCCAGATACACGTACACGTACACGTAACTTGGTTGGGTTGGGGGCACGGGCACGGGCACAGGCACTGACACTGGCACTGGCACCCGGCTCAAAGATGCAGATCGCTTTTTCTGGTGTCATCTTTGCTTGAGTAAGCAGAGCAAGAACGAGCCATGGCCATGGGTATGGGTATGGGCAGAGATTTGCATTTGGCCCATACCTCCATCCCAAGCCTGAAGCCTGAAGCCTGTTCCCCATCCCGCCCGAAGATCGTAGAAGGATCTGCTCTTGTTGGGGTTGCTTCATATGCAAATCTCGAGAAGATTTAATGGTCACATGCAGCGGATATGGATATGGCCAGCTGTGCAGAGTTCCCAGAGAATGATATATGCATAGGGGCGATGGTGGAGGGAGAAGCGAGGCGGCCCTCTTAGATGCTTAGATATGTACCTCTCTCTGCCCACATTCGAATAATTCAATTACGAGCCAGCTTCTGCGGATAATTGCAAGGACTTGCCATGGCATGGTTAGCCGCTGGTTATTAGCATTGAGTAGGTCCCTCAATCGGAAGAGAATCCTGGCCTAACCTAAACCTGAACCTAAATCTGAACCTGAACCAGAACCACAGATTCCACCTCTTACCTGCTGTCCAGGTGCGCAAAGTCCCTCGGGGGAGATCTTTAATGGGTGTGTACGAGTGTGGAAGGAGTGGAAGCAGCGGTTCGGTGCTGACTTCTTTGTCCGTTTCTAGTTCTAGTTCTGCTGCTGTTTCAGTCCTGCCGTGTTTTTTTGGCCATTAAATTCGAGCAGCGACGACATTGCCCAAATGGCTGACATGACTGGGACATTGATGATGCCTCTGCCTCCGTCCCCCTTCCCCCTTGCTCCGCATCGCTCTCTTCCCTTCTCCTTCTCCTTCCACATCTCTATGTGATCTCCTTTGTGATTCGTTTGGGTAGCGTAGCTCTTCTCTGTTCTCTGTTCCCTGTTCTGTGTTCTGTGTTCTGTGTTCACTGCTCGTTGTCCGCCATGCCATCCCAGCCGCATGTCCGTATCGCTGTTTTGGCTTGTTCTAATTGTTGTTGCCCCGTGTTGTACCTCGTTCGTTTGGTGTTTGGTGTTTGGTGTCTAGTGTTTGGGGTTTGGGGTTTGCGCGCGTGTGTGGTGGCATGGCATGGGATGGGATCAGATGGGCTGCGATGCGAGCTGGGAGCTGCGAGCTGCGAGCTGGCTCCGGTTTTGGGTGTTTAACTGCGATTTGAGTCACGTTTCATTACTCGTGATGCGAGACAGTAATCACTTGATTTTCCAAGCCGCTTTCTGGCTGTTCCTGGTGTTGGCTGCTACTTCTGCTGCTGATGCTGTCACAGCCCTGATCAGACACGAAGCAAACGAAGCAAAGCAGCCTCGCCAGAGTCGAGCTTCTCCAGAGGTGCTACCAAAAGCGGCAGCGGCAGCAGCAACAGCAACAGCAACAGCGAAATGGAACACAAATCTTGTTAGGCAAGTACGATACTCGTACTCGAACAACATCGGCATCAGCATCAGCGTCAGCAGCCTCTCGACTCCAAGGAGAGGCCTGGAGTCGGTCGGTTGGTCGGTGGAGACGGAGACGGAGACGGAGACCCGGGCCTGGGTCATAAATAGACCCAGAGCCAGCTCTGAGGCCTCCGACTCACGAGCGTATGGGGCCGGAGAAGGGGGCCGAATCCTCAGGAGGAGGGGATCCGAGTAGAGTGGAGTGAAGTGGAGTGGAGTACGGCGTGCCCATGGCCAGCTTCTAATTTGGTTTTTATGCTTTGATCTCGTGACGCTTGTCATTGCGGTTACCAACAATGGACCGGGACACGCAGTTCGTCAGGGGAGGCGAACCTGGCGGGGTGAGGGCCGGTTGGGCATGGTGGGGCCAGGAGGCAAATTGCCAGCGACGCCAGGCGATAATCAATTAACCTTGCTCAATGGGCAGTCGCTGCAGCTGGAGCTGGAGCTGGAGCTGCAGCTGGATGTTGCATGCGGCTAACCATCCAAATGGACGCTGATGAAGTTTTTCCGCTGACTTTGATTGCGGTTGAGTTTTCATTTTTCTACGAATTTCGCTGCTTTGTTTTTCCATTTTTCTTTTGCGGTTAAACGAGGAAATGCAGTGCAAAACTCTTCGATTCTGCTGTTCGATTAAATTTCTCTAGAGCTGTTCTTCGATTAATCGATTAACTGCTGTGGATGCTTTGGATGCATTTGCGTGTGACATTTGACGGTAGGCCGAGGCCCTCCTTCTGCTCAGTCTCCCTGTTCCTATCCCTCTTCCGCTACCCGCTACCCGCTACCCGCTATCCGCTGGCCCCAATCCCCAAGCCCATCTCCCTGCTGCCACTCTTCATCTGATTTTACATGGCACGTACCCAAGATTTGATTTCATTCTTTTTTAGTTGCATTTTTCTTGTATCTGAATCTTTTTTTGTGTTTTGTGTTTTGTTTTTGCTGGTGGGGGGCGACTAAGGGAAAGGCAGCGGGTCCCAAAGACGGCAGCTGGTTGCCTCAGAGCCACTTGGGCTCCAGTCTTAAGTAGGTTAATTTTGACCGGTTTGTCTTGCCCCAAAAGGGGAGTAGGGGCTTGGGGCAGAGGCAGAGGCAGGGGCAGGGGCAGTGCCAATGGCAGTGGCAGTGGCACTGGAAATAGCAGAGGCACTGCCAGGCAGAGAGACAACGGGATTTGGCTAACTTCTCCTGCTGCCGCTGCTGCTGATGTTCCTGATTGACTGGCTCTGGCGCGGAGGGGACTGCGACTGGTTCCTGATTAACCAAAGGCAAAAGTTTCATTTCGTTTAATGAGGCAGCCACATGTCGCCAGCTCTACCTCTGCCTCTGCCTCTGCCTCTGCCTCTCTCTATTTCTATTTGATTCTCTCCAGCACTAATTTCTATAAATTTCTTTACTTTGCCTCTTACGAGTATTCAGCGGGCATCATTGGAACTAAAGGAGTTTTAACTGAAATAGCTTAAGAAATATATCTACATAAAGTATGTAATCAGAATAGGAACGGATGGCCAGACATTCAGCTGAGACTGGGATAGTTCCCGAATGGATAGAAAGGCGACTTCAAGGCATCTGAATGGTTGTTCAGTCTTAGGATTAGTTAATTGCAATCAAAACTTGGCTCTTCTTCAGTCAAACAGGTCGTAAAAATGAAAGAGCTGAATGTATTAGCTCCTCTGGGCTGAGTTATGATCCATCCCACTGAGAAGTATGCCACGCAGTTTGAGAATGGGATAGACCCACTCTTATACTCCTGTACTCTTATGCATGTGTCTTCCAATCATGAGAATTTGTTCCTCTGGGTTCAACCATTGCGGGAAAGGGAACGAGTGAGAGGGCACAACAGGAGCCCCCACAATACCACAAGAGAAATACCACTGTGGCAATAGCACAGCTCTTTTTTGTTTCTTCTGTTTCCCCTTAATCGCTTTGCCTTATTTGAAATCTGCAGAGATTTCTTCTTTCTATTTCTGTCTCTGCGGTTTCCTTGATGACTCTAATGATGATGTTCAACATAATGACGAATGGAGCTAATGATGATGGTCAACACAGCGTGGAAATGGAACAGTTTGGAATGGCAGAGCAACAAGTAGTTCTCGTTGTGGCTGTGGCTGTGCTTGTCGCTGGCTTTGTCGCCATGAAAACATTTTAGAAATTTGTAGCAAATTTCTTTGTGGCTTTGAAAATGCTGTTGGCCATTTTGTCGCTGTCGACTAACGGCAATCAATGGAAACGAAATGGGAACGGAATGCCAGAACGAAACGGAAAGGCATGTGGCGTGGAAAGGAATTGATGGGGGAATGGATACGAATAGATTGATGGGAAATCGATGGATGGAACTGGATGGAACATACGTATACGTCTATATGCATATAACATATATGAATGTGAGATATGGAGAACTGAAATGGCGCCATTTGGGGTCCAAGTGGAATGGAGCTAATTCTGAAGTGATTCAAACACTTTTCTGAAAGTGCCTTCCAAATTCTTTCTACCTGTCCATTTCCTTCTTTATTATCTCTTGCTTATTTTCACACATTTCCCCTCCCTCCTTGCCGCTCCCACTCTTCATCCGCTGAATACCTTTGCTTGATTTATGGAACCATTTGGATCACTCAATAAGCGACTTCTTCTACCACTTCTTCTGCTGCCTCTCCACACTTTCCGTCGAGTGCTGGCACTGCGTCTGAGTGTGAAGTTGATCCGGCATCCAGCATCCAGCATCCAGCATCCAGCATCTAGCATCCAGGATATTTGCATAGCCATCAGCCCAGTTAGCACATGGCTTAACCCCCAGATGGAGTGGCCAGGGCAAGTCAAGCGAGCAGTTTCCATCCGATTTGGTTGCGGCCAGCAAAGCGGGTCAAAAGCAGCCCGAGCAGCTGCCAAAGGGTTGAGGCTGCATAACTTGCAACTTGCAAACGATGGACAAGAATTGAGTAGGTGTGCAAGCAGGATGGTGGTAGGGGTACGGGGTGGGGGTAGGGGTAGGGGTAGGGGTAGGGGCAGTGGTAGATGTTGACTTGACTTGACTTTGGCTTTGGCTTTGACTTTGGACAACATCAGGGTAACAGTCAGAGTCGTTTTGGCCTCGTTGCCTTAACCGGCGGAGAACGAGACTGCAACTCGCACTGCCAGTGGCCTCTGTGACTGTGACTGTGGACGTGGACTCCAACTTCAGCTCAAACTCCAACTCCAACTCCTGCTCAAATCCAAACCGACTTCGGCTCCAACTCTGGTTATCTCACGGCTGGCCCGTCGTCGTTGTCGTCGTCGTCTGCCCCTTTAGCATAAAACATAAATAGCAACTGCATTCAAATGAGTCTGACAAACAAACTGAACGGACCGAACCGAACCGAACGGAACGGAAGGGAACCAAACCGAACCGAACCCACAAGGGGAGCTGCGAGTAAATGAAAAATGCAAATGCTTAGACCATCTTGGGCTCTCTTTGGCTCTGTTCGGCATCGGGCGCTGTTCGGCGGTGTGCGTGGGCAGCTCCATAGATGGAGAGTCGTCGCTCGCTCGCTCGAGAGATGATGATGTCCTTTAGCCGCATTTGGGGATTTGTTCGCAAAAGGAAACCCAAAGTGAACGTTCGGCGAGCTGGCATGCTCGAGCCTGCATGCAGAGCCAAGCAGATATTCAATAATTGCAATTATTTCTCATATTTAATGAAGTCTTGCCCCGCCGTCATTTGGAGTGATTTGCTCTTTAATGAGATTCCAGATCCATCGACAGGCGGCAGTTTGCTCGATCGTTTATGGCCAAATTGCTTAATTTGGCTCAAAGACAATGCCAAAGACAACTAGTATCTCCCTGCCGAAGCTCAGCTTTACCGCCACATGAGTTCTGGAAATTACGCCGCTGCTCGGAATTGGGAATGGTGCCCAGCCTTACCGCTACTCTGTTTATCCCAATGCCTCGGAACCATCCAGCCCACTGGTGGATGGGTTAGTCAGTAGATGAATGGGGAGGGTCATTCTCGTACCATATTGGATAGAAACTTAGACTGACCTCTCTTGACGCATGATACCTGCCTGAATTCAGGTGATGGAGCCACTCGAGCACACATGTATGTGCGGATATATCACAGATATTCATCAGCATTCTTAATAATCTTTTTCTACCAGAGATATGTATGGATATAGATATATACATAGATATTGGATATATGTATGCAGATATGCATGTACATTTCGAGAGAGAACGAGGGAGATGCTTTATGGGGCAATTAATGAAAGAACCAAAAGACTGTCAACCCCATTTGACTGTTGTCAGGAGGGGGGAAAGTCTTCGGGAGCTGTCAACAGAAGGAAAGGAGAGGCCAAGAGGCCAAGAGACCGAGAGACCGAGAGAGAGGCCTGAGCAGAGGAAGAGTGATGACAGACATTCAAGCTGATTGACTGATGGGCCCTAAGTAACTGAAATTGCATAACATTCGCCTCTGTCTCGACGCTAACCATACCCATACCCATACCCATACCCATTCTCCATTCCCCAAATCCCAATCCTATTCCTATTCTTAGTACCATTGCAGTTCCACAGTCCGCTGAGGATCCTTTCCTTTGCTCCCGGTGCGCTCCAGTCGGCTCTTCTCCGTTTTTCTTTCTTGCGCTTAATGCTAATCGAATGTCTCCCTGTCGGTCCATCTCTTTCAGTCTCGCTGCCTGTCTGTCAGTCAATGAGGTAGACAGCAGCAGCAGCAGCAGCAGCCACGGGAGCAAGCGTTCGTCTTGTGGCAACGAAGATGAAGCTGGCATTCGAAGATGGAGCGCTAGAGCGCTGAAGAACAGAACAGGCGCTGGCAGCAGGAAGGAGAAGGCCGAAAACTCTGTCGAGTCCCGTTTCATAAACTGAGTTAACAAATGAAAGCTGCCAGCGACTGTCGCTTCTGTTCCATCTGTCTCTCCTCCACCATTTCTCCGGGACAGCTCCCAGACACCAAAGACGTCGATTTCCATGACCACGAAAATTTCAAATACGATTTGGCGCACAAACAGGAAATCCGCCAAACTTTAAATGCATTTCTGAGCCTTCTTGCGCTTCACTCAGTTTTCTTTTCTACTCCAGACCCAAAAAAGGTCTCCCAAAGCTTTGTCGATACCAATCGATAATTATCGATCAATGAGAGCGTTTAACGATCGAGCTGTGATCGATATGGTGTTACCCTCTCAATAAACCATTACTCAAATCAAAGAGTACTCAAAGAGTATTCGAATCAATATTAACCAACACTTGCCGGGTCAGGTGGGGGTATCTGTGGATATGTATGAACATATGTGTATGCTTATGTGTGTAGTGACAGACTTTGCCGATTTATACGTTCTGTTTACTAAGCGAACCCTTGTTGTGTGTTCCAGGGAACTTAATGCAGGCTTTGGTCAGTGGCTGGGCTTTCTAGGATTCGACTCCCAGCATTGCTTTCTCTCACTCATCGCATTCTTTCTCCACATTTCACCCTACTTCTACTTCTTGTTGTATTTACTTCCTCTTATGCTTCTTCTGCGCAAGTCTTCTTGCTGCTGTCTCCGTCTGTCTCCAGGCCAGAGCATTGTTCTGGCCAGAAGACAGAAGGAGAAAGAGATAATGTGGGGGACAAGGCGAGTCAAGCGGGAATATTGTGTGACAATTTGTAGCGCACAATGCTCCGGCTTTGTCCCGCTCTCACTGGCTCATTCGATCCCTCTCTCTCCCCCCTATCCCGCGCCCACCTTTGACATCGCTTGTTGACTCCGTTACTTTGGTTTCTTGTGGCCGCTTTGTAGGCCCGCGGGCCCGAACTGGAGATGGGAGCAATCGTATACAGTTCGTGCGTGCCTCGTCCCGAAATGATGCCACAAAACGATGCGTCGAAACTGTACCGAAGTCAGATTAAGCCTTTGTGCTGGTAGGACTCACAAATATAACAATAACATTGATAATATTGACTTTGATGTACAATGCATACATACAAATGTATGTAACTATCTGATGTATGGTAAAATGGTGGTGCTGCTGGAGTAGTTGATTCAATGGAAATGCCTCCATTTCAATACTCAACCGATGCGTTGGCAAAATACTCATTACAACATACATATCTGTTTTGGTTGAGTAGCGCTCAGTTTTCTGCGTGCTTGCTTGGAAGTATCTTCGTTTGTTTCGTGCCCCGAAGACCCAATGCCATCCCTAGGCTCAAAACTCCACCTCTCCGCTTCTGTTGCTGCTGATCTTGTTTTTGTTGGTTCTGGTGAATTTTGCTCGCTTGCCTCGCTGGAAATTGCCCATAAAGTACAAAAATGTATGTGAATGGACTTTGGCAAGAGCCAACAGCAACACCAACAGCAACACCAACAGCAACAGCAACAGCAACATCAGTAGCAAGAACAATCGAGGCAAGTTCATGAAGAGCACACTTTTGTTGTTATGGTTCCTGTTGTGGCTGTTGCTGCCGCACGCAATTCGGAATTTATTTACACAATAATTGGCAAGCCGAATCAATATAAAACGCTCACGGCTGCCCACAAACAATAAATTAACAATTGCCACTTGAGCGGCGACGCAGATGATGATTGCCATTGGGGCATGGGGCATGCGGCATGGGGCTGGGGAATGGGGAATGGCGTACGACCATTACCAGGAGGGCAGGTAATCGATAAGTGTAATTGAAAAACAGCAGAAAATGCGATGCAGCAGTACGCGGTGGAAGGGGGTGAGCGCGGAAAGCGCAACTCCAGGTGGAACAGAGCTTATTAATCGATCGTCAAATGGAAAATGGATCGAAAGCAAACTAAAAGCGAGAAGGAACGTGTGAGTCGCTTCTGTGGACGCGACTCTACTCTTATACCCGTACTCAGTCAGTATATAAGTTTGTGAGCTTATGATTTATGTTGAATTTTAAAATATTTTAAATTTTACATCTGCATATACAATGTATATTCTACATCTAACATGTATACTCTACATGTACCATTTGGATTCTAAATCTTCTCCGCTTGTGCGAGTGTGCAGAGTGTGCGAGCGAGAAAGAGAATGAGTAGCGGGTCTATTGCTGGAGGAGGTGGGGGAAGCAACAGAAAATTGATTTCTTCATTCCCCTTAACTCTTTTTGAGCAGAGTTAAGGGACTATACATATATATGTATGTATATGAAATATCTGGCCGATAGCATTCGGCTCAGCGTTGGAGTGTAGTCGAAAATGAACTCTGCTTTAATCAACCTCTCGTAATCAATCAATTTCAGGCATACATTGAAATACATGCGAGTATCACCAGTCCCAAATATAAACCACTCCCGGGGTTGAGTGGAAAAACGAACTTGCGCGCCAAGCTGGGTTTTGGGAAAGAGAAAGGGACAGAGAAAGAGCCATGGACATAGCCATAGACAGGGAAACCGCACAAAAACGCAGCCCAAAACTCAGATGGCTGTGGCTTGATAAGCTCTGAGGTTGCCTCCGACTCTGCCTTGGGCCCAGGTCCAGTTCCAGTTCCAGCGATTCTAGATACAAGCGGCAGATATGTACCCCAATATGTATGTGTGCCCGGCAGAAGAGGACTAGGCAGCAGTCACTTCCTCATACCATCCCCATTGCATAACTTAATTATAGATGAGATGGGACAACACTACCCGAACAGTGACCGAAACCGAAACTCTCCATCGATAGCTATCGACTGTCGCACAAGCACACAGACAATGCTGCACATGTGTGCATACATACCCTTTAGGAAGGGTATCAGACAAGAAGCGTCTTAGGCAAAGCCAAAGCCAAAGGCAAAGGCAAAATAAATTGCAATGACAGCGCCGCTGACTGCGCTGTCAGAGAGGTGCGGCCGCGCAGCTGGAACGCATTGGCGAATCTGTTGGCGTCCACAGCCAGATGCACATCCACATCCACATCCACAACCGCATCCACATCAGCATCCGATAATAACTTAGAAGCCGGACCAGAGGACCAGAGGACCAGAGGGCCCCAAGCCCCTTCAGTTCTGGCAACTTCCTGATCCTCTCCTTGTCTGAAAGCAGCAATTCATTTTCGTTTTGTCAGCATAAGCACAGCAGAAACAAACCTGGCAATAAGCCACTGCCAGTGCACTGGCCAACTTAATTGTCGAAGAATCGTCAAAGCACACGAGGCGGCTCAAACAAACTAAAGCCGACCCGCCCCCTTCCTCCCCTCCATCAAAGGGCCAAAAGTGTCTATGGTCGCCCAAGGACCTGCCCACCCCATCCGCTGGCATTACTCAATGTCACCAAGAGGGTAGAGGGAGGGCCCCAGATGCCGCCAAAGCGTTTTGCGTTGATCGTCAATTAGTTACACTAAGCCGCCACTGGACAATTTATGGCTAGAGACTAGAGATGGGAGGAGAGATCGCATGGAGTCCATCTCAATTAGAGATGGGAGCGAGCAGATACAGGATGGAAAAGAAGAAAAAGATTCCAATTACGGAGCCAAATCAGAACAGAACTTTGTTGGATAGTACAGCGGTTCTGCATAGAGTCTATCCGAAATGGAGATGCCAAAAGAAGAGACGAGACCTGACGAAAGATTGGAGATGCAGGGAGCGAGAGCGAGAGCGAGATCGAGATCGAGAGAGAGTGTGATCGTGTCACGCGCTCACCGCCTCAGCATCAGCATCAGCATCAGAGACACAGTAAATAATTGTGCAGTATGAAACAGGGGACGAGCGAGTCGAGGGTGTGCAGTGCGCTCTAAGGCGTCCACAGCACAGCAGAGCACAGATAAAGAGATGGATAGATGGATGGCAGAGGATGGGATGGGCAGATGGACAGTTGGACAGATGAACAGATGGATGGATGCAGCGGTGGAAAAAGCCTTGGTTGCCAGGCTGAGGTTCGTTGGAGTGACTAATTGCTAGGCGATTGCCTGCACTTCGCCTATAAATAGACATAGACGGACACACGGCCGTAAACAGTCAAGGCAGTCAGAGCAATAAGACCAAAGCCACAATGATGATTAGACTTGGGTTGGTTTGGGTGAAAAGCCATTCTCCCTCCGCTCCACCTTTGACTAGACTACAGCTCCAGCCCGAAGTGGAACATCAAATCTCGTTCAATCCAAGAATGCAACAATCCAACAATCCACTCAACACCTGCCTTGATTTGTGATTGCAATTCAGCGGAAGACATAAAATACGCAAGTCCCAGTCTTGACTCGACTGAGCCTTAGCCTGAGGAACAGACCGAGTTTAGTGGAGTGGAGTGGAGTTCACGTCAGTTAGTCGCCGAGCTCCCACCCAAACAAGACCTTTCCTCTGGTACTCGCAGAGAGTGGGGGAAGGGGCAGGAGAGGAGCAGTGGCAGTGGCAGTGGCAGGCTCGAAGTTGGGCTCTTTTGTTAGGGCTGTTTGCTTACCTTCTTCTTGGTCTTCTTCTGCGATTGCTCAGCGGTTCAACTGCAAAGAGAAGAGGCAGAGAAAATTATTTTCCTTGATCAACATTTATTGTTCTAGCTGGTGTGCCTCTCCGCAAAGCGATATGCGAAATGACAACCGCGCTTTCTAAGCGAACTTCTCCAGAAAAACTATTCCGCTGAGTTCTAAAGAGGCTGCATCAAGCAGAATATTCGTTAATACCACTACTCTGTTAGAGCCTTCCATAGAACCACTTCAAACCATCAACGCCAATAAATCTTCTTCTTCGGAACTTTCTCAAGAAACTGCTCTGCAAAACACTTATGAAGATCGTTACTAACAGACATCTTCTGTGATCAAACAGCTGGATAAAGACGCGCTTTCAATAACCGTTCAATAACCGTTCAATAACGTTCCCACAAAAATGCTTAGTATCATTTATTTTCCCACTTGTTCGTACAATACACTCCTTAAAATCTCTTAAAACTTCGTATTCAACGTAATTGAACCAATCTTTTCTCAATACTTTCTTCCCCATATTTCATTGATCAAAGTTTATTAAGAAGATCCAGTTGCGAGCATTTTGAAGAGTGGAAAGGCCAGCGCTTCACAGTTTTCTACGAACATATAACGAAACTCAAGAGCACAAGATGATCCCAATTTCATCGTTATTTGTCGGGGAGATCCCGATCCCCTTCAGATCAGAGATCTTTTCCTCGCTTCTCTTTCTCTTCTCCCTCTTGTGGTCATTTTCCATGTAGCTGTATCTGTATCTGTATCTGTGTCTGTGTCTGTATCGATGCTGCGTAAAGTGTTTTCTCTAACGGATCTCTCAACGGATCGCACTCCAGCTGAAGCTCAAGCTCAAGCTGACGGCGATGCTGATGCTGATGTTGATGTGGCCGAGGCTGAAAACAATGCCACTTAATTATAACATATCTACGGATCTCCATCTTCTGGCCATCTCTTTCTTATATTAATAACAGAAAATGCACTTTCCAGTCAAATGAACCTGAAAACGAGTTTCCAATCGATTTATGCGGCTGCTGATGCTGCCTGCTGATGCTGCTGCTGCTGCTGCTGCTAATGCTTCTTTCATCTTCCATCAGCTTGAGCTGCCGCATCTTCTTTTTCCTCTTGCTTCTATCGCTGTTGTATTTTCTCCTCGCGTTTCGTTTAACTTAAGCCACTTCGGAATGGAGACTGGTGGGGGGTGGGGGAATGCCTTGCATTGGACTTTTACGATGGCAAAAGTTCAAAAATGAAAATTCCATTTGATGAGCAGCCGCTGGCTCAGTGTTCTCTTGGATTTTCAGTTCGGCTCTCATTCAGATTCAGATTCAGACTCCGACGCCGATTCTGGTTCTGTGCTGTGCTGTGCTGTGCTGAGCCGCCCCAAACATGTTTTGTCCGCGGCCCGAGCTTGTATAGTTGCTGCGTAACGGTAACTACTAGTAGGTAGATACATACATACATACATACATACATACATAGATATAAAGATAGATGCAGCACAGCAGCGTCCGCTGGGGCAGCTACAGCTCCCGCCGCTTCTTTTGCCCAGTTAATGGGATATTGATATACAAGTATGACTGCCCCACCACCTGCAACTGCCACCACTGCCACTGCCACTGCCACTGCCGGGCCGTACTGCTGGACTGCCGGACTGCCACTCCCATTCGTCAGCGGGGTGCTTGGAAAGTGCAAAAGAAAAAAATCTTCGTTCATTGTTCAGTTGTTGCTGCCACTGCCGCTGCCACTGCCGCAGCGGTCGAGTCGAGAGTTTTCCAGATTTGCATGCAACATGCTGAGTAATTAAAACAACAGCAGAAAGAGCAGCTGGGTAGAGGGGCGGAGCGGCAGAGGGGCGCTGTATGCAACATGGCAGCAATTAAAGTAGAGTGGCAGAGTGAATGAATAAATGATTGCTTGACCGAATTGCAAACGGGTCCAAGCCATAAAGACAAAAGACTCAAGCCTCAAGACACAAGACACAAGACACAAACGTGGCCATAAAAATAATGCCAGGTGGCATTATTGTATGTTGGTGGTGGGATCTGAAGGTGCTTCGCAAAGGAAAAAATAAAAAAATAATCATTTCTATTCCCATTCCCATTCCCATTCCCAAATGAAGTTGCCATGCAAATGCAAATGCAAATGAATGGATGAATGAGTGAATGAACAAATGAACGAAATGAAATGCAACGCCTCGGTGGATCGCTGCTCTGATTACCAGGGAAAATTCTACAATGACAGAGAAAGAACATTCGCACACTCCCGAAACACACTTTCCACCTTCCCACTCTTTGCTTTCCCATTCTTCGGTTCGCCCTCTCTCCATTATTCTGTTCTGCCATTTGCATACGCATGACGCTCGTAATTAGCCTTTCTGTCTCATTAAAAAGAAAAGAAAACCCAGAAGAAGCGTACTCCAGCTCCAACTCCAGCTCCAACTCCAGCTCTGAAGCCACTGAAATGAACTCCACTCAACCCATGGCGACTGGAGCCCACTGAAGTAGAGTGTAGTGTGTACAAGTGAATGGCAGTGAATAGAAGCGAATTGAGGTGTATGAACCTAATGGGCGGCACACACGCACCAAATGAAAACTCTTGGCCAACAAGCTGTGGCCTTCCCCACCACGTCAAGTGCAATTGGGAGTGGGCTGCTCCGGAGAGAGGGAATCGTCATTATCATCATCATCATCATCATCATCATCATCACCCTCATCATCATGAGAAACATCGCCGGTCAAGTCATGTCCAAATTGGGAATGTGTCGAAACGAGAACCTTAATTTGACACTGGCTTTGGGCTTGGGTTTCGGGAATCTTAAAGAAGAAGACGAAATGGGAACACTTTCACACACTGGCTCGAAGAAGAACGAACTGCTGTTTTTGGGGAACCTGCGACTCCGTCAGCGGATCATCAATCAAAAATAGAATTTGAATTTGTAACCGAACCAAACCAAACCAAACCAAAACAATACGCATACGACATCAATGACGATGAATGAGTGAGTGGAAGTGGAAGTGAAGTGCAGATGAAATCCCACTCGAAAGCGGAGGTAAGCAATTTATGGTTTGTGAAATGAAGATATTCTAATCGAATGTATTCGTGTAACCAAGGGCCTAGGCTGGCCTTCAGGACAAGCTTACCCAAGATGCCCAGGAGCTTGCAGATTGGTCTGTGTCTCTATTCCCCAGTTGCATGCACATTGATCCGCTGTTGAAATTTCCTATGAGAGAACGGAAACTTTCGTTGCGAATGGCATGAACAGAAAGTATTCATCATCGGCAAAAGGGAACAGAAAAATCACAAATAGAGCTGGTAAATCGTCCTAGCCAATCCCGATGGTATTTGACTGGGCGGAACAATCCTCTCTGCATGTTCTAGCACAAGGCCAGATATTTTCTAGTAAACGGCTCCAAAAAATCTCTCTAGAACCATTCAAATTAGCTGCCACTCTGTGGCCCCCTTCTTCCGCTCCACTTCACCCTCACGGCAGCAAGCAGTTTTAATTTGCATTTGCTTGGCGGCTATTCAGACTCACATTGGGGCGAAATTGGGGCAGGCTGGGCATCCATTCATTCATTGAAACGTTCTCTTGCCATTTAAGTAAATTAATGTTGGCATTTTACTGCTATTTCTGGTGCTCGAACGAATCGAATTGTATCGACTAGAGAACGATTCCGTTGACGGTGATTATGCTTTGAATAATTTTGTAGCCCAACTTGCACTGAAAGTTACCGTCGGGTTAGGGGAGGGGAGTGGGAGTGGGAGTGGGAGTGGACCATCTACGGTCTTCCGCGGCTTTAGGCTACGTCATTCTGGTATGACAAATACTACTAAGCCAAAATACCGAAACCAAAGACAAAGCCAAAGCCAAAGCCAAAACCAAAACCAAATACAGATGAAATATAGAATTTGGCCCACATTTTCCCTCCTCTATTGCGGCCGTTCCAATTCTCTTTCTCTCTTCCCAAAAAGAGAACAAGAAGAAATCATAACTAAGAAGCGTTTCTTTTTAATATGGCTTATAATACCAAATGCGGCGGAAGAGAGAACAGAGTGGCGGGGAGGGTCGGCTGTAAGCAAAACAACCGTTCGAATAGCACAGATTCCTCATGCGAGGGCCACACCAAACGAAAAGAAAACGAAAAGATTTCAGCTGGAACGACGACCCAAGTGCCAGCTCATCGTCATCATGGTCCCCAACAAAATATCGCCTCGCCGAAGAAGATTCACCCTATCAAAATGACGATGCCGATGACGGTGACGGTGACGGTGGCGACCATGATGAAGATGATGATGATGATCTGGCTTATTTTTGGTACAGAGTGTAATTACCATGGCCAAAAGACGAACCACATTCTATGTGGAACAGTTTACGTTTTATTGCAAAAACAAAAAGAAAAGAAAAGAAAAGAAAAGGCACAGAAAGACGAATCAGACAACGCATCACCAACACCAACTCCAACTTTCCTTCCCAACACCCGCTTTGGCCCAAGGCCAGTGTCTGAGCTTGTCTGAGTATCCATGAGCCCCACTCCAGATACACCTCCAAACCACTCATCACTCTACCCATCACTCGTCGCCCATCACTCGTCACTCGGTCTTGTGCCGAGTACGAGTATCTTGTACGAGTATCGCTTAACCATTCAACAGGCACTCAAAGCGGTCGAGGGGAGCGATACAGTCGGCCGGGGGAGCTATTTACGAGTACTCGGCGAATCTTTACTTGTATTTTTGTGTTATCATACCTCTTCTCCCAACAGGTGCACACCAATTGAATCCGCGTTGACCCACATTGCCAGCCCCCAAAAAGAAAAGACAACGCTGAAGTGGCGAATCTATGCCAAGCGAAGCGGCACAAGCCAAGGTGCGGGGTGCGGGGTGCAGAGCTAACTGATGAAATCCGAGATGCTAATGAGGGGAAGCTGCGGAAGTAGTGGAACCAGAAGCTCGACTCGACGGAGCAGCAAGTGGGGCCCATTCGGTAAGCAAGAGCTCACTCAGCAAACCATCAAAGCCAGAGCGTAATGCTACGAATATTATATTCGGGATAGTTGTCTGCCAGATGGAGCTATGAATGATCTGAAGGAATTGCGACGTTCCCTGATCCTTCGTTCCTCTATAAGGATCTGGGAGAGAGCTGCTTAGCTTCAAAAAACCAGACTATACAGGAAATGAGTTCTACTAGACGGCGTTTCTCTTTGTGGTCGTCAAGAGATCTTCGATGCCAAAAAAAAGAACTTCCAGAGCGAGCGAGCCACCAGAGAGCAATTGAGCCTAACTCCCCTCATGCCAACTCAATCAAAGCCAACTCATTAGTTACATTTGGAATTTGAAATAAGTCTAGTTCTCTCCGAATCTGTCTATTCTCCTTCCTCCTCCCACCCCTCCTTCAACATCCCACCAATTTCCGCTTTTGGTCAGCACACAATCTAAACTGGGCCAAAATGTACCGATTTCTTGGCTGGTTGAGCGTTTAGCGTTTAGCGTTTCGTTCTTTTCTTTTGCTTGGCTTTCCTCTTTTTGGGTCAACTTTGAACACGCATTGAAAAGAGAAATGTGCAACGGAGGGGGCATTGCTTGGGGGAGAGAGTAAGTTGAGAGTTTAAAGTGGAAATCCGTCTTTAATGAGGAGAAAATGTTTTGTGGTGTTGCTTTTTTCTGCCTCGATTGATGGATTGGGAGGCCTGGGCTTGTTTAATGATTGCTGAAGTCGCTGTCGGAGTCGATGTGAACGTGGCCGTTCGATGTGGATGTTGAGTTGCATCAAGGTTAGACTGACGGCGACGGCGACTGTAAAATTAATTGATGTTGGATGCTAATGCCTGCCCCTTGGGGTCGGCATTAGTTCTTTTTACGCCGATTTCCCCCCAATCTGTATCTCGCCAATGTACGGGTATTTGGCGGCCTTCTGCCTTCTAGCTGCTGCCTGCAGGTTTCCAGCTCTCTCAGTTGCCTCAGTGTCTGTTCCAGGTTCCATTTCCTACAGCATTTCCACCAAATCATTTTAATGGGCCCCCTTGCCTGGGGCGAGG
The DNA here is from genome assembly GCA_018150885.1 of Drosophila tristis. Classification (NCBI taxonomy): domain Eukaryota; kingdom Metazoa; phylum Arthropoda; class Insecta; order Diptera; family Drosophilidae; genus Drosophila; species Drosophila tristis. The sequence continues at coordinate 236,533 of JAECWT010000215.1, read as the reverse complement.
CTCTCCCGCTTCTTTGCCCAACTGTTTTCCCTTAGCCTTTTCTTTCGTAATTTTTTAACGATTCGATTATAAAAGAATAACAAGTAGAAACAGCCCAGCACCAGCAGCTGAGCTCGTTTTATGCAAGATTATTACATTATTTCCGGGGCGCTGAAAAACAATAAAGTTCTCATTCGAAGCGACTCCGCCTGTGCTACTCGGAACACATTAAACCAGACGCCGGCTACAATTGCTGTTGGCTGGCTGGAATGAAGTGCAGAGTGGAGTGGCGTGGCATGTGGCTCTAGCTGGGATGTATTGGGTTGTTTGGGCTGTGTACGGAGGAGACAGGTTGTCCCCAGTCTGTGTTTCTTCACATTTTTCGTTAACTTTTCTTCTGGCCTTTTATTTTAATGCGTTTCTCATGCTCTTGGACCGTTGCTTTTGCTGTCCGTTCCCGTTCCCGTCTTCGTCTCCGTCCCCAGTCCCACTCCCAGTCAGTGCCTCTGTATCTGACTCTTTGTTCGTCTCACTCTGCCACTAAATACTTTCCTAATGAATTGGGTGACCATACCCCCGACCAACGGGGGGTAATAACGGTTAATTGCGTTAATGACTTTAACAGAAAATACCAAGAGAGCAGCAGCAAGAGCAACGGCAAAAGATCGGAGTGCGGACCACCATAGTTCTTGGATCTCTGTCGGGCTTCCTTGCATTTTCTAATGAAATGGAAAATGTTGCAAGTTCCGGCAACACTTGGGGCCACGAACCTTCTCCCATCCTGGTCATGCGCATGCATAATATGCACGGATTTTCATAGAATTTACAACTCAAGTTCGTTGTCTGAGTCTTTTCTTTTGAGGTGCCGAAAATAAAATGAGGAAAAGATGTGACAATTGGCCGGGCAAACAGACCAGGCTCAAACATTGAGACAGACCCCCTGGTGATGGGCACCTTTGAATTGGAAGGTGTTAAATTTGACTGGGAAGGAGACAGGCCGCATGTCTGGTAACGCATTTTTCCAATATGATTTTCCTTTGAATCGATTATTGCTTTATAAGTATCTAGTATGTACATATGTACATATGCATGTACATGTACATACTTATATATTTAATCTTTACAAACAGGATCATTATAATTTAATTTCATCATACTTATTTACATTTACACGAAATGTAAATACATTCAAGAGATTTTCACTCCATAGCTCTCCCATTAGGTGGCATTGTCACTTTAAAAAAAACTATTTATTTTCTCAGAAAAAAATGTATAAAAAAATGGTCCAATTGCACTTTTAGTTTTGGGTATATTCCGCGTCTTACCTTTGTGGGTGTCTTTTCTCGAAAATATTTCACAATTTTCTAAACTTTTGCTTTAATCCTTTTGCAAGTGTTTATTTCTTTAGCGTTCTTTTTTCTGTACGATTGAGGTGTGTGCGTGCGTGTGTGTGTGTGTGTGCTGGAGGGACACTTTCACAGATTGGGTTAAGGTTATTGGGGTTTTTCACACTGTTGGTTTTTTATTTTGTCACTCGGCCGATCCGCGCTCGGTCCGCATCCGCAAGGAGTGGATTTTTGTTGTTACACACACACTGCCAGTTCACAGAGACACACACTTGGAGGGAGGTAGAGTGAGCGGGCAGATGAACCAAAAAAAAAAAATAAATATTTGTCCACGGTGCTGCTGCTTCCGTTGCTGCTGATTCCGCTTCTACTGATACTGTTACTGCAACTGCTGCTGGTATTGCTGGTGATGGCTGACTCCACGACGAGATGTTAGCACTTCAATTGCATCACGCGCAATGGCTGATGTCCCTGGTCGAGCGCCACTTTTATGCCTTTCCCAGAGGTCTCCACCAAGCGGCGGCAGCAGCAGCGAAAGAAGAGGTATCCAGAGAGCGAACAAGAACAGCAGCAGCACCAGCCCCACCAGCAGAAGCAGAGAAAGCGACCATGGCCGTGGCCCAGGCCTGCTGCAGAAGGCAGGCAGCGCCGCCAGCAGAGGCAACTTGAAGCAAAGAAAAGCGCGAGCCCCATTTCTACTACACACACACACACACACACAGGCATAAATATGTACATTTATACGAGCAAACGAACGAACGCACGCTCCAGCGATCGTACACGACAAAGAAACGATAGAGAACGACAGCCAGAGAGAGTCCCACAGGCAGAGAGAGCATGCTCTCCAAACCAAAGTTACAACGCTCTCTTCCTCTCAGTATGTAGAGTTTGTGGGTGGGAAAGGGGTATGGGGGCCAGTGCCCGACCTCAAGCAACAGCAGCAGCGGCAGCCAACCGCAGTCGTAGCATTGAACTTGAACAACAGCAGAGGAGGAGAGCAGAGCAGAGCAGCAACAGCAACAGCGACAGCGACAGGGCGACCTTCTTCTGCAACGACACCTGTTACCAGAGAAAGAGACAGCGCGATTTGCATGTGTTACCTTTGTGGCGCAGGGGGTCGCTGTGCGAAACATTGGAGTGGGGCTGGAGGGAGCCCAGGATAACAAAAAGGATCTTACAAGTTCCTGCCCCTATTGAGCCGTTGTCAACCGCCCACAAAGAGCGTGTTAGGAATCCTCTCACCCATGTAATATCAGGCCCATTAAAGTCTGCCAAATTTTGATCACCTTTCAAAAGTGCGGAACGGAATGGAACGAAGTGACGCCACTTTACATATTTAAAATACATCGAGAAAAAGAAAGAAAAAGAAGAAGCGCCCACAAAAAAGGTAAAGAATAAAATAAGATACATATACATATGTATGTGTGTATGTGGGTAAGTTGAAGAGGAGGGGGCTAGAGAAATGATGTGAAACACATATTTGCATTAAGCATTAACGGTCGTCTGTTTCCAAGGCGTACCCCGAACCCGTACTGTCAAAGGGGGATACGGTGGCAAGAAATAAAGAAAACTAAACATTAAAGTAAGTCTTTCATAGCGAGGGTCGGATCGGGGCGCGGGACTAGTAAGAGCGTACCTCGAGTGAGTAATAAGAATTCTTAGTCGGGGTAAATTCTACGCACTCTCTCAGGTCATTGCCATGCTGTAGGCTAACATTCGGCTAACACTGATCGCTAACATAAGAAGTTGCTCTTCTCTGCTGCTGCGGAGTGCAAGAAATTGTAGAGTTCTCAGAGAAAAAGAGACAGAGAGAGAGAGAGAGAGAGCGAGAGCGGTGCTCTGCAGCTGTAATCATAATTCATTAGAGCGGCGTCAATCGGAGTCGTGATCTGGTCTGTGCGAAGCTTGACATAACAGAAAAAAGAATTGCCATTGCCTACACCAAGGTGTGGAGGGTGTGGGGCGAGGACCGAGGACCGTGGACCGAGGACCGAGACGTTGCAGTAGCAGTAACAGTTGCGAGCGGCAATAATTAAGATTGGAACGTATTGCACAGCGGAGCAGAGCAGAGCAGAAGAACACCTAGCGGTGGCAGAAACTTTGCTGTTGCTTCATTTTGAATGAGACGAGAAATCCCAAGCCTAGCCATAGTCCGCCTCGCTTGTGCATGCGCTGTAATTGAAAAGGACTTATGTACATATGTACCTTCTGGAACCCAAATGTAGATATGTATGAAGACGTATGCAATAGTATATAATATTATTAAAAATATACATATACGTTATTTTAATGAAAGCTTCCATTTTTCGAGCATTATTTTATTTTTAATTATTTAAATTAGTTTCAATCCCGTTTTCTCTGGCATAAACTAACCATCCTTACCCTTCTTCTAAGAGTATTTTCTTTGCGTGCTCTGTGTTACAGCTGTTGGACGCCAACCTTCTCTTCTCTCTTTTCCGGTGTTTGCCATCAGCTGATTTCTACAGAGAAACACACATGCATAGACACGCACATATGTATATAACCTTTCACTGGGGATCAAATAATCTTTTGTTGATTTTAGTACATTGCTGGATTTAATGTCTTTTCTTGTTAATTACTCTTTATCATTCGCTCAGTCCAGTCCATCAGTTAGGCAGTCCGTCCATCCGTCCGTCCAAACTAATCACGGATACCGAGATAGAGACACCGATATGGCCCACAGACGGCCATTAACCGTTAGCTTTCTTCCAATGGGAAATTGATTGTCCCAACTCGATTTTTGGCTCCGAAGTAGCCCCTACCAACGGAACAAGCAAAAGTCGTCAATGAATCTGTTCTCTGGATATTTATAGCCGGAAGCGGTTGATCGGTGGAGTTGGGAGCTACAATAACTCGTAATTATTAATTCTTTAGGTGGGCACGTCCTTTCTACCAACTTGGACACGCCCAAGCGAATGCTGCAAAAGTTTTTTGCCCAAAAATTGCAAAACCAACCAATACATACATTTATGGAAAAAATAATAGAAACGGAAGAGGCATTAACATTTGAAACAAAATATTTCATTTTTTTAGCAAATTGCTTGCATGATAATTCAGGATTTCAGGAAAATTAGGCTTTATTTTGGATACTTTTTTGGGATTCTTTCGTAAGAATTATTAGCTGTGTATACTGATTTGTAGAAGGACGTTTTAGTCTTGGAAAAATAAAATATAAATGCATTCAAGTTGTGTCGCACACTCAAAAATCAAACAAAAATAAACAAAATTAAGGCCAAAAAAAATCAGATAGTGCCACATATCTAAAATGTGTCTAAACAATTATTTCCGGAGATTCACCACAAAAAATAACGAAACACACGCGAAATATCGGAGAAGTTCGACAACATCCTTGTTCGAAAATGAAAAGAAAATCCCTTTCTTTCTTCGGAAGATCGAACAAATTATCTTAATGCATCGGTTAGTAGTCGCCGCTGCAGACCGAACCCTGTGTGGGTCACACAAAAGCGGGGTTGTACAGGAAAAATGGATGCTGTATATGTATCTTCGTAAATCTAATATTGTATGAACAGTCTGCCGTCAAGAAGAATTTGTCTCGTGAGATATAACAGTGTGATATCGCAAGACTCTGGATACAACCTTTAGTTGTTGATGCTGATCAATATCTACTGTATTTATGGATATATACTTTATGGAGTCGGATACGCTTCCAATTATAGGTTGAACGGAAAGGTCAAGGAATGGCATAAGGACTGGGAACAGTGTTTTATAATACAACTTGGCACATTGTCTGGACTCATTGTCTTACACTTACATTGTCTTGCACACATCCACTTTGACCAAAAATTTAATATACCCCTTAACTCTTCGAGTACGGGTATAAAGCATGTTAGCATGAGGGAGATGCTGGGATACGACGTGGATGCGTTGGATTTACTCACGTTAAGAGTTAACGAGCGAACATAATTCTTTTGAAACGACACGGAAATTTTTACTACATTGCACTATGGTCCAGAAGCTCGTTTTTTTTTTTTGGCATAAAGTCGAAATCTTGATGTGAATGTGCAGTATTTTTTGCTTTTAAGTTCTTTAAATTTTTATATTGATCATACATACTAAAAACTAAAAAAAATGAAGCTTCAATGAAGCACTTTGCGAGCTTTCAAAAGTACATAATTGTTCAGCTGATTATTAGAAAAATAGGCGCAAAATTATTTGTTTACATTCTGCTTTGGGACTCGGCTAAATTTGTGCAAATAAATCTACGAAAATATGAAAAATAAAGATCAAGGTATGTAGTACATATATAATGTATATAGCTTTTGTATGTGTGGTCCTAATGTCCAATTTATGTGTAGATTTGCAGAAAATTATGTTGGGTCCTCTGTGTAACGACCTGTGTGTCCTTACAATAACCAATTGCGTCGGTTTGTACTTATGTACATATGTTTATCGTAATTGATCGCAAAGCAATGACTTGTCCCCGTTTGTCCTCCATTTCGGAGAAAATTGGTCTTCAGTCACACATGAGTTTCGTCGTAGAGCCGTGTAAAAACGATCGCAGCGCTGATGCAGTAATTGATTTTATATTGGGAAAAATTTGACAAAAGCAGCGTTAAACATATTCCAATTATAAAAAAAGAAGTGACAAATTTTATTAGTCATTTGAAAAAGAAACTTCAACAATGCAATCCAAAAGCGCAAAAAGTGATATTTTTTTTAATTACATTTTTTTTGATCATTTATTTTATTATTTATTATTATTATTATTTATTTATTATTATTTATTTATTATATTATTTATTATTTATTATTTTATAAATAAAATTGAAATTGATTACTTGAAAAGGAAAACTTAATTTAATAGAAACTTTCCACATGGAGTGCTGTTTGATTAGTCGATTGGAAAAGTTATGAATTTTGAAAACAGCAAGTCTTTGTTTGAAGCACTACTTCTTGCTTAAATAATATTTTTCCCTTAAAAATGTGCAAACTTTCAAGTCTGTCTATATGTATATATTGAGAGATTATTCCAAATAAACGGGCTTCTGGACCATAGTGCATTGGGCACCTACACTACTACATTATAACCAATACCACAGTCTGTAAACTGTAAGTAATTGAGAACGAGCGGAGGAATATTGGGCGAAGACAGACATGGATCCAGTATTCGGGTATACTTTATATAGCCTGGTTTTTCTGTTCTTCAAACAAGACGAATTCCTGAAGAACCAAGGAGGCTTGAACTAAACAGATTGATTTCAGGAACATATGTACATATTAAGGGCAGCATTGATTGCATCATAAAATGATGTAATATGTCCTTGGAGCACTGGATCGGACACACTCAAAGGATATAGTCAAGAAGTCTGTCCCTATTATTTTGAATGGAATTAATTGGGACAAGGGAGACACCGTTTTGACTGCAATCAGCACCCCGCCAGCCAAATATCATCGGTTCATTTAATAAGTGATAAACCTAAGAACGAAAGCTTCATGATTCAGTTAAAGCGATAGCGTCGAAATCAACAGAGGCACTATAAAAATTTATTTGGGGCTAATATATCTAGCCCTGTCTTAGCGGACAAAACTATTTGGTTGTTCGTAGTACCAAAATGCAACTAAAAGTATTAGGTATACACAATAGGGCTACTTTGGTAAAACATATCCGTTTGGAATGTTTTTATTTGGTGGATCTGTAGCCCAGAAACCATAAACAGTGGGAGATTTCCTACATGAAATATGCCATCAAGTAACACAGACGAGGGTCATGCTTAGTCAGCTGTGCTAGTCAGTTAGTAGGGTTAAAAATGCACTCCCTGGATTTGTGAGACCCAGAAGGACTTTACTTCCGATCGCTGGGGGCATACCCTATAATATCGTGCACTGGGATGTGCAGGTACTCGCCATCGAGAGAAGTATAATTATCCACGATGAGGAAGTGAATGTTCCTCTTCCATTCCAAGTGCCTTCAAGTGTCCGTCATTGGTTTGTCTGCCCTGTGCCCATGCCCATGCCCCTTCTCTATTCCGCCCTGTCCTCCGTTGGAGCCTCTTGGGCTCCTCGTCCATCCTATTCACACCTTTAAGCAGTGTGGCAGCCAATTCGTTTGTCCGAAAACGAAAAGGCGCAAATGCCAAAAACCCATTACCAACACACCATCAGCCAACGTGGCTAATTAGCGCCTTGGAAAGGCACTCCATCGGTGTTGGCGTCGGCGTTGACTGCTAACAAGAGGAGAAGAGAGATTAAGACGGAGGCATGGGGAGATGGAGACGTCAGCTATGACTGAGACAGAGATAGAGACAGCGATGATGAGCCGGGACTGAGTCTGGTCATTTATTAGACTCGCGCCTGACGCTGAGCCGCCGCATCCAAGTGGTTTGGTTCGGTGATTAGCGTGGATTAGGATGGTCCCCAGTCCCTGTCCGAGGCCGAGTCCGAGGCCGAATCCGAATCCCAGTCCCAATCCACGTTTCAGTCGAGTCGGAGCTGGGCACCAGGAAGCAGAGTGAGTGGCAGGCGTTGCTCATTTGGGATCCTAATTAAATTCCTCCAATCCGATTACTAGATCTGAGCACATAGAAAGTACGATCTCAGGATCTGATGGCATTTGTCTTAATAATTTTCGGCATTACTTACCTGTTGACAAGAATAATATATCGGTATGGGAGGGAGGGGAGGGGAGGGGCGCAGAGAGTGGGAGAGACACTGATGGCCATTTTGCATTTGGCCAATTTAAATGTATACTGCCCAAGAAGAGGCCGGAGACATGCGAAGAGCACATCGATCATCATTTGCGGCACGATAAAGGCATAGAAGATGTAGGAAAAAGTGAAATGCTGTGGAATCCATAGAGGCGGAGTCCAACCGAGCAATGGTGGCGCACAGAAGGGAGGGAAGAGATCCAAAGAGAGAGAGAGAGAGAGAGAGGGAGAGACAGAGGCGAGCATGCTGCGGGTTTGGAGTGCAGGCCCCTCTGGTCATACAATTACTGGCAAACTCATGATGATGTCGGGATGATGATGATGATGCTCTACGAAGGCAGACACTGTCCCGCCTGCTACCCGCCACTGCCTTGCATCGTCGACCATTAGAATTAAGCTGTAACTTTAAATCAAAATTAAATTTATAGCCACAGCCGAAGCCTTAGTTTAGGGAGACGGACAGGAGGCAGGGACAGGAACAGGAAGAATAACAGGGACTGCTACAGAGACAGCGACACCAAAAGAAAATCCAAAAATTTGCATGCTAAGAAGCAAAAAGAAAATGGGAATAGGTTTGGGCGGAGACCAACAACTAGCTGATACCGTGGACATTACTAGATTAGCGGGATTACAGTTCACACGGAAAGTACACCATAAATATGTTGGAATTTGCCACTAAATAAGCTCAAGAAAAATTGATACATACCATAGTATCAAATAATAGATGATAAAAGCGAAACAAATATCTTCTTTGTAGCTTTGTACGACTTCATGACATTAGACTTAGCCAACTGACTGGCTGCAAAAATAGAGATAGCCTGACGGGAAATGCCAAATGCTGAACGACTGTTGTACCTTTCAGAAACAATTTTGGCTTGGTGGCAGTGTGAGCTGGAAAGCATAACTTTGTCTCAATTTGTGCCTCAGTTTGCTCGACTGAAAGCCAGTAGACGTGTCTAGAGACGGCTACGAACACTAATTTTGCACTTTGCATTTGGCCCTCTCTGCCATCTGCCATCTGCCATCTCTCCCTTCGCCGAAAAGTCAGCAAAGTCTAATGTCATAACAGCAGTAACGACATTATGATCAAATGTAGAATATTCCAGTTCCATATTCCCGTTTCATTTTCCTGGAACAGATTTCGGGTGGGAAATGGATTCATCATTGGACTTCATTTCCACTGGACTGGCTTATTATACCTCATACCCCTGCTACCCTGTTGAGCGCCGGCAGAGAAGACAAAACTTTACTCGTAAAAAAAAAATCGCCACCGTAATAACCAAGGCGGCCAAGACATTAGCTCGACAGAGAGCCAAAAGAAGATCCACAGGAGGATGGAGCAATGGAAGCAGATGATGATGAGGACGAGGAGGTAGCAATGAAGGTGGCATGGGTAGTGCGCTGGGGAGGGGGCATGTGATGACGGTCGTCGTCACATTCACATGTGAAAGTTGTACGAAAACAAGAAAATTTATTTAGAAAATCACAAAATGAGCAAAAGAAACAAGAAAAACAAAACCGAAACAGATACAGATACAGAAACAGAAAAACTGAAAACAAAACAACAAAAAAGTTCATTAGAAAGGGGGGTGGTGTAGTTGCAAGTTGAGTTTAAGTCTCGACAGAGGTTGCATGCTGTCGGAACGGGCTCAGATCATGACATGTGTCGGTTATGATGATCATTCTGATGGTCCACTATCACTCATTAGCCCCAGCGATCCACACAGACACGATGACAAAACGATGACTGACCCATTTGCGGTTGATGGCTCGGGAAATTATGGAAAAATGCTAGCTCTGGTGCTAGCAGAAAGTGGATATTCTCGTGGTATAGGCCGGCGTGTCCGTGAAATTATACGAGTTAGTCCTCGCTGCGATCATTTTTTTACCCGATACTCGTTATAGTTTTGTGGTGGATGGAAGACGGAAGCATTAGGTAAGTACAGTATATGCAAATATTTTTTATCAGCATCAATAGCCGAGTCGATATAGCTATATCTGTCTTTTCGTCCGTCCGTCCGTCCGTCTGTATTGTTTGTCGCTTGGCTCTCAGAGATTATTAAAGCTAGAGCCATCGAATTTCACTGAAATAAGTATATTTCAAATTATCGGATTATTTTTATAGCGATAACGATCAAATCAATTGGGCATGGCTATCCTACACCATCCATGTGCTTGCTCTCTCTCTCTATCTATTTCTCTTTCCCTCTCCCCCTTACACACTCTTCCTCCAATGTCCAATGTGCGAGATATAACGGCTTTTGAGACGGCATATGAGAAGCGCCAGAGAGCACATGTGTAGCGGAATAAAAAACAGTAGCGGAAAAATGGAAGCATATAAAATATTGCCAAGATCCGTTCATCATAGGTGGAAAAAGGATAAGCGAAGTATAAGAATTTACATTACACAAAAAAAAATGGTTTTTTTAAGTTTTTTGTAGCTTTTTGTGGCCATCACTGATCGTGGATCAGTCATCTGTGGAGCTTCTTACAGCGAAACTCAAATCGATTATAAATATTCTGTTCCCATTATTTCAATTTAATTTGCTGACTTGACGTTATATTTTAGTGTGCTGAGGGATAGTTCTTATTCGTAATGAATTGTGAGCTAAATCTATTATTAGCTAAATATATTTCGTAGCCAAATTTTTTCACCAATGAAGGATTACTTTAGAGTTGTTTCTATTGATTTTTAGATGGTTTGTTTTCATTCAAAATTTTCTTTTTAGTTGCTGAAGATCAATTTTGTCTTTCCTTGAATATCTTCTAATTAAACCCGTACTCAAAAAGAGTTATGGGGTGTATTAGATTTGTGGTAACAGTGGATGTGCGTAACACATACCCGTACACGGAATGAAACGTTTCCGACCACATAATCTATATATGCTCTTGATCAGCATCAAATATAGAGCGACTATATGGACTATATAGCGAACAAATCGAAACAGATCAAATGTTCTTCAACTTGAATGACTGACTATCGGGTATGAAAGTAGTGGCGCGGCTTTAGCAGCGGACCACAACGTTTTCCCTCGCTTCTTATTATTTTTATGCGACTTCCTTTGCGTTTTAGTGAACCCTTTAATATTTTGGAGCTGATCACCGATCACCTTGCGGATCGTTAGCTGGAAATCCAATGTTCCTTCTTAAGTCTTTTCCAGATACGGTGGCCACCTGTCACCTATGTCCGCGCCCCAACGATTCCGATTTGACTCTAGTCCAGTTTCCAGTTGAATTATGACAGAATACTTGAAAAGAATTTTCTATTTATTCAGCTCCACTCAGAGGAAAACAAATGAAGACCAAGGCGAAGTGCAAACTTGGGACATCGTTTCTGGCCCGTTGGCGTTGGCCGGCCAGATCTATATACACAAAAATGGAGATAGAGGCAAGCAGAAGTGGGGTTAGAGCTCACCAACAAGAGATCTGGGTAGAGCTTTGGCTCCAGCTCTGACTCGGACAACGGAAGAGCAAAGAAAACAAAAGACTTTGGCAACGAACTCGAGCTGAGCGGCCCGAGGCCGGCATCTTTGGATATAATTATCGCCCTGTCCATATTGTTCTAACGTGAAAGTAAAAACCGTTAAGAATTAATATCTATTTGGCCAAAATGCTGTGCTGTTTGTTCTCTGTGCAAAAAACGCACAACAAAGCAAATGAATGAAAAAACGACAAATATAAAAATAAACTTTTTCTTTTACTGGGTCAGCCCTATGGTTGTTGGTTCTGTTTTTGTTTCTCTTTCTCTTTCTGTCGCAGTCTCAGTTTCTGTCTGAGTTATTTGCCTTTTCTTTTCTGTTTCGTATTTCTTTTGTTTGATTTGCTTTTCCTCCATTCCACTCGCAAAAAGCGTAAACAATGCTACATCTCAAATACTAGTAGAACCTCCGCCCTCCCGGCCATATACCAGTAAATATTTGACGATTTATGACGATTATCAATATGAAAGTGATACACGACCCATGCAGTCCGTTCCCAGCCCAGCCCAGCCGCCGCAGCCGCACTGAGTTCACTCACACAGCAAAAATAAAACCCAGCCAAACCGCTCCCAACTCAAATCCAAATTCAGACATGAAAGAAAGTGAAGAATCTCAAGTTCAAAATCCATTGGGAAGGCTAGATTCCCTTAAAATTCGCTAATATTTGCATATGTACAAATGTTCTGCGTATAAAACATAGAAACACAGATGAATTTAATTAAAGAGTTACCGATGTTTGGACAATCAATCAAATAAACAAACATGTTGAATGTACGCTCAAATTATTATAGAATAAACTTCTTGTGGGTAGCATTTAGTGGGAATCGCAGACAAGTACTTTTCCGATGACTGTTCTTCGATGTTTATTCCAGAATTCATTTTATTCCAGAAGACAGAATTCCAATTGAACAGTGCGTAATACGTAAAGTGTGGCAAAGCTAGTGAGAAAGCCCATAAGCCTAACAGCTACAATTCCATTTGAAATTAATGGAAAAATAATGCTAATCAATTTGCGTATAGAAGAGGCGTCAAATAAAATCTGGTGGGTGACGCGATGGCCATGGCGATGGTGACGGCGATGGGGATAGTGGTAGTGAGTCATGTTAGACAAATAATGATTGTTCCCAATCCAGAAAGAGGCACAAAGAGAGCAAGAAAGAGACAGAAACGGACTGCTTACAATTTGTTCAGCAATCATGTTCCGTTTCTATTGCTATTCCTGTTCCACACTGTTCTATTATGTTCTGTTCTGTTCTGTTCTGTTCTTTTCTGTTCTGTTCTCTGGGTTGGTCGCCAATGGATCGTATAGTTTTGTATAATATCAATCATAATCAATGACAAATTCTGTTATTAATTTTGAGTGTTTTGTCAGCTTGGCTGGAGCGCGACACATTCTGTCAGCGTTTCAGATCGATATATGTAGATGCCCGAGGTATCAGAGGTATCCGAGGTCCCGACTTGGGACTGCTGGAAAGAGAGTTCTGTTCGGTCGCGATAATTATCACTCGTGCCTGGTCATTATATTCATTATGATTATGGTGACTCTTATTGGCCAGGCAGCAACAGCGACAACAGCAGAACGCCGCGTAAAACTGTACAAATGAGTCAGAACTAGATCAGAGCACGACTCGAGAGAGGGGCACCAGAGCTGTAAGATGATCAGGGGATATTTAACGCAGCTCACAGAAACCTGAAGAGGACCTACTCTCTAATATTACAAGTACTGTATGCATGGCATTTCATTGACCTCAATGTACTATCAGCGGAATGGTGGATGGGCTGGGATGGTCCGTAATCTTGCTTATCGATTGCTGGAATAAGTTTGTGGGCAATCACGAAGGCATCTAAACGATTTTGGGGTACCCGGAAGACCCTTTCTTGATCTAGTAGGATCTTTGTAATTAGTAATTGTCAGTCTACATACATGCGAAATAAGTTATACCTCCGAAATTGCTTTTCTGCTTTTCCACCATTTAAAATTAGTGCTAAAAAATTTGATACCTGGTGGAAAGATGTGGACCAAGCAAGAGAGTCAGTGGTCGGAATGAAGATGTATGAGATCAGGCCAAGGCTATATATATCTCGGATCATTCTGTTCGCTGTTACCTATGGTAGGCTTACCACCATAAGGTCGAGTTGAGCGCTCTCTGTTGTCAAGTCGCATTGCCATTTGGCCCTATCCATCCCCAAGCTAGCCAGTGTAGCCGTCTTGGCCATCTATTTTGAATTCCATTTAGGCCAAAAATGCAATATGGCACACAACTTCTAGGCTGACAGACCAGGCAACAATTGACCGATTTCCATCCTCATCCTCATCCTCATCTTCTCTTCCTCCCAAACTTCCAGCTCGGTCTCTAACTCGAACTTCCAAGCCACACTTGGGACTGGTCTGGACCAGGGTTTTGCCTATTCCACCATTCAACTGATAACTGAATGAGACGTTGGCCAACACCAACATGAACAGCAGCAGCAGCAGCAGCATCAACAACAACTTGGTCGGTTGCTCCTAGTAGTCACTGACCTAGAATGCAGCTTCGGCCTCAGCTCTTACTTCAGCCTCAGCCTCAGCCTCAGACTTAGCTGCAGCTTCAGCTTCAGCTTCAGCTTTGGCTTTTACTGTTGTGTTGTCTCTGACGTTCCGTTGCTGCTCTGCAAGCTGTCGCCGTTGTTGCTGCTGCTATTGTTCATGTTATCATACCCTTGCAGTGGGTACCTAGCACATCTGGGTGCATATCGGAGAGGAGTCCACAAATATTCAAGCACAAGTCAATATAAAAGTCAATATTGGATAAATAAAAGCAAGCCACAATAAGCGGAACATGAATACACAACATACACAACATACTCTGCGAATAAATGCCTACAATGCATAAAATATATCTAGATGTCTAGCTAGTTTTATTTGCAAGAGTGCTCCAAACTTCGGTATTCCCGTCCAGGCTTTCGTTCTATTCTTGTTGTTGCTGCTGCTGTTCAGTTCTATTCTCTGTTTGTGTGTCGGCAGCGGCAGCGGCGAAGACTTCGGTTACCAACACGGCTTGCTGCAGCAAACTCACGGCATCGGCGGCAGCCCCAACTTATTAGCATAATCGCAGGCATCCCAGCCGCAGCTCTGGCCAGAGCGTCTGCTGGGCCTCTCTAGAGCTGAAGCCAGAGCTAGAGCTGGAGTTGGAGCTGGAGTTGGAGCTGAAGCTATAGCTGAGACTAAAGCTCCAACTGAGTCTGAGTCTGAGTCTGAGTCTGAGGCTGAGGCTGAGGCTGACTCTGACTGGCACCTCATCATCGGCGGCATCAATTCGCCTTTTGCTGCCTCGTCGGTTGGCGTGTGAATGCGGACTATAGGACACTGAGAGAATCACCCAGAGGGGTGCTTAGTGGTGCGATGGCTCGACTCTGGCCGGTGCATTTCTGTCAGTGTAGTGGGGCATGTTGCATGTTTGGAATTCCTCGGCTAGCGGTGCAGCCATCTTCGTCGCACCAGGCCAACAAAATTAGAAGCGGCTTGGGCTGGGATTCTTGTCCCTCCGCCTCTACCAAAGCCTATAAGTCTCTCTTTGTATTTGGCATAATTTCTGACTTTTATGACTTTTAGACTACGGAGACGCAGATGGAGATGGCTGCATCCCCGTCTCTGTCTCCGTCTCTGTCTCTGTCTCGGTCTCCGTCTCCGTCTCCGTGTGCGCAGAGCTGCTGTGTAACGGCATTTATAACCTTTTCATTAGATTTTGATTTGAAACTCAAATTTTTCTGCGATTTTGTCTCGATAGCTCTTTGTCTGTCTGTCTTTCTTTCTTTTTTTGCCATGTTTAGTCAGCTAATATCGAATGAGGGCGGCCCCGGTTGATGTCTCTCTCTCTCTCTCTCTCTCTCTCTCTGTGTCTATCTCTCTGTTTTCTATTTGCCAATTCTCAACTAATTTCGAGTGCAAACAAATCTGGATTGGGATCACCGTCGATGGCGATGACTCTCCAACTCTATTGATTTCAGGTGAGCTGCTCAGTGGGACCCATGTGGGAAGCCGATGCCGAAGCCGATGCCGAAGCCGAAGCCGCCCAAGTGCAAGACTAAGAGGAGATTTGATTTCTGGGCGATCTAGTTAAAAAAGTGCTGCAATGGAAATGGGAGCACTGGGCTGGGCTTTCCTTTAATGAAAACTGGATCGTTGATGATCATTTCGTTGAGTGATATTGGAGATCTCTGGAGGGGTCTTTGGGTGAATCTTAATTACATCAATTATATTAATATGAATTACATTATGGGAAGAGGAACAGGAACAAGAGGCTGAGAAGACGGGGGTGTGAGTTAGAGAAAGCGGAAGAAGAAGCCTGTACTAAAAACTATTTCTAATAATACTACACTAATGACAGTATCAATGGTTAATAAGGCGCAGTCTGTGAAGGGTTGTGGCCCCTCGTTGATTATTTGCTCATGTCTTCCCAAGCAACTAGTTGTGGAGGGGATTTTTAAAAGACTTTCTAAGGCGTCTGAGGATACTTTCCATTTCAAAACATGCTCTGACTTCTCAGTAGGCTCTGCAGAAATGACACTCCATCAAATATCTGTATCTTTAGGAACTATGTCTTTATGGCCGAGTGCTAAAAGCCATGTCCGTCCGCCTGCCCGGCCTGTTGGACGTCTGAAGAAGAGCTATATCAGTCGGGTGTTGTGTCCAGACAGAGGCGAGGGACAGGCTTTGGGCGCTCTCACCCCTTAAAAGTATGCACAAAAAATGTTTCAGGCAAAACGGAGTGAAACGAATGAATGCGAGCACCGAGTATATATGAACGAATGTCGGACTAAAAAATATAATTAAATGATAGACATATGCATCTATTCTAGGCAGAAGAACTCCCTCCAGCTCCATGATCTTGACTGCCTGGACGCTCTCCGTGCTGCTCACCGAAGCCTTCTCCAGTTTGACCCTCCTTTGCCTCCCCCAATTCATTCAGTATGGAAAATGGCGGAAATTCCCCTCCAGTGCCCCCAACTTGTGCGCCAGGAGGACTAATAGAAAGTTCTCCATGCTGGACAGGCACACTCTCCCCAGGTATAGCAGCCTGTGCTCCTAAAAATCCATTCTGAACGGCAAATCCATCTTCAGTTCCATCAATCTAATAAGCCAAGAGGATTATCAATAGGGTTCTAAGTTCTGGGCAGGTGCAGTCCCTGCAGTGCCACCGACCTGTGCTTCTCCCAATTCATTCAGTTCGGGAAAGCGCGGGAATTCCCCTCCAGTTCCAGCAATACGTTCACCCGGAGAACTAATAGAATCAGCTCCATGCTCCAAGCTCTCCTCAGGTCTAGCAGCCTGTGCTGCCAACAATCCATTCTGAACGGCAACTTCATCTTCAATTCCATCAATCTGTGAATCGGGAGACTTAAGCATATGCTCTCCATGCTGGACAGTGGATCCCTCTGTGGCAATACGTCTACTAACCTGATCTCCTGGTAGTCCATTCTGTACATTTTCATCGTCGATCAGAATATTGCATACGTTGAGGGCCAGCTCCATCTGCCTGTCAACGCTCGCTGACGTAGGGCTCGTCCTGAATTTGCCGAAGAGTATCGATCAAAAAGTTTGCGCTGTCCAGGATCTGGCGGTTCAATTGCAAAATACGCTCCAGACTCTGTCTGTTCAGATCCCCGGCTGGTGGCGGGATCTGTTGCAGGGCACCTTGCTCGGTTCGCATGTTCTGGACGTTCTCCTTCACGGCCTCCAGTAGAATCGTTCTGGGGTCCATGCTGCTCTTGCTACTTGCAACTTGTGTCTGGCTGTGTTCCTGAGAGGTTTCTGACTCGGCCTGGTGTCCTAGACAGAGGGTTAGCTCAATGCCAACCCCGATTCGGTCTACTCGGAATTCCAGCATAATCACAAGATCGATTGATGAACCCCCCACGATAGAGGCCTCAATGAACATTCAATGCAAGGTTCTTCGGATTTCGGTAGATGGCGGGGGCTTTGGGGTCCGTGTCGGTGTCGGTGTCGGGGTCTGGGACTTTTACCCATCTGCCATTCAAGCTACCGTACAAAAACCAAACAAAAAAATTTCTCTGGCCAATGAAAACGAAATTAATTTCACAATTGCGGCAATTAAACGCAAAATAAAATGTGTCTTAAGGTACAGTAAGCTCCCCTTCCACTGACATGTGGCCGGCATAGCCATACCTATTTTTCCCCCAAAAAAAAGCCCCAAAAGAAGCGGAGAAATAGAAGTAATGATCTACGCACTTTTCATTACAACTGTCCGCTAACCGCTGTCCACTGTCCGCTGTCCCCTGTCCGCTGGCTGTGCGTGTGTGTCCCAGCCTTTGGAACTTCTTCTTTTGAGGCTTCTGTTGTCAACTTGTAGTCTTTGTCTACCCTCACGCCTGTTCGGTGGTCCATGGACTTGTGCGCGCATCTCGCTGAGCGACACATGTCTCTTGATCTTGTTGGTGGATGCTCCCCAGCCATTAATGTGCTTATTACTAGTACACACATAAGGTAGCCCTTACAGCCAATTGAGACATGCAATTAAGTGGAAAATGCTCCATGAAA
Organism: Drosophila tristis; assembly: GCA_018150885.1. Classification (NCBI taxonomy): domain Eukaryota; kingdom Metazoa; phylum Arthropoda; class Insecta; order Diptera; family Drosophilidae; genus Drosophila; species Drosophila tristis. Next base: position 218,505 of record JAECWT010000215.1, on the reverse strand, counting down.
TCCATTACATTATTGAATTATACATGCATATAATCAAATATGAATCGAGGGCATACCTGGGGGTCTCTTTATCGAATTCTGGATAGAACCAACCAGAGGCAACTTTTGGCTGAGTTACCGATGAAGGCACAACAAGTGCAATGTCACAGGGCCCGTGGCATGTGGCCAACCAGCCACTCGGCCCTCTGGCAGGGCATGCAGACTTCGTTACGGCCAGATGGGGGAAGCGCACTGTTTCTGGTTGCTGCAAGTAAAATTGCTTGCTTTTGATGTGCCTCAGTCACATTGTAGATTTAGTGGCATTGAAAGAAATTTCACTTTGAAGAAAAGGCACACGCCGTACCGCTTCCGACTTGGTTGGTCGTGGCCTCTCAGTTGGACTCCAACTCGGAGACCAGCTCGAAGACCGAGCTGCACTTGGAGATTGTTGCTGTTGCTGTCTCTGTCGCTGTGGCTGTCGCTTCTCTTCTCTGATTTTTTTCTATTATGTCTTTCTTTTTTGGACTTTTCCGCTTTTTAACAATTATTTCTTTCTTAATTTTGTGTTTGTGTTAACTTGATTTTATTTTAATGTCTGCTCCACACACAAAGACTGCATCTAGCCATCTTTTTGGATGGGGCCCGTCTGGGGCCCGAGACTGCTTTCTTGTTATGGTCATCGTCGCCTCCATTCAACGGAGTCGCTTGAATCTAATGGGTTTTACTTTCATTGCGGCCGAGTGCCGAAAATAACTTCTTGGTCCCCAGCTGATTTCTCCTGATTTCGATACGAAAAACATCGCCGCCCAGACCAAGAGACTTACAGCCCTCAACCCCAACTGAGAGTCAGCTTTAAGGTCGGGATTTTGATTTATGAATTTGGGAACTCAATTGGAACTCCCTCACCCCCACCCGCCACATGGGGCTCGGCTCCTATTGAATGGGCGAATGGGTGAATGGGTGAAAGTGCTAATCCAGAGAGAAGACTGATCGAGAAATATTCATTATGCAAATGAGGGGAATGGAATCGAAAGAAGTTCTCTTCCAGTTCTACCACTGACGAACCGAACGAACCATCAAAATATCCGTTTAGTTCAACTTAGTTTATCCAATTTCTGGGCCAGAGCGGAGGCCCCCCCCACCCGTCCAAATCATTTTTGCCATGTAATGGCTTCTAAGTAATGCTCTAACTCCGAATGGAGCTCCGGTTCTGGTTCTGGTTCTGGTTCTGGTGCTGATTCTGATTGTGTTTCTGTTTCTGATTTTGGTCACCGGAAGCGCGAGAATAACAAAAACAAAAGCAAAGACAGGCAGGCAGGCAGACAGACAGACAGGCAGACAGACAGACAGACAGTGGAATGGAAAAACAAAAGACGAGCAGCAATAAATCCAAAGAGCGCGAAGAAAGTGAGAACAGTTATGTAGTGTAACTGATGCCGTTAGATGTGGAGACTCTGATTTAGATTGAGAACCGAAATCCCCACACAACCGCCGCCTAGAAAAGAACAAAAGAACGACAGAGCGACGGACCAACAGACGGACAGACGGACAGACTGACAGAGCGAAAGACAAAGCAAATACCAAGGCAACCGTATAAATCTCTTGGAGATCTGTTTGGGGCTGGCGAGAAACTTTCTTTCCCAAAAGGAAATGTAGGAAAACGATTCTGATAACGGGTCGCCAGCTCTCTTCAAATGCATTTGACGCCATCGGGCTCGGGCTCGGGCTCGGGCTCGGGATGAGGCTCAGGATCGGACCTGGGAGAGCATCTCGGGCTTGGTCTAGGTCTAGCGTTTTGGTAAACGCTTTCGACTCTGGCTGAGAAAAATAGTTTTCGATTTTCGTTATGGTTTCCGTTTCTCTGCGCCCCAAGGCCTTAGTGGATGCGAGCAACCATTATGCTGGGGAAGATTTGTTTTCCAGACATTCCGCGGAACTCTGTCCACCGATGCACTCCACATCCCAGGGAATATCAGCGCCACCAGATCAGGCATTCACTCGACCATGAGCGGCTGACCAATGGAAGTAGTAGTCCCTTTTATGTGTGAGACCCTTCAGCTGCCATCAGCGGGAGTAGAAGGAGGTACACATGTACATCTGTCCATCTGTACATATCGCCATGGTACCGGTGATGATCTTTTCCACTCTCTTTACTGGGTATCGTCATGGACGGTACACCCACTAAAAACCAGCCGAAACTTGTTGTTCTTCTGTTTCCCAGCTTCTTCGTCGGCTTCTACTTCAATGCTCGATTGATGGCTGACGGGCTCACGTCATCGGCTCACGTTTTTTGCATGATTTGACTGGATTCCGTTAAATGCATTTTCCCAACGTCCCGTTTCACCCACTTCCACCCGGCCACCCAACACCACCCAACCACTCGGCCCCAGAATGAGTAATGGGCACACAGATGGAAGACACAGTCTGAGGAGGAGTCTGCGGAGCCTGGGGAGCCTGGGGAGCGAAGGAGCGACAAAGATGGTCAGCATCCATCGAAAGAAAGTGATTTCTGGTAATTGTTTCGGGCCTGGCTGGGGATGGGGATGGGGATGGGGACGGACCCATGGAACTGGGAAGCCATGGGACAACCGCTGCAGTGGTTCAGTGAAAGCCACCGCAGGGCTGCACGACTGACCGGTGGCCCAGGGCCTGGCAATGTTCTAGAGTCGGGCCCCGGCCCCGGCCCTCTCCGGCCCCGTCTCCGGCTCTGCTCCATTTGGGAAAGTGTACCCAAGTCAGCCACACGCATGAGCAGCAACCCAATAATTTGTCGAGCTCTAAGCATTTCATTAATGGAAATGTCTGCAAAATGATGCCGAAGAATTGAATTGAATAGAATGGAGTGTAGCTGAGCTGAGCTGAGCTGAGCTGAGCTGCGCTGAGTAGAGCTGAGCCAAAGGGGAGGATCTGCAGCCCCAGCCAAGCGTGTGGTTAGCCAAGGGTTAGACTGCAGCTCCAAGTGGGTTTCCAAGTGGGTTTCCAAGTTGCTTAGTGACATAGACAATGACAGTTATGTGCATTCCAATGAGAGTGGGGGACGAGTCGCAATTCTTTGCGGTTTCGGCTTACGAGTGCATGCCACACAGACATTATTTATCATTCCGTGGCAGAAAAACGCTGCAGAGATGAATCCATCGCATCGGAATCATGGGCATTACGTAAACATCGAAATAGTGGGGAACTGTTTCTGTTGCTGTTGCCGGTTGCCTGTCCCACCCCCACTTACCGCTGACAATTTTCCTTGGTTTCGTTTCGAGTTTTGCCACTAATGACAATGGAACACTCTGGGGTACTATCTGGCCACAAAGCATGAAGATGGCGTCCCAGATGGAGATGGAGTAGGAGTTGGAGTTGGAGTTGGAGTCCCAGTACACCCAGATGGTGCTGGGGACACACATTCCATGCTGCTCGTACTTCTGCCTCAAGTGTTTATTAACTGTTAGAGTTAACTAACTAAGTCGGAGCCATGGCATGGGTATGGCATGGTGTGGTATGCTTGTGGAGAATGGGAATATGTTCCGAGTGCTTCCAGCTCCATCTCCATCTCCATCTCCATCTTGATCTCATTTTGGAATTGAATCAATTTTCCGAGTCAACGAAGGCTGAAGAACCCTTTTAGCAGAACCATCTACGGCTGCTCTAGTTCTATTTCTATTTCTACTTATAGTTCCAGCTCTGTTTCTGTTTCTGTTTCTGCTTCAGCTCTGTGTCGGTGAGTCATCAATCATGTCATGGAGTTTCTATTTGAGCCAAAAACAGCTCAGTTCACTGCAATTTGTCCATATTTGCTGCACCCAAAGGCGTTGACAGTCCGAACAGTTCCCAGACGCTGCCACTTCCACTTCCACATCCACTCCCATTCCCATTCCCATTTCCGCTCCAGTATACCGTCCCGTCCCGTCCCGTCCAACTCTCATCCCATTCCCATTCCCGTGCCCCATTGCGATTCTCGCTGCACGGCTTGTAACTAAATATGGCAAAAACACCAATTGGTGTCGTCAGCGCTGCCATTCTTCACCTTTTGTATCGGATGGAATTGGCACCGTTCTGGGGGGATAGGAGGTGCAGGAAGGTCTGCTCTACCCACCTATATACATATGTATTGTTCATTGTGACCCAAATTTATAGAACAGATGGGGACGGACCCTTGAAGAAGACTGAAAGGAAAGAAGCAGGGACTGTGTGGACTGTCGTGCTTATAGCCACACATATGACACTAGACTCTGCTGCGCAGAGAGAGAGGGAGGGAGAGGTGCGGTGCGGTGCGGTGCGGTGCTCGTAGCATGAGAGACAAAACACCAAATTAGTTTTCGTAGCCTAAACGTCTCCAAACACGTCTCCGTCTCCCGGCCATCCGCCGAAGAAGACCAAGCTGTCGCTTATATTTCTCTCGCTCTCACTGCATGCTTTTCCCCGCAGGCTGTCTCTGTTCCTGCAGTTAGTCAGTTATCAAAGTCGAATGTCATTTGGCCAATAGATGCGAGTATGTACGTAATTTATGAAATGTCTTCAATGGATGGGCACGACCGCTTCTGTGCTTCCTAATGCTCTGAAAATATCTAAACGCACAGGGATAATTTCATAGTTAAGTAAACTAAAGGTAAATATATATTTAATGCATATTGTATATGATATATTACTCTTGCAATACGAATGGAGAGTCAGATCTTGTTGGTCCTACTCTTTGACAAGTTGAAAGTTCCCTGGTCTCTGAGCTCTTTGAATTAAATAAATATCTTTGATTTTCTGTTTGCTACACAATGTGAGAGGACGAAGGAAAGCAACCGGAGAAGAACAAGAGAGTCCGGACAAACATGTGAGCCGTGGTCCCTTGCCTTTTTACCCAATTTATTGATTGGTGCAACTCATTTTGTATATCTTATATGTACATGTCTATGTACACTCGTATGGTACGGTATGGTGGTCAATATATTGATTTTATTCTATATGATAGAATACTTCGATTTATTACAGTACATATGTACATAAAACAGAAGTGATTCACGAGGTTGGGGCACAAAATGGCAAAACTCTGCGAGTCGGGTAGGTCTATCTGTATACAAATGTATGCATGTGCCATATAAAATATGAAGTGTTCATTTTCAAAGCTATTCAATGTAAAAACCTTGCTTGTTTTTATGCTATAAGAGCCTACAAATGTTCTGATAATTTGTTTGGGTAGTTCAATTATCAAGAATCATCTTTTTCCTGTACTCAAAAAGAGTTACGGGGTATATTAGATTTGTGGTAAAAGTGGATGTGTGCAATGCAGAGAAGGAAACGCTTCCAACCCCATAAAGTATATATATTCTGGATCAGCATCAATAGCCGAGTCGATAGAGCCATGTCTGTCTGTCTGTCTGTCTGCCCGTCTTGTTGAGCGCCTAGATCTCAGAGACTATAAGAGCTAGGGCGACCAAATTCGGTTTCCATGCTCATGTGATATCACACTGCTACAAGTGTATATCCAAATTTCGCCCCCAAAGGACGAAAATCTGTGGCAGGCGCAATTTTGAAGATACGATAAAACTAAACGATAAGCGCAGTATCGTATAGAATGGGCATATCCACAAGTTTGCCGAATCTGAATCAGATCGGATCATAATTATAGCCAGAATGAAGAAATTCATTTTCAGTTGCTTCCCCCGCCTCCTCCCGCGCGGCGAGCGCCCTCTAGCGGAGAAGATGTAGAATATATGTATATTGTAGATTTAGACAACAGATGTAGCAATGTAAAATGTACAATTTTTTTAAGTTCTGCCAAAATCATAAGCTAAAAATGTGTACTGACTGAGTACGGGTATAAAATTAGAGTCGCGTCCCCAGAAGCGACCGACACGTTCCTTCTCGACTTTTTAAAATTTTTTGTTGTCGAGGAGTTTGTCACCACTTCACCACTCCTCGACGTCGAGGAGGAGTATTTTGAAGACACTTCCGAAAATTATTTTTCGGGCGGAATACAAAAATTGCAAAATTTCTGGAATAAGTGTATCCGCCCTAAAACTACATTGGACTACATTGAATTTTCACCCCACCTAGTATGTGTCTACATACAGCAATCAAGTTTCAGTCCCCTGCTGTCTTTGGAGCAGAAATAGCCGCATCGGATAAATGAATGAAGATTGACTGACTGCGTTGCACTGCACACTGCAAGTATTCGGTGGCTTGCCTCCATTTCATACAGCTGAAGGGCTCATATATGGAAAATCTCTCCGATGATTGGGCCTCGAAAAGTGGCCTGGCTTGGGCTTGGTTGGCATGTTTCATCTAGGTGCATGGCATGTGGCATGTGGCATGTGGCAGTGGCAGTGGCAGTGGCAGATGCTAATGCACTCCACTTTGACTGCCATGCGGCTAACTGTTGCAGGCGAAATAGCCCCAGAACTGGGTCATCATTGTCAGCGTCATCATTGTTGTTGTGGGGATTGAAGTGCGGATGGCTGGAGGGGGGAGGGGGAGCCCATCTCCATCTCCATCTCCATCCCATGGCAGTGCCCTCCTCCCGTTTGGGTGTCACATTTTCATTGCCCCGCTGACGGAATTGGAGCAAATATGAGCAGCAGGGCCCGAGCGGCAGCGCTTGCCATTTTGCAGACTGTCCCCTCCGTACACCTCCTCCATCGTCTACAGCCATAGTGAAGCCATCTCTCGATCTTATTATGCGCGCTCGCATTATAACGGTCCGCCATTACCATTCACCGCTAGCAACGCGAGCAGCTCAAGCAGTGCCCGCCGCTAATGTGGTTCTTTCGTGGCTCCGGCTCCCTAGATCCACAGATCTGGTGCCCGCACCGCACCGCACCGCACCGAACCACACTCCCCACTCCCCCACCCCCAACCCAATCTAGCTGCTGCCAGCACGTAATTAGTCATTTTCCTGTAGCACCTCCCGCACCATTGTTGTCAGCCTCTAACTCTGACGCTAACTCCGACTCCGACTCTGACTCCGGCTGCGGATTGCCTGGGTGTCGTTGTTCTCGTTTTAATATTATGTGTATTATTATTATCTCGTTGCTTGGCTTTTTTCGCATTACCCTTGCTGAAGGTTCAGTCACTTTGGTCAGACGTTTGCAGCCCACACGAGAGAGGCTACTCGAGGCTACCAATCGAGCCACCCATCGAGCTACTCAAACAAATAATTTGGCAGCAGTAATTTTAGGGGTTTGTGATCTACAGCCAGTGGCGATTCCACTGTACGTGCGGGTATTTACATAAAATGTAAAATTCTATCTAACACGGATATATTATGAGAACAAATGCCTCGCTCTGAAAGTTAGCCCAAAGTTAAAGTTTTCCATGCTAGGCCCAAGCCGTAGAGAGATGATGCACCGATCATCAGCTTGGGAAGTGTTTTGTTTTCTAATATTTAAGAGTATAGAAGCTTCGGATTGTCGGAGTTTTCTTTCATGCTTTTTTGTGTTACCGCCTCACTCCTCCCCCTCCCCAACAGCCTCCTCTGTCAGGGCAGCAGCAGCAGCAGCAGCAGCAGCAGCAGTATCTTCCTCTTCGGAAACCGCAACTAAAACAGTTGTTTGTCTCTTCCCTATGCCATGCTATGCCATGCTCTTCTCTTCTCCTGTCTATTCCCCTGCTGTCCCACGATGTGGCGCAATTGCAGTCTTCGAGCGTGACAGAAATGGAGCAAAACTACACGGGACAAAATGAGACCTTGGTGGAAATGGGGGTGGAGTTGGGCTCGGATTCGGATTCGGATTCGGGTTCGCGTTCGGATCCAGAGTTGGCAGTGCATCTGCAGCTGGAAGTGGAAGTGCAAATGGAAGTGGAGGCGTGACGAGGCGGCCGGGCCGTTGCTGAATCTTATTCTGATTCTGGCTTTGACATTAGCCGTTGCCCATTTCGGCCCCTTGATGAAATCATTCAACATATTTAGCCTTATGCAACCAGGCCCAAAATGGAGCAAAATACATTTGTGCTGGCTGACGATGGCCTGGGGACACCGAAAGGAGTCTGTTAATGGTTCGGTTGCAAACGGTACATAGACCGTCTAAGGGTGGATCCTCGGACCAGTTGGACTTCCGAGATGGTTTTCTACGGGTCTGCAGCCTCTGCAGATGCGCGACAATCAGTTGATCGAACTGTCTGCGACACTTACTTCAGTCAAAGAACTTGGGAATTGATGTGGCACTTTGTACTGCGAGTGTGTACGGTCTGCTGTGCAGTTAGGCATAAATCTGCCACTGAACACTCTCCTTTCCGTTGAACTGGCTTTCAATCAGCTCCCAAGTCGATGGGAAATCGGAGTGGAAAGGGGGTAGGGGGGCGATGAGCCGCACGGTTCTTCCGGAGTACGAACGCTGGCTAGGTCAGCATCAGCAGCAATTTGGTGATGCTGCACTGTGCTGAGGGGCGTGGTGCTGGCGCAGACCATCAAGCAAGTCCTGAGGATAGTCTGCTGTAGGTTGATTCTACCTTGCCGATTATTGTGCTGACGCTGCTGGTGCTGATTTTTGTTTTGCGAGCAGTGTCACCTGGATGACTGTAAGCCGGAGCAAGCCAGTTGGTTCCTTCCAGCCGTATGGTTGGCGGAGATCCGTTGCACGCTACCTGAAGTCCCATTGTTGAGATTGTGGCATAAATTGAGTTTGTATCAAGGCGGGTGTCCGTGGCTGCCGTATCCTTCTTGGCCACGTTTACTGTGGAGCCGACATTTGGCGTTTCATTTCGTAGTAGCTGTAGGGGAAAGTCTTCGCTGGCTGTTACTCTTTCGATTACTTTGGATTCGAGCACACCGAACAGATTGCTTGCCACACTTCCCACTACATCCAGCAGTGATCTGTGGCTGTGGCTCATTGTACGAATGCTGAAAGTGTTCAAATATGGATTGCCACTCCACTTGTCATGATGGGGCACTCGTACGTGGACGTGCTTGTGTCTGCTTCTTGCCATTGCCTGAGCGTTGAAGATCCAACATTGTTGTCCTGCCCCGCAATGCATGTTATCCCCATGTTCGTTTCTCTCACAGTCAGTTCGACTATCGGGCAGCCAAATAGATTGTGTTTGATTTGCATTGCACTGAAGGGCAGCTTAATGCAGTCTTTCGGGTAAGACAGTTGATCAGACGGCCTTAAACTTAGTCGACTGGAGGTAAGTACATAAATAAGTACGGATATGTATGGATATTAAAATTGATTGCATAATGCAGCCAGAAAGAGCGTTGAGTGATCGACGGACATTGGCGCATTGCAAGCGAATCAAATAGATGCACAATAATACTTACAAATGTTGTAAAATGATTCGCTGACTTGTGCTCGTGTTGTAGAACGAATGACATGACATTGTCAGGGAACGACAATGCGATTGCATTGCATTCCTCCCAACTGGCAACCAGTTTTCTGCGGACCTGCCCCAGCCCCTGGCCGATCGTCCCATCTTTGCATCATGTCTCCTGATCCTCCTCAAAGTCAGCTCGGACCGAAAACGAAACCGGAACCGGAGTCCGAGTCGAAGTCGTCGTCGGGGTCGGGGTCGGGTTCGGGTTCGGGTTCGAGCCAAGACCAGAGGCAGAGGCAGTAACATTTAGTACAGAAGTCGGCTGTGGGTCTGAGACGGGACCAACCTGACGTGGCTGAGTCCCCCTTCTCGGGCAGAGACAAAGGTTTGATGAACTCTTCGATAATTTGCATTGGCATCGGACTCTCAAGTGAAATAAATTGAAATGCCAGAGTCGGAGTCGGAGTCGGCGTCGGCGTCGGCGTCGGAGCTGCGGCTGTAGCCAGCGAGAGTCAGTCAGGGAAATCATTTTGCACACTCGAGTGCGGCCGAGACTTGGAGTTGTCGATTGCGGTTCCATTTCCATCTGCAATAGATCGAAGCGGTCACTGGAGCTGCAGCTGCAGCTGGAGCTGGAGCTGGAGGGGCAGTTCTCATCTAACTAAATTCAGAATCTGATTCAGATTCCGATTGAGATTGAGATTGAGATTCCGATTCCGATTACTCGTGTCTGCTCATTTGTCGCTTGGCTGATTATCCCCAACTGCGTTCTGGCTGGGCTTCGCTGTGCAGTCTGGGCTTAGCATGGATCTGGGGATCAATCAGCGCAGCTTGGCTCGGCTCGGCTCAGCTCAGCTCAGCTCAGGTCTTCTAGTATGTACTTAATGTCTGCATTTTGTGTGCAGTCATCGGCGGGACGGGGCCGTGGACGGGGCCGAGTCCTGCCCTAAGGCCCAGTCTTCGCACTCGGATGGGCTGCCTCTCAGCCGATGCGGGTGCGGACCGACTCCAGCTGGCCCAACCTGTATGGCTCCCCTGCCCAGTGCCAAAACTCAGGCGAGCTCTTTTGTTGGCACCAGTCAGCAGTCTTCTGCGGGCTGGGAAATCTATAAAACAGAATCTCATCATTCTGCTACCCATTCGGGCTGGCCCGTCGGGAGTATCTTTGAGCCACCACCACTGAACGTGGAGTTTGCTTTCTTTTTGGGTATCTGGCAGCCCATCCATCCCAGAGCTCATCCCACATCCCATTGCCTCTCCTGCTGGCTGCTAGCTGCTGGCTGCTGGCTGTTGGCTGTTGGCTGTTGGCTTCGGCGCTGCCTGACAGATTTCCATCAGCAAGTTCATCAATTTCTAAAATTGAAAAACCCCAAGGAGGAGGTAAGGTTACAGATGGAGGCGGTTGATGAAGATAGCCAGAAATGGCGAGAGAATATCCAAACTAGGGAGACCCGGCCAAGAGATATAATTTCTGACTTAATGAAGCATAAAATGGCTGCCAGAGAAGCAGTCACAGTCACAGCCAGAGTCAGAGCCAGAGTCAGAGCCAGCGTCAGCGTCTAGGCAAATTTTTTTGATTGTGAAAGTCGGAAAACCGCAGAGACCCGGCAGAGACCCGGCAGAGACATGGCCAGGCCCATGCCCAAGTCGGACATTCACAGTTTCTGTGATAAATTTATTCCCATGATTTAAACCTATTAGGGTTAGAGAGAGCATGGACCCGACCTAACCCTGATCTATGCAGCCAGCTGATCTGGCTCCTGCTGACCAGCCTTGAACTGAACTGCAGCCTCACCAGCCTGCCCAAATGACAGTTTGCCAGAGCAGCAGCACACATCAAGAAGTGCTCAAATTATATGTCTGTCGACATCTGATTTGATTGATTCTGATTTTGTTTGCGGCACAAAAGAGCCACAGACTGAGACTCAGACGCAGACTCAGATGCAGACACAGACACAGACTCAGACCCAGAAGCAGAAGCAGAAGCAGACCGAGTCCGGTCAGTTTTCACATTTTCATTCGGATTGCATCTGGTTAGCAGACAGGCAGAGAACTTTGCCACCATTAAAGCTAATCAATTTCAACCACAGGCAGTCCATCAAAATTTGTAACAGGCCCCGCGGGGCGTTTGCTCAGCCCCAGATGAAGCTGCAAGAATGATACCCGGTAGGGATCAGTCTGGTGTCGGACCTGGTGTTGGCCTGTGCAAACAACGCTGAGCTGGAGAGCAATATTCTGGCTGTGATCTCCATTTGACACGGCCTGATGCTCGAAATGATTAACATGTTGCACTCCTGGTAGCCGCTCAGCATCTCTCCAGCATCCAGGAGCGCCCTATTCGATGCTCCCATGGGACTGTGGGGTACCTGGTACCTGGAAACTCGCTCATATCCTTAGACCTTTAGATGTGTATAAATGTATGGTGTGGCTGAGGTGTACAACAAATCGAACCTGTGAGCTGCATTCGGAATTTATTTGCCCGGGAGATCTTAGAGGGTGCTAGATAAGGTCGTTACATGGATCTGCAATGGCGCAACATACCCCTGGACTCTGCGAGTAGCGGGTATGAAAGTGGAGACCAGAGGATGCTTGTATGGATGGATGGATGGATGGATGGATGGTTGAATGCTGGAAGCTGTGGGCTGGCTACTTGCCGTGACGAAAGCAGTCAATCAAGAAAAGGATCAGGCTGGGCTGAGCTGAGCTGAGCTCTCCCCCAGCGCTTAGCCCTGAATAGTTTTGGACAGGCAAGTTTGTTCGCATTCACGTTGAGATGTTATGTATCCACTGAGGCAGGAGGATCGCGCCAGACAGTATCCATGGTGAGCGACGTAGATGCGCCTCTTGCCAGAGAAGCAGATTTGATGATAGAACCACATGATGGGAGTGCACCTTTCCTTTTTACCTGAGTGGGAAAAGAAGGCGAAGGCTTAGTCAAAGTTGAGTCCAAGTCGATGGCGTTCCCAATCATCCATACTCCTGGCTTCCACTGCCATGCATCCGCTCATCAGAAGCCACAGGATCGGAAGTAGTCCCATAATGTAGACCCACTCGTTTGCCAGAGCGGATGGTAATGTCCGCACTCCGGCACAGCTCTGCTTGTGTTCGGGGTGTCAGTCAGTGTGGGTCCGATGGATTTGTCACACTTAATTTAGGTAATGGGCCCCGCTCTGAGGCTTTAGAGGAGAGTAGGAGAGGAGGAGAGGAGGAGGAGGAAGCTGCTGAGGATACCCCAATAGCGGACAGATGTGTCAACTGATGGCTGATGGCTCCCCAGGCTCATTATGGCTACGCTACGGTGCTCCGTACTGTCGGCAGACCCTGGGGGCCTTTTGCATGGACTGGGGCCTCAGTCTTTGACCAGCACGAATATTCAATTAAGCCAAATTACAAACTTTAGAGCAGGAAAGTGATTCGGCCTCCAACTGCAATTTGCACACTCATCGGCTGCGGTGCTGTCTCTGGGCCATGGCCTGTGGAGATCGGAACTGGAGGTTGAGTTGTCCAAAGGTTGAAATTAGCATGACCCCTGGCTGATGAGCCTGATGGTGTGATGGGTCAGATGGAGCTGATGGAGCTGATGGAGCTGATGGAGCTGATGGCTAATGGAGATGCCCAGTACCGTTTGCCATCCTCTAAGTCACATCCTCCTGGCTCTGAACTCCGCCCGACGCCCGAAAAACTCAACCTAAACGGAAAAGCCAAGTCCAATAAGTGGGCAAAGACATGGCCCTAACAAGATCGTCAGTGCAGGTCGACGAAGGGGGTGGGGCGGGCATGGGTATGGGTATGGGTATGGGTATGGGCAGAGTCCCAAACAATGACAAGAACAAAACCAGAGGAAGAGAATGAGATTATGATTAAGTGCTCCACGTTCCACGTTCCCCGTTCCCCGTTCCGCGTTGAGTTTTTCCAGCTCACAAATGAAAGTTACCTTGACGAATGACCCATTTAGCCACAATACCAAAAACACTCACACACACACACACACACACACACACACACACACACACACACACACACACACACTACACACTGTAGATGTGGCTGTGGCTGTGGCTGTGGCTGCGGAGATGCTAAGAACCCACGAATGGAAAAAGGTCAAAGATAAATGCAGGGGCACGAGTACAAAGACCCAAGCAATTTATGTATGTATGAACGAGCATAAATACTCGTAGGTATGGTGCCAAGAGCATTGAGCCCCTCATTCTATCTCAAATTAAATTATATTTCTCCTCTCGTGTTTGCTCAAGTCCGTCCCCTCTCTGCGTTCTGGGGCCAATTACATCTTTATGGTCATAAGTAGAACCGAAAACCAAACCAAACCAAACCAAACCAAACCGATCCTAAAGCCCAGCCGAACCAGACCGAATCGAAGCCAGAGCTTGAGGGCTTGTGCCCCGTATAATTGCAGCGAGGCAGTGATTGGGCTATCGAGCGATCGGGCAATCAGAGATCGGTTTTCGCCCAGGGTTGCAGTCGTCGGTCCGTCGGTGGCTTTCCATTTTCCATACATATCACAGACTGATTCGAGCTTTTGGCCATACATACATGTAATTATATAAATTAAAGGGCATTTAGAAAATTTAGCAGTTCTAATGACCTACAAATTGTAAATGCCCAAAACTCTCCGCCAGACTAGACGCCGCAAAGTTGAGTGGGAAAAAGGGGGCCGCGGGCCGGTGGGCCAGTGGGCCGGTGGGAATGCGCCCCGAGTTCCATTTATGGCAATTGGCTCGAAATCATGGGAAATCGGCAATAGCAATCACTTCAAACTACTAGCTTCTGTTGAAAATGAAAACTCAGACAAAACGATTCCGAATCAGTTTGGCGCCGATTGCGATGGGGCAACCTGCTCGAGTAGAAAGTCACCTGCGTTTTTTTTTTGTATTTCTGGGGCTTGAAAGCCTTAGCAAGTGGCGTCAGCCATAGAACATGTCTACTGTGGTGTCTACTGTGGTGTCTACTGTGGTACTGGTTCATACTGGTAGTGCACTTTCCAGCCCTTACTTGTAATGCTACTCAGCGGCTCTTGGACAAGTGAAATTACATAAACTGAAAATGGTACTTTAGAGTTAATAGACACGTCTATCAGACAGGGGAGTACTTACACTTCATACTCTGCATAGAAGGCAATAATATTCCTAGCGAAACTCCAGTGAAATGAAAGAATATGAAGCGAGCTTTTATGTACATAAAAGTACAAGCCACCTCGTAGGAGCAATTAGCTATTTAAAATTATTTCGAGATTAATGATCTAATAGTTAACAGTTAATAGTTAATAAAAAAAGCTTAAAAGCCTAAAAGCCCGTCAAGTTGTGGCAAATTCGTCAATTACCATTTTTGAACTATCGGTAAAGCGGGATCTATAATCCCCTGCCCCTCCAATAATTATTCCTGGTGCAAATGACATCACAGTGGATGCGACGGCAAGCCCCGAATTCGATTTCGAATCAAAACAAGTACTAGCGGAAAAACTAGACTCCTGTGTAATGCGTCCACCACATGCCGCAAAATAGCGTCAGCACCTATGGAAACTCTCGGAAACTCACTTTTGTAGCAGAACAACATTTAAATCACTGCGATATGAGCCTTATACTGAGGGGGATCAGCAATTCTCATGCGCAGTAGCTTCAAGCATGTCCCAGTTATCCTCATCCCCATTGCCGATGGGCAAATTCAAGCCGCAAACATTTCTATAAATAGTTCCCAGGGCGAAATAACAATCTGAGCGATCTTCTGTCCGCCTGGTACTGGGCAAGCTGCCAGCTCCCGTTCCCTGTTTTCCACACTGGGATCAAAATACATTGCGGCGAAGCCCCAATGGTGGGCAAATCTCCGTTCCTGCCCCTATCATACTCACCTCAGCCCCAAATTGGAGTCACCAGAAGACGGCTTAACCAACACATCCAAGAGAAGCTCTCTACGCAACACAACTGCGTCGCATGCAAAAAAATGGAATATAACCTTCTGGTTATTATTCGAAGAAATTAAGAAGCAAGCAGCACCCACCTGACCTAACATTTAATGGAAAACTATTCCGCGCAAGACAAGTCCTTGCTACCTCGGTGTTCACTTCGACAGAGCACCTTAGAGCTACGGTCATTAAATGCCAAAATAAGCTCAGAAAGTTGCATTGGCTATTAAACAAAAAAAAACGCATCTTAACAAAATGAGAGTCATGCAAGCAAAGACCCTTAGGGCGATGGCAGGTGCCGCCTGGTTTGTGCGGACCACTAAGCTAGAAACAGATCTCCACATCCCAGAAATTGGAGATCAATTACACCATCACAGCAGCCAATATAATGATCGGCTGTCGAATCACCCAAATGAAGCAGCCATAGGACTAAACACCCTCAATCCCACCTAGACTTAAACCGACACCCATCGAACATCAAATGTAGAAAATTTGTTTAACAAAAATGTGGAATTAATAGAAAATAGTAATAAATATAATTTTGGTTCGACCTGTTAAAATATATATCTGTAAATAACTAGAAGCTCTAAGACTAAAGAAAGCCAATATAAATTTCAAATATGTGGGGTCAAAGTTAAGTTAAACTGATTTCTAATAAAAAAAACTAATAATAAAATAAAACAAATGCGGGATCTGTCCAGGCAGATACATAGGGCCGCCCCTTCCGTGAATGTGATTATAACAACAGATGGGATTCATATAAATCACCGGCTTGAAAAGTTATTGAGCATTGGAATACCTCTGACCCCCAACGATGATCGCCTCCAATTGCAGGCCCACAGAATCGTGGATTTGGGGGGACGGCAGACAGCCATCAAGCACAGACATGGTGATGATACAAATGAGCATCGCACAGCTGGACCTAGCTACGTATGTACATATGTATGTACATATATCCTCCAACTTATCACGAGCCATGTGTTTAGGGAACTGTGCTGAACCGTTACCTTGACCATACTTGGCCACTGGCCAGCAACGTAAAGTTCCATCCAATTGACGAATTGAGCTAGGCACCAAACCGAACGGAATAGGACGGAACGGAATAGGACGGAACGGAACGGAACGGAACTGAGCAGAGCATCACTCAGTACTGAACAGATGGATCGGAGAGAAGCCAAAGTACTTGTTGACTAACTGGATTCTGGGACTCTCTGTGTGAGCATGGGACTGTCTGGGGCCATGGTCCGTGGGCCATGGGAAAATGCAAATGACTGCCGATTGTTGGCCAAGACACAAGACAAGGCGCATTAGCATACAACACGATCATCAGTACAGCTCCAGTACCAGTACCAGTACCAGTCCCAGTACCCAGTCCCAGTCCGAATACATTCCCCATTATTGTTCTGATCAACGTCCGCACATGTCAGCGTTGTGCCCGGTCCCAATACCAATACCAATACCAATACCACTACCAACCACAATCCCACGTCCATAGCTAACGGTTCAGCCACATGTCCATGCCCATGCCCCTCGCAGGCAAGGAAAGCGAAAGGAAGCTCCTTGGGCAGGCAACTATTTACTAGATCATGGATCATATTCTGATGGATTCATTGACCTGGTAACCTCTTCCCAATGGTGCGCAGCTATTGTCTAAGTTCCCCGCTTCTGGGTCATCAACTGAGCCACGTCTGCTGATGTTGGATTCTCGTACTTGAACATACCTGATGAACTATCAAAATATTTGGCGTCATTAAGATCGGTGATTATATTTTGCTCTATTCCATTCCGCTCGGGAGAATACCAGTTCTCTTGCCGTGGTCCGCACTTAAATAGATGAGCAAAGCTTCATTTGGCCTGATGATGATTACTCTGCTCCACTCCACTCCACTCTACTCTACTCCACTCCATGCCTCTCCTCACCGCTCCGATCTGTTGCGATTTGCTCTGCTCAGCTCCTCGTTGGTACTGCTAATGGGCTCTGATGTACCGTTAGCCGTAGAGCGCTAAAATCTTAATAAGTTTTGCGAATTCGCCCAGGCAGTTTTGTCGCCATACAGACAACGGCTCTTGGAATTATCGAAATTCGCTCCTCAACTCAAATTCGAGTAGTGACACCAAAGGCGGATCTGAATGAACTTCCTGAAGGATCAGGCCACTACATCTACAAAAGTACCAAAAGTTCCAAAAACGGAAACTATGCAAAGTTCCACTCATAACTAAGGATCTGCCATAGCTGCTGGGGGAGAAGTTTTGTTGGCTGCACTAAAAATCAAAAATCCACTTGTAGCTTTGTTCTCTCTATCGTGTGAACCATCACCTCTAAAAACAACAACAAAGAAAAATTGAGAAATATGCAAATTAACATCGTGTAACACCTTCAAAATAATACTTTCAACCAATATTATCATTGGATACGAGATTTTTGTTTACCCCTGTGATGCAACAGGCCCTTCTGGACTTATGGCAGGAGAACAACGACGGTTTTCGTGGCATAAGAAAGAACTCTCACATCTATAAAGAAATTTGACGAGCAACTAAAAGAATACGGACCGTCGCATTTCCAAGTAAAACAAAATTGAGAACTTGAAAAAAAAAACATGTACAAAACATGCCCCTAATTGCCCCTTTTTTGTTTCAATAACTTTGCAGAAGGTTGGAACTTCAGGTGGCAGCCCATCGACATGGGAGCATTTTGAGAAGGTCTCTTGCAAACCCCTACAAAATCCATGGATATTAACCCACTTGACAGCACAGGTAATATGTATATTAAATATTATTAATTTAGTTTGCACAATTTTGCAGATTCAATGTGGTACTCGACCTCGAATCGGATACTTCGGACCTGAACAGCACCGAACGGAGCTGACATCTGGCTCCAAACAAATGCGTCGTCATGTCAACACTGTCGAAAAACAAATAGAAATAGAGGAAAACTGGAGGAAAGTGGAAGTTATGCAGAATATGTCAGATGAAGATGCCGATTTTCACCTAAAATAGCTGAAGATCTTTAGAAAGAACTAAATAATAATGAATTCATATTTGAACTTTGGTTTATATATTGTATTTGTGGTAAAAGTTTCGGTATTAGCACAAAAACTTAGTATTGTTACCGAATATGACTCCCAATAATCAGATCAGTAGCATTTTTTTGATGTCCAAGAGTTTGGGGGGTCGGTCACAACTAGTACCTGGTCCACAACAGGGGGCCCTCTCCCTTGCAATTGCATGTTAGATTTCGCCACATACAAAATAAATCGGATCGTAATGCTTTCTGTGCAGCAAAACCAAATAAAAACACACACACAAAAACACGGCCAGCAATTATGGTTTACGTCTCTCGCAAAACAAAAGACTTGCAAAATAAAGTGGATTCAACGAATAGTTAATCTTTAAGCTTTCGCTTTTATTCTGAATTCTTGATTTCGTTTTTCGATGCATTTTGCATTTAATATATGTACATATGGATACGTCGAAAGCGCGAAACTTACAATAAAAAAACCAGAAGACCAAAAAAACACAGAAAAAAAATAGTTATACGGCAAAACAAGAGACAGAATATTTCATACCGAAAAAATAAGCCAGACATAATTAGTAGAATCGCAGGAAAAAATTGTATATTCATTTAGGCACATATTTGTTATATATTTTGTAATGTAAGTTAAAAGCATAAACTATATAATGAATAATGCACAGGACACACTTTGTATTGCATTTCAAACAGTAACAGTTCCAAGCGGTGCTGTGCCTAGTGTGGCCGAAGTGGTCAAATGTCTAGTGCAACCATACGGTTGCAGTATGCAATGCAGTGCACACCACTGGTCGCCACAAAAAAAATATGGCAAATTTAGCAAGCAAACATTTGAAAATACTAGGCCAAGTGTTTGTTTTATTAAATGTTCAAGTCAGTTTTATTAATTGCGTTTTAAGAGTAAGCTCTTTAATCTAATTTGGAAAATCCACTATCGTTATTAATGCCAATATCGATATCAATGCTGATATCGATATACTAATCCTCTTTGCTTACAAATTTCCAATTGGGAAACTAACTACTAATTGGTACTATCTACTAGCAAATTCTAACTAACTACTACAAGGAACTACTAAGCTAAAACGCAGAAGCTAAAACCACATAAGTACGTATGTTCATAATAATATACACTTTCAAACCAATCTATTTCTGTTTGTGGCTTTCTATTGCAATATAGTGGCGCCATAAATATAAATTTTTATAGCGGCTTTGGCCCGACACAGTAGCGCCAGCTGATGAGACAATTGTGTACTTTCAAGCAGTTTATATTTCATAGCAGACAGCTCTTGCCACTGCGTAGCAAGGCAAAACAAAAGCTGGCTGCTATGAAATGGGGAAAAGGAATTTTTATCAGTTATTGGTTTTTTTTGCATATCCATATAATAATTTTTAAATTAAATTAAATTTTAAAATTGTTTGTGTATTCAATAAAGTTTTTTTTTGGCATTTTATTCATTATTATTGCTATTATTATTATTCTATATTTGAACATTAATTTGCGGACCAAGTCCGGAGAGGAATCGATGGTAAGGGCCAAGCAGGCGGAACTGAGGAATCTACAGCACGGAATCCGAGGATCCCAGCACGAGGATCATGAGGAGATCCCTCAACTGGAGGCAAAGTACGCCCACATCCAGCAGTCGATAGCGGAGCATCTGCGTCAGATAGATACCCACATGGAGAACGCCAAGATGGCACTGCAACAGAGTCTCCAAGCCACTCCTGTGTCCACAGTTGAATGAGTTTTGGGTACCTATGTATGAGCTAGTGGATTGACTGTGGACTGGATCCTCTAGAGCTTTATGCCCCCTCTCGACTCCTCGTACTCGCTCCCCTGTTTCAAATTACAACTTTCAAATTGGGGATACTTTTGTGGCAAAATGACCTAAAAATACATACTACATACTATATTAGAAAAGGCATTATACATATGTACACACAATATGTACCTACACATCTTTCAGACTTACATATTTTTCAATTTCCCCTTCGACTAGTTTTATGACTGGGAAGTTGTGATAAAAGCTGAGCTCAGCTCTTGCGATTGTTAAATATAAACTGTCACAGGCACTTAAAACCTTTTAGATGACTTTGTGACTTGGTTACTACATATATGATCTAGTCAATTAATATATTGGAGTAACAATTTATTCCTCCCTAAAGCTGCATTTATTTATTGGTTTTCGGAGAGGGTATTAAGGGCTTCGATTCGTTTAAGTCACTCTTCTTAATGTTTCTCTTCTTTCGAAGCTTTTCCTTAGTTTGTGTGTTTATTGTTTCACCGCCTGACAAGCGTAACCATAGAGTTTCTGGCAAATTGCATCACAAGCGCGGCCCCAGTCTTTACCAATCCACACTCACACTCACACTCGCACTCACATTCACATTCACACTGTCGCTGACACTCTCACTTAATGACGACGACTATCATCCAGGCTAGTCGGACTCCGACTCCGACTCCAACTACGACTTCGACAAAGTCTTCGACTTGGACGTGTGCCCAGTCATTGGAACGTTACCGGTGGCTCGTGCTCTTCCAGAGGTGTCGACTGCAACTTGGCGGGGGAGCTCCAAAGGAAATCGTTCCCCTCTTGCGGATCCGCCCATGGATGTGGCAAGTCTGAGGTCGTTTGTTCATCTATTGGCATTGCAACACGCTGATTGCCGACTGCTGGCTGCGAAGCTTTTACGATTCTCCATGACTCCTAATGAGACGCTTTCTTGCATGCGACTTCTGGCTGGACCGAACAGTTTTTCCATTTCCAGTTGATGGGAACTCCGACTCGATCAAGTATTTCATGTTCATGTCGCAGTCTCAAGTTTCAAGTACAGTTACGCACTGGGTGCAGGTTACAAAATAGATACATGCACACTCGCACTTGTATACGCAGTTCAATTA
Source organism: Drosophila tristis (assembly GCA_018150885.1). NCBI lineage: Eukaryota > Metazoa > Arthropoda > Insecta > Diptera > Drosophilidae > Drosophila > Drosophila tristis. Next base: position 197,451 of record JAECWT010000215.1, on the reverse strand, counting down.
GGGGAAATCCAGTAGTTTTTCATCTTTTCGTCTCACACTCTGGAGGGTGTGTGCGGGTGCTCCGGAGGATGCTCGAACTTTGAGCTGTGTTGTTATCTTCTGTTTTCCTTTTTGATTGAAAGTTTCCCATGGTTCGATTGATATTCCTTCAGGAACACACCACCCCAAACTCGTACATAAATAAATAAAGTAACCATCAGCCTTAGAATTGACCTTAGGTCATAAGAAAATGTTCTCAAATGTTCAATTATGAAATTATCACAAAGGGATGTGTGGACCGAACTGTTTTCGTGCCAGAGGGGCGGGATAGGTGGTAGGGGTGGCGACCGGGATCGAAGACTTTCCACTTGACAATACGAATATTTTTTGTGAATGGTGTTTGAGGCATTGCGACATTTTTGTGCCAGGTGCTGTTGCCGTTGCTGTTGCTGTTGCCGTTGCCGTTGCCTTTACTTTTGCTTTTGCTTTTGCTGGTGTTATTATTGTGGTTATTGTTTGGGCCATGCATTTAAGCGAGTTCTGCTAGTTGGCACATGTACGGTGGACTGGTCAGCTAACTCATGAGGTCACTCCACTCGGCCACTCCACTGCACTCCAGCCCAGCCTCGCTCCACGCCTCGGCACTCGCACTGCATTGGCTTTAGCGAAAATTGATCATAAAAAGCATTCGTTTGGTTTCATTTAGGCAACGAAGTTGGTCTCCTCCACTGCCCCTGCCACTGCCCCAGCCAGTGCGACTGCGACTGCCCCTGCCCCAGCTTCTGTTGCAGTTGCATTTTTAGTTTGCAATTTGTATTTGCAGTTGTCGGGTTTTTGTGAGTGCATATTATGCCTTCTGCTTGTTTGCTTTATTGCGCTTTTCCACCACACACACACACACACCATACACCCAAAAAAGAAAAAAGAAAAACCGTACATACATCCATAGGCACACTATACATATGTACATATCTATGTACCTTCGGCAGTGCAATTCCGAGAGACTCCATGCAGCTCCATCTCAAGCTCAGCTGCAACTCCAACCACGAACGAACGACCGAACGAACGTTTGAGTCGCCAGCTTGTCCATTGGCTTCCAGAGCTCAGGCAGCCAGCTCCCAACGTTGGCGGCGCTTGATCAGTTGCGGTTTTTACTTTCATCGCTTCGGTCGTCGGAGTCTCGCTGTCTTCATCATCGTGGTCGTCGTGGTCGTCGTGGTCGTCGTGGTCTTGGACTTGCCCAAAATCCCGAAAGAAACACCCAAGCAGAAACGTGCCCAGTGTGTTCAGAAAACAATTTGGTTGGCTTTTCTTTTCATTACATTTACATTTACATTGGCATGGCTTGGCTGGGCTTGGGCTCTTGTTTGTCCATCCACTTGCCACCCCATCAGCACGGGCTGGGTGTGTGTGTGAATGGATTCACTGCTGCATTGGCTTGTACACTACTCGCGCAGGGTGGATCTACCTATCTATCCTGATCCGCACCACAGTACCGTACCCATACCGTAACCATTCTTTAATATCGCCCTACAAGCTGCAAGCATCATTTGGGACCCAACAGAAATTACGTATACCAGCAAGAATATTGAAAAGTGCACTCGTTGTGCCACTTTTATAGCCACTGAATTACCGGGTATCCGAAAGTCATGGTCCTCTCACTTTTGCTCGATTGTTTGTTCGTTCAATCGAATTCGAATTCGAATTCGAATTCGAGTTGGCTGTACAACCATCGCCACCCACACTCCTAAGCCTCCTAAGTCCGAGAAGCGTTTGCTAGAAGGGGTCAACCAGTCCTGCACCCCAGAGTACCTGAGTACCTGAGTGCCAGAGTGCCTTTCACTTTCCTCCTGCAACTCGTAGAGACGTGAGCCAGTCCAGTCCAGTCCAGTCCAGTCCGGTACCGCATTCAGGCTAATGTGAGTTCCGTTCTGATAGTAGCTGCAGGAGCTCATCTGTCAATTGATGGCAATTGCATAATATGCTGAAAACTGAGTAACCCGAGCCGCAGATCATCATCACACCATCGCTGCGAATGGATACGTTGGCGCGGAGACACGGAAGTTATATAAGCAATGATACCAATAACCCCCCGACGAGTCGGCATTTTCCAGCTTAGCCACGACCACGACCACTTCTCTGGTGGCGGGATGGTGGCTACTGGCTGAATTCATGGATGCATGGATGCATGGTGGACACAACACGTTTAACAAGTTTTTCTCTTTCAGGAAATTTTGCAATTTTCCCTCTTGCCAAAGCAGGGGTCTCTGCCTAGAAACAAATCAAATGAAAATCGATTCATAAGCAAGTGAAAATTGCGTGCCAAAGTCCAAGTCCATGCTCACACACACTAGGTCCCAGCCCCAGCCCCAGCCCCAGCCCCAGCCTACAGAGAGGGGCCCGGCCCCGTTCCCTAGTCCCTTTTGCATCCAAATCTTATCACGCTGAAGCCTTCGTTTCAGTTTGCCCAACCCACGAAGCTAAGGAGACCGCCAGGGTTAATTGGAATCTGAGATAGCGACAATGACAGCTAGGCAGCGCAGAGGAGACGATTGCCCCCACTGTGTCCCAAGGGAGCTCCATCAGTATACCTAAGAAGAGGCAGAAAATGCATCGCAGAGATTAGCTGAACATTCTAAGAGATAATACACACAGCCTCGCAGAAGAGCCAGCGGAGAGCCAAGGAAGCGAGCAGTGAAAGGAGGAAGAAGGGAAGGACGGAAGCCAACGCTTAAAATGCAATCCCCAAGGATCGCTCTGGTGGCTGGCCTAGTACTCATTGCCTGCCTGCTCCCAAGCACCAGCGAAGGCTCCACAGAGCCCCATGAGACTCTGGGAGCGGAGGCATTGACAGGACATCAGTATTCCGGCGGGACAAACATAACCGTCCTGCATGAGGTGCACAGCGATGGGGAGATCCCAGTTGACCCGCCTCTCACCCTAAACACCCACGAGGTGCTGCCCCTGAAACCGCTGAAGAAGAAGCCCTACCTACCCCTGGAGAAGATTCTGCCCGCCCTCGAGTACGTAAAGCCGCATCCCCTCAAGGAGTACGAGCTGCATCCGGTTACGTTCGATTTCAATCTGGGCGATCTCGAGGACCTGGAGCACGAGGTCATTAAGAAGGGTGATCTCACCATCCAGGAGCAGCATGTGCTGGGCTCCGAAGCGGTCACTGGCACCGAACTCAGTTATAGTCCCGATCCTAATCCAGACGAAAACGACAACGTCGATGTGGACATTGCCGAGCCTCGGTCCACAGAGCCCACAACAGCCACATTGCTAGCCACCACGACGCCAGCCTCAGCCTCAACCTCAACCTCAGACTCCTCCTCCTCCTCCTCCTCCTCCTCACCCACTCCCAGCACCCACATACTCAAGATCCTGAGGAACAAGTCACCGCCGGCCGCCAAGATTGGACGGGATCTGCTCAAGCAGAGCGACGATGAAACGCAGCTGAAGACCCTGGGGAGCACCATCAACAGCATCAGTCGGTATCTAGGGAGCAACGCCTCAGCCGCGGGCATCAACAGCAGCATGGCCGAGAGCATGTACGGCTCGCCCAATTACTTCCAGATCGTGGCCAATCTGTACGATCACTTCTACTGGCAGATCTCGGAGATCCGCACCAGTGTGCGCACGGGCTGTGGCCTGGAGATGCAGGCCTACCTCACAGCACTCCACTCCAGCTACGAGTGGGCCCAGAAAGGTGAGCATCCACGAGATCCTCACGAGATCCTCACGAGAATATCCTCGAAATCGAACTTAAACTACACGAATCCCACATTCATTTTCTAGCCTACGACTCCTCGGGCCGCTATCGGGGTCAGCTGCTTTTCGGGAACGACAAGTGGCTGGGGCAGCTCTCCTTCTGCTATGAGCTGAACCGCCAGGGCACCAGTGGAGAACGCAAGCACTTCGACCTCGAGTTTTATGTGGCCGATGTGGCCCTGCATCTGCCGAGACTGAATCGATCGGTGAGTGAATGGGGCTCCCAGAGGACCCAAATATCTCGGAGCGTGCACTTCAGACTAAATGTTCATCCATTAGATGCTGCTGAGTCTGGGCGAGTGCCTGCCCAAGTCGTGCTCGGCCCACGATGTGCAGTCCATACTCTCGTTGGATCCCTATGCCCGCATGCTAATCGTTCTGGGGGCCCACAACTCCTCGCTGCAGCAGCCTCCACTCCAAGTGCTGCACGTGCGCACCGTGCCAGGGGTCTACAGCCACTGGCGACAACTCAAGTTCCAGGTGTTCATGTAGGTGCTCTGTGCTATGCGAACCCTTTCATCCCTTCACCCACAGCCACCCATATGATAGATTGATAGATTTAATCAGATTCGGTTCGGTTCGGTTCGGGGTCTCTTGCAGTAGCTTTATGCTCACCCTTCTGCTGGTCGTACTTGTGGCCTCCTACTACCAAATGCGGATCGATGAGCGGCGCCTAGTGGCTGCCCCCATAGCCGCCATCAGTGGCAAGTGCGACGGATCACCAGGCAAGAGTGGGAACGACTATGCGGTCGGCTTCTATGGCAAGCCCTTCGAGCTCTTCCAGATGCGTCCGCTGGGTGGCAACGGCAATGGCACTGCCAACGGCAATGGAAATGGAAATGGAAATGCCCCTGACAGCCTCGACACGGATGTCAACGGGAATAGGCAGCGCTCTGGAGACTCCACCGAGGTCGCAGATGGCCTGACTGCAGGGGCTGGTGAGACAGGAAGCAACCAAATGCAGGCCTCCTCAGCCTCTGCCTCCGTGGCGAGCAAGTCGGAGATGACAGACTACCAAGTGGAGACAGGAAGCTGTACCGGGGCGGCTGGTACATACGAGGCGGAGCAGCCCATTGGTGAGTTTGGGAGACTACCCAGGACTCAGTAGTCCGCTCTCTGATCGGTGTGGTCCATCCTCCACAGCTTTCCACCAGCAGGTCCTTCTGTGCTTCGCCCTGCAGACAAATGCCAAGGCCATACTGAACATTGACAAGACAAAAGAGGTGAGTTAGAGATTTCGACATGGGGGCCTCTGCTAATCTTCTACTCTCCCAATGGATCTCCTTACAGACACACACCTCCTGCCTGCACGGACTGCGCGTCTTCTCCGTGCTGTGGACGATGATGGTGCACACATATCTACAGATGTTTGCCATAGGCGAGAACAAGGTAGGATCTCGAGTCCGGATCTCGAGTCAATCTCTTTGTGACCTGTTTTATTCAGATTCCGATTCCGATTCCGATTCCGATTACAGTTTGAACGCGTGATCACGGAACGCTCGGTGTGGTATCAGGTGATTGGGAATGCCACCTTCTCGGTGGACTCGTTCTTCTTCATCAGCGGCCTACTGGTCACACTTCTCTACCTCAAGCAGGAGCGCAAGCATCCCTCGGAGCCGTGCCTCTTTGTACGACGCAGCTGCACGGAAAGTCTGATGATGCTGCTCTACCGCTATCTGCGTCTCACGCCCGTCTATCTCTTCGTGGTCATCTTTAATGACTTTGCCGTCAGGTGAGGATGGGTGGGGCGAATCCAAATGCTTATCAACGGGTTCACAGAGCTCCTCTGCTATTGCAGGCAAGGCCTCGACTCGTCCGTGTTCCAGCCGGCCAAGATCGAACATAACACATGCCGCATCTACTGGTGGCGCAACATCCTATACATCAACAACTTCTTTCCACAGCGCGAGATGTGCATGATGTGGAGCTGGTACATGGCCAACGAGATGCAGTTCTATGTGATGGCTGCCCTGCTGCTGGCTTTCTCCAGAAAGTGAGTTCGCCATCATCCTCTGGGATCATGCGTCGTGTGTCGCCAACTTTCGTTTATTATGTTCCGCAGATACTTCAAGGCAGTGGCTTTGACGTTGATCGTCTTCCTGCTCAGCTCCTGGAGCGTCTCGGGCATTGTCTCCCTGCAGCATCAGTACACCCACAAAGTGGCGCTTCCCTTCGAGTCCTTTGACTTTCTATACGACAAGCCCTGGCAACGTGTGGGATCCTACATCGTGGGTGAGTAGCAGCACCACCATACACCAGGGTAAATCCTCTATGCGTTCCTTCTCTGCATGGCTCTCTTCCAGGCATGTTCACCGGCTACGTCCTGTATAAAGTGAAGACGCCACCACAGGTCTCGAGACGCCTCAACGCAGCCCTTTGGTCGGCCAGTCTGGCGACGCTCTCAATTGTCATCTTCGGCGTATGGGAGGGACAGTTGAGTACCGGGAGCACCGCATTCTATGTGGGCGTCGGTCACACGGCCTTCGGCTGCGGAATGGTCTGGATCGTGCTCTCCAGCTGCTGGGGCCTGGCGCCCACCGTGAATGCGATTCTCTCCTATCGTGCACTGTGGCCCCTATCACGCCTCACATACTGCGCCTACCTAATCCATCCGATCATAATGTTCATCTGCTCGTCACACATGAGCGGCACTGTTCACCTGAGCAATTTGCTTATCCTCACCCTCTTCCTGGGCAATGCCGTCGTCTCCTTTGGCTCTGCCTTTGTGATTTCGGCCCTGTTCGAGGCGCCTGTCATTCGCATCCTCAAGATATGCTTCAAGAAGTGATCGGCCATCGGTGATCGGTAATCGGTAATTGCTGATAACTGATATAATCGATGCGATCTGTAATCTGATTGTTGATGATGATTTTCTAGCCCAGGGTAGCTCGTTTCGTTAATTGTTGATGGAGCTCACCCCGATTCCAGTCTAGTTGGTTGTTCTATATTTTATTATTTTTTTTTTTTTGTGTGTGCTAAAACCTCTTAGAAATATGCGCACACCGATGTCAGCTAATTTGTATACTATATCAAATAATATTTAGGTATATGCTATATACATACAAACTCACTTTTCAGTTTACTGCTGTTTTAAGAGCTCTTCCATCGCAATTTTCAAAAGAGAAATAATTCTATCCGATGAATGAATCAAGTTTCTATAAGCGTTACTTTTTGAAACGAAAACATGTCATTGGAACATCATTTTCCCAAATGCTTATGCCCTCCACCACAAGACTCCGACAAGAATTTTCACTGGCGGAAACAGAGATTATTTTGAATCGATAAAAGATAAAATATCGATCAATACTAGAATGCTGTTTCGCTGAACAGAAAGAACAAACAAATATATGAGGGCATCAAGTTTTCTTTATTGAAAAATTTGAATTTTTAACGGAAACAATTTGGAACAAAACAAAATAGTGTAGGGGTAAACGTGGTGCGTGTACTCCTGGTTACAATTTATTTTTTTGGCAGCGAAAATTTGTCTTGTCTTGGTCCTAGAGATTTCGAGCTATAATAATACAATACAATAATAATAGCCACCAATGTAAATGTGCGTAATATTTTTGGCGAAATATATTCGTATTTTAAAGTTATATACTTTATGTACTTTTTTTTCTTTTGGTTCTTTTTTTTTTTATTTAAATTGGATTTAATTCTTATCGAAATCGAATTAAGCTACATTCAAAACTGAAGTTTATGCACAGCGCCAACCGTACAGAGCTTGCGCTATTTTCAGTTTGCACTTTTTAAGAAAAAGTAAAAAGTAAAAAAAAGCAGTCTGATTGTTCTAGATAAATTTTTAATGGTCCCCGAACTGCAACCGTATAATTGTATGCATGGTTAACATTCCCGAATATCTTTCAATCAATTTCGAATCAAAATTTCATCTATAAAGACACGTATATAAAATTGGTTCGTAGACGTTCGGTTTTATGAGCCCCAGGCGCAGCGTCTCTCATTACGTCTCCGATAAACAGAAATGCCTAGCCCGTTCTGGATAGAGTAATTGGATTAGGAAGTCTGGAGTGACCTGAATGTTGACTAGGTCGTAGCCGGCGTCAGCAATCAGTCTCTCCTCCTCGTCCAGCACAAAGTACAAATCGGCGGCATTGACCGATCGTATATCGTGGGCGGGATAAAGAATCTTCATGGCATCCCGGCGAAATAGTTGAATTGCATCCATAGCCATTCTTCGTGCCCGCTGGCAGCCATGCGCCTGCTGACCAACAAGATGTAGGGCCTGCGCTGCGTCCAAGTGTAGCAATAGACGGCCAAAGATGAAGTTGCTGAAACGCTGGCGCTGCCACGTGTTGTAAATGGAGATACGCCAAGAAAATGGGTTAAGCTGCATGAGTACGATATATGCCATGAGCAGGATCTGCACGCAAATAGAAATGCTGAGCGCCATCAGCATGCATTCCACGTCACTCAATTCAAAGGGCGCCCCATTCCAGTCCAGCTGCGTATCGCCACTCGAAGTTGACCCTGGGAATCGGGGGTTCTTCAGCATTTTGGGTCGAATGGTTGCTAAAAACTGATTCAGGAGCAAAAAGCTTGGAATTTTGAATTTTGGGCTCGTTCGGGGACTGTTGGGGATTGACAGATCTCTATAAAACTGAACAAATTTTCTATGTGTAAAAGGTAGGAACATCTCAGCCCACTGCTCGCTGAGATCAACATTAAAATGGCCCTACTGAGTCCACCTGGCTACGAGTATAACCGTTACCCAACGGATTACGGGGATAGACGGATTACATGAATATATTTTATAAGTTTAATCAACCAAAGCAGTGCATACGTACAGTGCCGGACTTAAGTATTAGCACTGATTTTAAATTTCAGTTTACGTTGTTCAATAACATTTCCCATCGATATTTTATAATGAAAAAAAAAAACAGATGTTAAGATGTCCGATAATACAAACATTTTTTTAATAAGATGCTAATTTTTATAAGCATAATGTTGAGCTTGTTGAGAGTCGAGCGGGTTCGATATAGTTCATGTGTGTACAATTTATTTGTTATGAGCATGGGGTGTATAGGTGTAGCTAAAGGTGTTGCCGGTTGATCAATTCAAAGCGATGTCGATTGAAGACGCAAGGTCTGTTCAGTATGCGAGAGAAGTGAGTGATAGATCAAGACGGTAGAATTTTTTTTAAAACTAAAAAAAAGAGGGCAGGGGGGCCAATGCCAAAAAGGGGGAGGGAGAAAAAAAATGGGCCGGTTGGTGGGGGGCGAGGTAAAAAAAAAAAGAAAAAATTTGGGAAAAAGGAAAAAAAAAAGGGGGAAAAGGCTACAATAATTTTTATGCAGTGGTCAATGCAAATAGCAAAGAAAGGTGGTTTTTTTTTTTTTGTTTTTTTGGTTGTTTTTGGGAAGGAAAACAAACTTTTTTTTTTTTTTTTTTTTTTTTTTTTTTTTTTAAAAAATTTTTAAAAATCTAATTTCGTTTTAAATAAGTTTCCCCGTCCTGGTTTTAATAACACTACTCGACTAAATTGAACTTTTATTTAGGCTGTGAACCAAAATGACTTTTCTGATAGATTTAGGGATTTTAAAATTTGTGTAGCACTTTTTTTTTTTATGGTGTAGTTTTTTTAAAAGAATTTTTTTAAAATCTGGTAGAGGAATTTGTTTTTTTTTTTTTTTTATTTTTTTTTTTTTTTTTATTAAAATTTATTTTTTTTTTTTTTGTAATATAAGTATTTTATATCTGGAAAAGTTGGCAATTGCAGCTATAAATAGACCAAGACAATTTAAGTTTTCGAAATTTTCATTTTTTTTTTTTTTTTTTTTTTTTTAATTTTGACCTTAAAAACTCGTGAAATGTCGAAAGAAAAATAATTCTTGAGCCAACATTTTTGGTTTTAGATAGACGCGTTACTTAGGCGTCGTTTAAGGTATTGCTCATTCAAATCTATGGATAAACGGTCGACTTGCAGCAGTTTGACCAAACCGACTCAAAATTCCAAAAAAATTTTAAGCCCCGAAATCCATAAGAAAGTTATTTTGGGCCACAGCCTAATTCTTTTGTTGACTAGTGTAATATGTCAAATAAAATTAGAGGTAAGGAAAAAGAAACTATAAATCTCAGAGTAAAATATCCCAGAAAAAGAAAGGTATCGACTTCCGGATGGAAGTTCCGCATAGTTCAACGGTCCAAAAGAGCTTCAAAATTGGAAATTTTATAATTTATAATTATAATTTATTATATAATATCGCGTCATATGCTCTCGTTAGGGGACCATCACAGAGCTATTGAGACCGACCACCTTATATAATTGCACCATGGGCTCTAAACATCGATGCTTGACCAAAAAAACATCGATGCTTGACAATAAACATCGGTGTCGAACACAAAAATATCGATAACCACACTCAATACACGTGCCGCGTGCGATTCGTAAACAAAATGTATATTTATTAATTATAAGCGCAATACTCCAAAGTAAGCCACAAAATGTCACGTATAATAGTCAAACAACTGCCCAAGCATGTAAGTAAGCCTAGTGGAATACTCCTTCCCCACCCACTGATCCCACACCGCACCCACAGATAACCGAAGATAAACTGCGCAACATCTTCGGTGCAAAGGGAACCATCACCGACCTGCAGCTGAAGTACACGCCAGACGGCAAGTTTCGGCAGTTCTGCTTCGTTGGCTACAGCACAGAAGAGGAGGCGCAGGATGCCATTCAGCACTTCAACAACAGCTGCATCCAGACGAGTCGCGTTCGCGTTGAGTCCTGCGCCGCTCTGGGCAGCGAATCCAAGCCGCAGTCTTGGAGCAAATATGCCAAGGATAGCAAAAACAACCTGGATAAACTTAAGGCTGCCGAAGAAGAGGAGGAGAAGAAAGAAAGCGCCGAGTCAAAGAAGAAGGCCAAGGCGAATAAGGACACCAAAGTCGTCGAAATTCTGGGCAAGCACAAAGATGATCCAGAGTTTCAAGAGTTCTTGCAGACTCACGACAAGACACGCACTCTGTGGGGCAACGATCTGGGGGTGAGCGAACAGAACGCGGAGAAGGAGGACGAAGCCGATCCAACAGCTGGACGTAATGACAGCGGCGTCGATGCTGATGACGTCGATGACGAGCCGGAGACCGAGGAGGAAGAGTCGCCAGAGGATGACGAGGGTGAGAAGCTGGCCGAAAAACCCATTAGTGACCTGGAGTACATGAAATCTCTGATGGCCGGAAAGGCCGCAGAGCCCATCACTCCAGCCACGACGAAGAAGAATAAGGTGGAAAAGAGTAGTCTGGATCTGTTCACCATCAAGATTCACAATGTTCCATACAACACGAAGCGCCAGGAGGTGCTCAAGTTTTTCAAACCCCTCAAGCCGTATTCGGTTCGCCTGCCCGGAAAGGTCCACGGGTTCTGTTACGTAGGCTTCAAGACCGAAAAGGACATGGCCAAGGCAATGGTAAAGAACAAGAGCTTCATCAAAGGCAAGCAGGTCTTCTTCTCGGACTTTACAGAGAAGAACAAGGTGACCAAGGCCAGCAAAAGTGGATTGCCACCGCCCAACGCCCCGGCGGAGAGCGGAGCGAATTCCAAGTGGAAGCAACAGCACGATGGCCTCAACAAAGAGGAGAACATCTCTGAGTCGGGTCGCATATTCTTTCGCAATCTGGCATACACCACCACCGAGGAAGAAATGCAGAAGCTCTTCGAACAGTACGGGCCCGTCGTTGAGGTCAATCTCCCGGTGGATAAGCTTACACGAAAAATCAAAGGCTTTGGCACGGTCACCTACATGATGCCGGAGCATGCACTTAAGGCGTTCAATGCCCTCGACGGCACAGACTTCCACGGGCGCCTGCTACATTTGCTTCCCGGCAAGGAGCTCGACAAAAATGACCAGAATGAGATAGACGAGGAAGATTCAGCGCTCTCTTTTAAGCAAAAGAAGGCCCTTAAGCTGAAAAAGAACGCTCAGAAACCAATTGGCTGGAACACGCTTTTCCTCGGTTCCAATGCAGTGGCCGATCTGCTAGCCAAGCAGTTCAAGACGTCTAAGGAGCGCATTTTGGACACTAGCGAAGGCGGCAGCAGTGCCGCCGTCCGCCTAGCCCTCGGCGAGACTCAGATCGTGATCGAAATGAAGAGATTCCTCGAAGAAGAGGGCGTCCGTCTCAGTGCCTTTGACGAGCCCACGCAGAAGCGCTCCAAAACTGTAATACTAGCCAAGAATCTGCCAGCAGCGACCGAAGTATCGGAACTGAGTCCCATCTTTAGCCGTTTCGGACCCATTGGACGTTTCGTGCTGCCTCCCAGTGGGGTCACGGCTCTCATCGAGTTCTGTGAGCCGTCGGAGGCACGTCAGGCATTCAAGAAGCTGGCCTACAGTAAGTTCAAGAATGCTCCCCTTTATTTGGAGTGGGCGCCTGAACAGACCTTTGCCACAACGCTCAGCGGCGAGCCGATCATACCGAAGACAGAACAGGAAGAGCCTAAAGGGAAGGAGCCGAAGGAAGCGGCGACACCAGAAACGAAAGAGGAGACGAAAGGAGGAGCCTCTAGACGAGGAAGAGCCCGAGCCGGACACAACCATTTTCCTGCGCAACCTTAACTTCAAAACCTTGAAGGAGACCGTGGTAGAGCATTTCCGCCACCTGGGCTCCATTCACTCGGTGGAGATAGCCAAGCGCAAGGATCCTCAGAACCCCCAGCAATTCAGCTCACTGGGCTATGGCTTCATACAGTTCAAGAAGGCGTCAGTGGCAGATCACGCGCTCAAGAATCTGCAGCTCACCCACATCGACGGCAATCCCGTGGAGCTCAAGCGTAGCGATCGCGTCCTCAAGTAAGTATCATAAGGGCCCAGGACAATGCTCACCATGCCACTGATTTTCATGTTATCTCTGCAGAAACCAGAACGAGGACGCATCCCGACGTGGACAGGCGGCGCAGAAGAAGCAAACGGGCACCAAGATCCTGGTCCGCAATATTCCCTTCCAGGCTCAATACCGCGAAGTGCGCGAGGTGTTCAAGTGAGTGTCAGCTACATTTTCTGTTTCCCTTGATTAATTCGGTGATTCTTCTTTGCAGGGCCTTCGGCGAGTTGCGCTCCCTTCGCATACCCAAGAAGGTTACAGCGGGCGAGGATGCCCATCGCGGCTTCGGCTTTGTTGATTTCATCACCAAGGCGGATGCCAAGAGAGCCTTCGAAGCGCTCAGCGCCAGCACCCATTTGTACGGACGCCGCCTGGTCCTCGAGTGGGCCTCACACGACGACCAGAACGATTTGGAAGAGCTGCGAAAGCGGACGGCAGCCAGGTTTGACGACGCCCAAGCGGGAACGGCGGCCAAGCAGAGTAGGCGTGCCTTCTTCGATGTCGAGGGCAGCATCCAGCAGGCCCCAGAAGAGGACGAGGAGGAGGAGAAGCCAGTCCGTGGTCAGAACCGGGATCGCTAGACGCTCTTGCGAAGTTGAAACTTGTAATGAGTTCTCCATCATTTCCTGTATAAAGCACAAATTACATTTTTTTTTAACGAAAACAGTCTTGTTTTAATGTTTATGGTATATGCTCGCTTTTTTTTATGTATCACCTGACAAAATAAGAAAGCAGAGAGAATGACAATGATGTATGTGGAAATGATCAGCAAAACAAACATTGTGTGCGATTTCAAATGTACATATGTAGGTGCTATGAAACTATGGAATTGTCCTTTGATTTGCCATGTAGTTTACGCTTGAACTCAATCAAATCCTATGGGAGTACGAAGAATATTATGAAATAAACTGTGATTTTGACCAGAACCGTTTCAATTTATACAAATTTGTCGACCGCCTCTGAGGCTAATCGATATTCACAGACACGTAAATTTCATGTTTGTGCACAATCCAATACATTTTGACAAACATCGCGCGATTCATGCTCAAGAAATCGGCAGGGCTATAAGAGTCTCAAAACTATCCGTTTTCCCGAAAATTCTCAAAAAAATAAATGAAGCCACAATTTCTAAATAGAATATATTTTATTTTACGTTTTTTTATATAAAACCTAAACAATTAATATAAAACAAGACGACGAAAAAAAAAACAGAACTATATGTAAGCATACGCATACTCGAACACCGCACATAATCGCCAATCAATCTGCATCATACACTTCGGTAATTATAGTCCTACGCATTGTAATGATTATTTAGGCATGTCTCCATATATATGTATTATATATATGTATGTATATATGCATAGAAGTATTTATATACTTTTAAACTTGAAAATTTTGCATTTTTGTGGGTGTTGCAATTGTTGCAGTAAGCTAGGGGGAGACGGGTGGCAGGAGCACGGGTTACGGGTTACAGGTTACAGGTTACAGGATATGGGGCACGGGGATCCGATCGTGTGCGTAACGCTGTCCAAAGTTTTGTGTATACATATGTATAAAGCTGAAGCATATCATCTATATGAATATATATATTAGGATATATTTTTATATGTATCATATGTACGACGAGTATACAAGCAAGAAGCTACATAAGTAAGCCTTGGTAGTGGGTCAGAGCCAGGGACAGGGACAGGGACAGGGACTGTGTCGCTGGTGGACGAGGAGGTGGATCAGCTTAAGTGTTGGACACTTCAGCATCCGTGCAGGGTAAATATATTTATGTTCGTGTGTGTGTGTGTTGTGCTGTGTGTGTTGTGTGTATGCCTCTCCAGTGACCGCCAGTTTTGAACAGTTTTATAAGTTTCTTCATTCATAAGTAGGTTTCTCTTTTTAAATCCGTAAATCGTTGGCAGCTTCCGCTGCCGCTTCCTTTTCTCCGGGTATATACAATTGGCAGCGCATTTTCCTGTGAGTGTGTGTGCTTGTGTGCTTCTTGGAGGGATTGGGATATGAGACTGGGGCTTGGCGTGTGATCTGGACAAGTGTTTCATGTACGCGTGCTATTGCTATTTAAAATAAAAAAAAATATATATCATACACTCCCATCTATCCCAGGGGTGTCGGGTTCCCGCCTAATTCTAATTCTTAATGCGCGCCTGCAGAAAGCAGTAGAGTATCCCGGCCTGGGCCATCACATCCACAGTGCTGGCCGCCAGGGGATCCTTCTGCTTCACCTGCGTCTGACCCGGCCGTAAAAGAGTGGGTCCAAAGACCATAGCCAGATTGTGCAGGGACATCTTGTTATCGGCCTCCTTCTCATGGACTCTGCAGGAGAGGAACAAGTTTAGCTGGTCCAGGTAATAGTGGACTCCCTAGCGCATCCTTACCTGATCAGATGATCCAAGATCAGACAGATCGATGCCTTGTTGGCCGGCGGTAGCTCCTCGAACACCTTGAGCAACTCGTTGATGCGTGTGGCCTCATTGTTGTTGCTCAGCGTGCTGAATGTGTCGAAGAAGCGCGGATACAGCTGATCCGTAAACAAGGCTTCGGGGAGCTCGCGCAGGAAAGTCTTCAGAATGCCCGTCACCGAGTGGATGTCCACCTCGCGCAGCAGCTGCTCCGCCTCATAGGCATCTATCAGTAAATGAGCAGAGGAGAATGCTATTCAGGGGGGTTCAATCGGGATGGGGGATGATTGGAGCTTTGCTCACCCGACTCGAAGGCTTTCTTCAGCTTGGACAGATCCGAGGCAGAGCCGCTAACGCGATAACACCCTACCTCCAACATTCCACGTCGCTCCACCTCCCGTATGCAGGCACTGATGATGAAGGGAATGTCGCGTTTCTCGCGTCTTACCGGGGGAAAAATAAAGGCACAAACATCAAATGGTGCTCCAGGAGGTAGCAGGCAGAGACTCACTTTAATACTTGACTCATTTTGGCGCCAAAGAGGGCGCCTGGCTTCGTGGTGGCACGGCACAGCTCACCCGGTACGAAACGGAAGCTGCAGCTCAACTCCAGGATCTCGCTCAACTTGATCGTGCGCATCTGGTTGGTCTCAGTGAGCCAGCTGTGGCTCAACTGCAGGAGAGAGAACAGATTAGTTGAGGGGGGCTCCTGAAGGGATTAGAGTCAGAATCTGAGGAAGTAACGCCACCTTCAGTATGTGTTTAGCCCTCAGCAGAGGTCGGTCTTTCGCCTCGTAGAGCAGGATGCGCACATTTTGGCTGCCCTCCAGCTCGAGCATAAAGCTCTCGTTCCACACCGGAGTCTGGCTGCGGCAGATTATTTTGGTGGTGGCCTTGCGAAAGTAGTGCCCATAGGAGTCCACCTCGACGCAGATATAAAGATCCGACGGCTGCTCGAGCCCGCCCAGGCCCTGGACACTCATGTGGAGGTCACCGACGAGGAGGCTCTCGTCGTTGGTGTTGCGCATCAGATACGAACCCATTTCAGTCTTCATGCCCTTCTGCATGGCCACAATGAAGGCGGTGACCTCCAGCGAGTTGATGGTGTTCGCTCCCGGCAGATTGCACTTTTGCTGGGGTGCGGAGAAGAGGAGAGAGGAGAGGAGGGAACCAGAAATTAAACTGTTGCTCAACCGAAATTTGCCGCTCACCAGTCAGCAGACACTCACCTTGAGCGATGTGATGGAGTCCATCCAATGCGTCCGCTCAAAGTCGGAGCTGAGGAAGAAGGTCACAGTCTTGTTGTTGGCCCTGTTCCCCAGGCGCAGAACTAGATTGGGCGTTGCCAGCACCAGCTGCGACTCAAGATCGGCCAGTTTGCGGCGGTACTTGTCGCCGGTGCGCACCCCGTTGGCCTCGAGGATGAGCTGGTCGCGTACCGAGCGCAAGTTGCGCTTCACTTGCGAAATATTCGCGGGACTAGATTCCTTGAACTCCGCCGCGCTGTCGGCCTCCTCGTAGACAGTGATATCCTTGAGTGGTATGAACCACTTGAGCTCGTAGTCAATGCGATCCCTGCCCAGGGCCTTGTACTTGGCGCATGCGATCACGTCATTGAAGAGGAAAAGATGCCGCAGCTTGCGATGTCCGTCCACGAGCTCCACGATGAAGGAGTTCCGGACCATGCGCCTAAGGTTTCGGTTTGACTCCGTAGGCAGCCGCTGGCAGACGTTGAACTGGTTGAGGAACATCTGTATGATCTTCTGGGCCTGCCGCAGCGGCTGGTGGTCCGGATGGTTGGCTGGTGTCTCGCGCAGCAGATCGTTGAAGACCATAGCGTTGATCTGCACCCTGGCCACCGGCTTATGCAGCAGATCCTCCAGCGTAAGCGACTGCTCCGTCTGCAGGTTGACGACGATCGTCGAGACGATCTTCTTGAATTGCGGGTTGCTGGCGCTGCACTTCTTCACAGTTTCGATGGCCTGACCGTAGTTGTGCAGGAAGGCGCTGTACAGCTCGAACATGTCCGCTAGCCGCTTGAAGGCCTCCCCAATCAGAACGTCGCCGCCCTCGTGGGACACAATCGTCTTCAAGTCGCCAAGGAAGGCGGTGTGCACCTCGAAAAGCTCATCGATCTTGAAAAAAATCGTGTTCTCCTCCTCCTCTTTGATCACAGGCTGTGAGGTGCCCAGCGTCGCATGAATCGCCTTCTTATACTGCATTCATCCAAATGGGAATAGGATTGTGGATTATGGATTATGGCTTTTGGATTTCGAGTGGGTTGTCACCTGGGCTCGGTTCAATCTCTCACCTGCATCATCTTGTTAAGGCACTCCACGTAGATCGTCTCGCTGTGTATTATCGAGCTGAGGATGGATCGTATCTTGGCACCCCGCGCATTCCCACTCACCTGCGAGAGCGAGAGCAATAATTTTAGCAAGTTGAAACAGACGACGACAGAAAGCTTATATGTATGTACGTATATGTATATGTATATGTATGTACAAGTGCTGGATAGGCGGAAATGTCTACCACCACTTCTCACCATTTCCATTTGCATTTCCATGCCACCACAAATTACAAATCGACTCTGCCGAAACTGAGGAGAGGATATCATATACACTGATTGCAAGTACACTGATTATTCGTATGCCCCACTAGCGAACGAACAATAAATTAATCAAAAATTTTCCATTCCATTCTCTATAGCCGGAGCCAAAAGGTGGGCAACAGGTGAGAGAGAGGTCATGGCTGCAGGACAGAATACTCAATATTTGTTTCCGTTCCTCACTATAGATTTATTTCCTATCGATTTATGTTTTGTTTCGGGCACCATGATTCCGTGATCTGTCAGAGTGTACGATGTAAAAAACAGAATTTTATTATTCATATTCATTTTTGCACCATGGCTAATACTTGATGGCTTAATAATTCAAATAACCAAATTGCCAAAAAATTATTCGGAAAAGTTCCCGAGTTAATTGCATTTTCCTGTCGGCCGGGATGAATATTGACAAAGTGTGGAAATAACTATAATTTCTAGGCTCGAGGTAACTTTTCAGCTATACAAAAAATATGCTAAACTTTCGAATGGATGTGGAAGCGGTTTAAATAGCCAAGGCTAAGAATATAGCAGGCCATAGAGATATGCCGATACGATTTCCATCGATATACGATTAATCAGAGATCATTTAATGGCTTTCTTGATGTACAAATAGCAGACAAACTTTCTGGAAAACTATGAGAGCTTTATATTGGTTCAGACGATGGAGTTCTTATGTTCCTGGCAATCCATTCTAAGCGGGACAATACGAATATCAGTCTTATTGCAGGTCTTTAAAAATACAAAAACATGAAACAAGCGAACCAAACCATAGGGGGATGAACTGAATGAAAGTGAGGAGAACAGAAGCTGCGACATGGACAGAGCAGAGATGGCGATGCAGACGGCGAGGCAAGGCTCGCTTTGGGACAATGAATACAACGAGTATAGCACGATAATGGGGGTACGAAAGGGTGCACATATATAGTTTATACAATAATAATGAACATACAATATAGACGAGCACAACGATTCGTTCGAGTGTGATTAACAAGAATTTAAACTGAAACAGATACGAGGACAGGACTCAACTGACTGATATTGCACACGTCAATCACACGAAGTGCCAGGGTGGGGGATTGAGGGAGGCAGTGGTCGAGCAAGCTCATTGAGAAGCCAAAGCTATATATGTACATCATGTACAGATACATTTACATTTATGTATATGTACAAATGAGAATACATATATAAATGTACGGTAATGGGTGATGCAGTCGATGGATGCTCGCTAATGGGAGCTGTCAAATCATTGCACTTTACAAGAAAGGGTTCAAGTTAAGATTACAACTGGATCCGGTACTCACGAGTATCGCTGAAACTAAGTTCTGTTGGGAGAAGAGAACAAAAGAGAGTGAAGATAAAAGAAACAAAAACTCTTGGTTAGCATATTAGTAATTCACAAATGTTATAGTTACGTCTACAAATACTGGTTATACAGTTTATGGGCAGGGCGGGGCAGCATGGATGTATGATGTTTGATCTAAACTAGATATACATATTTCTTAGTCCACCATTGGACCATTTCTATCTGTTTTCTTATACTTAAATATATCTTTTCTTTGGACCCAACGGATTCGAAAAAGCGCAGAATAAATGTACATTTTGTCGTTGAGTTAATTTGAATTAAAGCAAACCCATTTTGAGAAAATACCATTTCAGTTAAGGAAATTGATACATACATTTGTACATATGTGTGTATGTATGCACCCATATTTACACTGAAAGAACACCGATACAGGCGTTTTCCACGCCATAAAGTATACAGATACCTAAATTCCTGATCAGTCTTGCTCATGTCTCTTCCCATTTGTGTTATGTAATACCAACCGTATACATATGTAACCGTACGCACATACATATGTAAATATATGTATTCCGTTTATTATAACTGAAAAGACTGGTGACTGGGGACGAGCAGCAAACAGACCAAACATGTGAGCCGTTCATGTGGACATCTACTGTCAAAAGCAAGCTCAGACCCGATATATGTAGTCACCACAGAAGAAAGGATATTCAAAGAAAATTCAGTTGGAAACCCAATCAATGTATACTGAATTTAGGTATGTAAATAGCACAGTGCCACAAAACAAACGATTTGGAGTGGCGGGGGCGGGTGGTTTGGCTTACTACGGGAACACCCCAGCGACATGAAGTTTCAAATCAATTAACGATGACAAAATATGGCAAGTGGCGAGTCGTGTGCTTAGTCATAAGGTTACAGCAACCATTGTTCCCCCCGGAGCGACTAAACCTGTCAGCTTCTCCGCTTGGAGCGCACCGTTTGGCAGTGGTTCCGCTGGAATGGGATGGGACTGGGGCTGGAGCTGGAGCTGGAGCCAGGGATTGGGGTTTGGGGAAAGAGCGAAGTCATCCGTGAACAACAAACCTTGCGCAGTGCACCTGGCGTGGTTTGTGACGTGGTCTGCTCGTCGTGTGAAATGGTGCGTAGAATGGGCGGCCCCTCGTACTCGCCATCGCTGTCCAGTGAACTGGAGCGGGTTTCATTGCTCTGTCTGCACAAGGAAAGAGAATATGAGTCAATATCTTCGGGAATCGAGCCACAGAAGGCGGCTGTGAGGCAGGCACTCACTGAAGAAAGTAATCGATGTTCACATAGTTGGAGGTACGGCCAGGAGATTCGGGATCCACCACGCTCGTCTGACTGCTGAGCCCCTGGGCCATGGGCAAGGTGCTGCTGCCAGGCGTGGAAAGGTCGTCACGACTCGACGAGGACCCGGTGCGGCCGGGCTTGATGAAAACGTACTCCCCGTCGCCATTATCCAGCGGAACGCTGTCATAGTATGGCTCGTGGTCTGCCGGCGACTGATGGGCCCCCGACGCTGGCGCCTTGGCGCTCTCCGAACTCAGCGAGGAAACGCTCTCATAGCTCTTGATCTTTGCAGAGAGAGAGAGAGAGAGAGAGAGAATGCTCGTGTAAATTAATGGTCAGTCTGGTCAATCTAACTGGCACTTACAACTTCCGATATGCCTTGTGATGCCAGTGATTCCTTGGAGCCAACACTGCGCTGATTCGCTCCTCCGCCGCTTCCACTGCCTCCCTCTGCGTCGCTGGCCTGCAGGGAGGTGCGCGACTTCTTCTCAAGGCTGCTCGTGGAGCTGCTGTCGGCCACCGCCAGTTTTGCAGTCTTGTTTAGGCTGCCCGTGGGCGAAGCGCCGACTGTCCCCGCTGCAGTGCGGCCCGGATTCAGAGCTCTTCCGGGCGTGGAAGAGGTACGCCCAAGACTGCTACTGCCGCCGCTGGCGGAGCCAGAGGATGCCTCGCTACGCTTGGCATGCTCCAGACTGTCCATCTTGCCGACCATTTTACGGCCCAGCTCCTCCATCAGCTCCGGGTTGGTGACGAACTTCCCCAGCTCCGGCGTGGTCTTCCTGTTGGTCACGTACTTGGCGTCCAGGTTCTCCGACGATTTTTGCCTGAGAATGTCCGAGGGCTTGATGTTGCGCTCCAGCGAGTTGCCCGGACTTTCCGAGGAGAGGCTGCCACCAGAGCTGCTGGGCAAGGGCATGGTGCTACCCGCATATGTCGGAGTCTCCCGCTTGGGCGACGACGAGAGCTGGTGATGCTGCTGGCTGGGAATGGTGGGCGGATCGACGCGTCGTATATTCTTTGGAGGAGGTCTGCCGGGGAAGGATCAAAGCAGGCGATATCGGAGTATAAGCAAGTGCGTGGCGGACAAAACTACATAGAAGGCACACTCACCTGGGTGGCATTTTCTTCTTGGCTTCCACATGGCTCATATACGAAGTCAATGATGGCGACAGGGGCGGGGCCGAGGGCTCTGCGCCCAGTCCAGCTCCTCCCGCCGCATAGCGGGAAAATGTGGATGGGGGCGTCGGCTGCTGTTGCTGCTGCTGCTGCTGGTCGTTAACTGACGACATGGTTGCCTCGTCGACCTCTTTATCTTTGGCCTCCTTGACCTGAATGACGGTTACGTACTGCGACGTTGACTTGCGCAGCGGCAGCCTAGCGGATGACTCCCGCTCCGCATCAACGGCTTCCGGGCGCTTGACGCCTCCACTATTGATTGACGCCGCTAGCTCCGTGATGCATTGATGCAGGGCTCCGTTGGCATCCTTCTCATTGCCGCTGTCTTTGTCTCTGTCCTCCCGCTCCAAGCTGTGCTCCACACCTCGTTTGTCGCCCGCGGACGGCGCGGAGTTCTGCCCACTGCTTCCTGACCCGTTCCCACTCCCATTTCCCACTACTCCTCCACCAGCACTTCCACTTCCGCCTGCTCTACTCCCGCTGCCAGCGGCATTCGATGTGTATTTGTTGTCTGTGTTGAGCGAGAGCCGATCCTTGTCCTTGCCCCCAGCCACCGACAACGAGGATGACTCGCGCAGATTTAGGCTAGATTTCTGTAAGAAGAGAAGTGATACATGGCATGCTCTGTTAACCGAGTTATCTATAATTGGTACAGATATCAAATAAAAATCTATAAAATGTACGATATTGCATGATTATATCAAAATGAAGGTGAAATGAATTTTGAAGTGGGAAAATCTCCCAGATCCAACATACATATGTATAGTATACAATAGTATAGTACTGCGTGGAAAAGACAGATCTGTGCATAGTTAAAGGGCCAAAGCTTCAAAACTGAGGGACAAGTTGAATTACAAACGGACAGAAGGACGAGCGAACATGGCTATATCGGCTAAGATCGGCTAACATATAGAGAGCGGATCTCAAAAATCAATAACCATACAAGCATGTAAATACTACAACTATTCATAACCATATTTACAAGGATTCCTTACCGAATTTATTCCCAAAATCAGACATACTTGCAGTTGAGAGGTTTGACAAGCAAATTAAACGGTTTTCCCCCATCTCAGGTTGTTCTTCCCCCTAATACAATGTTTAAGCCAAATGACCAGCCAAAAATATACCTTTATACGTATGTACATACATATGTATATGTAGCTCGGGTAGTCTTTAAATTACATATCATAGTTACCATTATACCTGGTACTCGAAGATTTGAGGGATATATTAGATTTGTGGTCGAAGTGGATGTTTCCGACCCAATAAAGTAAATATATTCTTGATCTGCATCAGGAGCCGAGTCGATATAGCCATGTCTGCCTCTCCGTCCATCTGTCCGTCTTGTATATCGCCTAGATCTCAGAGACTATAAGATCTACAGCAACCAAATTTTGTATCCAGACTCCTAATATCACAGGACTGTCGCTTACGTATAACTAACTACATATAAAATAGGTATATAGGCTACTACAACCTACAATATCGAGAATTTTGAGAGGAAGTTAATGGGCATAGTGATGCCTCTTCCACCATTTAAGACCCAAGACCAGAGATGGTTGATAGAGTTAGCAGAATTATTGCCAAAAGGGGAATTAAATTACAAAAAAAAAAAAAATAAAGATTTTTTAAATATGGCTGCTCGAAGGTACATATGAAAAGTTCCGCCAAAAGGTCCACCAGGCCAATAATCATAAAAACTCAATGGGCGCGTTCACCAGGACAACTTGATCAGCGATCAGTGATTGACTTATTCCAATAGTGTTGGTAAACGCACATGATTTAGGGATTTTCATGCAATAATTCATGGATCAAATTTTGAGAAATGGATCGTGAAAATAGTCCGATCCATTGGTCTCGTGTGTGATTGATTGATTTTGGCTTATATCGAGAGCTGACATATCGATTAGAATACGCCTTAAATAGCAAAGAAAAAGCCAAATTAATGAAATATAATGAACTTAGCTCAATATTTCAGTTTTACGAAGAAATACTCGAATTTTGCGTGACTTTTTTTTGTTGCGAGCCAATATCGTTAGGTTCTGATCCGATTGTATTGGCGACGTCGCGATAGTAAGGTATGGATTATACGCGCTCACCAGAACTCACAACATGATGGATGAGATCAATGATCAGTGATCGCTGACCAAGTTGTCCTGGTGAACGCGCACAAAAAAAAAATATTTCCATATAATTTATTATACAAATTATTATATTTTCTAGATTTATTGAAAGGTGACTAATTTGCCCAATTGACATATGTAATTTCATGAACTTTTATGTTAAAACCAATTAAAATAAACAAAATTTCACGTTTCCGTATTTTTTGGTACTTTATGGTCATGTTTTCTTTTACTATGATCTCCCAGAAAAAATATGATATGTTATAAAGGTTTATCCTCCAAGTCTCTCCAACATATTGAACTATCTAAAAAAAATTCCAGAAAATTTGACGGATTTCGGGTAACATTATATACATATTTAAGCTTTTATTAACGTAGATGCCTCCGCGGACTTGTAACAAAAAACCCGGAATGGTTTTTACATTTAAATTTATTGAAAATGAACACTACATATTTCAAATATATGCAAACAAAAATTGTATACAGATGGTCCTACCCAATTCGCAGTTTTTAATTTTGTGCCCCAACTAACCACTTCTCTCTTATGTAAAGCAACTATAAGTCATAGCTTAATCTCTAAAACCGTATTTTCGGTGAATAAAGGACTACCCAGTTACTATTCAACAAGGATATTCTTTTTGTCTTTTTCATTTTTTTTCAATATTTACCACGGGCGCTTGTCTTTCAACAGCATTTGATAGAGAGGGGACTTTCCACTCCTAGCCCAAATTCCGAGAAGTTTTTACACTCGAAATGACCTGCCTAGATTCCCCTATTTCAGGAAGGTGTTAATTGGCCGGTTGCTGGGTCTTATCTGAAAGGAAAAGCCAGCCAAGCCATTTAAGACGCTAATGCCCACACTTCAGCACACACTTTCCTCCAGCTCCCGCATACACAACTGCTTATAGACAACTTTTCTCTGTTTAGATTCCCGGCACGTAACGCATTTAATTTTATTTAATTTCGTATCTTTGGTCTTCTTTTTCGGTTCCATTTAAAATGGCAGAAACGGACAAACCTGACTTTTGGGACCGGCGGACGTGTGTGTGTGTGTGTGTGTGTGTGTGTGTGTGTGTGTGTGTGTGTGTGTCCCGGTGTGTTGGATCGTTTTTTATGTTTAATTCCAAAATTTGCTGTCTTTGAAAAAAGTGAAAACTAAAAAAACAAACAAGAAGAAAAAGAGAGGCGAATAGTATGGGGAAACACAAACAACTGTAAATACAAATGAATAAAGAGAGCAGACACAAAAAGACCAGTAGACAGACAGACAGACAAACGCGTTTATTACCAAAATGGAAAATTGCCATGGCAAGGCAGGAGGAGGAGTGGAAGTGGAAGTGGGAGTGGTAATGGCGTGGTCTATCTGAGTGATGTGTGGGTGGATAGATGGATGGATGGAATGTGACCAAGCGAAGCGATGAAGAAAGCGTGTACAAATCGTCAAAGCCCGGCAAGGAAGGTCGATGGCTACTCTTTGAGCTCTCCAGATGCCTGCTCTCTCTCTCTCTCTCTGTCTCTCTTACATGCCTGTGCACTCTCTTGCTATGCTTAGCAATTGCTTAGCATATTCTCCAATTAACAGTTACTTGGCTTGGGGTCACAGGCAGCCAGCCGCTTGTCACAGCTGATGCGCTTGCGTGTGTGACTAATGCCAGCTTCCACAGAAGTGGTTCATTTCGATAATGCACGAAGCTAGTCCGATAATGAATCGACTCTAGCATGCCTTTGGTTAGTTCAATGCATTAGTTCCATTAAAAACAAAACTTGAATCTTATGGAGTAGTTGAGCCCCAGCCCCCAGCTGACTAGATCTCTCCCTCTCTCTCTCTCTCTCTCTGAGGAACAGCTGTTATTGTGGCCATTTTAGTTGAGTCAACTGCTCTGGGCTCTCTCACCCCCGCATATTGATAGTGTTAGCTTATCGGGAAAAGAAGCGACAGATTCTTGTATGCTTGAGCTGAGAAGGGTGCACACCACCGCATTCACGCATGTTCAAACGAGTACGAGTATTGCATATACATACATGCATACATACGTACGTACACTTATGTACATACATACATGTGCAGGTATTTTTCAAGTGCCTTTTGCCTAAACTCTTTTTTAGCCACTTTCCGCTATTGCTCAATTTTTTGGGTACAAGTACATATGCATATTCACATACATACACACGCACACTCGTGGACGGACAGAGGTGTGTGTGTGTGTGTGTGTGTGTGTGTGTCGGTGCGGTGCGGTCTACATGGTTATATGGTATTTTTGCGATAAGTTTATTGATTTCAACTTGTGATAATACAAAAAAAAACTGTTTTTTTAATGATTTCAATGATTACGAACCCCTCTAGACCATAATTTGAATTTCTCCTTGAAGGAAGCCATGCTCCCTCAGCGCCACTGTGTGGACGCACTGTCGCTTTTTTATCACTCTCTCACTCTTTCACTCTCTTTCTTTCTCTTTTATATTTGCAGCAATGCAAGACGAACAATAAAACAAGGAGAAGCACTACACTGCACTGCACCGATTGATAGCCTCGGGACAAACTCCGCCCTGCAGAACCGTAGAAAAGCAACGGACGCAAGAACAACAACTCAGGGGAGCGACGACGCCAAGTGACGCTAACTGCGACGCCACCAGCCCGGATGACTATGACTACGTCCACGACGACGACGTCGACGGCGACGTTGACCACGAAATTTGAGTCAACCGAACACGTTACTGGAACGGTACCAGAAACCGAAGGCGAGGGGCTCAACGGCCGCCGAGGCTGACGCAAAAAAAAATAAATTATTAATTTACGTAATTGTTGGGCTGTTTTTCGCGGACAGCGCAGGTGTTTTTGCTTTCTTTTGTTCCCACTGTTAGCCGAAGCTCTGGAAATCGGCCTCTGTTATTGTCCCAAAGATTCACTACGGATGCGTAATGTAATGTCACGGGAAGAGCGGACCAGAATACCGTTTGGCTCGTGCCCGTTGCCGTTATTCACAACTGCTGGCGGCGACGACAATGACAGCACCAGCGCCACCAGCAGCTGCGGCAGCGACCGAACGGATTCCGTAGTCGACAAGCGACACGCAAAACACACACACATACACGCGTGCACGGACAGATATGACCAGTGAGAGGGAAATGGTATGTGTAGATAACGGACAAAAGTTACAGATATCGAAGTGGTAGTACCCATGGGGATATGTAGGCACACACAGAGATAGACGTATTGGCAGCGACGCCACAGCAGAAACTTCAGCTGTCGATCGGGAGAGAAGAACGAGAGAGAGAGCCCTCGACCTACATAGGGTAAAGGCATCCCAGAATATAATTCCTTCGACCAATTTAAGCTTTTTTTTCATTTAAAAATTTTGACGTTTATTTTTGATAGGTGTCCTTGCCATTAAAGCCAGCTCCTTTGGCCGACGTCAAATATTCCGAGCCATTTGCACAACGTTGTTTCTGATCTATCTCAACATGATTTTTAAACCGATCATAAGGATCGTTTTTAAATAAAACGCTCTTTCCTTACCCCGTTGCCAAGGGTGGTTACCACAAAATATTAATTAATTACTAATATTAAAAAAAGTTTAAATTATATTGCTTTTGTTATTAGTTAATAGGAATCAAATTAATTTATTGGAAACAATTAAATTTTGGCTATTAAGTATTTTTTCTACAAATGTGATTTTAAAAATAAATTTTTTCTTAGCATGTGACTATGATATGAAAAAAACTTAGTATGGACTTTTGTTTGAAATTGATTTAGCTACAACAAAAAATATAAATTACACAAATCGGTTAGCATTTGCGAAAACCACCGACTAGAGAAGTCACAAATGCATGAAATTTAAAGTGCGGCTTTTTGTTGTAACTGAGTGTACATATGTATGTACATACTATGTAGTCATTACAGTAACGATCGTTGTATAACAAATTTCTTCTTATTCTTGTTTACATTATTCAGGCCTTTGAATTTTTCAAACCAATTTTCTTCCATTCGTTCATTTGTACTAGTTCCGCTCAATTTCGATAGCTGCCGGGTACGATAGCAGCTTCTCATTTCCCTTTGACTCTCCCCATCGACACCGTGACATGGGGCCACCTACCTACATACATACATACATATTTATGTACATACATATGTACAAGCTAAATTGATTGCGCTGCTTCTTTCTCTTCCTCTTCTGCTCGATAGTGATAAGCAGGCAATGACATTTGCAAAAGAAATGGACAGCGCAGCTGACAGCAGCCTACGCGTTATTTCTGAGGGCCTGCTATCAGTGTTGCGTTCCCCTTCGACCAGGCAAGAAGGAGTTTCTATGTATACTTTTGAATATATGTATATAAATATATATATACATATGTATACTTACGAACTCTTTTTCCACGGCAGCTTCAGTTGTTGTTGCGCCATTACTACTACTCCCACTCCCGCTGGCCGCCTCGAACAGCGCCGTTGGATCTCCGCCAGAGACGCGATATTTTTCAACATCGGAGAGCAACCGTTCCAGATACTCCACATAGAGCGTCTCCTGTTCGAGCTCCTTTCCCAGCTCTGCAATCTTGAGGCGATGCCGCTCAAGGGAAGCGCGTACATCCTGCTCCCAAGCATCGGAGAGCGAGCTCTGAGGGAATCGTTGCATCCACAGACGTTGGAAATCATCAAAGACGCTCATGACGCTGACGCTTCCACTCCCCCTGCCCCTATGTTGGGCTCCTTCTGTTGTTGTTGCTTCACTTCGTGTTGTTGGCGGCTGGGCTGATGTTTGTGATGCTACTGCTGCTGTTGCTGCTTCTGGCTCTTACTCAAAGATGATGATGTCGATGACCACGTTGATTATAATGTTAATTATGACAAAGAGGGCGAGGTTGGTTTTTATGTAACAAGCACCAGTTGTGCGTTGTCACCTTGGCTGCCTGCAAAATCACATTTGTACATGCATGTAAGTACATATGTATCTATGAGAGATTTAACGAGTATATTTGTGTGTGTTCGAGCTGTGTGTGTGCGTGTGCGTCACAGCTTCCTTGAGTGTATCCTCGCGTGTGGGCAACAACAATATTTTCCCCCATTCTTTCCCCTCCTCACTAGGATGCAAATTATGCCAGTTTCTTGGTATTAAACCCCCAACAAAATATTAATGACGTTTCTTTTTTTAAGAAGTGCGGCTTAGAACCGGTTTTGTGCACTGGTGTACTTGTACTACACGGGTCTGCACTGGTGTTAGTGTGTGGTCCCGATTGTTTTTGCCCTTTCGAATTCATTCGGATGCCATGTTGCTGCTTCTTCTTTATGCTCATCTTCATTGTTTTTGTTTCTTTCTTACTTTTAGTCAAGGCCAAAAGTGATTTTGGTCCAGGGTGCGATAATGGAGGCGCAGACGCAATGAATTTCTTTTGAACTTTTCACATTTTAACTATCAAGACAACAGAAACAACAACACAGACAGAGAGAGTAGCCACCACACATGGATTTCTTACTCTTCTTGCTACTCCACCTCTCCCACTAAAGAAACAGTCAGTGGGCGTTGCAGCTGGGACGCATCTTAATGGCGCCAGCGTCGCTGCTACTGCTGCCGCCCTACCATACACAATCACACAAATGCACGCACGCACAAGCTTCACAGAGGCATCCTTATGAATAAGTTGAGGGGGGAGCGGGGGTGTGTGGGTGTGTTAAGGATTTGTCACAAAACTTAAAAAAAAAACAACTATATTTCAATCTTTCGCGCACGCTCACACATACAGAATACACCGATGCCGCTTCACTGGAAAAGCAGAAATACAGACAACACATTTGCATATGTGCAACGTATTCTGGTGCGACTGTTCTGGTATGTGTAAAACTCGGCTTTGGTTTTTTTTTAAACTCACGTTTCATTTTTTTGCTTCACAATTTGCACTCAATCTTTATACAACGGATTTGGTTATTTTTTTCGGCATACACATTTAATAATTTACTTTCACATTGAACATCACAAATATATTTGTATATATATACATATAAATATATATATTAGAGGTGTCAAACCAAAGAGGGATATATCGATACTATCGGTATTTTGCTGCTAGCCTCTAATATCGATGGTTTTGCGACTATCATGATAGTATCGAGCTACAGTCGTTGCGCTTTTGATATGTTTGGATTGGCTGCTATAAAATAAGAAGATAAATTTGTAAACAAATCGACAGGTGCCATCTAATTTTACAATGGACAAGTTCCTAAAAGGTTCAATGGTTTTTTAATAATTATTTGAGCCCGATACTATTACGATGGTATCGATTGCTTTTTTCAAAACATTCAACGTTTATATTCCTCGATTTTGATATTCCGTTTAAAATTACTAGCTAGTTGGCCCTCTCAGCCCTAAACAAATAATTTTATCCGATAGACACATACATTTTCTACATGGTTGGACAATTTTCAGAAGTCCTTTTTATTGTATTGCTTACATAAAAAGGTTCAAACAAAAAGCTGCAAAACTGCGTTAATATCTTTAAAACAGAGACTGAGTAGTTTCTGTATTAATTGGAGCCTGAAATTATAAACAATATCTCAAGTACATAATATCCATTTTCCCAAGGTATGCAGATTGTTGCTTATTCTGTGCCAAAGTTGCACAACAATGCTGCTACTTCATTTCCCCATGTTGCTGAAATTTGACCCATACAAATCAAATGTATCTTACGGGAACGCGTAGGAACGTCGCAACAATGAAACTACATTCCAATTTATTAGCACCAACCAATGAACAAGGGTTGAAATTTAGGTACTTTCAGTATTTATTGGTAAATGGAATTATTTCTATTCAAGCCAATTAATGAGGAGACAACCCGTCGAAAATGTCGCGTCGTAAAATGTCCTAATAGATACCTTAGCCGGAGAATGTAAAGCTACAAGCGAGAGATTCGGAAATTCCACCCCACGACTATTTTTACTATTATTGTAAGCTACTACTTGCTTTAGTTATACATGATTTTATATACAATTGTTTGGTTTAAAAATGAGCCAAACCAAGCCCATTCTAGCGTTCCTGTTTTTAGAAAACTTTATTTTTGTGATCAGAGAAAGTTAGGTATTGAAGTGGGATCTTGTTAAATTTGAGAATCGTACATTTATATTTATCTTGGGAAATTTTATTTGGCCACATAATCCACACCAGACCCGAATGGCCTCCACTTAGCCAAGACGGCCCATCATCAATAATAAATATTTTCTTTTTGTACCCAAAAAATACTTTTCGATATAAAATCGGTTACAAAAGTAACGGTTTACCTTACGCATTTTTAACTTTCAACCAATCAAATCGTTCGGCATGTTCTGTAAACATTTGGGGTGGTTTTCTGGGCAAAGTCCAAAAATATGTTCGTGCGACCATGAAACAAGAAAACAGTGCTAAATATTTTACTTCACAAGTCCGCTGAGTATCAAAAAAATATCCATTGATAATATTTTAAATCATATCATTAATAATAACGATGAAGACGCAACAATGAATCTTCATTCCATACGAAAAACACCACGAATTGAGAGCGAAAAATGTCAGTATTTTTTGTGCGCGAAATGAGTTTGGCGGTCATTTTCAAAAGATATTAATATATGGAAAAATAAATATTTCACTTGATTTTTTTTGTCGAGTGTGACTGGAACCTCAGAAACGTCATTTTCAAAATATGCCGTAAATATACCGAATAAAAAAATGGAACTTAAGGCCCAAGACTCAGACGCGTTAAATTTTCCGTCGACCCAAGGTGATATTTATTTCGCTCGGTGCGCAGTGTCAACACACAACAGTGTAACCGTAGAGCGTGCACTTTGTCCACTTTAGGCACACTGAGTACCAGGCGAAATATATAGAACTTTCGGTCGACGGAAAACTGACGTTTGAGAACGCTTCAGATTCAAAAAAATGTTGCTAACAAAACGTGCCATATATTTTGCTAGCTGCGGATTGTAAATACTAAAACTTAACAAAACTAATATATTATAATTTCCATATAATTTTCCTTAATTAGATTATATTTATCTTTATTATTTTTAAATTATTTAATTTCTTGTTTGTTCTCAATTTTGTATTGTTTACGTTTCTATTAGCTAGGCTCCCTAGCGGAAAATGGAATAGTTCTATATTTATACTAGAAAATACCATCGGCTGCTTATCTAGTATTAATCGTCATTATTTTTGTTTGAACTGAGTACTACCCGCCGTACAGACCCTAACGAAAACATTTTGCTAGTCGAAATTTTGTATCGGTTTCATCCTAATCATCATCCTAATCATTTCATCGGTTAATCCTATTTTTGCTCGCGTACAAATTTTCCTGATCTATCTACTGGATTAAATGAAAAAAAACTGAATTTTTTTGTCTGCCGAACTGAACAAATGTGCACTAAATTCTACTACACATTTGCTACATGGCAACTACAAATAAATGTTATTATCAACAGAGACACTGACGCATTTCGATAGCAGAACCGATAGGCTGACCATTGTCTCCAATTAGAGAGCGCTGCCAAATGAGCGCGCGAAACTATTTGACTATTTAAAAGCATGGATACTTGAACTATTAAACAAAGATAAGGTGACAAATGCATGGCAATTATTTACCATCCCTCAATCGGACTTCGACCGCAAGAAGTCCGGCAGAGCTAATATCATTATCAACTCCGAATTTCCCTGTTAATGAATAATAAGATAATTAATTTTTCTGTTCGCCAAGCGACTATTTATAGCCACTCCCTATATCGAACTATGCAGATATCCTCTAGAGCATTCCACTTCTGTCTCTACATGAGCCCCACATGTCTGCAGATCGACTTTAGAAAGGTCTTCGAGTCCCCCTTATCAGCCTCACCCGCCAGATAACATATACATATATTCTTATAATTAAGGCTCTTTCGCATTGGACTACACAACTTCTTGTCGGCTTACGCCTTTGGTCTCCGACGGCACTTAGTCAGCGCTCCAAAAACATCGTAATCTTTCCTCCGCGCATGACGTATCCCAGAAATCATGGCCTCTACCATGCTATGGATTTGAATATGGATGGGAATGGATATGGATATGGATTCTTGTCTTATCGGTGGTCAATACGAGATAGTCCATTATCCGGCGGGGTATAAAAAGCACACGGCTCAACCCGATAGCCATTCACATAGCTCTGTAAATCCGTGGTCGGCTAGCCTCCGCAAGGCCTCAATATTCGTTTTTTTACAACTTAAGTTTAAGGTCTACTTCCTAAGGATAAACACAAACAGAATGTGGTAAGTATTGGATTAAGATATTGATAGAAGCAGTTTCTTACGAATGGGTAAAGCTCTTTGGAATACCGTGATGGAAGTACCCGACAATTGAAGGCTTGGTTCAAAAAGAAAGTTGCAGAGAGAACTGAAACTTGAAGAAACTTCCTTCAAATAAAAAAGGATAAGACCTTAGCCGAGGGATTATTATGGTACATATACAGAAGTACTATTACTAAAGAAAAGTTTCATATTATTTGGAAGCTTTGATTGTTTCCCTTTTTGGATTGAAAGACACTGTCTTTAAAAAAAGTAAATTATTGTTAGAAAAGGGTAATTGCAATGCAACGTGATCTGAATCTATGTAGCCCCGTCTGACCCTTAGCTCCGACTTCAATCCAGCTTCCTGCACAGAGGCAACGTTACCCCTTCCCAGAATTGCAGTCTGCGCCTCCGCTAGATTTCAGAATACATATGTTGGTACTTCTGCCAATAATATTATTGAGACTATTCGTGTTCTACCACTAGTTTCGCTGTTAATCATCACCTGCTTCATTCCTAGCCAAATAGGTACACACATACATACATACATACATACACATAAGTATGTACATGTGTACATACATACATATGTCCGATCGCAGCAGCCAATCAGTCCAGAGTCAACGATAAAACCTGACTGCAATGCGATATTTGGAGCTGGTTGAAGCCTTCGATGACATATTAGTCGGGTATGGGTGAGCGGGAGGGAGGGACAGAGCAAAGAGATGGCAAGTGTTGGCACTATCCCCCAGTTGAAACCCCCCCATCATTCCGTCTCCGGCAGCACTAACCGATCCTCCCAATCCCGTCTTCCCCCTGTCAGCTTCTGCATGAAATACGCCGTCTGCTGGATCGTGCTGGTGGTGGCCGCGGTGGGTGTCACCTTGGGCCTGGTGTTCGGGCTGCGCGGACGCACCGAGGAGCCGCGCCGCATGGGCGCCGTCGCCTCCAACGGCGTGGGCTGTGCCGAGGTGGGCGGTAACATACTGGACATCGGTGGCTCAGCAGCGGACGCGGCCATTGCCACGATGCTGTGCGAGGGCGTTATGCTGCCTCACAGTCTGGGCGTGGGCGGCGGCTTCGTTGCCACCATCTACTCCAAGGAGACGGGCTTCATTGAGACGCTGATTGCGCGCGAGACGGCCCCGGCGGCGGCCACCCAGGACATGTTCGTGGACAAGGAGATCACCGGCGCGCTCTCCTGTGCCGTGCCCAGCGAGATCTACGGCTACTGGAAGCTGCACGACAAGTACGGCAAGCTTCCCTGGGACAAGCTCTTCCAGCCCACCATTGACATCTGCCGGAGCGGCATCAAGGTGTCGCGCTATTTGGCCGGCGTGCTAGAGCGGGAGGAGGAGCGTATCCGCAGCGAGCCCTCCATGGCGGAGATCTTCATCAACCCGAAGACGGACACTATCTACAAGCAGGACGAGGTCATGTACCGTCATATGCTGGCTGAGTCGCTCGAAATAATCGCCCATGAGGGTCCCGGGGTCATCTACCGGGGCGGCCGCGTCGGAGCGAAGCTGGTCGAAGACATCCAGTCGATGGGCGGCATCGTCACCGAGGAGGATCTGCAGAACTACGAGTGAGTTGAACGTCTCTCCATTTGTGGTCACATTTCCCAGTTCCCAGATCCCTGGTCGATCAGATCCCTGCTTTAACTCGCTGCACCATTACCAAAATATGAATCTCACAGATCCGCAATAGATCTTTCAGACTTCTGACCATTCTCGTGGATCATCGATCCATCATCCATCACATCGATATGCCGATCGATTCCCAGGTTCCTATTCCATCTCCGACACCCTGACGCATTTCGCAGATCCATTATCCATCTGCCAGATCCTTTCCAGACCCTTACTGACCTCTACTGATATTTTCCAGAGTCCGTTGGGAATTGCCACTGCATGCCCGCTTCACGGGGGGATACGAGCTATATACCTCACCCCTGCCCACCAGTGGGGCGGTGCTCACATTC
The DNA here is from genome assembly GCA_018150885.1 of Drosophila tristis. Lineage (NCBI taxonomy): Eukaryota > Metazoa > Arthropoda > Insecta > Diptera > Drosophilidae > Drosophila > Drosophila tristis. The sequence goes on along the minus strand of JAECWT010000215.1, from coordinate 162,683 downwards.
ATCCTGAACGTGATGGAGCCGCTGTACACAAGCAACACGGAGAAATACTGGCAACGGCTGGTGGAGACCTTCAAACACGCCTACGGACACCGCACCAACCTCGGAGACATCCACTACGAGCCGGAGGTGCAGGAAATCTACGAGAACCTCATCGACCCCTCCTTTGCTGCGCAGATACGCGAACTGATCCTCGACGATCGCACATTCACCAACATGTCCTACTACGGAGCCAACTTCACCAATGTCCCGGACCACGGCACGGCCCACATTTCGGTGCTCGCCCCCAACGGTGATGCCATCTCCGTGACCAGCACCATCAACAGCCACCTTGGCGCCAAGGTGCGGTCCCGCCAGACGGGTTTCATCCTCAACGACCAGATGGACGACTTCTCTACGCCGGGCCGCATCAATATTTACGGGATTCCTGCCAGCCCGGCTAATTACATCAAGCCCGGCAAGCGGCCCATCTCCTCCACCTGCCCCAGCATTGTACTGGACTCTCAGGGCAATGTGAAGTTGCTGGTGGGCGGCGCCGGCGGCTCCAAGATCACCACCTCGGTGGCCCAGACCATCCTCCGCTACTTTGTCCTCCATGAGCCCATTGAGCGGGCCGTCAACGCCGGCCGCCTTCACCACCAGCTGGACCCCATGTACATCGAGGTCGAGCCGGACGTGCCCCGGCACACGGTCGCATACCTCCGTCGCATCGGTCACGAGGTCAAGTACTTGGACGGTGACAAGGCCTACTCCGCCCAGACAGCCATCGGCCTCATGGACTCCGAGCCCCATCCCGTGTGCGATCGCCGACGGGTGGGCAGCGCTGTGGTTGTGGAGCCCTCGCTGCCCTAAGCCGGAACTTCTGTGGCAGTCATCTCTATCCATCACCATTGTGTGTATAGTTGGAACCAAGAACTATTGTCGGAAGAAGAGACATTCTATGCATCCATCAATCTATTAAAATCTTCTGTCGTCCTTTGACGTTTAAATTAATTTTATGGCCGATCTTTATCCGAGACGGGGGTGGAATGATGATCCGTACCTTAGGGCACTGGAATAGTGAAGAGGATAGGATGTTCCCGTAGTGGAAGGCTCCTTCCCCATGAGAGTGATAACTCTCTTGGAACTGTTTTCAATACCCCCTTCCGGCCCCATAAATATTAAAGATACTCTCGCAACTCTCTGACGGAATAGAGAGAGAGAGAGAGATATTCATCTCAGGAAATGACGTAAATTAACATTTCCGTGTGACGATTTTCTAGCATATTTGATGTGGGTAATCGATGTTGTGCGCCGAATGAATTGGCAAGATCGACACGTCACATACCGTAAGATTGGGTCATTAGATTGTGGGCAAGGGTACATACTCCTATGTGTGAGCGTTGGATGCCACACAATTTAATAGTCTGCCAAAATGTGTCTCAACAAATCTAAAAAAACGATCGTGGTGCTTCAAAAGCTTTGTACAAAATCTAAACAGGCATCATGGATACATGGATATGAGCCAGAAACCGAACATTAATCGACGGTATTTAGTAATTTTAAGCGAGCCATATGCACAGAAGTTCTCGCAGCGAATCAATCATGCTGTTCAACTGGTCGCCTGTTTTGTCAAAAATTGGTGAACAAAAACTTGTCAGGTTGATAGATAAAAGTACGAAGATCAATTCTGAGTAGTAAACAACCATTTTTTGGCCTGAAGCTTTTGGAGAATTGAGAAAACCAACATCCAAAAATGGACTGTCGTACTCCACGACAATCCGACAGACATCGCTTCACTCAAGATTTTTTGAGCGCCCAAAACTTCGAGTCAAGGGTTCATCTGCCTTTCAGACAATGTCTTCAGATCTTTTTTTCTAGCTATCGAAAAAAAATAGCGTTCAACGCCAATAGCGTCTGGTAAAGCATTTTTTTTTTAGAGATACTTCCTTCTGAGTGCCAAAAGTGCTGCCAAAATAAGTAATAAAAGCAGCAAAGCAGCAGCCGGACACTTCATAATCGGGACAATTACCCGGACTTGTGTGGTGAAGTAAAGTTTCAAAGGGTTCTCGAGTGGTTTCAAAAACAAATTTATGTAGGACACACATGTTAGTATGCAGTACTGATGCAATACATACATACATATTTATGTAAGTCCGTATGCATCCGTATTTAGGTATATATGTACATATGTATAGTGTAGAAGTATGTATGTATGTACATCGCCGTTATATAGATATACATATGTACATATTTGTAAAATATGTATGTAAATGTATTTGTAAAGTGATACGTTCATATATACATATGCATGTATGTATATGAAATGCTTACGTACTAAACTAGTGCACACAAATATTTTGAAAATGTAGGTACCAAAAATAAAATTCAATTGTAGACATAACTCAATTGTAACAGGAACCACAACAGGTTCAGCATTGATCGGTCGTAACTGGCATTGTCTCGCAGGAATTGGGAATCGTATGCCAAATACCAAATAAACTTCAGTGTGGCAAAAACGGAGAAACTTTAGTGAAGAACTGTGGTGGGGTTCAAGCTGATTCTGGCTGAACTTAAACCCAGGAAAACATCGTCCTTTGTGTACGATGAGCAGCACCTTGGTGAAGTGCGGAGTACTAGAAGTCTGGACATGTAGATACATATGTGAATGAAAAAAGCCAGCCCATGGGCACATAGATGTCTATAATATTGAGATTTGAGCGAATGTTGGGCGTTGGTTTGGTTTAGTCATCGATGCGGGTGGCCTTTCGTCTGGCAATTTTTCGCTTCTTGTGAATCGCCTCCATGCGCATGTCTTCCAAGTCCTCTTGCATTCCTATCATTACAACAAAGAATTAGCCATGGAGGGGAGGACCGGGGAAAGGTCCAAACTCACCCATTTTCCCACTGAGGAACTCCTCACGCTGCATCTGAGCAAAGCTCGACTCCATCTCGCTATCGTCATCGTCGAGGTCGCGATATCGCCGCTTGTCATAGCCAAAGATGTCGCGGATGTGCGAGGATATGTCTTCTTCGCAGTCTCCATCATCGATAAAGTCATCCAACTCGGAATCGTAATCGTCATCCTCATCGTCCATGCGTCCTAAGTGGAGAGGGGTGAAGATGATTATTTCGCCTCATTTGACGGATCGATTCAGCTCGGAACATACTTTTGGTGGGCGACTTCTCTTGGAGTTTGCCACGACCAGGCGGCATTGCCCTGCTGCCCGATTTCTGCACATCCGCTGGGGGGAATTGGCGCGTCTTTGCCGGAGAAGCTCCGACTGGACGATCTCGGGGCGGGAATTCCCGCGCTGGTCCATTTCTGCCGGCTGCTCCATAAGGAATCCTTATCGGAACGAGCCTTGCACTGGCGACGGGGCCACGCACGGCGCTGGGTCCGCGGACGGGACTGGGTCCCGAGCTGGTACTGAGCATTGGTTTGACTGGCAACGGCTTGGTCGCTGTGGCGGGAAGACGACTTCTGTCAGGTTTTGTGAAAGAATTATGGGCAGATGCAGGGAGCCGGCTGGAGCTGGTGGCTGACGATGGGGGCGGAGCCGGTCGTGGCGCCGGACGCTTGAAGACATTATCACTGGTCGGCTTTGCTTTGGATTCGTTTAAAGAAGGCGTGGAGAGTTTGGGTGGGGCTGAGGGGCAGCCGGAATTGGAGCTGGAGCTAGAACTGGAACTGGATGCGAAACTGCTGAGCTTGGGTATGCGTCCGCTGGCTTCCATGCGACTGCCGCCAGTTTTGTGCTGATCCTTGGCCTTTAGTTCGCTCTCGCGCACGCGATCTCTTTCGGCACGCTGCTCCCTCTGTCGTTGACGCTCTTCCATCTCACGCTTCTCGCGAGCAGACAAAAGACGCTCCGGCTCCTTCTTCTTCTCGGGCTGGGCGTAGACCACCGGCTCGTGCTGCGTTTTCGCCGCCAGACGTAAGACCGCCTGAAAGTCCATAGGCGGAGGGCGCTTGACTTTGGCTCGGCTCCTTTCCGCCTCGCGCTTCTTACGCTCCTCCTCGAGTCTCTCCGCCTCCGGATTATAGACGGCTATATCCCTACACGTACTGTAGGCTCGGGCCACGTGAGCCTCCCGGGACTTGCTTTTTGAGGCGGAAGCCGTAGAAGAAGCGCCAGATGATCTTGTATCGGATGACGATCGCTGCCGTGTGTGCGACATGGCCTCCTGTCGCTCACGGGTGATGGCTGCCTTGACACGCTCCTTGGTGCCGGAGAGATCTTGTACAGACTGAGGACGGCTGGGGGCGAACCCCTTGTCCTCATGGACATCGCGCACCTTCTCAATGTACTTCTGATAGAAGGCATTCGACTCGGTCGACACATAGCCGTAGTCATCGCCTTCGCCCTCACCCTGATCACCACCGTTCTGGCCGGCATTGTCACCGTCTTTGGCATCCTCGAGCACCGACTTGTTCGCCGACTTAGTGACTTTCAGCATCTTTCGTATCTTGTTCTTGGATTTCTCGTCGCGTTTGGCCAGCAGCTCGTTGAGTTTCTGGCGTTCCTCCCGCTTGCGCTCCTGTTCCTCGGCCTCGCGCCTCTTCAGGAACTTCTGGATGTTGCTCGACAGCTCCTTGCCCGCCTTGCTCTCCTTCTTGGGCGGTGCATATTTAGTGCTGTAGTACTTGCCCTGCAAAGCACAATATTAAGATTGAGAAAGCATGCCAATTGGGGTCACTGATCGCCAGTCGGACTGGACCTGGAGCGGACTTTTGTTTTTGATTTTCTTATGAATCGAATGCAAATGCATGTGTATACATGCACAAAGGTGGGTGGTAATTGGGAAGAGTCGCCAGGTGGAAGGGGGGTGGGGGATGGTCACTGGTCACGGAAATATTGCAAATGCATCAAGTCAATCAACAGAGACACGACATGACCCCAAAAAAACGGAAACCCAACCAGAACCCACCTCATCTTTTGTGGCTGCGTCGGTTTTCTTTTTGGCCAAATGCAACAGCTCACCGAAATCCATGTTTAGAACTCTGCTGGGTGTCGCTCCTGGGCTGCCTTCGTTTCTTATTTAAAAATCGCGTTGCCTGCTGCTCCGAAGGGAAACGTAACTTGTTGGTCGAAAAATATCTCCAGTATTTCAGTGTGAAATTATCGATAAAAACGACCCCGACCGATTTGACATATTTTCAGTCTCGTCTCGAGCCTGCTTGTAATGTAATGCTGGTTTTGATTAAATTAACTCCTGGGAAAAACTGGCCATTGTCTGAGCGTTTTCTGAGATAATTTTGATATAATTTAGCCAGTTATTGTAACATACGGTAATATACCTCAAAATTCATCAAAAATACCAATATACCATAAGTATACCCTCACTGAAATTTCGACTTTAAAATATACCAAAAAGTATACAATATACCATAAATCAGTAGCCAAGTACATATGTATTGAATGTAAATGCAGATGTGCTAGTTCATCCAACGAAAAAGTCCCAACAGAATTGGCTGCGACATCTCCCAGAGACTGCACAACAGCATGTATTTATGTATTACGGGTAAGCTCTTACAATATACAAACATATGTATGATTGTATTTTTAAAGCTTAAATAGTTTTGAATTTCCTGTTTTGTGTTGAGGGTCCAGCGTATTTGAATGTATGCGCGCACCACGTGTTCTCACGGTCGAACTTCGAACCGAAGAGAGCCGAACGCGACAGCTCCCACCGGAAAGGGAGGTTCTGTTGGGACGTTTCGCTTGTATGAATTAAATATATATTAAATCTTTTTATGTATGTATATAAACATACTGTATGGTAGGTTGTACTAGGCTTTAAAGAAATATAAAGAATTTAGTTCTGGGATTTTTTTGTTATTAGCAAATATTGCACAAGACGGCAGCACTGTGCAGTCAAGAGCCACTCTGCGGCATTAGCCAACACTGCCGCATTAAACTACTCAAAATTTTGTTGATAACAAAACTAGGAGCTGAATCCATAGCATAGCTGATCGGCCAGCAAGCAGCCATGTCTATAGATCCCAACCCGATCCCAGAGCAGTGCAGTAATTGCGGCAAGGCGAGCACAAAGGAACAGCCCTGCCAATCTTCGGACACCGCCACCAACGATGGCTGCGGCGATGCTGAAACACTGTGCGGGGACTGTGCGTCTGCAAAAGAAGGGATTAATAAAGGAAAACCACTCAAATTAGAAACAACGGAAAAAATTGTTCTGATGAACGTAGACGTAGATGCACCCACGGCCGAACCAGTGCCAACAACAGAAGAGCCGGACAACCCACCGCCACCAGGCCCAAGCCAGCCAGAGGAAAGCCCAAAGCGGCCCACGACGTTCGCCAAAGCTGCGGAACCAGACGCCAAACCACAAAGGAAGCCAGTCAGCTGCCATGAGCATCCTACCAAAAATGTTGTGAAGCAACCCGAAGCCCCCCAGCAAAAGGATCGAGCGCCAAAGGCATGCCAGCCGAGACCGACGGAAAGGAAAAGAGCAAGGAGGAGGTTGTGCAAGCCTTGCCAGAGGCCACACTTTCTAGACCCACGAAACGCGGCGGAAAGATCACGAGGAGCAGCATCAATGGAACGCCAACGGCAACCACTCCCGGAAATCAGACGCCCACAATAATGAAGCGCCTGCGCAAGAGTACGCGGGCCACTCGCTTTAAGGCGAAGCTGACAGGGCGCTCGGGCGTCGGAGGGAATGGCGGACAGGCCAATGGGTACAATGGCAGCCCCAACGGACCTGGTTCCACATCTCATCCGTACGGAACCGGATCGCATACGGGTAACACTAAGGCGCACGGCAAGACTGGCGCGGGTAGCGCCGGCGGCACACAAGGAGCCAGAAATCGGCGAGCAATCTTCAAACGCCCGGTCCAGAAGACGCCCAAGGTGCAGGCTTGCACCAAGTTCGTGAAGAGTGTGTTCTACAAGGGCAGCTATATGCAGATCGGTGATATTGTGAGCATTGTCGACGGCCAACAAAAGCTGTACTACGCCCAGATCCGCGGTCTGCTGGTCGACGCCTACTGCGAGAAGTCGGCCTTCCTCACCTGGCTAATACCAACTCAGGACAGTCCCGATCCACAGGACTGTTTTGATCCGGCCACCTACCTAATCGGTAAGCACACCTCCAGATCCTGCTACAGCCTTTCTCACGTTCTTATCTCTTCAGGGCCCGACGAGGAACTCTCGCGCAAGCTCTGCTTCCTGGAGTTTGTGATGCATGCACCGAGTAACTACTACTACGACCGCAGCACGCCGTTCCCCTTGCCGGACATCGATGAGTACACAGGACAGCGGTCTGGTGGCTATATTTGGACGCGGCTGCCAGTCGTCAAGCGGGACCGGAACGATAACCGTGCTCGGGAACCGGGAAGCAAGAGTGCTGCCTCCTAGCAGGGCCGCCAAAAGCAAAAACGGCAAACGACCAAGAAGAAAAAGAAAAAAGCGCCTGCCCAACAAAAGGGCGGTTAAAAATGCGGAGCGGAACCTAAATGCAAAATTTTTATAATCTAATTTATTGAGAGAAATATATCTACAAATCTGTGTAAATTTTATTGACATTCATCTGTAGTCCGAACCAAGTAGGTCGCACCATACATTTTTTGACGGGATGGTCCAGACCTGATAGATTCCTAATGCATATAGTCGTTTTGAGGTTTTCAAGCCTTCAAAAAATTTTCTGATTTACTTTTAAAAATACAAAAATTGGTGCTGGCATTTTCTCAAAACTTGAATTTCCGTTTTAAATCATTTTTCGACAAAAAGACACGCACACATTAGAAAAAATAAGGAAGGAAACAAGCCAACAAAACGCAAGCCTGCGAGAAAAGTGCAATATTGAAGAAAAATTTAATCTAATTAAGACAGTCGGCTGAATACCGATTATATGGATTATTTATTAAAATTATACCCGGTCCTAACTTTATGAATTTATAAGGAGATGAAAAAATATTTTTATTGGATTTCTCTAATAATGCGGTGCTTGCTCTTTGCATTGTCGTCTTTCAGCTCCACAGCGTCCACAAATAATACATTTTTGCTTGTCTTCATACTAGTTTTGAAATTTCAACAGATTATATTTGTAAAGCCAACGAGAAGGAACTTGTGAGTCGATTCTGGGGACGCGACTCTACTTATACCTGTACTCAGTCAGTATATATGTACATTTTTGAGCTTATAATTTTTTAGAATTTTAGAATTAAAAACAAAAATTTTACATATAACATTTTTTTCCACATCTGTTATCTATTTCTACAATTTATATTCTACGAACTTTTAATACGAACCCGGCCTTACACGGCTATAAATTTGCTCCCTTACCCCTATACAACACGCTCAAACCCGTTCTTACACGATTGCAAAAAAGTGAAATTCATTTTTTGGTAAATTATGCGGTAGTGTGTTTTTGTTTACATCACTACGCAGGCAAAAAATTGTTTGTAATATTTTAAATCTGCTATTTTTATGGTATAAAAATGTTGTACTTTTTGTCCTTTTTTATTGCACATCAAATACATTTTTTTTAAATACGCGTATATTACATATATTCCAGACAAATTTTGTGGTAATAGTCAATGTACGTCGAATTTTAAGAGAAAATGAGCGAGAACGTTGTGAACCATGGCAAGAGGCTACCCACAAGGCAATTGCATTTGTTTATAATAGTTTATTAACCTAACCTAATAGTCCGATCTGATTCAGATTCGTCAATCTGCTCATTCACTACGATCCTGCGCTTTCGGTTTTCTCGTATCTGTAAAATTGTGGATGCCACAGAGTGTATTCCTTAGTGGGTGCGGAAGGGGACGGGGCTAAATTTTGAAATACACTTGTCACAGTGTGATATCACGCAGCATGGATACTAAATTTGGTTGCTCTAGCTCTTATGGTCTCTGAGAAATAGGCGCTCATCGAGACATACGGACGGACACGCAGACATGGCTATATCGACTATGCTGTTGATGCTGATTAAGAATATATACATATACTATATGGGGTCGAAAACATTTCCACCAAAATACCAATTTATCCCTAAACTCTTCGATGAAAAGAGGAACCCGCAGCATGTCAGCAAACGCGGACATGAAACGCCGACCATTGATCCATACAGTATATACTGTATGGTTAGTGTCCAGAGCCTTGGCAAGACAAGTGCAGCCAAGTGTGAAGCTGTTTTTCGTACGCATATGCACGACACAAATTAAGCATATTTTTTTATTTTGTGAATGACAAAGTAACCACGGAACAGGTTTTCTACATCGAATTAATTAAAATTATTGTGTTATCAGCCGGCAGCTGAGGGCGGCCTGACGGCCCACCGCTTCCCTGTTAGCTCATCTCACTTCTCCTCGCACCACTCGTTCTCCTTGCGCACCTGCTCCTCCTCGGCGGGAGTGAAGTCCTTCTTGATGTTGAAAGTCTTACGTATTTCCTCTGGGGTCTTGCCCTTAATCATGTTTGCCACGGTCTTGCAAGTCAGTTCGAGCAAACCCTTGATATCCAGATAATTGGCGGCCAGTATTAGCTCGAAGAGTGTGCCCTGGTCTACCTTAAGGAAATCGGCGTCCCACGAGATGATGTCGTCGGTGCGCTTCTCCTTGCTCTCGTCGTCTTCAGTGGGCTGGATATCGTCCTTATGGAAGTGGGCCCAGGTCAGTACCTTACGCAAAATGGTGGAATTCACATTCGGCAGAGGGACAATGGCATTCTCGTCATCTTCCATTCCGCAATCCTCAAGCATTGTCTTGATAGTTCCTGAGCACTTTGCAATCTGGATGTCGGTATCGAAAATTTCCTCGTCCGAGGACTGCAGTTTAATGCTGGGCATTTTGGATATTGTTTTTCTGGAAATGGGGAAAAAGTGAGATACGATATATAGATATGTAGGAAAAACAAGACACAAACATCCACACATATGCAGGCATGCGTCATTGGAAAGCATATATGTATGTAAGTATTAAAACAAAACATACATATACGAATGCGCCTGTGTGTGCGTATTTTTTTTCGCCCTGCACAAGCGTATTAAAATGCATTCATTTCGTCTTTTCACAACTTGTTATTGGTAGAACACTCACCTTTGCGTATTGTTTTAGGTGAATACTGCCAAACAATTTAAACAAATTCTTCAGCCAGAAATTTAAATGTTTTTACGAATTGTGAAGCGAACAGCTCATAAGATGACAGAGTAGAATTGGGAAAGAATCGATAGCGCTATCGATATTAACGATGGCTGGAAAAATTAGCCGAGCATCGATTGTGTCTACCCACCATCGCCACCATCAATATGGAAATTAATACATATTATATTATGCAAACTTTATATGAATGATACATTAGAATTTGGTTTTTGTTATTAGCAGGCTAGAATTATCCAGAAATATCGTTTGCCTATAGATGACTGGATATTAATAGCCATTTGACATTAGACTTTGCTAACTGACTAGGTGACTAGCTCAGTCAGATCGAGAGAACTATATACGTTAAGCTGGCTCCCCAGTGGAGCTGGGAGCAGCGCTGTGGCAGAACTTATCGAAAATTTTACTTTGCGGATACAATTTTGCCTGCTTGGTGCCTGTGTTCTGCTGGAAAACATCGTTGTGTGTCAAGAAGTGCCTAAGTTGTTCTACTAAAAGCCATTAGACGGCTACGAACAATAATGTTGATGTCATATGGCTATTACAAATTATGTTTTGTGGTCACACTTTTTTCGTATTTCAGGAACGGTTACACTTAGTGATGGTTCTGATGAGGCAAAACTCGTGATAAAGGGACCTTGGTCGATATACGTAGAGCAGCTATCGGTGCTTCTGTCATCCCTATCCCTAACTTGGGTGGCGAAAAAAACGGATTCGGAATCGGAATATCGCGGAAAATTATAACGCGGAAAATAACTCTCCGCCCGAGACCGAACCCATTTTGTAAATTGAATTAACTTAAACCGTCTTTTGGAACGGTCCATGCTCACATGCGCGCTACGAAAATGATAAGTCAATATCGGTAAACGCGATACAAAAAATAAAATTTAATGAGGCAAAGGCAGAGTGGTAGAAAAAGGCATACATACATACACACGCTCGTCGACGTCGTCGTTTCGAAGGAATATATGTATCTACATATGTATGTGCGTGTGTATGCGTCGTGTACACATAAGTGTGGTGGCTGCAGCTTCTAGCAGAGACTCGGAGTCCGTCTCCAATCGCTTTGGTGGAGGGGGAGCAGAAGGAAAGATTGATCAAGCGGCTGGAAGTGGGAGTGGGTGGGAGCAAGCGATAGAGGTATGGACGGCAGCGATTGAATGTTTTTTGGGAACAAAGACGTGAAAATGATTTGGAATAGCAGAGTAACCACCACCAGCGACGCCGAAGGCTCCATCGTATCCGTAAGAGCCAGAGAACCTACCAACGGCTTCTATTCCAGCCCACTGTGATATATTTCGGATGCAAACTCAGACGAACATCCAGCAACAACCGAAAACAAGCCTGTTCGTGCGCTGTCCGAGTGTGTGTGCATGTCTCTGCCGACGACGCAACAAAAAGAAAAAACACATTGGAAGGTAGCAGAACGACAGACAAAGCATCAGGCACGGCCCCCGAAGACAAAGAGTGGAGAGAAGCGAAGCATCAGCCAGTAGCGCCTTTGTGAATAATTCATTTAAGGTAATGTTTACAAAAACCGACAAATCAAACGAAAAGAATTATAAACATTTTATATGTATATGTTGGCTTGTTTGTCAATGTGTGTGTTCGTGCGTGTGTATTTCGTTCCTGTGTAATAGGCGCCGCCATTTTTCGTTCACATGTAACAAGCAAGCTCTGCAAATGTTCGCCTAGGGTTGGCAAGGCTTTCAAACAATTTTCTCTCCTTAAACTTTTGTAACATCTGTCGTGGTTATTAAACAGTGCCAAATCCAGCTAAAATATCGATGTTACTTACATTTTGTTATGTTTCTACGAGCATTGACATTCTTGGCTGCTTCTTGTTCGACGTTACCCTGTGAGGAAAAATACGTTTGTTGCAGAGCTAGCTACCCATCGCAATTATCGGTCTAATAATGGTCGTAGTACACTACATTTCAAGACCAAACAAACATACATAGACAAAACGAGACACGCGCAAGATTCATTTGTGCTGCTGCCCGTCTCCACAGTGCTATCACTTGAAGAGCTGTGGCATTATTTGCGCTAAAACAAATTTTCCAGCACGTTCAGCTGATTTATACTAGCCCCAATTTATTATTTCAATGTCTGAATCTATCCTTTCTATGCTGCTGCTCTGCCACCAGATTAATTACAAGTGAAGATCTAAGATAAATAAAGCTGTCGCAAACTTTAAAACCTTGTTTTGCCTGTTTGACAACCCTTTTTTCACACTCACCTATTCTCACTGCGCATATGCTGCTCTCTTTTTGCTCTGGCTTGCTCGGAAATCGCAAACATAACAGGAACGCATAATGTACGCACATATGTGAATACGTATGTATATGTTTGTATAAAACAGCTGAGAATTTTAGCCGTCCGCAATTTGCAATCGAACTCTAGTGAGACGAGCCCTTGCTTTGGCAACAAATTGAATTACAAATTTTTTCCGTTCCAAGTCATATTTAGGAAAGTGGGCATAAAAGAGTACATGCTGGGCGTCCACCGACTGACAGTAATAATTTTGATATCCACGGATGTCGCCAGTCACCACTATATTGTTGTAACACCGCCACGGCGTGTATCTTTTAGCTAAAATATTTTAAAATGTAAACACCATATACTCGCACATGCATATCGATAATCAAATTAGTTGCAATAATGAGCGGCAACGGCTCACGAAATTGTATCGGCTCTGTTATTATATATTCGGAAAAAGGACGTATTGAATTTTAGAATATTCTTAGGTTGCTTTTTGTTACACATGTGCTTCTCGAGTTAATTGATTTTTTCGCACGTTTGTGTGAGTGTGTGTGTGATTTGGATGGAGAGAGCGCGTGGGAGATAGACGGGAACGAGAGAGCGTCGCCTGTCGTCGACCCCATGTAACACCTGATGTATACTTTACACCCCCTCCATCTCTTGCCCTATGTACCCCTCCTTCCTACCTTTAAGGTCAAGTAAAACAATGAGTTACAAAAAATGGCTAATCAAAATTTGATTTGAATATCATACGTATATTCAATCAGCTGTTTCTAAGCAAGCCAACCCTGTGTCTAAATTACACAGCCGGTAAAATAAAACTTTCTGTTTGCTGCAACCCTTCACCCTTGGGCTCTTCTCTTTTAAGCTAAACTACTTCAATCGTTTTTCATTATCATTCCCATTATCAACTCTGGGATTTGCGATATTCCATTTCTCTTTTTAATCACTTAAATTGTTGGTGATTGGGGGAAGATATTTTAGTCTCGATAGCACTATCGATACATCTATTGCAATTTTTGTCACTTGCAATGACTTGACTTGAACTAACTGCAAGTCACGCGAAATGTATACCATACATACATATGCATGTTTATGTACACATATACATTCTGTCTTTGTATTTGTTAGTTGAGAATTGAATTGAATTGAATATAGTAACGAATAAAATCTGCGAATACTACTGCCTTCTCGCTTCGTTCTGTGGATATGAGCATGAAGATTAGAGTAGAGCAGCTGCAGCTACACAACGTTGCCACACGAAAGAAAAAGAGAAAACAGTTTGTAATTTGAATCTGAAAACAGCTGTTGGGGTGTGAAATTACAAATTTGAAACGATTGATTATGTCGTCTGATGATGTGTACTGGTACCGCCTGCAATATGTAATGAGAATATGCGTTTTTTGTTTTGTTTTCAGACTCTTACAGAATGGTCGTCGGCTCGAATCACACGCGGCGTGGTGAAACTGGCAGCAGATTTACAAACAGCAGCTCCAACAGCAACGGGAACAGCACCGCCAGCAGCACAAGTGGTGGCACCACCTCCACCACCAGCTCAACGTCTTCAGTAGCTAGCAGCGAGGCAGCGGCGGCGACGGCGGCTCTTTTGTCGTCAATGTCCCAAAAAAGCCAAAATGCCGCCCAAGCACCACCCACAGCGAGCAGCCACCATCAGCTGCAGCAGCCGACGATAGCGACGACGACGAACCACCATCAACCCCAACATCCACATTACCAACAGCAGCAGGCACACAACCACCACCACCAACAGCTTCAATCTTCAAATGGAAACGGAGGAGGCGGTGGAACAGGATCAGGTGGAGGAAGTACCCTCAATGGCTGTAATGGCAGCGCCGTCAGTCGGTTGTCACAGTCAACTGGGATGTCACCGCGTGAACTCTCGGAGAACGACGATCTGGCCACATCGCTTATACTTGATCCGCATCTTGGCTTCCAAACCCACAAGATGAACATACGCTTCCGCCCCCTTAAGGTTGATACGCAGCATCTGAAGGCGATCGTAGATGACTTCATCCACGGTCAGAACTATGACGTGGCCATACAGCGGATCTACGATGGCCCTTGGATACCGCGCCACCTGAAAAATAAGAACAAGATCGCCACAAAGCGGTTACACGACCACGTAAGTTGACCTTCCATGCCCCCAATCTTCCTGACGTCTGACCCGCTAACTGAATACACTCTTCCTATTGCAGATTGTACGGTATTTGCGTGTGTTTGATAAGGACAGTGGGTTCGCCATTGAGGCTTGCTACCGGTACTCCCTGGAGGAGCAGCGCGGGGCGAAGATCAGTTCCACCAAACGCTGGTCCAAGAACGAAAAAATCGAGTGCCTGGTTGGCTGCATTGCCGAGCTGACCGAGGCCGAGGAGGCGGCACTCTTGCACTCGGGAAAAAATGATTTCTCTGTGATGTATAGCTGCAGAAAGAACTGTGCCCAACTCTGGCTGGGACCGGCGGCGTATATCAATCACGATTGTCGGGCTAACTGCAAATTCCTGGCCACCGGACGCGACACGGCCTGCGTGAAGGTGTTGCGCGACATCGAGGTGGGCGAGGAGATCACTTGCTTCTACGGCGAGGACTTCTTCGGGGACAGCAACCGCTATTGCGAGTGCGAGACGTGCGAGAGACGTGGAACGGGTGCCTTTGCCGGCAAGCACAACAGACATTTGGATGATGCCACTGGCCTGGTACTGGGCCTGACCTCGGGCCTGGGGCTGACCAGCGGCGGCGCTGGCAACGGAGGCGGCTACCGCCTGCGCGAAACCGACAATCGCATCAATCGCATTAAGAGCCGCGCGAACTCGACCAACAGCACTTCGAATAGCAACAGCAACACCAACGACTCCACCAGCACCAACGACAGCAGCAGCACCAGCACCAGCATCGCCAGCAATGGAGTAGCCCCAATGGCAGTACCCATATCCCAGCACGCCGGACAAGCTGTTGGGGGTCGTGGATCGGGCAAAGAGACGGGCTCTGCGCCAACGGGATCTGCAGCAGCAGCCGCAGCCGTATCCCTGATGGAGAAGAAGCTGCCAAATTTGGTCGTTTCGCCCCTGACCATGAAGGAGCTGCGTCAGAAGGGTATGACCAAGTACGATGCTGAGATGATCATGGCCAATGCTGCCTACCAGCAGCAGCACCACCACCACCATCACCATCATCAGCACTTTCTTCATCAACACCACCACGGACAGCATGCCAGCACCGGGGCCGAGGCCACAGCCGCTGTTCAGCAGCTGGCCATGCAGAAGCCTGGAGTGGTCCCGGTTACATGCACTGGAGAAGGAGCAGGAGCAGGAGTAGGACAAGGCGCATGTGCCGCTGGTGGAACCTTTTCCTCCTCCAGCACGGAATTGAACGGTCGCTCAAATACCCTGCGCAAATCCATCCGAGTAAACAGCACCAGCAGCAGCATCTCCACAGCCTCCATGGACGAGGTGGTAGTAGCCAGCGCCCCGTCAATGCCCATACCATTGCCACTGACAATACCAATGTCTGCAAAGTCCGCCGTTGTGCTGGTGACGCGATGCAAGCCGGCCATGGCCATTGCGGCGCTGCACCAGCGGCAGCAGAGACAACTGCGGCGCAGCGAGCGGCAAACAAATCGAGGTGGCCAGAAGGAAAAGTCACTGGAAAAATATATCACGGACAGCGAGAGCAGCGACACCGACCATCAGCGGTTTGATCGTCAGCGGGTGAAAGCGCGCGGGGGCGAGGAACACCAGCCCACAAAAGTGTTCGTTATGGACGGTGATCAGCAGCAGGAGAAGCGCGTGACGCGGAATAGTGCAGGAAGAGCTGCCGCAGCAGCAGCTGCGTCATCGGCGTCGGCATCAGGAGGACTCGGACTTCTAGGACTAGGAAGATTAGCCACTGCCCATAATATTAGTAACATAACAGCAGCGACAGCAACAGCCACAACCACAAGTAGCATCAGCAGCAACAAAGCAACAACGATTACAAATTGTAATAATCATAATAGTAATGATAGCAGTAGAATTAATCATAATTCTAATCTTAGAGGTAGACATAGTGTTAAATCGAAGAAGCCAGCACCAAGTGAGGCCTCATCCATACCCACATCCACGTCCTCAGTTGAAGCACAGTCCCTACACCAGTCCCAGCAACATCAGCAGCAGAAGGCAACGCGTCGCAGTCGCAGCAACAGTCCTGCCTATAAAAAGAATCTTTTGGACACGTTTAACCAGGCTAATCCTCCTTCCCATCTCACGGCGGAAGACAATCCCTCTAATCAGAAACGCAGTCGTCGAGCTGCTGCACTGGCTGCAGCCCAGCACATCCACTGCGACGCATTCGGTGGACAGGCTGCACCTGGATTGGGATTTGGAGTGGGAGTAGGAGCAGGAGCAAGAGCAGGACCAGCAGCAGCAGGCAGTCAGCGCAAAAGACAGCAACCAGCAAGTGCAGGAGCAGCAGCAGTGGTAGCCAGCGAAAGGGCATCCATCAGCCTTTCGAATAGCAGCAGCAGCGTGGAGCCCCTTCTGAAGACTCCCGAGCGTCGGCTGAAGCTCACACTGCGGATGAAGCGCTCTCCGATACTGGATGAAGTCATTGAGCTGGGCACCAGCTTCAGCGACGAGCGGCATCTGGCCAGGCACAATGGAGCTATAAGCGGGCGGAGTGCAGGCGCGACTGGAGCTAGCTCTGGATCGGGAGGAGCGGTTGACAGTGCCGATGTCACTGGAGCAGAGGGGATTGGCATTGAGTATGAGATTCTACGCATGGAAGGCATTTCGGAGCATGGCAACGATGATGACGATGACGATGAAGACGATGTCGACGAAGACGAGGAGGAGGAGGAGGACGACGACGACGATGATGATGATTGTGAAGATCAGCCCGAACAGGATGCAGAGCATCAACAGGTACCGCTCGAGGCAGCCCCACCCAGTACCATCCACTACGAGCCGCTTTCAAAGAAGCAGAGGAAAAAACAGCGAGGCTGCAGCAGCCAGCGACGGTCCCCGGATCCCAGCTCGTGTAGCAGCAGCGTGTACATGACACCCCAGAAGAAGCGACTCCGCTTAATCTTCGGTAACGAGTCGCACACCATTGACATTCCACCAACGGGCGAAGGAGCAGCGGAAGCTGGAGCAGAAGCCAGCGGAGTAGATGACCTGAACAGCAGCAGCGGCGGAGTGAGTGCAAGCGACGACTCGTTCAATGCCTCGTACGCCAGCAGCGGTACCAGCATGACGGTCAACACCTCCTCCCAAACGACGACTAGCACCAACAGTAGCGCCGACGGGCCATCTATCTCCACATCCTCAGGCACGGGCAATGTGCAAACAGAGGGCATTGACACGGCCACGCTGGTGGCATCAGCCCAAAGACCCTCGTCCCCGACTTCATCGACCAGCGGCTCCTTCTATTCGGCCTGTACCTCCACTACCAACAACCACTACTTCCCCAACGGCAAGCGGCGTGGAGGAGTAGGATCCGGGCCAGGGGAGGAAGCATCCTACATCAATTACTATCAGAGCGGCGGCTCAACGATGCTTGGCAAATACGGGGCACCGAAACAGATGACTTCCAGCCCGGGCCAGGGGCAGGCTATTGTTAGCAGCAGCAGCGGCGGAAGTGGGGGAGGAGCAGGACACGGATTCTTGCCACAATCGCTGATCATTCCCAAGCACACCTTCGGAACCTGCGCCCTGCTGCCCCCCACCAGCTTTGCCAATCTCCAGCAGCCGCCGCCGCCGCCCTCTCTGCAGCAGCATCATCCACAGGCGAAGACCAATGTGGCCACGTCAACGTCCGCCTCCTGCTCGCCGCCTGTGCATAACCACCATCATCATAGCCAACAGCACCAGAATCCACATCATATCCAGCAATAACGAACGACTGATCTCCAAGTAACTTGACTAAGATCCGCTGACATTGCCCAGAAAAGGGAGCACGGGCAGAAACGGAGGAGAATGAAGATGAAGATGAAGAGGAGGAGGAGGAATGAGATGGATAAGAATAAGGAGAATTTTCATGCTGCTTGCGTCGTCGTTGCCTCTGCTGCTGAACTGCCTTAACCTAACCCGACCACAAACCGATCGAGCCCCTACAGTCGCACATCAGTTTTAGCCATTTGCCTTAGCAGCGATTCAGTACCCTTTACTCCAACCCCCATCCACCCCGGTGTCCATGCATCTTCTTCTACGCTGCATCAGCATCATATTCAGTTTAAAACTCATTTTTCGTGTAGGACCCAATCCCCGTTGCTTTGGTCCTGGTCCTGGTGCCAGGCCCTGACTCCTGCGTTCCGAATTCCTGCGTTCCGGGTCCCGATGCCGAGTCCCAGGTCCTGGTCCCTGTCCTGGATCCGTGAGAAGCAAAAACAAAACGAGAATCAAGTGAAGCAAAAGAACACAAGAAATTGTACCAAAATCTGATTTTAGAGACACACAGAGACAAAAGAAAAGAAAAAATGAAAATCAAGTGAACTATTTGATTATAACTTACTTTTTTTTGCTTTCTTCTATTTCTCGTTCTCTCTTTATCTCTCCCACTCTTTCTCTCTCTCTCTCTTTGTCTGTCTCTCCCTTAAACCCGTGGATCCCATCCCCCCGTGTTGCTCTGTTTGGTTACGTGTGCGTGCCCGTGCATGTGTATGTGTTGTGTGTGTGTGCTTTTCTTTTTCCTTTTGCCTTTACAGATGAAAGTTTAAAGCATAAAAGTAGGAGAAGAGATGCCGAAAAAATGCAGCAGAATAACGCCACAAATAACGACAGCAACAACAACTGCAACATCAACAGTAACAGTAACAGCAACAGCGCTCACAGCAAAAGGAACACCAGCAACAGCAACAATTTAATCGTTAAGAAACTGAGAATCGAACTGAATCGCATACAAATCATGTACAGTTGAGCCAGAGGACGCCGTGGGGCAAAGATGGCAGGAGATCTGCTCAGCCAAGCCGTGAAACAGCAAGCAGCAACAACAGATAGCAGAGGAGTGAGAACGGTGATTCTCGACGGGTAACATTTTACAATTACAAAGGGGAAGCCCCGTTCCCTTGGGCTACAAGGACGAGAAGGACGATGACGCAGGAAGCCGCAAACATACAAATCAGAAAACAAACAATATTCTAAATGCAATGCACACAGACACAACGCAATTAGCAGCGGTATATACGCCTTACAACTAACGTTAACTTTATGAAAATTATATATACATAAATATATATATATGTATTTATATATGTATATATATATAGGTATATGCAAGATATACAAGCATTGCAAATATACACAATATGTGTATGTACATCTCCATGTGTAGTTATTAGAAAGTCCCACAAAAGCCAACCCAACAATAACAGCAACAATAGCGCAGCATCAGCCACTGAAACAGCAACAGCAATATTAAAAACTGAATAATTTATACATATACTAGACGCGATAATTAAATATACATAAAGCAAAAACATAGCGTACCAGAATTTCACACAAAAAAAAAAACAAAACAAATTAATTGTATGTAAATAACAGATTAAAAATATAAAGAAGAACAAAACCGAATCTAACAAGAACCGAGAAATCAACTTTCAAAAATAATAATGAAAAATACAAATAAAACTCTGGAAAATCGAAAGAAATTATCAATGGTTCCACTGGCGGCAACTGGAAACTTTTGTTTTAGGACCCTCTCCTTCAGAATAATATCTTGTATGTAAAGATTTATTTTAACCATGTTACCCGGAAATGCACTTTGTAATCATTTTTTTGTTAACCATATATTCGTACATACACATACTTATGTATGTTCATGGGTGGATGGATGGATGGGGTGCACACTAATCCGCATATCCGAACGATCATCTTCAGAATAAGACCCCCCTCACATTTATTAATTTTCGTAGTGACTTTTGTGTTGTTCCCCTCTTCAGTTCAGATTTGATTTGATTGTGTTTCATCGGAAACTGGAACCGCAGCAACATGGAGACCATCCACACACCCTACATATAACGCCACGAAATCCCCACATACAAAACCACAAAATGTATTTGGGTTGCCGAATTCAGTTTTGTTTTTATTAATTTTATACTATACGAATACCATACATACATCTGCATACATGAATAGGTATGACTATGATTTTTTTTACAATAATCTAATTTTTTTCTCTTTACGGATAAGTTGAACTGTAGCATATTACATATTAATTATACATTAATCATATTTGATATGCAAATATCTATATTATATACTTTATTCATATGTGAAACTACTGTGTATTATTTTTTAAGCCACAAACAATTCAGCAAGAGTGGCGCCACAGCCAACATTCACAATAAACTAAAAGAGAAAATTTAGTTTTTACAAATGCATGTTGCTGTTTTTTTACTTTTTCGGTGTTCCCCTTCACACAGATACCCCTACATCCATGCATAGTTCCTCATATGTACATCACCCCATATATCGTGCAATAACATCAAAAACAAAGCAATTTGCGCCAATCATTATTTTATGTATCTACTTTTTTTTGTCCCATTTGATGGCTATTCTCCTCTTTTAGATCCTTCTCCCTTGTGGATTTAGGTAAAAATATCTGGCTAAGGTTCTAATTTTTTTGTTTTGCGGGCTATTTTCTAATACTAAAAATAATTGCACCCTTCATAGGATATATGTATTACCATTCCCATATTTCACCCCTCTCTATTCAAGTTTCAGCCAAACAAAGGGATGTACGCAAATCAGGCCATTCTTTTTATTTCGGTAAAAGTATTTTTTTCGTGAGACGAGGCTTACATCTAAGAGTTTACTGAACCCGTGGCGCCGTACTGTGTTTCCGATGGTCTGTGAGGAAGTTTGGTGTGTCCTCCAATATCCTGGGGCTGTTTGGTGATTGCCCCAAGATCTAGATGCATCGTGACATTGGTGGTGTGTACACAAGGATAATGGGGGTTTGTTGCATGTCCTTTTTGAGAGAAGCAGAACGGTGTGGTGTTTTATGGGGAAGGAGACACGATAGTACAGCCTAGTGACCGTACTTCTGGAAGTCCCACTCGCGATTATCCAGGGGGCACACCTGACGGGTCTTCAGCCAACGCGAGATGCAATGGAAGTGGAAGGCGTGATTGCAAACGCCCCAGGCCACGGTGCATTCCTCGCTGGTGGCAGAGGCCTGGTTAGCCTGGCACTCGATGCACAAGTCCATGATGTGGTTGCGGCAAATGGCGCAATTGTCGACAACGATATCTGCGAATGAACGCAATTGTTAATAGTTTTCATGAAGCGGGTAATTTAGTAGCATTTATGATCCGAATTTCCCTGATGAAACGATGGCCTTCTGTTACCGGCAGACAAAGAGATTTTCCGAGTCCCTCTCTATATTGCGAATGTTTTACTCACCCCAAGCCCACAGAGCCACGGCGTTCCACTGATTCCAGAGTAGAGTAGAAGGGGCAGCAGGAACACAAAAGGAAAATACGAAAATTAGTTATGTTCGAAAGTTAATAAATTCAGCGTGAAACGCGTCACAACATGCAAACATACACACACCACAGAACGCAAACTGATTCACATATGCAGCGGTGTGCGCAAGTGACCGCCAGAAAATGTTCTGTGTGCAAAATTTTGTTGTTGCATTTATAAACTTACTTTCTTAACCTCGAAGCGCTTCTTTTCGCCCTTGCTACTGCTGGATGGCACCTCACACTCTTCCTCATCAACCTCCATATTTCTATCCATTTATCTGCAAACGTAAAATGCGGAAATTTCTTGTCAGTAGAGGTGTCAAACCGTCGAGGGCACTATCGATAGTATCGATAGTTTACTGCTAGTCTCTACTATCGACGGTTTTGCGATATCATGAAAGTATCGAGCTACAGTCGTTGCGCTTTTGATATGTTTGGATTGGCTGCTATAAAATACGAAGACACATTTGTAAACAAATCGACAGGTGGCATTTACATTTTACAATGGACAACCTAAAAGGTTTCAATGGTTTTTTAATAATTATTTGGGCCCGATACTATCACGATAGTATCGATTGTTTTATTCAAAACATTCAAAGTTGATATTCCTCGAATTTGATATTCCGTTTAATATTACTAGCTAGTTGGCCCTCTCAGCACTAAACAAATAATTTTATCCGATAGATACATACATTTTTTTATAAGACTGGCAGGTTTTCAGAAGTCCTTTCTATTGGATTATTTACACATTAAGGTTCAAACAAAAACAACATAAAACGAATGTGAAGTCGTTTTGTGGCGTTGCCAGATTAGTGCAATTCGTAGTTCCTGCGGGCTGCCATACGATGATATTTTGTGATATGAAATTCGTCAATTTTGATATTCAGTTTAATATTACTAGAAAGTTGGCCCTCTCAGCTCTAAATTAATAATTTTATCCGATAGATACATACATTTTCTACAAGATTATCTAGTTTATAGTCCTATTTATTGTTTGATTACCGAAACTAGGGTTGGGGTAAGAAACTACTTTTGGTATTTAAGATGTTATTTAATGTTTAAATAAACACATATTACTAAGAAATTGAAATTTAATATTAATACAGATAACATAATTATTGTATTATCCAACCAAGCAATCGCAAAACCCTTTTTTAATACGCAAGTCGTACTCAGTCGTGAACTCGTGCGAGCAAAGAGCGTGGATTTCGTCGCTATTAATCGTAAGAGACTTTTTAATAACAAATAAGTAGCCAATAATAGATTTTGATTTAAATAAAAATCATCTACATCGATGTTCGGCTAAGTTTTCCAACCATCGTTAATATCGATAGCGCTATCGATTCTTTCCTTTCTTTTCCTACTCTGTCATCTATGAGCTGTTCGCTTCAAAATTCGTAAAAACATTTAAATTTCTGGCTGAAGAATTTGTTTAAATTGTTTGGCAGTATTCACCTAAAACAATACGCAAAGGTGAGTGTTCTACCAATAACAAGTTGTGAAAAGACGAAATGAATGCATTTTAATACGCTTGTGCAGGTCGAAAAAAAAATACGCACAAAAAGGCGCATTCGTATATGTATGTTTTGTTTTAATAATTACATACATATATGCTTTCCAATGACGCATGCCTGCATATGTGTGGATGTTTGTGTCTTGTTTTTCCTACATATCTATATATCGTATCTCACTTTTTCCCCATTTCCAGAAAAACAATATCCAAAATGCCCAGCATTCAACTGCAGTCCTCGGACGAGGAAATTTTCGATACCGACATCCAGATTGCAAAGTGCTCAGGAACTATCAAGACAATGCTTGAGGATTGCGGCATGGAGGATGACGAGAATGCCCCTCTGCCTGTCCCTCTGCCGAATGTGAATTCCACCATTTTGCGTAAGGTACTGACCTGGGCCCACTACCATAAGGACGATCCCCAGCCCACTGAAGACGACGAGAGCAAGGAGAAGCGCACCGACGACATCATCTCGTGGGACGCCGATTTCCTTAAGGTAGACCAGGGCACACTCTTCGAGCTAATACTGGCCGCCAATTATCTGGATATCAAGGGTTTGCTCGAACTGACTTGCAAGACCGTGGCAAACATGATTAAGGGCAAGACCCCAGAGGAAATACGTAAGACTTTCAACATCAAGAAGGACTTCACTCCCGCCGAGGAGGAGCAGGTGCGCAAGGAGAACGAGTGGTGCGAGGAGAAGTGAGATGAGCTAACAGGGAAGCGGTGGGCCGTCAGGCCGCCCTCAGCTGCCGGCTGATAGCATAATAATTTAATAATTTGAATTAATTCAATGTAGGAAACCTTCACACGAATAAATTTAATGATTCTGACCATTTTCTGCATTTCATCTCGGTCCGTTGCTTGGTGTCCTCCTATGAGAGGTCGAGTCTACAAACGCAGTGAGCATGGGGCTCTGCTGCACTTGTCTTGCCAAGGCTCAGGATCAACGGTCGGCGTTTCATGTCTGCGTTTGCTGACATTCTGCGGGTTCCTCTTATCATCGAAGACTTTAGAGACAAATTGGTCTTTTGGTGGAAATTTTTTCGACCCCATATAGCAGCGATGCCCAGGCCCATTGCCCACGGAGCCCATTTGTTTTTGTAATTGCCCACAGCATAGGAAACCAATTCTTGTATGCATACACAGTTTGTGCTGTGTACCAGCATACCGAATGCCCAACACATGCAAACATCTTTGTGTGTATGCGATCCGTCCAGCAAAAGCCGGTTTTGTCTCTTCTCTGATTCGCTCGCAAGCAAAAATTACGGTAATTTATTTTGCCGCACACGATTTCAATGTGTTTTTGTTTATGCTTGCTTCGAGAATTGAAATAAAAAAAACTGTTGCGTATTGGCATTTGTGTTTTTGTTTGGGAGTATGTTTGTGTGCCATGTATTCACACATACTGTGCTTGTGTGTGGGCTCTAAAATGTTTGGCCGATTGAATTGGTTTTTCGTTTTGTTTTGAGGGCTGATGTAGAATGGGCAGAGTGGGTGGGGGTGGGAAATAAATACAATATATAAAAATAAAATATGTTAATTTTTTGACTTATTTGATATTGCACACTTAGGGGAGAGGGCCCTGTTGTGGACCAGGTACTAGTTGTGACCCACCCCCAAAAACTTGGACAGCAAGCAGATGCTTCTGATCTGAGTATTGGGAGTCATATTCAGTAACAATACGCAGTTTTTGTGCTAATACAGTTTTTGTGCTTTGGTCTAGGTGCTGTGAGCATAATAATAAAAAATGGGGAAAAAAAAACTTCAAAGTAAATTTTATTATTTTTCAAGTGCGAAAAAATTGATGTAAATTTTGTCCTAAAATTATAGTATTTCGTTTTCCTTGTAGTGTGGTCATTGTAGTCTGTGAATTGTTTTCGTTTTTAACCAAAATATATGCACAACATATTTTTTTGGTTTTTTGGAAAAATTGTCTGTTTTGCCCGGTTATGACACACGCCAAGATACCTGTTGTAGACATATTGTATTTTGTATTTAATGCGTGTATTTGGTTACGAAGCTGCATAATATTGTTGTTTAATGTAATGTAGTACAAATAAATAACATTTAGACCACTGTACATTAGTTTGAGCTTTGAGCTTGATATCGAATTTAGACGATGCAGCGGCTGCATGGCAGCAAGTGTACGTGTGACGTATACGATATCATTTCACGCGTACAATGCTGCACAGAATATCAAACTGATTTAGATATTTGCGCTGGGTCATGAGCTTTTAGCTATTTCTCTCCCACTCTGCCCTCTGTGTGAGAAAAACTGCATGCGAAATGCTGCAGCGTGTGAACAAAGCGTGCAGCCTCACAGACACAAGGATTAAGGTTTCCGCAAAAAATTTGTCCGTACGCAACCTTTTACTACAAAAAGCGAGGGCGCACTGAACGTTAAGGTCCTGAAACCCGAACGTTTCGACAGCCGACGAGACCACCTTATATAATTGCATCATGGACCCAGGTCCCCGACCCGAACGTCTCAGGTCCGCCACCCGAACGTCCCAGGTCCACCAGCCGAAGACATGGGGACCTGGGAAAGAAAATTCAGCTGCGACGCGTGTGGTGTATGAACTGGCACATCTATATACTGTATGGTTAGTGGTATGGTATATGCTTTATTGTAGTATATACTGCACTTAATAATATTAAGTATATACTGTATATAATAATTTATTTTTATACTCGTACTCAAAAAAGAGTTAGGGGGTATATTAGGGTTGTGGTAAAAGTGGATGTGTGTAACGCAGAGAAGGAAACGTTTCCGACCCCATAAACTATATATATTCTTGATCAGCATCAACAGCCGAGTCGATATAGCCATGTCTGTCTGTCCGTCTGTCTGTCTCGATGAGCGCCTAGATCTCAGAGACTATAAGAGCTAGAGCAACCGAATTTTGTATTTCAAAATTTCGCCCCGCCCCCTTCTGCCCTCACAAAGGACGAAAGTCTGTGGCAGCCACAATTTTAAAGATACGCAAAAACTAAAAACGCAGTATCGTAGAAAATTACCATATCTACCAGATTGCCGAATTTGCATAAGATTGGATCATAATTATAGCCAGAATGAAGAAATTAATTTGAGTTAGCTAACCTACCCACATTCTCTCTCTCACTCACACACACTACAGCGTGCAGTGTGCGACCTGCTTTCCCGTTAAGCCAAAAGCAAATATGTATGTAATAAACCCATAAGTATATAATATATGTAATTATAATATATACATTTTATGTATGTATGTATGTACATGCATCTACACATATGTATGTATGTATGTATATATGTTTAAATCAACGTAGTGTGTGATCGGTGGGGAGGGGACCAGCGAATGCAAATTTTCAGTCTCTTTCCAAACAAACTGTGCGCAGTCTGCTTGTTGATGCCTTAGAACAACCCTCCTCCCACATTAACAAATCAACCTGTCTCTTTTACCAACATCTGGACTAAAGAGAGAAAGCGAGAGAGCGTGCTTAGCATTATCACATGTTAGCAACTCACTACCCACGGCCCACCTAGGAAATAAGTTGAACCAAATTTGTACATATAAATATTTTTAAAACCAATGGACATATGTACATATGTACATATATACGTACATTTACTTAAGTACATATATATCCATATCAATGTAGGTCCTACATACATGCACCTGTTTAAATCAGCCGTTATATTTTAGGGATGGGGAGGGGGACCAGCGAATGCAGGTTGTCGTCTAAATATCCCTTTAAAAATAATGAGAATTGGCCGTTAAAACAAACGCGAAATCTAAAACACCAGCGGCTGGCTCTGTCTCTGTCTCTATCTCTCTCTTTCCCCTTTCCCAATCAGGGCCGGTTTTAGCGTATGGGCGCAAAATTTTAGGGGGCGCCAAAAGGGAAATTTATTGAAAATGTATATTAGTATAGCTAGATGGAGTGCGAAATATTTCGGTTATATTTGGCAACATGGCCCGGGCTTGGGCCGGCCCTGTCCACAATTCCACAAGTCAGATGAGCGATGTTTGCTTTTTCACGTCTTTTGCATGATCTTCCTCTCCTCCCGCATTAACCAACATTTCAATATGACCCTTTTGCCAGCAGCGCGACCAACGAAAGGTAGAGAGAGAGAGAGAGATAGAGCATCTTCTCCTTCCACCCAAGCAATTGGTAAACAATTTGTTGGCAATTTCATAAATTTACATGCATATGCACGTATGACTACACGTACATGTATATTTACATATTTATATTAGTAATAAAATATATTAATATTAAATATATATTTAAGATATTGCCGCCGAAATTTCTCTACGATACTGCGTTTTTAGTTTTATCGTATCTTTAAAATTGTGCCTGCCACAGATTTTCGTCCTTTGTGGAGGCGGAAGGGGGCGGGGCGAAATTTTGAAATACACTTGTAGCAGTGTGATATCACATGAGTCTTGAAACTAAATTTGGTTGCCCTAACTCTTATAGTCTCTGAGAACCAGGCGTCAAACAAGACGGACAGACGGACAGACAGACATGGCTCTATCGACTCGGCTATTGATGCTGATCAAGAATATATATACTTTATGGGGTCGGAAAATTTTCCTTCTCTGTGTTACACACATCCACTTTTACCACAAATCTAATATACCCCCTAACTCTTTTTTGAGTACGGGTATAAAAAAAGAATTTTTCTTTTTCTAAATACATTTTCCTAAATACCTATCATATTATAGTTACAAAATAACTTCATAAATATTACGTTATTTTTCAAAAGGAGGGAGATGTAGTATGCATATATATAGCCAATACCCACTGTACCAAGAGTACTTAAAAGGGAACACACTGTAACACTTTGTTGCAGTGTTTATGCAATAAACATTCCCAGGCATATTCAGTGCGACGAAATACGATCACACATATATGCCTGGTACTACATTAGTGCAGCGTCGGCATGCATAGCATAGCCGACGGCACTTGAATATGATCCACACAAGCATGTGCATATTCCCCTCGCGCCCCCCGCTATCAACAGCGCTGGGCATATATATAACAAACATATAAATGCGGCCGCTCCGCTGCCGGCATTCCTGGCAGCGCAGCTGCGCGGCCTTAGCTTAAGCTATAATTGTAAGAAAATCAGAAATACATTGAATAAAGTTATATCAAAGGAGACGGATGTCTTTGCTTAATAATTTATGTTTACAATAGATATCCGAAGTAACACATTCAGGAGGAACCAGGATCATCCCTATCTACTCCACCACCAGGACTGGTAATTGGCGCAGCCGGTTTTCAAGAACCAAGAATCGCTCATGGACAAGATGCTCACCAGCTGTACCCTAATTATAACGATGTAACTAAAAGAGGTGAGTACTCAGTGGCAATGTTAGGAGAAATAGTGAGAGTGCAAAACAAATAAATTATAACAATTATAATAAATAAGAATACTATTGACAATTGAAAACGTAAAAGAATTATGGTGGCCAAGAAATCAAATTTTCTAATAAATACTGTGCGAACATCAAATGCTGATCATCGCTAGTGCAGAATATAAAATCAATTAAAAGTATACATTTTGCAGACACAAATTGCAACAAAAATTCAATACCCTGTGTCATTGTGCAAACACCAAGTACTATTCGGCGCAATTGAAGAATATAAAATTAAAACAATTCATATACAAATATCTTTGCAACAAAGTAATGTATTGTAGCACTGTGCGGGTATCAGGTTCCGTTCATCGCAAGAATGTAAACAAAATTCTAGGTCACCATACGAGCATCGAGTACCGATCACCATCAGGGCTTGGGAGAACGGAATTTCTCAGCTGTATATGTATCAAGAGCCGTTCATTGAAATAAACAAATACAATGTCCGAGAGGGCTTACAGAATTTGCTTGCCTTGCAGTTAGCAGACGTTGCCAGTATCAAGACGGGCATGTATATAAAACCAATCCACAGCTATAGGAATCTCCTCACTCACTCTGACTCATTGACTAGTACGGTATATGAAATTGAAACCGCAGCTACTGAGTGGCGGCCAAATAAACAAAAAAAAAGAGAGGGGGAAAATTATGAGTTTTGCTTTGTATATAAGCAATCCTCAGCTAACGTAATAAAAAACAAAAAAAAAGTTCTCTTTGAGTTTTTTTCCCCATTCGAACACACACAAAACTGAACTGCAAGTAAATGAACTCTTATCACAAACAATCATAAGTCTCTTTTCGCCTAGAATTGCCACTGGGTCCACGTAGTATAAGCATTATTTTACACATACATACAATAATCAGAAAATGTATTACAGGCTGAAATAAGCAAAAAGGAAAGAGAAACACACAAAACACCAAATTTTACACAAGTATATACATATATATATTTAAGAAAACCTAAACAATTAACTTAATTAAGAAATAAAACACACATAGAACCAAGAAACTTACCAAAACTTATAAAAGCTTTCTGCAAATGTCCAGAAAAACGTTAGTAGACAAGACTAAGTCCAGATTAGGCCTTCGTAGTAGCACCAGTCTACCAGAGATTAGGGAAGAAGAAGCCATCCGTACACCACAAGTAACCATGGACTCCGGTAACGGATCTGGGGTATCAAGAAACACTAGTCCTGCAATTAGCGGACTTAATAACATAGAAAGTGCTAGCACTTCATTAAACACTTCAATCAATACAACTCTCAACCCAACAGATATTCTAGCATTCGTTAAGCAACTAACTACATTTGAGGGAGTCCAGGGAACCCTAGAGAAGTTCATAGTCAGCGTAGAAGAGATAATCATGCTCATTAGGGGGACCGACCAGACACCATACGGACAACTACTCTTGAGAACACTTAGGAACAAGATAATAGGGAAAGCAGACCAAACATTGAATATCCTGGGTACCAGACTAGAATGGGATCACATCAAAGAGAATTTAAATCGCATGTACGCATGTAAAAAGACAGAACCAATGCTTATTCGCGAAATCCAAACTGTCCCAGAGGGCTTATCCATAAATAAACTTTTCTTCGACATCACCAGAATTAGAAGTCAGCTTCTGAATCTTCCTGCTCACCCCGACAACCAAGGGGCAAGCCCAATGTCGGAGAAACGCCTTTATGATAGCATTTGCCTAAATGCTTTCTTAATCGGTCTTCGCGACCCCCTTAAAACGATAATTAGGGCCAGAAAACCAGGTACAATAGAGGTAGCTTATGAATGGTGTCAAGCCGAGCAGAGCTTCTATTACCAGGGACTAAACAGGGAGCAGAACTCTAACTTCAACGCGAACAGGAACAGACCTTACGGTAATAACCTTCCCCAAAATAACACCGGACAGAATTACAGGAGTAACAATAATGCTAGGGGATTTAACTCCAACCCTTTCAGGCAAGGGTCCTACCAAGATAGGAACCGTAACAACACCGGACAGACTCCTTATAACAACCAGAACCGCAATAATGCCGGACAAAATTCTTACAATAATAATCGACAGAATGGACAGAATTACTACAACAATAACCAGAACCGTAACAATCCGGTGCAACAATCCACTCCCAACTTGAACAACATCAACGATGGCGAAAATTTTCAGATAGAAGCCTCGACACCCCTGTCGGATACATAAACAAAAAAACCCATGGGTCCACACTTCCATATATACTTCTAAACCTATTTAACACAAAACCTCCGTTAAAATTTTTAATAGATACCGGTTCCACCTTCTCATTTATAAACCCACGCTTTGCAGAAGGAGAACCCATTTTACAGTTAAACAATAACGTCACAATTACAACCGTCTTTCACAGTTATTCTTTAACAAATAAAATCATTGTACCCATACCATCAGAATTCAAAGAATTAGGCCAAATGAGTCTTTTACTTTCTAAATTTCATTCCCATTTTGATGGTCTCCTAGGGATGGACTTTCTCACGAACCATAAAGTAAAAATTAACATTAAAGACGCTAGACTCGAGACCCCGTTTGTTTCCATTAACATCCTCACAGAAATAAATCAGGGCACCGACCTTCTGTTATTACAACCACAAATGAAAACTCGTATCCGTCTCCCAGTTAGCGTCAAGAAAGGAGATTTCCTTTGCAACCCGTTGACTGTAGACAAAAACATTTCCATTACTGAAGGTTTATACACAGCAACAGACGGCCACAGTTTCCTCGAAGTCACGAACGATTCCGACTCCGAGCAAAACTTTTCTTTAGACCAACCGTTAGACGTAATACCTTATAACGAAGAAAATTATGATCAAATACACAGTATAGCATTGCAACCAGGCCCCGCAGGTAATAGGGAACAACTTGACAACCACATCAAAACAACGCACCTAAATGATGAGGAGAAACAAGGGCTCCTTAAAGTGTGTAAAGAATTCCAAGATCTATTCTACAATGACGATACCCCCTTGACCTTTTCCAATGCAATTAAGCACGACATACCCACTACCGACAATATACCGATACACGTGAAAACTTATAGATACCCGTACATACATAAAGAAGAGGTCCGCAAACAAATTGCAAAAATGTTGGAACAAAACATCATCAAGAACAGCCACTCACCCTGGGGCGCACCTGTGTGGGTGGTCCCAAAGAAATCTGACACCTCAGGAAAGAAGAAGTGGAGACTGGTAATAGACTTCAGGAGATTAAATGACAAAACAATTGCAGATAAATATCCTATACCTAATATCAATTATATACTCGATAACATAGGCAGGGCCAAATACTTCTCCACTCTTGACCTGGCAAGCGGGTTCCATCAGATAGAAATGAGCCCAAAAGATATGACCAAAACTGCATTTTCAGTCGAAAACGGCCATTATGAATTTACACGAATGCCCTTCGGACTGAGAAATGCTCCGGCTACCTTCCAAAGGGTCATGGATAATATATTAAGAACACTAATAGGGGACATCTGCCTAGTATATCTAGACGACATTATAATTTTTTCTGCTTCCCTCCAGAAACACTTAATAGATATTAAATCAGTCTTTCAAAAATTACGGCAAGCAAACCTAAAAATTCAACCTACTAAGTCCAATTTCCTCAGGAAAGAAATCGACTTCCTGGGGCACGTGGTCACCCAAGAGGGTATTAAACCAAACCCGGACAAAATAAAAGCTATCAAAGACTTCCCATGTCCCAGAACTACTAAACAAATTAAATCTTTCCTAGGGTTACTAGGCTACTACAGAAAATTCATCAAAGACTTCGCTAGAATCACGAAACCAATCACTAGACAACTAAGAGGAGGCAAATCAGTTATCATAGATTCGGAATTCCGAGAGGCATTCGAGTTTTCCAAAACACTTTTAATTAACGACCCAATCTTACAATACCCAAATTTCGGAAACCCTTTCACTCTTACTACTGACGCCAGTAATTTCGCTATAAGCGCTGTATTATCACAAGGCCCAGATAGCTCAGATAAGCCAGTTTGTTTTGCCAGTAGAACTCTTTCCGAGACCGAAACCCGATACTCTACAATCGAAAAAGAATTGTTAGCAATAATCTGGGCGGTAAAGTATTTCCGACCATATCTGTATGGTAATAAATTCAAAATAATAACTGATCACAAACCTTTATTATGGCTACAAAACTTCAAGGGCCAAAACCCAAAACTCCTTCGTTAGAAGCTGACGCTTTCTGAATATGACTACAGCATAGTTTACAAAAAAGGATCACAAAATGTTGTTGCAGACGCGTTAAGTCGAATTGAACCGAACATTTGCGTAAACGACGCTAATTCCACAACATTAAGCAACATACCGTTAGCCAAAAGCTCACTCAACACTTTCAACTTACAAGCTGTAATAGAAACTGGGCCAATACCCACATGCGACGTAACAACCCCTTTTAGGAACAAAATTCGTAGACATATAACAGATCCTTCATTCGATTTGGAAAAAATATCCACCATCCTAAAGACACTACTCAAACCCAACAAAACATTGGCAATCCATTCAACCGATGAAATATTTCAAATAATACAGGAAGCCTACTCAAAATACTTTGCAGACACTAACCTATATAAGATTTGTAGATGTCTGAGTGTCCTACATGAGCCAAAAGAACCTGATGAAGTTGACAACCTAATAAGAAACCACCATAAAAACAACAATCACAGGGGTATTGATGAAATGTACCAACACTTAAAAAGGGAAATTTATGTCCCCCAACTAAAACACCTAATATCCCAAGTAGTTCGAGACTGCGAGGTTTGCCTAACCCTTAAATACGATAGGCAACCTCAGAAGCCACCCTTTGTATTACCGGAAATACCAAACGGACCATTGGATATCCTACACACGGACATTTACACAATTAATAACAACTACCATTTGACAATCATTGACAAATTCTCAAAATTCGCCCAAGCATACGTGTTACCTAATAGGAATTCACTCAGTGTAACAAAAGCTTTCAAAATTTTCATGAGCCAATTCGGCATACCAAAGAAAATTATCCTTGATCAAGGGGCCGAATTTTCGGGTGCCGTCTTTAAAGATTTTTTGACTCAGTATAATATCACACTACACGTCACCTCCTTCCAACAGTCAAGTAGTAACGCGACAGTTGAACGATTCCACTCAACACTGACAGAAATTTATAGAATAGTTCTCAACAAAAGAAGAGAACTACAGTTAACACAAGACCATGACGAAATACTCTCAGAATGCATAATAACCTACAACAATGCCATTCACTCTAGCACAAACCTTACACCTTTCGAACTCTTTAACGGACGTACACACATTTTCGACAAAACAGTCAAATTCAACACGGAACATGACTACCTACAGAAACTCAACGAATTTCAAACTTCACTTTACCCTACCGTTAAGGAACAGATGGTAAACACGACGTGGAAACGTACAGAACACCTTAACGAATCAAGAGCAGACCCTCCCGACTTACCAACAGGCAACCAAATATTCCGGAAAGAGAATAGGAGAAATAAAATAACACCTCGCTTTAGTAAACATAAGGTCCTAAAAGATAACGGAATAACACTGCACACTATAAAAGGACAGAAAATACACAAACAAAAAATTAGGAGACTCACAAAACAACCGAACACTACATAAACCACACACCTTCCCGCGATTACTTATACAAAAAACTATTTCTTACAGGCTAACGATAGGGCACGGACAACGACTCATATTCGACATACTGGACAAGGGCCAACCACTAGTAAAAGTGAATTTAGGACCAGCTAGGGTAGTAGACTCATTCAGAATTATAAACCACATTATTCACCTTGATGATTACGAAGTTGCAGCGTATAAAATCAACGAGGGTATTGACAATTTAGCAAACAGTGAGGAATTCAAAGACCTAAAACTAACCTTACAAAAAAAATTAGACCAAGTCGCTCAAAGAATAAATACATTGATCCCACTAAACAACAGATCTAAGAGAGCATTAATTAACGGACTGGGTAACATCGTAAAAATAATAACTGGAAATTTAGATGCCGATGACGAAGTACGAATAAATAAAGATTTGGCAAATTTGCAGGAAAATTTAAATTCAAACACGGCATTCCAAAAAGAAACACTAGTTAGATTTCAGAACATTACAAACCATATTAACAAAGAGCAAGAAACCATTAATAACTTCATGAATACCTATCAAAATAAAATTTTTAAAGAACTTGATTCCGAACATCAGGATATACAACTTATCCAGTACGTTGATAGAATAAATTACAATATAGATATACTTTATAACCATATAAATAATATAGCAGAAAGTCTACTTTTTACTAAACTTAAGATAATTCCGAAATATATACTAAATCCAAATGAAATCGGGAAAATAAAACAAACCTTAATAGACCAAGATTTCGAAATAAAACTCGACCACGAAATTTATAACATACTGTCACTAGATTCTGTTACCATAAATAAGACACTAATATTCAAGATTAAAATTCCAATCTTTTCTCAAAGAAAATATAAGTTGTATCACCTCATACCTCTACCGGTAAACATAACAAAATATTTACAAATACCCCAATTCATTATTAAAAATAACTCGGAAATTCAAATTATAAACACTCCCTGTATTAAACTAAGTAAAACTTATGT
Organism: Drosophila tristis; assembly: GCA_018150885.1. Lineage (NCBI taxonomy): Eukaryota > Metazoa > Arthropoda > Insecta > Diptera > Drosophilidae > Drosophila > Drosophila tristis. Next base: position 127,260 of record JAECWT010000215.1, on the reverse strand, counting down.
TTGCGAAACCCCAGTACTCCCAACAAACCTTGCTTGTCTCCAAAACCTTTTCAACAACCAAAAAGCAACATGCGACACGATAAACGGAGGCCATCAACCACAAATCTTTGTACCAGAAAAAGGACTGCTATTAATACTGAACGTGGAAAATTTAAATATCACGTCGGACTGTCTACCTGAAAAAATATTTAGCGGCTCGATGCTTATACATTACGAAAATTGCTCGATTACCGCAAACGGTACGAAATACGTAGACGCAGCTACAACTATAACCGACATAATTGAGGTTAACCTTCCTCACATAAAAAACCTCACAACAGTCCCCGCAACCGAACACCTAAACCTTCAATACCTGCATTTGAAAAACCTAGAGAATGAACTGGAGGTCACCCAAATAAGGGACCAAGCCACCACCCACTTAACAATTGTCTACGTATTAATAGCAATCTTACTACTTGTCACAATCGTCGCATGGATCGCGAAGAAGAAAACAATAATCATCGCACCCCCCACCATGGAACATGTTGTCACTCCGGCTCATTTATTGAACTTCAATCCAACTCCTGCTCAAACCAACAACCAGCTATAGATATCCGAAGTAACACATCCAGGAGGAACCAGGATCATCCCTATCTACACCACCTGACAAGGACTGGTAACTCGCGCGAGTTATGATACTTAGTGTACCGGTTGAGTTTCCTTGGAAGATTTGTTGCAGGAACGTGGTTTTGCGGAATAAAATACACCCGGAGTGGTTGAGTTTCAAAATTATTCTGATTCTATATTTCATTTCTTGGTTTCCAACTTAATTACAATTTGCTGGCCTTGCTCTTTTGGCTGGCCGAGAATCTGCTTACTCCCCATTCCTCAATTGGAACGGATCTTTGGTTGCTGAGGTCTGGTATATGTTTGTGTAAGTCGAGCTGGTGCAACTTTGTTGTAGCGTCGACTTTGTTGACGATGGGGTCTGCTTATGCCAGCCGAAGTGGTTTCGGCGGGGCGAGGGTGAGGGTAAGTGCTGATGTGGTAACTCCTCCCCCCTCAGTCTGAGCTACCGACCATAACGGAGGGATGGTTGGTACGAAGGTGGGCGGTGGTGTGGACGTGGGGTTTTCAGTAGTTGTTGCGTAAATGGTCGTCTTCCTTGAAAGGTAAACAGTGCATATCGCACCCACCAATGGTACTCCGAGGGCTGCATACGTTGTTGTAGCCTGTATCGTCATTCCGGTTCGCATTCTTGAGATTTCCAAATTAGTTTTGATGTCCTCCATTTTGAGTTCGTGGACCCCCAATTCTTGGGTTGTTCTATTTTTCTTCAAGAACGTTATCTGTGGAATCTCGAGCTTCATGTGTCCCGCTTCTAGTTGCTCTACTGCCTCGTATTGGATGTTGTTAACTACTGTTCCGCAATCGTTGAAAGTGATCATTGCTGACCCGCTGAATATTTCTTCGTGTCCGCAATCTGTTTGTATCCTCACTTTCTCGCCATTGAAAATTGCGATATATCCTTTCTCCGGTTCGAAAATTTCCTTTCGAAGTCCTATATCTTTTGTCTCGCACTCCGTTGCCTCTCCATTCATCAGACTTCTCAGACAACCTTCGTTGATTCTCTTTACAATTTTGTCGTTTCCTACATGTATAAAGTTCCCTTATTTGTTGACATTTGTTCTTATAGTAATACATTTTGTTGTTGTTATAAGCTACAAAATTAGGTGCTATTACAAATTCTGTCTTATTTATAGGTAATGGTAGTATTCTTTTCAGTAAATACATTTCTTTCTTAAAAATTGGTAGACTTAATGAAAATAATATGTCCGTACCATTCATTATGGCTTTTAGCTCTAAAAATTCGTACATGTGTTCTTCTGATAATATCTGTACCCTTTGGTCTTCCAAATTCTGAGTAATTCTCCTTGATTCTTCTTTATTTAATATGAACTTGGGGATTATTCCTACCCTTGCTAATAATAGGCTTTCTGTTACCTCGTTGAGGTTCATTGCTATCATGTCTATTGTGATTGAAATTCTATCGATGTACTCTATTCTATAAATTCTTTTGTCCTCTTCCACGAATGTTTTACTTATCCCATTCTTATAGCTGCTAATAAAAGAGTTCACCCTAACCTGTTCTTCGTTAATATGTTGTGTTAAATTTTTAAACATTATAATGAACCTATTGTCCATGTTCTGTCGTGTGCCTATTTCTTCATTTAGCCTTCTCTCCTCTTCCTGTACTCTTCTGATCTCTTGTTCTAATTTATCTGCGTCTTCTGCGTCTAGATTTCCTGTGATTGCTTTTACTACCGAACCTAATCCGTTAATCAATCCCCCCTATCCTCCTTTACCAGATCTAATTTGTTTAGTGCCCACTAAATCTTTGTTTCGCTGTCCTCTGATAGTCCTGAGTGTTTGCTCAATGGTCGACGCTCTTTACCCTCTAGTCGGACATGAGAATGTTTATATGTTTGTGGCTGGTCCTAATGTGATTTGTGCAATAGGCTCGTCCTCTTTAAACTCCCTGATTTCGAATGTTCCTTTCGTCTCCATTGATGCAACCCATCTGAAATTGTTATTGATCATTAGTTCTGGTCACTTTCCTAATTTTCTCTTTATGGATTTTCTGTGGTTTTGTTGTGTTTACTGTTAAATTGTTGTCGGTTGCTACCTTATGTGTGGTGAACCTTGGTGTTAGCTTGTCTCGCCTATTTTCTTTTCTAAAAATCGTGTCATTGGTGTTTACTTCTATTGGGTCCTGTCTGTCTTCGTTTGCTGCTTTTATTCTTTTAACCTTTTGTTCTTGTACCCTTTCCTTTACCCTTGGGTATATTTCTTCCTGGAATGCATTAATTTTTTGCAGATAATCGTGCTCATTACTGAATGTCACGTTACTCATAAAATTGTGCGTTCTTCCAGTGAACAGCTCGTGCGGCGTAAACTTTGTTGCCGAATGAATTGAGTTGTTGTATGTAATAAATGCTTCCTTTACTATCTCTTCGTGTTTTGCCTGTAGCTTCTTTTCCTTTTTCTCTTCTATTATTATCCTGTAAATGTCTGTAATTGTTGAATGTAATCTTTCGACTGTTGCGTTACTGGAGGACTGTTGAAAGGATGTTGTGTGCAATTCTATCTCATATTGATTACAAAAATCCTTGAACAGGCTGGAAGAAAATTCCACTCCCTGATCGCAAACTATTTTATTAGGGATCCCGAAAAGCGCCATAAAGTCTCTCAATGCTGTGACTACGTTTATGCTGTCCCTAGCTGGAATTGTGTATCCCCACGCATACCTGGAGAATTTATCGATGACCGTTAAAACGTACTTTTTGATTACAAAGTATAAATCTATATGCACTATTTGCATTGGTTTGGCCGGGGTTTCTGTTATGCTATATTTTACTTTCTGGGGTTTCCTATCGTATTTCATTCTCTGACATCTGTCGCAATTGTTAATCGTCTGTGCTATTATTGGCTTCATATGTGGGAAGTATAAGCTTCTTCTGAGATGGCTTAACGTTTCCTCTATTCCCCTATGATTATTTCTTTCGTGATATTCTTTGACTGCCTTTTTCCTGCTGATCCTTTTCTACTATTTCTGGTAGTATAAATGTGCATCTTATGGCTTTATAAATTCTGCTGTAGGCGAAATACTTACAATAAGCATTCTGTATAGTTATAACCAGCTCGTCTGGTATAAAAATTGCCACCGTTCTATTGGGCTTCAGAATCTCTTTTAGCCTGCGTCCTATTGTCTCTTCTTCGAAGTTATCCTCAGTCCATGTTACCCTAATCTTGTTTCTAAAGGGGACTTCCTTCACTATTCTAGCTGGGGTTCCTTTTTTCAGGGCAGAGAAAGTGGAGAATGGTAGTCGACTATAGGAAACTCAATGAGAAATTGATTAAGGACAGGTATCCCATGCCAATAATAAATGACGTATTGGATGGGTTAGGAAGAGCCAAATACTTTTCGATGCTAGATTTGGCGAGCGGGTATCATCAGATAGATGTGGAAGAAAAGGATATACCAAAGACAGCATTCTCCGCGGAAGGAGGTCACTTTGAATACGTGAGGATGCCTTTCGGGCTAAGTAATGTCCCAGCGACGTTCCAGAGAGTTATGAATAACCTTTTCGGAGAGCTGTTGGGGAAATGTTGCCTTGTATATATGGACGATATCATGGTTTACTCCGCATCTTTAAAAAGAGCACATGAAAGACTTAGACAGAGTGTTCGCAAAAATTAGACAACGCTAACTTCAAACTACAGTTAGACAAGACAGAATTTTTGAGAAAGGAGGTAGAATACTTAGGTCACGTAGTAACCCTAGAGGGAGTTAAACCGAACCCCAAAAGATAGAAACAATAAAAGGTTTCCAATCCCAAGGACTAGGAAGCAAATAAAATCATTTTGGGACTATTAGGATATTACAGAAAGTTCGTAAAGGATTTCGCAGCCATAACAAACCACTAACGAGGCAGTTAAAAGGGAAGAAACCGGTACAAATCGATTCAAAATTCATAGAAACATTCGAAACATAAAAAACATGCGTGTAACGACCCCATTTGCAGTTTCCGACTTCCATTCATTCTTACAACAGACGCAAGCAATATGACCGGGCAGCCCCTTGTCCCATGTCAAAACGGCGGGCAGACAGACCGTTGCATATGCTAGTAGAACGTTGTCAAACACGGGAAATAAACTACGCAACGATAGAAAAGGAGATGCTTGCTATTATTTGGGCAATAAAGCACTTCAGACACTACCTATTCGGACAGAGATTCAAGATAGTCACGGACCACAGACCGTTGACGTGGCTAATGAGTATAAAGGAACCAGATTCAAAGTTAGTTAGGTGGAAGCTGCAATTGCTAGAGTATGATTACGAAATCCTATACAAGAAGGGATCCCTCAACGTAGTAGCAGACGCCTTGAGTAGGATACAGCCAGAGACCAATATGATGGAAAAACATGTCAGAAGGCAGCAACTAACGGTGAAACCATACATTCAGCAGAAGAGGACTTACACCTCGGATTTCCCATATCAGAGAAACCACTAAACGATTATAACATTCAAGTAGTAGTGAAAAAAGGAACCCCAGCTAGAATAGTGAAGGGAAGTCCCTTTAGAAACAAGAGTAGGGTAGCATGGACTGAGGATAACTTCGAAGAAGAGACAATGGGACGCAGGCTAAAAGAGATTCTGAAGCCCAATAGAACCGGTGGCAATTTTTATACCAGACGAGGCTGGTTATAACTATACAGAATGCTTATTGTAAGTATTTCGCCTACAGCAGAATTTATAAAGCCATAAGATGCACATTTATACTACCAGAAATAGTAGAAAAGGATCAGCAGGAAAAGGCAGTCAAAGAATATCACGAAAGAAATAATCATAGGGAATAGAGGAAACGTTAAGCCATCTCAGAAGAAGCTATACTTCCCACATATGAAGCCAATAATAGCAGACGATTAACAATTGCGACAGATGTCAGAGAATGAAATACGATAGGAAACCCCAGAAAGTAAAATATAGCATAACAGAAACCCCGGCCAAACCAATGCAAATAGTGCATATAGATTTATACTTTGTAATCAAAAAGTACGTTTTAACGGTCATCGATAAATTCTCCAGGTATGCGTGGGGATACACAATTCAGCTAGGGACAGCATAAACGTAGTCACAGCATTGAGAGACTTTATGGCGCTGTTCAGGTCCTAATAAAATAGTTTGCGATCAGGGAGTGGAATTTTCTTCCAGCCTGTTCAAGGATTTTTGTAATCAATATGAGATAGAATTGCACACAACATCCTTTCAACAGTCCTCCAGTAACGCAACAGTCGAAAGATTACATTCAACAATTACAGACATTTACAGGATAATAATAGAAGAGAAAAAGGAAAAGAAGCTACAGGCAAAACACGAAGAGATAGTAAAGAAGCATTTATTACATACAACAACTCAATTCATTCGGCAACAAAGTTTACGCCGCACGAGCTGTTCACTGGAAGACGCACAATTTTAAAGTAACGTGACATTCAGTAATGAGCACGATTATCTGCAAAAATTAATGCATTCCAGGAAGAAATATACCCAAGGGTAAAGGAAAGGGTACAAGAACAAAAGGTTAAAGAATAAAAGCAGCAAACGAAGACAGACAGGACCCAGTGAGAGTAAACACACAATGACACGATTTTAGAAAAGAAAATAGGCGAGACAAGCTAACACCAAGGTTCACCACACATAAGGTAGCAACCGACAACAATTTAACAGTAAACACAACAAAACCACAGAAAATCCATAAGGAGAAAATTAGGAAAGTGACCAGGACTAATGATCAATAACAATTTCAGATGGGTTGCAGCAATGGAGACGAAAGGAACATTCGAAATCAGGGAGTTTAAAGAGGACGAGCCTATTGCACAAATCACATTAGGACCAGCCAGGGTAGGGGGGATTGATTAACGGATTAGGTTCGGTAGTAAAAGCAATCACAGGAAATCTAGACGCAGAAGACGCAGATAAATTAGAACAAGAGATCAGAAGAGTACAGGAAGAGGAGAGAAGGTTAAATGAAGAAATAGGTACACGACAGAACATGGACAATAGGTTCATTATAATGTTTAAAAAATTTAACACAACATATTAACGAAGAACAGGTTAGGGTGAACTCTTTTTATTAGTAGCTATAAGAACAGGATAAGTAAAACATTCGTGGAAGAGGACAAAAGAATTTATAGAATAGAGTACATCGATAGAATTTCCAATCACAATAGACATGATAGCAATGAACCTCAACGAGGGTAACAGAAAGCCTATTATTAGCAAGGGTAGGAATAATCCCCAAGTTCATATTAAATAAAAAAGAATCAAGGAGAATTACTCAGAATTTGGAAGACCAAAGGGTACAGATATTATCAGAAGAACACATGTACGAATTTTTAGAGCTAAAAGCCATAATGAATGGTACGGACATATTATTTTCATTAAGTCTACCAATTTTTAAGAAAGAAATGTATTTACTGAAAAGAATACTACCATTACCTATAAATAAGACAGAATTTGTAATAGCACCTAATTTTGTAGCTTATAACAACAACAAAATGTATTACTATAAGAACAAATGTCAACAAATAAGGGAACTTTATACATGTAGAAACGACAAATTGTAAAGAGAATCAACGAAGGTTGTCTGAGAAGTCTGATGAATGGAGAGGCAACGGAGTGCGAGACAAAAGATATAGGACTTCGAAAGGAAATTTTCGAACCGGAGAAAGGATATATCGCAATTTTCAATGGCGAGAAAGTGAGGATACAAACAGATTGCGGACACGAAGAAATATTCAGCGGGTCAGCAATGATCACTTTCAACGATTGCGGAACAGTAGTTAACAACATCCAATACGAGGCAGTAGAGCAACTAGAAGCGGGAGACATGAAGCTCGAGATTCCACAGATAACGTTCTTGAAGAAAATAGAACAACCCAAGAGAAGGGGGGTCCACGAACTCAAAATGGAGGACATCCAAACTAATTTGGAAATCTCAAGAATGCGAACCGGAATGACGATACAGGCTACAACAACGTATGCAGCCCTCGGAGTACTATTGGTGGGTGCGATATGCACTGTTTACCTTTCAAGGAAGACGACCATTTACGCAACAACTACTTCAAACCCCATGTCCACACCACCGCCCACCTTCGTACCAACCATCCCTCCGTTATGGTCCGGTAGCTCAGACTGAGGGGGGAAGTTACCACATCAACTTACCTTCACCCTCGCCCTCGCCCGAAACCACTTCGGCTGGCATAGTCAGCAACCCATCGTCAACAAAGTCGGCCTACAACAAAGTTGCACCAGCTCGACTTACACAAACATATACCAGACCTCAGCAACCAAACATCCGTTCCATGAGGAATGGGGAGTAAAGATTCTCGGCCAGCCAAAAGAGCAAGGCCAGCAAATTGTAATTAAGTTGGAAACCAAGAAACGAAATATACAATCGGAATAATTTTGAAACTCAACCACTCCGGGTGGGTATTTTATTCCGCAAACCACGTTCCTGCAACAAATCTTCCAAGGAAACTCAACCGGTACACTAAGTATCATAACTGGGATACAGTGTTTTACATGTTTCGAATGTTTCTATGAATTCTGAATCGATTTGTACCGGTTTCTTCCCTTTTAACTGCCTCGTTAGTGGTTTTGTTATGGCTGCGAAATCCTTTACGAACTTTCTGTAATATCCTAATAGTCCCAAAAATGATTTTATTTGCTTCCTAGTCCTTGGGATTGGAAACCTTTTTATTGTTTCTATCTTTTTGGGGTTCGGTTTAACTCCCTCTAGGGTTACTACGTGACCTAAGTATTCTACCTCCTTTCTCAAAAATTCTGTCTTGTCTAACTGTAGTTTGAAGTTAGCGTTGTCTAATTTTGCGAACACTCTGTCTAAGTCTTTCATGTGCTCTTGTAAAGATGCGGAGTAAACCATGATATCGTCCATATATACAAGGCAACATTTCCAACAGCTCTCCGAAAAGGTTATTCATAACTCTCTGGAACGTCGCTGGGACATTACTTAGCCCGAAAGGCATCCTCACGTATTCAAAGTGACCTCCTTCCGCGGAGAATGCTGTCTTTGGTATATCCTTTTCTTCCACATCTATCTGATGATACCCGCTCGCCAAATCTAGCATCGAAAAGTATTTGGCTCTTCCTAACCCATCCAATACGTCATTTATTATTGGCATGGGATACCTGTCCTTAATCAATTTCTCATTGAGTTTCCTATAGTCGACTACCATTCTCCACTTTCTCTGCGTCCTGACGCGTCCTTCTTTTTGGCCACCAGCCACACTGGGGCGCTCCATGGGGAGTGACTATGTCTAATGATCTTTTGTTCCAGCAAGTTTTCTATTTGTCTTTTCACCTCCTGTCTTTCTGTGAATGCGTATCTATATGGTCTTGAGTACACTGGATATCGTCCGTTGTCCTCACCTGGTGTTTGACAACGTTTGTGAACGATAAGTCCTCTCCCTCCATATAAAATGCCGATGGGTATTTTTACATAGTCTTTTTAGTTCTGTGATTTCTTCCTCGTTTAAATGATCTGTTCTTATTTTATGAAACGGAACTCCTTTCTTCCCTATATCTTTTCTGCTTTCTATGTTATTTATTTCTATATGGTCTCCAGCTTTGAATTCTGAAACTACTAGTGGTTCCTCCAGAAACACGTCCTGGTCCTTTTCCGAATAGTTGGTTATCTCTACTAAGCTCGATCCTGCTGTTCCCCTATACAGGCCTTCTGATATTTCCATATTTGGTTTTACTTTCGTTTTGTTAATTATGAACTCCCCATCTTGTAACTGTACCGGCACTTGTATAACCCTTTTTGTGCCCGCTTCTATAGTATATACCTCCGTTGCTCTGTATTGCGTCTGCCATATCTGTGTTTCTATCGTCGCTGTACGCAGTTGTCGCTTGTCTACATCAATTACTGCTCCTATTTGTTGCAGTATGTCTATTCCCACCAATCCATCGAAAAACTGATGAAACTTAAAGAGGAGCAATCTCATCTCCCCTACTCCTCCTAGTTCTCTGAACATGGCTAAGACTGTCTCTTTCTGTACTTCGTGGGATCTTACTATTGTTTTTATTTTTATTGGCTCTTTTAATCTTCTACTGTGTTCTGTGGGTATTAATTCCGGTCTTATGAAAGAAAATGTGGATCCTGTGTCTATAAGCATTTTAATATTTTTGTCTGCTGCTAGCCTAACCACTATATAGGGCAAGGTCGACTGATTCTTCTTTTCTCCTAGGTACCCTGTGCTTTGTTCGAGGCTGTCTGGAGAAAATTTCCTTCCTCTTCCTGAATGTTGTGTAGCTGACCAACCGCTGGTTGTCCGCTAATTCTAGTTGAGGTACTGGGTGCCTGCTGTGCTGCATACGACTGTCTGGAATTGTTGGAGTTGTATGATTGCCCTGTGTTATTTGTCATTCTAGACATCCTTGATTGTCCGCTTCTCCCTGCGTCTTGTGGTGCCTGGATCGCTAATTGGTCTTGGCGATTGTTCTGGCCCCAACGCCTTCCATTGTTCTGTTGGTCGTAGCCCCATCTAGGGTTCCTATTCTGCTGGTTCCGATATGGACCCCTAGTGTACCCTGCTTGTTCGTTCTGCATAAAGGGAGCTCCCCTGAAAGGGTTTCCTCCCATTGGGTAGACGAACCCAAAACCTGGCCAACCACTTTCATTATTCATTGGGAACGGCATACCGAATGATGATTGTCCGTTGGCTCCCCATTGGTACTGTGGCCAACTTGGCATTTCTCGGTGCGCCCCTGGCGTCTGAGTTTCTTTCCTATCGTGCTCTTGCATCGAAGGTTCCTTAGTTTCCTTAGCCTGGTTCTCTGTTGTCAGGTACTTTTTTACCTCTTGTCCCGGGTCATCTAGGGTATATACGTTCTTCTCCCTACAGGCTACTTCGTATGCCTTTGAAATGTCGTCTATGTGGGAATTCCTAATTGTTAGCCCTATCGGCCCTTTTACAGCCGAGAGGAAGGCGTTTAGTGCTATCTCTTCGTACCATTTGGTTTTTTCCTTCCTTAGCAACGAGTTCGGCTCTTTCGCCTTACCCAAGCTGACGAGGGCCTTTCTTAACTCCAACGCCTTTTGATATAGTGACTCTAAATCCAATTTTTTTTCTTTTATGTGTGTAAGTTCCATGATTAAATCCTGCTCGGATCTTTTGTCTCTAAAATGAGACACCAATGCCTTCTTAATGTTGTCCCAATTCAAATCTACCTCATTCAACTCCAATGCCCTATCTGCCGCTCCTATTACCTTGCTTCTTATAGCCCTAAGGGCTATAACTCCTACCGATGACCTTTCTTCTCCTTTTATAAGGGCTAATATCTGTTCTACCGCTGATATGAACCCATCTAACTTCTCCACACTTCCTTCATACTTTGGTATAATCTCCACTAGCTCTATAACTCGAACCGCTTCGAGCAAATTTGTGGTGCTGGATTGGCTCATTTCTAATTGTCCCTGGTTCTCGTCGCTAGCTGCTGAAGCTTCCGTGTCTACCGGAATAACCCTTTGGTTACTGCTTTCCTTTGACATATAGTCTATTTCGAATATTCTCTTTTCTTATTCTACGTATTTATAGTGTTTGTGTGTATATGTATATGTATAGCGTACTTATGTATTAGTAGGTATATGTGTATGTGTGTGTGCGTGTGTACTTAAGCGTTTATACTAGATTTAGTGTGTCCTTGTGTGTCCTTGTGCCCGTGAAATGGAGTCTGCAATTGATTAAAGTGAGTATTTTCTTCTAATCGTAATTTTCTAATAACATGGTGTGCTGTGAAATGGTTATTTTTTTTCTTTTATAGTTCTTCGATCGGCTTATATGCGTCTTTTTCATTTACTTTGTGGCTTTACCTACACGCTGAAGCTAGTCACAGTACTGTGCGTTACAGTATCTGTAACCAATTGCGGACAGTCGTGTCTCCCTGGTATGTGTCTTTTTATTTAATTGTCGCTTTACCTACACGCTGAAGCTAGTCACGATACTGTGCGTTACAGTATTCGTAACCAATTGCGGACAGTCGTGTCTCCCTGGTAGCGTTTCCTTGTTCCATTTCCCTGTCACCCCTACACTAGGCGTCCGCACTGTGCGTTACAGTACTTTGCCCTACGCATGTGAGTGACTTGGAACTTGTAATCGACTCTTCACTTTTTGTCCTTGTCACCCCTATACTAGGCGTCCGCACTGTGCGTTACAGTACTTTGCCCTACGCATGTGAGTGACTTGGATTACATATCTTTTACTTATATCGCCTCCCTCGCGGAATATTGCCCCTCACCATTTTCGGTGTTTTATTCTTCGTCTTTTTGCGCATTTTATATTTTCGTGCCGACCGTGTCTCTATGTTGTGTGTGTGTCGCCTTCGACCGTTCGATGCTCGACTCGAACCGGCGGAGTGTCTGGCGTCGCCTCCGTCGAACCAAACCATTGCTGCTGTAGCCTCATCCGACGACCCGATCATTGGCACGATTACTCATGCCCTCTACTCTATGATCGTGTCGGCGTCTCGGCCTGACGTCGAGCCGACGGCACTGCTCGACTCACTGTCGAACCGCATTCACTCGAACCGCATTCGGTCCGAACCACGCCGAACGAACCGTACTCGGTCGACCCGCCGCCGCTCGAACCTCGCACGATCGAACCGCTCCCGCTCGAACCGCTCCCGCTCGAACCGCACTCGGCCGAACCGCGTCCGTTCGAACCGCACTCGGTCGAACCGCAGCCGATCGAACCGCACTCGGTCGCACCGCAGCCGGTCGAACCGCAACGATCGATCCGCCGCCGCTCGAACCTCGCACGATCGAACCGTTCCCTCTCGAGCTGCTGTCCGCCGCTCAACATTTTTCCACGACACTTTTGTACTCTTTTTCTCCTCACTCCTCTCTGACAATTTATTTGCCATAATTATGTTCATTTTGGTTCGAATAACTCGAATCTCCACTGCCCTGGTCAACGTGCCATCCTATCTCTCTTTTAATGATTGCCCATTTCACTGCTCACCATTGTATTCACTTTTCATACTTCATTTGAGGTTTATTACGTTTTATTTATCTCCATTTCACGTCACTCTACTCACACGTACATATTTTCGATATCTTTCCTTACAGGATTGTTAGTGTCGCTAATTCCCAATACATCTTTTGCGTGATTCCCTCTCGCTATCTCGGTCCTCTAGGGTCCTAGTTCCTCCACATTTCCGTCCTTTAACGAGAGTTTCCGACTGCGCCAGTTATGATACTTAGTGTACCGGTTGAGTTTCCTTGGAAGATTTGTTGCAGGAACGTGGTTTTGCGGAATAAAATACACCCGGAGTGGTTGAGTTTCAAAATTATTCTGATTCTATATTTCGTTTCTTGGTTTCCAACTTAATTACAATTTGCTGGCCTTGCTCTTTTGGCTGGCCGAGAATCTGCTTACTCCCCATTCCTCAATTGGAACGGATGTTTGGTTGCTGAGGTCTGGTATATGTTTGTGTAAGTCGAGCTGGTGCAACTTTGTTGTAGCGTCGACTTTGTTGACGATGGGGTCTGCTTATGCCAGCCGAAGTGGTTTCGGCGGGGCGAGGGTGAGGGTAAGTGCTGATGTGGTAACTCGCGCTTTTTGGTGCCGCTGCTGCCTTCCAACGGACGTCGCTGCTGCTCGCTCCGCTTTGGGGAGTATTTTTGTAGTTGTAGATTTTATATGTAGTTTTTGTATTTTCTAATTATTTCCTGTAGTTTATTTTCTTATAATTATTAATATATTATATTATTATCATATTATATTATTATTATTTATATTATTATATTATTATTTTATTATATTATATATTATTATTATATATTTTCATATTATTATTTTTAAATTTATACGTTTTTTGTAAAATGCCACGTAGGAATAGACAATCTGCTTCTCAACAGTCTCAGAGACGCAGGTTGAGAAACAGATCAAATAGGGAACAATTAGAAAATAGGGAAAATTTAGAAAATTCAGATTCTGATAGGAACCAGCAACAGGAGATTGAGGTGCAAGGACAGGTAGGAGGTAGGCAGGTTCTAGCTGTAGCGCTGGGAGAGCAGGCAGCCATCTCTGTTGAAGAGAATACACGAGGATATACGACAAGACGACAAGTGGCCGATATTGTGCGTCGGTCCACACGGATACGGAACCAACCTTTAGGAAATATAGAGAGACGAGTAGGCGAGGAGACTCCGAGACAGAGCCAAGTGGCCGACACTCTGCGTCGGTCCAGACGGAGACGTAGCCAAAGGTATAGGACTATAGAGCAGGGACAAGATTCAGCACATCGCATACGAACACGAACAGACGCACAGATTAGACGTGAGGAGCAAGCGGCCGATACTGTGTGTCGGTCCACACGAAGACAGGACTCTATAGGACCAGAGAACAGCAAGAAAATACAGATAGGCGACAGCGCATACGTAGAAATAATGAACGGAGACGACTGCTAGAAAGAGAGCAGGATAGAGTTCGCAGGGCCCAAGAAAGGAGTTTAATAGATCGTTGGCATATCTTGCGAGAGCGAGACGCTCTGGCACGTCAAGCTGCTCGTGCCACAGCTCGACGGTCCGCAATTGACGCTGCCAGAAGTGCTAGTCAGAGAGCTAGCCAATATAGGAGCGATAGAGTTATGTAATTGGATTGTTTTCCCAAAGAACAGCAACAATTTGTAACTTGGTTTTCTTTTTTAATTTTTAAATTTTTGACTTTTTGTGTGGAGAGTCTTTTATTAGTCTCTGGTCGGTTCTGCTGTCGACAATCGAATGAATGTCAGAAGTTGAACACCTAGGCTTCTTCCTTTCTCATCTTCTCTCTCTCCTTTCCTCCATTCCTTCTTATGTCATCGGTGTCTCCGTTTTGGTTTTATGTATGTCTGTTGTTTAGGCAACTCTAGTCAATTGTTTAGGCAACTCTAGCCAACAACTTTACAGTGGGGTCTTCTTATAGTGTCCTCGTTGGACATTAGCTTAGAAGGTTTTGGCTGGAGACATCTCGGGAAGAGTGTAGCATGTAACTATAGCAGTAATAGGCTTGAGCAAAACTTGAGAAACGCCTCCCGAATGCAGCACGAAAGAGCAAATATCTCCCAGGATAGGGCTCAGATAGGACCCAGAATCAGGCTTACTGGCCTAGAAGCTCTAAAAGTAGTCTATAATAGGAATGTAAAGCTGGGTCCTGATCAGGTTTGCCTTTCTTGTAAAGGCCTCTGGTTCCCCAAACAAATTTGTAAAATTTCTCGCGAGGTTTTACAAAATTGTTGCGAGTTTAGTGCAGACATTTTCGCTCTTCAAAGCCTTCTAGAATTCCCTTCTGACTGCCAAAAATTAAAGTTCTGCAGAACATGCCACAGCAAAATAACGAAAGGCAACAGGCCTAAACTTTTCTTCCAAAATGGATTAGATTTCCCCATACTGCCCGACTGCTTAAAGGGGCTTACTAAATTAGAGGAACGACTGATTTCTCTTCGACTTCCATTTATGATAATTATGAGTCTATTAGACGGATCGCGAGGCCAAAATGCCATTAAAGGAGCAGTAGTAAACGTCCCTATTTCGATAGACGAAGCCGTCAAAAAGCTTCCACGTGCTTTCCATGAAGCCCAGGTTGTTCAGCTCCACCTGAAACGTAGAATGGCAATTGGTGCTGATTTCATGGCTGAAACCATTAGACCTTTAAAAGTTTTTGAGGCTCTCAGCTATTTAATTACCACAGATCTATATAAAATGCACGATGTTAAAGTTAACGAGGAATGGATGTCTAAACTTAGATCCGATATAGTTCAATTTGTTGCATCTCAGGCAGACGCTGCCGTATTAGAAGCGATGCAGAAAAGAGATAGGAATGTAAACGCAGAGCCAGCCCATCCTGACGAGGATTTGGAAGCTGATCAGCTCAATCCTGGAGGTCAGGAAACTCTGCTTGAAAATAACATCGCATTTAATAATACACCTGTAAGAATAGCGAAGGCCAAAGACCTCTCGACATGATCCTAGATATTGACTCGGAAGAGTTATCCTTTCCCACCATTTATGCAGGCGTCAAGAGACCATGCTCAGAAAGTTATACAACCATAGTTAGATCAGAGCTTCGAAATGTAGATAGGAGAGGTTGTAGAACTGATAAACTGTTTTTTAATTACAAGAAATTAGAACTCATTAAGATTCGCAATAACATTTCAATCTGCTTACGTAAGCGGAGCATTTCCAGTGCAGTAACGGCAGCCAACGCTCTTAATGAGAATTTCATAGGGGGACTTATTAACCACGATGAGGGATATAGAGTTCTTCGAGATATTCGCTCGTCTCCAGCTCACTGGGAGGATGAAAAGAAGAAGGTTATGGCCATGATCCGTCAGTTCGGCCTGCCGACTTTTTTCATCACTCTGTCTGGTGCTGAAACGCGGTGGCCAGAGTTGCTTGTTTTGCTCAAAAAAACGTAGATAGAATGATAATTAGCGAAGAAGAGGCCATTGATTTAGTGTGGGACGAAAAGGCGCGTCTTGTGCTAGGTATTTTGATTATAGGTATCGCGAGATTTTAAAAGTTATGAGGAGTCCAGAGGGCATTTTCGGAGAAAACTTCGTCATCAAATTCTATTGGCGTGTTGAATTTCAACAGAGAGGTTCTCCCCATATTCACGGCATGTTTTGGCTGAAAGATGCCCCAGCAGTGGACTTAACCAGTACTGAGTCAATTTCAACAGTTATTGCCTTCATTAATAAACATATTACAGTAAATATAACAGACTCAGAAATAGCTCCGTATGTTGTATACCAAAAGCATAAGCACACAAACAGGTCATGTCTTAAGACAGTTGGTAAAAGTGGAAACAAAGTTTGTAGATTCGGTATTCCATACCCTCCAATGCCCCAAACGGAGATATTGAGTCCATTGCCGGAGGAAACTTCAAACCTTGATTTTCACCAAGGAAATTTTAAGAAAATTAAAGACCTATTAAATTCTGATCAATCCCCTGATATGATTGATCACTTGAGCATATTTGAAAACATTCTTTCGCACGAACAAGTGAGCCTCAATTACGAGGACTACAAATATGCAATATGTTCTGGTTTGAAGAAACCAACAATTTTTCTAAAAAGGTCATTTGCTGAGATTAACATTAATGCTTATAATAAATACATTCTTTCAATGCAAAGGGCCAATATGGATATCCAATACATTTTGGACCCTTATGCGTGCTGTAGCTATATAATTAACTATATAAATAAATCCCAAAGGGGTATTTCAAAGCTTATGCGCGCGGCGGTAAGCGAAGTTCAAGGGGGCAATTACACGATCAGAGAAAAGCTACAGCACATTGGTCTTAAATTTTTTTCTGGCACTGAGATATCTGCTCAGGAGGCCGTATACTGTTGTCTAGGCATTCCGTTGTCCGGAACCAGCAACAAATGTGTTCAAGTAAATACTTTCCCTCCAGAGCAACGAGTTCGAATGCTCAAATCCACAAGCAACCTTCAAAATATGAATCAGGATTCCACTGACATATTCGTCAAAGGATTGCTGGAGCGGTACGAACAAAGACCAACTTTTCTTGAGGGCCTGTTTTTAGCCGATTTTGCAGCAAATTATGAATTTTCTAAAAGCAAAAAAAGAACTGGCCAAAATGATGATGAAGAGGACGAAGAAAATGAGGTCCTAGTAGAAGTATATTTCCCTCTCCGCGATAGTAGTGGTTTTATTAGGGAACGGACCAAGCCTTCGATTTTAAAATATATGAGGTTTAATATAAACAACTGATGAGGAATTTAGAGCTTTAGCGATTCCTGAAATAGGTTCTCAAATAAATGTTCTAAACTTGAATGACCAGGCAGCGGATCCAGATAGGAGTATTCGATTAATTAAGCTTCCCACGTTTGTTTCCCTTACTGATTTAGCCAATATGATAAGATCGCTTAATTTAAAGCCAAAAACTTATCTCACACATGTTCTTCATAATGTGAGAGATAAGGCACTTTTTTATGAGTTTGTAGGTGCGGCGCAGGCGTCGGCAAGAGTAGAACAAAATCTACCATTTTTCAGACCATTTCTCAGGAGCTTAATCGTATACCAGGATCTGACCCAAATACTGTAAAAGTACTTCTGTGTGCTCCCACAGGAAAAGCTGCATTTGGTATTGGAGGTGCCACACTTCACTCAATGTTTTCATTACCCCTCAATCAATCCAATCATGCTTTTAAACAACTGGGTCCAGATTTATTAAATACTTTGCGTTCAAGATTTATTGATCTTAAACTTCTTACAATTGACGAGATTTCTATGGTCGGTGGTCTATGGTCTCTGGGATGGCTTCAAGTTTTTCGAACTTACAGAGATTATGCGACAGCGAGATGACCAACCTTTTTGCAATCGCAAATCGCAATCGGCATCGGCCGAAATGTCGTCTGAAGATATTCAATTGCTTAGGGACAGAATAGTTGACGGCAGTCAAGCTCCAAGAGATGCGATCCACTTATTTTATAGCAATAAAGAGACAGAAAGGTACAATAGGGAGAAGCTATCATCGATTATGACAGCAGAATATACTTCAATAGCTTTAGACTGCATCAAAGCCGAACATCTTACCCCAGATATTAAAACTAGATATCTGGAGGCTGTTAAGAGTTTCAAAAATTCTAATACACAAGGTTTGCGTACTTCATTGGTTCTGAAAACCACTGCTAAATATATGATGACAGTCAATGTAGATACATCAGACGGCCTTGTTAACGGAGCCACTGGTGTTTTAATGCAGATAGATCTTAGCTCATCCAATACACCCGAACTTCTTTGGATACATTTTCTCGAAGAAAGCGTAGGAGTTAACGCACGGTCGAAACGCAGCCATAGTAACGAATCTTCATGGACACCAATTCAGAAAACCATAAAGAGTTTTCAATACCACCAAAATGAACAGGTTACTATAGACCGTAAACAATTTCCGGTTGTAGCTGCAGAAGCTATAACTATTCATAAGAGTCAGGGAGCTACATACAGCAAAGTTGTCGTCCACACTTCCTCCAATATGCAAAGAGAAGCATTGTATGTAGCTTGCAGTAGGGCCACCAGTGCGAATGGACTTTATATCGTTGGGCCTTTCATTCCCCCGAAACCCAAGCAGAACTGTCCTGTCGCGAGAGAGATGGAGAGCTTACGTTCCGCTAAGTTACTTCACACCCACTTCGATTGTTTACTCAATCCGTCCGAATTTAATATTTTCTTCCATAATACGGAAAACTTGCACTGCCATTTTAGCGATGTCTCTTCTGATGAGTTAATGCTCAAATCTTCTATTTTGTGCTTCGTTGAGGCTTCCACTTACTCAAATGAAGCTTATAATATTCCTGGCTATTCCACAGCAGTGCGGTTAGATTGGAGCTAGACCGAAAAGAGGCATTCTAATATTTGTTAAGAATGATCTTTTAGATCACTTTAGTTTTGTTGAAATTAATCGATTTTATGCTGTTTCCGGAAACTTAGCATCTCCGGTGTTCGAATATGCTTTGTTTACGTACAAATCTGTCGGTTTTATTGTTATTTACAGAACCCCCAGTTATCCGTTGCCAAAGTTTAAACACGAATTTAAGGACTTAGTTCAGCGTTTTCCGTTTTTGGGTAGCAGTTCTCTAGTGTTAGGTGATTTTAATTTATGCCTGCATTCTCGTTCTGGTTGCTGTAGGGAAATTTATGAATTCCTTTTAGAAAGGAATTTTAGGTTTTGTTAGGTTTGGACTCGTCCACAACCAATTGCAATACGCATATTGACTGGGCGTTTTCTAACATTTCCGATAGCAGGGCCACCGCGCGCACCTTTGAGACTGTGTATAGTTATCATAGTGGACTTTTAGTCAATGTTAGGGAGGCAGCAGATTAGATTTTTTTTAGTTAGCAGACATTCGTATAAATATTTTATATTTTTTATATCTAAGCGTACTATTAATTAGTACTTTAGTTCTGTTTTTATTATTATTAATTCTTTAATTTGTTTAAGGTTTTTATAAATTTTATTCGTATTATTTTGTTTTGTTTTTTTTTTACGTATTGTTAAGTTATTTTATTTTGAGCAAAGGATTGGATCCTGTTTTTAAATTTTTTGGGGAATATGGAGCTTAAAATTCTTTTAAAAGCAGCTCAAGTCGACTCGTAGGTCCCCTAGAGTGACCCCATTGCTTCCCGATGGCCTCCCCGTGGTGTTCCCTGGGTACCAATTTAATATTTAAAAATATATTAGTTATATTAAATATATATTAATATATTAAATTGGTAGCTAATTCGAGCGGCGCTTACGTATAAAATATATAGTATACGTTAAATACATAAATTATAAGCTCACATATATACTAACTGAGTACGGGTATAAGAAGAGTCGCGTCCCCAGAAGCGACTCACACGTTCCTTCTCGTTATTATTATTATTTATTTATTTATTATACAATTTTAAAATTTTAAATGAGTTTTAAGCAACCGGTTGGTTGCCTATAAAATATAACGAAATCGAAAAATAAAAATACATTAATTGTATTGCCAGATTGAAAAAAAAAAAAGAAAACAAATTCACAGTTATTTGCTTGCTCACAATTAAACATTGAAAACAAAACACTATTAACATGGAAACTATCAGAAATTACTTTCAAGCCAGTGCACGGTTCGGGCTCGAAGATATAGATTCTGCCATAGAGTTCGCTAATTCCGAGCAGGGGCACATCAATGAACGTTTATTTGTGGAAAGTGTAAATATATTGCGGTCTTTCTCACCGTTCTTTATAACATTTGACGAAATGCACCTGAGACAGTTCGCACCAAACGTACGTATATATTTAAATTATGTGAAATAAGTTGCTGAAAATTTGTTGACTTAAAAAAGGACGGAATATCATCAAAGATAAACATTTTGGTGATTGCGGCCCAAACTGCTGAGCTGAACAGCAGGTTTTCGGCGCTTCACATTGCGGTGCTAAGTGATAAATAATAAAAAGTGATAATAGCTCCTTTAAAAAGAATATCAAAATATTTTTATTTAACAGGCAGTCGTAGAAGAAGTGAGCATGCATAAGACAACAATTAGGGATCATGTTCAACGTGTGCTGACCCGCATTGGAGGCATACGAGTGAACGGAGAGAGTCTGCAAAAAATATATTGGCGGTTATATGCGACGGATGTCCAGCTAATGAAGCAGCAGTTCAGTACGCTTACCATTACGCCCACATTCCTGTCATAGCTTATTACACGCACTTTAATATTAATTTATCCACCAATTATAAGCACGCGGAGAATATTTTACGTCGGATATACAAGAGAACAATTCTCAAGAAAAGTACGTGGCAGTCGGAGATGGACGATGCAGATGCAGCTGCATCGTTGTCGCCCTACTGGAAATTTAAGCAGCTGGAGCTCAGCAATTTAAGATTGATATTAACAAAATTTTTCGATTTATGCCCGTGTGAGGAACTAAGTCTGCATAATGCAAGCAATGACGCCCTGGAGACGTTCCTCAGATGTCTGCAGAGCGAAATTGTGTCGTTAGCAGCCGGCCACGTACCGGAGCTTAACAGCCTAACAAGAGCTCCCAGATTTCTGATACGATTTGCAGGATATTTGCAAGGTATGAACTAAGTTAATAATATAAAAATAATAATATAATAATAATAATACTGTTATAATATAATAATAATAATAATAATAATAATAATATCTCCCGTATTCTGTGTTCTGTATTTTTCAGTATATTTTCCATATATATATTTTCAGTATTGTATTCACTATATTTTCGCCGAAACGAAATGCGTATAGTATGCGTACATACATACATGCCGTAACGGAAACCACTTCTTTCTTGGCTGCATAGTGATGAGTCTAACCTGTTGCTACCAAATTACCACAACGATTTTATTGACGGGCTTACCGATGTCTCCCTTGTTCAAATTAATTCCATAAGAAATAGTAGGGACAGACTCCTTGACCTTATGTTTGTTTGTGATGCTGCTCTTGTTACGGTCTCCAGAGTAAGTCCAGTAACACTTCCCGAAGACCCCTACCATCTAACTTTAGCCATATCCCTTGAGTGTGTCCGATCCAGTTGCGCTGCCAATCCCATGGCACCCAGCCGCATACAGTGTTTTCCGAAAACTAGTTTTGCTGAGCTAAATCTTCACCTCTCGAACACACGTGTTCCCGAACATTGACGAAACAGTCAAATCGTTCTATGACACTACTAACGATGCCCTTAATATATATGTTCCTGTCATCAAATCTGTGTCGTCAAAACCTCCTTTGTTCTCCAAGAATCTGTCTTATTTAAAGAATAGAAAAACTAGGCTCTATAAAAAGTATCAGAATACTGGAGCTATGATTGTCTTCGCCCAACCTTCCTCCGCTCGTTCTCAATTCCTCACAGTGAATAGTCTTTGTTATAATAAATACCTTTCGCGGTGTAGTAAAAATTTTCGTAGTGATCCAAAAAAATTCTATTCGTTCGTTAATTCTAAACGTAAGTCCAATGCATTTCCTCCATCCCTCCATTATCAAAACAAATCTGAATCTTCTGCTGCTGGTATTGCAAATTTATTTGCCACCTTCATCCAATCAACGTACTCGTCACATATCTACCACGCATCCACTCCGTATCCCTACCATTTACCTTATGCCAACAGCATTTTTCTGCCTTTCTTTGAGGAAAGTGATGTTCTAGAAGGTTTGTCAACGATTGACATATCATTCTCGGCGGGTCCAGACAAGGTACCAAGTTGTATTTTGAAACACTGTGCCCAGTCCTTATGCAAACCGTTGACATATCTTTTCAACCTATAATTGGAACGGTCTTGTCTTCCAGTGATTTGGAACGAATCCCATATCATTCCGCTTCACAAAAACGGTTCACAAGCTTTCTTTAATTGGTTTCCCCACTAATCTTCTAAACTGGATTTCGTCATATCTTTCTAACCGCACACAACGTGTTTTGTTTATTAATGTGTTGTCGAATGTCGTTAATGTTACATCAGGAGTGCCACAAGGTAGTCATTTAGGTCCACTTCTGTTTATTTATTTGTGAATGACCTTCCTCAAGTTATAACATACTCCTCTACACTAATGTACGCTGACGATGTTAAAATCTATCTCTCCCACTCTGATTGGTACCTGCACAAACGCCTTCAACTCGACCTAAACGAATTTCTAATTTGGTGTTCAACAAATCTCCTCTTTCTGAACCTTTCTTAATGCAAACTTATGACTCTTTACCGTCGCGCTCCTCACTTTGTCTCGTACGCTCTAGGAATTCATGCCCTCGAACGAATTTCGAGTTCTAATGACCTTGGAGTTCTTTTCGATCATAAACTGTGTTTTAATAGCCATATAGCTGCAACTGTAAATAAAGCTAAGGGTGTTCTAGCGTTTATAAAGCGTTGGTCCAAGGAGTTTGATGACCGCTATGTCACCAAAACACTGTACGTCTCCTTGGTTCGTCTGATTCTGGAATATTGTTCTTGTGTGTGGAGTCGACAGTACAAGGAGCAACAGTCCATTCTCGAGTCGGTCCAAAAACAATTTTTAATTTTTGCCTTACGTAATTTTAACTGGGACTCGGATAGAATCTTTATCATACCCTATCCCCTGAATTATCCCTTAAAATTATAGCCAGTAAGATATACCTATTCTTACAATCCTCTAATTTTTAATAATTTCCTAAACCCCCTTTTTTTCTCCTTTAATTTCAATCATAATTTATTTTAGCAGATAGTTGCTAATCTTCAATAAATAAATAAATAAATAGAAGACGGTTTGTTAAAGCTGAGAAAAGTTTTGAAGGTAGCGGAATTGAATGGGCTACGTATAAATTGGAGCAAGTTACAGCTGTTAAAACAAAAGGTTAATTTTCTAGGGTATATACTAGAAAATAATACAATAAGCCCAAGCGAAGAGAAGACGTGTGCTGTCGAAAAGTTCCCAAAGCCAGGTGATAAGAAGACAGTACAGCGTTTCATAGGATTGACTTTGTTCGGCTAAGCGCCGGCCCATGGCAGCACATAGAGTAGTTGAGCATCTCTTAATGTAGTAATGTCTCTCTTTATAACCGTTTGTTTGCTTGTCCTTATACTCTTTCAGGTGCTTTGCTCTTTCTCGGCTTTCGTCAGCCGCAGTGGGGTAGGGCTCATCAGAAAGGCAGAAGTCACTTCAAGTTCCATCATCACCGTAGTTAAACGTTTTGCTGTCTGGCACAGTGAGCTGCCTGCCACAGAGTTCCAAACTAAACCCAACATAAGCATATCAACTTCAACAGTCTTGAACCGGCCCCCGCGTCTTCAATCGACCCATCGTTAACTCTCGTTATCAAATCCGCACACCTTTCGCTATTTTTGGATAATACATATATATTAACTTAAGTACAATAAACTGTGAATATATTAACTGAACAATCATCGTCTCTTAAATAATCTCGCAAAACAACGCTACTGAAGAAGACCAGTAGCTCAACAGACTTCTTATTTCCGAAAGTTTATGTTATGCTGCTATTGCAAAGCCGTTAACAGATCCATCAGTTTGCGTTTGAACAACTAAAGGTAGGTGATTCCTATGTTGTCGGAATTGTGTCAGGGTAATTCTGGTAGTTGGTACAAGCACCTAGGAAAGGTACAGCAGATGATCAACAGTGTTGAACGACGAAGTACCAAGATATTAACTGGATTAGACATGCGCATACCTATACATCCGAACATTAAAGAAATATTAGAAAAATCACTCATAGAAGAGTTTGATAAGGAGCGGGAAAAGATTAGAGGGGAAGTATTAGAGAACATAGCACGGATACAGCAGGAGAATAATAAGAGTTTTGACTCAAACAGGAAGATAGATAGACAGTACACGGCGAATGACTTAGTAGCTATAAAGCGTACCCGTATACAGTAACCAAGGTAAAAAATCATGGAAGGTACGATGTCGAGAAGATTGGAGATACTGAGGGACCCTATAAGACTTCTACAATTTCTTCTCACACATATAAGTTAAGAACGTAACTGTACCACAAATTGAACTGGGAACTAAAAAATATACATTAAGTTCAACATCCATACTTATAAATAAATTTCCATTAAGCAAATAAACTATCTACACATTGGAGGCTCGTCCGAGAAATAAGCCCAATTTGGCGAACACGAGACTGTGTGCACTGGAAATAAGTCGCTGTGCGAAATTGAAGCGGAGTCTGGCGTACAAGTGCGAGAGAGAATACGCAAGAGTGTATGCAGATGTTCAAGGGCACAAGATCGGATCATAACTATAGCCAGAATGAAGAATTAATTAAATATCAGTTGGTTCCCCCGCCTCCTGCAGCAAGAGCACACTATGCCTCGTTATGTACGCGAGCCCCCTTTAGCCGAGGAGATGTAGAATCTTAATGGTACATAAAGAATATACATAGTAGATGTATATGTAGATAAAAGATGTTGCAAAAAAATGTAAAATGTAAAATTTAGTTTGTACTGTATGTACTGACTGAATAAGGGTAGCACTAAGTAGAGTCACGTCCCCAAAAGCGACTCACACGTTCCTTCTCGTTTATTCGTGGGTCGGGGGAGACGTCGTTCCCGGCTGATCCCGTGTCAGTCGATGACGCGAGTCGTTTCCCGTAGTGTTCTGGTGACAGCAATCGATGGTCCGTGTGCCGCGCTTGCCACATTCCCAGCAGAATAGTATCGGGGGATTTTGGTAGTCGTATGCCGCATGCCCTGCTTTACCACACCGGCGACAGGCGGCGCGTGGGTTGGCGACGGGGGTCGTGATCATGCGATGTGCCACCTGTCTCCTTCGTGAGTCTGACGAGTCCCAATGAGGCTTCCGGAATGGTGTCCGATTGGAGTCGCTGCTCCTCTGCTCTGTAGCCGGCATATCTAGGCGTGTGTCGCGGGGGTGCGAGAGTGGTCGGGATGGTTCGCTCTTGAATACTCTCGAACTTCGTGGCCAGCAGTGTTAGCTGTGACAAGTCTTGCAGTTCGTGGCGGTACATCTGGTATGCTGGTAGGGCGTTGTCGTAGATCCTATTTAGTTCCTTAACCGCGTCGTAGCCAGCGTGGTGCATGAGTAACCGCATCTCGATGAGGAAATCTTTGAACAGTTCCCTCACCGCTTGCTTGCGGGCACGGATCTGGTCTTCCAATTTTTCAAAATAGAGAGTCATCGTGGCCGTCAAACTGTATTCCCCGGTACAGGCGCTGGGTGAGTCTCTGTAGGTAGAGGCCTTGGAAACGGGGCTGCAGGAGTGCGGAATTCGGTGGCTGCGGGGACTTATAGTCCGGTCTTGGGATCCATTTGGCGAGTGTCGGATGGTCCAGGAGTAGTGGGCAGTGGTGACTTTGAGCGAGAGCGTGAGGCTGGTTTGGCATAGTGCCTTTCGAACTCTCCTGAGCGAACCCAGGCGCTTTGCGCGAGTGGCCCGGCGACGAGTGCGGAAAATTTCTTTCGGCGCGCTTCGACAGTTCCTTCGCTGCCGAATCCGAATTCTTCGGCGAGGACTTCTAGCTCGTCCCGACGGAATTTGTGGATTGGAAAAGTGCCCCGCAGGTTATGCGGTTGGTTGTTCGTCGTCGTGATATTCCATGGTGGTTTTGACACTGAGTCACTGTTGAACGGCACTTTTAGGATCGGCACCCCGTATACTTTCCCGATTGTTTTCGCGCCCCGATTACGTGAGTGAATTATTGTTGAGTTTAGCTTGTCTATTAAATTTTTCTTTTGAACAGTGGGTCTTTAATCCACGAAGTCGCTGATTTCGGTTTTCTAGAAATGTTACAAAATCATTTAAAGTCTCTGCTCGGGCGCCACTTGTGAGGAACTATCTCAGGCTGGATACGCATCAATCTGTCCGTGGTCCTGAATTACAAGATATTTATAATTCACGAGGGCTTTTTTTGGGAAAAACAGGAACTTTTCCAGCAACTGAAATAGAATGGGTAGCGAAATCACAACACTTTTTGGTTCTTTGAATTTTTAATCGTTTTGTTTATTGTTTCGTGTTCTTATGTTACTCGGTTGGGTTGACTGATTGACCGCGACGGTCATCGATTATCATTATTAATTCATTATTAATTCAAAATGGCGAAATGGCTTCCCGTATAAAATCTTTACCCTTTGGAGCAGTACGGCTGCGCATGGCTTCCAGATTCTTAGAGCACTTTAGTGCAGCAAATTCTAAAAAGAAGAGTATGTACGAGCCCCGACCACTATTAATTCGTACGGCAAGCTTTTTTAGCCATATGCAATGTTTAACAGACGATATTTTCAATACTAATGTAGATAACACATGCGAACTTATTTTTCTCTGAAAGATCATTTTATTCTCTTAAGATTAGAAACAAAAAGTTTTGTTGTACTTCAACAACAACAATAATAACAAACATTTCTTCGAATGCTTTGCTTAACTGATAAGAAAAATTTGACCACTAATTATTCGTACGGTGCGTTAGCTTAGCTTAGAACTGAAAGAAGATCAAAACAAAAGCAAACAGTGTAACATAATCACTATCTAGTCATAATCTGGAATCAGTCATACAATGCCGAATGTAAGAAATGTGTAATTGGTTCAAATTAGTCAAAGTTTAGCAACGATGGCACGTGGTAAGCCGATTTGCAACGAAATAAGAAGTTTAATTATTGATTATTATAAATCGGGGAACACTTTTGGTGAAATAGCCAAACAATTAAATCTGGCTAAGTCGTCCGTTCAAGGCATTGTAAACAATTTTAAGAAAAATGGCAATATTGAAAATAATATCGCAAATAGAGGCCGAAAATCGGCAATAACATCTCGTGACAAAAGAGCCCTGGCCACAATTGTGAAGTCTGATCGTCGACAAAGTTTGAGAAATTTAGCCTCTGATTGGTCTGATAAAATCGGAAAAAGTGTGAAGCGTGAATGGACGCGCCTGCAGTTGCGAGATATTGGATATAAGTTCTATAAAGTATGTATAGTGATTATATATGTTACATACTCAATAGCTTAAACTACTCTTAGGCCAAGGAAAAACCATTGCTTACGCTTCGTCAAAAGAAGAAGCGTTTACAATGGTCTCGGGAACGGATTTCTTGGACTCAAAGGCAATGGAACACCATCATATTTAGCGATGAATCAAAATTTGATGTGTGTGTCGGTGATGCGCGAAGGAGAATCATCCGTAACAAAACTGAAGCGTACCATAAAGACTGCCTGAAAAGGACTGTTAAGTTCCCTGCAAGCATAATGGTGTGGGGTTGTATGTCTGCCAAAGGGGTAGGACAGCTGCACTTTATTGAGGGGATAGTTAACGCGGAAAAATACGTTAACATATTAGAGGAAAGTTTGCTGCCATCAATACCAAAACTGGCTGACTGTGGTGAATATACATTTCAGCAGGATGGAGCATCATCTCATACTGCCAAACGAACCAAATCATGGCTGCAGTGTAAGGAAATTGGGGTCTTAGATTGGCCATCAAATAGCCCAGACCTAAGCCCAATCGAGAATATATGGGGCATAATGAAAAGAAACCTAAGAAATGAGCCTCAAAGAACACTTTCAGACCTAAAAATAAAACTGCAAGAGATGTCGGACTCCATTTCAAAAGAACAATGCCAGAATTTGTTAAAATCTATGCCAAAGCGTTGTAAATGCGTTGTAGAGGCCAAAGGAGATGTAATACAATATTAATATTAAAAAAATTATTTTTTTAATCAAAACAGCTAATATTGAACGCTTTCTTATCAGTTAAGCAAAAGCATTCGAAGAAATGTTTGTTATTATTGTTGTTGTTGAAGTACAACAAAACTTTTTGTTTCTAATGATAAAATGATCTTTCATAGAAAAATAAGTTCGCATGTGTTATCTACATTAGTATTGAAAATATCGTCTGTTAAACATTGCATATGGCTAAAAAAGCATTGCATATCGAACTGCGAATTAATAGTGGTCGGGGCTCGTAATATGTGACGCTTGTCTTGCGGTGTCTCATTCAATCATTTTAAAAGTCAACGGCTTATTTCTCATAACCGCCCTAAGAATAGACCGTTGAAAATATGGGGCATCGATCGTAGAGCTTGCAGAGAGCTTTTTGACGGAACATATGTTTTGGTAAAAAGTGGCAACGCCATCCCGTTGTTTTGATTCCGTATTGCACTGATATTTATTGCTAATTACTTTTCTTTAAAGTAAAAAGCAAGGAAAAAATACGGTATTGATGGGAAAACGTGGGCTGCTGCATCCGGTGGTTCTAGGAGTCGGTCTCTTTCTCCTCGTGACCGTCGCAGAGTGCAGTATTCTGTATTCTATCTGTTTTTTAACCATATATACAGTCAGCTACCACGCGCAGTGATTTTGTGTTCGCAATTATAAGTTGGTTTCCATCAACCTCCACAATCTGCCCATATCCGTGAGTATGGTGAATTAAGAAAACGACGACGTGCAGTGATCTTACTTTATTGCCTTTTCTCGGAATTTTTGTGCCACAGACCGAGGTGTACATAACCCCAAGACCACGGCAGCACCTACCGTCCCTGCTTTTCGACAGCCCACCGGGAGAAAGAAAATCCACAGTTCGAAATTGTATTAATTGAAGTGGTGCAGTTCCCATTGGGGTAAATATCTTGTCCGCGAAGTTCCAATATATAGTTCTAAAATGTAATCTTCTATACATAGGAATCGCACCACTAGAACAGACGTAGTGATATCTAGTTAGGTATGTCTGGGTATAACCTGATATAACTCTGGGTATAACCTGATATAACCCTTGGTAAAACCTGGTATAACTCTTGGTACAACCTGATATAACCCTTGGTACAACCTGGTATAACTCGCTGGGATACGTGGACTCGCTCCGGCAAATTTTTCGACCGGCAGCGTGCTCGGGTCAGTTGAGGTTATATAACCTCCCCGTCCGACCTACGGGTGTGAACAACGTGATCCCAAGGATGGACTTCCTCACGCTGTGAGCCGGTATACCATTACCGTCACAACCAGCTTCGACAGTTGCGCACTACAAGCAAGCTGCACCTGGCTTTCGCTGCGTGGGAGCATTTTTCGTCGATGCCTCAAGGTCATTGACCCCGTGCCTAAGCCTCCGTCGATTGTAGGTTCGCTCTGGCAAACCTAATCTGAAGCCGCCTACCCAGTGGATTTATTTTTATGTGTTTTTTCTTCTCTTTCTTATTATATACCGGATAATGAAGTGCTTTTTGATTGGTCCGATTGGTGGTTCAATTTAATTGTGCTGCGGCTAACATGTACGCCCATGAAATCTAACATGTGGACCTAGTCAAAAAGGATTTCCTATACCGGGCTTAAGTTGAATATTTTTCAATTAAATGGTTATTAATACAACTAAACTTTACAGTCATGCGTGTCGTTACCCAGCCCTCATCTTATCATTTGATCATCCATTCATTCACCTAATCATCTGCTAATCCAATCATCCAGCCATCTACACAACGAAAGATCTTTCTGCGTGGGAGGAAAACGTACTGTAAGTTTGTACAAATATAATGATTCAGGGAGATATAATGACTAACGTGGTAAACTGACCGGTAACGTAACGTTTGATTTTGATTGCGACATTGGCCGCCTTACGGTTTAATGGCTCGTCCATGTGCAAACGCACTTTGATTTTTTTTTCGTTGCCGTTAAAGTTGAATACTTTTCCAATTATGAGTTTGATTGCTGTAAATTTAACTTTTGAATATCTATTCATCTACACAACTATATATCGCTCCATTTACTTGAATTACCATTACCTAACCTTATATACATAAGCACATATACCTACATACATAACCTAATCTACATACCATTTAACCACATACCATATTTCTATTTTTGTATTATATTATTACCTAATTGTATATCATGATTTTTTAAAGTTTCGGGAGTTAGGTTATTCTTTAGTATTTAGTGTCCGCCAACTTAATGAATTTTATGAATAAATATTGTTTTAGTATGAAGAAAGAGTAGAGTATTTTCGGAAGGGACCATGTCGCGTTTGTTGATAGATAGGTGATTCCCCGTCGGTATTGTTGGAGGGGATCCTTAAATATGTGGCCCGTAAGAATCATGGTAGGGTGGGCGTGCTCGCACTGTTGCGGCAAGCAGCCAACAAGGCCCCGACTATAGGTGGACCCCTTCTACCTCTGCTGACCTTCTCCCTTTGATCACCCGACTCCATTCTCCTGTTCCCTTTTCCCAACTCGTACGCGAAGTAATTAAATTCTTATATCTCATGAGCCCTAAATTGGAGGTACTTTGTCCTTAAACCCACACCCCGCCGACCAGAGACAAAAGCCGAAGCCAGCGCGTACGTCTCCTCCCGTCTAAGCTACCATCTGCTCATCATATCTATACGTTGTATGCTACAGGTAAAGATAGATAAAATCAATTGATGACAAAAAGATGATTTAAGAATTTTTGGCGCCCAACGTGGGGCCCTCTTCGGCTTGCCCCGACCAAGAAAAAAAAAATATTAAAAAGTCATCAACAGCTATGCGAGCTGCATATCCATGCAGTGTCGTTAGACTTATTCCCACTGCCTTTAATTCCTCAGATATATAGATGGCCTGTTCAGTGTCTAGGTGGTTGACGTTGAGTCGCTGGATTGTGTAGCAGTTAAAGAACTGAAACCCCCGCACGGACGTGTAACTATAAAACTGGATATTGTTGAGGACATTTAGTATCTGACAGGATAGGAAACTCCGCTAAATGGCACTTTATTCTGTTTCGTTTGGAAATAGGTTTTCAAGTGGACTAGATCTACTGCCTACCCAAGAATAGATGAATGTGCTAGTGAGAGGAGAAACTTGTCCGTACCTTGCGGATCATTGTCTAAAGTTTAGCTTGGATCAGGTTATTCAGTGGCGTAAAGCTACGGCCTGCCCGCGATCGAAAGCAACAGCATCAGTAAAGGTACATCCCCGGAGTTAGCATAGTCCTTTTCCTTTCCCCCATTTTGTGCGAAGTTAGTTTTTGTGTGTGACAACCATTAGTAGCTCTTTGGGTGGCAATGCTACAAGTTCCGATTGTAGTATACGGTGTTGACTGTATGCAACTTTGCCTTGAGAGATTCTCAAGAGTGTGCTTGGAGTGTGACCAGGGTTGCTGATAACGTGGCTCTCATGTACTGTGGTTCTGGATAACTTGGTGGTCCGCAATCCAGAACTTTCTTGTGTTGGGTAACCTACAGTATATCGAGACAGCCATTGGTTAGTCAGGGTTTTTCGGATTACTCGGATATCCGACAGTGGTTCAGAACTACCGTATGGTCCCAGATCCAAAGACCCATTGTATTAATTGTTTATTGCAAATACCATCAGATAGTCCGTTGGGGACACTTTTCCGTTATACAAACGTGGCATGGTTTCCGAATTTTTTTTGTTGAGAACGTTTATAGAATATCTCGAACGTGTTAGTTAACCAATGAGTGTAGAATAGAATTTGTTTAAAATTAGTTAACCAGAAAATAATGTCTCTAGATTGGAGTTTTGAAGAAATTGATCAAAACGACAATTCAGCTTTAATCTGTTGCATCTGTGTGCGAAGGGTGGAATACCAAACACAGTTGCTAAGAACTGCGTGTAATCACGTGTTTCACTTGGCTTGTTTTAATACGAGACAAGGTGCAAAGACAGTGTGTCCTGCTTGCAACGAGTCCCTTCAACCAGCTGGTCCTAGCCTAGCTGAGGAATTAGCGGTAGCCCAGGCTACCGTCTTTGGCGTACCTTCTTCTCAGGCTCCCATGAGAACCCGTTCACAGGGTTTGCGAGCAGAGCCAGCTGAGATTGTTGAAGATTTGGCGGTTGGTCCCTCGAACGTCGTTCAACCCAGAATGCCAGCGTCGAGAAGCTAATCAGCTGATGCCGCCAGCGCAGGCTTGGCTCAAATGTCACAGGCGCTGACAGACGCCATGGCTCAGATCAGTTTGTTGTCTCAAGCCATGACCAAAATGACTCAGACAATGGAAGTAGGATTCCAAAGTTTGGCAAGTCAACCAGCCGTTCCTCCCACTAACCAAGCTAATGGAGCCTCAATACCTAGTGGAGAAACCCAAACATTTGAACAATTGTTTCAAATTCCTGCTCGAGAGTCCTTTGGTTCCCAAGTCAATCAGGCCAACGACTCTAGAGCATCGGTAAACGCTTGGGGATCCCAGCAGATTACCGGATTAAGACCCGATAGGATTGAGCAGATCATTTCAGGATGGAAGGTGCGTTTTTCCGGACAGTCGTCTGTGTCGGTAGAAGATTTTATATACCGCATAGAAGCTCTAACCAAGCAGACCTTAGAGGGAAATCTTGACCTAGTGGCCAGAAATGCTATTTACCTTTTTGAAGGCAGTGCTAGCGAGTGGTTTTGGCGCTACCACAAAAGCGTACCCTCCGTGAACTGGCCACAGCTAAGTACCGCCTTAAAAACTCGTTTTATTGATGGACGGACTTGGAAATTCGTGCGGCCATAGCGCAACGAAAACAGAAGGCCAACGAACAGTTTGACGTATTTTACGAAGCCATTGTAGCATTGGCCGATAAATTAGTCACTCCCATGTCCGATATGGCATTGTTGGAAGTGCTAAAGGCGAATTTGTTGGCAGAGATCCAACATGAGATTTTATATATCCCGATTTTGTCCGTAGCTCAATTGCGAAACATCGTGCGCACTCGAGAAAGGTTCATGCAGTCACTAGCTAAGCCTTTTATCAGTGCTGAACCCAAACGTATTCCTATAAGACGACAGGTGCACGAAATTGCAGTAGAGACCGACCAGGAAGATGAACCTGATGACGAGGAAACAGAACTAGTAGATATCGCGGCAGTTACCATTTCCTGTTGGAACTGTGGTGAGCAGGGTCATCGCTATCACGACTGCGTAGGTGAACGAACTGTATTTTGGTACGGCTGTGGCAAACGGGATACGTATAAACCGTCGTGCCCTAAGTGTACCGCTTCAAAAAACTCCTGGAGTCGTGCACAGCCGACAAGTGCACGCAAACCAGTCAGTTCGAAAGCCACGAACACCAACTAATGGACGTTTTAACGGATCCATTACTCCCTGACGTATCCAAACTACCAGACATTCCTTTACAGACTCCTTTGTTACCCTCGGAGCCAGTAAAAATTGGTCTCCCGAACCGATCTCGCAAGCGATTGCTCAAATTCCGACCAATCTGGAAAGACGAGCGATCAAAGGTGATAGCGACAGTGGTGAATACGTCTAAGGACTGGCGACCCTATGCGCAAGTCACCGTCCTAGGGAAGACGCTTAGTGGACTGATGGACACAGGTGCTTCAATCAGTTGTATAGGTGGATCTTTTGCAGCCGACCTAGCTCGGGATCCGACCCAGTTTAAGCCCGCAAGAGCAGCAGTACGTACCGCCGACGGCCAGAGCCAATCAATAATTGGCAAAGTTACGACAGACGTCTGCTTCCAAGGCCGAAGTAAAACCCTAAAACTGTTCATAGTCCCATCCCTGGCGCAAGACTTATATCTGGGCATAGATTTTTGGTCCAGTTTTGATTTGTTACCAGCGTTTATAGCCCATAAGTCATCCGGTCCAGAGATTTCATCGGTATCGTTTGATAGCCCGTTGCATGTGCAATTGTCCCAGCAGCAGCAAGAAAGTTTGTTAGCAACGGTCAATTTGTTTCCATCCTTTGCAAAGCAAGGACTTGGAAAAACAAGCTGGTTGTCTCACGAGATTGACGTGGGCACCGCTAAGGCCATAAAACAACGACACTACGCCGTGTCTCCAGCAGTAGAAAAGCTGATGTATCTGGAAATAGACCGAATGTTATCGCTTGGGGTAATCGAAGAGTCAGATAGCGCATGGTCCTCGCCCGTGGTTCTCGTTCGGAAGCCTGGGAAAGTACGATTGTGCATCGACAGTCGGAAGCTTAACGAGGTTACGGTAAAGAACGCATATCCTATGCCTCTGATCGATGGCATTCTTAGTCGCCTGCCTCGAGCTGAGTTTATCTCAAGTATAGACTTAAAAGATGCCTACTGGCAAATTCCTTTGGAGGTAACCGCGCGTGAAAAGACGGCGTTTACTGTCCCAGGGCGTCCATTGTACCAGTACACAGTAATGCCCTTTGGATTATGTAATGCGCCCCAAACGATGTCCAAGCTAATGGATAAGGTGATACCGCCATCTCTACGGAACGAGATATTTATCTACCTCGACGACTTGTTGGTAATTTCGGACACCTTTGACCAGCATATTCGAGTCCTCAAAGTCTTGTCCAACAGATTAAGAGAAGCCGGTCTAACCATCAATGTGGAGAAGTCCAAATTTTGCCTAAAAGAGGTCAAATATTTAGGTCATGTTATAGGCAATGGAACTATCCAGACCGACATTGAGAAGGTCCAAGCAATTCAGGAGTTTCCGGTCCCGCGATCCGTGAAACAAGTCCGCAGGTTTTTAGGTCTCACTGGGTGGTACCACAAATTCATAAAGAACTATGCGGGCATCGCAGCGCCGATCTCAGATACTCTCAAGAGCAAACGGAAATTTGATTGGACAGACGAGGCCCAAACCGCATTCGATTCCTTAAAGGAACATATGTGCAACGCTCCCGTGTTGCATAGCCCTGATTTTACAAGCCCGTTCTCCATCCATTGTGATGCCAGCCACACCGGTGTTGGTGGCGTTTTAATGCAAACGGATGAGAATGGCCATGAAGTACCCATTGCGTTTATGTCACGCAAATTAAACCAATGCCAACGTAATTACTCTGTGACAGAGAAAGAGTGCCTGGCAGCGGTAATGTGCGTGAAGAAATTTAGAGCCTATGTGGAAGGGCATCAGTTTTCAATTATAACCGATCATGCATCGCTTAAATGGCTGATGTCTCAGGCCGACTTAAGCTCACGGCTTGCCCGATGGGCGTTAAAACTGCAAGGCTTCTCTTTTACAATTGAGCATAGGAAAGGAAGTCAGAATATCGTACCAGACGCCTTATCACGAGTACATACTGAGGACTTATCCTATATTGGTATCGATAGTTTGTTGGACCTTGATTCTGACGCGTTTAAATCGACCGACTACCAAGAACTTATCGCGAAGATTCAAGCTAATCCCGATCGTTTACCGGACATAAGAGTCAGGGATAATTTTCTATACCGTCGCGCTGAACACGCCTCTGGCGATAAGATTAGCGATGACATGTGCTGGAAACTTTGGGTGCCCAACGCTCTGGTGACAGAAGTGCTTAAACAAAGTCATGAACATCCTTTAGCGTCTCACAGTGGGATCAATAAGACGTTGGAGCGTATTCGACGATTCTACTATTGGCCAAACCTAGTGGGCGATGTAAAGGATTTCATAAATAAGTGCGAGCTGTGCAAATGCTGTAAGCACCCCAATCGGCCTCTTCGTCCGCCAATGGGCAAAGCAGGAATGACCGACCGTTTCTTCCAGAAACTGTATGTGGATTTCTTAGGCCCGTATCCTCGAAGTCGATCGGGTAACATCGGCATATTTGTGGTTCTAGATCACTTTTCTAAATTTCCTTTCCTCAAAGTAGTAAAGAAATTTACTGCAGAAGCAATTATCCCTTTTGTGGAGGAAGCCCTTTTTCATTGTTTTGGAGTCCCTGAAGTGGTAGTTTCGGATAATGGTGTCCAATTCAAGTCACACAAATTCAATGACCTGTTGGGAAAATACCAAATCCGGCGCTCCTACACGGCAGCGTACGCCCCACAAACAAATGCGTCCGAGAGGGTAAATCGCTCGGTACTCGCAGCTATTAAAGCATACATTAAGCCCGACCAATCCAATTGGGATGAGCAGCTTAGTTTTATCGCTTGTGCGTTGCGATCCAGCGTGCCTGCAGCCGTTAAAAGTAGCCCTTACCGAGTTGCTTTTGGCCAAAATATGATTACTAGCGGTTCCACATACCAGCTATTACGGAACCTTAATATGTTGGAAGATCGAGCGGTAGTGTTTGATCGCGACGACTCGTTTGAGTTGATTCGTAAAGCAGCTGCGGAAGCAATGCAAAAGCAGCATGTCAGAAACGAAAACGCTTACAACCTCCGAAGTCGAGAAGTTAACTTCCAAGTGGGACAAGAGGTATATAGGCGAAATTTTGAACAGAGTAGTTTCGTAAAAGGTTTCAATGCGAAACTAGCCCCTACTTTCCGGAAGGCTCGAATAAGGAGAAGGCTCGGCAACAGCTATTATGATTTGGAGGATTCTCAAGGTCGCTTTATTGGCAAATACCACGCTAAAGATATCAAGCAGTGAATATGCCAATCGCACTCCAAGCGTGGATCACTCTTTGGAAGGTTGAACCACAAAGTGTGATTTCAGCGGGGGGGTGTAATATGTGACGCTTGTCTTGCGGTGTCTCATTCAGCACTTTTAAAAAAATCAACGGTTTATTTCTCATAACCGCCCTAAGATAGACCGTTGAAAATATGGGGCATCGATCGTAGAGCTTGTAGAGAGCTTTTTGACGAAACATATGTTTTGGTAAAAAGTGGCAACGCCATCCCGTTGTTTTGATTCCGTATTGCACTGATATTTATTGCTAATTACTTTTCTTTAAAGTAAAAAGCAAGGAAAAAATACGGTATTGATGGGAAAACGTGGGCTGCTGCATCCGGTGGTTCTAGGAGTCGGTCTCTTTCTCCTCGTGACCGTCGCAGAGTGCAGTATTCTGGAGCTCTGTATTCTATCTGATTTTTAACCATATATACAGTCAGGAGATACAGGAGAAAGAAAATCCACAGTTCGAAATTGTATCAATTGAAGTGGTGCAGTTCCCATTGGGGTAAATATCTTGTCCGCGAAGTTCCAATATATAGTTCTAAAATGTAATCTTCTATACATAGGAATCGCACCACTAGAACAGACGTAGTGATATCTAGTTAGGTATGTCTGGGTATAACCTGATATAACTCTGGGTATAACCTGATATAACCCTTGGTAAAACCTGGTATAACTCTTGGTACAACCTGATATAACCCCTTGGTACAACCTGGTATAACTCGCTGGGATACGTGGACTCGCTCCGGCAAATTTTTCGACCGGCAGCGTGCTCGGGTCAGTTGAGGTTATATAACCTCCCCGTCCGACCTACGGGTGTGAGCAACGTGATCCCAAGGATGGACTTCCTCACGCTGTGAGCCGGTATACCATTACCGTCACAACCAGCTTCGACAGTTGCGCACTACAAGCAAGCTGCACCTGGCTTTCGCTGCGTGGGAGCATTTTTCGTCGATGCCTCAAGGTCATTGACCCCGTGCCTAAGCCTCCGTCGATTGTAGGTTCGCTCTGGCAAACCTAATCTGAAGCCGCCTACCCAGTGGATTTATTTTTATGTGTTTTTTCTTCTCTTTCTTATTATATACCGGATAATGAAGTGCTTTTTGATTGGTCCGATTGGTGGTTCAATTTAATTGTGCTGCGGCTAACATGTACGCCCATGAAATCTAACGTGTGGACCTAGTCAAAAAGGATTTCCTATACCGGGCTTAAGTTGAATATTTATCAATTAAATGGTTATTAATACAACTAAACTTTACAGTCATGCGTGTCGTTACCCAGCCCTCATCTTATCATTTGATCATCCATTCATTCACCTAATCATCTGCTAATCCAATCATCCAGCCATCTACACAACGAAAGATCTTTCTGCGTGGGAGGAAAACGTACTGTAAGTTTGTACAAATATAATGATTCAGGGAGATATAATGACTAACGTGGTAAACTGACCGGTAACGTAACGTTTGATTTTGATTGCGACATTGGCCGCCTTACGGTTTAATGGCTCGTCCATGTGCAAACGCACTTTGATTTTTTTTTCGTTGCCGTTAAAGTTGAATACTTTTCCAATTATGATTTTGATTGCTGTAAATTTAACTTTTGAATATCTATTCATCTACACAACTATATATCGCTCCATTTACTTGAATTACCATTACCTAACCTTATATACATAAGCACATATACCTACATACATAACCTAATCTACATACCATTTACCCACATACCTTATTTCTATTTTTGTATTATATTATTACCTAATTGTATATCATGATTTTTTAAAGTTTCGGGAGTTAGGTTATTCTTTAGTATTTAGTGTCCGCCAACTTAATGAATTTTATGAATAAATATTGTTTTAGTATGAAGAAAGAGTAGAGTATTTTCGGAAGGGACCATGTCGCGTTTGTTGATAGATAGGTGATTCCCCGTCGGTATTGTTGGAGGGATCCTTAAATTTGTGGCCCGTAAGAATCATGGTAGGGTGGGCGTGCTCGCACTGTTGCGGCAAGCAGCCAACAAGGCCCCGACTATAGGTGGACCCCTTCTACCTCTGCTGACCTTCTCCCTTTGATCACCCGACTCCCTTCTCCTGTTCCCTTTTCCCAACTCGTACGCGAAGTAATTAAATTCTTATATCTCATGAGCCCTAAATTGGAGGTACTTTGTCCTTAAACCCACACCCCGCCGACCAGAGACAAAAGCCGAAGCCAGCGCGTACGTCTCCTCCCGTCTAGGCTACCATCTGCTCATCATATCTATACGTTGTATGCTACAAGTATATTTTGTTATATTTGTTGCATTCGCTTAATGCGGTGAAACCTACTTGGCGGTGGAATCCTGCTCCCCTTTGGGCGGAGCCGGTCGCTCCACCGACTTGGACCTGCGTCGGACTGTGACATCTGGAATAAGTTTCATTAGTATATGACAGAAGTGATTGTACATATATTCCAACTTGCTATTGTCGTTACCCTCCATGCGCTGCATAATTTCCTTTACAATGCCAGCCGGTATGCTCGGGCTGGGTTCCTGCTCATCCGATGGCCTATTCATAGTACACGAGGGCACTGCCGGGTCGAATTCTAAAGAGGAGAGTATATTTTGTTGCGTTTTTAGATGGTGTTCGGTGAAACTTACTTGACGGAGGGCGGCTCGCGTCCACCGACTTGGACCGCCTGCGTCGGATTGTGATATCTGGAATAAGTTTCATTGGCATATGACACAAATGTTTGTACATATACATTCCAACTTACTGCTAAAGTCTCGTTCCATTCGCTTCACAATATGTTGCATATGGCCGCACTGCCTCCGGGGTTCCTTTCCTTGCGGGTTTACGTCTCGTTCCCCGTAGGTTCCTGCCGCTAAATGCGGGCTTACGGTTCGTACGGTTCGCTGCCGCACCATCGCGTAAGGGAGGGAAATCTATGAATTTCCCTCCTTCTTGCGGCGATGGTTCATCCATAGCTTAAAACGTCTATTCATCCGCACTCCCCGGTATAGCCACTGCCCTCTTTGGAGCTGTGCGGCTGCGCATGGCTTCCACATTCGCGTACTGTTTTAGGGCAGCGAATTCTGAAAAGAAGAGTATATTTTCTTATATTTTTTGCATTCGCTTAATGCGGTGAAACCTAGTTGGTGGTGGAATCCTGCACCCCTTCGGTCGGCTCAATTCCACCGACTTGGACCTGCGTCGGACTGACTGTGACATCTGGAATAAGTTTCATTAGCATATGACAAAAGTAATTATACATATATTCCAACTTACTATTGTTGTGACCCTCTATGCGCATCACAATGTT
The DNA here is from genome assembly GCA_018150885.1 of Drosophila tristis. Lineage (NCBI taxonomy): Eukaryota > Metazoa > Arthropoda > Insecta > Diptera > Drosophilidae > Drosophila > Drosophila tristis. The sequence continues at coordinate 87,113 of JAECWT010000215.1, read as the reverse complement.
TTGCACATGGCCGACATGTATACTCGAACGGGTGTCCTTCTGGTCATTACCCGTTGAAAGCCAAGAGACAGGGCTATTTGCAAACAGAAAATAGAATAAATGCCGGGTCGAATTCTAACGAGAAGGAAAGTGTGAGTCGTTTCTGGGGACGCGACTCTACTTATTAAGGGTATAAGTGAGGTATAGTCAGTCGATATGCGCATGAGCGCCTAAACTATAAGAGACTATAAGACTATAAGAGCTGGTTGTTGATCTCGTAATTTGGGAGCTTTAACTACTTGGTTTTGCTGTGGTGGGGGTTGGTTATAGAATCTTGGCCAGAGCCTTTTCATTCTTTCTTCGGTCGACGTCTTTCTTTGCCCGAATGGATTGCCCGGTAACAGAGGGTTACCAAACGCAATCGCCTCCCAACAAGTGTCCAATGTCCCCAGGTAAGGTGTGTACCGGTACCATGGGAAAGGAATTTCGTTGGAACTTCGTGAAAATATTTTTAGGATTATTTATTTAAAATTATTTTCGATACTTATTGCGTAAGTCCCTTTGTGCCGGTCGCAGAGTCCTATATGGAGCAGCGGCCAAAAATACTTCTAATGGAACTAGCGGGCAATTTTTTACCAATGCTCTTAAAAGCTACGTTTAAGCTACCTCTGTTCTTGCCCTAATGAAATTCAAAGCCACTTTTTTGAGGTTATGTTCTGTGAATTTTGACACGAACCCTCGCGACTTGGCAGCTGAATGTAACCATTTTATAATCTAAAATGCTGAATTAATATTACCAAAAACTCCTTTTGGATGATTAAAGGGGGATCACAAATATTACTTTGAAAGCAAATGATTAGCATGGACCGGAAAGCACAGACAGAGACACAAATTAGAATAATTAAAGTTAATCAGGTAGGCTCCCTTTTCACTTTTACAAAAATAATGTGATTAACCTTTTAAAACGAAAAGACAAACGGCAATAAATTCCTTGACGAAATGAAAAGTAAACGGTTTTTACAACAACAAATACTATGTCAACTAATTGTTTGCAAAGTAAAAAAAGCTACACAATTTAAATTTTAACATAATATAACATGGGAAATGCACTTGTTTTCATGTTCAGTCCTTTACAATATTATTCATATATATATTCTTAAATAAAATAACAAAAAAAAGTAACAGAAACATAACAAGTTTATTTAAACAAAAGAAAACAGAATATATTAGCTGTCTTTTAATTCTTTGCAAAATGCAAACAGTATCAAAAATCGTTGTAACAGAAAGATATATTTGGCTTATATTTTGTTTGCCCACCATTAGCATCCATAACTGCCCTGAGGTGACGATATAAGTGCATTTATGTCGTAATATTTAGGTAGTTTTTGCCACTCCTCATTAATGCACTTAATTTGGACGTTTGGCCACCCATTTCTTCACCAATGCCCACAAATTTTCTATAGGATTGAGTTCCGGACTCTGGGCGGGTGTGTCAATAATTTTACTGCATTTGTAAAGTACCCAGGTGCGTCACAGAAACGATTTGTGCTTCAGGTCGTTGTTTTGGTATAGCTTGTATTTGAGTTTGCTGCTGTGTCCTGGATCAAAAAAGCCAAACTTTTGCACTTTTCCAAAAAGAACTCCTTGGTGATTATATCATTCAAAATGCGCAGCTCTCCAACGCCTTTAGATGATATAAACCCCCACACCATGAATGAGAGCTTGCCAAATTTGACGGCTGGCACAATGTTTTTGGCCTCGAGTGCTGTGTTTGGTTTCCGTCAAACTTTTCCTGGTCCTTCATTATAAAGCTTTGGAGGTCTGCTTTGGAGGTTTTCTAGCTTTCGGTCCGGTTGTTTTTCTTTTGGTACTCTTTTTAAACTGTTTTGAAATTGGCAAAGAATTTATTGACAGCTTCAAAAATTCAGTTTTTTGTTTTCTTCATTTCTTTTACATTTCGTTTGAAATTTCGTAATTTTTATACCCGTACTCAAAAAAGAGTTAAGGGGTATATTAGATTTGTGGTAAAAGTGGATGTGTGTAACGCAGAGAAGAAAACGTTTCCGACCCCATAAAGTATATATATTCTTGATCAGCATCAATAGCCGAGTCGATATAGCCATGTCCGTCTGTCCGTCTTGATCAGCACCTAGATCTCAGAGAATATAAAGCTAGAGAAATCAAATTTGGTTTCCAGACTCATGTGATATCACACTGCTACAAGTGTATTTCAAAATTTCGCCTCGCCCCTTCCACCAGCACAAAGATCGAAAATCTGTGGCAGGCGCAATTTTAAAGATGCGATAAAAGATGCAGTATTGTAGAAAATGACGCATGTCTACCAGATTACCGAATCTGAATCAGATCGGATCATAATTATAGCCAGAATGTCGAAATTAATTTTCAGTTGCTTCCCCCGCCCCCTCCAGCAAGTGACCCGCCACTCATTCTCTTTCTCGCTCGCACTCTTTGCCTCGTTCTGTACGAGAGCGCCCCTAGCGGAGGAGATGTAGAATATACATTGTAGATGTAGATTACAGTTGTAGCAAAGAAATGTTAAATTTTTTGTCTAATACTAAAATTCTAAAAAATCAAATCAAAATCAAAAATGTATATACTGACTGAGTACGGGTCTAAGTAGAGTCGGGTCCCCAGAAGCGACTCACACGTTCCTTCTCGTTTTAAAATAATTTTGGTTATTTATATTAAATTTGCATATCTTCTGGCTGGCCCTGAGCCCTAAAATTCTTCGTCCTAGCTAATTTTTGAAAAGCACTATTTTTATATATTAATATTATTTCTAATCGTCTTCTCACCTGGCTCATTGGGAATCTTTAGCTGCACCGCCACTGAAATTATATGAATCAATTAATATATTTTTATGTTTTGTTTAAGCTTGGACTTACTTTCCAGGGCTCTATAAAAATTTATAATATAAGTCGATGTGTCCGCACAAATGGCACCGTCCATTGCCTCTAACTCTTCCCTTGTTTTGATTGTGAATTGACATTTGGGGGCTTTTTGGTCTTTTTTAACTTTAAAGTCAAAGTTTGCCATCACATCAAATTTTCTTTCCAAAAGTTCGATATTTTTGTGCAGTTCACTATTTTCTTCTGAAATTTAAACATGAAAACACATTAGAATAAATGAAAATATACGAAAATAGCGTATTATAACTTACTTTTAAACGCCGCAATAATCCGTTGCTCTGATGTCTCTGTAACCAGAATGTTTATTTTAGCAAGAACACAAATAGTAATCAAAAATGCATATACTTACGCGATACAGGCTGTTCCTTTGCTTCAGGTTCTATAAAAAAAATGCAAATTAGGTTACGTTCTGAACTGTACATAAAGCGCCTGATGTTGAAAACCTGTTCGTTTTCCATACTACAACAATTATCAAAATTAATTTAATGCAATATAATTTTTGTATTTTTTTTCCGAAACAGGCCGGCGAATCTCCAAAGATATCTATAGCGCCGGCACTATAGATATGCCCGATTCGCAATTAAATCACGCCTAGGGGTATGCAAAAGCTGGTTGGGGGCGAGGCTGGGGGTTTGCTGGGAGGTAAGCGCAAAATTGAGGTTGAGGCTGTGGATGGGCGACCTTCTCAAATGGTGGAAAATGTAATTATTATACGCTCATCAAAAAAGGGGCAGCACAGCGCAAGGAATGCAGCAACTTAATCACAGGAAGGATAAGAAGAGAAATTATGCGAGTACGTATATTGCTGAGCCAGCTAAGGTGTGTATTTTGGTGACCCAAAAAGCCCTTTGAAACATCAAAAATATAACCTTTTGGCAGAGGATACTTAAAGGAATATTTAAGCAGAAAGGAATTAAAGTCAATAGTTACCCCACACTCCATTGCATTATTATTATTATATTTTATATTATTATTATTATTATATTACTATTTTTTATTATTATTATTATATTACTATTTTTTATTATTATTATTATATTATTATATATATTTTAAAACATATGCAGCATGTACTTTCCCTTGGGATACCTCCAAAATCACACCTTTAACTCATTCCTTCAGAGTTCTAATTTCCAATTGAAGTAGCTCGTCGCATGCCCGTGCTGGAGCCCAATTTAAATACAAATTACTTTACCGAATGCGTGACAGAGCTTCGGAAAAAGGCTTGCTCCTTGGCTGGAGCTCCTCAAATTGCTGGAAAATGCCAAAAACAAAACAAATTGATGAGACACTCGAGACGCTGGACACAAATGCCGAGTACGAGTGCCCTCTCAGCACAGTATGGGCCAAGGGAAAGAATGTTCGAGAGCGTAGAATGGGTTTGCTGGGATCTCAATTTCTGTGCTTGCCCGCAGGCAGCAGGATGGCAGGGCTGCGAAAAGGGACACTGCTGTCAGGGAGAACAGCAGCAGCAGCAGCAGCAGCAGCAGCAACAGCCACGAATCAATTTCTGACATATGGCCTGTCAATGAGCTTTGACGTGCGGCACCGGCAAAGATAAAAGGATATGCCCCTGATATGCGATGCACAGAGGCATTCAACAGAGTGCTGGCCCAGTGAGGAGGCAACGGGCATGGCCCCGACATTGAGTGGCAGAGAAGCTGCAACATTGCAGCTAAGCAAACATGACACCAATGGGCCGGGCCGGCCACCACCACCAGAGACGCCCCCGCAGACCACACACCCACCGATTGGGAGAGTGCCAGAGCCAGAGCATGGAGATTGGAGAATGGTGGAATGGTGAATGGAAACCAAATCATACTGAAGCTGAAGGCTAAAGGCGATTCCTCTGCAAGGAGGGCTAAAGGAGTGCTGCTGCCGGACAGCTTCATTAAGGGGGAGCCTTCCATCTATCTATCTATCTATCTATCTATGTGTGTGTGTGTGTGTGTGTGTGTGTTAGTAAACTTTTTAAATTTTCTTTTTGCAATTTTCCATTTCACTTTGTATCTTGGGCCAGCGCGTTGATGGGTATTCCTGTGGAGCACTGCCCACAGACTCGCCCCGACTCTCTCCGACTCTCCCTCTCTCTCTCTCTGGGCTGCCCAGTGTATTTATCTTTCATTCCTCAACAGACCCGCGCACACACACTCGGACACTTGGACACACTGCACTACACACTACACAGTGCAAAAAGGGACTCCACTTGCTGTAGCTGCATGCAAGATTCCATCGCAAAATTTAGTGGCACGTGAAACTCTGCCAGCAGCAGACTGCTGCCTAATAAAAGTTAATAATATTTTTTTGATCAGTCCATTATTAAACAGGGATCTTCGTTTATTAGAGAGTATTTCCATGAGCATTAAATTGTGCTGGAAAGCAGGCCATGGAAAGGGGGCACTGGCTGGAGCAGGATTCCTTTGAAAAGACAATCAGACACAGGGGCACACATGGGATGGGAGAGACATTTCCACACAACATTCACAGCAAACACAACCCACACAAAACGGGAGAGACTTAAATTGTAATTTTTCAATTTTTCAATTTTTCAATTTTGTTTCCCGGGCAACGTTCAATGGCAGAGCGACGGAACTGTATTTGCGCCCTTTTGAAAAGATGCTGGCCTTTAACTAAAAACGCGGAGGAGAAAAAGTCCTGCGAGGGGCTGTGCCAGTTCTGCTGCCATCTACCCAAGAAGACAAACCCCCCGCTGGGGTACAGTAATAAGTCTGTAGACAGCTATACGTTCCCAAACAAGTATACGGGGACGGTGGTGACCTGCGAAGGGCAGGCTCGCGGCGAGAAGCGTCTCATGACCTTCTGGGATCTGACCGACAGAGGATCTGCAGAGGAAGAGACGAAACAGAAGAAACGAAGCGGGTTGCAGCGTAAGAAGGGGAAAAAGAAGAGCAAGTGCCTGGCGAAAGCAAAGTTGTGCCGCAAAAAAAATGGGCCAGAAGTGTCCGCAAAAGCTGCAAAAAAGGGAAGCTTCCCGAAGAAAAAGAAGCGCTGTGCAGAGAAGACGGCCCAGTGGCGCAATCCGAACTGGAGTGGTATTTGGGGCGCTGTCGGGGCGATGTACAGAAAGCTGAGGAGCACGGACTAGCATGAGCATCTCTCCATTATCCACTTTCCATTTCCCATTTCCTTGTTTGCATTTCAATTTTCGATACGAGTCACAGATGTTGCCGGACTCTTTTTGGGCCAAGAGTTTCCAAGTCTGCGACTCTGTGCAGCCGCTGCTCCTTCTTTTTATGGACTGCCTTGGACCGCCCTTGAACCCCGTTCGAGGGAATAATGGACCCCATCCCCATTTGCATCGCCATTCCTTTCGCACATGGCCCAAGGTCGGCTCCGTTGACATGGCCTTGGAGCTGGCGGCACTTGATTCACAATTAGCGATTCACGATTCATGATTCGCGGGACGGCAGCCAAGGTCGTCGTTCCTCCAGCCATTCCCCACCACAGCCCATTGGGCCTCCAGATCGAATCAATTCTCGATGCGCACACATTAGGCCTCAAAATCTGTTGTACAAATAAAACAAAAAGCAAACGAGCTACGAGCGGCGAGCGGCGACTGGCGAGCAGAGCAGAGAAAGTTTTGCAAATGTAATTTCATTTCCATAGCTATGGAGTAAACACCTCATTTGATTTTCTTAATACAAAAAAACAACACATACAATATAAAATAAGTAAAAATAGAAACAACCTAATAAATATGAAAAAATGGAACTAAAACTATTTCCCCCTGATATGGCATGGCAGCGGCTTTCCGTTCAAAATCTTCTTTAGCAATCTTTTCCTGAATATTGGCACTTCTAAACTTCTATTGACTAAATATATACCTAACTGAGTCGAATTTAATGGCATACTATAAAAACAACTGATGTCTTTAAGTCTTCTACCTATAATACGATTTGTTCCTTATTCCTCTTCAAATGACTCGATTTTAATAGTAATATCTCCTCTTAAATTGCAAAAGGTATCTGGCTTACTACCTTGAAGAGTACAGTTCTCAATTTGCAGAACCTTGCATACTAACAATATTTGTTCTCTTCTGGGAGCCACGTACCTATCTTCGACTGTTTTCCTGAAAATTCGCTCTAGGATCAGAGGATAGGAAATCGGAAAATTCTCAACGAAAAGATTAAACAATTGTTAAGCATTTTCTATATCACTTTCGCGTTGCTTTTCCAAGCAGAGCAGTCTATATGCGCAGTGCAGCAATTAAAATACGTAGTACTGCTTGAGCTATTAAGCGTTTTCAATAGCTATTGATTTTTTATTTTAATAAACGGGCCGAGAAGATGTAGTAAAAATAATAGTTTATTGGCATGTAGTAGCGGCAGTACGCGTATGTATATTAATTGGTACAAGTATAGAGACCGAAGGTTGCGAAGATCAATACCAGACTAAATACAGGGCAGACGGACCGAATTGCCTGTTCCCTATGCAAAGCATCTTAGAAGAGAGCGAGAGAAAGCGATAGAAAGAAAGCATAAGCTTAGCATAAGCTGCTAAGCTGAGAACGAACGTTAGCTAGAGCGCGAGAAAAGTGCAGGAACGAAGAAGACGGGATAGATAGACGAAAGAACGGCCGCTGCTGTGCGCAAAAAAAAAAGCTTTGGAAAAGCTTCATCTGTTATTAACTCTGCCCAACGAGTGCTGTAAGTTAATGTAGAATCCACTTTATGTGCTACCTGTAAGCATTTGGTACAGCCGTGACAGGATGTATGTATGTCCAGGTGTGCCTGCAACAAATGCTCTTGCATCGCAAACAACCGCTCGAATATTCAATCTGACCGTTTTATTTTGAATGTTGAGGCCATTGGCCTTTAAGTCGGACAACTCGCTTGAAAATGTTGACAAAAATTTTTACGGAATTTAATGGTTTATTGTGACCCGAAAAAATACCTATCGGGAAGACCGGACATTTGCTTATATTATTTACTCTAATTAAAATGGTCTACAATTGCGATCGAGAGCTTTTAAACAAGGGAAGACCGTCAACATTGACGTCATGCTTAGTATATCATGCTTAGTATTCAATTCTTTGGATAAACCTATATGCATATAGGGGCGGCTCCTATATGCTCTATATCAGGCTTTCTTTGCAATTGAATCTATAAAATGGCCTAATGTTCAAATTCTCCTCATTTAAAAGCTTTATCAAATCTAAATCGCATCTAAGCGTGGGTTTGTGCCTTACAAACCACTTCTTAAGTTTTGAATTGAAATCTTCTTCTGCCATTTCTACTTCCATGCCATCCTGCACTACTTCAACATCTTCCTGCATTACAGAATCTGCGCTGTCTATTTGTATCATGTTCCTTGGCGATCGACAAGTTCAAATTTACTGGCTAATTCTTCCCATTCTTTCTTAACTTTTCTGCGCAATTGTCTATCACCAATTATATTGATATCCTTAATTCTTTTAAAATGTTTTATTTTGTTTAAAATTATTTTTTTATTAACTGTAATTAATTTTTTGAAGTAAATTTATAAAAGTAAAAGTAAAAAGTAAAAAAGTAAAACTAAATAAATAAGTAAGTATACTGTAGTTATAAAATATTGGGTCATATACCTACAGCTGTGTTAACTGAAATAGTAGTGCCGATACCTGACCACTTTCAAAAATGTGTGCATCTGTGTGTACAGACTCGAAGATCTTGTTTGCGTGTACAGTCTTGCATAAATCGGTCGACGCCAGTGCGAAGCCAAACTGAGTAATATCATAGACTATACAATATAAAGACTTTGGTAATATGTATATAAAAAGAAAATGGATAAAATAAAAAGGAACATACAACGTTTCGACGGTAGTCTTTCGTAGTGACCAGATGTGTTTTTGTTTCGCGCTCCGCATTTTCCTTTTATTTTGCTTAAACAGCCGGTGTTTTTATCTTTTTTTTATATTTAAATATACTCTCCTACTAACTAACATTAAAATCAATCTTTACCGCGGGTGCATGTCTGATAATTGTGTAAAGACACAACTTATTTAATTAATTTTGTGCGTCGGTTAGTAGTGTGCTTGTGTTGTTGCTTTTTGTAAGTACGCCCTCTCACTACATTTATCCGCTCTTCGTCGTATCTTTTGCCGCCTGTCACTCTCTCTCTATCACCTAACTCTCAATAACTGTTCTTTCGCTCTCGCTCTTGTGACTTTTTGTGCAGTAACACCGATAGAAAAAAGCCCTGAAATTTTAATATTTTCACTTAGATTTTAATATTTATGCCATTGATTTTCATCCAAGAGTGGTTGTATTAAAATTGAATATTTTTCACTTAAATTTTGATTTTAATATAGAAATATTTAAATTTAATACATTTCATATTTAAATTTAATATATTTCATATTTAAATTGAAAATGTTTCATATTTAAATTTAATATGTTTCATGTTTAAATTTTATATATTTCATATTTAAATTTAATATATTTCATATTTAAATTTCATATGTTTAATATTTAAATCTAATATGTTTCATATTTATATGTATATTCATTTTTAACTAATTGGTTATTATTTTGCGTACGCAAATTACATTTCAAATCCTCATGGTGTGAATTGGTTAAAGTTGTCAACTAGAAATAATCGCAATATGAGTAGAACTGCATTGGTTGTGATTATACCCCTGCGCTAAGACAATTTTACTGTGTATTCAAGGCGGCAGCAGCTAGAACCGGTTGGGAATTCGAGGGACATAAAAAAATAATATAAACATAGTTAAAATAAATACAAAAAATATTTGATTTCATTTAATATGGAATATTTAAAATAAAAAGTTTTTCCTTTGGATTTTAAAACAAAATTTTTTAATTCAAGTCATAATAATATTAAATTTAAATATGAAACATATTAAACTACAAATATAATATATTATAGTTATTTTGAAGTGTTTTGTATTTAGATTAATTATGACCATATTAAAAAAGCATTTTGAATACATTTATATTTGAATCAAAGTGAATTCTATTAAATTTTACTATGTTTGTATTTAAAAACCGCATTTTAAATTCAAATATGATTGTAGTTATTTTTACTATGGCTTTTTTCTATCAGTGAACGCTCTCACTTTTAAGCTGTCGCTGCAACCACTGCAACTCTCTCATCTTTTTTCTACCGATTTCGCTTTAAGCATTGTTCTATGCATCTGCTCTGCACATTGGTGTGATTGCTATTTATTTGAAATTTTTTTTCCTCGAAATAAAAAAATAAAAGACATTATTATGGAATTTGCTGTCGTCTGCGCCAAAAAAACTTGCACCCATGACCAGCCCAATATCACTTGCTGGCTTTGCGAAAGCGTAGTGCACGCAAAATGTGTAGGGATCTCGGGCCGTGTAGGAGACTCCATGTCCCAAAATAACGGCCTGCATTATAGTTGTGAGGAATGCCGTGCTGTGGAAAACGACATGCGTTTGTTCAAGAGGCAGACGCGGAAAGGCTTCAAAGAGCTGATCGTAGGCTTTAAACAGCAATATGATCGGCTCTTGGCCATGGACACTCAGTTCAGCAGTTTACAGCTGCTGGCTGAGTCTCCGAGGCACAAGAAGTCTACTCCGCGGGACTTGGAAGTTCCGACTGCCTCATGTCCGCCGGCACTTACTCCGACCACTCCCTTAGTGCAGTAGTTGATTACGTTTGCTACTCCAAGGGCAACGATTGCTGCTGGTGATGCAGATTCGGGAGCCGAATGCGTCACTTCGGAGAGTATGCAGTTAGAAATATCTGTAGCGTACGTGTCCGTCGAGTCCGCACCCAACTTCTTACCTATCCCATCAGGTTGGCTCCCACCAGCTAATAGACGTCCCGGACTACCAAATATTGCCATCACAGGTACCAGACCTGTGGTGCCAAAAGCACTGGTGGAGTCCCACCAAAGTGACAAGTTTTTGTCTCGCGGCTAGCCCCGGACCTCACATGCAATGATGTAACCGCTTTTATACAAAGCAAAATAAAAGCCGTTGGCTTAAACGTGGAAAAGTTTAACTTTTCTTACGCCAGGGAGATATCTTCCTTTAAGATAAGCGTCACCCCTGCTCAATTTGACACCATTTGTTGCACCAAGTTTTGGCCGGAGTATTTGGTCGTCAAAGAGTTTAAGGCTAAGGAAAAGAATAGGCCCCCATTACTCTTCCTAGTAGTCATACCAGTGCTCCATCTTTACCCTCATCTTCCACCTCAACTTCTACCCATCCAAAAAACTAACTTCCTCTCTTTTAGTTACCTAGCAGAATGCTAGAGGCTTGCGTAGTAAGCTCAGCACTCCTTTTCTTGAGAGTCTCGCATTCCCGTTCCATTTTATTGTGTTTACCGAGACCTGGTTAAAGCCGGTCATCCTTAGTTCCGAAGTTTTGGCAGGTCGGTACATAATTTTTAGAATTGACCTTTCGTCTCGATGTGGAGGTGGGGTCCTCATTGCAGTGGACTCAAACTTCACGTCGGAACACGTCAGGGTCCAGGTACAAAAAGACCTAGAACTCCTGTGCGTAAAACTGATTCTCCCAGGCTTTTCCATTTTCATTACTTATTTTCATTACGTATATTCCACCTTCGTCGGATATCTTAATATACGAGCATCACCTGTCCGCTTTAAAAACTGTTTCTTCCTCGCTATCAGATAAAGACCATTTGATAGTTCTTGGTGATTTCAATTTGCCAGGTACTGTGTGGTCTTCGGTAAACGAGTCTAATAACCTTGTGCCCATGTCACGACAAGTCAACCATGTAAAAAATTCCTTGGGTCGATTGCTTGATCTGTGCTTTGTCTCGGATCCGACCATAGCGTTGTTAACCCGAGCCCTTCCGCTCACTATACCTGATCACTCCTACCATCCTACATGCGAAAAGTCAGTCAATATTGGCCCTACTGTATTGGATCGAATGGGTAGGCTATCTGAACGTGTCCGCTGCTTTCGTAAAGCCGAGTTTACGAAGCTTAATAACCTCATTAGTGATTTTGATTGGTCCGCTCTGTACTTCTGCACTGACGTTATGAAAGGCACAAACATTTTTAACAATGTACTTACATTTTTTGATTCTTGTTTCCCACTTTCTTCTGGTTAGATCTGGAAAGCCTCCTTGGTTTACCAAAGAGTTATCCAGTCTAAAAAACTTAAAATCAAGACTTTATAAGAAATTTCGAGAAGTTGGCTCAATGCTATAAAAACTACCTATCTCGATGCAGGATACGATTTTCACAGGACCCTAAACAGTTTTACAGCTTCGTAAATAGTAAGCGTAGAACGTCCGCACATCCATCCTCGCTATCTTTTCTCAATATGTCAGCAAACAGTGATCAGGCAATTACAGATCTTTTTGCCAAATTTTTCCAAACAACCTATTCCCATGAAAGCTACTCTGGTCAGCCGTATCCATACAGTTTACCACGGTCGAATGGCATCTTCAGCCCCTTGTTAAATGAAAGCTCACTGCTTCAAGATCTTCGACTAGTTTAGCCGGTGTTTTCACAAGGTCCCGACGGAGTTCCCGGCTGTGTACTTAGGTACTGTGCCGACGCTCTGTGTGGACCCTTGCTTAAACTATTCACCCTATCCATTAACTCATCATGCTTCCCCCCCCCATCTGGAAGGAATCTTTTATTATTCCGTTCCAAAGAAAGGTAGCATGTCTGTAGCAAATAATTATAGAGGTATATCTAAGTTATCCGCTACTCCTAAAATGTTTGAAAAAATTTTAACTCCGCATTTGCAACATATCTGCAAGTCACTTATATCTCCGTCCCAGCATGGATTTATAAGGCGACGATCAACAACCACAAATTTATTAGAGTTTACCTCTTTTATCATTAAAAGCTTTCAAGGTAACTTGCAGACGGATGTCATTTACACTGATTTCAGTAAAGCATTCGATTCTGTAAACAATTCCCTTTTAGCACAAAAACTTAACCTTTTAGGGTTTCCGCCTAATCTTTTGAGATGGATTTCTAGCTACCTTCGTTCTAGGTCTCAAAGAGTCCTCTTTAAAAACTCCTTCTCTTCACCTGTTATGGTTACTTCTGGAGTACCACAGGGCAGCCATCTAGGCCCCATACTATTCACACTCTTTATTAATGATCTGCCTTCAGTATTAACTCGCCGCATTTGGCAATTGCGATCTCAATTGGCCGCTCCAAGTCTTTGCAATTTAGCAACAGACTTTTTGTATTGACCATATGGTCAGAAGCCCCTGAGTCCAGGATAAACGAAATGGAGTTTGGATTTTGGTTCGGTACATTTACGACCCTTTTTAGCATAAAGGCAATGTGTCTATCTGGGTGGTGTGCATTGGCCGTGTGAGCTTGCTTGCCATTTTCATTCATATTATTTGTGTGATTATAATTATAACTCTTTTGGCCCTTTTTGAAACTGAAACAGTCCTTTTTAATATGGCCCATTTTATTACAGAAATGGCATTTCAGATTTGCTCTTTTATTCATTATGTTCGTAAAATTGGTTTTGTTCTTAAAGTTATTACTTTTATTAAGTTTAGTTTCTTCATAACCATCATTTCGTACGGCTTGTAAAACTTTGAAACTGGTATCTTTGTTAGAATCTTTTAATTTTATTTCCTGATCTAACAGCCTATTTTTCACGAACGCCAATGTTAAGTTTTCTTCTGATAAAGTTTCTATCGCAGTTATAATACCATCATGGCAAGAAGGAAGTGTCATAAGCAAATGAGACACCCTGTCTATCTCTTCGATTTTTGCACCCGAAGACATTAGTTCGGTTACTAAGTCATCAAATATCTGGAAATGACTCTTGAGCGATGAATCTTAGTTTTAACGATAATAGTTGCATCCTAATAGAAAGCTGAGACGCTAAACTTTTGCGCTCATATATGTCGTCCAAGAATTCAAATTTCCTGCGCTGTACACCCTGCGTTTAAAAAACTGAGAAATGAATCCCGTAAATATTCAATAATCAAACTTTTCGCGACTCTTTCGGCCTTTTGCCACTGATCTGTTCCTTCATATGGTTTTTCCCGGTCGATCACCTTTAGGACATCATTTTCGGACAAGAGCGTTCTAAACTTCCAGATTGAATAGTTTTATGTCTGGACGTGGACCGAGGGGCGCAGCCGCATGACGCGCGACGCGTGTTACCGAAACGATCGCGAGCATGCAGGAAAGATAGACACAGAGCTAAACAAGAAAATATAGCTAAGAAATAGTACTTATTACGGGAAATTTAGTTAGTATTAGTCATTTAAGAAGAGGAAGGGAATTAGTGGTGTATAATGTATGGTAAAGGGGATTTGAAGTACGAGCATAGGACCCTAAATGGTTCGTGCAAGGAATAATTCGATCTACAAAGCGGAAGGAACAAAGGAATGAAGTTTCTAGTAGATCTAATAGGAATCGTAAAGTTTATGCGGCTCAACAAATCAGGGCTTTCTACGTCACCCTTGATCAGGTTGTACATAAAAATCACACCAAGCATTTTTCTACTACTAACTCAGGTTGGAAGGTTTATTAAAAGCATTCTACGAGGGTAAGATGGCATTCTCACACCTGCATCCCAGTTAAGGCCACGCAGAGCAAAAAGTAAAAAGTTTTTCTGGACTGATTCTATACGGTCCTGGTGTACTTTGTACTGGGGGCACCATACACAAGAGCCGTACTCTAAAATCGGACGAACGAGCGAGATATAGAGAGTCTTCGTTATATAGGGGTCGTCAAATTCCTTTGACCACCTCTTTATAAACCCAAGCACATCCATGGCCTTATTTACCATGGTAGAAATGTGTTCAGAAAAATTTAACTTTGGGTCTAGTTTAACACCAAGATCATCAACCAAGGTAACTCTCTTAAGAGAACCACCGCAGAGGCTATAAGGAGCCAAAAAAGGGCTGGAGCGATGAAATGTCATTACTTTGCATTTCGAGGCATTTAGGTGTAACATATATGCACAACACCATGACTGAAAGTTATTGAGATCGGATTGCAAGCGAGAGTGAAATGAAATTTCCTTATACTGGACACAAAGTTTAACATCATCCGCATACATGAGTACTCGAGAGTTTGTTAGATCGCAATTGCCAAATGCGGCGAGTATATACAGGCAACAGCCAAAGGTACTATGGAGCTACAGAGTGACCAAAAATCAGAAATCACCCTCGAGAACGTGCTGTTCTGCGAGCACATTCCTCAGAATCTTCTTTCGGTTAGGAAAATGAAGTTGCTGGTATGGAGATTGTGTGTATCAGCAAGAGGTGTGACCGTTACTAAGGACGGAAAAATTATTTTTGAAAGTACGTATTTTTATGATGTTCCCGTTATAGAATTTGAACTATGCCATCGAGCATACATAACTAATAAAAATAATTTAAATATGTATCAATTGTGGCATGAGTGAATGCGACATATTAGCAAGGGAAAATTAATAGAATTAAAGAGAAACAATATGTGTGAAGATATAAATTTATTAAACAACATTGAATTTGGTAATGGCTTGCGTTAATGGAAAGCAAGCAAGATTACCATTTGCTAAGTTTAAAAATAAAGAGTATATTAAGAGACCTTTATTACACTCAGATGTCTGTGGTCCGATTACACACCCTAAAATAGATGGCGAGAATAACCATGCAATTTTTGTTGATCAGTTCACTCATTACTGTGTGACTTATTTGTGACTTAGTGTGACTTATAAATCATTTTAATCTTAAAGTGGTAAATCTGTACATAGATAACGGGAGTGAATATCTGTCAAATGAGATGCGATATTATTGCGTGCAAAAGGGAATTAGTTATCACTTAACAGTTCCACAATGATAAGAGCAATTACTGAAAAAGCTGTATTAACAGCTACTTATCTGATTAACAGAAGTCCAACCAATGCGTTACGAAATAAAAAAGAAAACTCCATATGAAATGTGGCATATTAGAATGCCAGTTTTGAAATATTTAAAGGTGTTCGGTTCTATTGTGCATGTGCATAAGAAAACAAGAAAAGACAAGCCTTATTTCCAAAATTATAATTTGGAAGAAAAATCTGAAGTTCGAAAAAGTTAATGGCTTAAAGATAAACCACCAGTATCTTATAGACTTTTAAACAGTTGTCTAGTATATTCACAAATTTTTTTTAATGACCTCCCCAATTTAAATAATGAATTAAAAGAAAGAAATGACAAGTTGAAATGGGATCAAGCAATTCAAGAGGAGTTAGATGCTCATATTATAAATAAAACTTGGACCATTGTCGAAAATCCTAAAAAATAAAATATTGTTTATTGTAGATGGGTTTTTACAATAAAAAATGATGATTTGGGCAATCCTATAAAGTATAAAGCACGACTTGTGGCACGTGGGTTCACACAGAAATATTTGATTGATTATGATGAAACATTTGCACCTGTAGCTAGAATAACTATAACTAATAACTACTTTTCTGAACGGACAGCTGAAAGGGGAAATATATATGATGGTTTCTCAAGGATTGGAATGTAAAAATGACAAAGCTTACAAGCTTAACAAATCGATTTATGGTCTCAAACAATCAGCTACTTTCATCCGTAAATAGAACCTTAAAATAATGAATGGCAATAAAATTTAACTTGCATGGGTCCGATGGAAAGATGTTTGTGTGGCGAAAACCAAATGCCGAATTTGAGCCAAAAAACACAAAGGCCACTGTGAAGCATGGCGGAGGTTCTGTTATGGTTTGGGGCTGTATGTCCAGTGCTGGAGTAGGAAGCCTGCATTTTATAGATGGAATAATGAACAAATTTGGTTATTTGGACATTTTAAAGCAGAATGTGAAGCAAAGTGCTGAGAAATTGAGCATCGCGACTAACTTTGCGTTCTACCAAGACAACGACCCGAAGCACACATCAGGCGTTGCAAAGCTTTGGCTGATACATAACTGTCCCAAACTTGTGCAAACGCCTGCACAGAGCCCAGATCTAAATGTTATTGAACATCTTTGGGAAGAACTAGCCAGGCGGGTGTATCAAAAAAAAATTTAACACGCTAAATCAGCTTAAAGAGGCCTTAGTAGAAGCATGGAACTCTATAGAGCCCCAAGTATGCCTGAATTTGGTGCAATCCATTCCAAATCGCTTGCAGGCTGTTTTGGAAACGAAAGGATACGCAACAAAATATTAATTACACTACTAGTTAATTTTTTCCAAAACTTTTGGAGGCGTCCGATTATTCGTTGAGTCTCCAAAAATGACTTTGTTTCGCTTTTCGCTTTCGACTAACTGTTCTCACTAGAATGTATGAGTTTTTTCTTATGATATAGATAGTTAATATTACAAAGTTATAATAAAAGTGAAAAAAATAAATTTTATCGCATTTCTTTATACTTTTTGAGCACATTCGTACTGGGTAAACAAGTGTCCGATTATGCGATGGAGCCACTGTAGATGCTGGTATGAGATGTTTTTTGGAAATTCTTGAAAACAGTTGGACTTGTAAGTTCTGTTGTAGATCATTGTATTTATTTTCTCGATAATGAAAATATTTACAAAAACATATATCTATTATTATATGTAGACTGCAGTACGAGAAGTTAGCAATGATAAATGTCAACTACGCGTCATTCAGGAATTTTTCTCTGTCGCTGCGGCTGACGAACATAATATGAAATCGACGTCGCGATCGACATGTCGGTCAGACCAAACTCCTTGTATACCCGTACTTAAAAAAGAGTTAAGGGGTACATTAGATTTGTGGTAAAAGTGGATATGTGCAACGCAGAGAAGGAAACGTTTCCGAACCCATGGTTAGGTAAGGGGAGATTGAGGCGATTGTCGGGATCGCCAGGAACCCGACACACTCGGACTTGGGCACTTACGGCTCGTTGTGATGCCGCGTGGACCATGTCAGTAGTAAGCGATATAGGGCATTGGTATTCGAGTAAGTTCTCACAAAATTCTCACAAAAATTCTCACACAAATTCTCTCTGCGCCACGCCGTAGAAAGTGGTTTTAGGATGTGCTGCTATCGGATATGCTGCTTAGCAAGGATCCTGTACAGGTGTGTGTATAGGATATGATCTAGATGCTCATTTAGAAAAAAAGGTTTTTAGTGTCCACCATTAACATTCCTATTAATAAACTCTTATAGGATCTGTTACTTACATGATCATGCTAAAATACATTCTTTTAGGATATTTATTAACATTACATTGTGAATATATGTAAATGCTTTCAGGATCTGATATTTACCTAATAATATGGGAATATTGAGTAAAATCATGGTTTTTTAGAAGCCAACGTGTAGGATTGCATGGTAAGAGCTCACATCAAGAATGGAGTCATAAGGGATAATCAATTAAATCATTAAAGTATAAGATGAAGATACAACTTAATCAATTCGACTTATAGTAAATATACTACACTCCTATATCGAATGCTACTTTGTGGCGAGTCCAAACCAAGTCCCTATATCGCTTACTACTTTGTGGCGCCCTCTAGCGGGTAAAATGTGAACTAACTTTGCCGAAAACCAGGATCAATCCTGTGCCCCTGGGAAATCCTGTTCTCCAGGGGAATTTATACCCTCTCCCTCTCTCTGCTTATGCGATTGGTTCCCTGCAGCGATTCAAACAAGCCTCATGCAGGTGCTTTATCCCTTTCAAATTAATCTGTTGCACTATTTTTCGAGATCGTTTATCTCTTTGTAATGGTTGTTTTCTGTAAAAGGTCCGCCTAGAACCTTGACTCTTCGTTTTTACTTTCCTTTTAATTTCTTTTGTCTGTGTGTATGCCTAACACTGTCCTATAGTTGCATGCCCATATAATAGCTACTCACAGCTACAAACCTTCTCACAAACTATGTAGCATATTGGATATATCTCGAGGCCATTTTTTTGTTTTTCCCAAAAGGCTGAGCAGGTGGTGGTTCGGTTCCCGTCCGGGCACGTGCTTGTTCCGGCTTCCGTCTCATCGGCAAGAAATGGGGGGGGTTATCCCTAAAAATCGGACGGGACACGGCTCTACTCCAACAACATTCACACCGATACAGTCACTCTATTAAAAAATTCACGTGCAAGAGATATATTGGGTACAAACACAATCACGAGCAAATCTACACCTAACCACACACACACACGGAGGCATACACACGTACAGACTCGGGTCACGATGTGGTTTTGACCCCGTAATTAAATGCGATTTTATTCCCCTCCCCGCAAGCAAAACCAAAACCTAAAACTACTGGCGTTATTCGAAATATCGACGCATGTTCGTCGCTGACCGGCACCACGGTGCAAGCATAAGCTTCGTAAAGCCGAGAGAGACAGAAGGCCGCTCCCGATCTGTTCGGTCTTATACCGTATAAGAGAATGGTCTTTTTCTGGGTTCCTCCTCTACCTAGTACCCTGTAAGGTCATTGGGGTAAGGGTATGCTGATGGGACCTGGCTTGGGCACTACTAATTTAACCTTTAATTTTCGGACTCACCCATTCCAATACTTCGATGAAAGCACTTTCCTCTGGTATTGTTGGTTCGCTGAAATTGAGAATAGAAGGAGAAAAAAAAAAAACCATGGAGCAAGGTCAAACCCAGCCTAAAATTGGCATACCCGGGTCTCCCCATTAGCCACCGTACCAATGCCCTACAGAGATAGGTGTCGGCTACCAGCGCGTTCCTTGCGTCGCTTCTCCGTTTTAGGCGTGCATCTGCCTATTTGCGCGGGCAAATTTAGCCTACGCGTCTATTATCGCTCTCCCGCTGATCCCGCTACTTTAAGGGCAATCTACGTCAGCGCTCTCGCAGCCGTTGCACTCAGCGAGGAGTTAGTTCTCTCCCATTCTCACTACTCTACCCTGGTACTACTTATGGCTACTTATGCACTACGAATATAGAAGCAAGAATACAAAAATACAAAAAAAAAATTTAACTACCTATAAATACGGAAAAATATATACATATGTTAATAATTATATACTACAAAAATTTGGGTTCTTTATATATATTTTTGCTAAATTATGGCTTTAGCTGTGCCCCCTCCCCATAGAGCGCGGGCCCTGCTCGCTTCCACGGCGTCTTCCGCTCCACCTCCGTCTTGGACTGATGATGGATAAAAAAAAAACGACAGCGACTATACGTAGGAGAAGTACCGCCGATAAACGGAATGCTGCATCCGCAGCTTCTGGTCAGTCTGACGGCGTTTTGACTCGTCCGTTTTGCGCTGGCGGCCTCGGCACCCCTGTGCACCACGCTAATCAGCGGATTATCGGGAACTGGCCCTTTTCTGCCTATAATTGTGGTCCTCGAAGTCTGGCACAAACACACGGTTTTATTTTTCTTTTCTCGACCGCGATATATACATATGTTTAGGTCTGGCTTATGCACTTGGTATTCCCGACTTCGTACAATTTCACGTCTAGCTCCATCCGTTGGTAAAACTCGACAGCCCGAGCAACTCTCGACCAACGTCAAGAAACCCACGCTTCCCAATCCGAAACCGAAGTGCCTTTCGCCTTACTGTTTCGTTGGCGGTCTGCTGCTCTTGAGCCAAAAATTTTCTCTTTCACCCCCCAATCTAAGATACATTTAGATATAGTTACGTAGCCTGCTTTCGGGTGAAATCTAGAAATTCTTCGACGCTACAAGCCACTTCAAATCCCCCCTACCAAAATCGCACTTTGGGGCCAACAGCACAAAAGGGTGATTCCAGCTTGGAGCGATCAACCGCTATCCTTGGAGCCTACTGTTTGATATCTTTTGCATGAAATTTTCCGATCAAACGTCCCTGCAAGTCTTCTAACTCGTATTAGGCTTGACCCAATCTTCGCCTTACCCGAGACTTTACAAAAGTTGGAGCCAACTTAGCATTAAACCCTTTCACGAAATTACTTTGTTGAAAATTCCGCCGATATACTTCCTGGCCAACAGTGAAGGAAACATCTCTACTTCGCAGATTGTACGTCCTTTCATTCCGCTCGTGCTGAGCCCTCATCGCATCTTTTGCCGTGCACCGCATCAGGTCGAACCAGTCGTCCCGCGAAAACTGCACCCAGCGATCTTCTAACAACTCCAGCTGCCGTAACAGCTGATATGTGGTACCATTCGTAACCATCTGTTGCCCAAACGCAAGCTGATACGGACTCGCCTTTACTGCACTGTGCACCGCAGATCTTAAAGCACAAGCTATACTGCTGAGCTGTTCATCCCAGTTAGCTTGATCAGTATTTATATAGGCTTTGATAGCTGCCAGAATTGATCGGTTCCCTCGCTCGGACGCGTTTGCTTGCGGTGCATAAACTGCCGTGTAAGCGTGCTGTATGCCATATTTCTGCAGTAAAGCGTTAAAAGCATGGGATTTAAACTGGACGCCGTTGTCCGAGACTAGCTTTTCAGGCACTCCAAAACAGTGAAACAATTGTTCCTCAAGAAATGGTATAATGGCATCCGCGGTAAACTTTTTAACTGGTTTAATAAAGGGAAATTTGGAAAAGTTATCCAACACCACAAATATTCCTATATTCCCACTGCGACTTCTAGGATAAGGTCCTAGGAAGTCTACGTAGAGCTTCTGAAAGAGACGCTCGGTTTCTGCTGTTTTCGCCAGAGGTGGTCTTAATGGTCTATTTGGGTACTTAGTGCACTTACAGATTTCTCACCCGTTAATGAAATCCTTAACATCCTTTAGCAACGTCGGCCAATAATAGTGGCGCCGAATCTTTTCAAGCGTTTTATTTATGCCTCCGTGTTTCCAGCACAATTCGTCTGCTACCCTTTCGCCTGTCACATGCTCGGAGCGACGATATATGTGGTTGCCTATCACCTTTACGTCGGGCATTTGAGCTTGGTTACCGGCGACTTTAGCCCGAAGAGCAACGAACTCCGACGAATTAAAGTGTTCTGACTCTAACTCGATCTTTTCTCCGGGTTCGATTGCTGCCAGATCTGGGGAAAAGACCCGTGACAAGGCGTCTGGAACAATGTTTCGAGAACCTTTTCGGTGGCTAATACTAAAAGAATACCCCTGAAGCTTTAAGGCCCATCGGGCCAGTCTGCTACTCAAATCTGATAGGGACATCAGCCACTTCAAAGAAGCATGGTCGGCTATCACCGTAAACTGATGTCCTTCCACATATGCGCGAAATTTCTTAATACTTAGAATAGCGGCCAAACATTCCTTTTCTGTCACCGAATAAGCACGTTGGCACTTATTTAGTTTGCTCGACATGAATGCAATGGGTACTTCATCGCCCTCGTCGTTGACCTGCATCAGCACCCCTCCTACACCTGTATGACTGGCGTCGCAATGGATATAGAATGGCTTTTCAAAATTCGGGGTGTGTAAGACGGGCGCTTCACATATAGCATTCTTCAGCCTTCTGCAGCCTCTGCCTCATCGGACCAAATGGACTGGTTTTAAAGTTTCTGGACTTCTGTTTTAAAGTGTCCGTCAGCGGAGACGCAATGGCAGCAAAATTCTTTATAAATTTGTGGTACCATCCCGTCATACCCAAGAATCGACGCACTTGCTTTATCGACTTCGGAGCAGGATATTCCTTAATCGCCTCTATCTTGTCCAGATCCATCCCTATAGTCCCGTGGTCCACAATATGCCCCAGGTAATGGACTTCTGGCACACAGAACTTTGTATAACTTTATTCAGTTGTTCTCGTTGCCCCTCCGATAACGAACGTTGTTCGTCTGGCTTGCTCACCTCGTCACAATTGTTTCTTGTGTCACTAGGCCCTTTTTGTTGATGCAAACCGATTGGCAATAGCCCAAAGTCGGTCCAAAAGTTGATGCCCAAGTACAGAGGTTGCGTTAGGGTTGGAACTAGATATAAAGTTATCACCCTGGTCACACCTTTATAGTCTACTTCCGTTTTTAGCTTCCCAACCACATCCTGAGCCTGCCCTCCTGCGGTCTGAACTGTCGACGCCATGGGTTTAAACTGAATTTGACTTTCAAGCAGCTCCCTGGCCAACGCTCCGCCAATACAACTAATGGATGCCCCTGTATCCATCAAACCAACTAGCTTCCTGTCTAACAAGGTGACCTCTGCATATGGTCTTAGATCATCTGATATTATTGAAGTTATTATGGCTTTTCTCTCTAGCCTTTGATTTTTAACAAATTCGTCCCGGCGCAGTTTAGCTCGCCTCTTTCGGTTGGATCCTTCATGAACTGCCCGTGGTATTTCCTTATTATCTACGCGTACATTACTATCTATTATATTATCTATTTGCCCGTTGGATTCTTTTGGGGTCTGCGTGGTAGCCTCTACTGAAACTCCTCGGTGTTCGTCGCTTTGGACGCTGTCGGTGTGCGTGCACTTTTCAGAGGTGCACGCCCTTGGGTGTTTTTTGGGGCCTGGCACTTTTGGCACGACGGCTTGTAGGTGTCTGGAAGACCACAACCATAGCAAAACACCCGTCGCTCTGCTACACAATCCTGATAGCGATGACCATTACCCCGGCAATTCCAACAAACTAAATTAAAAGCTGCTATTTCCACATCACTTCCCTCCGACTCGTCTTGCACTGGGCTTTCCACAGCGTGAACTAACCGTCTTGGTGCTGGACGAGGCCTAGTCACCGGATCTTTGCCAACCGTTTGCATGAACAACTCTCGGGTCTTCACCAAGTGCCTTAACTGTGCAATACTAAATATCTTTTCGTACAGGAGCTCGTGTTGAATCTCCGGCAATAAATTGGACCGGAGTGACTCCATCAGGGAAGATTCCAGCAAGGGCGTTGACAACGTATCTGCCAATCGGACAATAGCTTCATAGAACACATCAAAAGATTCGTTCTCCTTCTGTTTCCTTCGGTCTATTGCAGCTCGAATGTAGACGTCTGTCTTCTCATCCTTAAACTGTATCAACAATGCAGCTTTGAGGTCGACCCAACTGATCGTCCTTACACTCTTATGGTAGCGCCAATACCAGTCACTGGCACTTCCGTCAAAAAGATTGCTGACGTATCTCGAAAGCAGTTCGAAATTTCCGTCTAATGTTTGGGCAGTGAGTGCCTCTAGCCGATAAATGAAATCATCGACAGATATTCCAGCCCGCCCAGAGAACCTAAGCTTCCAATTGAGCAAAATCTGGCTAACCCGCTCTGGTCGAATGTCCACACTCATGGCCGAGCTTCGGCTGCCTGACTCGAGTCCCTGTGAAGCTTGTGAAGGCAAAGGTGTTGGCTGTGGTACCGCGGTTTCTTCGGCTTGAGGATCCCTAGGGGAAAGATACGCCGCATTTGCCAATTGGCTCGTGAGAGAGGTGAGAATCCCTTGAAACCCAATCCCGATTGTCTGGCTTAACATCTCCGTTTGCCTCAACGAGGCTTGAGCCAACATTTCCGATTGGCGAACGGATGCAGCAGCCATGGCCTCGGCTATGGTTCTCTGCAGATCACTACTAGTCGGGGCCGTTACTACCACCTGTGGACCAGCTTACCTACTTTGTGGGGGATTGGCTGAACCAGAAGGTGACGCTCCCTGTGGCGTAGCCAAATTGGCTCTCCTTCTTGTGTCCGGCATATTTGTCTCTTCTAGGTTTTCGGAGGTGTTACCAACTGTGTCGTCTATAAGACTCGACGTCGAGGTCTGCAAGGACCTTTTGCACACGGGACAAACCTTCTTAATACCTAATCTAGCACTGAAGCAGGCCCTATGAAAGCAGTGACCACAAGAAGTAGTGAGAAGTTGAGCCACAAATTCGACCTGAGAATGGCAAATCAGACACTCTCTGGTTTGAACTTCTTCGTTTGCTAAATTCTCGCAGCTGCCAAATACGGGCATTCTTTCCTAGGAATATTGCAGACTCCTACTTCCCCCTAACTATTTTCTAGCAACAACTACTAAATTGAACTTATCAAAAAAAAATATAAATATGTAAAGCAACGAAAAAAGAGCTTGGTATGTATATAAATAAGTATAGAATAATAATAATAAATAACTAAATATAAAAAAATAAATAAAATACCTAAAAATATAGCACCACAAAAAAAAGAAAATAGCTCAAAAATTTATAAATAAAATAAATAAAAAAAACTTAAAATAACTGCTAGGACCATGCCCCAAAGAACATAAAACCAATAATGGGGTGTATCTCTATCGATACGTATGCTGGCCTTTTCCGTGTGCTACATTTACTCAATACATATACGACACAGGACACAACCCATACTCGCAGCTACCGGCGATCACGCTATTTCGCGGTAGATCGTAGTTTGGTACCACGTTTCCATCCGGCGATAGCAGACACACAGCTTAATGAGTATGGGGTATGCCCCTCTCTTTCCCCTCCATGAAGCATCTCTCTCCATTTGCCTGATCGGAAATCCTAACCGGAACAACGGGAGTGTGCCCCAGTAATGGCGGAAAGATCAGTTTGAAGAAAAGAAGGAATAAAAAAGGTTGACGAATCGGGATGGTGCGAAATATTTCGTGCAACCATCATTCCAGCGTCCATCATAGACCCACATGAACCTCCAGCTTGGTCACTTTGTCAGGTGGCAATAGTTTGTTCACCCACTGCTGGTCCAATAACAAAGGGACTACCAGAAAAAAAAAAACAAAAAAATGGTATGAAACAACAAGGACAAGGTAGACAAACACCACGTTTGACCCAATATAGATTTTAAATGTAAGGTGACACTACATTCAAGCATATTTTTAAAACATTTGGGCCTTGCCGGGTGTTGGTCCGGGTATGACAACTCGGGCCCCACGTTGGGCGCCATAATAATAAAATAACTGTGGCATATTGGATATATGTCGAGGTAATTTTTTTTTTTCCCAAAGGCTGAGCAGGTGGTGGTTCGGTTCCCGTCCGGGCACGTGCTTGTTCCGGCTTCTGTCTGATCGGCAAGAAATGGCGGGGGGGGGGGACCCGGACCTATATCCTATTGAAATATGGTCACCAAAGGAAATTCAATATTAATTACCGATTCCAAAGGATACAAAGTACCATTTGAATATTCAACAATCCCAATATTTATTACTCTACACTTCAGAAAACAAATCGAAATGCTATAAATAAAACTGTGCAAATCTTAATTAATTTAGAGTAGAAAGAGCCATTGTCTGGTTTCCCAGCCGGAAAATCCCCAACAAATTCCTCAATTAATAGCCAGTGGCGCAAGTAACGTAATTTCACCTTTGTTTGCTATTTTCATTGCCCACTGCATATAAACATTGTAACCGCTTATAATTACTCAATCTATTCGCCTATGCAACCGTTCTTTCGTCTCTTCGACTCGTGCCTTTCTCCTTTACTTTACTATCTCGCTCTTTCGTTCTATCGATCTCTATTCATAGCATCGCGTAGGGCACGGGCAATTTGGTCCGTCTGCCCTAACATGCAAAGGTCATGATCTGGTCCAGCACTTGCATGCCTTTGCAATCTCTCGAACTTTTCTGTCGTCGCATATATACATACGCATATATTCGGTCAATTGGTGACACACGAATTGTGGCCTATATATGCATCTCGCTTCCAAGTTTCTTTCGCTATCGTTCTCTTCATCTATGCTGCTCTCTCGCATTCTTCCTCTCTATCTATCGCTCGTACTCGGCTCAGCAGCAGCCCGAGCTTCTATCGCTTATTTTGCTCTCTCTCGCTTGCATTAGGGCACGGGCAATTCGGCCCGCCTGCCCTTTCTCAGTTATTGATCTTCACAACTTTCGTATCCATCGCATCACTTTATTCGGTCATACTACTTTACCTTAATAATAAATTGTACAACATTACCCATTGAAACGCTAGACTTTTTCTTAAAATTAAACGAGTTTCAACGGCTATTAAAAACGCTTAATAGCCAAACAGCCATCATGATGGGATCTTATCAACAATATTGTTTAAATCAATGTGGTGGTGGGTTAAATCAAAGACAATATAAGTATAAAATGCGGAACGCTCCTACATTTCAATTGCCATATGCAAGCCAATTTTTCGGCCAGCGCTCGCACAAATTTGAGATCGTACGAATCTAAAAATAGAATCCGATTGCATGTGTGAGTACACACAGAACCAGCAAGTGCGTATGTGTGCGTACTTGTGCGAAGCGGACGATTTTCGAGACGAAACCCTTTTTATGAGTTGAGAAACAAATTTATTGACAGTCGTTGAATACGTCACACGCTGAATACCCTAAGGACAATTATTCCAATGTGAAGTCATGTATTAAATATTTTATGTACTTTTATATAAGAAGTACATAAAGTGCAAGTGTATAGATTTGGCACCCATAATTCTGCCCAGAGGAGCGCCACAGCCAGCTGATTTAACGCGCCCAAAGAGATAGACGAAAAGAAGGGAAACGAAGACTATTTGGTCTTTGCGCTCGCGCACAGCCGGATCGTCGTCGCTGGGGCTGTGAAGTTTATATCGGGAAGCCTATATGGAGTTATTGAAGGCGATATAAAGTGATACCGAAATATTTTTTTGAGTCCCAAAAGGCTCCAACATAAACCTACATTTTTTTTGGAAGTAGAGGAGAAAAAGTGCCACCTATTGACCCGTGCTCTAGCCATAACCTGGTTGGCAGTCCCTGAAGTGCATGAACGGGTCGAAAAGGGTTCAGTTCGCGTAGTCTGAAGAGAGGAATTTCAATTTTCTTATAGTGCCCCAGGAATTCCAGATGAAGATAAAAGAGGAGAGCCAGTAGAGCCATAGGCAACGAGAGCGGAAAAAAACGTTAGAAGTAGAGCTCCGTATGGAAGAGTGAGAGCGAAGAAGCGCTAGCTAACGGCGGGTGTAAGACAAGAAAGAGTGTGAGGAATACGGAGCAATGAGAGCAGCAGCTTAGTTAGTATAAGTAGCAAATAAGAGGAGAGAAGATTAGGTTAAGAAACGGAATTAAATATAATGATAAAGAAGCGGGGAATAAGGAGAATTGATTAAAGGGGAAAGTTAATAAACAAAAGTAAAAAAAAATGAAAGAGAATTATGGATAAGAAAAACTTCGAATATACCCTTTCATGCACAAAAACATTAATATACCGACCCAAAAATGTAATATTAGAGAATACAAAAAAAATATGCATAACTCAATACATTTTAAAGATTTATAAAGGCTTGCAGATACCAGCAGAAAGCGCTTTCGTCGGTGGATTGCAGCACAAAGCGAGTTTTTAACGTGCATGAAAGATTGTACCAGAGTCTAAGTACTAATTATACCCTTTTTTCATTTTAGATTCGCTTATACCATTTTACATTTGTAGTTTGCACCCACCATTGTGGGCTAGACCCAATTATCGAATATGGGCAGTTTTAATTGTAGTTTAGTATGTTACCTTTATAATATATAAATAAATTTATAAATAATATAATGTTTACATAAATCATTTCATTTTGATCTCCCCTTCTGAGCCCCTGTAGTTTGTGCCTGCATAATATGGGGTTATGGCTGTGATAAACAATTTATTGGTAGGCCATGCCCAAGGTAGGGTGGGCAAACGTTCACGATCCATCTGGGGATAGTCCGTCCGTCAAATTGACAATTGTCTGTGTCTTGTGGTCATGTGTAGTGTTCTCTATCCAGTATATGTTTATGGCTTGTCTTGCACGTTTAATTTAAAATAAAGCAGAATTAAGGCCTCAGACTATTTCAAATAAAATAACACCACCCGACGAGCCAGCAGCCGGAAATAATACGTGCCGGTCATAGCTGAGAATTCCATTCCGTCCTTAGATTAGTTACTCATTACACCCACTGCACTAAATTGTCATCCACCTACAAACTTATGCACGCATTCATGCTCCCGCACGGCAAAAGCCTATGCAGCCGTTCTCTTTCGCCTCTTCCTCTCGCGCCTTTCTTTCTTTCCTGTGAGTCCCGGAGATCATTTTTAAGATTAGGTAAATTTTTTACTACATTTTTATGTTGGAATACGATACTTAAACAACAAATAACATTCCTGTACTGTAATAATATTATTCCTCTGACTTAGACGGTACTTATGATAGAAATGTTCAAATAGATTTAACGCGTTTATGCTTTGAAATTTCAAAAAAAATTTATATTAAAATAAAACGCGATGTTCTTGAGTATAATCAATCACTTATGAACACGCAATCATGCAGAAACAATAATTAAAAATAAAAATAGAAAGTGAGTAAGCAACAAGTTGTGAATGAAATACATAAGCCTGCCAGAACAAACTTTATCCGACGTAAATTCGTTCAGATGAGCATTGATGATACCTGGCAAATCGACTTAGTTGAAATGATACCCTATTGTAAGTGTTCGCGTTCGACTCCCAGTTTTATCCCGAATAAATACGCATTGTTTGTGTAGTTTACCTTTTAGTTCAAGATCGATAGTTCCAAGATCGATAAATGTATACAGGTTGTTTTTAGTTAAGTCACCTGGGAGCACAGTTGGACCCACTCGGAGTCTGCTCGCCCCGATGAAGGAGGGTGTGGTGTCGTCCATTGCACGTACTGCAGTTGTTCGCGCGGCCGCTCATTTTCATTGATCGCTGTTGTTAAGAAGTGGTGATTGTTGAGAACTATTAATTTATCATTAATAGTTCTATTATTGGTAATTAATAAATTTCCTTCTGACAACAAAATCATCCAACGAGTGCGCAAATAAATATTATAATATTTAAATTCTTCTGACCTACGTGTGCGACGAGTATCATTCCGATTTCAACTTCCGCCGGTGCACTCTGCTCTCCGTGTACCCCAGGAATGGCGAGCTCTACCCATAACAGATCCATCAGCTGAGTATGCCTTCTGGTGGAAAGAAAGTCAGCAAAAAACTAAAGCGTGTAAGCTCGCAAGGCCGCCCAGCTCTTCCGCAGCAGTTACTACCCCCACTGCGTCTCGTTCGACCGCAGTTTCGCAAGGTACGACCGCTTCCAAAGTTTGCCAGTCCATATTCGACACCCTGTTGTGTCCCTCACCATCCATGTGCACGGTTCCAGGCGCAATGGCCCAATCTGCCGCCAGCTCTGCACGGTCTAGGTTTGCTTTGGATATAGGCCGGCTCACTCACTTTGACCGGGAACAGATCCGAGGCATGTGGTCGGAGGTCGAATCGGAGTATCGAGCCTGTTCTGCCCTTCTAGCAACAGAGGATCCAGATGGTCAAGTTGAGGTCCAAGATATGTACGATGACAGCTACGCGGTGTACGAGCTGAACTCAACGAACAGCTCCAGCCCCCAACGGTCATTCCGACCGCGCAATCAGACGTCCAGGTGCAAATGTCCAACGGTTGCCGCCTTCCTCCATGTGAAACGGAGGTTTTCATTGGGGACTACCAGCAGTGGCCCACGTTCCGAGACCTATTCACCGCCATCTACATAAACAACGCCAGGTTGACTTCGGTGGAGAAATTATACCACCTCAACCAGAAAACGAGCGGTGAACCCCCCAAGCCATAGTGGCACAGGCTCCGCTCACGAACGATGGGTTTGATTCTGCCTGGAACAACCTTCGTGAGCGTTTCCAAAATAAAAGGCTGATACTCAAGGCCCAGCTGAAGATCCTTTTCAGCTTGCCTTCCATCCGATCTGAATCTGGAGCTGCCTTAAAGGAGCTCCAGAGGTCTGTCCACAAATGCCTCATGACCCTTCAGCACTCCGAGGTGTCCACCGACAGCTGCTTTGCAGATGGCCTGCTGGTGTACCTCATTACCGCGAAGTTGCCAAAGGCGACCGTGGAGCTTTGGGAACAATCAGTTCCGAACAAATTCGAGGTTCCGACTTGGCGCGCCATGAACAAGTTTTTAGAGGAGAGATACCTCTCTCTCGAGGCGACCGAGGACGGTCATCCAGGCATCGAGACGCATTAAAATTCCCGTTCAAGCCTTCCCACTCCTGCACGTCGACGAGTCAACTCCTTTGAGGGCAGAATCTCCAACAAGGCGCGCACTTGCGACCTCTGTTCCAGGAGTAATCATCCGGTGCGATCATGCCCAGAATTTCTTCGCCTGACCGTACAGGAACGGTTAAGCTACATTCAGCAGAAACAACTCTGCTTAAACTGCTTCGCGCGAGGCACCAACTCTGGGACTGCACCCGCGCGAACAACTGCAGTACGTGCAATGGACGACACCACACCCTCCTTCATCGGGGCGAGCAGACTCCGAGTGGGTCCAACTGTGCTCCCAGCCCTCACACCACACAAGCCCCTACCACCATACAGTCCACTTCCCCTTCTCTTCCTTCGTCCAACTACTCGGCTCATGTCCAGAGCTATTGTACTGGGCACTGCAATAGTGGACATTTGTCATGCCGGCACAAGATACAAGGCTAGAGCCCTGATCGACTCCGGATCTGAGGCCACCTTTATTACTGAGCGGATGTTCACAATCATTCGGCCCCCCTTCCAAGCCGTCCAGGCTCAAGTCTCCGGTTTGAGTCAAACGGTAGCGGCCAAGGCCCAGAAACTCCGCCACTTCACGATAGCACCGCCTTAAGGCCCGGCCTCCAGGTCGAGACCACGGCGTACGTTCTTCCGCAATTGGCAGGTAACCTCCCGTCATACCCTGTACCGCAGAACTACATGACAGACCTTCCTAAACTCCATTTAGCGGACCCCTCCTTTCATCGCAGCTCGCAGATAGACGTGCTTATAGGCGCTGATATCCTTCCATCCATCCTTTTAAGCGGCTTCCGGTCCAACATTTGTGGCTCGCTCTTGGGCCAAGAGACTATCTTCGGATGGGTTCTATCCGGTCCTGTCGCAGCTGACTCGTCTCGAATGATCTCTTCCTTCACCACGAAGATCTCGGTCAGCTCTGATGTCCGACTCGAGAAACTTTCACAAGGGTTTGGGAGGTGGAGGACCTTCCAGGGAGACCTACGAGCGAGTCAGACTCCATTTTCGAGGACAATTTTCTCCAGACCACGCAGCGAGCTCCCGACGGGAGATACATCGTCCCTCTTCCATTCAAATGTCCAGAAAATATAGACTTGGGCTACTCCAGGCCTTCGGCCCACGCCCAGTTTCTTGCCTCTCAAGGAGCAGTACGACGCCGTCATTCACGAGTATTTAGAGCTAGGCCACATGAAACAGGTCCCACCTAGTCATGACTCCGGCCACTTCTCTCTTCCACACCATGCTGATTTTAAGCCAGAAAGCACAACGACCAAGGTGCGCGTGGTCCTCGAACGGAAGAAGCCTTAATGACGTATTGCATTCAGGGCCAGTCCTTCAGTCCGACTTGACCACGCAAATCCTGAAGTGGCGCGTATTCAGATAAGTTTTCAACGCCGACATCAATAAGATGTATCGGCAGAATCTCGTAGCGCCACAACACACTCCATACCAACGGATAATCTTTCGCAATCCTAGCGGGGATGTGTGCGACTATGAACTCGATACGGTCACCTTCGGAGTCAACTGCGCGCCATTTCTCGCCATTCGCGTCCTAAGGCAACTCGCACATGAAGTGCGTCCTAGGTTCCCAAAGGCAAGCGACATTCTGGCAATTACATGTAAGTAGACGACGTTCTAGCTGGTGCACATACCCAGCCTCAGGCAATTTCCGCCATCGCCGAGTTGCGAGGAGCACTCGATTCCGCCGGCTTTCCACTCCGAAAATGGACCGCAAATCAGAAAGGCGTGCTGAGCGACATACCTCTCGACCACTTACTGCGAGCTGATTTCCTCGAGCTCGAAGAAAGCAGTATCGCAAAGACCTTGGGATACCTTGGAATGGCAAGCTAGTGCCGACGAGTTTTTCTTCGTTCCTCCCGAATTAATCCATCGGGAGTCCTGCACGAAGCGCAATGTGCTGTCCCAGATGGCGAAGCTGTTTGATCCAGCGGGATGGCTTACCCCTTTGTCATCCAAGCTAAGATGTTCATGCAGGAAGTGTGGTTACGATATTAAGGTTGGGACGATGACCTTCCTGGCGATCTTCGTCAAACGTGGGAGACTTTCCTGCAGAGTTTTTCGGCCATCCAGCAGATGCACATACCAAGGTGGATCCACGTCTGTGCGACTGCCAAGGTGCAGATTCATGGCTTCTGCGACGCGTCTCAGCGTGCCTACGGGGCGGCGATCTACGTCCGAGTGGAGCGGCCGCAGGGCATATTCTGCTCTCTCCTGACAGCTAAGACTCGCGTGGCCCCCGTGAAGACGATATCCTTGCCTCGACTTGAGCTGTGCGGAGCGGTCCTTCTGGCAGAATTGTCCGCTGCCATCCTTCCACAGATGCCGCTAGACACTAGGCAGGTGTCCGGAGTTCTCAGTTGTCACTGAAGTGTACGGTCGCGTTTTAAAACCATCCAGTGAGTGTGCCAAGTTGAAGGCGAAGATCACCCTAAAAAACAGGGAAAGAGTGAGAGAGAGGAACGCGAAGGGCAGGGGTACGTACCGAGCCAAGCCTACGCGCCTTCAGCCAAGGGGAAATCCGTGGCCAGCGCGGGAGCCGTCTAGTGCAGGCCTAGAAGAAAAGATGGAAGCCAGGAACCCTTTCGTGGGCAGCTCGGCACTGGCAAGATCGCCACGCCAACCGACGGAAGAGGCGCCTGAAGGTGAGGCACTGGCGTTCGGAAAGGGCAGCAAGCTCAGCCGTTCGCCAGCTCCCAAGTCGTCCACAGCAGCAGGACAGAGCTCGGACCCGGACTCGAGGGAGACCCCGAAGAGGACGCGAGATCCTGCCAGCCCGGCAAGCTGCCAGAGAACGACGCCGCCAAAGAAGAGTAAGGCCTCCCAGGAGGCAACCTGTCTGGAGAACCTAGTGGAACTGGGGGAGTTGCTGCAGGAGGTGTCCATCAAAATGATGGACAAAACATCTCGCCACATAACCATGCCTACGAGGGCGACGTTCGTGCGCATGAAGGCGCTGCACTCGAGCATCCTCGAGGCCAGGCGAGCAGCCGCCAAGGGAGAAGGCGGGCAGGAAGGCCACGACGCGGAAACCCTGTGCCCGAAATGCTTACAGAGCATACAGAGCGTTGAGAAGGGGCAGCAGACCACGAAAGTCTGGACCAAGGAGGCCGCAGCGCAGACGGAGCCGTGGCGAAGGCTAAGCCACCCAGCCGTGTCGGAAGAACTGGTAGCGGAGCCGGCACAGCCTCCCGTCAGGAAGCCGGACAGGAAGCCAGCCCGGAAGCCCGCCAGGAAGCCTGAGAGCCAGGAAAACCCGGAGAGCGCATGGAAGGTGGTGGCTAAAAAGCCGAGGACAGCACGTCGCGCACGCCCAGACGCTGTCATAGTACAAGCGGGCGGGAAGTCGTACAGCGAGGTGCTGGCCATGGTGACCAGAAGGGAAGACAACCAACTGTCGGACCTAGGAAGCTGCGTAAGCAAGGTACGCCGAACCCTCAACGGCAACCTACTGCTGGAGGTGGCCAAAGGCAGCGCAGAGAGTGCGGAGGCCATGAAGGACAGCATCGCGCGGGTCCTCGGCGACGCAGCGACGGTGCGTGCCATGACGGAGGACTCCAAGGTGGTCGTGCTGGAGATACGCGACCTCGACTCCCTCGCAACGGAGCGGGAGATCTGCGGCGCCATCGCGAGCCAGCACAAAATCGAGGAGGGCCAAATCCGAGTGCGGAGCTTGCGACGAGGCTACTCGGAGTCGCAGTTGGCGGTGGTCAGCTTGCCCTTTTCCGTGGGCAAATCCGTTTTGGAGCGCGGCGAGGTGCGGATCGGCTGGACCGTCTGCAGGATCCGAGAAAGAGAGGGTCTCCCAAGATGCTACAGGTGCCTGGAACCCGGGCATATTGCAAGCAATTGCAAGAGCTCGGTGGACAGGAGCGGCTGCTGCATCAAATGCGGTGGACAGGGGCACAAGGCAGCCGAGTGCAGCAAGGAGCCATCGTGCTTTATCTGCTCAGCGGCGCAGGATCTCCTGGCGCAGACGGTGCGTGAGCTGGGCTCGGAGGTGGCAATCCTCAGCGAACCCTACAAGGTGGGGAGCAGCAGCGTGTGGGCCACGGACAGCACTGGCAAAGCTTCCCTGTGGCTCTGCGGAGTGAATGCTCCACAGATGCGCGACGCCAAGTCAGCAGAGGGATTCGTCCGGGCGAACGTTGGAGGTACGTGGCTGTACAGCTGCTACCTGGCGCCCAGTCTCTCGCCGGAGAGCTTCAGCAGGATCCTGGACGATCTGTGCAGCGACCTGAGAGGACGGAGCAACGTCGTGGTCGGGGGCGACTTCAATGCCTGGGCCCAGGAATGGGGGTCCTCCCGTACCAATGCCAGAGGTCGCACGGTGCTAGAGGCTTTCGCCACGCTGGACATCGTCCTGCTAAACGAAGGGTCCCGGCAAACCTTCAGCAGGGCAGGCACGGGGTCAGTCATTGACATACGCCAGCAGCGCGCTGGCACGCCACGCTCGATGGAAGGTCAGCGAGGTCTACACCGCCAGCGACCACGAGGCAATCCAGTGCTCGGTGGGCGTGCCTGGGCGAGGGGCAGAACCTCCCCCCCAAAGGAAGGCGTACCGGCAGGACACGCTGAGGCCGCAGATCTTCGCAGGCGCACTGGGGAGCTTCTCGGCGACAGAAGCGGATGGAGCCAATGAGAGGGCCAACAAACTGGCCTCCGCATTGGAGGGCGCATGCGACCAAAGCATGCTCCCGAGGCGGACATTCCGGTCGCACCAAGTGCTGGTGTTCTGGTGGAGCGAGGAGATCGCTGAACTCCGCAGAACATGCCTCCGCGCCAGAAGGCTTCTGCAACGGGCTAGGGGCACTTCGCGCCTGGACAGCTGCAGCGAGCGCTACAAGGCGGCAAGAAAGGAGCTGAAGACAGCCATCAGGAGCAGCAAGAGGGAATGCTTTCTCAAGCTGTGCGATGCAGTTGAAGAAGATCCCTGGGGACGCGCGTACCAGATGGTGGTGAAGAGGATCAACGCGGGAGGCAAAGCCCCAACTGATCCCGTGGAGCTGGAGGGGATAGTTAGCGCCCTGTTCCCACGAGGGCAACGGGTCGTGAGCTCTCCACGGTCGGAGTTAAGACGAGGCGAGATATCCGAGGTCACGGAAGACGAGGTACGGCGTGCGGGCAGACGCCTAAAGCCCAAGAAGGCACCGGGCCCAGATGCGATCCCCAACAGGGCGCTAAAGCTCGCGCTAGCGCTGCTCCCGACGGAGGTTGCTGGCCTGTTTAACCAGTGCCTACAGGAGGGCACGTTCCCCGAGAGGTGGAAGAGGCTGCGGCTGCTACTTCTGGCCAAGCCACCAGGAGAGGCCTCCTCCTACAGGCCCATCTGTCTGCTGGACACCATCGGGAAGGTCTTCGAGAGGGTGGTTGCAACGAGGCTGAGTGCAGCCATCGAAGCGGCTGGCGGTCTCTCCCCGGGCCAATACGGCTTCAGGAAGGGGAAGTCAACGCTGGACGCCATCTCAAGAGTGGTAGAAACGGCAAAGGAGGCATGCGTGGGAACCAGGTGGAGAGGTGGAAGCAAGTCCTACTGTCTGGTGGTGACGCTGGATAAGGAACGCCTTCAACTCTGCCGATTGGGGCCGAACGCTGGAGGCCCTCAGAAGCTTCAACATCCCGGGGTACCTGCTGAATATAGCTTACAGCTATTTCAGCGCCAGGGTACTCACGATGGAGACGA
Source organism: Drosophila tristis (assembly GCA_018150885.1). NCBI lineage: Eukaryota > Metazoa > Arthropoda > Insecta > Diptera > Drosophilidae > Drosophila > Drosophila tristis. The sequence continues at coordinate 50,745 of JAECWT010000215.1, read as the reverse complement.
GTCTGGGTTCCAGAGCATACGAAGTCTCAGCCGGAGTCCCGCAGGGCTCCGTTTTGGGACCCCTGCTCTGGAACGCCATGTACGATGGAGTTTTGAGGTTGCCGATGCCAGCCAGCACAAGCTTGGTAGGCTTCGCGGACGACGTCGCGATAGTGGTGGTCGCAAAGGACCGTGGAATCGTGGCTAGCGGTAGCAGGCCACGAGCTGGCGGCCCACAAGACGGAGGCGGTGCTCATATCGAGCCGGAAAGCGGTGGAGACTGCCATCGTGCAGGTCGGAGGGACCACGATCACCTCCCAAAGGTCGATCAAATACCTGGGTGTCCACATAGACACGAGGCTATCCTTCAAGGAGCACCTGGAGTACGTCAACAAGAAGGCCAGCGGAACCGTAGGATCGCTCTCGAGGTTGCTGCTCAACACCAGAGGCCCAAAACAGGCAACGAGGAAGCTGCTGACGAGCGTTGTAACGGCGCAAGTGCTCTACGCCGCGCCGGTGTGGGCGAAGGCCGCAACGGTGAAAAGCTATATGCGGGGGCTGGAGGCCACGTATCGGCTATGCGCCATCAGGATCGCATGCGCGTTCCGGACCATCTCGGACGAGGCAGCGCTGGTCATCGCCGGGCATATTCCTCTAGGGGAGCTGATACGGGAGCGCAGCGAAATTTACGACGCCCTGCAGGACGACGAAGCAGGAATCAGCAAGGCAGAGCTGAAGGCTGCCGCTAGAAGGAGCAGCATGGAGAAATGGCAGAGGAGGTGGGACAGCTCCCAAAAAGGGCGCTGGACGCACTCCCTCATCCCACACATCTCGTCCTGGGTCGGAAGGAAGCACGGGCAGGTAGACCACTACCTAACCCAGGCGCTGAGCGGGCATGGCTGCTTCCGCAGCTACCTCAAGCGCTTTGGGCACGATACGGAGGACTGGTGCCCGGAGTGCGGCTCTGGAATAGTGGAGGACGCTCAGCACGTCCTCTTCGAGTGCCACCGGTTCGCATACGAGCGACGGGAGCTTGAAGCCATTGCAGGGTCTGCAATATGCGTCGACAACCTGGTGCCGCTGATGCTGGCAGACCAGAGGATCTGGGAAGCCGCCGCGGTGTTCGCCGCGAGCGTTATGAAAACGCTCAGGGCCATGGAGAGAAGGCGGAAGGAGCAAACGGAGTAGGTGTCTCCGCGCGGGCGAAGCAATGCCTTGCGGCAGTACCGCTAGTCGCACGACCCCTACCCCATCTGTCCCCCAACTGTTCGTATCATACTGTATTGTTCTTAGGTATAAGCACTATTGAGGAAGCCATTAAATGAATACACAAAAAAACAAAAAAAAAAAAAACTAGCCAGGTGTCCTTCTGGACCGACTCTACCATTGTGCTGGCCTGGCTGCACAAGCCAGGTTGCGAATGGACCACATTCGTGGGCAATCGAGTCGCCAAGATAGCGCGCTGCAACTTCGGCGGGCTATGGAGTCATGTTCGATCGGAAGACAATCCTGCCGACCCATCCAGCCGAGGTCTAGGACCCATCGACCTCGCGGGAACGACATGTGGTGGCATGGTCCTGTCTGGCTGCGCCTTCCGCAGTCACAGTGGCCGTGTCCACTGGACCCATTCCCGGAGACTGACTTGGAGAGGAGAGCACTCAAGGTGCAACTAGCACATCCTCTGACATCCTCAGCGGGTTCTCGGATCTCGGGCGAGCTTTGCGCGTGCTTACCTATGTGCAGCGATTCCTCCAACGATGCAGAGGAGAGTCAGTCCACATTTCCAAGGAGCCAAGCGGGGCAGAGATAGCGGCCGCACTGCAAGCCACCGCTACGCAGGGCATGCACTATGCGGACGAACATCGGTGCCTTGCAACCAAAAGTCCTCTCCTTGCCTCGAGTTCCCTACGGAATCTCAATCCATTCATTGACCAGAACGGTGCCCTGCGAGCATGTGGCCGAGTTCAAGCTTCCGCTTCCATGTCCTACAACGAGAAACATCCAATCCTACTGCCACACGCATCCCTCCTCGTTCGCCTGCTGGTGCGCTTCACTCATCACATAGTCCTCCATGGTGGGACCCAGCTGGTCATTCGCCTTCTCCGCGCAACGTACTGGATCCCTCGACTACGTCACGTAGTAAAGGCGGTGATCCAATCGTGTAAGGTATGCGTAATCCATCGCAAGCGACTCCAAACCCAATTAATGGGTGACCTCCCGTCCACAAGAGTCACATTCTCCAGACCCTTCACATACACCTGAGTCGACTTCGCCGGTCCCTTCGAAGTCAAGAGCTTCACCGGGCGCGCATGCCGCATCACCAAAGGTTATGTATGCGTGTTCGTGTGTTTCACCACGAAAGCCATCCACCTAGAGGCCACGTCCGACCTATCCACTGACACCTTCCTAGCCGCTTTCGCTCGTTTTGTCGCGAGACGAGGGTGTCCTCACGAGGTCGGCGCATCTCGTGCTCTGGCTGTAGAACTTCTCGAGGCCATCCGAACTCGGACTTTTGCGGTATACAGTCAGCAGGGCTTATCGTGGCGGTTCATCCCTCCGGGAGCCCCACACATGGGTGGCCTTTGGGAAGCAGGCGTGAAGAGTTTCAAGACTCTGTTCCAACGGTCGATGTACTCTCCAAATTTGAGGCCTGCCTTAACTCTCGACCGATCTCTCCTATGTCCGAGGACCCAAATGACCCGCTGGCCCTAAGCCCAGGTCACTTCCTCATCGGCGGGCCACCACTCTCCGTGGCGGAGCCTGAAATCAAAGAGAGCGCCTCCTCCATCCTGAACCGCTGGCAACATCTCCAGGCTCTAAACCAGCAATTCCTACGAGAGTTGCACAAGCGAACCAAATGGCAGCATCCAACAAGAGACCTAGAGGTGGGAGACCTCGTTGTTATCAAGGAGGATAACATCCCCTCTCATGAATGGCGTCTCGGACGGGTACACAAAACGTACCCTGGGCCCGATGATAAGGTCCGTGTGATAGACCTTACCACGGTCCGAGGCCTCATCAAAAGACCGATTACCAAGGTCGTCCTGCTGCCTATGGAGTCGGAGATCCAGTCCACCTACTCGATCCTTCTCGCGTAGGATCCGACCCATAAGTATCCGCCTTCTTCTCCTTAGGCTTAAGTACAACTCGTCCATACAACTCTCCTGCACATATTTACTAATCCTCAATTCCGATTTCCGCAGCCACGGTCTCATCATGGCACCCCATCAGTCTACACGCACCCAACGCAGAAGCACCGGGGATCAAGCCCACGATAGCAGACGTACCCGAGGTACCATGTCCTACCGCTGCCGAGTCTGCCGGCGGCTTCAATCAGTACTGCCCCAACTGCCTAGCCCACGAGCACTCGGGACGCGACTGCCGCAGCGGAGACCGTTGCCGGCATTGCCACAAGCACCACCACACCCTACTGCGTATTCCGAACACAGATCGTCGTCGCCCCACACCAGTCTACCGTCCTCACCAGCTGGACCCCGAGCTCCGACGACAGCGTTTACCGCCTCCCGCCGACCTCGATCGCGGGACACACCGACTGATCGACGGCCTACTCATCCGAGGACGTCGACATCCTCCTCCAGCCGACCTAAAACTCTGACCACACTGCTGCAGCACCGCAACCCGTAGGTACTACCGACCGCCAGCATCACCGTCGACAACGGGACCACCACCTATGAGACCAGGGCGTTGATCGACCCCTGCCGCCCCATGTCAGTGATCAACGCGTCGCTTGCCAAGGCTTTTCATTTGCGCACGTCCATGATCGGTGATGAAGAAGCCTGTGCAGCAGTGCTCCGGTCACCGATGTCCCCGGACCTATTGTTGGAGGTCGTGTTCCAAGTGGACCCGAAGCTGCATCTGCGCACTCCTTCCGCGTCCATCGGTGATCGCATACGGAGAAAATTGGACCACATCACGTTGGCAGACGACAATTTCCATCGCCCGGCCACTGTTGCTCTCATTCTGGGAGCGGACGTGTATGGTAACATCATCCGCGATGGAATGCGGCCGAGTGCCGAGGGGCTCCCCGTTGCCCAGCACACCGTCTTCGGGTGGACGCTGTCGGGCGGGCGCCGGCTTTAAAAATATCTCCAGCACTGGACTCCCCATAAGTTGCAATACATTGCAAGAGCGGCGGAATTTTCGCGTTCGACTTCCAGCGTCCCTAACCAATTATAAAGCCACGGCTTCACCTGGCTTTATCCACCTTGCGGGGGAGTTGTAAATTTAACAGATGAAAAAAATGTGAAAAGTCATTCTGAATATATATGTACCTTGAAACGAACCACAATTTTGGGATTGCTTTTCGTCCGATTTCCCACGAAATCGCCCACACAGCCCTCGTCGCCCTCTGGACAACTTCGAAGTCTGCGTGCCCCTTCAGTAAGGAAAATGAAGGATTTATAGAACCGAACTGTACCTCAGTTTTTAAAATTTCAAAAGTAAAGTCTATCAGTCCTGCAACATATGAACTGGAAGACTATATGGGGGAAATGATTAAAGGATTATTTTATGAACAAGAACTTCAAAAAGTGAAAGATGAAAAGATGATTTTCTTAGTGGACAAAATAATCCGACGAAAGATGGATCAAGTTGTGGTTAAATGGTTAAGGTTTGATGAAACACACAATTCCTGGATAGATAAACAAAGTACATTAAAATAATTAAACTTAAAGACATAAAACATAAAAAACATTTGTTTTTGTTTCACCTTTTATTTTTCGTAACATTAAAAATAGTTAAAATTACATAATAATTATAAATATTTATAATTTAGTTTTTTATTCAATAAGCGCATTATTACTAGGATCTATAATATTTACAATTTCAAAGTGATTATGTGCTAATGTTGAAATATTATCGGGTAATATAAATCTTTTGTCATCCTTATAATCTTATCTTATTTACAATTTCAGTATAAATTTTATGACCTCTACTTCTGATTACTCTCTGCTGCGCATAATATGTTTTTTTATGTTTAATGCATGCAATATACTGAGCATGCGATAATCGTTTAACTACCGACTTTTTTACTGCTTTAACCTTTCTGACGTTATGGTCAGTGCTATCATCTTTGGCATCTAAATAAGAGTATGCTTTCGCTTTTAACCCTGCAAATGAGGTCATTATACGACCCGCATTTTTGTCTTTCATTAAACCTAGTTCTTTGTTATTGGCACGATTTATCCCGAAAATGTTTGACTGTCTTTAATTACCCCATAAACATCTTCTTTTGATGATATAATAAATGAATCTGTATCCATGTAGAGAATTTTTGATGATGGGCATTTTAGAGAATGAAAATTATAGAAATAGTTATACATTAACCATTTTGAAAGTTCTAGTACACAAACTCCAATGTACATATATGGGTTTATCATACAAAATTTTTGATTTAGTGAACTCAATGGCAGCTAAATTTTCACCAAAGATTTCAACACTGTGAAAGTTATGACTAGCTATGCGTTGTCTAAACCCTGCGGAACTTTGTCTTGAATTATAATGTTTAATTAATGTGACCTCACCACGCTTTTCTACATTCTCCATCGTTTTATCTCAAACTCATTCTAAGCTACTTTTCTATGGGATGTATCTAGATAAATATAGGGTTTAAGCCAGCAGGTTTGCCTGAACGATAATACTCGGGATATTTTTTCTAAAATCATACTTTGTTCTATAAATAACTGCAGCTGCTTCAAATGTATTATATAATTCTTTTTATCAGATAAATCCGCTATCAATTTTGTTTGTTTTCCGCCTGGAGGAATCTTATTTTCGGGGCAGAATGGTAAACTATTATGTTTATTGTGCATAGAATTAGGATATACAGCAGATATACTTAAAGGGTTGAAAGATTGAATTTCATCGTTGCTTAGAAATTTGAAATTGGAATATGGAAGTGGTTGGCTCATGGCCCAACCATATAAATTGTTGGCATCAATGTACGCTAGATAGTTTATAGGATCACTGGCCCTGAATCTTTCATTTAAATATTTATTTGCCGTGGCTATCCGTTGAGTGCATTGAGTTAACCCTCCGCGTACTGAAGTTTTCAAAAAATTATATATATATATATATATATGTTCTAAATATAATTTTAAATAATCTCGAATACTGCTGCAATTAAATTATCTCCAAACCTTCTGAGCAAAGTTATAGTCTTCTAAACAACACTCCTCATCACTCAGTGAGTTGAAAAAAATTCTCTCGAAGGTAGTTGGGGCTCATCAAATTTGTTAAATCTATCTAAATATTCGTATGGAAATACTCCTTTTCGCCTTAACATATCAGACTTTTCCAGTTGATATTTTTTTTCTAAAATTTTTTAATTTGATTGATCCATACAACAAGCAAGTTTTTAGCTTGAATTTAAAAATCTATTTGAATCTATATATCTCTTTTTTTATATTGCTGATGATGTGAAGAATCAAATTTAACAATTTGAGTTAGCGCAATGTATAACTCTTTATTACACGGTATGGGTCTAAGTTCAACTTTTATTGATGTTACAAATAAATGAATATCATAACGAGACAAGTTATGAAAGACTACCGGAAAAAAGGGTCGCTTAGTTTAAATGTTTGCTGACAAACCTTATGTATAGGACCCACATACTGGCCTGTAAATTGGTTAAAAAACTTCTCGCGGTCGTCAGTCGAAATGTGCCCTTCACATGCATAGCACTCTCCATGTTCCTGATAGTCCTCATCCCAAATGTTGAACTCGTAGATTGTTTTTTTAACGGATTTCCAGTACTTCTCATAAAGTCCAATGATTTTCGATCGAAGCACTTGGCTAAATTTGTCGATACAATCTGGTCCTGAAATAGCGTAAATCTTAATTTTTTAACAGTTTGACTAACTTTAGATTGTGATAATATTTACCTTCATATGTCCACATCTCATTTAAATGAGGATTATATTTATGTACAACATAAAATGACACTGCACATGCCGTATGCTTCTGAGCCATAGTGGTAGATGATTTTAAGGGATCATTAAGATTCCTATGAAAATTTTCCAATACAGCCTCGATGTCAGCATAAATGACCACAGGGGGAGATAGTTTTTGGTGAAACTTTTAAAAACCGATTTGGTATTTGAGGCAGAATATACGGCAGCAACTTTCCCGCACTCTTTATTGTCATGGGTGATATTTGTGGTAGTATAAAATTGTAAAAAATGTTCACAAAAATATGCAGTGCAATGGGATTTACTATGTTGAGAATAGCATAATTTTTTCACGCACGTTAGGCATAATGAATCATTTGCAAAGTGTCACCATTAATCCCTAATAGGTTTATGTGCTGTCCCCAAATTGTTTTAGTCCTCACTGTTGGTCCTGCAAAGTTTTTTCCATTGTCATCGATTTCATACACATTTATGCTGAAATCAGCATTGGATAATTCAAATCTCTTTATTCCTTTGTTTGTGATTGGAAACTCAATCCCAGAAAAATCTAATCTCACTCCACTAGACGTTTATGTTTATTTTGATTTTCCTAGTGCTACAAGTAAAACTTATTTTTAATGCACTAGTCACAGAAGAGTTATAGTTACAATTACAATATTTACTCTTATTTCTAAACAATATTTGACATACATCAAGATTAATTTATTTCATCTATTTTGTATTTAATATTTAATATAATATTTAATATACTTTAATTTAAACTCAATTTTTCATTTTTATTCTTATTTTAGGTTTTTATATATATATATTTTTTTTTTTTTTTTTTTTTATGTGTTATGATTGTAGGTGTGTTTTTAAATTTTTCCTAAATTGCGTTGGGTTGCTCAATGACTTTACATGATGGGGAAGCTGGTTCCATATGCGAATTGCATTTATAAAATATTGCCGTTCTGAATTCAATGTTTTGTATCGAATGCTCTTTATGTTGTTGGTTCGCGCAGAGTTAGCGAAATTAAGTTTCTGGTAAAGGTATGCTGGTTCTTTAGTGAAAACTATTTGATGTAAGAAAATTAGTGTTTTATAGTCCATCCATTTCAAAAAGTCAAGTTCAAATATCGTAGAAGCTATGTCTGATATTCTGTCTCTCCTCGTCAAATCGTAAAATGTATCTTGCTATATCATTATATGCTACGGTCAGCTTGTGTCTACTCCTAGAGTCGCAATTTCCAAATACCTCAACGCCATGCAAGAGAGCAGGAATGAGGTATGCTTTTGCAAGCATCATGCGGGTTTGGGTTGGCAGAAAGCGTTGCGTAAATTTAAGTGATCTTAGTATTCCATAAGTTCTTCCTGACGCTCTATTAACTTGGTCGACCCATGTTAATGATCTATTAATCACAAACCCTAAGTTGCTTGCCCTTTCGCAGTATTCAATCGGTGTGTTACCAATTTGAAGCCGTCTTATTGCATTCATATCCACTTTCGTTTTGTTTTTATAAATAACAAGACATTTAGACTTCATAGGATTGAGGGAAAGCCCAATAGTATAAGCCCAGTTGCTAATTTTGTCGAGTTCCCTATTACACGCATTTATACAATCATTTAGTTCACATAGAGGTCGACTAACATAAAGTTGGACATCATCTGCATACATATGACAACTAGACTCAGACAAAACAGATGGCAGATCGTTAACATATATAACGAATAACAATGGTCCAAGAACTGATCCTTGGGGTACACCACGTTTAACAAATAAAGACGCTGACTTAGCAGTTGTTGTGACAACTGTTTGACATCTATTGCACAGGTATGAGGTCATTAGTTTTACAGCCGTTGGAGAGAAGTTGCACTCATTGTGTAGTTTTTCGACCAGAATTGCATGATCAACGGTGTCAAAGGCCTTGCTAAAGTCAAGTAGTGTCAGGAATGTTATTTTGCCCTCATCCATTTGTTCTCGTATATCCTCTACTATTTTTATAATGGCTGTTGTACAGCTTCTATTTCTCCTAAATCCAGACTGATTATCATTTAGTATTTTGTGCTCTGTCAGATAGTCACTGATCTGTTTTGCCATTAAGCTTTCAAAGGCTTTCGATAGCATTGGGAGAATTGAAATAGGTCTATAATCTTTTGAATTTGATTTTGGGATGGGTATGATTTTAGCTTCTTTCCATTTTTCAGGGAACGTTGACGTCATTAGAGCAGTATTGAATATATGGGTAATTGGCATTATAATATATGGGAGTATAAGTTTGAGAAATTTGGGGTTCATATTATCTAGACCAGTTGCGGTGGACTTTATTTTCAAAATACAGTCAAGGGCATCTCTCGGACTCACGCTGATAAAGTTAAAGTCTGGAAATGTATGACTGGCAGGTACGGAGCTCAGTCTTGTATTGTTTCTAGTGACAGGCACTGGAGGTTGCGAAAATTTTATATTTAGTTCTTCAACATTAATATTTGCTTGGGCCACAGATTGTTGTTTCCCTATCCCTATACTTTTTATTGCTTGCCATTTTTTGTTTAGAAGTGATTGCTTCGTTAAGTGTTACTGTATAGTACGATTTTTTAGCTTCGATAATTCTCTTTGACACATTCTGTCTATTTTCTTGGTAAATTTTAAAATGAGTTTCAGTCTTGTATCTCTTCCACTTATGATAAGCTTGGTTTCTTTTTTTTAATTCCTAGTTTTAGGTCATTTGAGAACCAAGGATTTGCTTTTCGATTGGCAGTTGCTCTCTTTAGCGGAACATTCTGATTAAAGAGGTAATTAATATAAAACTGGTCAAGTTGAGTGTTAACAGATAATTGGTCATATATAAAGTGCCAGTCAAGTAGGTTAATGTCAATGTCCAGCTTTGCATAGTCAATATTTTTGAAGTCTCTGTAGAATATGGGAGGGTCATTTTCGTCAAGATTAAAGTCATAGGTCAAAAATAATAAGTCATGTTTTGAATATCCAGGTACTGAAAGTTGATCGTACAACATTATCTTTGTTTTATCATTCACAAAAGTCAAGTAAAGTATTTCGGATTTTTGTATAGTGTGTGGCACCGTAGAGTTTACCAAGTTCAGTCGTAATGCTTCCATATGTTCTGTCAAGTGACTTTGTCTGAATATATCGCAGTTAAAATCTCCAGTCAGAATTATATCAGTATATGTAAGGGATATGTCAGATATTTTAGTTGTCAATTCGGAATAGTCAATGTTCTGATTAGGTCGATAAATGCATCCTAGTAGTAATTTATTTGAGCTTTTTGTGTCGATCAGTTTTACAAAAATATATTCAAGTTCACTTTCTGGGGGCTGTTTGCAGACAATTTTGGTTAGGATATTTTTTCTTGTGTAAATTGCAACGCATGGCCAATACGATCTGAACGAAAAACATTGTAACCACTACATGCAATTAACAAATCACTACATTCAGAGACGAAACCAAGTTTCAGACACACAAATAACATCTATATTAGAATCGGTAAACATATATCGGAATTCTTCTATTTTCTTTGGCAGGCTTTGTGCATTAATATGGCAAATTTTTAGGCCAGATCTTTGCTTCACCAGAATTCTTAGCAAACCATGGGTATTAGGATTTATGCTTTCTGTGGAATCACCCATTTTAAATGTTCAAATGAAGTAATATTCAACAGCGCAAGAACAGGAAAAAATCCAAAAACACATCTAAAAACACATATTTTAATTAAAACTACTGGTAAAGTATTATTAATTTTACTTGCTATCATTTCTGCGTCACTGCTGCTCTCCTTCTTGATGGCGAAAGGAACAAGTTGGTATCATGGAAAGGTGGTTCATGTTTTCTAGAACAATGATTTCACCGTTTTGGCTTGCCCTGACATGTACTACTCCTTCATAGCAAATTATGTCTTGCCTGATGTCTACCATTCGATAGTATGAAGGGTTTGTTAAGTTATCTCGTGCGATTTTTTTTGGTTTGCTGTTGCGAATGTAGTGCACAATTGCCATCTATATGCCAATGATGCTAAAATTGACCACTTGAAGCAAAAATCATCTTCATTTTTAACACTTATTAAGGCATTTCGAGATTTTATTTTATTGGGAGCTAGTATAAATCTATTTGCAGCGATATGTTCCAATTTAATTATTGTGAGTTCAAAATATTAAAATTTCGTTATTGCCCAACCTGAATCCTTTTCCTGGAATTCACTACTTAGAGTAATTAAAAGGTCAAGGGCATCATTCAGATGTTCATCAATCGCCTCATTTTCATATATAGGCTTATATGATGTCACGAAATGCTTCATCGTTTCCGTTAAGGTTTCTTCATCTGTTTGTTTGACATACAGTCCATATACTTTTAGATTGAACTTCACCGACCTGCACTCATACAGTAACGCACTAATTTGGTTAAGTCCGCTTTGCAATCATTATAAAATTCTTTTAAATCGAGCCGGTCACTTTTATCAGAGTGAACACGATATGATTTTAAAGGAAATCGCGACACCGTTGAAATTACAATAACATTTTCGTTATCCTCGAATTGCGCTGCTGTTGCATTCTTATGCTTTTCTGTCATTATATGACGCATTTCCGTAGACGGCGGATAACTTTCGCCGTAAGTTGTACAGGTGATATTTGGTTTTTCCAGAGAAGTCTCGAATCTAGGACGTTTTCATGCGCCTGACGTTGATGCTTCTTGATAGTTGCTTGACCCTTTGGTCATGAGTACCTCAAAAGCATTTCTACGATCCGAGCATTCCTCATAATGAGCATACCAATCTTTTAAGTCAAAGGACTTAAAGCAATGATCACACACAATTTTAGATGCCAATTTAGTTTTCGATTATTATGTTTTTTTTTTTCAATTACAACCACTTTCACTATTAGAAGAGGACTCAGGGATTTGTGCCTCCTTGAGACTCTATTTATCTAACAGTCACTTGACCGTTGAATGAAAAATGTTCTGTTATTGGTTCCAAACCTGTTTCGAAAACCTCCCTGTGTAATAATATGATGTGAAATTCAACCAATAAATAATTCAATAGTACCTGCATTCTAACTGAAATCTACTTATTCTTTTCGTGTAATCCTCCCTTAGAAAAACCCGGTTGTAAGCGAATCCTATTAGTCTCTTGGGAGAGTGAAATTTCACCAATCAAAGTAAAAACTAACCATTGAAAATAAATATTGTTTAAAATTTATATTGTATTTATTACATATTATTTGTAGAATAATACATAAATTATTTGTATTAAACATAAAAAAGAATATTATTAAAATTACGTCTCGGCTCTTTCTACCGAATCTATTAATTCTGCATAATCTTCGTCGCGAAGAAGTTCCTCGAATCGTTTTCTATCCCCGTCGTCATGATCATCGACCAAATCGAATATACTGTCATCATCCGGGAAGATGAATGAATACATTTCGTCCATCGGAGCAGCAGCCATTAGGTCATCGAGATCATCATACAATACAATATCACTTAAGATGTTCCATTGCGCTATATATTCTTGCGTTTTAATTCCGAATATGAGCGAAAGGTCCACGGAGTCGGGTTGGGAGTCCAGATCTATGGTTGTCTCAGGTTGCGAGCTTATAAAAATAATTTCTAGGTTATCCATCTTCGTTTAGAATCCACTAGTTTGTGAGAAGGCTTGTAGCTGTGAGTAGCTATTATATGGGCATGCAACTATAGGACAGTGTTAGGCATACACACAGACAAAAGAAATTAAAAGGAAAGTAAAAACGAAGAGTCAAGGTCCTAGGCGGACCTTTTACAGAAAAAAACCATTACAAAGAGATAAACGATCTCGAAAAATAGTGCAACAGATTCATTTCAAAGGGATGAAGCACCTGCTTGAGGCTTGTTTGGATCGCTGCAGGCAACCAATCGCATAAGCAGAGAGTGGGAGAGAGTATAAATTGCCCTGGAGAACAGGATTTCCCAGGGGCACAGGATTAATTCTGCTTGCTTCTATGCTGCTTGAGCTCGAGCTCGATGTTATCGCATTTAGCGATTTGATCGCAGCTTGGCTGTCACTGTAGATGTTTAAATGAGTTGCCGTAGTGGCAAATTCACAAAGCCACCCCAAGGCTTCCGTTGATTGCTATGACTTCCGCTTGGAAGATACTGCAGTGATCTGGAAGCCTGAAAGAGTGTCTTATATTTAGCTGTTCGGAGTAGATTTCCCCTCCGATCATCTGTGAAGATTTGTATGGCTCCGTCTGGGCCAGGTGGTCCCTCAAGCCAGTTGTCTCTGTGGGGGATAATTATTTCAAAAAGGAATATCTATGTACTCCCTCCGGAACACAGTAGTCTGTTTTTGTTTGGGACGATCTCGTTTCTGTTTAGGATAGACACCCATTGGTCGGAGTCTGTCAGACGATTTGCTGCCATTTCTGCCTGCTCCGTGCCTGCAAAGTTAGGCTCTGGAGGCATACGATGGCATTTAGCGCATCATTTGGTGTGGTGCGTAGGGTGCTGATGCATACTGATGCATAGGGCGGCAGTTCGTTGTACTTTGCCCAGTTGTTTAGTGATGGTCTTTTTGATAGGGCAGGCCACCACACTGCGACTCCGTAGATAGTATTGGCCTAACTATTGCTAGGTATCCATTGGACTATGCTTGGGTACATGCCACATTTCAAGCCAATTGCCTTTTTGCAAGTGTAGAGGGCTATCGTGGCCTTCTTCACTCTGTCTTTGATATTCAGGTTCCAACACAGCTTCTTGTCAATTACCAACCCTAAGTATCTGGCATTGTCGCTGAAGGAGAGCCTGCATCCGTTTAGTATTGGGGCGTTGAGAGGAGGAACTTTGTATTTGGTTGTGAACAATACAAGTTCCGTTTTCAAGGGATTGACTCCCAGTCCTCGTGACTTTGTCCATTCAGACAGTCGCGTGAGCTTTGCAGTCAATAGATCGCAAAGTCTTTGAGGAAATTTTCCCGAGAAGATGACGTACGCGTATGCTACCACTTTGCAGCCCACCCCTTCCAGGTCACACAGAATCTTCTTGACGGCTATGTTGCATAGAAGGGGTGACAGGACACCACCTTGCGGGGTGCCACTGTTGACATACCTGACTGAGTGGACGATCCCATTGATGAAGTCACCGTCCTGCATGTAAGCAATTGATCAATGTGCATCCACCCCCAGGTCAGTCAGGGCTCCTGTGATGGCCTCTGATATGACGTTGTTAAAAGCTCCCTCGATATCTAGGAAAGCTATTAAGGAGTATTCTTTGACGTGTAGGGATTTCTCTACCGTCGGGATTACTTCATGGAGTGCCGTTTTGCGTGGATTTTCCTTTTCGGTAGGCATGTTGTGCGCCTGACAGGATTTATGGTTGTTCTCAGATGTAGCCCGTCTAGTCTCTCAAAGGTTTTGAGAAGAAAGGACGATAGACTGATTGGTCTGAAGTCCTTTGGGGTTGGGTGTGGGGATGCGTAAACGAAACATTCCTGTCACAGTATTTATTATATGGAGTTTGACAGGAATTTTTCGATTCCGCAGTGCTGGATACTATGCTTGAGGTGTAAGAAATGAAAAGACTTAATGCTAGGGTGGATATAAAATAACGTACGAACTATGAAAAATAATAATAAATGGAAAATGAGGTTCTACCTCCCTCTATTTACATATATACACGCCCCCTTGTAAGGGGGCTGCCTTACACAAGCCAACAAAGAAGAAGAGTACGCGCTCAAAATGTAAGTAAATTTTGTTTTGGTTTTTGTTTAATTGTAATACATAATGAATTTTTTTTTAAGGGTAAATCATTTTAATTTTTGAAGGAACGTCCGTACATTGCGGGCAATTTCACCAAAGGGGACAAGGTGGTTGTGAGCACAGCTTGGGAGGATTTGGCGCTTCAGCTGAATGCTTTGGGCCCTCCAATTAAAACTGCAGAGGAGTGGAGAATTTTTAGTAGATTTAAAAAGGAAATATGACATTTTATTGACCATTGCCTTTTACAGGTATGGAAAGAGGAGGATGGCCATCAAAAGAAAAATTGCTCATAACAGGCGGGAGACCAGAGCCACAGGAGGTGGGCCTTTTAAAGCAGGTGGCGGATGGTGCAAGCTGCAGCAAAGAAAAGCGACAACTGACCACAGGCTGGCTGCAATGGTGGCAGATGAGACTCTGGTCTTAAAAAGAGATAAAGGAGGAGCTGGTGGAGCTCAAGAAAAAGCGCAGGAGATTTAATTAAACTTAATATTAGATAAATTAGTTTTAGCCATAGAAAGGAAATTCAAGTAATTAATTTAGAAATAATAAAAATACATACTTGGCAAAACTAAATACATTTATTTATTAAAAAAACATTGTCTGGTTTCAGCCTGATCGCTTCTTTTGCTCTCTCTCGCTTGCATTAGGGCACGGGCATTCGGCCCGCCTGCCCTTTGACAGTTAATTATTGATCTTCAGAACCATCGGTCCATACCTTTACCAATCCTATTAAATACGCGTACTTGCCGCTACATACTAATAAATTGTTATTGAAATAAAACTTCTCGGCTCTGTTCTCAAATTTAATTAAAATAGCTATTAAAAACGCTCAATAGTTCAAAAACATTAACAAATTTAAAATAAATTAAGTATATCAATATGATTGGGTGATAGACAATTTCGCCGACTAGTTAAGAAAGAAAGGAAGAAATGAGCCAGTATATTTGAACTTGACGATTGCCAAGGAACATGATACAAATAGACAGCGCAGATTCTGTAATGAAGGAAGATGTTGAAGTAGTGCAGAAGCCTTGAGAAGTAGAAATGGCACAAGAAGATTTAAATTCAAAACTTAAGAAGTGGTTTGTAAAGCACAAACCCACGCGTAGTTACGTTTTAGATTTGATAACGATTTTAAATGAGGAGAATTTGAACATTAGGCCATTTTATAGATTCAATTGCAAAGAAAAGCCTGATATAGAGCATATAGGAGCCGCCCCCTATATGCATATAGGTTTATCCAAAGAATTGAATACTAAGCATGATATACTAAGCATTGACGTCAATGTTGACGGTCTTCCCTTGTTTAAAAGCTCTCGATCGCAATTGTGGCCCATTTTAATTAGAGTAAATAATATAAACAAATGTCCGGTCTTCCCGATAGGTATTTTCGGGTCACATCGCGAGACCTCCAACTAAACGACCTGGTGATCATCAAAGAAGATAATCTTCCAGCTAACGAATGGCGCCTCGGGCGAATCCAGAACACATATCCTGGCGCCGATCTCAAGGTCCGAGTAGTCGACGTCTTGACTGCCCGAGGCGTCATCAAACGTCCAATCGCGAAGCTGATACTGCTTCCTATCGAGACTGGCATCCGGTCTAAAACCAAGTAATGCTTGTTCTCTAATCTCCATCTCGTTCCCTTGTTTTTCTTACGCAGCAGTATGGCACCCCATTACATCCCAAGAGCAGAGAGGCCCAAAGGAACGGCATCATTCCGATGCCGCGTATGCCTTCTTCATCTACTATTCTTATTACCCAGTGTTGAGCTAGCGAGCTTTTTCACTAGCTGTTGAATTTAGATTAAATTAAGAAGTCGAGCGGATTCAATATACTTTATGTGTGTACAGTTTATTTGTTAAGCAGGCGAAATATGGGGTGTGTAGGTGTAGCGAAATAAAAGCGAGATGTGCCGGTTAATCAAATCAAAGCGATGAAAATTGAGGACGCAGGGTCTGTTCAGTATGCGAGAGAAGTAATTAATTGATCAAGACGGTAGAACGTGAGTGCGATAATAATGACGATCAATTAAAGACTAAAAGAGGGCAGGCGGACCGAATTGCCCGTGCCCTAATGCAAGCGAGAGAGAGAACGAAAGAAGCGATAGAAGCTCGGGCTGCTGCTGAGAGAGAGAATGCGAGAGAATGGTATAGATGCTGCAGCTGCAGTGGTAAATGAAGGAGATAAAAAGAGGCGACAGAACGGCCGCTTCGTGAGTAATTATAAGCGGTTACAATATTTATAAGCAGTGGGCATGGCAAATAGCAAAGAAAGGTTAATTTGCGCCACTGGCTATTATTTAGGAACTCTTTGGGGAATATCAGGCTGGGAAACCAGACATCCAGGATCTCAGCAATGGTGATGTGCTATTGCCCACGACCACCGTCCTAGTCAAAAATCGTTCTGGGGCTTTCGTTTCTTGCCGAGAACTGCTAGATTCCGGCTCTCAGCTGCACTTAATAACTTCCCGTTTCGCGAATCAGCTTCAGCTACGGAAGATAAAATCATCTAGAACAGTTTCTGGAATAGGCGACTCCAGCCTCGTCACCGAGGCTAGCCTCCGTCAAAATTAGCCTCACTCTCGCTCGTCTACATACTCGACTCCCATCACTGCTGTTATGGTCCCTAATATTACCGATCGCCAGCCAAGCCACAGCATGAACATTCGCAACTGGAAGATTCCTGAAACCATTGTCTCCCGCATATGCTTGCGCACGGCAGCGGCCGTTCTTTCGTCTATCTATCCCGACTTCTTCGTTCCTGCACTTTTCTCGCGCTCTAGCTAACGTTCGTTCTCAGCTTAGCAGCAGCCCAAGCTGCACTTATGCTCTCTTTCTATCGCTTTCTCTCGCTCTCTTCTAAGATGCTTTGCATAGGGCACGAGCAATTCGGTCCGTCTGCCTTGTATTTAGTCTGGTATTGATCTTCGCAACCTTCGGTCTCTATACTTGTACCAATTAATGTACATACGCGTACTGCCGCTACTACATGCCAATAAACTATTATTTTTACTACATCTTCTCGGCCCGTTTATTAAAATAAAAAATCAATAGCTATTGAAAACGCTTAATAGCTCAAGCAGTACTACGTATTTTAATTGCTGCACTGCGCATATAGACTGCTCTGCTGGGAAAAGCAACGCGAAATTGATATAGAAAATGCTTAACAAATGTTGAATAATTTTGTTGAGAATTTTCCTCCTTTCCTATCCTCTGATCCTAGAATGAATTTTCAAGGAAAACAGTCGAAGATAGGTACGTGGCTCCCGGAAGAGAACAAATATTGATAGTATGCTAGGTTCTGAAGAGTAGGAACTGTACTCTCTCAAGGTAGTAAGCCAGATAACTTTTGCTTTTTAAGAGGAGATACTCCTATTCAAATCGAACAAATTTTACTATAGGTAGAAGACTTAAAGACATCAGATGTTTTTATGCCATTGAATTCGACTCAGGTATATATTTTGTCAATTCAGAAGTGCCAAATATCCAGGAAAAGTTTGCTGTAGAAGATTTTGAACGGAAAGCCGTTGCCATGCCATATCAGGGGGAAATAGTTTTAGTTCCATTTTTTCATTTTTATTAGGTTTTTGCTATCGTTACTTATTTAAATTTGTAGGTATTATGTCTTTTGTATTAAAAAAAAACAAAAGGTGGTGTCCGTAGTCCGTAGGCGTGATTTAATTGCGAATCGGGCATATCTATAGTGCCGGCGCTATAGATATCTTTGGAAGATTCACCAGCCTGTTTCGAAAACAAAAAAAAAAACAAAAAAATAGTATTGCATTACATTCATTTAACAAATCGAGCATCAGAGCAATCCAGCAACATCAAGCGCTTTGTGTTTGCTTCATTATACCATTCGTGTTGTTGATATAATATTTCAGTATTGACCTATTGTTTTTCTAGAACCTCATATAAAAATTAGTGCATTCCAAAAGGTAGGTATCCATCCAGGGCTAAGAAATTTAAGACTCAGGGCCAGCCAGATTGTTGTTGTACCTGTGGAATGTTAACTGTATTATCCGGCTCGAAAGACGCTGGATTGGCTATCCGTCACACTTCCTTTGATTGTCCATTCCGTTGCGCATTTGCGCGTTTATTTCAGATTTCTTTTACAATTTTCACACTTAAAAATATATTTCTTTTTCTTCCGCGTGTTCTTCTTCTTCTTTTCTTAAGTCAAGTGATCATACACACCCATCGATATTCAGTTATCGCCATAAACTATCGGTTAAACAATATTCATTATATAAAGTAAAATATCGATTGTGAGACTAAACTAAAATAATAACTTTTTCAACACAGATGATACCCAAATTTAGTTTTAATACAAATTAGGTTGGGTAAGGTTGTCCCGGACGGCCTCACGCGGGCCACGTATAGGCCAATATGGCCCTTAGTTGTCCGGAGAAGTGCGTATGGACCTTCTGAGTGTTTTACGCGGTTTCGAAGTCCGTGAGGATGGAGGAGATTTTCGCAAAGTCAAGAAGTTCCCCTGGCGTCCTCTTGGATGCATCTTCCAGCGATGCCAGTATCGGGCCGCCAAGCTGTTTGTTTCTTGCCCCTGAGAGAGAGAGCCAGGTATTTGCAGATTAGATGTTCCAGGGTTTCGATAGCCCCATTTTCATCACATTTCCTGCAGTTGCCACTGTAGGTGATGCCTAGTTTGACGTGGCAGTGTGAGTGTACCCATTAGCATCCTACAGTCAGTATTCCCTGAGTAGGGGTTTGTATTCCTCATTGATTATCTCATCGTTCGCCAGTTTGGCGATTTTGAAGAATTCTTTGAGGTTGTTTCTTTGAAGCGATAAGTCCCGGTTCCACCAGAGTGGTTTGGTTCTCTTTTTCGTTCTCGAGGGTGGGCATGCTGCGTGGAACGCATCCAGTAGCTCCTTGGGGAGGGTCTCTAGGGACGTTTCAATTTCGTCCGGGAATTCACTGTGCCCGGACGAGTCGCGAGCTTCGAAGTAACTGTATTTTTAAACTTTTCCCAGTTTGTGTTCCGGGGGTTTCTAAAAACAGTTATCTTCGGAGAGTGTTTAAATTCGCACTTGAACTGAATGTACTTGTGGTCTAAAAAGGATGGTCTTTCAAGGACTCTCCAGCCTTTTGTCTGTCGTATGCGCAGTGGCTATACGTAATTAATATTACATAGCGCAAGCCAACTCCAACCTTCGCCTGAATCAGCAGGTTCAGGGGAGGCAGCCCACCCTACGTAACATGTCTTTATTGTACTTATACTATACATAGCATATTTATACAAATTGAAAAGCTTAATATTTGTAAGCTTAATATCTTCCAGGCATTAAGCTGCAAATATAAAGGTTCTGGGTCCGATTTATAGCTGCATTTGCCAGCTTTTCAGAACTGCAAACCGGATATAAGATACTGAAGTTATGTGAAAAATAAAAGCACTATCTCTGCAAAAAAAATTTTAAAAATATTAGATTTTAAAATATTCTTTTAAGAAAACTACACCATAAAAAAACCATAATTCGTTAAAAAATGTTCAACCCTGAAATCTATAAGAAAAAGTCATTTTGGGCCACAGCCTAATCGTCGTGTTGACTAGTGTTATATTAATCTAGGTTTCATTTCGGTAATTTCTTTATTTTCCTCTGCCTACTGGTCCGAGGCAGCCAGAAAATAAAATTCGATATTCGTTCAGTTTTTTCTCATAATGGCCGTCATCTATCTCATAATCCTCTGCTCACAGGTCCGAGGCAGCCAGAGTGTGAGTAGATCTTTTTTGTATGTGTGTGGGTGCGCCGTTCTCTAGATAAAATCTACTGCGCAGTTTGTTGCAGCCGTCTTTTTCTCAGCAGAAGAAAAATACTTGTTGACTCGCTGTAAACCTAGAGGAAAGAAAGGAAAGAAAGGGCGGACATTCAGAAGCAGCCGAAATGCTACAGTTCAGTTCTTTTTTCACCAGGATCATTCAGACGCGCTGTTCGCAAATCGGTTGCAAGGCTCTTACAGCCAGTTTCTTTTTCTTTTTCCGTCGGTAAATTAACATTCGAATCGGGCTTATCAATTAGTGAATCTATCAGTGACCCAACTAGTTAATTCCTCCGATTAGGGAAAACAATCTTCGGAATATCCGGGATTCCTTCCATACGGTGTATTGTTTTTTTTTTTTTTTTTTTTTTTATCATTTATTATTGGGTAAAAGTAGATTATAACTAAAGGTGGAAAAAGGGGGTGGTGCCAGAAACCTGCGGGACTGCCGCCAAGCTTTGCTTTGCAGGGGACTGGCGGGTCGATTTAGACCCCTCCTTCGTTGCCGTTGCGCAGCCACTCCAGCTCTCTCAGCTTCCGCATGACCTCTGATGCGTACTCAGATACTCGGGACCAGTAGTCTTCGCTGCGAAGCATCTCGCTCGTGAGGGCACCCGCGCTAAGCGAGTCTCCACCTATGTTCAACCGCTGCTCTGCGAACCTTGGGCAGGTGAAGAGTATATGCTCCGCGGTCTCCACGACGCCGCACATCGGGCAGTTTGCGTCGTCGTCGTGCCCGAATCTATGGAGGTAGCTTCTAAAGCAGCCGTGCCCGCTTAGGAGTTGGGTTAGCCAAAAGTTGACTTCTCCATGCCTCCTGTTGACCCACCTACTGATGTCCGGAATTAGGGTATGAGTCCATCTTCCCTTTTGTGATGTGGCCCAGCAGTTCTGCCACCTAGCTAGGCTACGGTGTATTGTCTGTGACTTCACGTCTGTTTGTTTGTGTGGCAGCCATAGTTGTTGCATTGTTAGGGGCAGAGCGAGCTGTGATCGAGCAGTTGTGAATGTAGTTGTTGCTGGTGGTTGATTTCTGCCGTTGCATTTGTTATTTCCACCTGCACTGGCCTTGTGTGGCTACTTAAGTTTGTGTAACTGCTTGTGTTTTGCTTGTGTATTGCTTGTGTATTCAGTGCTGGTTCAATTATAATGATGTCGTCGTCATCCGCTGGATCGACAGTGGTTCCAAACATAGAGAGATGTCGTTCTCTTCTGCTCAGCGTCAAATCAATCACAGCCGTGCGTTCGACTGGGGAATGTAGTAGCCTATTTCTTGGCAGAATAACATCAATGTAATAATTAAACGCCGGCGGGTCCAAAACATACCCCATGCTAATCAAAGTTCTGCGATCCGGTCCTATCCGGTCAACGGGACGTCGGGGACCGGGGAGGGGCGTTATATCCCCCATCGTTAAGCCAAGGGGAAATCTGTGGCCAGCGCGGGAGCCATCTAGTGCAGACCGAGAAGCCGTAGAAGCGATGGCGAACGACAGAAATCCGATGGAGAAGATGACTGAGGAGGCAGTCTTTGGAAAGCGCCACGCTCTTTGCAGATCACCACCACCGTCGGCACCTGCGAAAGCCCATGGCTGGAGCGTGTTTCAGTTCAGACCAGACTGCATGGAGAAGGAGCGACCGCACTCCGACCCACTAGAGTTGCTAAAAACCCTGGGCACTCGGGCTAACGAACTGGTCCAAAGAATGAACGGCCAGCGGTACGTGGACATCCCAATGAAGGACCTAGCGCTGAGCGTTGTAGCCTTGCAGGCGCTTGTGCTCAACAGTTTCGACAAGCTGCCCAACAGGTCAATCGGGACCACCACTATTGGCACCCAAACTGCTGCGAAGCCGTCTCTCACCGGCACAAAGAGGCTGCGCGAGTCACCGCAATTGACTGCTGAGCATACCACGAGACAGAGGACCACAAAGCTGAGGCAAGCGTCAACCCAAGCTGAGCTGACGGCGCTAGACCAGGGCGAGAAAATTCCCTCTGGAACAGTGGACCACGGTGCCATTCCAGCCGCTAGAAAGCAACTCAAATGGCAACAGGTGGGACCCAAGGCGCAAAAGAAAGCGGAGCATCGCCAGCGCGAGCCGAGGCTAGACGCAATTATAATTCAGCCCCAAGGAGATCTGAGCTACAGTGATATTCTTCGGATGGTCACTAGGCGCGAGGACAGTAAGCTCCAAGAAGTGAGCGAAAATGTCAACAGAATCCGGAGGACGGCTAAGGGCGAACTCCTGCTCGAGCTAAATGGCGCGAGCAAGAGCAACACTGCGAGTCTCAAGGATGTGACTAGCGAGGCATTGGGCACGCAATCGGGTATCAGGGCGGTCACTGATGAGCTCTGTGTGGAGATCAAAGATCTCGACAGCCTTGACAGGACATCGATGGGGAAGCTTAAAGTCGGGTGGACAATCTGTCGGCTCCGGGAGCGGATGTCTGAGAGACGATGCTACAGGTGTCTTGAATTCGGACATCTAGCAGTCAGGTGCAGGCGCACGGTGGACCGCACCGGATGCTGCCTCAGGTACCAGGCGTACCAGGGCACAAAGCGGCTACCTGCCAGAGCGACCCAAGCTGCTTCATCTGCATAGCTAGCAGGCGGAAGGAGACGCACCACTACGCGGGCAGCTCAAGATGTCCTGCAGTCAAAGGTGGATCCAGTATACCGACGCAATGATGAAGCTACTGCAGCTTAACCTTAACGACTGCGCTGCGGCCCAAGACCTGCTGAGCCAGACCGTACGGGAAATGGCAATAGACCTCGCAGACATTAGCGAGCCATATAGAACGAAGGAGTCGTCTGGCTTCATCCTAGACGCCACCAAAAAGGCAGGGCTGTGGATTTGTGGCGACACATCGATGCAGTTTACCGACATTATCCGTGCAGTTGGATTCGTCCGTGCAAAAACTGGGAGTATGTGGACTTATAGTGTCTACCTCGCCCCAAGCTTATCCCTTCACGAGTTCGCAGGTATCCTCGACAACCTAGCGGCCGATGTCAGAGGCCGACACCCAGTGGCTATTTGAGGCGACTTCAACGCATGGGCAGAGGAGTGAGGAAGCGTCGCCTACACGGCGAGCGACCACCTGGTAATATTCTGCCATATTGGGCAGCAGAGAGGTACGAGACAGCCAGCTCCGCCCAGATGGAAATGCTTCCGCGCCGACAGCATTAACAAGGAGCTGTTCACGGATCTGTTCACGGAACCTTGCAACGGGTGGAAATGCGGAATGCTTGGCCAACCACGTCATGGGGAACCTGGAGTCAGCCTGCGACGCCACTATGGCCCAGAGGAGGCACTACGGCCGTCTCCAGCCACCCGTCTTCTGGTGGAACGACAGTATAGCCCAGCTACGCCGAGAATGCAACCACGCACGAAGCCGCAGCCAGCGCTCTCGCGGTAACCCCCTATTTGGGCATACAGGTTGAGAGGAGGCTGATGCTGTATGACATGCAGACCGGCACGAAGCAGCACGCTGTGACAGGTGGCTTTCCGCAGGGTGCGGTGCTGGGCCCACTACTCTGGATCGCGATGTACGACGGCATTCTGCGATTGAGCCTCCCCTCGGAGTGCACGTGGTGGGCTTCGCGGACGACGTAGCCATATTGGTCCAGCCGTAAGATGGTAGAGACGGCCAGCATCACGGTCGCAAATACAACAGTAAGTCCAAGAGAGCGGTGAAGTACCTGGGCGTCATGATTGACACACGGCTCTGCTTCCCAGAGCACCTGGCATACATGAGCGCGAAGGCGGCATCCAGCTATGCTGCCCTCTCAAGGATAATGCGCTGGATAAGCGTGACATCAGCAATGCCAACGAGATCGAGCAGCTGCACCGCAAGTGCCGTTGTCTAACCAACCTGTAATACTCCTCTATCTCTCCATCTGTCTCTCTTTCCGCTTAGCCGTGTTGTGGCTCCTTTGTCACCCCCACTCACTCTCGTTATCCAACCAATATCTCATATTCTCTCTCTCTTGTCTGTAGATTCGAAGAGATGCGCATGCGCTATGAGCGTCGTGATCCCCGTGCCGACGACCTGCGCGAAATTTCCGAGCTGCGCACGCGCTGCGAGAGCCAGGAGCGGGACCTGTACGTCCTCACAGATCGTTTGCGTGAAATGCAGAACCAAATGTCGGAGATGCAGCAGAATGGCAAAACCGTCAGCAAGTCGATCAAGAAGCCCCCGCCCAAGACATTGCCCACCAGCTGTGACGTCATTTATGAGGAGAACGAGGAGCGGGAGTCCCCCGAGCACGAAGCAGACGCTGACGAAGACGAAGAGGAGGAGGAGGAGCCGGAGCAGGAGCCCAGCGACACGGAGTCGAACCACACAATTGAGGTCAATGGCAAGGATCCCTGCCTTAATGAGGACGACGCCCACCTGATGACGGCTGTCTAAACGATTTTGATCGATCTGTCACTTCCAAACCAAACATTTTTGGCTGTTTTTTTTTTTTTTAATAAATCCCAATAGGTGGCCCAGAGGGTCAGCGGGGGACCAAAGTCTTGGCACTGAACCGCGCGAAAACAAAAGAAAAAACCAAACCAAACCAGAACGAAATAAATTTAAATATTTTTAACAGAAAATTTTTACATTGTTTTTAAATATTAAACGGATTCTACACCATATTTACATGGCAGGCCTTAACAGTTCATTAACAGTTCAGATATTCTCTCTGTTGCTCATTTGTTGAGCGCAAAAATAAGTCCGAGAGCGTAAAATCGCTCTCTTTGGCTCTGCATGGTATGTTAATTGTTAGGGTGGATATAACATCTTATCTTTTTTTACCTTGCCTCCCTGACAGCATGTTTTCCAGCAACATTTGCCGGTCCACAGCAACATTTTGACGTCCCCAGCAACATATTTAGGTCCCTGGGCACATTTGAACGACCTTGCTCTCGAACATGCTTCAACATGTCCAATCGGTCCCGTTTTTTTGAATCGAGTGGTTGTAACGGTTGAACGGCTGTTTCGCGAGTCTCGCGACAAAATAAAGAAGGAAAGGCAGTAAAAGCGGGTAAAGTCGGCCTAGGAAACGGAAAATTACAATTGAAATTAAACCGAAGTAAAAACTATTCAAGAAAAAAAAAACAAACCGTTTAAGAAATTGTGATAATAATTTGTTGATTTTTTGTTAATATCGCGCTGCATCAACGTGGGTGGCAATCGAAATAGTAATAACAAATAAACGAACGCTGCCGGCTGCAATTATGAAAAGGTAGAACGCAACAACAAAAGGGAGGAGCAGCTGCAAGCTGAAGCGAGAGATTTTGTTGCATTGTTGTTTCCATGCCCCACGATGTCCCCCAATTAATCTGCCGGCAGAGAGGTCGTTGGCGCTAAGGTCACGCAGAACCCAACCCAACGGAGCAAGTGACAAACAAAACAACAACTAAAAAAACAAGATCAAAAAGGAGAACAGAACCAGCGTTCTCTTAGTTCTCCCACCCACGCTCTAAACAACAGCAAAAACAACATGCGTGTGTGTGTGTCGCATGGCTCAAGCAAACGGTTAATCTTCATAGCTGAGCGCGTTTTTTTTTTTTTTTTTTCCATGCATACGCCATGGTGGGTGAGAATCTTTAAAAGACGTGACCGACCCGTACCAGTCAACGAACTGGACTACCCCTCCGGGGCTACCCACCTAAACTCACCACACACAGCTACGCACCTCATTCCCCGCGGGATCACCGCAAGGTATTACTTCGCGGGGATGGGTTGCCTACTTTAGGCACTCTCCGCCAAGCGTCGCTCCCTTTCGCATCTTCTCAGATCGCTCTGGATGTCTATAAGGGTGTGGCAGACTCGCTTCCAATTCTCCTCGGACTCCGTCATGTAGGCCATCAGCTCCTCTGGTGGTGGGACGAACCATGTTCTTGAGCGGTACCTCGTGCAGTGGTAGATCACATGCTCCGGATCCTCGCTCTCCAGCGGGCACTCGGGGGTGTCATCGTGTTTAAACCTGTGCAGGTACTTCCTGTAGCCTCCGTGGCCCGTCAGAAATTGGGTCAGGTGATAACTCACCTCTCCGATTCGCCGCCCTATCCATGGCTCGATGTCTGGAATAATCCTGTGGGTCCATCGTCCATTAGTGGATGTGTTCCACCTTGCCTGCCATGTTGCTATCGACGCCAGTCTTGCCGATGCTCGGATGGTTTCTGCCATTCTACCTAGCTCCGGGCGCTCTGCGTAAAGCTGCGTCATCTCCGTCGCTAGGATGTCCACCGGTACCCGTGAGGACAAGGGCAGCATCATCTGACACCGTCCTATATCCGGACACAACTCGAAGAGCACAGAGCCTGTAGGGCACTGACAGCTTCTTTCGGAGACTCTTGTTACCGATTAGGACTGACGACCACACCGGCGCAGCATACAACAGAATAGAGGCCACTACTCTTGACAGGAGTAGCCGCCGGCCTGCCTTTGGGCCCCCAATGTTGTGGAGAATCCTCGACAGGGCTGCCTGCATCCTGGAGGCTTTCTGGCTGACGTACTCGAGGTGGGCACGGTAGCTCAATCGGTTGTCCAGCATCACGCCAAGATATCTTATTGAGTCCTGCGACTTAATAGTCGCACTTCCCACGTCGAAAGACGACTACTCCACCTTTTTCCTACTCGTGATGAGAACAGCCTCCGTTTTATGGCCGGACAGGTCTATTCCTGCACTCTTCATCCATCTGGACACGATCCGGACTGCCTCCTCGTCGTCGCCTCTATCGCCTGGAGCTCCTTGGCCACTACGACCAGTGCTAAGTCATCGGCAAAGCCAATCAGCTGGCATCCCTGCGGAAGCTGGATTCTCAGGACGTCGTCATACATTATGTTCCACAGAAGAGGTCCTAGAACTGACCCTTGTGGAACTCCGGCTGTCACCTTGTAGAGCTTCGGTCCTTCCTCCGTTTCGTACCTCAGTACCCTATCCGACAGATAATTATCTATTATCCGGAGCAGGTAGGTGGGGATTCCTATTCTTCCGAGGGTCTCCTTGATTCGGGTCCAGTTCGCCGAGTTGAACGCATTTCGGATGTACAGGGTCACAACCGCGCAGTACTCCTTCGTGCGTCCTTCTCCTCGATTACCGCTAGTAGTCTGGAGTACAGGATCCTCTCCAAGACTTTACCGACGGTATCCAGCAGGCATATCGGGCGGTATCCTGACGGTTCCTCCGGGGGCTTATTTCCTTTTGGCAAAAGGATTAGGCGCTGCACCTTCCACTGCTTGGGAAAAACTCCTTCCTTAGGCATCTGTTGTAGGTGTCAACAAATACTTCCGGTCTGGTGGTTGCTCCAAGCTTTAAAGCCTTGTTGGGGATCCCGTCTGGTCCTGGGGCCTTTTTGCCTCCTCTAGGCGCATTGCAAGTTGCAGAGCCAGGCTATCTGCCGTTTCCCCCATTGGATTCCAGTTGGCGTCGCGAAGACTCCCTGAACGTTTCCACGTCCAAGTGGTCGTCCTTCCATCTGGGCCCGGTAGTCTTCGCACGCTGTCTCCTTCGACTTTCTCCGCAGTCGAAATGGATCGCCTGGTGGTCGCTGAACGTAAACTCCTCGCTTACTCTCCATGTAGATTTCCTACAGAGTGAGCTGCTCATGAACGTAAGGTCTATAATAGACCCACGTCCCGCCTTGAAGTACGTCAGCTTCCTTCCGTCGTTCACAAGCACCACATCCAGGGACGCAAACTCTTCCAGCAGACACGCGCCTCTGGCGTTAGTCTCTCTGCTACCCCACTCCACTGCCCACGCATTAAAGTCGCCCGCTATCACTAGGGGCGCTCTGCCGCGCGAGTCTTCTGCTATTTCTGCTAGCATCTTCTGGAAGCGCGCTAGGTCCCAACTCGGCGGAGCATAGCAGCTGTAGAAGGTGTCCCCTCTCAGCTTCGCTGTGACGAAATCGTCGTTGGCTGCGCATATCTCCCGTGGGGGGGTTTTACAGCCCAGATGGCTGCCTTCCCGCATCTGCTGTTGGTCCAGCCGCTTCCCGGTATCGTCCTGTATGGCTCACATATGAGTACGACGTCCGTCTTCCGCTCTCTAACTGCTTGTCTCAGGAGAGACTGTACAGCTTCGAAGTGGTTGAGATTCAGTTGAGTGCATCTCATGCTGATCTCTTCGACAGGGCGCTCCTAAACAGGGGGCATCTACCGCTGCCGGCCACGTGCTTCCAGTCGGCGCTCTTCCCCTTGCAGAGCATGCACTGTGGCTCCGAGTCGCAGTCTTTTGCTAAGTGGTCCTCCTTACCGCATCTCCTGCACAGCTTTGATCTATCGAACTCGCTCCTGCACTGCCGTGCCATGTGCCCAAATTCGTCGGAAGCACTTGGTGACGCTAACCCGTTCGCGGAGTCTGCATCTAACCCAGCCTACCCTCAGCACTCCCAGCTTAAGCGCCGTTTGAGCGCTCTCCGCTGGGAGTCTGATTGTGGCCGTCTGCGTTCCTCCGTATGCCTTCCGCAATTGGATGTCCTCTGCCGTTAACTCCGTGAGGCTTACCTGGCTTCTCATTGCGTCCACTATATCATCCCTAGTGGTGATCTCGTCGAGGTCCCTGCATTCGAGACTCACCCGATGCGTCAGGGTACGGACTTCCGTCTCGGTCTCCTGTCCCGACTTGTTGAGCTGCAGCAAGAGCTCTCCTATTTGCGTCCTCCTTGTCCTGGCGACCGCGTCTCCGAGTCCGTGAAGGGTTTCATCCGTCTTCACTTTTCGCAGTATTTCCGCGTAGCTGGATTCGCCTTTCGTGGAGATTATTATGGCGTCCGGTCGCATCTTCTCCACGAGAGCTCCGGGCGGCTTTTCCCTCTTCTTCCTTCCGCGTCGGTTGGCCACGGTCCGGAAAGGAATCTCCGCGGGCGCTTCGTTCTCCATTTCGATGGGGGCGTCGTTTCCAGATGCTACGCCTGGCGTGGTCTGTGCCTCGACTGATGCCTTGCTTCTCTTTGTCCTTGGTGTTGGCGCACCTGCAGCCTGCTTACTCTTTGGCTCCGGAGCCGTTCTAAAGAACGGGGAGGTCTGAGAGGACTGGTGAGTCCTGATCACCGCCTTGGCTCCTTCGTCATGTAGCTGGATGGCTACCAGCTCATACAGCACCCGTATGCTCTCGATCGAGTCCCGCATAGGCTGGTGTATAAAGCGCCTCTTCCCATCCTCGAGCATCTCCACAAGCTGCGTGATTTCTCTTCCGAGATCACGTAGTGCTGTGCTGCTCTCCTGCTCCTGGCGTTGCACCGGTTCCGTGCGAGCCGTCGGAGGCGCGTCAGTCCGTTCGCCGGTTGGGGTTCTTGCCATCTGGTTGCTTTTAGTAAAGCCGTCTACCTTTTCTGTGTGTTTTTTTTTTTTTTTTTTTTTTTTTTGTGTTGTGTGTGTGTGGAAGCTCTATGCCGACTCAGCGCCTAATGGCGCCGAAGTGTGGGACTCTAACCCACTAAACCAATCTAACACACCAACCCCGGTCCCGGCGGAACTGTCGCGAGATATTACTTCGCCGGGGGGAAATGCCTATACGCTCATCTATTTTAGACTATGTCTATCTCCTTCCCTTGCGTGCTCTCTCTTCGCGACGCAGCTTGGTAGTCATCACTGTGGCCATGTTGCTTATCGCAGCCCAGTTTTCTTCTGACTCCAGTAGACATTGCGCTAGGTTTGCCACTGATGGCGTCCTTCCAAGCTTGTTGGTGAGGACTACCCGATCTTGCTCGAACCTTGGACATTCAAAGAAACAATGTTCCGCGTCTTCGGTGACCCGTGTGCAGAGCATAAAGAAGGGGTCATCCTCGTGCAGATAGGATTTAAAGCATCCATGTCCTGTCAGCAATTGGGTCAGGTGGTACTCCACTTGTCCATGGCTACGGCTCAGCCAACTCTGCAGGTCGGGGATTAGCCTATGTGTCCAACGCCCTTTGCTGCTGGAGTCCCAGGCGCTTTGCCATTGCCGTATTGTGCGCTGCCTCACGTCGCCTCTGGTATCCTGGTCGCTAGTCCCTAGGTTACGTTGTGCCCTTATTCCTTACAGGGGAGAGGGATCATCCCCTACCACTAGTGCTGCGTCTTGCGATACCGTTCGAATGCCAGCTCTAGGCGCACACTTGGACTGCGTTGCATTCTCGGGCATATGTTTTCTGTCATCGCCCATATGGTGCCGCACACATTATTCACGCCGCCAAGAGCTTCCGTCTTGTGTTTGGCCTCGCGTGTTTGCCATTATTCGAGATAGGGCAACTGCCGTCTTACCGGCTTTGCTGCTTGCATGCTCCATGTGGTGCTTGAAACTGAGTCTATGGTCAATCATGACCCCCAGGTACTTCAGGCTTGGACTAATAGCTAATAGTGGAGTCACCTACTTGGATTGTGGCCGTCTCAACTATCTTTCTGCTGCTTATGAGCACCGCCTCTGTCTTATGGGTGGCTAATGTTAGGCCTCTCCCGGAAAGCTATGTTTTGGCTTGCTCTACGGCGTCATTGCAGATTCTTTCTGCCTCTTCTTTATACTTTGCCACTGCGACTATTGCTATGTCGTCGGCAAAACCTATCACCGTGGCCCCCATTGGCATATTCAGCTGTAGGATTCCATCATACATGATGTTCCACAGCAGCGGTCCGAGTACCGATCCCTGGGGAACACCTCCAGTGATTTGGTGCTCACGTGTCCCCGTGTCTGTCTCAAATATGAGCACTCGGTCTCTGAGATAGTCAGCGATGATTATCTGTAAATACGGCGGTACTTGGAAGTTTCCAATGCTTCTAGTATGTGGTCCCAACTGGCAGAGTTAAACGCATTTTGGACGTCGAGTGTTGTCACTATGCAGTACTCTTTGCTCCCATACATCCATCGGGTGCCCTCTATAGCTCGCTTTGCTATCTCACATACCTCGCCGATTGCGTCCACAGTGGAGCTGCCTTTGCGGAACCCATACTGTCTCGGCGAGAGTCGACGCGTTACAGCTGCCTCCAGCCTTGTGTGGATTATGCGCTCGAGGATCTTACCCACTGTGTCTAGCATGCAGAGTGGTCTGTAAGATGATGGCTCCTCGGCCGGCTTGTTCCCTTTGGGTATAAGGACAAGCCGCTGTCGCTTCCATGGTCTGGGGAATATTCCTTCGGACATGCACGCGTTGAAGAGTCCCACATAGGTTTGTGGATTTGTCTCCATCGCAGTGCGGAGTACGGCATTTGGGACCCCATCAGGTCCCGGTGCTTTGCCGTCCTTGGTCCGAGTTAAAGCTTCGAGGATTTCTGCTCCTGTAGTGGGTTCTATTTCAAGTGGCGGAATTCCTTCCGTCACTCTCTGGGCTGACACTGGCTCTGGAAATAGAGTTCCCACTATGTTTGCCAGCAGATCTGCCCACATTGGTGGCGGGGAACTGCAGGTGTTTGGCCCCCACTGAGAGTGCCACGTCGTCAGCGTAGCAGGTCATATGGCAGCCGGCTGGAAGTGGAATCCGCATAACTCCATCATATGCCCCGTTCCACAGTAGAGGGCCCATCACCGAGCCTTGGGGAACTCCTGCCGAGATGGGGTGGGATTGAGCCCCACTCGCCGTGTCGTACTTGAGGATCCTGTCCTCAAAATAGCTTCTAGCCATCGCCTGGAGGTATGGTGAGCCCTTCTGGCTCAGCGCGTCCGTTATGCACCCCCACTTCACCGAGTTGAAGGCATTCCTGATGTCCAGGGTGACAATCAGGCAGTACTCCTTCTTGCCACCCTTCCAGCGTGTTCCTTCTACAGCCTCGGATGCGATGCGGACCACCCTGCCTATGGCGTCCACCGTCGATACCCCTTTCCGGAAGCTGAACTGGTTCTCTGAAATGCCTCCCGACTCTTCAAGCGCGCTCTCCAGCCTTGAGCAGATAATCTGCTCCAAAGTCTTCCCCAATCCGTCGATCAGACATATCGGTCGATATGAGGAAGGGTCGTCTGGCGGCTTTCCGGGTTTTGGGATGAGCACTAGGTGCTGGGTCTTCCACTGCCTTGGGAAAACTCCTTCGCGTAGGCATTGAGTGAACGCACGCGCAAACTCGTGCGGCTTAAACGAGATCGCCAGCTTTACTGCCCTGTTGGTGATTCCATCCGGGCCAGGAGCCTTATTTGGCTTCATCTTCCTCGCTGCCGACAGTAGCTCCTCGGTCGTCACTGGCTCCACCTCGTGTGGCGGCTGGAGCGCGTCGACTCCTTGCGTGTGGTTGCTGGTGCAAGTAGGAAACAGCGCTTCAACGATAACCCGGAGTTGATCTGGGTCCGACGGCGCTTCTGCTTTACTGGCGTGTAATCGCTTCGTCACCATTTTGTATGCTCTTCCCCATGGGTCATGCTCGGCTGCGTCGCACAGCTGCAAGAAGCACTCCCGCTTGCTCCTCTTGATGGCTGTCTTCAGCGTTTTCCTGGCCGCTCCATACGCTACGTGTAATCCCGGCCAGTCGCTGTCACTCCGTCTGCGTGCTCTCTGGTAACGCCTTCTGGCCGACAGGCAGGAGCGCCTCGCCTCAGCTATCTCGCCGCTCCACCAATAGGTCGGCAGCTGCGTGCCCCCGAACTTCCTCCTTCGGGTCATGCTTGCGTCGCATGCGAGCAGAAGCTGGTCTGAGAGCTGGTTGGCCATCTGCTGCGCCGAGCCTTCCAAGGTCACACCGCCCATCGCCTCCAGAAAGTCTGGAATGCGAAGCGTTTCTCCTTTGTAGGCTAGCCTCTGTGCTGTCTGGTTCTGTGTTCGTCCAAGTCCGCCGCCTATCGAGAACACCAGAGCCTCGTGGTCGCTGGCAGTGTACTGATTACACAGACTCCATCTGGCCAAGGGGGAAAGGGAGCTCGTGACGAACGTGAGGTCGATCACCGAGCCTGCACCTCCTCGGTTGAACGTATTTGCCGATCCTTGGTTCAGCAAAACCACGTCGAGCGTCGCGAAGGCCTCCAGGAGGGCCTGACCCTTCGCTATTGCGTCCGAGCTGCTGGTTTTGGAGATATCGCTGCCCCACTCCTGGGCCCACGCATCTCCCGCAATTACGACAGGCTTGCGGTCTCTGGCATCGTCCACCAGCTCGTCTAAGGCTGCTGCGAAGCTATGGCGACTTGAGCTTGGTGGGAGGTAGCAACTATACACCCACAGACTCGCCAGTTTGGCCCGCACAAAGTGTCTATACGCTACGCATGATGTCGGCCGTATGCATGGTCTGCCACAGGACCATATCGCTGATTTCCCCGACGAGCTATCGACCCAACATCCGTCTGCTGGGGATCGGTATGGCTCGCTGATGATGGCGACATCCGACCTTTGCTCCCGCACCGCCTGAGTGAGCAAATCGCTTGCTGCCTCGCAATGGTTTAGGGTGAGCTGGTAAAACCTAAACATGCTGGTTGGCTTTCTTGCTCTCCTTGGCTGTCATGGGACACCTCTGGCTTCCAGCAGCGTGGTTGTGCGGCTTCCCTTTTCCAGCGCAATAGAAGCATTTCGCCTCCTTACGGCAGTCGCGGATTTTGTGATCTTCAGCACCGCAACGGAAGCACCATCCGCTTCTGTCCACTGTACTGACACAATTCGCTGCGATGTGCCCAAGCTCCAGGCACTTGAAGCATTTCAATGGCAAATTACGCTCCCTTATCCTGCACACAGACCAGGCCACCTTAATCTTCCCAACGGCCAGAATCTTTCTTGCCTCGATCGCAGAGAGGCTGATAATGGCGCGTTGCGTGCCTCCATACGCTGGACGCATACTTTTTATGGCTGCTTCATCCAGCGTGGCGCCGAGCTGCTCCTGAAATGCCTGCTTCAGGTCATTTGCTGTGGCCATCTCGTCCAGGTCTACCACTTCAAGCCTCGTCTGCTGGGTGAGAGCTCGCGCCTCCACCTTCCCTTGCAGGGCAGTGCTGATGCTGTCTCTCAGCTGCTGCGTTGTCTCAAGGGTAGCGCCATTTAGCTCCAGCAAGAGTGCTCCTTTGGCCTCTTCCCAGCTTGCCGGCTTGGTGTGGCGTGCAGGTAAGTACTGCAGCAATACCGTGGCTCGAACTTAAGCTCGTTTGTCCTTTTTCCAGGCTGAGTCCTGTGTCAATTAATGTTTTGTACGGAGCGGACCAAAATCGCGACCGCACTCACTAATTCACAAAATCTCTCTCTGTGTGTGTGTGTGTATGTGTGTTTGTGTGTTTTATCGCAAATTCAATTCAATTGCGATAATAATAATACAATTTATTTGCTGCAATTTGTTTCTATGCGAGAGAGTTTGGAAATTTAGTGGCTGTCCGTTGGCAAATTATAATTATGTGCCTGGCTGCTTCCTCTGCCTGGCTGCTTCCTCTGCCTGGCTGCTGCCTGCTGCTGCCTAAATTGAAATTATATGTAATTATATATTATATTAAATACACAAATTCACGCACAAATAACACCAACAGCTCTTCTTTAACTGAATGGGCTCAGACTTGAAGCCATTAAATTAACCGCTTGATAACAATGGCAGCAGGTACATGGCTACCCCATTTTTTTCGGGGGGGTAACTACTGTGGATGGCAAACACAGCCGACAGCAGACATTGGCTCACAAATATTTATGGCACTAATTTTATTTGTCAAACTTACAGAAGGAGCAGCGCGCAGGCAGCGCAAATAAATGTGTCTGCGAACCGATGGAGAGAAGCGCACAGATAGACAGTCATATAAACAAAGGGACATAAAACTCATACGACATGTGGGCCGGGCTGGCACTCGGGGAAGCGTGCGTAAGCGTGAGAACATGGAACTTCATTCACACCCCAACGCCAGCTCTCGCTCACACTCCTTGATGCGAGCAGCAGCAGTCCAAAGTTGGACTAAAAGAAAGCAAACTGAACTAGAAACAAAAGCCGGGGCTAGAGCTGTGCCTGCCGAACCGTTTATACGACTATTTGAAAGCTGGAGCGCAGAGTCTGAGTAAACGCTGCATAAGTGTGCGTAAATCTATAAGAAGCGCTGCCGGGACGGCACAGCACACCCAGCACAGAACCCAAACAACCTACAGAAACGAACATATTCTATTGAAAGATGTTCGGCAGTCCTCATTGTCACCCCGCCGACGACGACATCTTTCTCCCAATGTTAACACATCGTTTGTCGTCTGCTGTCTGTCACAGCCACCCCTTTACGACTCTCGCTCCGCGGCCGGGACTTGGGTAGTTGTTTTCCGCTCCTTGTTTGGCTGCTTGGAAATTGATAGTTTTAGCCGACAGATTATGATCTGTTTATTGTGCAAAGTGCTGTGAAGTTTCGGGGCAGCAATTAAGCCGCCTAAGCGACGGGTGTGAAATGTGTTTCTGGTGATAGCTGGCGAGGCGCCCGTCAGGCGTTGTCCTTCATGTTCGTTGGCGGAACTTTAACTTAATTTACTTGATGGCAGGCAGCAGTGTAGGTCCCCACCCCCCTCCACAGCTACTGCCTAGCCAGCGCAGCTCCTTCAACAACAAGAATCGAACTTATTTCCGGCGGAAGTATCAGTATTTGGCAATTTCCATCCGTCTACCATTGCCTTAGTATCGTTTTTTATACCCGTACTCAAAAAAGAGTTAAGGGGTATATTAGATTTGTGGTAAAAGTGGATGTGTGTAACGTAGAGAATGAAAATTTTCCCCATAAAGTATATATATTCTTGATCAGCATCAATAGCCGAGTCGATAGAGCCATGTCTGTCTGTCCGTCCGTCCGTCCGTCTGTCCGTCTTGTTTGACGCCTGGTTCTCAGAGACTATAAGAGTTAGGGCAACCAAATTTGGTTTCCAGACTCATGTGATATCACACTGCTACAAGTGTATTTCATTATTATTATTTTTTTCTCCTTTCCACACGCCCAGCCCCAGCCCACGCCCAAGCCCAAGCCCGAGACTTCATTAGAGTTCATTCTTTTTGTTTTCTTGATTTCCGTTTCCGACGACGCAACTTTCTTTAGCTTGTTTTTATGGTAATCGGCGCATCGGCCATTTGCTGGCCAAACATAACTCAATTGGTATCTCAATACTTGGGCTCTTACGCACTTCATTATGAGTCTTCTGGCTGGCTTCAATTTTTGAAAGTAAACAGCTAATTCCTTTGAGTGTTGGCCGGGGCCAGAAGTTCCATTGGGTGCATGGCTGGAACCTAGTTTCATTATGCTAATTGCACGGTCATTGCGAAAAATAATGCAACAAATAACAAAGAGATAAGGCAGAGCCCAGAGACCAGGCAACAGGCAGCAGGCAACAGGCAGCAGGCACCAGCAAACCAAAGAATTTTCATTAAAAAAATGTTCATTTAATTGCACAATTATTTTTGTGCAGCAATTTTAATAACACTAATTTACCTTCAATTTTCTCAACTCTTTTGCCATGCCACACAAAGGCGACCAAAGCCAGCAGCGAACAGAAATGTGATAAGAGAGAGAGAGAGAGACAGAGAGAGGGAGAGCCAGAGAATTCCAGTTTAAAAATATGCGCAGCTGCACGGAATACAACAAAAAAATGATAAGTTTTTTTCCCTCTCGATTCTCTTGGTTTTTCTCTTCTTTTTTCTTGCCGTCTTTTAATTTGATTCCTTTCAGCATTCACTCAACCAGGCCACAGATGAAGCCCCGACGACCACTACCACCAGCGTCGGACGTCATGCGAGCGGCAACGGCCACAGCAAAAACAAAATCATCAAAAGCGGACACAGGACACAGGACGGCCCGCCAGCACTGAGCCAAGTTCATTCTAAGCCGTTTGCATTGCAATGGTGCATCTGCCCATCTGCCTGGCGACAAAAGCAAAGAAGATGCCAATTGCCCCACGGCACAGGCACAGGCAGAGGCAGCGGCAGAGTCTTTGGACGTGGATGTGGATGTGGCCTCACAATCTTTTCAATTAAATGGCATTCTTCTCTTGGCCATTATTTCATGTTTTCTCCTCTCGGCTTTTTTGTGTGTGTGTGTGTTTTTTTCTGCTGTTTGCTGATGCTCTGAGCCAAATGTTCCTGCCACAAAGGCAGCAGGCGTAAAAGGCGAGGGACAGAGGGGTACCGTAGGGGGCGCACAGTTCTTTGAAAATAACGAAATCATTTTCGGTTCATTTCATTTACTTGGCCAACTCAGATGAAAGTCTTTGAGGCACTGCCCCGCCACCGCCCATAGCAGCTGTTTCAGTTGTCAATCATTAATTCGGAATGTTTTGACATGATGGGGAAAAACACGAGTAAAGACTCGGGACAAGCATTTAAATCCCTTAAAATTAATTAGAAAATCAATTATCAGCGGCTCCAGTCTCGGGATCAACACAGATTCCAGTCATAATTAGGTGCCGAAAGAGCTCTTCTCTGGGGCATCGGGGGAGGCATCGGTGGCCTCATCCACTGCATCGCCATGTTTGAGCCAGTGCGGAGCTAGCCGCAGCATGAGAATGGCGCCCAGCGGCGCCGTGAATATAATCGCCAGCACTGAGATGATGAGCACATTGCCCGCCAGGGCCAGCTGCGCTTCGTTGGCCACGCTGGCAGCACGTGCCAGATCCAGTGCCACGGGACCCAGTGCCGCCTGCGGATAGACAGAAGCAGAGCAAGAGAGGGAGAAAGGAAGGGCTCACTGATTAGATGGCTCCAATTAAGAACAGGCAGCCGCTGCGTATGAGTGATATGAGCACAGCGCAGCGTCAAGCAGATTAAATACGCTTTTGCTGTACAATTTTAATTAAATCAGTAAAACAGCAAGCCAACAACAACAGCAAAAAGAGAAAACGGAGGTGGACAGTGAAATATGTGGCCGCCGCCGGACCGCATATTAGGGCAAAAGTTGAGCAGGCAGCCAGCGAGCGACAGTGCCACATGCCACATGTTGGCTTTGGCCCGAAAACTCAAAATAAGACACATGCAACAGCGGCAGCAGCAGCCACAGCAGCAGCAGAAGGCGGCTTAGTAAACCAGCGGAACATTTAAATTTCAGACAACCACAGACACAGATGCAACACACACACTCACACACACTCACACACACACACACACACACACACAGAGAGATTTTGTGAATTAGTGAGTGCGGTCGCGATTTTGGTCCGCTCCGTACAAAACATTAATTGACAAAGGAATCATCCTAGAAAAAGGACAAACGAGCTTAAGTTCGAGCCACGGTATTGCTGCAGTACTTACCTGCACGCCACACCGGGCCTGCAAGCTGGGAAGAGGCCACTTGGCTGCAAAATTAATCGGGAAAAGAGGGACGCTGCCAGTCCTTGGGCCGAAGAGGGGGGGGACGGCACCACAGGTAAGCGCCTGATTTCCTTTCCTTGTTCCATTTATTGGCGCCACTTGCTTTGTCGGGTGTTTTTGTGCCAATTTTGGCCACACACTCTGCTAGTGGTGTTAGGAAGTGTCGGCAGATCAGCTGGCAGGGCGTTGCCAGATCACACCCACTAACAAGTGCGGTGAAGCGATCGCAGCGCACAACGTTGCCATCGCGCAGGGTTGCCAGACCGGTGGGAAAAGGTGCTCATCAGAGATGAGCGACCAGGTTGAACCGGAATCGGAACCAGCGACAGCTTGTAGCACTCCGCTTACAAGTTCATTCGCATGGGATGACGAAAATCCCTTTAGGAGAAGGGCAACGATCGCCAGATCTCCAACGCAGCCGATACAGGCAGTGGAGGAGCGCGCAAGGTCGTCTCCCCCGGAGCTGCAGCGCCCCCAAGTGGAGCATGCAACCCCGAGGGAGACAGCCATGGCACAACTGGCGAGCTTGGGCCAAAAAGCTAGAGAGCTGAGGAAGCTGATGGTGCTTCCAAAACGATCCATCACCAATCCAATGAGGGATTTGGTAGATGAGATCGATTACCTGCAGCGAGAGGTAGAGTCGTACTGGCAAGTGGCCAGCGCGGAGCAGGCATTTAGTACGGAGCAGGCTGCAGCCAAAGCCAGCCATACGGAAGAGCAAGCGGAGCCGGATGGAACGGAGCGGGTGGGAAAGAGGGCGCGGCCAGAGGCCCGAAGTACCACCCACCCGTCCCCAACCCCAAAGAAGGCAAAGCATGGGCACAAAAAGCCCCAGAAGACAAAGAAGCCCCAAGATGCCCCAATGAGGGACGCTGTAGCCCGCCAGGGACCAGCGGCGATCCCCAAGGAGCGAGCGGAGGGCTGGGTAACGGTCGCAGCTAGGCGTAAGCCAAAGCCGCAACAACCGCGACCAAGACCCCCGCGTAGCGATGCAATAGTCATCGCTACCACTAGCGCGGTCTCATACGCGGACATCCTTAGGAAGGTGAAAAATGAGCCAAGCCTTAAGGCCCTAGGGCAAACAGTGCAAGGGGTGCGACGCACCGCAAAGGGGGAGCTCCTACTAGTTCTGGAGAAATCGGCAGACCCGAAAACCCAGGAAATGCAGGCAGCGGTGCAGGAGGCGCTCGGAAGCACGGCCGAAGTCAGAAGCCTTACTGAAACGGCGATCATTGAGGTAAAGGACATAGACGAGGTGTCCACTCAAGAGGAAGTGCTGGCGAAGCTAACGGAGCAGGCAGGGGTAGCCATAAATGAGGCTGCGGTCATTGCCTTTCGACCAGCCTACAGGAGCACCCAGACCCTGACGCTGAAAGTCTCGCCGACAGTAGCAGCGACGCTTATAGGGAAAGGAAGAATCCGCCTGGGATGGGGGTATTGCCGGATACGGCCCAAAACCACGCCTAGAAGATGCTTTAAGTGCATGGAGTTTGGGCACATCGCGACGAACTGCAAAAGTGCCCAAGACTTCTCAAAGTGCTGCTACAATTGCACAGAAACAGACCACCAGGCTAAAGACTGCAAAGTCCAGCCGACCTGCATTCTCTGCAAGCGGCACCGGGCGAGGGACACGAAGCACCAAACGACGAGTTCGAGGTGCCCGCAGTACCAAAAGGCGATCCAGCAAATGAGGGATAGATGAAAATCATCCAAATAAACCTCAACCACTGTGAGGTGGCCCAGCAGCTACTGGAGCAAACCGTCAGAGAACACCGCATTGATGTAGCAGTCATAAGCGAGCAATACCGCAATCGCAATTCCGGGGAGTGGATTGCTGATTGTAGGAAAAAAGCAGCGATATGGAGCTGTGGCAGCCCAACGCAGCAACTACGGCACACATGTGTCGGAGACGGTTTCGCCAGAGCACGGCTGAATGATGTTTACATCTACAGCTGCTATCTGCCACCGAGCCTCACGTTGCAGCAAGCGACGGCGGTGCTGGAAGGCATTGCGGATGACGCCCGGGAGAAACACCCTACCATCATTGCCGGCGACTTTAACGCATGGGCGACGGAGTGGGGGTGCCCGAGAACCAACCCAAGGGGACAGGCACTCTTAGAAAGCTTCGCGACGCTCGATGCCGTGCTGCTAAACACAGGCAGCCAGCAGACATTCGGCAGAGCAGGAACGGGGTCCATAATAGACCTAACGTTCGCGAGCAGTAGCCTTAGCCCGAGGACAACTTGGAAGGTTAGCGACATCTACACTGGGAGTGACCATTTGGCCCTGATCTATGAAGTCAAGGACGTTGCATCACGCAACTCTGTCCTGGGCAAGCAGATCAGGTACAAAGTCGAAACGCTGGAGCCGGACATGGTACGAGCCATGTTCGAGCATTACGAGACCAGCGGGACAGCCTCAGAAAGAGCAAGCCAACTGGCTATGCAAACGTTGGCAGCATGCGACGCCTCCATGCTAAGAAAAGGCCGAGCCCTGGCAATCGTAGCCCAACATACTGGTGGACTGCAGATATAGCTAGTGCCAGGCGGGAGTGCCACCACACAAGGCGGCTATATCAACGCTCGAGAGGATCCCCGGAATTCGAGAGGCTCCAAGGGGAATATAAAGAATGCAGACGCCTCCTGAAGAGGCAGATCAAAGAAAGCAAGCGAAAATGCTTTGAAAAGCTCTGCGAAGACGCAGATGCGAACCCTTGGGGCTACGCATACAGGCTGGTGATGAAGAAACTGCGAGTGTTCAGTTCCCCGCCACCAATGTGTGCAGATCTGCTGGAAAACATAGTGGGAACTCTATTTCCAGAGCAAGTGTCAGCCCAGAGAGTGACGGAAGGAATTCCGCCACTTGAAATAGAACCCACTACAGAAGCAGAAATCCTCGAAGCTTTAACTCGGACCAAGGACGGCAAAGCACCGGGACCTGATGGGGTCCCAAATGCCGTACTCCGCACTGCGATGGAGACAAATCCACAGACCTATGTGGGACTCTTCAACGCGTGCATGTCCGAAGGAATATTCCCCAGACCATGGAAGCGACAGCGGCTTGTCCTTATACCCAAAGGGAACAAGCCGGCCGAGGAGCCATCATCTTACAGACCACTCTGCATGCTAGACACAGTGGGTAAGATCCTCGAGCGCATAATCCACACAAGGCTGGAGGCAGCTGTAACGCGTCGACTCTCACCGAGACAGTATGGGTTCCGCAAAGGCAGCTCCACTGTGGACGCAATCGGCGAGGTATGTGAGATAGCAAAGCGAGCTATAGAGGGCACCCGATGGATGTATGGGAGCAAAGAGTACTGCATAGTGACGACACTCGACGTCCAAAATGCGTTTAACTCTGCCAGTTGGGACCACATACTAGAAGCATTGGAAAACTTCCAAGTACCGCCGTATTTACAGATAATCATCGCTGACTATCTCAGAGAGCGAGTGCTCATATTTGAGACAGACAAGGGGACACGTGAGCACCAAATCACTGGAGGTGTTCCCCAGGGATCGGTACTCGGACCGCTGCTGTGGAACATCATGTATGATGGAATCCTACAGCTGAATATGCCAATGGGGGCCACGGTGATAGGTTTTGCCGACGACATAGCAATAGTCGCAGTGGCAAAGTATAAAGAAGAGGCAGAAAGAATCTGCAATGACGCCGTAGAGC
Organism: Drosophila tristis; assembly: GCA_018150885.1. Classification (NCBI taxonomy): domain Eukaryota; kingdom Metazoa; phylum Arthropoda; class Insecta; order Diptera; family Drosophilidae; genus Drosophila; species Drosophila tristis. Next base: position 8,497 of record JAECWT010000215.1, on the reverse strand, counting down.
GAGCCAAAACATGGCTTTCCGGGAGAGGCCTAACATTAGCCACCCATAAGACAGAGTCGGTGCTCATAAGCAGCAGAAAGATAGTTGAGACGGCCACAATCCAAGTAGGTGACTCCACTATTAGCTCTAGTCCAAGCCTGAAGTACCTGGGGGTCATGATTGACCATAGACTCAGTTTCAAGCACCACATGGAGTATGCAAGCAGCAAAGCCGGTAAGACGGCAGTTGCCCTATCTCGAATAATGGCAAACACGCGAGGGCCAAAACAGCCAAGACGGAAGCTCTTGGCGAGCGTGGTAAGTTCGACGTTAATGTATGCGGCACCAATATGGGCCGATGCATTGAAACAGAAAACATATGCCCGAGAATGCAACGCAGTCCAGAGAGTGTGCGCCTTGAGAGTATGCTGTGCATTCAGAACGGTATCGCAAGACGCAGCACTAGTGGTAGCAGGGATGATCCCTCTCCACCTGTTGGCAACAGAAGCCGCAGGAATAAGGGCACAACGTAACCTAGGGACTAGCGACCAGGATACCAGAGGCGACGCGAGGCAGCGCACAATACGGCAATGGCAAAGCGCCTGGGACTCCAGCAGCAAAGGGCGTTGGACACATAGGCTAATCCCCGACCTGCAGAGTTGGCTGAGCCGTAGCCATGGACAAGTGGAGTACCACCTGACCCAATTGCTGACAGGACATGGATGCTTTAAATCCTACCTGCATAGGTTTAAGCACGAGGATGACCCCTTCTGTGCGCTCTGCACACGGGTCACCGAAGACGCGGAACATTGCTTCTTTGAATGTCCAAGGTTCGAGCAAGATCGGGTAGTCCTAACCAACAAGCTTGGAAGGACGCCATCAGTGGCAAACCTAGCGCAATGTCTACTGGAGTCAGAAGATAACTGGGCTGCGATAAGCAACATGGCCACAGTGATGACTACCAAGCTGCGTCGCGAAGAAAGAGCACGCAAGGAAAGGAGATAGACATAGTCTAAAATAGATGAGCGTATAGGCATTTCCCCCCGGCGAAGTAATATCTCGCGCAGTTCCCCCCGGGACCGGGGTTGGTGTGTTAGATTGGTTTAGTGGGTTAGAGTCCCACACTTCGGCGCCATTAGGCGCTGAGTCGGCATAGAGCTTCCACACAACACAAAAAAAAAAAAAAAAAAAAAAAAAAAAACCACACACACACACACACAGACTCGTGAAGTTGAAGTTTCCAAGTGCGGCCGTGTTTCCATGCGAGCTCCGAGTTTTCGACGCAAAGAATCCGCACCACACCTGGGAAAAAAAGGTTTAAAGCGGCCGCGAACGGGGTTGCAGAAGTGTTAAATTGGCTTAAAGGGGTTACCGAGCCTGCAGCGCTCCCACACCGCATTGGCAGACGCCTAGGGGCGCTTGGCCAAGAGAGCAGGCGGTCGATAGGATGGCTCAACTAGGCCTAGGGTCCGACTCCCCCTTAAAGGAGCCCTTGACTGTGAGGCAACAGCCAATACTGACCGTTTCAGCCCCAGCAGAAGTCCCAGCTAATCCCTTTGACCTCAATGGCGCCGTCGAAGAGAGGAACACCACAGGGACGGAGGCAGACACAGACCTGCGGTCAATCCTCGCTACTTTAGTCGAAAGGTCGACGGAATTGTCAAAAATGCTAAAGGACGCACGCTACCTTAACAAGGATATGAAGGATCTGGCGCAGAAGGTGGTGAGACTCCAAAAATCTGCACTCTTTAGCTTCGACGCGAATCCTCGGAGAATCGAGAGGGTCCCACAGAAAGACCAGGATACGCAGTGGTCCCCACGACAGAACGGAGCGAAAACGGAGAGGCCAGCCAGGAACCATCCAAAACCAAAGAAAGGATTGGGAGGCCACGCGCCAGAGAAGGCACAACAAAAAGCAGCCCGGCGGACAGAGACAGATCCCCCAAATGAGTGGATAGAAGTCAAGGGAAGGGCGCATGCTCGACAGCCGCGTCCGCGTGCTGACGCCATAATAATCGAACCCAAGGAAAAAATGTCCTACGCCGAAATCCTAAGCCTAGTTACTCGCAGTCAAAGCGATAAACTGAAGAGCGTTGGTGAGAGTGTGCGCAGGGTGAAGTGCACAGCCAAAGGCGCACTCCTGCTAGAGCTCAACGACAACACCTTGGAGAACACGCAGCGGCTGAGAGACAGCATTACCACGGCCTTACAAGGTAAGGTTGAAGCACGAGCACTTACCCAACAGACGAGGCTGAAGTAGTGGACCTGGACGAGATGGCCACGGTGGAAGACCTGCAACACGCCTTCAAAGAGCAAATCGGCGTCGCTCTCGAGGAGAACGACATAAAAAGCCTGCGCCCAGCGTACGGCAGTACGCAGCGGGCTATCATTAGTCTTCCGGCAGCAATAGCAGCCAAGGTCTTCTCCGTCAGCAAGGTCAGGATCGCCTGGTCGGTTTGCCGAATCCGGGAGCGAAATCTCCCCACCAGATGTTTTAGGTGCTTGGAGCTGGGACACATCGCAGCGAACTGTGGCAGCGCAGTGGACAGAAGCGGGTGGTGCTTCCGATGTGGAGCCGCGGACCACAAGATACGCGACTGCCTCAATGAGGCCAAGTGCTTCTATTGCGCCTCCAAGGGCCAGCCACATAAACACGCAGCAGGCAGCGCCAGGTGCCCAATGGCTCACACAGCCCAGGAGAAGGCACGAAACAAACGTCATGCGTAGGTTTTACCAAATAAACCTGAACCATTGCGAGGCAGCTAGCGACCTGCTGACCCAGTCGGTACGTGACCAGAGAACAGATGTCGCCATCATCAGCGAGCCATACAGATCCCCAGCAGATGGCTACTGGGTCCAAAGCTCGTCGGGCAAAGCAGCGCTATGGTCCTGCGGCAGGCCGCCGTTGCGGCCAACATCGTGTGAAGTAAAAAGGCACTTCGTCCGAGCAAAGCTAGCTAGCTTCTGGATCTATAGCTGCTATCTTCCACCCAGTCTGAGCCGCCAGAGCTTTGCAGCAGCCATAGACGAACTGGTCGAAGATGCCAGAGACCACAAGCCTACCATAATCGCAGGGGATTTCAACGCATGGGCCCAAGAATGGGGCAGCGACATCACCAGAGGCAGCAGCTCAGATGCCATAAACAAGGGTCAAGCCCTTCTGGAAGCCTTTGCGACCCTAGACGTGGCGTTACTAAACCAGGGCACAGCAAACACCTTTAACCGGGGAGGCGCCGGCTCTGTTATCGACCTCACCTTCGTGACGAGCTCCCTTTCCCCACGGGCAAACTGGCGAGTAGGCAATCACTACACGGCTAGCGATCACGAGGCGCTGTTATTCACAGTTGGCGGAGGAATGGCAAGAACCCCGAACCACGCAGCACAGAGGACGGTATACAAGCCCGAAAGCTTGCAGGTCCAACGTTTCCTGGATGAGATGAGCTACTTGGCAGTCGGAGGATCAGCTCAGCAGATGGCCACACAGCTCACGGCCCAGCTTCGACTCGCATGTGAAGCAAGCATGACCCGGAGAAAGATGTTCAGGGGCGCGCAGCCGCCGACCTACTGGTGGAGCGATCAGATCGCGGATGCCAGGCGCACCTGCCTGACCTCCAGAAGGAGGTACCAGAGGGCGCGCAGAAGGAACGACAGCGACTGGCCGAGTCTTCACATGGCGTACCGCGCTGCTAGGAAGGTACTGAAGACCTCCATCAAGAGGAGCAAACGGGAGTGCTTTCTGCAACTCTGCGACTCAGCTGAGCACGACCCGTGGGGAAGAGCCTACAAGACGGTGATGAAGAGACTGCACACCAACAATGCAGCTCCATCTGACCCGCACCAACTCTCAGCCATCGTGGAGGCGTTGTTCCCAACTAGGATGCATAACCTGCCCCAAAACGACGAAGCGCACCCATACGAGGTGGAACCGGTAACGGCAGACGAGGTCATCACAGCGGCCCGCAGGTTGAAGCCAAATAAGGCCCCAGGTCCCGACGGGATCCCCAGCAGGGCAGTCAAGCTAGCTGTCTCGTATAAGCCGCAAGAGTTCGCGACGGCGTTCACTAAGTGCCTCCAAGAAGGACTGTTTCCTTCGCAATGGAAGACACAGCACCTCGTGCTCTTACCAAAACCAGGTAAGCCGCCAGAGGACCCCTCCTCATTTCGTCCGATATGCTTGATCGACTCATTGGGGAAGACGATGGAGCAGATAATCTGCACACGGATGGAGAGGGCGGTGGACGAAGCCGGTGGGCTATCTGCCAATCAGTTCGGCTTCCGAAAGGGCAGCTCGACAGTTGACGCCATCGACAGAGTTGTCCGGATCGCAGCCAAGGCGGTAGAGGGTACGAGATGGAAGGGCGGCAAAAAAGAATACTGCCTAATCGTCACGCTGGACGTTAAGAACGCCTTCAACTCTGCGAACTGGGACTGCATTGTCAACGCACTGAGACAGATGGGCATCCCTCCATATCTGCAGTCGATTGTAGGCAGCTACTTTGAAGGAAGAACGCTGAACTTCGACACGGCGACTGGCATGCAATCCCACCGTATTTCGGCAGGTGTTCCCCAAGGCTCTGTGCTGGGCCCGCTACTATGGAATATAGCTTACGATGGAGTTATGCGGCTGACCCTACCAGCCGGTTGTCAGCTCACGTGTTACGCAGACGACGTAGCCCTTTCAGTGGTGGCCAAACACCTGCAAGCGGCAGAGGAAACCTGCAACACGGCAATACAGACTATAGCAGACTGGCTTCTGTCTGTGGGGCTGGAGCTAGCGGCCCAAAAAACGGAGGCAGTGTTGGTCAGCACTCGATCAACGGTGGAGACAGCGCACGTCCGAGTGGGAGACCAGACTATAGCGTCGAAGCGAGCCATCCGCTACTTAGGCGTGATGATAGACACCAGGCTCTGCTTCCGGGAGCACCTGAGTTTCGTACAGGAGAAAGCAGCCAATACAAGCCGAGCCCTGTTCCGCCTGCTACTAAACACCCGAGGGCCGAAGCAGGAGAGAAGGCTTTTGCTGACCAGCGTAGTTCGCTCAGCCATAACATACGCTGCAGCTGTGTGGGCGGACGCCATCAAAATCGCCAGCTACGCGAGGGGCGTAAAATCGATACATCGGCTTTGCGCGCTGAGAATATGCTGCGGCTTCCGTACCATATCAGACGACGCCGCGCTGGTCATAGCAGGAGTTCTCCCCATCGATCTCTTAGTCGTCGAGGAGAAGAATGTAGCTCTGGCCATCCGGGCAGGAGCCGAACGGAAGGTGGCGCGTGAGCAGGCAAGAGAGGAGAGCCTCAGCGTGTGGCAAAGCCGCTGGGACAGCTCCGAAAACGGCCGGTGGACCCACCGTCTCATCCCAGATGTGAGAAGCTGGACCAACAGGGGACACGGTGCGGTGAATTTCTACACCACGCAACTCCTCAGCGGACACGGCTGCTTCGGCCAGTATTTATTTAGATTCGGGCACGAAGTCTCGCCACACTGCAGATGGTGCGCCGGCGGCACAGAGGACGCAGAGCACATCATGTTTGTCTGCGGGCGCTTCGACCAGACGAGGAGCGAACAGTGGCAGTCCATTGGCAGGCGGCTATCTCCCAGCAACCTGGTGGAAGCGATGATAGGAGACGAGGCGATATGGACAGCAGTAACCAATTTTGCTGCCGCTGCATTGAAAGAGCTCCGGAGATGCGAGCGCCTTAGAAGGGAGGCAGTTTAGGAGGAACCATCGTCCCTGCGAAGCAATGCTTCGCGGCCGTCCCGCAGGGACACGGTACTTCCTCTGTCGCCCCACGCATCCAGGCGGCGAATAATATCTAGTCTATAACCTAATATATAATAATCATTAGGCTAGTAGTTAATATTCTCTATATGCGTAATTTAAAAGAAAATAAATGAGTTAAGGAATTAAAAAAAAAAAAAAAAAAAAAAACACACACACACACACAGTACCGGGGGGTGGGGCCCCCCTCCCCAAACACGGCCTGCACTTAATTATACCCAATAGTAAGACTGTAGTATTAAAAGCAAGAAAGTAGACTAGAAGAAATAAACGCATGAATCCAAAACACACACACAGTCAAAGGGATGTTCACAGTTCACAGAGCGGGCGGCGAACCTTACGGCGGGTGGAAATGCGGAATGTATGGCAAACCACGTCATGGAGGGCCTGGAGTCAGCATGCGACGCCTCTATGTCCAAGAGGAGGCAATATGGTCGCCACCACCGACCCGTGTTCTGGTGGAACGAGAGTATTGCCCAGCTACGCCGGGAACGCAACCATGCACGTCGACGTTGCCAGCGATCACGCGGAAACCCTTTAGGCGGGCAACTGCAGGTGGCTTTTAGGGACTGCAGACGCGCGCTCAAGACGGCCATAAAGCGAGAGCAAGCGCAAGTGCTTCCTGGCGCTCTGCGACACTGCTGAGCACGACCCTGGGGAAGGGCTGATAAACTGGGCGGCAAAAGCAGACACCCCCATCGGACCCGGACCTAGTCAGATCCATTGTCGAGGAGCCTTTTTCCGCGCATGGCGGACCACATAGAGGAGACCCCCAGCCCACAGGAAACCTCAAACCATCCCGCCTTTGAAGAAGTGACGCTGGAGGAGGTGAGAATCGCAGCCAGGAGCATAAACCCGAACAAGGCACCAGGGCCTGACTCTATTCCAAATAGGGCCTTGATTCTCGCCCTCTCCTTGCGCCCAGAAATTTTCGCTGCGCTGCTGAACCAGTGCCTTCGAGAAGGAGTCTTTCCTGAGAGGTGGAAGAAGCAGAAACTTGTGCTTATTTCCAAGCCAGGCAAGCCGCCAGGGATGGCGTCGTCGTATAGGCCAATCTGCCTGATAGACACAGCGGGCAAACTGCTCGAGAAAGTGGTGTGCTCGCGACTGGAACGAGCCATCGCGGATGCTGGTGACCTATCACCGCACCAATACGGCTTTCGCAAGACCACGACTGACGCCGGGGGTAGAGTGGTAGACATTGCATCTAGGGCAATCGCTGCCACTCGGTGGAAAGGCGGCTGCAAGGAGTACTGCCTAATGGTCACGCTGGACATCCGGAACGCGTTCAACACGGCGAGATGGAGCTGTATCTTGAGGGCGCTAGGGAGGTTTAATACACCCATGTACCTTCAGCGCATGGTACGAAGCTACTTCGAGAAAAGGCTGCTCTTGTACGACACTCATGTTGGCACGGAGCAATACGAGGTATCTGGAGGAGTTCCGCAGGGGTCGTTATTGGGTCCCTTACTGTGGAACGCAATGTACGACGGCATTCTGCGACTCAGACTCCCCCACGGAGTGCATGTGGTGGGCTTTGCGGACGACGTGGCTGTCCTGGTAGTGGCTAAAGACTTGGCCGCAGTAGAGACGACCTTCATCCTGACGATTGCGCTCATCCAACAGTGGCTAGAGCTGGTCGGACTTGAACTCGCACCTCACAAGACCGAGGCTGTGCTGGTGTCCAGCTTGAAGAAAGTGGAGATGGCCAGCATCACAGTGGCAGGCACCCTAGTGTCATCAAAGAGGGCTATCAAGTACCTTGGCCTCCTGATAGACACACGACTCTGTTTTCGAGAGCATCTGGCCTACATGAACTCGAAGGCGGCATCCAGCAACAGAGCTCTGTCAAGGATTATGTTGAATACCCGAGGACCCAAGCAATGGCGACGACAGCTTCTATCGAGTGTGACGAGATCGGTGATGCCTCACGCAGCGCCAATCTGGACAAGAACCCTCAGACAGCGAGCTACACCCAGAGGCCTGGCAGCCACTCACCGACTCTCTTCACTTCGAATAGTCAGTGCCTTCCGAACAGTCTCGGACGATGCTGCCCACGTGATAGCGGGTATAGAACCGTTTGAGTACCTAGCGGAGGAGCGGTCCACCTACCACCTGGATACGCTTGGCAGAGGCATGGAAGCAGCGGACAAACGGCAGGTGCGCAAGGCTTGCAAGCTGCAGAGCCTCCGGAAGTGGCAACAACGTTGGGATAGATCCCCCAAGGGGCGTTGGACTCACCAACTCATCCCATCCATCGAAGCGTGGGTAGTCAGAAAGCACGGCCAGGTAAATTTCCACCTAACTCAGCTACTCAGCGGCCACGGCTGCTTTCGCAAGTATCTGCACCGCTTCGGGCATGAGGACACACCAGAGTGCTCATGGTGCGGACACAACGTGGAGGAGGACGCCGAACATTCAATATTTGCGTGCGGCAGGTTTACGGCGCAGCGTCACCAGCTGGAAGTAGCCCTGGGTGGGGCGATATCCAAGCACAACCTGGTGCAGCACATGCTAAGGTCCCCAGGTAACTGGGAGGCGACCAGTAACTTCGCGGCTGCGATTATGACGGAACTGCGCGCTGTTGAGCGCCAGAGAAGGGAGCAGCATAAGCGACGCCTCCACTTGTGTTGAAGCATTGCATTGGCCGTACCACACTTGTCGGGCTCGCATAGTCATGTCACCTTATTGTAAATAGTTGGCAAAGTAATCAATTAAATAAATGGAATTAAAAAAA